>JASUUH010000210.1:15046000-16307500 GCA_030449925.1 Citropsis articulata
TATTTTTAATTGTGTATTATAATAATTTTTATTAAAAATAAAACTTATAATATGATGATTTTATTTTTTTTATTTTTTATCTTAAAATAATTGATAATTAAATTTATAATTAGTGAAACAAATTTAATAATAATTTAACTAACAATTTGATATTAATAAATTTATATTGATGAATTATAATAAAAATTTATTAAACCATTGATTTTGTTTTCAATTTGAATAAGGATAATTTTGGATTTAGATAATAATTTTAAGGATATTTATAGAATTGTATTAAATGATAAAATTGATTCTCAAAATTAGAATTTAAAAGTTATTATTTTCTTACTTTTAAAAATCAGCTATAGGAATTGTTGATTTTGACAAAAGTGATTTTGATTTTTTTTATCAAATAATAAAATTAACTTTTAAATTTTCAAAATCACTTTTAAGCCTTCCAAAAACAATCCCAAACGGACTCGAAGACGGTTTATCTTCTAAACATTTTTTAATTAGAAATAAAATAATTTTAATTTTTTTTCTTTAGCTGCTGTATGACCTACCAAAATTTATCTTGGTCAATTCGATGGTTGGAAAATGTACCCTGAACTTTAATAAATCCATCGTTACCTTAAAATAAATATAAGATTAACAAAATGAAGACTAAGAGGGACGAACTGCTGATGCACGGCTTTTCTGCCTTTCTTCATCACATCACCTCGGCAAAAATGTAGAGAGTTAATGCATCCAAAAGTATTGAATATTTTGGCAGTATTACCATCGTGTTCACATTTTAAAATGTGTTTTTGAAGTCATGCAGAGCGGTGGCTTATAGCTTTTATATATATCTTAAAATTAAAACTTGACTGTGCATTTTTTATTTTTTATTTTTTGAATTACTAGATTTAAGCCCATATGCGTAGAACTGATTAACTTATGAATAGTTGTGGTTTCTTTTTCTACGGTATTCTTTTAACTTATCAAGTGAATCTCTTCTTTAAATTTCATCCGTTGATTTTTGCTTGAACAATTTTTCTGCAAGTTGCATCCTCTCAAACACAACTCAACCACCTGCTAACTACTCGCCAAAGATCGATCAAATAAATCAAATTACTTCAGAATCGATTAAAAAATTGAGTTGGTTCAAGCGTTGGAGGGGGTGGCATGAAGAGAGAGAGAGAGAGAGAGAGAGGGGAATCAAATGAAGTTTTACTAACGGTGGCAGGGTAGGTACTGTTAATTATTCTTTTATCATTTTTTTAAATCTTATTTCAAGTAGTCCTTCTTAGTTTCCTGTAACAAGTTAACAACAGTTAACAACTGGGAATGCGCCTTCGTTTAAGAGTCTGTTTGGTATGGCTTATTTAAGAGGTATAAGTGTTTATTTAATCCCATAAGCACTTTTTAAAATTTTTTATAGTGTTTGGTTAATTTTTTAGTAGAGGTTTTTTTAGCTTAAATAAGCTAATTTACCTCTACTAGCAAAAGCTAAAAATTTGAGCTTTTGGGAGTAGAGGTTAGAGAACTTTTCTAAAAAATATATAATATCAAAAATATCCTTAACATATTTCATTAATTACATAATACCATTTGTATAAAACCTACCCAACAAAAATTGTTGCCGATATATAAACATATTACCGCCGCTACTTCACTTTATCTCTCTTTTTTTTTTTTAAATAACTAGCACTTTAATTTTGCAATCCCTACACATACCCAACACTTGAGAGAGTATATATTAATGATGCAATTTAATTTGGATAGTATTATTTATTTGGGAGAATATATCAATGATGCAATTTTTTATTTTGAAAATTAAAGAAGTGATTGAATTAATTTTTTCTTATTAATTGATAGCTTGGATGCATTTTGTTACATGTTATATAATTATGAATACATATCCTTTTTGGTAATTTAATTACACAAAAGTACTTTTAGTTTTACACAACCAAACAATTTAATGGTTCAAAAGTACTTTTTTAATTAATAATCAAACACCCAATGATTTTTTGTCCAAAAGCTCTATTGGTATAAGCTCTATTAATATAAGCTCTACTGCTATAAGCTCTGTTTAATAAGCTGTACCAAACAGAGCCTAATAAACAAATCCCTATCCGAGCTTATTGTTATTTGATTTCTCTTTAAAGCTGTTGATGACTATATGCTAATTTTATATATATATATATATGTAGACGGTATTGTTTATGTATATATACAATGGTTGACTTTAACCGTTAGATTGACTGTGATTTAAGAGTTTGAGATTTTGTTTTAAAAATTTGTATATATACATGGGATAGGATTGGGGAACCCTCTTTCTAGCATTAATTTTTATACAAAATCTTAAGGGCATGCAATATTTTTTAAAATAATTGTTATTAGTTATGCTGTAAAAATAATTAGCTATGAAAAGAATCAATTAAATGTTTTATAAAATTTCTTTTAAAATTATTGTGAATTTTAAAAGTAATTATATGCGTTTGATAAATTTTACTGTTAAACTATGGTAAGAATATAGATAACTGAAATGAACTAAACATAATATTGAATAAAATTTATTTACACATTTATAAATATATACAAAAATATTTTTAATTCTGTATATATAATAATTGATAACTAAAATAAATATTTTATATTATCAATTATAATTTTTTTACTGTTTTATCTCAATATAATAATAATAATATCTTTAAGGTTAATGAGGATAAGGTTGGATTTCTATAATATATACCGAGGTAAAGTACTGATTTGGTTCAAGATCTTAGACCTTTTTAAAATCTGAAAATGCTATTAAGTAATATGGTTTATTATACTATTAACTATATGGCATAAGTGAGGAGTGAGGTCAGGTTGATAAACTTTATAATAGCTGACACTCGAGTTCGAGTCTTGGGGTTAATAAAGGGGAAAAATAAAATACTTATTTGGGCTTTGCCCCACCCCCTTATTTCAAAAAAAAAAAAAAGACTATATGGCTTATTACTTTTATCAAATTTTAATAAATTCAACATCTTGGATTAGAACATATTTATATTAATATATATATATAGAATTGTGTTAAATATAAGAGAGATTAAAAATTATTGAACACCAAAATTAATTTTTAGCTTTTCAAAATCACTTTTGAACCTTTTAAAAGCAACTCCAAACAAACCCTTAATCTTCAAATCATAATCAATCCAATGGTTAAAATTAATTGATTATATGAATTTTTTTAAAAGTTTAAATATTATTAATTCCTTTCATCATATTTTCACTCTTACTGGGAACATAAGATGGATAGGCACCTTATGAAATCTTCATGTGCCTCAAATTCCTTGATACCTTCCATTGTGTTAAAATCGAAGACACGCAAGAACTTGTCATCGGAACCACAAATGATCCAGTGCTTCTTGGCAGTCTTAACTACAACGATGCATTTTGATGTTAAAAAAACACAGTTCAAGATTTAAACAAGATGTTACAGAGCGAATAGCTAGCTTGTATAACGTAGAAAGAATATATAAATGAATAATGTACCTGGTGACTCAGTGATCTTGATAGACTTCTCAATTTTTTGTAGTAGCATTGTAACAAATACGAACCAAATTAAACAAACCAACTGGTGAAATATTACAGTTTTTCAAAAGTAAAATGAATCTTTTACGATGCCTTTTCCTGAGAATGGTAGTTCCTGCAGATACACAGTTCCTGAATGCAAACTAGAATCCTGCATGAAATTTTCATCATGCAACAGTAGAGTTTAACTAGAGCAGTTTTCATTTATTGTTATTTAAATGCTTACCATGGTTGAGTTGGATGAAAATCCTGGGATTTTATCCTATCAGATTTCTGGATGAATTCTTCCTGGAATCAAGGAATTATTTAAAGCTAGTTAGAAAAACATTTTAATAAGGTCGCATTAAAATAATTAATGAATAAACTGAAGTTACTTTAAGCATAAGAGACTAGTCATACCTCAATTTGAAGTTTGAGAGACTACAACTATCCATTATATGCCCAAAGCAGATACAAAAAGAGAAGATAAAAAAAAAAAAAAAACACCTATTAGTTCATTTCTAAAATCAGAAATTCTACTTATCCAATCCCAATTCTTAATTATAATTCTATATATATGTACGTATATTGAGTTCAATGTTTCTATAGTTGAAAATGTTGATCAATATATGAAAATTTGCTTATGGAAATTGCTTTGTGAGAATATGAGGCGGCACTTATATTTAAGTAAAATTAAACATAACCCAAACGACAAAGTCAATAGCTTTGCCACGTAAAAATTTTCCATGTTGTCATCTGATGTAGTTTTGTCCGTTGATTATTTTGACGCGTCAGACTCAATGGTGAAGATCAAGTTTTCGATTAGTCATGATCTAATTGTCCACGTGCTTTGATTTTTCGTGCATGCATAATTGTGATTTTTTTTTTTTAATTCACCAATTACCATCCTTTGAAATCATCTAAAGTTAGGAAAATGTTTCATCATTTATCTGTACGTGCGCGAAGTCACAAACCCAAAACAATAATTTCTACAGCTCTCTTTATTGAAATCCAACGCTAATTACGAAGCCATGCAATAGCTTGTCTTCTCTGGCGCGTCCGGTGATTAGTTTAGCAGTGAACTTGATTCAATAAAACAACTGACTTCACAAGATGGCAACTTGAAGGTCTAAGCAAGTGAACAACTAGTCGCACACAATCAGCGACAGTCTCATTGGTAGCAAAGCCTGGGGACAAACTCATAGTTGCACACATGAAGTAAAAGGTTCGAAGGAAAATTGATGGAGATGATCTGGGGCAACTATTCAGTGTGTTACGAAAATTGAATGTACGATGAAAATTTAATGAACAGTAATTTAATAATTTAGTATATAAGACTTCACAGTAGAAGGTTAAATAAACAAACTGATGCAGATCAATTGTGTCCGTTTGTCGAATTGATAATTTTGTGTGCTGAGAATAAGAAGTTCAGGTTTTAACCCGGTCACATGAATGGGGAGGATTGTCATTAGATTAAATAATAATAATAAATTATTGGTAAACTAATGAGAGTAAGAAAAGACAGTACAATAAGCTAAAACTGTACCGCTATTCCAGTGATGCAGATGTGACGTTCCACGAAATATTTATGCATGGCTTTTGCCGCACAATTTGGATGGTGCCAGTTGAATGCGCTTAGTTTTGCTAATAATTATTGTGAATATGAGTGATGCGATTGCCATTAGCACACCCTCTAGTATCTTAATGAAACTACTTCACTGTAAGAAAATATGCAATAAATGATAAGAAATCATTGTCATAAAATGGAGAATATGACAGACAGTTCATTCATCATATATTTTATTATCATTAATTTATAACATAAAATTTTTCATCGTAAATTCATGATGGTAATTCACAATCATATATCCGTCACATAATATTTTAATGTGAAAAAATAATTAATTTAAAATTTAAAATTATTTAAATTTTCGCACCTTTTTCTTTAATTTTTTAGCGAGAAATTCAATTATCATTTGTAAATTTATTATTCAATTTTGGCTGAAACTTATTTATGACAGAATGTGTGATGGATATTTCCCGTCATGAAGTTATATTTTTTAAAAAAATATGTGTATTATGATTATAATTTATTGATGAATTCCTATTTACAAATTTAATTAATTAATAAAATGATTATCATTAAAAAATAAAAATATTAATATTAATTAACATCCATTCAATTCAACAAATTAATTTCGAAAGAAATACATATAGTATCCAATGTGTTCCCTACCAATACATAATAAAACATCTCAAATTGGAAAAACCATCCTAAAGTATAAAATAACAGTTAAATTCCAATCAAACTCCAAGAAAAGCAATAAAAATTCCAGCCACCAAGCCAAGTTACCCAATAAAACTTCCAAAGACTAATGCAAGTATTCCAACGACAAGATTTTGAGCAAAACTTCTAGTAGCAATACCATCTTCCAACAATACTTTAATTCCAGCCACATACCCAGGAATACTCTAACTTATATGCAACAACCCACCATCTTCCAACATCACTCTAATTCCTGACATGTATCCAGTAGCATTCCAACCCAAACCAGCAAACCAGTCTATGCAAGTTATAGAACTCCTTCCAATTTCTTACTTTCTAACTGAAAGCAATCAAAACATCTATTTGGTCACTCAAACTTTTAGCTTCAACATAAACTTTTTTCACTTTAGTCTCATAACACTTGTCAAATTTATCAAACTCATCATCAACCTCCTAAAAAATATTTTTAGCGCAAAATAGGCCAAAAATTTTCTAAGAGCTATTTTGATCTTAGAATAGCAGCAAAACAGCCCCTGGAACTTTTAATGTTTATGTAATTTTTTAAAGTTAAAATATTGACCAATTCTCATTTGTTGATACAATAAGGTTGTGCGCGTATCTCAAAATCATGAACTTTTAATAAGAATGTTCAAAATTCAATTCGATCTTTTTAATCCATCTAATCCGTAAAAATCTGATATGTGGATTGGTAGATTGAATTATACTGAAATTTTGAAAATCTCCAGTCAATGGATTGGATATAGATTTACTTCTATGGATCTGCAAAAATCCATAAATCCATAGAAAATAAAAAATTTATTTATTTATTTAATAAAAAAAAATAAAACTTGTAAATGTGGCATTACTACTTGCTAATAAATAAATAAGTTTATTCTAACTTTATTTAAACAATTAATTTATTTAAATCTTATTCAATTTTAAATTTGATTAGAAGTAAAATTATTTTTATATTAGATTTTTTATTTAATTAGTTCTTAGAATGAATAGAACTAAAAAATTTTAATCCGTAAACCGATCCGCAAAATGGTAGATTTGATATAGATTAGGTTAAATTCGCATCCGATCTGCAGACGTATGGATTGGATTTAGATTGAATTCATTAATCCTTGGATTAGATTAGATTGAAAACTTACAATCCACAAAATTATAGATTGGATATAGATTGATGTCTAATCCACAAAATTATAGATTGGATATAGATTGATGTCTAATCCACAAAATCCGATCCGCGAACACCCTTAACTTTTAATCTTATTTCTATAATGCCATGTCTCCCAATTTTAAAAGGCGTACATGGTATACATGCCAGCTCAATAGATGATAAGAGCAAGTGAAGCTTTTTGAGACATCTAGTCAACTGTCGCACAAAAATTAACATATATTCTTTTTATTTTTATTTTATTTTTGGCTTAAATTTGTAATTTAATTTTTTTATTAATGTCTTAAAAAAGAAACAATACCGCAAGAAGGTAATATTATAAAAGTAAACTAAAAGGAATAACATTATGCAGAGGTGTCAATAATTTAATGGCAGGGATGTTTTGAGGTATTTTTAAAAATATGAAAATTAAATAAGTACTAACCTCAAAATATAAAGACTAAAAGAGTTTTTATCAGTAAACAAATTTAATAAATATTCATTTGAAAAATGAATTGAATTCGAATCATAAGACTATGATTAGTTTATTAAATTAATCGAATTTGAATCTATCAAATTTTGACCCGATTTATTAATTATTCAGTTCGTTTATTCTTTTATTTATTAACTACCAATTAACAAATGAATTATTTATTTAGGACATGATCAGATTAGGAGAGGATCTTGACCCATAACTAACTTTCCGAAGTCAACTAGGGGCTACATTGCGCCAATTCGGGCCTGGACAAGGCCCAAGAAACCCTCGGATTTTTGTGGTAGTGATGGGTGGAAAAAATAATGGGTTATTTTCAGAGACCTCTCCTGAAGTTTGGCGTATTAACACTCAGATAGAATGCATTGATGTAATTACAGACACCACCCATGTCGTTAATTACGAGTTAGATTGACCGTTAGTGGACTCTTAAAATTACTAAAATACCTTTCTCACCAGAATAATAAATTGATACATAAAACTTCGAGAACCGATAGGTAATAAGTATGGCTCGAATTACACATGATAAAAAGACCAAAATACCCATAAATATATAGTAATTGACATTTCTCATTTTTAAAAAACTCTTCGAAATCAAATGAAGCTGCCATCAGAACCGTTGCAAATAAATCCTAATAATTTGAACAATAGCAACAGCTATAAACGGAGGCTTTTGCAAGTAAATAAATCATCAAAGCACAATTTATTCTTCATCTTCTACTTAAGAAATCTTTGCATCTGTTTCAATAATGTCATCCATTCAAATCATCAATAGAAGCATTCAATATAATCAAGATCAAACATTATCTCAACCATATAAATTTTCAAAGCTCAAACACATCCAATCAATCAAATATACAACAAATGAGCCATGGCAACATGACATAAACTCTCACTTCCTTAGCATATCTTATAGGCTTGTCAAAGCAAACATCCTAGTTATTGACATCCTGCCACATCTTCTTCAAGCTGGTATATTAACCTGGAATTATTGTTGCTACATCAATCTTATCTCCAGCTACCACAGCCCCAATCTCCATTTAAACATGGTTGCAAATTATAAACAACAGCATATCGTAAGTAATAAAAAACCGTTAATAAATTAAAATATGCTACATGAAAGTTTAAATAAAATTATACCATCAATAATAATTATTTCAAGATGAGAACATCAAGCAAGATTACGTTATGGACTCAGCTGGTTTGAGTTTTAAGTTTTAAAGGCAAAAACACTCCAAATTCTGTGTGTAGTTGACAAATTTGGAATTGAGATGTACATCTCTTTCTATGTGTAAAAGCAAATAATTATCTTAATATATGAGAATGAAAGTACTATTGGCGATGAAGGCTTCCTATCATTACATGCTCTGATGAGCTCAAAATTTTTAACAATACGTGCCACAAATGAAGAGAATTTATATTACCAGCCTTTTCAAAGCCATGGCACCATGCTGCCTAAGTATTGAAAATTACAGGTTGGCACAATCATTGAAACTCCCAAACCCAATTTAAAGTTCAAGGATTACACGAAAAAAAATCAGCATTGCTAATTCTAATTCTATGAGGCCAAAGATCCATCAGCTATGTTACCATCTAGAAGTACAGAAAGATTTGAAAGAGATAGAGATGTCTCATCATGGAAGAAAAAGTGACAATTAATGGAAGAAAAAGAATTAATGGAATTAAAAGAAGAAAATAAAAAGGAAGAGATGAAGATGCAGATCTAAGTGAGCAATGGTTATCGTTTGGCTAGTTTTTCTCTTCTCCAACACCAACTTGTTTAACCAGACAAAATTAATAGAACAACAAATTAAAGTTGTGTTTTAAAAGATATATTCTAAAAGCAAATTTGATATACTTCCAGCTCCAAATAGATCAAGATAAGATGAAAGTAATGTTGAAAAGTCAAAGACTTTTGGTGAGTTTTTTATTCAAATTGATTGGAAAAGGAATGGCAAGCCACATGCATAATTGACAATTTGGAAGGAGTTGGCGCCGCCTGCATATGTTTGTCAATTTTGAAGAATTTAGCTGCAGATTTAATTGACAATTGACTAAAGGTTTGGTGCAACAGTGCAACGGGTTTTGCTATAAATAGAGAAGCGAAATGCATTTGTTAGCATCTCATAATTTGTTAAGCTTATAAGCTTTAAGCTTTTGAGAGAAATGAGAGAAGTGTGTCTGGAAAATTTATATTTCTTTCAGTGTGTGAGAGTACTGGGTATATTTGGGTTCTGGGAAATGAGATTTCTTACTCAAATATTGTACTCAAATAATTGTTAATAATACAATTATTTTTCTCTTACTCCCGTAGACGTAGGCATACCGCCGAACCACATAAAATTTTTTGTCTTTCATTTTCTTTAATTATTTGGTGCGCTTGATTCCGCATTCCGCGCACAACAAGTGGTATCGAGGCAAGCGGTTCGTACTTGGGAATCTGATCTGTTCACATATCTGGTACTATTAATGTATCTGATCTTTGTTCACGTCGGTCTTGCATTCACATACGGTACTATTCACGAATACGGTGGAGATAACCGTTTGTACTTGGGAGGATTAGTAGCTTGTGTAGTGGTGTGGATTTGTGCATGTCTAGGAAAGTTCTGTCACAAAGGCGATAAGAACCTAAGGAGACTGGGTCTTAAGTGAGACCGATGTGACCCCTCCAGTCTTTCCTGGGAACTTTCCTGGTGTATTTTTTCACGCGTACATATACATATACACTGATCTCTCAGGTGGGAATGGTTTATTGAGAAAATGGTAGAAGGTGAAACTTCCAGAAGTGGGGAGAGATCCACCCAGACTATTCCTGGAGATACTTCAGGTGGGAGGCGAGACTTTCGCTTTTCAGCACCTGTTATAGGTGGTCAGAAGATCGATGTTGAAAAGTTTGATGGGAAAATCAACTTCGGCATGTAGAGACGCGAAGTTATGGATGCTCTTATTCAAATCGATCTCGATATTGTTTTGAAAAATAAAAGACACTTGTATGATGAAGAAAGTTGGGATCATATGAACGAGAAAGACTGTGGTCAGATCAGATCTTGTTTGACCAAGGAGGTGAAATACTTGGTGAAGGATGAGGAGTGTGCGATGACTTTGTGGCGTACATTGGAAGAGAAGTATTTGCTGAAAAGTCCTGAAAATCACCTTCATGCAATGAGCCAAGTATATGGTTTTCGAATGAAGCCTGGGGTGTCAATGCACGATCATGTCTCAAGATTTGAAAAGCTACTTGCTGATTTGAAGAATCTTGATGAAGATATTAAGGATGAAGTCAAGGCTATGATTCTGTTACACTCACTACCAGAGGAATATAGTTATTTTGTGACTACCTTGATATATGGAAAAAGTGTAATCATCTTCAAAGATGTCTGCACAGCATTGACAAATTTAGAAATTCGGAATAATGATAAACATTCCGAAAAAGCATCATCCGAGACTTTGTTTGCCAGAGAAAGGACGATGGAGAAAAAGAAGAAGCGTGGTGGAAAGAATTCTCGATCCAAATCGATAAGTAGAAACATAGCTCGAGATGAGTGTGCCTTTTGTCATGAAAAGGGCCATTGGAAGAAAGATTGTCCAAAGGCTCAAAAGAGAGATGAGAAGAAACCTGCAGCAGCAAACATGGCACGTAAAGATGAGGACTCTGATTATTCACTAAGTATTACTCCTACAGCATACGTGACTAGTTCGAACGAGTGGATACTTGATACTGGAGCAGCCTATCATTTGTGTCCCATTAAAGAATGGTTTGCAGATTTTCATAATCTGGAATCTGGTGTAATTGTGATGGGGAATGATCAACCTTGTCGCACAATGGGGATAGGAATAATTCGGCTCAAAATTTTTGATGGAATGGTCAGAGAACTGAAAGATGTTAGATTTGTTCCAACTTTAAAGAAAAATCTAATTTCTGTGGGTGTTCTTGAAGCTAAAGGCTACAAGGTTACTATTGAAAATGGCACAATGAAATTCACATATGGGGCTATGGTGATTCTACAAGGAGTTCGGCGTCATAATTTGTATTATTTGAAGGGAGGTACAACTGATGAAGCAAATGTTGATGAGGCGCACAATGACACCACCAAGTTATAGCATGTACGACTAGGACATGCTGGAGAGAAGTCTTTGCAAACCCTGATGAGGCATGGACTCTTAAAAGGTACCAAAACCTGTAAATTAAATTTCTGTGAGCATAGTGTAATAGGCAAGAAAACAAGGGTCAAATTTGGTACTGCTAATCACGATACTCGTGAGATCCTTAAATATGTTCATAGTGATGTATGGGGACCAACCAAGACTGCATCAATTGGTGGAAGCCATTATTTTGTTACATTTGTTGATGATTTCTCTAGACGTATGTGGGTGTACACCATGCGAGCAAAGGATGAGGTTCTAGAGATTTTCGTAAAATGGAAGAAACTGGTGGAGACTCAAACTGGCAGAAAGACCAAAGTATTGCGTTCTGACAATGGGGGTGAATATATTTCTGATCCATTCTTGCAAGTATGCCAGAACGAGGGTATTAAAAGACATTTCACGGTAAGACATCGACGAGCGGTGTGTGATATAGATCGTACTCGGAGAAGGTATGGTGTATGTTATCTAATGCTGGTTTAGATAAAATGTTTTGGGCTGAAGCTGTGAGCTACACAAGTCACTTGATAAACCGGTTGCCTTCTGCTGCAATCGGAGGTAAAACTCCTATGGAAATGTGGTCTGGAAAGCATGCACAAGACTATAATTCCCTTCGTATATTCGGGTGTCCAGCTTATTATCATGTCAAAGATGGTAAACTGGATCCTCGTGCTAGAAAAGCTATCTTTGTGGGATTCAAAGGTGGAGTAAAAGGCTTTAAGCTTTGGGATCTCGAAGATAAAAAATTTGTATGTAGCAGAGATGTCACGTTTGATGAAGCTTCAATGATGAAAGCTTCAAGTTCTCAGCAGTTGGAGAACAAGACCACAGAGGTATCGCAGCAGGTGGAGTTTGATGCAACTCCATATATACCAGTTAGCTCTACATCAGAGAACGGTTCAACTATAGAGGAGACACCCAAAGTTGAAGAAGAGATTATTTCTTCTGATGTCCCACAAAATGAAGAAATAACCGACGATGTGGATAATAATGATTCTATAGCAACAAGGAGGCCAAGAAGAGAGATAAAGAAACCTGGATGGCTTACTAAAGATATGGTGGTAGCCTATGCACTTCTAGTTATTGATGATGACATCCCCAATACTTTCGGTGAAGCATTACGCAGCAGTGAAAGCAATCAGTGGAAGTTAGCCATGGAGGAAAAGATGAAATCTCTCCATCAAAATCAAACTTGGAAACTTGTGAAGTTACCAAAAGGGAAAAGGGCTATTGGCAATAAATGGGTCTTCACCAAGAAGCAAGGATCTCCAAATCAAACAACTCCTCGATACAAGGCAAGGCTCGTTGCAAAAGGTTTTGCTCAAAAGGAAGGTACTGACTATAATGAAGTTTTCTCTCCAGTCGTAAAGCATACTTCCATTCGTATCCTACTTGCCTTGGTAGCTGAATATGAGTTAGAGTTGGCTCAATTAGATGTTAAGACGGCGTTCTTGCATGGAGATTTGGAGGAAGAAATCCATATGACTCAGCCTTGTGGTTTCAAAGTTGCTGGAAAGGAGAATCTTGTGTGCAGATTGATTAAATCTTTGTACGGACTAAAACAGTCACCAAGACAGTGGTACAAGAGATTTGATCAATTTATACAAAGGCAGAAATTTACCAGAAGTGAACACGATCACTGTGTTTACTTTAGAAGACTACAAGATAGAGCTTTCATCTATCTGTTACTCTATGTCGACGATATGCTTATAGCTTCGAAGAATAGAGGTGAGATTGAAAGATTAAAGAAGCAGCTGGCTTCTGAGTTCGAGATGAAAGATTTGGGTGATGCACAGAAAATACTTGGGATGGAGATTCGTAGAGACAAGAAGAATGGGAGCATGTGGTTGACTCAAAAATCTTATTTGAAAAAGGTGCTAGAAAGATTCGGTATGGATGACAAAATTAAACCGGTATGTACTGCTTTAGCTCCTCACTTTAAATTAAGCTCTTCTTTATGTCCTACATCCCAAGAGGAGCATGATTACATGGCTTCTCACCTCTATTCGAAGAATAGAGGTGAGATTGAAAGATTAAAGAAGCAGCTGGCTTCTGAGTTCGAGATGAAAGATTTGGGTGATGCACAGAAAATACTTGGGATGGAGATTCGTAGAGACAAGAAGAATGAGAGCATGTGGTTAACTCAAAAATCTTATTTGAAAAATGTGCTAGAAAGATTCGATATGGATGACACGCTTTAGCTCACTTTAAATTAAGCTCTTCTTTATGTCCTACATCTCAAGAGGAGCATGATTATATGGTTCATGTTCCATATGCTAGTGTTGTGGGTAGTCTTATGTATGCTATGGTATGCACAAGGCCTGATATATCTCAAGCCGTTAGTATGGTTAGTCGATATATGCATAATCCAGGTAAAGACCATTGGCTTGCGGTAAAGTGGATTCTCCGATATCTGTATGGGACAGTTGATGTTGGGTTATTGTTCAAGAAGGATTGTGGTCAACAATGTGTTGGGTATTGTGATTCTGATTTCGCCGGAGACCTTGACAAGCGAAGATCAACAACGGGCTACATATTCACATTGGGTGGAGGTCCGATTAGCTGGAGGTCGATTCTGCAATCGACAATTGCTCTATCCATTACGGAAGCAGAGTATATGGCAGCAACTGAAGCTGTAAAAGAAGCTATCTGGTTGAGAGGCTTGTTAGGAGATTTGGGAGTAATCCAAGATAACATTACGGTCTTCTGTGATAATCAAAGTGCAATATTCCTTGCGAAGAATCAAACATATCACGCTCGGACGAAACACATAGATGTGAAATATCATTATGTGCGAGAGATTATTGAGAGCGGTGTTGTGTTGTTGAGAAATATCGATACCAAAGATAACCCATCAGATATATTGACAAAGGTGATTGCTGGAGTTAAGTTTCAACATTGCTTAAAATTAATTCAAATTCTTCGAATGTGTTGAATTTGAAGAATTTTGAACTACGGTTAGCTTGATCCCAAATTATGGGTACGTAGGCAATCACAAAGATGCAGCCACTTTGAGAATGATGATCTGTTGGTAATCGGCTCAGATTTGGACAAATCTTCACCGAGGTGGAGAATTGTTGAAAAGTCAAAGACTTTTGGTGAGTTTTTTATTCAAATTGATTGGAAAAGGAATGGCAAGCCACATGCATAATTGACAATTTGGAAGGAGTTGGCGCCGCCTGCATATGTTTGTCAATTTTGAAGAATTTAGCTGCAGATTTAATTGACAATTGACTAAAGGTTTGGTGCAACAGTGCAATGGGTTTTGCTATAAATAGAGAAGCGAAATGCATTTGTTAGCATCCCATAATTTGTTAAGCTTATAAGCTTTAAGCTTTTGAGAGAAGTGAGAGAAGTATGTCTGGGAAATTTATATTTCTTTCAGTGTGTGAGAGTACTTGGTATATTTGGGTTATGGGAAGTGAGATTTCTTACTCAAATATTGTACTCAAATAATTGTTAATAATACAATTATTTTTCTCTTGCTCATGTGGACGTAGGCATACCGCCGAACCACGTAAAATTTTGTGTCTTTCATTTTCTTTAATTATTTGGTGCGCTTGATTCCGCATTCCGCGCACAACAAGTAACAGTGAAGAACCTTGTTACAGCCATGAAATAGCTTTTCCATCAATGGAAAACTAAATAAATTTAAATCGGAAAGCTGTGTAAGATTAATTTGGCTAAGAAAGTGTAGCATTAAATGATTTGTTTCTTGAGTGTTCCTTTTTTCTTTTCTCTCCTTTGATATTAATATTTTATTTTACATGTAAAATACACAGAAGAATTACAAGATATCTCTGTGAATGTTTTGTTTGTTGCATAGAGTGATTCCTAAAGCTGTCATGCCTCATGAGGCACTG
Organism: Citropsis articulata; assembly: GCA_030449925.1. Taxonomy (NCBI): domain Eukaryota; kingdom Viridiplantae; phylum Streptophyta; class Magnoliopsida; order Sapindales; family Rutaceae; genus Citropsis; species Citropsis articulata. Next base: position 15,061,444 of record JASUUH010000210.1, read on the forward strand.
TTGTTATGTCTATCTATCTCCTCTACCGCATGTGTGTGTGTGTAATTATGTATATGCTTTCTTTTATTTCATTAGTAGAATATTATCAAGTATCAAAGTAATTAGTTCCCAAAACCCTTAATTTGCAGATATCAGGAGAAAGCCAATCATATGTAAAATCTCCATCTAGATCTAAACATGCAAATTCAACACTGATTTTTGCAACAAAAACACAAACACATAATAACTACTCTTCAATTCTAAAGATGAAAAATACAGTGAATATTTAAAATTAAAAAAATAAAAGAAAAATAAAAAAAGATGAACAACAATCAGAACAACAACTTATTATAATTGACTAACAAAAAAAGAAATCACAGACCACAGTTGTTGAGATCAACATGCATAAAAAGAAAATCAAAATTCGAAAACCCATTTTCATTTGTAAGTAATTTAGAATCAACCCATTCTTAAAAAAAATAAATAAATAAGAATCAACAAAATAATCAATTGCATCTGACTTGCATCATCAAATGGTCACAAATGAGGACTAACCTCTTTCTCGCTCCAATTCCAATCGCGGCTGAAGCCATTCACTGCCGATACTCACTCCATGGAAGACTTGGGCCACTCATCTCGTTCATAACAGAAGTTAAACTCTCCTTCAATCTTGATAAAGTTTTGGGCAAAAGGATCTGCTTCTTTACAGCTGAAATTGATGTTGGATTTTGCTTAAAGATAAAGGTGAGATTCCATCGAGTATCGCGAACCACAGGAGAAGAGACCGTACCAGTCAATACTTCCTAGACATCAACAAAGTTTCGGCTTAAATTTTGAATTATTTTGAAATTTAAATATGCTTTTATATATTTACCCTTTTATGCAAACGTTATATGTATTTTTATACTTACGGTAGGGGAAGTATCTGTAATTACATCAATATATTTTACTTGAGTGTTAATATACCAAACTTCAGGAGAGATCCCTAAAAATTACCCAAAAAATAATTCCCCCTCTACTGCTCTACAACTCTTGGAAACCCCTTTCACTGAATGAACCAGCTTTAATGACGAGTAATTTACCACAAATACCCCTAACCCCTTCTTTTTACTTTGTAAACCATCCGCCTTATTCTAATTCATTTAGTTGGAAAATATATTACTAAATTATAAGAATCGATGTTTATTACCCTTTATCCTAGAGATTCAAAGTTCTTTCCATTTTCAAGTACGTTTGGCATATTGTAGTATATTGCATAATTAACTATATTTTAAGTTATAATATAATATAATATTACATTTGGTGTAATATGTATTGTATTATGTAAAATAATATTTTATATCATTATTTAATTATTATTAATTTTAATTAATATTTTTAGATTTATTAATATTTAAGTATTTGTTATTAGTTATATTAAATTATCTTAAAATTATTAATTTTTTATGTATTACCTATTATACTATAATATAACTAAATAATGCAATATTTAATTATCCTTTTTAGAATAATTAATATAAGTGTAAAAATATAATATAATATAATATTAATGAATAATAAATTATAAAATTATTAATTTATACTAATTATAATATAAAAATAAAAGAAAAGAAAATTTAATGTTATATAATATTATATAATTATAGTGCATTAGAAACATGAGACTGCACTGCATAATGCAATGCAACCTCATGTTATATGAGTTGCCAAACACCTTGAAAAAGAAAAGTATGGGTAATAAAATAGGACTACCATTATCAGGTTTCTTCTCAAAACATAACTATACTTACCTCACAAAAATATACATATGAGTTGAGGGGATATCTTTCGAGTGTAGATATCCAGCAAGGAGATATCTAAACTGAGTCAACTTAGGAATAGGATTCAGTAAAAACAAATCTCATTTATTTTCTCTTAAATATCAAGGATTAGATTCTTAGTGGAGTAGAGATTAGTAGTCTTCTTCAAAATTATAGGAAGAGGATTTTAATATCTATAAAAGCCATTGAAAATTCCAAAGAAATGAGTTTTTCTTTTTCAACTTTTGTCTTCTCTCTCTCTTTATTATATCTTTTATTTTCTTTACTTTTTTTTACTATTAAAGATTTCTTCTTCACCCCTCTTCATTAAAAAAAATATATTTTTTCTATAAAACCATAAGCTAGCTTGATCGTTGAAGGATTAATGCTGGAAAAACTTCTGACGCCATTAGCTTAAGGATTATTTGCTCATAGATTATTTATTCGCGGTATATAAAGTTCTTGGAGATTAGCAAACTACATTCCCAAAAAATAAATTTAATGTTAGCATAGAGGTTTAGTAGCTAGTCATTAATGAACTCAATCAGATTTCAGCATCAACATCTGGTATCATTTTATAGGGAATGATACAAAAAATTAACTCATGCCTCTATCAATTTTTCATTTGACCAAAGTAAAGGCAGAACACTTTCATATGTAAACGGGTGCGTACTTATTATGGAACCCTAACTTTATTATTTAAATCTATTTATTGACTTAAGATATTTGCTACATCGGGCTTTAACTCGTCATCATTAGCCATTTTCTAGTATAAAGATTATATGTTACACCATATATAATTTAGTTCAATATTATTTTAATATCGCATCCCCTTGCTATAATGATATGACTTTGTTTAATGGCTTCATTAAACTAGCTACCATCCCCCTTTTTATTACATATTCTAAAATGCTATGTTTTATTTTATATTTAAATTTCAATATTCATAGCCAAGGACGTAGCTAGGAATTTAATTGATCTGGGGCAGACTAAAAATGTAGTATAATTTTGAAAATTTATATTACAACACATAAAATTGCAATATAATATAAATTGATAATAAATTTTGAAAATTTAGATAACAGCAAATAGAATCGAAACTATAATATAAATTAATAATAAATTTACTTATTACAATTGTTCTAATCAATAATTCCCTAATGGATTTCATGTGTTGAAAATGCTATAAAATAGTTTCATTATCAATGCAATCAAATACATCTTTTTTAATGTACACCACTAGATTATCATTCAACCATTCATCTTTCATTCGATTTCGTAATCGATTCTTCACATAATTCATAACTGAAAAAACTCTTTCAACAGTGACAGTGGCAACTGGAAAAAGTAATGCTAATGTGATTAATAAATTGATCAATGAAAACATCTTGTGCTTGTTAGTCTCAACCATTTTTTGTGCAAAATCGCCAATCCCATTTAATCCTGAAAACTCAACACTAGACTACATATCCCTTATGTAAACATCAAGTTGAGTATTTAGTGCCATGAGATCAACTGGAGCAAAATCTTTTAAATAAAGTTGAGCAAGACGCAATAACTTTTCTTTATTAAAAGCTACAAAAAAAATCTTTTGGACATAAACAAGCCAAGCAACGAAGTAATTTAGTGTTTACCTCATTAAAATGAATGTTTAACTCTTAAAGTAAGAAGAAAAGTAAGAAGAAATTCACGTACATGGTGATGACTGACGAGCACTGCTAATCACCTAATCTGCTATGGAGTCCACCCACCACACTTTATTCCATAGAAGAGACGAAAGAAAGAGTAAAATTTAGATTTCACTTATTGTAATTGATTTTTAATGGATTTCATTTGATAAAGGGGTTCTCTTGTTTGTCTTTATTGATTTTTATAAAATTATAATAGCTAATCAAATTATTTAGAAATAGGCGTTTAAGCTAGGGCAACATGAAATTTTTTAAAATTACATGTGGCATTTTGAAAGTTTCACAATTCACCTGAGGTATTTTTATAAATAATAAATAAAATATCCTTTTTTTAAGAGAATCATAAAAAAAAATTTTAAAAGCCAGGTGGGGCATGTGTCCCACCTGGTCCTATGCTGGCTACGCCCTTGTTCATAGAGTAATAAATAATACTTTGAATATTTTATACTTTAATTTCAATATTCATAACAATAATAAATGATACTTTGGACCTTTAGCAGAGGAGTTTTATCATTGATAAATGAATACGTTATTGGTAGGAATGGAGCACAAGGAGTGCTTTCCATCAAAATACTCGGACGCATAAATAAATGACAAGAAGCATTAGTCGTAAATGGCTAGAAACCCCAATTCTGTTTGACTTTGTAAGCTACTTTCTAGGTAGCTTATAAGTTGCGGGTTTGATTTGAGATGTTCTGCAACAATAACAACTTTAGACGCTTGCATAGTAAATTCGTTGCCATTTAAGCTATGTTTTCTATTCATAATTCCTAGAGAATAATATCACATTTATAATTCATGTCTGACGCCTATTGATTTGAAAAACTCCTATTTGCCCGGCCAAGTCAATTTTTGATAAATTTGCGGACGAGGCAGGCTATGCACCTAGAAGGAAACCTTGGTGCCGAAGTCCCACGCTCATCAGATCAGAAATTCTAACAAACTTATGCCTTGATGTTTACATAAAAACATGCATGAGCAGCCTTTATTTGGAGGTATAGTATTGACCTACTAAGAATTTACAAAATAAGGACGGCTCATGTCTAACAAACACATATTTTTTGGACTCATTTAAGAGGCACCGATACAACTCAATCAATTATGTTTCTTGAAACTCATTGGATATGATCACAATCTGTGGTTGAACTCAATAACTCGGCTCTATTTGATCGATGTTTCCCCTTTATAAGGCCGAATAAGATTTAGAACTTCATCGAAATTTCAGAAGGCTCAAAGAAAAGTTGAAATTCTTATAAAAATAACCACAGAACCTCAATATTGAATCTTACTTTATCTAAATTGAGAACTCAAAAAAAAGCCTTAAAACTTACTTGAGATAAGGTATGAAACTTTAAATAGACTATGAGCCCAATGCGTGGCGACCTTTAAAAAGCAATTGAATAAACCATAAGATCTGCTTGTAGTAAGGAAAAAATCTTTAAATTGAAAATATATACCTTCGCCCCTGATAAGCAAATGAGGCAAAATGAGTTGCTTAGAAACCCCAACTTGTTAAATGGTTATAAGCTTAAAACCCCATTAAGATAAGGCATAAAACCTTAAAATGACTAAATTAGCTCATAAAGATAATGAAAAATTTACATAAATAACCACAAATTTTTTATAATTTTTAATTTTAACCTTACAAACTTATTTCTATCAACATTAGTCAAAAGAAAAGGTTTCAGATGAAAATACCCCTTTCACATCTCTCCCCCAACTCAATCTCTCCACGTAATCTCTCCTAAACCAAAAACACCCATCGTCGACGGCAGCTCCACCCATCATCGACAGCGGCTCCACGCATCATCGGTGGCCGATCTACTTTCAACGGTGAAGGAAATCCATTATTCAATAACAAAACCTAAGTTAGCCATTTTATTTATATTTCATTAATTAAAAATGCAATTTGAGAATAATAGTGGTGGTAGTTTGAGAACAATGGTGGTGGTGGAGGTGCTTGTAGTGGTGGTGGTTGTTTTGGGAGTGTGTTGTTTTGTGATGGGCGCTATTTGTGTGATTTGTGCACGAATTGTGGGCGATTTGTTTTGGGACTTCGCTCGCTGGGCAGCAAGCGCGAGTGACAGCCAGCGACAGGCACGAGCGACAGGGGCGGGCGAAGACAATTTTGACTTTGAAAGATAGACTTATTGCTTATGATGTTAGGAGTGTAGTGAGTATGAAGAGGCTTGAAATTGAACCACCCAATGAAGAGATTTGATGAATAAGGATCTGTCATATTGAAATCTGATGAGGACAAAAGAAGAGAGATCAGCTAGCTACACTACTTTGGCTACCATAGGCCACAGTGATGATTTATATACACATACACATACATTTTTGTGTGTGTGGGTGGCTTGAAAGAGAGAGAGAGCTTAGGGTAAATTTGATAAAGGAAAAGAACGGATTCATTAGTGGTTGGTAAAAATAAAAGTGTTGAAAGTCAGGAAACTACCCCCTGCAGCTGCAAACAAGAAGGGGTTAGATATTAGAAAGTAAAAGCCAAAGCAGAAAGTCAGAGATTAGACCTGCAGCAGCTTGTCTCCCAAGAGATTGTTGCACCACATACATAAAGATTAAAGAGAGAGATAGGGAGAGAAACATTCTTTTTTCTTTTTCTCTGAATTTTTTTTCAAATTTTATTTTTGTCATCAATGTTATCTTACTTCCAGTTTAGGGCAGAGGCCATCCGGCAATTGCTTTGGCGTGCATGTTCAATGTTCCATTTTTCATGCACATCCGTTCCTGCATCCACTGTTTCTATTCCACCATTACTCCATCTTCTTGATCTTGCTTGCTTCAGTCAACAAACTCACAAACCCATTTCACTTTCTTTACTGTAACTAGGGTTTTTCAGTTTTTATCTCATCACTAAGTTCAAATCCTCTTATTCGGATACACGGCAGCAAACATTTGTACACAAACCTGCTAAAGAATACAAATATCGTATGTATCCATGAAGATGGATTGAATTCATGTTGAGTCACATCAGCATAAAGTTAATTCGTTTGCATTAGTCGTGCATGTTTAGCTTTTAATTAGAAGGTTTTTATGCTAGCTAATAAACAAACATCACAATCTTATTCCCATCTCTTAACTCATTCATTACCTTAATCACCTGGCTGCTGTAGCAAGACAACAACATTCATATTGTCTTTGGTGTCTCTTGTTTTAAGTGAAATTTTGTGCCTACCACCTAGCAGCTCCCCATGAATTCAAATCCTTGTCCAAAGTACAAGGAGAAGCTTCAAGTATTAACATGAAACCGATACATGGAACCACATAGCGTTCCAACTTTCAGGACGAACTGCAAAATGACAAGATCACAGAAAACTCCAATGTATATTCATAGATTGCCAAATAATTCTATATCGATTATAATCCAATATAAATTGCCAAATAATTCTATATCAATTATAATCCAATATACTTACAGACACTCATAGATAAACAGAGTTTCTTTAGTGTCGTGAACTGCCCATTGGGAGTGATCATGCTACAAGGAAGTAAAATATTATAGTATTAAAATGAAATAATTAAAGGGAAAAGGAAAGTGTACTCCAACAATAATATTTATAATTGTTAAAAAGTGAGGTAACAGCTGAGCACATACAGGATTCCAGGAGGTTTATATGGATACTCGGGAGGAAACTTGATCTTTCCATAGTAGTATCCACCTAATGGTAATAACCAAAAGAATTCCAGCACCAGAATCATCAAGATGATCTCAGAGACTAAATCAAGGCAAACAACATTAAGAGAAAATTGCATTGAAAGCATACACAACTAACCTGCAAAAGGTGTCCCATTACTTCCCTCCAAAACATAATCTGAAACATCAAAAGCACAAGAATTAGACAAGTCTTAGACAACAGACGCATCCTACAAAATAGGATTGGCAAAAAACCCAGGCTGGCCCGCGGCTTAAAATTATGGACAAGGGCTTTCACTTTGTAAAGCCCATACACAGTGGGCCTAGTTAAGGCCTTCCATAAAATAAAAGCCTGGGCTTAAGCCCGGGCTTTATAACATAATATATTAAAAATTTTAAATTAAAAAAAACTGAGAAATAAAAAAGAAACTGAAATTAACCCAAAAAAAAAAAAACGAAACCAAATTGGCAAATTCCCAAAACCTAAAATCCCTAAATTTATCTCCACTTCCCCAGTTGCTCCATCAGCCTCTCACTGCACTCTCCACCGGCAGCCAACAGCCGACGTTTATTGCCCCACCCTCACACTGAATTAAGGAGCCACCACCTTCAGCAGTGATCCACCGTCCACGCGCGATGTAACAGAGCCAGCAACCCAGCACTAGTGCAGCCCCAAACGGGCGACGCAACAGTGACCCACACCCACCAGCACCACAGCGCGACGCAGCAGCAGCGATCTCAGCTCCAACGCGACCTGAACCCAGCAGCACCAGCAGTGCACGCAAACCAACAGCAAACCATCACCAACTCCATCCCAAGTAAGCTTTGATTTTCTTTAATTATTGTAGAAATTCTGAGATTACTAAAGCCATGATTGATGACTTGATGTTGTAATGGAGAGTAGTTTTGTGGAAGAATTGAGAGAGAGAGAGTGAAGAAGAAGAAGAAGAAGAAGAAGAAGAAGAATGTTTCATTGTTGCCGTAGAAAGTGGATAACGAAGAAGAAGCATTGTGTATCAGTTTCAACTACAAATTCTTTTAAAAATTATTAAAGGGCATTTATCATTTAGCTAGTTTATGGTATTTTATCACTTGTAATTTGCAGATTTTTATTTGGTAGGCACTTTCTCTGTTTGTCATTAAAATTAAGCAAATTTTTTACTTATATGTACATTATTATTATTTTTTTTATGAGATTTGGTGGATTCTCACTTAATAAAAAAGAAATAAAAATAAAAATTTATTAAAAATATTAAAAGTCCAAGCACGGCCCTCTCAAGTTTGGACGGGCTTTTAGCCTCTTACCGATTACATGGGCTTGAAAAAGCCCCGGCCAAAGCCCGCAATTTGCCAACCCTACTACTAAACCAAGAATAAGAAGTAGACGACACCACAAAAGAAGCAGAGGCATGCATGGAAAATCACTACGAAAGACACCATCTCAGTCTCCTATCAACTACTAAAAGACAAAGAAAATATGGAAACTAGTATCATAAACCCTGGCCCTCAAAATCACACATTAATACAATATTAAGGCTGAAGCCCTTCATACTCATGACCCGAAATTCCAAGGTAGAGAAATGTACTTAAAGACAGAAGCAAACAGATTGAGAAAACAGTTCGAATCCAATTCATCTGTATATCTGCATCCTTAGTTGATTCCTAATCCTTCAAAACCAACTGGTGAAAATACACATGAAAGTCAAGTTCTATTCAGGATATGAGGCAAAATTTACTAATACATGCTGAGTAAAACGTGAATGATGGAAAACAGTACAGAAGAAAACTAAGAAATGTTGCAAAAACTTTTCCATACATGACTAAAAAGCCTGTCTAGATGGCAAACAAGAGAAAAATTAGAATAAACTTACGTCACTCAAGAATGTCACTAGGGGAAGGCTGAGCAACAACATGGGAACCTGGTTCCTGCAAGTTCACATGATAAAAGCAACCATTGCCCATTAAAACAGAGCAATTTTCCAGCAAAGTAAAATAAAATATCATAAACTGTTAATAACATAAAGAATTTTTGGAAGGAGGGGGCTCATACTTTACAGAGTGCTCTATATTCCTTCTGAAGACGCTTGACGCATGCTTTCTCTGCCATCCTAATCCCAAATTAAAGTTAAAGCCTTAGATGTTCCTTTGATGTGAGAACCTCAAAAATTACCAATCTATCAAGTAGGAAAGTACAACAGAAAGTGAAATATATTAGACACTTGCTAGACAATAAATTCCTAACAATATATATATATAGAGAGAGAGAGAGAGAATAACAATTATTCTAACAATTATGAAGAAGTGAACTCCAATCCAGGCAAAGGAACATGCAATGTGGCTTTCACACAATTTAAGGAGAATTTGACATGCAACAGAATGTACAACTAACCACACACTAAAATGAAAGCCAAAATACCAAATGAAAATAGATCGCCTTTTTCTTTTTCATTCCGGAGGAAGTGCATATTTTTCCCGAATCTTCTTAACTATGCCACGATATACTTAAAGCCTATATGCGATGTATAGACTCCCCCAACCATGACATATTTGCTTACTTGAGGACCAGAATTTCATTTTTTTTAATAAAAGAATCCTTTTATTCTTTCTTTCATATATTGATAAATCAAATTCGTGTCATGATTCATGAACTAGTGTAATGGCCTGTTTATGAGCTTGTAAGATGATTATACAGTGAAAGAATTATCACGATTGCATTGTACAAAAATTATATAACAAAACCTATATCACGCTCTAAATGTTACAAATGTTTTGCTACCACGCACCCCAATCTAGATACTATTCTCATTCACTATGCTGCTCAACGGCTCAACCTCACAACCAAAGGCATCAGAATTCATCAAGAATCCAAGGATTCCAATGATCAAATTTCTTAACAACAGGCCAAACTACTGCTAGTATTTAGGACTAATTCACACTAAAGTGTTTGAAATTGACCATGTTTTTGTTTATTTATCATTTTCTAGCAAACCAAACCAATATTAAACACTTTTATTTTAACTTGCAATAAATGAATTCTATTAGCCAATAAGAGGGGTGAAAAAAAGAAAAGAAAACTCATTTGCACAACATAAAGATTAAACCACAAAAAAAATAGAACATCTTTCTGATCAAGCTTGTTGTGGGCACAAATTGAGTCAACTTGATGATCAAACAAGGCAATCAAGACAAAGTCCCATGATCCACCAATAATAACAAATACTAAAAACCGAAATAAAAAAACAAATAAAAGGGATCACATCTGAAACAACAAATTAAAACCCATCGGAAATCATCAAATAAATCAACCAAAAAAGCTGAAAACGAAGATTACAAAAGGGATAACGAAAGCTTACTCGATGAAGAGCAAATTGGGGTTTAATGGGGCTCCAAATTGAGAGAGATCATAACGGAGAGGCGTTAGAGAAGCTTTGTACGGCCACGGCTTTGGACGTAGCTTTGTGATACACTGTGTGGGCTGGATAGCGACTCGTTTTTTTTTTTTTTTTTTAAACTGATTAACCTTATCGTTAATGTATAGTTAATGTATTACAAGATATTTACAACAGCTATGATAGCAGATTATTATATTAATATTTATAATCAGATATATATTTGAGATTTATATTATTATATTTTTATTTAATAAAATACATGCCCAGTAGAATACCCCTCACAGATGAGGGATATCTCCACTCCATTCGTATTTTACAAGAGAAAAGAAAATTTCAAACACTCTCATAGAAGAAGAATGTCTTCACCCCACTCACATTTTGTAAGGAAGAAAAAAATTTCAAACACTCCCTATATAATTATGTTTAATTGAGGAAAGTTAAATTCATAGGAACTCAAACTATTGTTCTCATAATTATGCTTGACTTTAAGGGTAACAGTTCACCACTTGACTACAAACCCAAGTGGCAGTGACTCGTTAATTGGGAGAAAATATTTTTTATCAATTAAAATACTATTGCATAATAACTTCCGAATCCCTGATTTTGTTATTGTTTGCTAAAAAAAGATATAGTTTTTTTGTTTATATCAAATAGGTCCCCACCCAACCTTACTAAAAACTCTAAATTTACCATAACATCCTTTTAATATTATATTTTGACCATCACAATCCAAGAGAATGTGTTGTATAATAACTATTAACTAATAAGGCAATCATGCAAGTGAAGTGATGTAACTTAAAATAAAAGGACATTTTAGTCATTTGAACAGGGTTTTGATATAAATAGACAAATTATGTTCTCATATAATATAGTTTAAAAAGTGATGAAATAAGATGTTATTACCCATATTAAATTATTATAACTCCTTTAAAAAAAAATGATTATAACTCCTTTCAAAATAAAAGTAATTATTATTATTTTAGTAGGAACTGGCGTTGATAGCTCTGTCTTTCTTGTTATTTAACCTCTTCTAATGAAGTTTTTGCTGGTTAAGAATAATATATCTAGAAAATTAAATCAGTTTCTCCTCTTACAAGACGAAGGTTTATTTTATCAAAGTTTGATTATTAGAAGAACTCATTTTTAAGTAAACATAATGTGATCTATATATAATATCAAACATGATTTACAATCATCACAACAGTGACAATAATAAGTCATATTTAAGTTTATGGTTTTTACATAATAATGCATATTAAAGATAAGTTTATTGAGTTTTTGTTTTATTACATGAGAATATTTTTCATATTACACCATATTACATGATAATGTTCAGATTTGAACCATCTCTAATATTTGATAATGCTTCTGTGGGGTTCAAATTACTTTTCTCACACTTGTAAGGGAATGGCTCTAACCAGTCGGATAAAACCCAATGGTTCGAGTTTATTGAGTTAATAAATCATATTAAACTAATATTTCAATAGTTAGAACACAATCCCAACATGAAACACTAATAGTGATTTACATCTCCATCTTACAAATAAATGAATGCCTGCCTAATTAATAAGTTCGGTTTATGTACCAAAATATCCATACAAGTCAAACTCTACAAAATCTTACTAGGCATCCTTAAAAGATATAAGAGATCGGGCATACTATCCACACTCTTTACTTTGTTTGGGTACAATCATAAACATGAACCAATTGTGATCCCCTGCATATTTGTAATTTTGGTGATGCTACTGTCAGCTTATGATGATGCTTTGTGAACCATCACGCTATCAGCAGCTGAATAAAAGAGAGCGCTGGACCAATGGAGCAGGAAAGCAGCTCAGTCATCACCACATGGGAAAGCATTTTTGACTTTGACAAACAAACATCCATCGTGTTCTTGACAAGAGTCTCAATATTTGAGTCTGAAACACCAGCTGTTATTTTCTAAACATTTTCTCGACTTGGGATCCAACACTGGCCTTGGAACTCTGCTTCAGCTGCATTACATTATTAACATTTTCGGTTCCCCAAAAGTATAATATTAAAATCACGTGCCTCATCACATGACCCTCTCCAGAAAAATATCATAACTTCTTCCGAAAATCTTACAGTCAAAGAGTTGCCAACAATAAGTGACAGTCAAACACAAAGCACATGATCCTACTGATTTCAGATCCCAAAACTGGATTTTTCCAGCTTATAAGTGCAACAAATCATCGCTAAACCATAAACCCATTTCCATTTTTAATCAACACATCAGCTTGGAAAGCACTTTTTATTCACCAAAGCAACAAGCACTTTTAAAGAAAACACTAACACAAGACACAAAGCACAACAATGAAGGATTACTCAACAGCATTGGCAGTTGCTGTTTTTCTGCTTTCACTAGTTCTATCAACCTTGCATAGCAAAGCTCAAGCAGAGGCTCGTCCACTCGCACAAGTACAATCAGCCATGGCTTCAACTTCTCAAGCTATCAAGGATCTGCATGGAGACGAGAAGCATCCTTTTAAGCACGTTGACTCAAGCTTCAGAAAAATTCCACGTAGCGGTCCGAATCCGACGCAGAACAAGTAACTTCTCACACTAGCAGTTTCATGCCTTTCAACACTCGGCAGCTTTTCCATGATTGACTTTAGTTAGTGTGTTTTCTTGTGCCAGGTTCAATCATTCATAGAAGAGGAAGAAGTAGAAATAGCAACAGACAGTAACTAGCGTTTCACAGTATCCAGTGTTCTTTTTTCATTCGTTACTATATCGTTTCTTGATGTTTAGTAGATTCTATAATAGGAGGGTCACATGTAGAACGATGTATTGCAATATGTACAATCCATTGTCAAGTTTTGCTACCACAAGCTGCTGAATTTTGTTGTTGCATGTAAATGTATAAATTTTGAATGTATGGAAAAATGAATATTCCATCTGTGTTTGAAAGGTTTCATACATTCCAACCAAAACAAAATTTCAACATACCAGAACTAAACAAAATGTAACAAAATATATCTCTTTTGTCGCTTAATGAAACTCTACGAATAAGTTACAGTTACAGCTTTATGCAGCTTCAGACATGACTTACCAACTCCCAAAGGATAAAAATCTTCACGTTTTCAACTTCTTTGAAGCCTTTGATGGCCTATTGCTTCTGTTCCGTTTCTTTGCTGTTGTATCTGTAGAGAGGAAGGGTTTGGCTGCATTTTCCGCACCTTTACTAGATGGACCAGTGTACTCTGAAGCAACTTGATTCTTTTTATTTTTCTTCTTGTTTTTTCTTTTTGAGATATCATCAGCCATGACATGTTTGGCATATTTCTCTCTATGATGTTCCTCTTTTTCTGAGCAGCGCTTCAAGCCTGACTTGCCCAATGATAGTGCAGCAGAATCAAGGCAATTATCAATCTCTTTCCTCATGTTTTTTATTCCTTGGGAGTTCGATGTCTGCTTGGATGAATCAGCAAGGAAGGAGTCCTTTCCGGATGATTTAGTATTATTAGAGCCAAATGTGGCATAAAATTCTTTGTAAGTTAATTGCTTTGCACTTTGCTTCAACCTCCATTGATCAGGTCGGGCAGTAAATCTGTCGGTAAAGCAAACGCAACATGTAAAGACCGCAAACAACAACAGATCAACAGAACTAAACTCTCAAAAAGAGCTAAATATTGCATCCCAAGTAAAAAGTAATTCCTACATGTTTGTGTGGAAAGATGGGGATAGGCTAGAATTCCTATCATGAGATGTAGCACAATTTACCAACAGACAAAATGTTAAGAAGAAGCATCAACAGTATATATAGAATTATATCTCACCCATCAATGTCTAGTTTCCTTATGAGATGAGGGCCTTGTTTTGTCTTAGATAGCTCATTTCGCACAGCTGACAACTCAAATGCTATGGTCTCTCTTAAAGACAGACTACTAGCAGTAAAGCACCTTTCCACAGCAAATGAGCCGGAAGGGTGTATAGAAAGCTCTCCAAAGTGTCCCTTTAGCCTTCAGAGAAATCAAAATAGAACAAAAAATTAGAAGTAAACCAGCAGCAAACTTGAATAAAAAAAATATTTCTAGAAAAGAAATCCATATTGAATTCCAGAAGTGCATGATATCTGAAATATCACAGCCAGATTAAGACCTCCTGATCACAATAAAGCAACATATTATCAAGTATGAATAAGCTGCTAAGTGGGAGACATTAGTGGTGTGAGTCTTCTCAGTTAATTTTATTTTCGCACACAAAACATTCTGGGAAAAAAAAGAAATGAGATTTACTGACATGGTGAGACAAAGAAGGGAAGATATATTCTATTGAAGGCATCAGATCTTGTGTCTTTGACTACTTTAAATATATGAACAGATATTTCCCACTGATCCTTGTCTTTGTTGCTGGTTAGAGTGTGGAAGAAATGCTTCTGGCACGTCATATGACAGCCTAGGAGTCTAAAGATTGCTATCACTGGTCAAGAAATACCAATTCCTCTTGGATCGAATCCTTCCCAAATCACATTATTAAGGAATATAACAAGTGAGAACATGTATGTGGTCAAAAGAAGAGAAGCAAGAAAGCAAAATATATGTATTCAATTAGTTTTGACTTAAATCCTATTTAGTTCTTTGTAGTTGACATGTACTGTACATCCAACTTTCCAAAAGCAACCTATGGTGGCTACAGCAAGGCCAGGTAGGGTTAAAAATAACAAATGCTGAGAAGCCAGATATGTTAAGAACACCTGAAAAGTAGCTAATGTTACCTCCTGCCCTACATGCATCTGGACATGCATAACTAGTTTACAACAGGTGGCAATATGTTGTCTGATCAATTTGCAGTTTGATTTTAAGTAGTACGCGGTTTTCTAGCAGATCAAGTCGTACTTTATACAATCTTCTCGATAAAGTGTGCTCAACAAGAATTGCATACAAAATAAGCATATATAGAAATTTCTAAGAGAAATAAAATAACCAAATAAAGTAGCATGACATACTTCAGAACTACTCTGTGTTTCTGTTTTGCAGAAACCTTTGAACTTAGATAAGCTTCAATAACGCGTGCTCCCGCTGCGTCTTTTGCTGCTTCAAGGACATGGTCAGCCTCCATGGATGTAATACTGGTAACATACGGCTGTATGAATTCCTGGGTAATAGAAACACAAGACATGAGGAATATTGAAGTTGATATTGAATTTTAATATTTATAGCAACCAAATGTGTACCGAGATAAAATCAAGCTACCACGAAAAACAGGAAGAAGGGGTGAGCATACACTTGGAAATCTAAAGACTGCCTGCAGAATCAGAGAACCAATGATTTGTATCTTTATGCCTTTAGGCCAGTTCCAATTCGATTTATCTTCACACCTAAAGTAACTCTCAAGAAACAGTATCCCGGGCACAATGCATCTTGGAGACACATTCGTTGAAGATACTGCAGCAGCAAGAGCCTCACAACACTGCCAAACAAGTAAACAAAACTTAACCATTGTTATCGTGATTTGAGCTCACGCCCACAGAAGGCCCATTGTGAGGTTAAAAAATTTTCAAGGTTCTTCTTAATTGATGGATTCAAAAGATCTTATAAGTAAGATCTGTAAATCTATTGTCAAGTTGTACTATTTCAGAATTCTAAATAAAATGTTAGTGCATGATAACAAACATGAAATGGCGGGTGTAAATAATATACCTTACATTCATGGGTGTGGAGCCTTTGAGATGCTGCAATAAGAGCAGCAACAACTCCTGATCTTCCCATTTCGAGAAGTTCCCTAAATTTTCCACCAAGTTCCTCCCAGATCAATGCCATCTAGTAGAAACAATGAAGAAAAGAAATTTTATAGGAATTCAGAAAACAAGAAGTTTTGGCAGGACATACACAATTAAAATTTCAAGGTGGCTGAAAAAAGAAAAATGGCAGTAGAAGTCATATAACAAATTAAAGGAAATTTAATTTGAAGAAAAATGAAAACCATATAGAACTACCAATGGTATATCTTCATCATAGCAAGAGGCAAGAAATGCATGACTTTTTAAAGACCTAAAAAGTACATGTGTGTAAATGATATCACAGAGATCTTACTTGATCTCGATCTCTTGCATGGGAAACTAATGCTTGAACAACAAAGTTTGCACAATGATGTGACGACAGATCAAACAGTGAGTTTCTGAAGACTTTCATGAACATTTCATCATACAAGCTTTGAGGAGCCACTTCCAAAATCACCTGCAAATTTAATAAAATTTAACATAATTTAAAATGAGAAAAGCTACCATAATTTACAAACATATGACAGGATTGCATAGCTCATGAAGTATGAGTATCCAATCACTGTAATATTTACATAAACATTACCTATTCATTTAAGTCATAAACTTGAAATAAGAAAATTTTGAAATATCTTTTTGACTGTAAAGAGTATTTATAAAAAGGAGGAAGTTAAGTTTATTAAAGTGGCAGCTGGTTGATGTCCACACTCTACATGTTTAATTGAAGATTCATGTCTCTTAACAATTTTAGGTTATAGGAAATCACTGTGCTTAATGTACCATTGTCGCATACTAATTTGGTCTTAAGGTGTTCTTCTACTTATAAACATCAACCAGCTGCAACATCAACGCCTGGCCCTCAAAACAACAACAATCACAACAACGAAGGGAAAAAAGAAAAGTGAGGGAAAGGGTGTTGGAGAGGGCAGACGGACAGGAAAACAATGAAAATGGAATTTCCAAGCATACAGGCACAACCCATTAGCAAGTTTCTTACCTCCATTAAATGGCTGTATGCAGTTTCTTTCATCAAATTTAGTACATCATGCACTACAGTCATTGGTATGAAGTTCCCTTCCACTACATTCTCTTTATTGGAGCCAAGAAGGATGGAAATTATCTGCAACAACTCTGGATCATTCCCTACTAACAACCTCAAAGCCGTCTGCCAAGAGAAAGAAAATGCTAATCAAATCAATACACCTTCTTATGAATACTATACTGAGTTGAAATGAAGAAAACAAAGGCAATAAGTGGATGATTCAAGCATACCTGCAAAACTAAACTGCTGTACTGATCAGTTTGCAGGGTCCTCAGGTCTTTTCTGGAACATCCTAAGATCCCAGATATAAGGAACTTTGATAATTCTGAAAACACTGGGTGGTGATATGATAAATTGTTTCTATTTGATTGAGATGCATCCAAATTCAACCGCTCTGCTAAAATTTGTGATGGCTTTGCTCGATGAAAATCAGAGGAATCCAAAGGTGCTCCTCTGCATAAACAAAGAAGACTCCGGAGAACATGAGATCCATAGCAATTACACATCAGATCAACAGGGTTGGCTACAATCACCTGCCAAGAACCAAAAGCAAAAAAATAAAAAGTAAAATAAATAAATAAATAAAGAAGAGAAAAACCTAAGCAGAAATGTACTATTTAAAATGCATAACTTTAACTGACAGTAAAGATATCAATGACTTTTCCTTGCACGTTACAAGCCAAAACTAATCTTGATACGAAACGTGTCTAATACTTCATACCTTGCATATCGATTTTAGAGTCTCTTCAATTATGGAGTGGGCATGTTCATCTTGAAGATGCATAGCCAAAGACTTGAGAGCTGTCTCAGCCACATGAGAACCAGATCTATCCATAGCAATAGCGGGAAAGACCTTTGCACAGCCTCGGAGGAAACCACAAAGATGATCCACATCACAGCCTTCAAGTAGAGTTTGCAAAGTGTGACTTATGATGTAATCAGTTGCAAGTTCTAATTCTTTCCCTCTAGTTTCCTCAAGAGCATTACGACATAAAACAGATCGCTCTTCCAAGTCAACCTCATTACTTTCAAAAAGATTAGAAATTTCTGCAAAGTATTTTGCTAAATCAGGGTCAACCTGTTTCCTACAAAGCACATTAAAGTTGCATAATGCCTATATCAGTCACCACCAGAGATGGTTAGTCAACATAATTTAAAAAGAAGGGGGAAACCAATGAGCACGTTGTTCATTCTCCAAACTTTAGTCATAATCTGGGGAAAACTTAGAATAAATAAAATCTTAATCAATTGAAGTTAACAAGTGCTGTACCTGACAACCGAGGTTTTCGGGTCTGATGCATTTTGATGTTTCCAAGATTTTCTAGCATTTGCACTCCCATCAGGCCCATGACCAGATGAATTTTTATTCGAATTATCAGCATCAAAACCAAAACTTTCTTTCTTGGCCTTTCTATTTAGGCCTTTTTTCTTTCTACCTAGTTTATATGATTTATCATCTACATCCATCAAGCTATCCTCAACCAAATCACAGAGTCTCTGCCTACTAGATGGTAAACCTTTTAAGCCAACAGCAACCATAAGCAGCCTCCCAAAAACACTTGCCCTCAATTAACCTACAAGAAAAGAATTCATCCACTATCACAACAAATATTTGAAATGAAAGTTTAACCTAAGCAATGTGAGCATACTAATAAAAACAAATAACAAATCCTCCATTTTTTTCCTCTTTTTTGATAAGAACAAACCCTCCTTAATTCCTTCTTGTTGTTGTTGTTGTACTTATTTGCTTAAGGGCTGAATTCAAACTCAGAAAAACAGGGGAAAAAAAAAACACTTAAACTAATGATATGCATAAAATATTTCAAGTAAGAATGTTCAAATAAATAATCACCTTACAAAAGACCACCTCAACACTAAGAACTGGACGAGCGATACAAATTAGATTATAAAAAATATTTAATACAAACCGGAATGAAATTTTCATCAAATACAAAGCCTGAAGCATAAAGTTCTCTCTCTCTCTCTCCCCCCCCCCCCCCACCTTTTTTGTTATTGATTACGAGCATGCTTCATTAACTGAACACTTTGGAAAGTTGCTACTGCAATAATTTCTGGTTGAAGAATCCAGATAGACACTTTCCTTAAATTTGTTAATAAAGCGATAAAAATCAGAAGCAAAACAAGCGTACCTAGCTTTGCAGCTGTTTCAAGTTCAGGAAACCTAAGCGCGAAAAGAAAGACGAGGACACCAGAGAATTGCGCCTCGTATTGCGTCCCAAATAAACGACGACGTTTTAATTTGGGCCGCATCTCCAATTCGGCCTAGCTTTGTAATGCGAAGCCCAAAAATGAATTTATGAACTTACTTTAGGCCCAGTACTTATCTGCAATGAAATTTCAATTTTGCCATTTCCATTAAAATACTTGTTCTTTTCGTTGCCATTAAATTTGATTCTTAAAAGCTTGTTTTCGTTTTCCGCAGTTACACCAATTTTTGCTATTAACAGCCTGAAGGGAACATAATATATATATATATATAGAAAGAAGAGTGAAACATGGTAGCAACTACCATTTAAGTCCACTTTTTTTTTGTTTGATTTCTTTTTGAGTAGTACTACGTATATTAATTTTTTTATCCTAAAAATCTATCTAAAATAATGTGACATTTATTAAGAAAATCCAATTGATTCACTTAAATTTTATAAAGAATTATTAACCACTTAATGAATAACACATTATTTTTTAAAAAAATTCAAATATCTATCATTACTCTTACTTTTTTTTTTATAATTAATTATATCAAGTTTGTCTTCGTCATACTTGAATGTGGTGACAAGTAGGTGTAAAATTTACTGATTGTCTTAAACTTTGTCAACCATAAATAACCACGGTAATGTAAGAACATTAAAATCAATTTCATCATGCCCTTCTTATTTTATTATTTTTTATGTTTATTTCAAAAGAATAGAGGGTTGGGCAAAGTTTGATTTGATTTAATAACGTTTGAACTCCGATGACCAGCTAAATAAAGTTGCTTGAAAAACACTCAATTAAACCTATATGGTGAATTATATGAAACAATTTGATTTGCCCTCAAACCTAATGTATGCAACTCAAGCCCAACATATTAAATCATTCACAACCATTATGAAAATTCGAATCATCTACCTTAGAATTAAAAAAAAAAAGATGCTGGGAAACTCAACTCAGAAATTGTTGGCTAATTAGGATACAATAAATTAGTATTTCTCTTTTTCTTTAATTTCCTTACCAAAGACTACAAAGTGAGTCTTCTAATGTATAACCACCTTAATTTTATTTTCTTAATCCTCTATTGAGGAGCGCCCGCGCAATTATGAATGCAACCCAACCAAATTTAAGCTATCTATTTGTTGGGAGCTTAATTGGAGCAATGCTATTTTGCACATAGAAATACACACAAAATTAAACCTGATGACCAAAGATAAGAAAAATTCACCAAAGAGCAAACTCATCTACTTTAGTAATTGTCTTTACGTAGAACTGTCCTCATTTTATTTGTCATGTGCAATCTTGTGTGCTACTTTCTGTGCAAATAGCATCATTCACTTAATTAAACAAAGCATACATAATTAAGAACGCGAAACTAAGTGGCATTCATTATTGATTTGCTTCAAATTGTCAATTTAAATTGTGGTAAACAATTATAGAAAAATTAAAGTTGTGATTAATTATTGTTTAAATTATATCATCCATTAAGTGTGTGTGTGTATTTATATTAGAGAAATAAAAATATAAGAAATAAGTCTCTTATCTGGAAGTCATTGATAGCATGTGAATCGGTCCATCTAGAAATACTTAAAAAAATAATAATAATGGATAAAAGAATCGCTTGATTAAAGGCTAAATTTAATTCTTTTGAAATTGATGCTTTTTGAATAATCAAAAAACCGTGATTAACGGTTGAGAAAAAAATTAATATATACAGCTTGGAAGCACCCACCAATTATTGATGCTGTGCTGGAAGACAAAGATCAAATTTAATTCACTCGTAAGATAATATGTGCATGCATGGTCTTCAAATTGTACATGCGATAAAGCTTTGAATATTTGAGAGTGGCGAGTGCATGGTGGGCCACGTTAATTATAATTTGCCTCCGATGTTTTGCATACACATTATGGCTTAAGCCGTGCGTTGAATTTTCCAATGTAATGCTTCTACGAACAGATCAAACGAATTAGGAGCAAGTGTGCGGGGTCCGTTCCCATTATTTTTATTTTTATTTTTTTTTTTGAATTACATGAGACTAATGCTCATATTACAACTCATATTATATGAGATATTCCATCGAGGCTTACATCAATTCGAGCATTAAGACCGCCGATTTTTAAACCCTCTTAAATATTCGGCGACATCAAACTCTCATGTGGGAGAAAGATCGCTTTCACTACCCGGAGGAAATATAAATTAAACCTGACTAAGCCCAAGTGGTTCCATTAATTAATTATCTGAAAGTCAGAAAATTTGTCAATTTAACAATACCCATTATTAGTTCGGGCGTTTAAAAAAAAATCAAGATGTCAAAAAAGAAGCTAGAGGTGATTCTTGAAGCAAATTGAGTATATGCTTTATAATTTAAACTCCTATGTAATGAATTTGTTAATTTGATTTGTTGTCCCTCTTTCCACCTAAGTTTACTAAAAAAAAAATTGTTAATTTGATACATACTCTTCCCACTTCATTAATTAAGCAATAATATGATCAAAGCATATTTTTTCAGTCTATACAGGTGCTTCCGAAAACAAGTAAACAAGAGGGAGTCCATAATAACATGCTTTGCTTGCAAAGATTAGCTGGAATGATGATGCATGTAATGTCTATTACAAGTAATTAGGCCCACACACACTATATTGGCCATGTTGTTGAAAAGTGACAATTAAAAATCATATAATCAAATGTAAAGGAATGTCGAAACTTTTTCTTTTCTTTTATTTGTTTCAACAATAGAAGCCTGGTGGCAATAATATCTTTACAATCTGTAATGTAAAGCTCTTTGGCTTATTGCTCATCTGGATATCTGGAGATATAGAGGGGCCGGGACATAGAGGCGGCTTCATTTGCTAACAAAAGCAAGTCACTTAATTAAATCTTTAATTATTACTATAATTTACTTAAAATATGAACTAATTAATCATCATTATTCTTCTTTATTCATTGATTTTTTTCCCCCTCTTTATGATTCTTATAATATTATTAAATGAAGAGTTTATGACATCTAGTCTAACTAATAAATTTTTAATTTTTTTTTTAAATATTGTTAGATTATATATAAACAGATTATATAACTAGACATTCTCTTAATATGTACTCTTCTGAAGTGCTGCCTTATTCTTGGCATGCATGTATTCCTCTAAAGTAAAGTGTTATCCAGATTCTTTAAATCATCTTTAATATTTAAGGATGTCCACTTTATTCACATTTTGTGAGAGAAAGACTATGGGATATCACTCTTTTGAAGCGCTGTTCAGATTCTTTAAACATTCTCTAATATTCGAGGAGTGTCCACTCTACTCATATTTTATGTGAAAAAAAATATCTTTATTCAATTATTTAATAATTAAAAAAGAATTAAAACTAACATTTATAATATTTTTATAGAGGCTTAATCTTTGTTCTCCATATTATAAATGTAAAGATTCTCTCTATGTAACAAAGACCCGTTAGTGCATAAAAAATCTTTATTTAAATCTTCTAATTGATGCTAAGCATGTAATAAGGATATGTCGGGCTCTTGCCAACTTTAGCTATATATATATATATATATATAGAGAGAGAGAGAGAGAGAGAGAGAGAGAGAGAGAGAGAGTGTGTGTGGGGGGGGGGGGGGGGATCCAATGCTCGATAAAGAAAAAGTTTTAGATAAAGTAATAAACAAAACTTTACTTTATTTAGTACGTGGTTAATTTATGTATGTATTGGGAATCCATTTGCTGGTTAATTTACTTTACAAAAGAGATGCAAACTTTCCTCAATCGTTCAAATATATGAAAAAAAACACATGCCTAAATAACGTTATTATGTTAAATCCAGTAGAAATCTGTTAAATAATTAGCTCAGCCTAAATGTTAAATTAAGCTTTTCGATACAGATCTAATATAGTAGAGAAATTTACATAAATAGCCAAAAAAAATTAGCTATTTTCACAACAAAACCCCTCAAGATTTTCCTATCAACATTAACCAAAATTACCCCCCTTTGCAGAAAATACCCCTCCTATAACTCCTCCCTCTCCTTCATCTCCCTCTCTCTCTCGCTTTTCCTCCCCGCATAATTCCCTCGCAACGTATTCACTTGTCGCCGGTAAACGTATTCACTTGTCGCCGGTAGCTTCCCAGAGTCATTCTCGACAACGAACATTATCAAAATTTCGATTAAGAACTGAAATTAAAGATTATGTCAAAAACCCTAGATTTCTATTTTCTATTTTCTATTCTTCTTCTATGTTATGGTTTTTAAGTTGTGTTGGCGATGGTGAGTGAAGATTGAAGAGTTTATGATATTGTGTGTACGGGTGAAGTTGTTGGTGTGGTGCATAGACGAGGAAATTGTCACGGGCGTGGAGGAGGAGACTTGAAAGTTGTTTATGCACACGATATGCAATCGCCTGTCGCACCTGATCGTAGCAACTCGCACAAAGTACGACAATCCCTCTTAGTGTGATTAGTGCGACAGCACTGTCACGGTGCGCACACCTGATCGTAGCAACTCGCACAAAGTACGACAATCCCTCTTAGTGTGATTAGTGCGACAGGCACCTGTTGCACGAAGCTTGGTGCGACAGGGTGCCTGTCACACCAAGTTTAATGCGACAGGTGCCTGTCACACCAAGAGAGCTTGTCGCACGTTGCGCGCATGACTTCGTGCGAGTCACTGCAATCAGGTGCAACGTGCTGCTGTTACACGAAGCATGTGCGACAGGTGCTCTTGTTACACGAAGCATGTGCGATAGGCATGCCTGTCGCATCTGATCGCAGATCGTGCGCGGAAACAACTTTAAAACCACCTCCTCCACGCCCACGACAACTTCCTCACCCATGCACCAGACCAACAACTTCACCCATACACGCAACATCATAAACTCTTAAATCTTCACCCACCATCACCAACACAACTCAAAAACTACAACATAGAAGAAGAATAGAAAATAAAAATTTAGGGTTTTTGACCTAATTTTTAATTTCAGTTCTTGATTAGAAATTTGGTGATGTTCATTGTCGAGAATGACTCTGCCGGCGACAAGTGAACATGTTAGGAGAAAATTCAGCGGTGAGAGAAAGCGAGAGAGGAGAGAGAGAGAGAGGAAGGAGAGGTATTTTTAGTAAAAGAGGGATGTTCTGATTAATGTTGATAGAAAAATCTTTAGGGAATTAGTTGTAAAAATAATAATTTTTTTTTTTTTACTATTTATGTAAATTTTCCAATACGGTACTATGGATGATAAAGCTAGATTTGTCTTTACAGATTCATCGTGACGTGAAACGTGGATGATGATTCGATTTCATTGGCGCAGAAGTTAACTGAGACAAAAAGAACAAGTGAGGGTTCAAGGCTCAAACACAGGAAACTGTGCTCACATATATATCTGTGTCTCGGTAATGTACCTACGTGGGTGACATCAATGAATAAATATCAAATACGTAAGTGCTGAATAAGTCAAAAGATGGCGAGCTGTGGGACAAAGATTTTAAAAAGGAGGCCCCAAGCAATGTATTCATATGGTTTGCCAGAATGACCTTGAAAAAGAAACAACACACGTGTCCTGAGGAGAGAGAGAACCGGTGCAAATGCAAGCGATGGGGGTTGGCTACAGTTGGATCTGTAAGTTACAGAATCTGTAACTTAGCCAGCTCCTGAAAAAGAAATGATTGAAGAGGATAATGTTATGTATATATACAATTATATATAGGGTCCTTGATTGTTATAATGGCATGCCAAAGGCAAGTGGCAGCATGTAATTGTCAGGGGATGCATCCTGCATATAGCTAGCTAGCTATATCGAATGATAACGTTAATTACATTATATATATATATATATATATATGTACACACACACAAAATAGTTAAACGTGCTTACTGATAATAGCATGCATGGGGAACAAAACAATTAATAAAAAATGTGTGTAATGAAAGAATTCGTGATAATTTTAAATGTAAAACGACAAAAATTCTCCTCTTTTAATGTGTCCGCAATTGCAAGTTGTAACATGCGCCTTGAGGAATAAAGAAACAAATTTTCCGAACACATGTAGTAAAAGTAGATGACTATCTAATGTTATAACGAGTCTCTACAGAACAGCAAATACCCAATTGCAATAACTTATGTTATAAAAAATAAATTTGAAAATAAAAAAACAAAGAAAGAAAATTTGACAATGAAATAAGAGTAACCAACATCCACGTGGGCTATTATTATACATAAAAGTAAGAGTAATGGTATGATTACTATTTTTTATATTCAATTAGAATATTTAATAATATAATATTTTATGTATCATTGATAGAGTGCAAAAATTAATAGGTTTATAATTAATTATAAAATTAATTAATATCATATATATGATATTAAATGATTGGTGAGATATGAATGAGTATTTTAATTAAGTTTTTAAAATCAGTAAATATATAACATTATTAATTTAAATCCCGCTTTCATTCTCTAATTAATTAATTAAAACGACAAAAGATTCCTACCCTTTTAATGTTTTCCCCATTGCAAGTTGTGACGTCCTCCTTGTTTTTGCATAATGAAGGAACAAATTTACGAGATAAAATAGTTAAAGTAGATGTCTATTTAATGCAACGACGGGTCTCTAAAGAACAAATAGACAAATACCTAGAATAGCAAGTTAGCAATAAATTATGTTAATTACGAAAAATAAATTTTAAAAAATTGACAATAAAAAACTTTAAGAGAAACCAATATTCACGTGGGCTATTGTGTAAAAACTTAATCATCCTAGATGTGATTAATAATTGATTAATCAAGTCACCTCTCCATTCACTCTCTATATAAACACCCTCTTCCTTCACTCATTCGTTCATTCACTGTCCAATCCATAATCTTATCTTTTGTTCTCTTTTATCGGGAAAAAAAAATGACCCACATAAAAGAATTCTTCACAAAACTTTCTGAATCTTCTAGCAACCAAAACATTTCCAATATTCCCAAGAAAAAAAAGAAACTATTCTTAGCTCTTTTTGCAACGCTACTCGCTGTTGCTGCCGTAATCGGCATTGTCGCCGGAGTGAACTCAAGAAAAAACTCCGGCGACAACGGCAACGAGCCTCACCATGCTATCCTCAAATCATCATGTAGCAGCACAAGGTACCCGGACTTATGCTTTTCGGCTATTGCTGCCGTTCCAGAGGCCTCAAAAAAGGTGACAAGCCAAAAGGATGTTATTGAAATGTCCTTAAATATCACAACAACTGCTGTGGAACACAACTACTTCAGGATTCAGAAGCTCTTGAAGCGAAAGAATCTCACCAAACGGGAAAAGGTTGCTCTCCATGACTGTCTTGAGACGATCGATGAGACTCTTGACGAGTTACACAAAGCCGTCGAGGATCTTGAGGAGTACCCGAACAAGAAATCTTTATCACAGCATGCGGATGATCTCAAAACCTTAATGAGTGCGGCGATGACCAATCAGGTGACGTGTCTTGATGGGTTCTCGCATGATGATGCTGATAAGCACGTGCGGGATACGTTGTTAGACGGCCAGGTTCATGTTGAGAAGATGTGTAGCAATGCGCTTGCTATGATCAAGAACATGACTGACACTGACATGATGATCATGAGTACTTCAAACAACAGGAAGCTGGTAGAGGAGACCAGTACGGTTGATCGGTGGCCAGCGTGGCTGTCACCCGGCGACAGGAGGCTGTTGCAGTCCTCGTCGGTGACACCGAACGTGGTGGTGGCGGCAGATGGCAGCGGAAACTTTAAGACGGTGGCCACCGCGGTGGCGGCGGCTCCTCAGGGAAGCAGTAAGCGGTATATTATTAGGATTAAAGCAGGTGTTTATCGGGAAAATGTTGAGGTGACAAAGAAGCATAAGAATATAATGTTCATCGGTGATGGAAGGACTAGAACCATCATCACAGCAAGTAGAAATGTGGTTGATGGAAGCACAACTTTCAAGTCTGCTACAGTTGGTGAGATCACTTTTCATTAACGGCATTAATTGCATTACTATTTTTTTAAGAGAAAATTAATCTGAAAAACAACTGTTACAAACTGGCTCGGAATCCTGAATCCTGATGGGATAGGATTATAACTAGTTTGTTTTTTTTAATATAGATTATAACTAGTATTAGATAAGCATCAATAAGTCTACATTTTCTTCTGTAGTCACGATGAATTAGTTGAGAAAACAACCAATATTAATTACTCCATTTATCAAGTTGGTGCTGCGTCAATAGCCACAGATCTTAAAATATGGAAAAAATTTTAAAAAGCTGTAAGTGTTAAATCTTTAAAATTTAAAGTGCTTAAATGCATAATTTATATATAATTTTTAAATTTTTTATACTTTAAAATTTTAAATTAAAATATACATCTATATATATATAGATGTGTTTTTTTTTCTGTCTCCATATTTCATAAAAGATGAAGCATAGTACAACTAGGTAGGAAGTGTAAACCGGACCAAATGGATGTATGTAGTTTGCATTATGGGCCTTCTATGCTCAAGTTTTCAAAGATTAATTTCTTTTTTTTTTAACCTTGATATATTTCAGCTCTATCCTTAATCAATTTCCCCTTGGAACAAAAGTCTTCTAGTTTTAAAATTTTTGTGACATTTGTCCACTAACTTGTTTGTCATGCCGTTGTTGGTCCCAGATTATACTCATAAAATCTGGGTCTCTTTGTCCACACACAAATCAGAGGCGATGAATCAGCAAAGAATGACTCCAGAAAGGTCAATTTATATATATATATATGTCTATATAATAAGACAACAGGAATCCCATTACTTATTTATTTTTGAAGCTAGCACATGGGTGACATAAGGTCTCGTCATCTGGACAAAGTCTCAATTATTTGAATTTTGGAATGAAGTGAAAAACTAGCACATCTGCATACGCGAAATGCCAATCTTTTGAATTTTCTGCGGTCTGTCCTTTTAGAAAAGGAATAATTGGTGACCCAGAAAGCACTTTATTAATACCGGTGTCTGCTAACTTTTTTTTTTTTTAATATTGGTTACGCACGATATATTAGATTTTGTAGATATTTATAATTATTAATCTATAATTATTGGTTAATTTATAATTATTAATACCACTGTCTGCTAACTTTTTTTTTTAATATTGGTTTGTGTAAATATTTATAATTGTTAAAGAAGTGAAAAACTAGCACATTTGCACATGCGAAATGGCAAATGCCAATCTTTTGAATTTTCTGCGGTCTGTCCTTTTAGAGAAGGAATAATTGGTGACCCAGAAAGCACTTTATTAATACCAGTGTCTGCTAATTTTTTTTTTTTTAATATTAGTCACGCATAAGATATTTATATTTATAATCAAATTTATATACTAAAATTTATATATTATTATATTTAAATTTATTGGTGACCCAGAAAGCACTTTATTTATATCAGTGTCTGCTAACTTTTTTTTTTAATATTGGTCGCGCACAAAATAGTGTAGATATTTATAATTATTAATATAAATATTTATAATCAAATTTATATATTAAAATTTATATATTATTATATTTAAATTTATTGGGGACCCATAAAGCACTTTATTAATACCAGTGTCTGCTAACTTTTTTTTTAATAGATACTGAATTATGTAAATATTTATAATTATTAATATAAATATTTAAAATTAAATTTATATATTATTATATTTAAATTTATTAAAATACATGTTCAGATAAATAGTTATCGTAAAAGAAGAATATTTTTATTCTATTTATATTACACAAAAAAAAAATTTTGTTAAATATTTAATTCCTATATTTTTGGTGGGAACTTGAACTGCTTCCTCGCAGCAGCCCGACCACTTGAACTCAGTGTCTGCTAACTTAAATATGCATGTGTACATAAATTTCAACTGGCCACAGGCCACAGGTTCCCCCCTCCCCCGGGGGGTGTGGGTAAGTTGATGATGAGTAAAGACTGAAGAGTGTGGTTTCCAGCGGAGCATAGATTGCTTTATTCATCATACATAGACACACTTATTATTTTGGAACATGTATGGTTTGATTCTGACTTCTGATACTTTGTTACGTAACCCTTTTAAATGCCACTGTCTAGCTACTGATGCTTCCTTGAACCTTCCCAAGTCTCTTTCCTTCAATTCAAGCGTTTTTTCACGCTGTCAGTTCAGTAATCAATTAAATTTGTCTCTTTGTTCACATGAATTTTTTTTCTCATTAAACGTGTCACCTGCATCTTATATCATCATACTAACGTTCATTTGTCTTTCTCAATATGCGTACGTTATATGTCATGCAGCTGTTGTCGGTGAAGGATTCTTGGCCCGAGACATTACATTCCAAAACACAGCAGGCCCCTCAAAGCACCAAGCAGTGGCACTACGAGTGGGAGCGGACCTTTCAGCATTTTACAATTGCGATATGTTAGCTTACCAAGACACACTCTACGTCCACTCGAACCGCCAATTCTATGTGAACTGCTTAATTGCTGGCACGGTTGATTTCATTTTTGGTAACGCTGCAGCCGTGTTACAAAATTGTGACATCCATGCACGAAAGCCCAATTCAGGGCAAAAAAATATGGTCACAGCCCAAGGCAGGACTGACCCTAACCAAAACACCGGCATTGTCATTCAGAAATCTAGAATTGGTGCCACCTCCGATTTAAAACCGGTTCAGGGTAGTTTCCCGACTTACCTCGGCAGGCCCTGGAAGGAGTACTCGAGGACGGTGATCATGCAGTCGTCGATTACTGACGTGATCCACCCTGCCGGGTGGCACGAGTGGGATGGTAACTTCGCGTTGAGCACATTGTTTTACGGTGAGCATCAGAACACCGGAGCCGGTGCCGGAACTTCAGGGAGAGTGAAGTGGAAGGGATTTAGGGTTATTACAAGCGCTACCGAGGCTCAAGCTTTTACTCCTGGAAGTTTCATTGCTGGTAGTAGCTGGCTGGGCTCCACCGGCTTCCCATTCTCCCTTGGTTTGTAATATTCACTAGGAGTCTTGATTAGTATCTTTTGAAGTGGATCCATCGATCTCAGGTCTTTCAATTTGTAATATTTGATTGAGCGTGTGTCTTATTCGTGGCTTCGATCTCATTAATACTATTGTGTGATTAACAATAAATAAAATAGCATGAGAAGAATAATGAATTCCGGCTTCTTGAAATTAAATAATCTTCAACATCAATCCTGGCCACACAGTAAAATCATTTGTCGCGTCCTTGACAAAACATCGTGTCTATATATCAGAGATCGAGTTATAGATAACAAGAGATTGCGATGCGGCCCGTGATGAAAAGGATGGTCTTTTCTAATTGAAAGATCACGGTTTTGAAATAAATGGAAGGATTAGTTGTTTTTTTGTTTTTTTTTTAAGGAATTATGAAATATAAAGAATATAATGTGTCGGTGGGATCAACGGCTCTTTGTATTGAGCGTTCACATCATCACGTTGTCTGGCGCACGTCTTTGCATACGTGAACGAGTCCAATTGGAAAACAATAAATCGAATTCAAATTCATGATCTTCACAAAGAATGGTTTGGTGATTTGGAAAAGTTGGAGATTTTGTCCCCATTATAATGCCAACACAAATAAATATTAACACTCATTAGCACGAAACTTTTGACTAAGGCAAACTTGTGGATTTGCCTGCTCTCCACGCTTCATCAAATCTAATATTTAACTCATAACTGTCTATTCATGAAGTCCAGCTTCGACGCAGCAATAGTAGATATTTTAAGGTGGAACGGTACTTAATTCTTGCATTAGGTTTTGCGTACGAATTATGCTCATAAGTTTTTTGCTTTTTAACATTTCATGGATTATTTATTATAATTCTTCTCTTGAATGGTAGATTATACATCTGCTAATTTTAGCATTAGAAATGTATTAGAATTTGTTAAATCAATTATGTAATGGCTTAATTTAGATCCAGTTTCGGCCTTTCAAAAGATACAGAATCTACTCTTAACTCTGGAATATATATGATAATTTTCTAAGTTGGTACATTCTAATGCTTTTACGATATAAGATTTTATTGAGAGCATGAATTCATCTATTTATAATACAAATTAGAGATTTGTCGTGACTAAGTGTTTGTTTGGTATAATTATATAATGGTTTTAAGTACTTATTTAATCTCATAAAATCTTATCAAAACTTTTGTTATTATTTGATTTTTTTGAAATAGAGCTTTTCAAAACTAATTAAATAAGTTATTTTATTTCTATTAACAAAAACTCAAATTTTATGCTTTTGAGAGTAGACCTTGAATGTTGTTTTTCTTTTTTTAAATGCTAAAATATCTAAAATATTATCTAAGTAGTTAACAATCTCATTTTATTATTTTCATAACATAACTTTAAAATACTTGTCTATTAAAATAATTTTATAATTTTTAATAAAAAAATCTTATCCACAACTAAACAATTAAATATTTTTAGGATAAAAATCTTATTTATGAAAGTTATACTCAAAAGTTCTACTAAAACAATTTCTACAAAGATACAACAATTCCCATTGCTTTTTAGATATATAAGTCCACCCGTGTACGCATGTAGAACAGAGATCATAAAGAAACTCCGTAGGGCTCGAGCTCACCCAATAACGACCACTCCAGCATTGTGCTGCAAGCGTCAGAAAAGTTCTTGTTATCGATTGTTTTAGTGGACCGCCCTCCATATTCCCCTTAAAAGGACCAATTCTCACAAGATAAGTAAATGTTTTATCTACGCGCAAAGTGGGACTATACAATTAATAACGAAAGCGACTCTTTATTTTACATATGTCTATATTTTACTTGTTCCAAACCAAAAGAACAAGGCACAAGTGGCTTCGATCACAAGATTGAAGGTGATATGGTGGTCTTTGGGCACTTTTCATATTGCATTTCAATTTTGTGCATATACAGTTGGCAGTGCCGAATTGCACAGAAGCCGCACATAGAATTTTGTCGCAAGAATTTCTTAAAACCATGTGTGTAGGCCACAGCTGGATATAAATCACGACATGCATAATCTCCACTATGCCATAATATGTGGTCCATTTTCGCTTCCGACTAAGGGCCAGTTTGGGAATATTAGGTGGCCAGAGACGGGCCTCAGGCCCAGAGCCAGACCTGGTAGTTACAGCTGGGAACTCGCTATCATATCATGAAGCGAAATGGCTTACTGACTAAAGCAATATTAATTATTAATTAAGTTGACACAGTGCGTAGAATTTGCCGCGTTAGATATATTGAATTTTTTATAGCTAGTAGTTAAATTTTTAACCAGAAGAAATTATGATATGCCATGGCATGCATGTCATTGTTATCATACGTTGATATGTTTGTTTACCTTCGACGAGTGTCAATAATTAATTATGTCGTTTATTGTTAACGAAATAGACACTGTGCATTCCAAACAAAAAGAAAAGAAGGAAAGGGCGAGAAGCCAAAAAGTGTTAAATCGGTCGTATAACGTAGTAATAGCAGTGAGCCCCCGCTCATTTCAATAAAATCACGAACAAGGGTATAGTCTGTTAACAAATTTTAAATAAGTCACGACACATTAGGACATCCTAAGTTCGATGTAAAAACTAAATTTAAAAAATAAACTAAAAATTCTAATGATTGCTTTAATGGGATGGATCAAGAGGCAATTCTATCACTCATATTTGTCACATCTTTTACTGAAATGAAGTAGCCTTAAAGAGAGAGAGAGAGTAGAGTTTTTATCTGCGAGAAATACTTAGACAATCGTCATTCTCACCATACGAAGTTGTTATCCAGTCAACATTGATATGTATGAGTTGTCAATCCGAAGCTAGGGCACGCCTCATGACCTAGTGCAGAATTTGGCACATGAAGTATATATATACCTTTTCTATCTTATCATTGTTTATTTGTTATCTCATCTTCTACCATATGAAGTCTGAAAAAATCTTTTTTTCTCATTTATTAGGGCACTTAATAGATATTTTGCTATAATTCGTTGATAGTATCTATGATTTAAGAATTACATCCCAAAAAAAAAAAAATCAAAATAACAAATCTTTTAGGTTAGCTAATTTCAAAGTTTTAAGAGTTAAATTCTCCTTCGAAATGGATTCTAATGAACGTAACGCAAAAACTCGTATTTAAAAAAGAGAAAATTACAAACTATATCCTCGAGTACATTTTTCCTAAAAGTTATAGAACTAGATGTTATTGCTCTATTGTTTAATCATGAATAGAATATAAAATGATGTTACATCCTGGTTAAACGTTTAATGAAAGATTAACAAAGAAGCATCCAAGAAAGAGATTCTATCTTTGCCTCCCACACATATAAAAAAGACATGCCACAGACAATCTCTTTTCCATAAAACACAGAAACGTACAATAAAGTGATAAACCATATCAAATATGGAAACGATCAGATCCTTTAAGGGCTATGGCAAAGTCGATGAGCTCGAGCAACAAGCATTCCGGCGAAAGACACGTAAGCGTGTGATCATCTTAATCATCTCATCCATAGTCCTTGTGGCCGTGATCATTGGTGCAGTCATTGGAGTCGTCGTGAACAAGAACAAAAACGATTCGTCTTCCGATAATACGGCTGCAACTCAGCTGACCCCAGCGGCTTCCCTCAAAGCCGTATGCAGAGTGACTCGGTACCCAGATTCTTGCTTCTCCAGCATTTCCTCCATCGATGCATCAAACGTAACCAAGGACCCAGAAATCCTCTTCAAGCTCTCTTTACAAGTGGCCGTGAAAGAGCTCGAGAAATTACAAAACTATCCCTCGAAGCTGAAGCAGCAAACGAAGGATCCTCAAGTGATTCAAGCTCTTAAGGTTTGTGAGACGCTCTTTGATGACGCGTTGGATCACGTCAACGAATCTTTATCTTCAATGCAAGTCGGTAGCGGAGAGAAGCTTTTATCATCAAAAAAGATTCAAGATTTGAAGACATGGCTGAGCACATCGATCACCGACCAGGACACGTGCTTGGACGCCTTGCAAGACCTAAACGCATCGCACTACGAGAACTCAAATATTCTCCAAGATATACGGTCCGCCATGCAAAACTCTACCGAGTTTGCTAGTAACAGTCTTGCAATCGGTTCAAAAATACTGGCGCTATTGGGAAAGGTCACTATTCCCGTTCACAGGAGGTTATTATCTGAACATTCGGATTCGGGTTTCCCGAATTGGGTCGGAGCCGGTGACTGCAGGCTTCTCCAGGAGGCTAACCCGAAGCCGGATGCCACGGTAGCGCAGGACGGCAGCGGGGATTACAATACCATTAAGGCTGCCGTGGCCGCGGTGCCAAAGAAAAGCCCTACAAGATTTGTGATATATGTGAAGAAGGGAACTTACAAGGAGAATGTGATTTTGGATAAGAGCAAGTGGAATGTGATGATGTACGGTGACGGTAAGACTGCGACGGTAGTTTCCGGCAGCTTGAACTTTGTTGACGGCACTTCCACTTTTGCTACCGCCACCGTTGGTAAGCTTCATCACTATTTACAAAATTACTTTCGGTAGATTTTAATTACGGGTCATATGAATTTGATTTGAGGCAGCTATAGGTAGAATAATTGAACATGCATATAGGTGTCACTGGGTCAGTTATGTCATATATCTATCACATTGTTACACGCGTCCAAGTGCGTGCTATGTGAATTATAGTAATTAAACATTAGATTAAGAAAATCACATGGATCATGATTAATTTATGACCCCTCATGTGAATTCGATTTGAGGCAGCTACCTATAATTCCGTAGGTTGGCCCCCTTTAAACTTTGCTTCGGACATAATTTAAAACAAGATTTGATTTTGAAACCCCACCATGTGCTTGTCTTGTCTCATGTGGTCCCCATGTTGTAGCATATATTTATTGAAGCCAATCAAAGGAATGGCCTGCAATGGCTAAAGAGCAAGTCGATCGATCGATGATTTCAACCCATTAGAGATTGGCCTCCCGTAGTTGCATATCTATTGATGAATATGCCTTTAATGAAGCTTTCTTGTCTCAGCCACTAGATTTTAGTACAGGTACAGGATTTTGATATCTTAAAATCTTAGAGAGTATTGCTCATGACATGTTACTATCTCGTGTGCCGAGGGTTTTTTTGTGGCGGCAAGAGTCGCATTAGAACATGAATCCCCCACTTTGTGTCTCTATGTAGGTTCTAGAGAAAGGGTAGAATATGCCATGTAATTAGATGTGAAATTAATGATATTAAATGAGTAACTAACTGATATAAATTATATGATCAGCTGTTGCCGGTAGAGGCTTCATTGCGAAGGACATGGCATTCATCAACACGGCGGGGCCGGAGAAGCACCAAGCGGTGGCCTTTCGGTCAGGCTCCGACCGTTCAGTATTCTATCGGTGTTCGTTTAACGCCTATCAGGACACGCTCTACGCCCACTCCAATCGTCAATTCTACCGCGACTGCGATATTACGGGCACCATCGACTTCATTTTTGGCAATGCTGCAGTTGTTTTCCAAAGCTGCAACATTATGGCTAGGCAACCTCTACCAAACCAATTCAACACCATCACAGCTCAAGGCAAAAAGGACCCTAATCAAAACACAGGCATTTCGATTCAGAAATGCACACTTTCTCGTTTTGATGATAAACTCACAGCTGCTACATATCTTGGTAGGCCTTGGAAAGAATTTTCAACTACAGTAATAATGCAATCTACAATTGGGCCATTCTTGAACGCATTAGGCTGGAAAGAATGGGTCAGCGGCCTAGACCCACCCAAATCCATATTCTATGCCGAGTACGAAAACGTTGGACTGGGATCCAACACTTCGGGAAGGGTTAAATGGGCCGGTTATAGGCCCACTCTCACAATAGATGAGGCTGCGAAATTTACGGTGGGGAATTTTATACAAGGCAATGAATGGTTGGCCGAGGCTAATGTGCAATATCAAGAATCCCTGTGATCTTAAAGTGGGTTCAGTAAAGGTGGATACATCAAGTGCGAAGAATCAAATACTGGTATAATGGTTTCTATTTTTCACACTAAATTTGTTTCTAGCAAAGTTTGTTACGCTGTGTGGGTTTGTGTATGTGTATGCTTCCTTGTTCTATTAATCCTCAATTAACAGTAATTTTGTAACATTTTTCAAAATAGTGATTGGATTTAATAGAATTGTTACGTCCTTGTAAATTGTATGATTTCTTTAAAGTGGAATAAGAGGGAAAAAGAAAAAAAAGAAAACGAACTTTTAAAAAAATCTCAAATCCATGATGGTGAATAGGGATGGCAATTTATGGGCTTGGGCCGGGCTTTTCAAAGCCCAGGCCCAAGCCCACATCATCACATCAAGGTCCAGGCCCTTCAAAAGCCCGTCCAAATTGGACGGGCCGGGCTTGGGCCTATGAACTGGGCTGGCTCGGGCGGGCTTTTTAGATTAAGTATCTTATATTTTTTAATTGAAAAAATATTTAAATTAAAGATAATCATCTAATATATAATAAAATAATACCAACACGTAAACTATTAAGAATATAACCTAATAAATAACAAGTCACTAATATAAAAAATTAAATTTATTTTTTATTTATAAATTAACAGCGCCAAGCCCCGCCAGTTCTTTATCCGCAGCCAAGTTTATACCAGTCTTTTCAATTGCGCCTTATCCACGCCCAACGAGCGGGTCGGGTTTGACCCATTTTGCCACACCCTAATGGGCGAATTCGAATTTTATCAAGAATGTGCATGAAGCCATTGATCAAATTCACTCAATAGCAATAGGGCAGTACCAATTCTGAAGCTAAAATTTTGAGCAGTCAAGAAGGAAATAGGAAATATGCTTAACTTCTTAAGATTTCAAATGAATAATCAATTACCCCTAAGTATGCCTGTATAAAGACATTTTAAAAAATGGGGAGAAAACACATAACATTTGGTCTCCCGTGGAACTTGTCGGGCAGGTAATCCAAGACCATCTAGAAAGCCTTTTCCCCCTTTGACCCTCTTATAGAGAGTTATTAATGCCAAAATAGTTAGGTGGCGAAGGGGAAAGAGGGTTAATCAAAATCTAATCACATATATAAGTACGTAAAAATTAATTTTAGTTTTAAGTTTTAAGTTGGTCGGTAAAGGTATCAAACTATTTAAGCTCTAAAGTCTAATATGCCCTTCAAAAAAAAAAAAACTCTAATATGTACACTGAAAATACCATGATAAGTTAATTA
This sequence comes from Citropsis articulata, assembly GCA_030449925.1. Taxonomy (NCBI): domain Eukaryota; kingdom Viridiplantae; phylum Streptophyta; class Magnoliopsida; order Sapindales; family Rutaceae; genus Citropsis; species Citropsis articulata. The sequence goes on from JASUUH010000210.1 coordinate 15,099,102, forward strand.
GGGTTTGTTTAGTAACGTTTTATGTATGGGTGTTTTTTATTTTTAAAAAATGCAAAATAAAAAACATGTTTGGTTAAGCAATTTTTTAATAAATAGTAAAAAAGTTGGAAAACAAAATATTTTTGTTTTCCAACTTTTGTAAAGAAAACTCAGGAACACCAAATTGGCGTTCTTGAGCTGCTGGGAACAAACTAAAAAAGGTAGATGAAAAGTATTCGACTCCACCACTATTATTTATTAAATTTTTTTTATTAATTCTTTATTCATATTTACTTTAACCTTATATTTTTTTTTTTACTTTTAGGATTTTTTTCTTCAATGACCGTAAGTTTTTTTTTTTTTGTTTTTTATATTTTGTCTTATAAAATATAATTAGTACAAATGAACTACTTAAATATCTATAATAAATATAATTGTAGTATGTTTTTTTTTATTTTGTTATGCTAATTATTTTACATTTATTATTTTATTTATTATTTTATTTTCTTAAACTTAATAAAATATAAGAGGGTTTTCTAAAAATTATTATTGTTTTGTGAAATTTGATTTTATTTTGATTAAAATTACAATTATAAAAGATAGAATATATGAATAAATTGAAAAAAAATATTTTATAAGATATTCTATAAAAAAATTTTTATATTTTCAGACAAACAACCAAATACAATTTTACTAATTTTCACATTTTCAGACAAACAACCAAATAAATTTTTATTGTTTTTATTTTCATATGCCGTTTTGAAAATATAATACCAAACAAATTTTCATTTTAAAAAACATCACATCAAAAATATTATTTTCTTTCTCTAAAATAAGAGTAAAAAACACTAATTAAAAATTATTGACAAACGCACCCTTAAGTGTTAAATAAGCTCCAAATACATAATTGTGGAAATAATAATAGTAATTAGGGAAAGAAAGTAAAAATGAAAGGGGCATGATCTCATTTTTAACTCCAGGAAAATTCTATGATGGAAACATGGTTAAATCGAACAAATCATAAACGGTGGGCGCGGCAAGTGAGCTGATTTTGGAAGACTTGGACAAAACAGGAAGCCAAAACGAAACTAAACTAATGTTCGAGTTTCGAAGCGGAGACCAAAGTGTCGGTCTAAAGTCTCAAATCTCCCTTAAAAGCCAGATTTCATATAAAGGTGACGATGCGGAGATTCGTCATTGGCAGAGGCAGGAATTTCCTTAACCGTTCACATCAACAAAATCTTCTCTCTTCTTCTTCTCATTGTCAGTCTCGTTTCTTGTCATCCACTTCTGTGATTGATTCCCCTTCTTTTTCTTCTTCTTCTTCAATGGCTCCCACCTCTTCTCCTGCGATCACGGTCGATTCCCTTAACCCCAAGGTACCAACTTTCGATCATCTGCCGTTTATTTGAGCTGTTTCTGCATCTGGGTTTATGTTCTTTTCTTTTCTTTTTGCATTTTTTTTTGTTCTGTTGATTTAACTTACAGCATCTGTTTTGGTTCACTGTTTTATCACTTTATGTTTTTATTTTAATATCTTATTCATTTTTTATGTGTTTATAATTTTGGGTATGTATGTCTCATGTCTCTCGAGAGTTTACCGGTCGAATAAGCGATCTGCTGTTTTACTATCAAAATTACTTTTTCGATGTGAATTTTTTGTTTAATTGCCTTTTACCTTCTCGGGTTTTATACCTTCTGCTTTCCGATGTATCTATTTATTTTATTTGAGATTCCCTTTTATAGCTTTAGTTTAAACCGTAATACATGTTTGTAAATTGTATTGTGTTTTTCTTTGTTAACCTGAGCACAATGCTTTAATTCTACTGCTGGTATGCTGTGTATATGTGCTTGATTCTTTTTGTCTTTATTGTCATGCGACTTTGAATGAACCCTATTTGATATGCCTTCAGCTATCAGCTTAACCATTTTGTTGTAGGATGCATAAACCTGGTAGTTCTTCTGACTTCATTTGTCTATGGAGTTAGACTGCTGAAATACTTTTAAGAGATTCTTTGAACTTAACAATAAACTAAGTTTTGACTGAAATTGTAGGATAGTTGTTTTAAGTTATTTTATGGTAAGTTCTACTGAATTTTGTATAGTGAGTCATTGTGATTATAGAGTACTGATGAAAGACCATGTGTCTCCTTTTTGTTCTGATTCTCATTGTTAAGTTTTCTCGATTGCGTGGTTGTTGTAAGTTTTTTCTGTTCCTGTTTTGATCCCTCACGAAGTTTCTCTTTCCTGCAGGTTCTAAAATGTGAGTATGCTGTTCGTGGTGAGATTGTCTCCATTGCCCAGGTAATATCACCAGTTACATACCAGAGAATATCAGTCTGCATGGAGGATTTGGAAAATAAATTCTTTGCAAGAATTTGAATTTGCTGTATGTAAACTATTTGTTTATTGAGAGTGGCTTAATCTTTTTCCTTATCTCAGCGGTTGCAACAAGAGTTACAAACTAACCCTGGCTCTCATTCCTTTGATGAGGTACATCTTCTTTTTCTCCTTGAAAATTTATTTTATATCACTTCTGTTGATGAATAAATTATTCCCCATTAAACTAATAATCTATGTGAGAGTCAGAGGATCATTATCTACAAGGGTTGTAGAACAGTTACTAGAAATACATTCAAAATTCTGTCTATTGCAATTATTTTTCACAAAAGTTTCCCTTAAAGAGGGCATATATTTGATGAATGCTAGTTATGTTGCTTGGTACTGATTGTCAATCATCTTCTCAGATACTGTACTGCAACATTGGAAATCCTCAGTCTCTTGGTCAGCAGCCAATAACCTTTTTCCGAGAGGTTGGTTTATTTCTATTTCTTTGAATAAGTACTCGGGAGTCAATTTTTTCAAAGCATTTGTGATTGGGCTCATCTCAATCGTAGGTTCTTGCCTTATGTGACCATCCATCCATTTTGGACAGAAGTGAAACACAAGGTTTGTTCAGGTAAGAAAAATGAATGACCAATTGTGATCTTAAATTACGAACTGACACCTCATTTTCGTCCCCAACGAAGATTTGAGCTTTGTGAACGAGAGATCTTAGAAAACATTCAAAAACGTCATTTTCTTTTTCAACGGAAAGCCAATGAAACTATAAATGAAAAACCTAGGAGCCTGGTGGTTCAAATCTATTCTTTTGTTATGCAACTTGCTTTTGATGTTTTGCAGTGCGGATTCTATAGAGCGAGCTTGGCAGATACTCGATCAAATTCCTGGGCGAGCAACTGGGGCTTACAGTCATAGTCAGGTTATATTTGTGACCTTGGCTCAGAAATTTAAGTAAACTAATTCTTGAGATGATATGAATGGGACTCATAGTTTTGTTCTTTCCACTTCAGGGTATCAAGGGACTGCGTGATACAATTGCTGCTGGAATTGAGGCTCGTGATGGTTTTCCTGCTGATCCAAATGATATTTTCTTGACAGATGGTGCAAGTCCTGCTGTAAGTTTAGTTCGACTTTCTTCTGGTTCAATATAGATGTCAATACTTTCCAAATGCTATGATCTCAAATTAAGGCACATGTAATAGATTTTTTCCTCCACAGGTCCACATGATGATGCAGTTATTGATAAGATCAGAGAACGATGGAATTCTCTGTCCTATTCCTCAGTACCCTTTATACTCTGCTTCAATTGCTCTCCATGGTGGGACCTTGGTATGTTTGTTATGTATATAAAGTACTTATTTTGTGTCCTAGAGGGAATTCAGTTAGTTAGCTTCCTTCTTACTGTTAGTTGCCAACAAGTGGGTCACTTTGAAGCTTCTTTTTAACCGAACTTAGCAGATATAGAGTTCTACAATTTCTCAGTGACTTTTTAATATTTAGTAGATATAAAGTCCTGTCTGATCATGCAGGTGCCTTACTACCTAGATGAAGCAACAGGATGGGGACTGGAAACTTCAGAACTTAAGAAGCAATTGGAGGCCGCCAAGGCCAAAGGTATTACCGTTAGGGCCTTGGTTGTAATAAATCCAGGCAATCCAACTGGACAGGTAATTGTTCATTATCTCTTTGGCAAAATTAAAAGTCTTAGGTAATAAGTACTTAAATCAATTTTCTTGAGCCTTGGCTTCCAGGTTCTTGCTGAAGAAAACCAGCATGCAATTGTGGAGTTCTGCAAAAAGGAGGGTCTTGTTCTTCTTGCAGATGAGGTGGGTGAATTTGTAAAGTTTTTACTTAGAGCATTTGTTTGCCTCTCTTTGGAATTTTGGATGGTTGATGTGCTCAGCTATGTTTGTCAGCTGATGGAGAGGCCTTTAATATTTTTCGATGCATTTTATGCAGGTATACCAGGAAAATGTTTATGTGCCAGAGAAAAAATTCCATTCCTTTAAGAAGGTATCCCGATCCATGGGCTATGGTGAGAAGGATATATCCCTTGTATCATTTCAGTCAGTCTCTAAAGGTAGGTATTTTCATCTATTTTCAAAATGGTAAAAGGAGAGGGAGGGGTTTTTGCGGGCATGCAATTTTCAATGTAACAGGTGCATAAATCTTTTTGTTGTCTTCAGGTTACTATGGGGAGTGTGGAAAAAGAGGAGGTTACATGGAGGTCACTGGGTTCAGTCCCGAAGTAAGGGAGCAAATATACAAAGTGGCATCTGTGAATCTTTGTTCTAATATCTCCGGCCAAATTCTGGCAAGCCTTGTCATGAGTCCACCTAAGGTTACTTTTTCCACACTTAATTTTCAGTTGGATCTGTCATCAAACATGAAATATTGTGTGCTTGGCTTCAAACTAGGGAAAGTAATAAGACTATGAAAAAGGGAAAAGTCACTTATAATGGGTGACCAGTTTATTATCTCGTATTAGAAATGCAGCATGAACATCATAGTACTTAAGCTGGGGTTAGATTACTTTTGCCATGATTCTGTGTTAAATTATATAATTCCATTTTTTGTAGAGATCCTTTTAGGACTAGAAATATAAAATTCGTGGTTACATGGGCTGGGTATAGGCTTGTGGAAACTGAGTATCTCTGCCATTTCATGTACTTAATGATCTAGTTGAAGTACGATATTTGGATACCACATCCATTTCAGCTTGTTTAACTTTTAAAATATATGCAGGTTGGAGATGAATCTTATGAGTCCTATTGCGCTGAGAGGGATGGAATCCTCTCATCTTTAGCCAGGCGTGCAAAGGCTAGTTAAATTACGTTATTCTATGCATTGATTTTCATCTTATTAGATTCTTTTTTTCCCCCATTTTTAATTTTTATTAACTTGTGATCATGATTGATGCAGACATTGGAAGATGCATTTAACAGTTTGGAAGGAATAACATGTAACAAGGCTGAAGGAGCAATGTATCTCTTTCCTCGTATTCAACTGCCTGAAAAGGCAATTAAAGCTGCTGAAGCTGAAAAAACTGTTCCAGATGCATTTTATTGTCGTCGCCTTCTCAATGCCACTGGAATTGTTCTTGTTCCTGGTTCTGGTTTTGGGCAGGTGAGCGTTAGGTTTTGCTATCTCATTAAGTCACTTGAAATTTTTTCCAGGGGGAAATCTTATTGCTTCCGTGTAGTAGTAGTGTTGCTAACTTTCCTTACCGTTTCGATAGGTCCCCGGCACTTGGCATTTTAGGTGCACCATATTGCCTCAAGAGGACAAGATTCCAGCGATTGTGACCCGGCTGACAGACTTCCATAAAAGTTTCATGGACGAATTCCGTAATTGAAATATCTTCTGCCTTATAATAAGAGACTGAGTTCAGAAAAATAATGTGTAGCCATTCATTTCAATTGTCTAACGTTTACAGAGTGATTGGACAAAGTGAACTTTTTTTCCTGTGTCATAGGTCTTTGTTACGATGAATTATTAAAAGGATTTTTGGTAACTGAATTTTGTGGGGCTCGTATCATGCTCTCAAAAAAGGTGCTACAGCTTGACCAATGTACCATTCCGGTGAATGTGGCCATGATTATATCAAAGTCATTAGCAGAAGGAAACCCGAACTAGTAAATTATGAAATTTACCTTAATCGCTAAAGAAAGTGTAAATTTGAAAGCATTACAACACATACAAATAATTCCAACGGATGCATAATGGAGATGATATGCAAAGTGTATATAAATTATCATAAGCACGAAGTAGCATCATCATGTGTTTAACTTGAAAACAAGATTTTAATCTAAACTTCCAGGTTCATATCGTTCATACAACTGAGCAGTACTTCAGTTCTGCACGGACACACATTTCAGGGGTATGATAGGCAGCTCAAACCCAGCACCAAAACAGAAAGGTTCAAATGGGTGCAACCCAATCATAAACAAATATAATTGTTTTCCCCTAACAAACAAACACCGAAGTGCACTTGCACTGCAAAGAACTGAAGAAACACCGATGAAGCCAGGGAAGAATTTTTGAAGACATGATTTTCTCTGGATACTCATAGGCGATTGATGACAGCCTCCACCTCAGAAGGGGTATAGAGATGATACGTTGGAGCTACCCTTGCGATATCAACATTATTTGGAGTGACCTGAAATCAGAATCAACATGGTTTAAAGCAGTGAATTACTATAATGAACAAATAAACAAACTAAAGAGCACATAGACTAATATTTGCACCGTATTATCATTCTTTACCTTTTCTTCCATAACTTGCTTCAAAATTGATAGAGCAATTGTCTCCGCCTCCTGAAGGGTTAAATCCTGCAAAACATTATCAAATGAAGCTCAGCAACAATTCATAGTAAATCAGGTTTTTTTTTTTTTTTCCTCCCCTTTAAAAAAGATCCTTCTGGCATAGAACGCAAATTCAATGGTTGTGCATTGCCGAGCAAGATAAATAATGACCAGTTGATAATCGGCACTTCAAACATTAGGTTTGAAGCTGCCAAACCATTTGGTATTCCTAATGTAGTAATTCACAATCACAAAGGACTTACACCACACAAACACACTCGGACCGGGGGAGGGAGAGAGAGAGAGAGAGAAACCTTGTTATATTGCTCTTGAAGAGAACTGTCAGCTCCTTCTGAACCTGAACCAATAGCCTTTGCATTGCATTGCCAGAATGTGCCAGATGGATCTGTATAGTACCTGCACAGCAAGTTCCAGGATATTTACACAGCCAGGAGTAATAAATCAACAGGAGATACCCCAAAAAAGCAAAATATGTGGCAAGATAATTCTTGGAAAATCAGCACCATGAAAAGTAGTCTCATAATGCCCCGAAAACTATACTTGCAGCTTCACTAGGTTCTATGATCAGTACTGCTGCTAACATATTACTAAGTTGAAAATTTTAGATGAATGGAACTAATAACACAAAGTGCCTGTTATAGACTACAGAAATAGAAACAAAAAAGAAATTAAAATTGCAAGCTGGCTAACTACATTGTGCAGTTAGTCATAAATTCACACATGCAACTAGTGACTACTGTTATTTGTTATATTGGGTAGTGCTAACGAGAATATGCACTGCCTACCAGCCTACCCATATGTATAATTTTCAATTAAAGCCTGTTAAATATTTAGAGAGCAATTAAAGAAAGTTTGCACTTACAGGCTAGGTCCATTCTCATCAGATCCAGCAATAAGAAGGGATACTCCAAATGGTCGAGACTGCACAGAAGAAATTAATAGACATCAGAGGGCATTCAAAAAGACATGTAACTATCACACATCAATGATCTAATATTATATGGCAAAAAGATGGCCAACGAAATATTTTATTAAAGGAAAGAATGAATTTATCCAACCGGAAAACACCATTGAATAAACTTGCTTTCATCTCTCTCTAAACAATGAAAGAATCAAGCAGAATGAAGCTAATCTAAAAACATTGGTACTTGAAGTGTCAAAAAAAGAAGAAGCAAGAAATCAACTTGAACTAAAAATACATGTCCAAAGAAAAGAGAAGGAATAGAAAAAAAAAAAAAAGGACCCATTGGATGCCATCAAGGTAAGCATTTATTACCATGGATTCTTCATCGCCTTCACCAAAGCGTAGCGCCAGATCACAGAGTGCTTGTGTAGTAGATTCTACGGTCATTGGCTCACCATATGAGAATCTATGATTCTGCAAACATTAATTCAACATATTAATAAAAAGCCTATGTGCGATGTACAAGAATCATCAGATTTCCAGCTAAGCTTGTTGAAAAGTAAACAAGCATCAGAAATCACGAACACAGCACCTGAGTTTCAACCCTTGCATGTTCAACAAGTGTACGAGCATCAGCAATCAATCCACTCATAGCACATCCTATATGCTCATCAATTTCCATAATCTTCTCCACACTGCTGGGCTCCTGAAACATAAAATTAGGAAATGAAAAAAGAACATCAAATAAATGATGACTTCAAAAAATTGCAACCTCCAAACTGCAAACATTAGCAAATGTCATTATACCATTTTATCTACATACAAACTTTGTTATCCATATTCCTTATTGTCATATAACAAGTCAAAAACAGTTATTCACCACGAATGCAAAACTGCACTCCAATTGAAAACCCTGCATCAAATTAGATTCCTGGACTCAGACTGTACAGAAACTCATTCACATATCTCATAAATATGTAAGCATCCCAACCCAATTAAGACCTATGGTGGGGATATATGTGTGTTGGCTGCAGAATTTGCTTCCATCATCATAGAAGAATATCTGCTTTCAGTATATCAATGCCTAGACTTGTCCTCCGGGTTGTTGGTATTTGACTTTTAAAAGCTATTTATCTTAATCACATGTTGTTATTTTGAATACCATTGCCCTTTTTCTATCCAAACGATTAATATAAATCATGATATCCTTTTATATGCATTTTATTGCCCTCCTGCTGAGAGATTGATCTCTTTCTGCTTTGCAGTACATTAGAGCACATGCCTAAAGAATTTCAGAAGCATGAAATCTATGGATATATATAATCACACAAGACCAAGCATTTACAAGTAAAGGAAAAGCACAACAAGAATAAAACAAACCAGCAGCGGTGAAGTAATGCGTTTCTCGACAGCAAGCACAACCCCTTCTTTCGTCTTCAACCCAATTGCAGTTGAACCCAGCTGCACAATACATTCAATACCACAACTCTACTTAATAAAAATTTTAATATATTAGAAAAAAAATTAGTTGCTTTCACTAAGAGCATGTTTATTATTGAGGTTTTCCGGCTCTTAATCCAGCAGCATGGAATCTGTAACTATAAAGTATAAATGGTTGGTAAACATGGCCAATCAAATAACAGAAAACATTTACCAAACACATTATAAGTAGAAGCATCAAAGTTACTAACATGCCCTAAATCAACAAAGGTGGATATTATGAAGACTAATCAAGCACTGAATGAGCTTCTACATAGGCATGCTTAATTTAACCACTAGCCACAATTATAATGAAAAATTAAAATTTTCGGAGGCACGAAACAAAAAATAAGTAGTGAGTACTTACCTTAATGGCCTCAATAGCATATTCGACCTGAAACAATCTTCCTTCTGGAGAGAAAGTGTTCACTCCTCTATCATACTCAGTCCTATGACAATAATTCGACAAGTATTATAAATTAAAACAAAAAGACAAAACACAGAAGAATATTTTAAAAACCCAGAAAGATTACCTCGTAAGGAACATGTTTTGTTGCTGATTGGATCTGGAAACCTAAATAGAGACAGAGAATCATGAAAAAAAAAAACAGGTTAATGCAGCAGGAGATCTATTTCGAATTAGGTTGCGTGAATAACCGCAAAAGAGCCCATTTACCTGAGCTTAAGAGTTGATACCGGAACTGTGTTAGAGCGAGAGTTCAATTGAGGAAAGACGGCTTCAAGAGCCTTTTTTGTAGAGATCTTCTTGAGGGACAAGTTAAGGATCAAAACGTTTTTTTTTTCTTTTCTTTTCCTGTGCATTCCGTACGAAACGTTTTGAGTTCTAGTTTCGGGTTCGTGTTTGGGCTTAGATTAGGATGACAGTCGTGGTCCGTTTTGAGGGTTGTTTATGGCCTTATGTTTTCAAATTTAGCCCATTTTGTGATGGGCTTTTCCCATTATGTTCAATTTTTACTTTTTTAGTTGTTATGAACGTTAAAAAGAAACTAATTAAAAATAATAAAAGAAAACCATTCTCCAAATCTTTCTAAGGTTATATTACAATTTATTAATACAATAATATTGAAGATCCCAATATTTGAATCTTAACTTCAGTACTAATGCTAACTGATTGATTTATTGAATGATAAATTTCATAATTTATAAAATTATTTATTTTTCTTATCATAGATTAATATTGTATCAATTGAGACTCAAATTAAAACCCAAATACTAAAATATCTAGGATTACAATGGAAGACGGAAGAGTGCTTTACCACAAACCTCTAATATACTACCAATTAGAACCTTACGCATTGAAACGTCCAGGCAGCCACTCATTATATTTATTTATAGTCGCAAAATCTCTAACTTAAGCAATTTAGCTAAATTTTCTCATTCACACTGGGTACTCAAGCTCCTGCAGAGTTCAGTCTGACTAAAAATGACAGGTAAGTTTAAATTGAAGAGAACAGAATCTACGCAGAAAACAATAGGCAGTAAAATCTTATGTAAAACATGCACATGTTATTCTGCGCAAGACTTGGTCAAATGTGAAGTTTTAACTTAAGCGCACAAAAAAAGACACCACCAGATCACAATATCTCAAACTTAGATACTACGGCAGAAATTGGCAGTGCATGCCAGGGTCCTGAGAAAAAGATGCATGGCTGATCCAAAAGAAAAGGCCAAAATGAAAGATTAGAAAAATCCAACAGTTCATGAAACACTAGCCTGCTTGGCGCTTGCTGCTAATCATGAAAGCAAAAGCTAAAAAGCTACTGCAACTTTTGCGAAGCTTTAGTCTCCTGCACACGTTAACTTATGTGGTTGGCCGCTTTCTATAATTTGGAAACCTACCTTCAGCTTAGACTTGTATTAAAATTTAGAAGGTGCCTTTGTTTCTTTAGATTTTGCTCTGAAATTTGCTGTGAGCATTAAAAACAACGCAGGAATCTTACGGCTACCATGGGTGTTAACAACTTTGGTGTCCGAAGATAGTTCTTGTTCAAGCATTAACATTAATGTAGAGTGGATTTCTAACTAAAAATTTGTGATTATCAAAGTAAAAAGTAAGCTAACAGGGGGGGGAAAAAAATACGCTGCATTAAATTTTTTTTTTTCATATGTTAACTCATTCTTGATTTTAACGTGATCAGCAATTCCTCATTGAAAAATTATTCATTTATGTATCCATTTTTACATATTTATAAGTTTCTTTCATCGACTAATCTTGCTGCTTCATTTACTTTTCACAGTTACGCATTTGGACTCTTAACAAAATGTTAAATATGACATTCATATGGAGGTGAATTGTTTTTATCATTTTCAAATCTGTTGCTAGGTTGAAAGTGTGACAGGGCAGGCCAAGCCCACTGCAAGGGCAAAAATTAGGAAAATCACAAAGAAAGCTGGACCAGCCAATCCCAATTGGTACATTCATCCCACGTTGCCACCACACCCAATGTCTCAAATTGACAATGCCACGGCCCTCTTTAACCAGTGAAATGTAATGTAATCCTGGGATCTCTTAGAAGTAGAGATACAGAATGAAGCTTTTTATTTATCTTTTGTTTCGTGCTATTGATAGTTATTGCAGGGAAAGCAACCACAAGAGCTGTGCCCAGAAATATGAGTGTTATGTCTGTTTATAAGCTTCTGAGCTTGTGCACTGGCCTTTTGAATCTGCTCGGCGTGTTGTTGCCGTGCTGCTGCCCTCCATTCCTCAGCTCGTCTGTGAACAACTACCATCCTCTTCATCAACTTCTCTTCTAAGTTTGATCTCATCTTTTGAATTTTCACCTAAGAAGTTCAGTTAAAAAATGACGGTGAACCGAAAAATCACAAGCGCTCAAACTCCAATTATCAATATTGCATATCCAGGACCAGTCAATTAGAGGACAAACAGGCAATAAGACAGAAAATTCTTAAGTCAAAGCATATACAAGCCTCCAAACTAATAAGCTTGCACAGTGTACCGTGTGTAATAAACAATTTGACATGACAGAATGTAAGTCCAATACATGCAGATATAGGGTCGAGTAGCAGATTGTGCTGCCTTAATCAATTAGAAGGTGAAAATATTTTATTTAAAAGGCACTAAAAACTAGACTTTCAAGCATGAGATATCCAGGTTCAAATTAATATTCCAATTTCCCACAACATTTTCAATGTTAGACCTTCACATGGGTTTGTAAGCTACGACAAAAACCATGGACTTAAATAGATATAAATATAAAGACTTCTAGCTTTTACATTCCGTATTTAACAGTAAGTAAACACATAAGCGAATATAGAATTGACGAAGATCGCTCCAACAAGAGGTGACCTAGTCAAAAATAAAATAAAAGGCAAGGGGTGTAGAGTGTAGCGGGTGGCTCGAGGGTGACTAAATCAACAATAAACCCGACAAAAGCTTGTGATCATATCCGTATTATATCTTCACTTGCAAGATAAACATTGGTATAGTGCTAAATTATGCTTATCTTCAGTTTTCATTGGAAGAACATGGCCTTGCTACATGTTTTGCATGTACCCCCAAATCATTAGTTTTTAATATCTCAGTTGCAATGTTTGATGACACCACTCTTAAATAATATTTATGTATACCATTTTGTTACATGTTGTAGTAGTGGAAACATGGGACCATATTTTCCATTATAAAGCAAAAGAGGGAGAAGACTAATTCCAAGGCAACCTAAAAGTAATGACAATTGGCAAAGACAACTATTGAAGTTCAAGTCACACATTTGTGATGCTTGCATCTCCAATTGGAACGAAAGTGTCAATGATTAATGTAATGACAAGAAAAGTACCTCAAGTTTTTTTGATTGAGCTTCTGCTTTTGCACTTTGAAGGTTCACCCAAGCTTGTATTTTTGCTTCTTCTCTCTGGTACCTGCAACTCAGTTCACAACTATTAACGACAGGAATAGTTTCCATCCAAAACAATGTTTCAGATTGATGAACAAACTTGTTACCTGAGGCAGCACTTAGTCTTTTCCTCTTCTTCCCAAGCAGCAGCTCTTGAATCTGAAGCACTCTTCTGGCATACACTGCCTGTTTCAAAATGTCTTAAACTCTTTGATATTTCCTCTTCCTCCTCTTCCCTTGAGCTCCAAATTGATGGCACTGAATCATATTGTGTACCAAGTTGTAGCTTAGCTAAATGACACTCCTGCAACTGGGAAATGTCAACGGTGCTATTGATGCTGTTCGAATGTCCTAACGCCAATGGTCCTGACCTATTGGCAGGTGTATTGTGTCTTGCAGGTGATGAGCTCGTGAATGGTGTGTGGCATCTGGAAACAGTGGAACTGCCTAAGGGAGTCATCTCTGTCCCAGCATCTCTGTGCTGAACCTCATGAATCACTTCCGTACCCACATCTTTCATGGTTTCACCATTAGTATTTCTGAATAGAAACCCTTCTCTTGATGGCTCTGAGTATTTGAAATTTGGCAAAACTGATTGTACCTCGTCTGCAAACTTATCTGCATTTGATTAGCAAACCTGAGATAAGTCTACTGAAGAAAATCCATAGTCCACATTCAATGAGGAACATAATCATGAATAAAACAATGACGGTATTACTTAATATGCATTAGAAGTATCATAATATGAACTATTGATAAAGAAGCAATGGTTCTTTGCAGCTTTCATTTACACAATTTTGGGCCAAAGCAAAGTCGATACTGAAATCATCCTAAATCGTTGCAACCAAACTCAGGCTCAGTGACATATATTTTCCAGCAAGAAAATCCAGCTGGGTTTCTTTCCCAAGCAAGGTGCAGAATAAAACTGTTGTCATAAGTTTAGAAATGTATTAAGCTACCAAAAAGACGAGAAAAAAAGGTCAATGATAGAAAGTGCTAGAAATGAAAAGGAAAAGTTCTTGATAAGCAAAGCCAAAGGTTCAAATAAAGTTACAGTGAAATATAAATGCTACCTTTTAGAAAAACATCTGTTGAGACTGAGACCCCATTAAAAGTACTGGCTGAATTATGGTGGTCCAAAGACACAGAACTTTGAAAGCTTGAGATAACTTTAGAAACCCTTTCCTCCGTGACCCTGGACTTTTCCGAAAAGACCACCATTTGTTGCCTAAAATTATCAACTTGTTTCTGGTTCTTGGAAGATTCTGGTATTGGTATTGGTACTGGCTTAATTGGATGAGCAGGAGAGTCATGGCAAGATGTGCTGTTTAGCCATTTCTCAGCATCATCCCACTTGGAAGGAACATTTTTTCTTGAAAAATTGCCAACGCTGAAGCTGAAAACAGGCCTTCCAGGAGTGGGAGGTGCTTCTATTCTCCTTTGTATGACTGAGTTCACTCCCCCTCTTTGAGCTGAAATGCTATTGTCATTTACAGCCACAGGAAATGACTTGACAAACTCCGAAGTTTCTTTGAGATTGAGCTTGCAAAGTGGGTCATCAAGTGCATCTACAACGGCAAAGGGGTGGCCTTTCCTTTTCCCACAGAAGCTTGTGTCGCGGTCCATTGTTTGTTGCTGAATCACAAGAAAACAGAATGTGAGAATCAAATTAGAGACATGAAAAACAAAAACAAACAAAATGCAGAATGCATAATGCATACCCCAGCTGAAGGAAATACAGATTGAGCTTGAAAGAACTTTGGACTTGGGGGATCCATGGCTGAGGTTAAATTTCTTGTGATGGCTAATTTAAAGCAAGAGAGGTTCTTTTGTGGGGCTCTTGTCACTTTTTGGGCAGGTGGTTTGTTTGTTTGTTGCAGCATATCATTATTATTTTGATATGTAACTTTGAGTCATAAGAAAGTGACTGAGAAGTAAGAAACCAGTAGAACAGTGACTGCTAAACTAGGAAAAGCATTGACTTCGAGAAAAGATACAATGGACCAAGGAAAACACTGTTACAAAAAATGACTCACATGGGATTGATCAGCCACAGGCAAGCCAAGCCAGTTCTGTCTTTCTTTCTCCCCTTTCAAAATGAAACAACAATGACAATTTTCACAGGAGTCGAAAGTGTACTTCATAAAAAGAAGAGTGAGGAGCTTTGGGAGGTGGGAATTAAAAAATAAGCACAAAAACATGAAAAGCACTAATGAGTCTTGTGGTCTTAACCCTCAGGATTAGAGAAGTGATAAAATGTACAAAGCTTTTTTTATTGTTTTAATTTTTGTATTCTTTTTGAGAAGCTTCTTATTGGATTTTATCCGCTCTATGAGTGTGTACTTCTTTGACTGATGAGGCACTGGTGCTAGATTCCACGGAGAAGCACCAATATGTGCTGGATTTTGTACTTCCACATGCAACGCAATATATCCAAGTTTTCTGGTTTTCTTAATAGCATTTAATTCATTATCACAATACAAAGCAACGCAGGAAAACCTCAAGAGCTCTGCTCTGCAGATTGTACAAATATTGAGTTTGTGACAACATGATTCACCAAAGGAGTCATGCAGCAGATTCAATTCATCAACAAAAATGAAAATGGAAAAAAATAAATAAAAAAAGGCTTGGGAAACTATCAGGCCAGTTTGCCTTCTATGCTCCAAAAGCAGGCCTAAGGCCTCTATGAATGAGACTTCTTGCGCACAGCCAGCTGGACCTGAGCCCACTTCCTGAAATCAGTTGATTCGACCCCTACCCGCTAGCTGATAAATGATGGGAGTGTTGTTTGTTACCTACAAAGCCTGACGCACATTAATTCACTAAAGATTAGGTTATGTGTCATATAAGTTAAGAGTATAAATTTTATATACATGATATTATTATAATAAATGATGAGGCACAAACTTTGTGTACATTATATTACAATAGTAAACGATGAGACTCGTGTCTTCTCGTCGTGCATGGATGTAATTTGATCCCTAGTATGTATTTCAAAGGCCATTAATATAATCGGTAACCTTATTAAAAATACCGGCAAAATATAGTATTATATATGTTTGTGCTTGCATAAGCCTGGCCTAAGAGTTCCAGAGGGCCGCATATTTAATTTAATACCTCAAAATTCTTCGAAGAAGATTTCAAGCCTAATGATGGAATTTTATAACCGTAAGCTACTTTAATTAATCAATAATATAACTAGTGGTACATATTAGAAAATGCTTTAGATGCAGAATTAATATAGTAATATGTTTACAATATAACGATATGTGCATAAATCAATCTGAAAAGAGATTAATTAAATGTGTGAGAAGCAACTCCTGCTCATAGGTTGGCGAGGGAGTCACATTTGAGCTATTGACTTTAACAATAAGAATCATTATCTTCAATGAGAGTTGATAATGACTGATAAGAAATTTTGTAGAAATAAGCAAGTGTAGCTTGAATTAGAGAAAGTTGGTTGATTGAAAGCTAGAGATGTAAATAAGATTATATTTGAAAATAATTCCAATTTACACTGATATCCCTGCACTCGTGATCAACGTATGGAGCGCTTGTTTTTACTCCCAAAAGAAGTATCATGGAGAGTCAAAGGGATTGCTTAATATGAAATTGCGAATAGACCACCAACAAATAGTTTTATAAGATATTGATGTGCGAATAGAAAAGATGGCTTAAGTTTCACCAACATCAACAGGTAGAAGATAAGCCAGGTGGGGCCACTTCCTATTTTTCACAAAATATAATGCACTATGATAAGACAATGCACATCAATAATTGAATATTATACTCATTTCAAGTCACTGTGAACTTGTAACTACAAAGTCATTAATATATTATTCCCCACCTAGCAAGCAATAACAACAAATTTCTTTTTCTTGATTCTTCATCTTTTGGTAGCATGAGATCAATGGCAACAGCATGTTCTTCAGCTCCATATATCAGTATCCAAAAATCTGCTTTTGGTGCAAAAACTGTGCTTAAACAAACTCAATTGGTTTCATTCAAGAAAGCAGCTGCAATTAAGCTCAGATCCTCCTTCAAAACCAAGGTCAACACTAGCTACTTACTTTTTTCTTCTTACTGATCATTAATTTCAATCAACATCTTTTGCTTTCATGTTTCTTATCACTATGGCAAAGAATCATTGATATGCAACACAACCCAATTGGTTCAACTTCAGTTCCAAAGTTTCCAAGTTATTAAAGGATCAAAAGGGTTGGTGAATTTATGATGTTTAACATTTCTTGTTGGCCTTAGCAGGCTTTTGAGGATCACTTTGAAGGTATAATTTGTTATAGAGATGAAAATGGGGAGATGATTTGTGAAGGATATGATGAAGGCCCTCGTTTTCATCAACAGATTCCAAGGGCAACATTTCATCCAAGGTATATTATTTGTCACAAGTTGCATAATCTACCATATACTAAAAAGAGTTTCTTTTTTTCTACTCCATTGAATCTTGTCAAATTACTGAATTTAGGGATGTTGAGATCATGAATATTCTTCTGCAAAGATGGCATGAAATTGTTAATGGTAGTGGCGGTGAGTGTAACAATGCTGGCAAAGGTGGTGTTGCTGTGCAAGAAGACATCAACTGGAATGGCTTTAACACATTCTTTTAGTCACTGCGTAAAGCCGTAAAACTGCTGAACTTTATAAAATGTACTTTAAATAACATGAAGCATCATGTAAATAGAGTTCCTTTAAACATAGCATATATGGGGAAGCATAAAAAGCTTTTGTTCTCCATTGAATTGAAGCACTTCCCACTTATATTTTACAGGTACCGGTCTGAATCCAGTTCTTTTATAATTTGTACCCTTCGAGCATTTCTTCTTACCTCTTTTGCTAGAATTAAAGGGTGATAGTTGCTAGGCTAATAATCCTTGATTATGCAGATAATGTAAAATTTAAGTGACTCAACTAGATTCTTTAAAAATTTGCTGACATTGAATGTTCATATAAAACGCAAATCACACATTTCAGCAAATCAAATATGAACTTGTTGCTTTTTCTAGAGAATATATCAATCTTCATGTGGTCTTGCTTAAAACCTATGTGACAGCGTCATCTCTCAAGGACAATTTCGGTTGAAGCAAAATATATTTGGGTGAAAGTAACAGGACAGTTCTCTCATTACATGCCAATACATTAAAGTCACTTTAAACCCAGAAGGGACCTATTACTTCATCCTTCTGTGCTTGCATGCTTCAGCTGCGATCCTTGCAGAGATGGAGTCCATATATTCTAATGATCTATGCAAATGAAAATTTCTTTCTGAGAAAACCAGCCCAAATTTAAAAAAGCATATTCATCCTGGCATGTGGGTAATTATTATATTCAAATCACAAGCAGTGCTGCCAACTTTCCAATAAAAACCAGAAACATAAAAATATAAAATTCCAGAAAAAGGAAAAAAGAGCATGTAGAGAAAATTTTGGCAATGAACATGAAAATCTAATATACTCCAATATAGGACAAGAATTCAGCAAATGTACATATGGGTCAAGTGCTACTTACAATAAGTAAATATGTTCTACAAAAATTTCATGGAGAGGTTACGGGTATTAAACCACTGAGACATTTATGTGGCTTTACTAGCCTTTATCTTTACATCCTACCAAATAATAATGAATTTTCTTGTTTTAATAAACATACAAATGAATTCCTATAGATATAGAAAAGAAGAAAAGAATTGGAATATGGAAAATAAATAATATGAACGAGGAAGGGAAAAGGGTAGGGCTGATTATCCAACTACATACCAGAATGTACAAGCATATAGAGTCACTGTATTAATCTAACCAGTTCCCATTTGTGTGTCTTCGCAAAATTCAGCCTGCAACTTGCTCGGAACGGTAGACGGAGGGAACCATTGATCTGGAACCATCAAAAAGTAGGTAGTCATTGCTTTCCTGAACCTCTTTTTATATTGCTTTGGTGAAATTACAGTTGGTGATGCATTCTTTGGCCCGCCAAGGATACCCGATGCCTTCACCCATGTTTCAAGGTGCTTATCCCATGTATACTGCCTCATAAAATCAATGATCCCAAGAACTAACTGATGATTCTCTTTGTCCACTCCAACCAGTAATGAATAATCCATTACATCAATTGACTGCAAAGTACCAGTTGAGAAAAAAATAAAATAAAATCAAAATAAATTGCAAGGCTCTCTCTCTCCCATTTAAAATCCTGCAACATATAGATCAAAAACTTACAGCAAGAAAAGCAGTATCATTCCAGACAGCTCTCTCCAATAGGCGCTTTGCCTTGTTTCCCACAAAAATGGGAGAAGTTGGCATTGCTTCAATCAAATTCTGGTCTAGCAGAACCTTGTTGCTCCCACTTGAATCAGGATTATACCGTGAACGTGAAGATCCTTTAAGATCATAAAGCCGTGTCACACTCCTTGAAAACAGAAGATTCTCCATGACCAGAACATCCATCTTTGATTCTCTCCCTCCTTTTAGATGCTTTGTTGTAACCTTTCAAACATGAAGCAAAAATTAGGATAAAATAAGTTCCAGATAGCATAATGCGTTAAATGGTGATACCATTTGGAATTTGTTTTTGTTAGGATGTTACAATAACAATGAAGCACTGGCCCTGAGATTGTTACTTAAAAATCCTTTGAATAACTACTGTACAGCTTTTCTAATTAAAAATAATTAGCAGAAATTAAGAATAAGTCTAGCTAAGATGATGAAATCTAGGCAAACAAAATAGGCAGGAGCTTCCAAAGTTCAGTCACTTCTTCTTAAGCTTCTTTTCTGCTCCATTTCTGACAAAATCTTAGAACATTTACAATAGAAGCAAACAAGATATGGTCTGAAGTTAGCAACTTAATAAATTTTCTACTGGGTTGAGTAGACATCAATGTTACTCAAACAAAGAGGTATTCTTCAAATAGCATATGGGCCAATTCATGATTAAAACCATAACAGTAACATTGCCATCTTTTCAACTGATAAATAGATTAAGCAGTTTTTCAAGTTAATCTAGATGAATCTGAAAAATTAGCGTACGCAGCTTTTAACGGCCAGAGGATTGGCACCTGATAGATCCCTAGAATCTTTGCCAGGCACGTTGGACTTCCTGTGCTGATAGATTCAGACAAATACTTAAAATATTCAGGGGCAAATTTTATAAATGACTCCAGCTCTGTCTTTGTGACTTGTTTAATGATGAACCGATCATCCAAGGTTTTGGCAAAGAAAACTTTACTTTTGCCACCCTTGGCACCCCACTTCTTACACCGACTAAGAGACCGCACATAATCCAGCTCTGATGGACAACATATCTTCCTTAATGCTTCAAACCGGCGTGCATAATAACAAGTTACAGAATATTTCACCTGACCAAGTGGACCATCATCTTTAAAAGACACTTTTGGATGGAAAGCGTTTGTATATGACAGTGGGTCCAAGATAAGAGAGCTACAAGATCCAGACAAGGATAAAATGCTTTCATCTGTTGAACCAAGACTTCTGTAAAGATCAAGAGTCAACACGTCAGCAGAGAGATGTGATTGTAGATGTACTGAATCAGATAAAGAAAAGGAAGACATAACATCTCCACCTTCTTTGGTTTTTTCCCCATCATCAACCATTAGTCCGACATGATATTCAGTTGAAACAAGAGCATATGCTATAATACTCGTGGGCTCATCATCATAAACAGGAACCACAGTGTCATTGACACCCACGGGTAGAAACAGTCTAGCACCCCCTTTCAGTTCTGAATCTCGAAAGGATGAGAAATAAATTGGATTGTACCCACTCATTGTATCAAGCTTCAGAGAACTTGACAAAAAGTTCTTGTTTAATGAACGGTAGAAGTTTAAGAAAGGCATCCGAAACCAGCCTACTGGCTCTTCCATATTATCAGGGCCTTTGCCGGACAGAGAAGGTGAAAGAGATTGGGTAACCTTGGCCCCAGTTTGGACTTCCTTGTGGTCCTCCAAATCCAATCCTTCAGTCATAACTGCCACTGCTGAAGAATCTACCAATGGTGAATCAGAAAGTCCATAAGTATTATTTACTTGGTAATTTTCACCTGTCCAAGCAGCCTCAAGGGTATCCGACAAATTAGCAACTATGGGCACCTGCCCCTCAGACAGGGTCCTACGTACCTTCACCTCAGATTCCAAAGAACCAGATTGTTCACAGAAGCTAATGCTAGCAGAAATATTACCTTGGGCATTTTCCAAAAGATTAGAATCTTGACCCATGATTGTTTCTTGGAGAAATCCATCTGACAAAGTAGTGCAGCTATCACCTCCTTCTTCCCGATCAGAGCTCTTATCAAGTTTGGCATCAGCTAGAAGAGAATCATAAAAAGATGAGCCTGTTTCAGGCATGGCAAGCACATTCATTTGGACAACCTTCTCACCACTTGTTGGGATTTTTTCACCTTGTTCTGATATTTCACTTTTCAAAACATTGCTGTCAATATCCAAATTGGCAGCATAAACTAGGCGGTGATCCCACATATAAGATTGGAAAAGTAACTGCCTTCGTAATCGATTGATCTCAAGAATGTCAATAACAGGTTGGCCCTTCGTCACTTCCCTGCTTAAAGCTTTTTGGACTGATTCCTAAATAATTGTCAAGAGCAATCAGCAGAAATAGTATAAAAAGCTGAAAATGAAGTACAACTCAATTTCCTTATCAATTATAGATATCTAGAAAAGGCAGAATTTAAATTAAATTTCCTTCTGAGGGCCAAAGAACATATGATATATCTCCAGAAAAGACAGAATTTGTGGCAAGCAAATGATATTTTGTCAATCACATTGAAAAAAATTTCACGCCAACTATTGACCCGTCAAAAATTAGTATGTGATTTTTGTGGTATACATAAATGTAATGGTAATGCATTTAGGCATAAAATATAGGTTGTTAGGACAGTAAAATTTAACATCTAGAACCAGCTTCACCTCAAATTCTGCCTTCTCCCTTTGTAACATTCCTTCAAGTTCTACAATTTGGTGTTTTAATTCAGGACCAACTTTTTTATCCAAAATTGGACTCAGATTGTTTAGTGCTTCAGAGAATAGGAGCTCTGCCTGGGAAACAACCTGTAAATAACCATACATTGAATCACTCAAATGCAGTGAATCGAAAAGGGAATGTAAGAAAATCAAAAGTGTGATCATCGTTACCTCATCTGCTTCTTTCTGTATCCACTCCTGATACTCGCATATGAAATCAAGTTTGTGGGGAGGAAGATAGACAGAATGAACATCAATTGATGCATACCGAAAACAAGCAACCATTTTTCCGAATCTGTAAAAGGAAAAGCAGTGAGGAAAGAGAGGGGGAGACATTTACACATAAACATAAATTAAAAAAAAGAACTTTATCCCTAATGATTCTCTTTCTTATCAGATACGTACCAATCTACATCCTTGTAATATTGACAATACAATAAAGTTCCTACTCAGGTCCCAAACATTGGCTGACATTATCCAACCAGCACTCAACATAACCAAAAAAGGTTAACAACAAAATTAATTTCAACTCAAACCAACAACACCACAACATCTAGAATGTGTCCGGAGATAACTCTTTGGATCAAGATGATTTATAAATTCCAAGCCTTTTATATTCATCCATGGGCGGAACCATCTATTCTTAATACTCCAATTATATAAGAAATTATTACCAAACATATCAATAGGAGAGCTGATAATAATTACCCATAGAAACGAAGACAATCTCTATGTAGAGAGTGGCCACAGCTTGCCACTCTGCTTGCAGCTGCATGGTTTGAAAAGCTAAGCTCCAAAAATTTTCCAAAAGATAGGCCCCAAGCAGCATCAGACATTATTACTCTTCGGGTAGCCGGAGGGAAACCATTAATCCGTGGACATTGAAGGCATCTGTGCCACATCCAGATTTTTCCTTCCCTTTCACCTGGTAAGAGTATTTCTGGTAGTTTCTTAACAGATATAGTGAGGGTGCCCTGCCGATGAGTATAACAATGAACATGTGCTTCTGAAGGCATATCACAAGAACGGCATCGATAATTCTGACAAAATATTAGGCATTTCTGAGTTGCTGAATATATCACTGAAGCTTCTGTAAACTGTTATATATACATATGTGAGAAAGAGTTAACTTACCTGATCGAATAAGTGGTCCCTCAGAAACCGTCCCAAGGGTTTATCAAAGCTGCCATAGTATTTGATTCGAAAGAGATGGGATCTTTCACAGACGGTTCCTTTCCACACACATCGGGAAGATAAGGAGACCAAAATACTCTGATGGTCTGAAGGTGATGGAGGAAACTCTTCTTTTAGAAGTTTAGGCTCCTCGGGATAGTTATTACTATCCTGTTGGGTAGATGATACCTCTGAATCACCTGTCTGATTTGCAATTACAAAACCACTATTATTCCGGGAATTATTCACAACAATGCCTTGATCTACAGCATCCAAGGGCCCAAGGCCATCAACACCATGATGATCATTTTTGGCAGCTTGGCCACTGTTGGCTGCAGAAGCATCTTTCACCAAAGTTTCTTTAGAGGCTGTTTCATTTTTATCCTCATGGTGAGACAAAGGCTCAGTGTGGAAAGAATCTGAAATAACTTTCCCCGGTGAAGGAACAGGAGAGAAAGAAGCGATTGAATTGGTTAAACTTGAAGTAGGTTCTGTGGACTGCAAGCTGTCACCGTTGGATAAAGAAGGCAGCAGTGACTTTTCCATTTTGACAATAGAACCAATGCCAGTTGATGAGGCCAGATCTGAAATTGGTACACTGTGAGATCTCTTATGTTCAGGACCAGGCTGAGGTCCCGGAGAATTTTCACTGGCTGGGACAGTGAAACCAGGTACAGTTGATATAGACCTCTCAATGCTTGATGATTTATCTGGCACCACAATGCTTGGAGCAGGCATTGGCAGTTCAGGTAGAGAGGCCCCTTCATCAGCGAGAAAAGATGTCTCAACTGCCAAGTGGTAAGCTGCAAAAATCCCATATTGAACTACATGTTTCACTTTCTTCAGCTCATCCCCGTTAGCACCTCTCAGTAAAATCTGAAACAGTAAAAACAATGGCTTTTAATAAAACCCTTGTGATAGTTTTCTTAAACCACTCATAAGGTATTCAAGTGATTACTATGGTGTCTCAAAAAGCAAAGCAAACATACTCAGAATAAATGCATCCTGTTGAGAGTTTTGCCTATGGGCTCACAAGGAATTTCTTGAATCATCCCCAAAAATTTCCAATTAATTTTTCTTGCACAAGCCACAAGGTCCCCATGAGGTGACAGGGTACCTAATAGCTATCCTGTTTGGTTTCCATACAATTATTCTGTCCATGAGCCATATAAGAGTTTGTTTTAACTCTAAATCTTACCAACTTTTTATAAAATGAATTTGAGTGTGCCATTTATTTTTACCGTTTCTATTTACTTGGGGGAGGAGGGAGAGGCATTGCTTAGAACGGGTGTTAGTTTAACAACTTACAGTACAGCCAAGTGGCTTTGGGCATCCTTCAAAGAACATGAATGTCTTCACCAATTTCTTCCCGCCCTGCCCAGCAGAACCAAGATCTTCCAGAAACCTCTCCACATGAAACTTCTCACAGTAACCCAACTTTGGGGAAGAAATATGATCAATTGAAGGAACTATTTGCGCGCCTGTGCATCGAGCTATCCGTTCTAGAAGTGGCCTCCTAGTATTGAGCACAAGTGATATGTTTTTTGCAAGAAGGTACTCCTGTGCAAAACGAGATACTGATTTCTCCACCAGAAGAACATCAGGGTGGTGCGCTTCTATCTTTGCCACTGCCATCTTCAAATGGTCCATTTCCTAGACAAGGATGTAGTACTATAAGAAACAAAGGAAAAAAAGTAAAAGCAGGGAAGAAAAACATATTTGTTCCTGCTCATGGAGAGAAACCAGTAATCCACAGACCAATAAGAGAAAAAAAGAACTAAAAAGCACAACCTGCTGCAACAGAGTATCAAAACTTGATAATAGGTTAGAAACACGCTGGTACTCGAGGGCACCTCCAAGGATCAACAGGCGAGGTTTCTCCATCTTTGATGCCATCCGTCGATGAGCAACATTTTTCTTACAAACAACTCCCTTGATCACCATACTAAAAGAAAAGAATCAAAATATATATTAGAAAAAAATTCTTAAGGGACTACAACAAAATAACATACATGTCTTCAGTCCACTGTTGTAGTTTAATAGGCATACAAAACCTGAAAGAACTGGAGAAATGACTAGTTAGCTCTAACAAATAGTGGTTTATATTCTATCAGAGCATAAACACCAGGGAAAAAATTCTTTAGCTGGAAAATAACACTTCTCTTCTCCGGGACGCTTGTATAAACTTAGCAGATAAATCATAGCTTGTAAGAGAAATAAAAGAAAGGTATGTCTATTTCTACTTTCTTATATAAGAGCGAAAAAGGCTCATGAATAGAAGATGGTCAGAGTTGACAGTGAAAGAATTCACTTATTTTGAAATTTTAGCTCCCATGTAAATCTCATTGTGTTCCAGACTTCCAGTAACAAGGGAAATTCTTCAACTATGATGCTCATGACTATAGCCCCAGGTGAAGAAACCATTAAAATACAGGTCCAAAAATCATATAATTAGTTTTAAAACAATTTTATTCACATAATAAGTTATTTTTGCACAAAATTCTAAGATTCTTCCATAAGTTAATACAATCAAGTACCTAAAACTAACCAACAAGGAATTTAGCTTCTAGCAACCATAATGCTACAATTGTTCACAGGATTAACCAAAGAAAAGAAAGGTGCAAATATGGAACATTATATCATATAACAACACTGAAGAGCACATACCTCAGAATGTGTAACAGAGCAGCATATTCATTTATACAGAAATCTACTTTCTACCATTTACCTCTCAAAACGACGTCCAGAAGCTATGCATTTTACTTTAACATAACCACCGGGATCCATCCCACCACCTTTGCTCATATCTGGCTTTAGTAGGGTGGCAGCTTCCCAAGACAAAGATGTAATGATCTCCAACCAGCTCTCTTCATCATCTTCATCTCCAATGGAAAGGTTCTCAACCTGTAATAACTGAGCTACCAAAGCCCTAAAATGCCCGTCGACCACATTCTTCATGGCCTTCTTGTGCTCCTCACTTGACTTATCCTTGTTGCGGGTCTCCCCACTCCCAAAACTGCTTGAGGAACGCAAATATCCCCACTCTCCTGTAGCATCACCAGCATCGTCGTCGTCTTCATCATCAAAAAGACCAGCTTCTCTCTCATCTTCTTCATCTTCTGGTTCAGGGGGGAGCCAGAGAAGTCCATCATTCTCAAAATCCACAGGTCCATCACTGACATTCTCTGCAGCATATAGAGAACAAGATGCTTCACATTCATCACCAATTTCCTGTTCGTCCTTTTTTCCATGCTGCGAGATCCCTTCCAAGCCTTGAGCCTCAAAACTACTTAGTAGAGGAGAGGTGCTTAAACATTTTGTGGCAGTACTATCTTGATCAAGATGAATTCTATGTGATCCATCATCATTGCTCATGTCATCAAACTCAAGTGGACCATAGAAATGCCTTGTTTCAGAATCAGACCGATATACACCATATTCCTCCTCCTCATCGCTCCTGATACAAAAATGAAGGCAAGAAGAAAGAAGTAATTAAAATCTTGTCAACAACCACGCCCGCTGAATAGAAGCATTAAACTAAAAGCCCATACAAAATGAGCACCTAAGAAAAAAAAGACTGTCTTCTTCTGCAGGATCTATCAACTAAACTCACTGTAAAGGTCCTGATGTTAGTTAATTACAGTCACAGGTTGTAAAGTAAACCAAATGATCAAAAGTTTTGCTCCTACATATTTTGAGATATCTGAAGATTCACAGAGCACTCCCAGAAACTAGCACAAAGAGTGTCAACTTTCAATCCCAAAATGCACAATTAACCATATACTTGAAGCTATCATTCTACAAACACATAACGTAAACATTGTAAGTGTTATTTATATTGTACCAAAATATAACTAATGTTTTGGTAAATAAAAGTCCATCTCAAGGCTGTGCACATTTATAATGCTCTACAAAGCAATTAAGAGCAGACAAAAATCCAACCTGTTCATTGAAAATCCAAATTGGTTTGGAGATGTTTCACCTATGTCAGCAAGGAGGTCATTGCACCTTGATGCTACCTCGCCTTGTCCTTCCGAGTTTGTCCCCATTATTGATGATTGATGGGGGCTGACACCAGACTTACTTTGAACTTGTTGATAAGGCCCAACAGAGTATGGCATTGAGCCAGGAGTAAAGCTGCTATAGTTGGCAGTGACACTAGATTTAGTGCTGGCAAAACTTTCTGCTGATGGTGAAGGACAGATATCAAAGTTGGGAACCAGGGTTCCATTATGAAGAGTAGCTACGCCCAGCTGCCATTGCTTGAAGCAATAATTACACACCCGTAGTTTCTCCCACTTCTCCTGGGCAGTCTTTGGGTCAACAGATGGCGCAGGAATTGAGTTTGATGTACACTGGCTGCAGAAGACTCGACCGCAGAGGCGGCAATGATGTCTACGATTAAAAACTGTGAACTGGGAATCACATTCGTAGCATACCCTACAGCTCCGATCAGGCATCCAAAAATCCCTTGATAAATGAGAAGGCTCGGATTGCCAAGAAATCCATGATTTCAGTATACTGATTAGTTTAGAGAATGTCTTGTTGGAGGCATCCATTTACAAGCAGTCTCTACTGCCCCGTTCATTATTATATGCTCATCCAATACTCTTAACAAACCATGTCCTAAGAAATTCACCTCAAAACAATGAACAATTTCCCTCCCAGCAACGCCAAGATCAAATTCTGGGTCAGCAGCAAAAACCTTTTTCCGCCAAACCCTCCAGAGCAAGATTTTAATGATCAGCAGGCACTGGAAACCCTTGACACACTAAGGCAGCTCTCGTTATCTGCTTCAATCCAAAAGACAAAATTGACTTCATATAAGAAAATATATCTATAGCATCAAATAAACATCTACAACAAAATTTATCTCCAAACTTGTATAATTCAGCTAGAAAAACTCTACAAAAATCGTTGAGCCAAAAGACCAAAATCTCACAACTCTTTGGAAATGAAATGCAGCCTGCAAACAAAAACACCAGAGTCACAATACCTAAAAGTTCAAAACTTAAGAATTTGGAAGACCACTATTTTTGAAAAACCCAATAATGCATCAACATCCAACAAATCCATATTCATCAATTCGTCATTACAACAACAAAGATAATAATTAAAAAAAAACAAATTCTCCCTTATAATGGGCGAACAACCGTCTGTAATTTGTAGTTGGATACGCGTATGTATGTATGTATGTATGTATGTATACAAATCTCTGATCAACAGTTTACCTCAGAAAGATAACCGACAACAATACAAGTATACAACATGACAATCAAGATCTTCAGATTAATGCCACGTATGCAAAACCGTGATCACATCAAAAAGCTATCGTTATAAGAGAGAACAAAAGGGTAGGTGAAAAAGAATTGAGAAAACTCCCCTACCCAGATAGCGATTCTTCAAGAATCAAATGACTCAAATCTCCAATTATCAATTTGATCCTCCCCAATATGAGGAAAGACTCCATTTTCATTTTTTCTTGAATAAATGCCCATCATTGATCCATCAGAAAGCACCTGCATTTCATTTCTTTTCTTTATATAAAATATATTTATATTCACACAAAAATGGAAACATTATTTTATTATCGGATATAATTATTCTTCATTCGATCTTAATTTGACTAAAAATGAGTCTTTTTCCATTTATTTATTTTTTGTTTTTTTCTTGTGGCAGAGAAAGTGACATTGAGTAACGTGGGTGCATGATGTGATTGGTGGACTCTCCTGTCAAATGAAGCGAATTAGAGATCAAAACAACGCCGTTTTACAACTTTCTGACATGAACCAAAGTCTAAAACCAGAACAAATTTTGCTTGGTCACGTACGTGAAACAAAGTTTGACTTTTGACAACTGTCTACTTTTTAGTTCATTATGTTCCAATCCATGAATTTCTTATTTTCTGTACAAAATCCGCGTGCCGCGCCCCTGTCCCATTCTATTGCTGGTTTTAAGGGCAAGACAATTTTTATTTTGTATTTTATACTATTTGATATTTAATTTCAATACTACACCCACAATAAAAATATTGGATATGCTATACATAAAAAGAAAATGATACATGGATTTTCAAAATTTATTCTAATGGATGTTTAGATCTCAACATTTTAGAATTAGATATTTAAATTTTATAATTTCATAAATGGACATAAAAAACCTTCTATGATGGATGAATTTTGCTTATTTAAGTTGAAATAATTAGCGAGCGATAATTTTTAAAGAGTGGTTACTTCTTGGCAAACCTCGTAGTTGTCTCTACACCCTTTCTTCCTTTATCATTGAATGGTTACTTAAGTGACTCAACTAGTGATTCAGATTATTTTTCTCTCAACAATAAAGTGTATCCCTAATCCCTCGTTGTCTCACTAGCTACCTTAATTGGATAATTCTAATGTTCACTCACAAAACTAGAACTAGAAATATTTTTATAAATTATTAAAGTTTAGTTGTCAATTTCTGGAACAATAATAGTTTAACTATTGATTGGGAGTATAAATGTCTTTTTTTTAAATAAAAAATACAATTATAAAATAATTTAATTATCTTAAATCAATTGAAACTTGTTTATGTTCTTTATTTGGGTATGAAAAGATAGAGCTCTTGTTTTCTTTCGTTTCTGAAAACTCAACTATTAGAAACATTCGAGTATTCTTTTATATATTTCGTGTAAATAGAGTAAAAAAAAGAAACATTTATTCTTGCACTTGATTATGTTTTTTATTTGGATAACTGAAGCTTGAGAGACTTAATCAAATGCCAAGTAAATGTCTAAGCGTGGTCAATTCTTTATGGTTTCCCAGTTTCAACAAAAAAAAAAAAAAAAAAATTCTTTATGGTTTCGAACCACGCATGCAAATTATTATAATGCAAATGGAAGCTCAAAATGACACAAATTAGAGTTTATTATAAGATTGGTCTGCCAGCTAACCTTTGGTAATTAAAGAAATGTCTAAATGTGGTCAATTCTTTATGGTTTCCAACCATGCATACAAATTAATTTTTTTTCTGCGAAGATAATGCAAATGCAATCTTAAAGTGACAAAAATTACGATTTATTATAAGATTGGTCCGCCAACTAACTTTTGTTATATTTTAGTGCTTGTTTAGTATAATTTATCTAATGATCATAAATTCTTATTTAATTATATAAATTTTATTTAACTTTTTTATTATTGTTTGGTATTTTTTTAAGTAAAGCTACTTAAGTTATTTTGCTTGTAATAACAAAAACTCAAATTTTGAATTTTTGGAAATAAAGATTTGAAAAAAAATTTTAATGTTAAAATATCTAAAATATATTTTACTTATTTAACAATCTTATTTTATTCATTTCATAATATAGTTTTAAAAAACTTACCTATTAAATTAATTTTATAATTTTTAATGAAAACTCTCACTGACAATCAAGTAGCTAAACTTTTTTTAGTGAAAATTCTACTTATAAAAGTTTTACTAACAAAAACTTTACTTATATAAGCTCTATTTAAAAAGATAAACCAAATAGAGGCATATAGTTTATGTACTTATCAATTATCATAATCTTGAGGGTAACTTAAAATCTCAACTCAAGATATAATATGAAAGGGTATTGATATTTCAACTCCTCAAATTTATAAACTCATGCCATTTCATGAAAAAAATAATTTTAAAGAATTAATATTATTTTTAATAATTTTAAAAAAAAGGAAAAATTTGAACAATTAACCAATAAAATCCTCATTAATTGTTCAAACATATGGCACAAAAGCATGTGTACTTGGTCATTTGCACATTATAAGGATAAAACAATAAAATTAAAATTAGATTTAAAATAACATTAATGAGCAACAATAGTCAAGAGACTTATATGAAGAGAAGGATCTGATTAAATAATTATTTAAATTTTTTTGTTTGAAATTTTATAAAATAATGTGAATTTTTTTGTAGATAATATGAAACTAGGTGGATTACACAAACTATGCGGTGAGGGTGA
Source organism: Citropsis articulata (assembly GCA_030449925.1). Lineage (NCBI taxonomy): Eukaryota > Viridiplantae > Streptophyta > Magnoliopsida > Sapindales > Rutaceae > Citropsis > Citropsis articulata. The sequence continues at coordinate 15,130,151 of JASUUH010000210.1, forward strand.
AAATATCCTCACCCAATAAGAAATAGTTTAGAATGCCTCTTATGAAATGAAAATTTTAAAATACATCCTAAATTTTTATAAATCTCATCTTATCCCTCACTTTTGTTAAGAAAAAAAAAATTTCATGAACCTACTGCCATTATTCCCTTATCTTTTAAATAAAAATAGAATTAAGTTAATCAAAAATAAAATTTGAAGTTTACAATAATTTGAGGTACTTTGAAGACTGTCATTCTATAAAGAGGTAATTGGAAAGTTGTCCTTTGAAATAAATCAATAATAACTAATCTACGTACCCAAGGTTTAGTTTATATCATTATATCAACTTACAGACCAAATTTCGATGATTTTAGGGACAGAAAAAAATATATGTATAGGAAACAGAATGCTTAGACTTGATTGATGAGATTTCCACTTCATTTGACCTACATAAAGTGAAAAAAAAAAAAAAAAAGCTTTATTTTTTGCTTACCATTTGGAGTTTAATTCTTTATCATTTCATGTAATTGTTGGTCGTTTTCCAACCTTATATGGAAATAGACATTTTTTTTTATATACATGCATTCATGATGTGGAGCCCTGGCCTATGTATATATGCCCAGAAAAACAAGTATGCAGGTGTATGAGTGCCGTTTATGGCAAATTTTTAAATGGAAATCCATGTTTATTAGTTAGTCATGAGGATATAATATGTGATAGGTCATAAACCATTTGAACCATGTTTAAATATGCTATAAACCAATTGAACCGTATTTAACGTTTGAACTATTGAGGCTTGTTTTTAATATAATTAATATCATCAGATACTATCAGTTAACTCAAGATCTTGGACTTAATAATTGTTTCTCCAATATAGGAACGGAGCCAATGTCAAGTATTTATTTTCCCCTTATATTTCGTCGCCTCTCTAAATTCAGTAGAACTTATAGTCAAATCCTCCGCATTTCACATAAGACCGCATTTGTTGATTAGGCTTATTTTCATAGTGATACTATTGACACCCCGCTAAAGACCTTTTAGGCTCCGTTTGGTACAGCTTATTAAATAGAGCTTATAACAGTAGGACTTTATATGAGTAGAGTTTATATCAATAGAGCTTTTAGACAAAAAGTCATTAGGTGTTTGGTTGTCAATTAAAAAAATACTTTTGAACCATTAAACTATTTGGTTGTGTAAAACTAAAGTGTTTTGTGTAATTAAATTACAAAAAAGGATATGTATTATAATTATATAACATCTAACAAAATGCATCCAAGCTATTAATTAATAAGAAAAAATCAGTTCAATCACTTCTTTAATTTTTAAAATTAAAAATTACATCATTGATATATTCTCCCAAACAAATACTACTATTTAATTAAATTGCATCATTGATATATATTCTCTCAAGTGTTGGGTATGTGTAGAGATTGCAAAATTAAAGTGCTGGTTATTTAAAAAAAAAAAAAAAGAGGGAAAAATAAAGTGAAGTGGCGTCGTATATATTTATATAAGACAATTTTCATTGGGTAGGTTTTGTACAAAAAATATTATGTAATTAATGAAATATGTCAAGGATATTTTTGATATTATATATTTTTTAGAAAAGCTCTCTAACCTCTACTCCCAAAAGCTTAAATTTTGGGTTTTTGCTAGTAGAGGTAAATTAGCTTATTTAAGCTAAAAAACCTCTACTTAAAAAATAACCAAACACTATAAAAAATTTTAAAAAGTGCTTATGGAATTAAATAAGCACTTATAACTCTTAAATAAGTCATACCAAACAGACTCTTAAAATCTCTTTTTTTTAAAAATATATTTAACCTATTAAAATACTTTAAAATAATATAGTATAAATATCTTTTAACTCCTCCTTTAATAATAAAAATAACCTTGAATAAAATAACTTCTCATAGAACCCAGTGTTTCTTCAATTCTTTTAATTTTTCAATTCAGTTTCTTATTGTTCAAGTCCATTTTTAAAAGACCATTCCTTGAAGTTGTGGAATTTATTCAATGCTAGCCATTGACTTTGGTCTTCTCCCGCCATTGAATCCAATTGCCTAAGTGCAGTAAATCTGATTATGAAGGGGGGAAAAAATGGGTCTTTAATGAGATTAGGAAGATTTCTTTCCCCCACTTGCTATCATGTTTTCCTTAAAAAGCCTCCCAATTTTTCAATTTATGATTTTCAATTCCTAATTATTTTCGGCACTTAACCAGATCATTCAAAAATTCGTTTGTCTAGTATGCCATTAGTCGTTCTTAACATAATTCTACAGATGACACATAGGCGGATAGGCCCTAGCCTCTATTCCATATTTGATCTCTGGAAAAGGAACCCCACAAAGCTTAAGTTTTTTTTTTTTTGTTTAAAAATGAAAAAAAAAAAGATTAATCCAAGAGAGAAAAAATAAAAGATGAAAGATTTTTTTTTAAAAAAAGAAGTGTTAAAAAAAAATTGTTAAGTAACATATAACACATGTGAGAGTTTTGGGGGGGGGGGGGGGGGGGAATACTGCAACCTCATTTTTAGCACTATTGTTAGGTCTTTTATCTATTGGATATAAGTTTTTTCTTGTATTGATAACGTTATAAGGTTCTTGCATACGATGATCATGTACTAGATATGCATGATGAAGCAACAGCATGTTCTAAAGTGCATGCGTGCTTCAGCAGATGGCTGCATAAGCAAATCAAAAAGTGCAGAATGATGTGTTTCGTGATTAATTATAATCATATCTATCTGCAATCTGAACTACATCAGAAATTTCAGAAGCTGTTGTGACTTAATCCCCACGTTGCAATAGTAAAAGCCTCAGATGACATAGAGCCTCAGAGTCGCCAAAACGATAAGGTCCAAATCTATAACCATAGACTAATGAAAATGTTATTATCCTGGGATTATTTAAAATCGTTGCTGATCGATCACAATTGTCTTTTGTTTATTGCTGAAGAGAAAAAGTCAGGAAACATAACGTACACAATCATCAAGTGGTTTAGTATTATAACTCAACTTTGAAGCCAGCGATTGTCACTAATTTTAGCTTCATTGCATGAAATGTCGCAATTTATATTCGTCCTTTTTTTCTTAATTAATTAATAACCCCACTTGGCTAACAGGTGTTTATGTTTATCTCCAATTTGTTAAAAAAATACGTGTTATTATATTGATCAATATATGTTAAATTAATTTTCTCAGGTGTACCCTACTGTTTGAGCATTTAAAAGCAGCTTGGAAAGTGTTGTTGAATTAATCAACAAACAAAATTTCTACTTAATTGTATAATGGCCAAAAAAGTTCATCCCCATGGGCTACTTTCTTCTTCTTCTTCGGCTCCTTGCTACTTCAGTTCAAAACGAGAAACCTTCACAATCTGGATGAAGTCTCTAGTCTTGAATGGCAAAGGCTGCACTGTTTTTGATTCTGATGGACACATCATGTACCGCGTCGATAATTACAACTCCAAGAGCAACAATGAAGTTTATCTTATGGATTTTGATGGAAGAGTTCTGTTCACCATCTTAAAAAAGGTACGGTTGTTATTATATATACATAACTTTTTCACATGTAACAACCGAACCAAAAGCTTTTAATTATTTTTTACATTAATACTAACAGTATGTAAATAAATGCTTTTAATATTACACAAATATATTGCAGAGGTTATTTGGGTTCTGGGAAGGTTACAGATCCACTGGAAAAGGTGAAACTAATCCTAAAAGGCCCGATTTCCTAGTTCGACAAAGCTTCAATATATTGAGGAGAAATTCAGATTGTGAGGTTGTTTTGGGATTGGATAATAACCATCCATATAATTATGCGATGACAAGCTTGAATAGTAAGTGTGCATGCAAGATTGTGGACAACTTTGGAGACACAGTTGCTGAGCTGAAGAGAAAAGAAGCAAGAAGTGGAGTTGTTTTCGGTAAAGATGTATTATCGATGGAGGTTAAGCCTTGTGTTGACCACTCTCTCGTTGTGGGCCTTCTTGTTGTCTACAGTCTCATCAACTCCTTAATGTAAAGGAAAATACCTGGTGTAGAGAAGTACGAGAGAAAAAATAAAAAAAAGGATAGAGAGAGATAGCAAAATTCTCTTGTTATTCTCTAGTGTTTCTCTCTCTCTAGCACTTCTCTAACATAAATTTTTGTGTGATTTTTGTTTTGTTATTCACGTATAAACTATATGTGACTTTTGGCTTGCACTTTATTTATACTATAGAAATATATTTACAAGATTTGGTATCATATGTTGATAGTAAGTTACTTTTTGTCATATTTCAAGGGTTTGTAATCAAGCAGAAGATAATTTATCTACAAATGTTTTGTTTAATTCTCTTATATGGGTGGAAGAGCTTCCTTTCCATTTATTATGTAATCTTCTAATATTGATGATTTGTTTATAAATGTTTAGGTTTGTATTGGTTATAAGAGTTCCAACATTTTAATGATATGTTTGGAAGAGGTTTGAGATCCTAACTATTTCATTCACTGCTCACAAACAATTGTTTTTTCTTTAACCGATTAAACATCAGGTTATTGTATTACACAGATATTTATAATTGTTAGACTTATATTAAGTACATGTCCAGCTAACTATCTCTCATGGAGGCAGAGGAGGGATGTCTTTACTTCACTCGCATTTCGTAAAGGAGAAAAACAATACAAGTAATCTCCACACAATTATATTTAATATAAGGGAGATTGAGTCCATGGAAACTAGGTTGAGTTCATGTGAACTTGAACCATTATCTTCATGGTCATGCTTGACTTTAGAGGCGAAGCCAGACAAAAATTTTTGGGTGGGCTAAATTTTTTTTTCCAAGTCTAAATGTTATCCCAACTAAAAATATAAAGCTTAATGAAAAATTCATTAATATATAAGAAAATACATCAAATTCAAGAAATAATTCAATTACAATTAAGTATTATTTCAGCTATGCCTTGCGATACTTTCGAGAATTAAATTCATCTATTATCGAATCTGAATCGATACTGTCTACAAATTCTCTTTCAATGTAGATAACCATACAATTTGATAAAAACTCCTTCTCCATCTTATTTCGAAGTGGCGTTTTGATAAGCTTCATAGCTTAAAATGTTCATTCAGTCGTTACAGCCGAAATAGGAAGAGTCAACACTAAACGAATCAATATGCTTATCAAAAAGTAAATTTGAGACTTTATTGTCTCAAATAATTTTTGACATAATTCAGAAAGTGAAGAAATACATTGAAACTCAACAAGACGAAGCACATCAATCTGAAAACATTTTAACTCTCTTCTCAAAGCAAGTATCTCAAATTGAATAAAATCTCGAGGATAAAATCTCTCTGTAAGATTACAAATGTCATCAACATTGAATGATTTAAAAGAATCAACAGGATTCAAAGCAGAGCTTAGAGTAAGAAGTTCCATCGTCTGATCAGTAAATCTACTATTTAACTCCATCAACTGAAAATCTATTACAGCATTAAACAAATCAATTCGATAATAATGCTCTACTGTAGCATAATCTCTCTTCTAACAAGAACGCATCGTACCTTTCATATGGCAATCATTCATTCCAGGCACATCAATATGATGACTTTCATAAAATGATATCACACTATTAACAAAAAGTATCCCAGCCATTCTCCCTTAAGCTTTGAAGAAGTGATATTGTAGCTGAAATTAAATGTATAGCATTTAAAATGTCTTGAGATTTCATTTGTAATGCTTGACAAAGTAAATCACTTATCCGTAAAATCTTATTCATCAAATGCAAGATGAAAACAAATTTAAGGGTTGACATTGCATCATACACATATTTAGCTTCCCCTTGTATGTCATTATTCGATCCATTGCAAATCATCTTTTCAAGATACTCATGAACAGCACCAAACATACTGATCAACCTACTAACCGAAGTAAAATGAGAGCTTCAACGAGTTGCTCCAGGTCGTTGTAATGAACAAATTTGATTAGCTCATGTACCAGTTTCAAGCTCCCCATAGGCTATCAAATCAATAATTTCAGCCTCCCTAATAGATTTCAACTCAGAATGACGCTTAGGAGAGGAATTGAAAACATTGACAATGGAATTCAAAGTTGAAAAAAATACCCATACATCATACACATCTTTGGAAACTTTCACTAATGCAAGTTGCAGCCGATGAGCAAAACAATGTACATAATATGCATATGGACAGTCTTCTCGAAATAATGCTTGCAATCCATTCCTTGCATCTCGCATATTACTAGCACCATCATATCATTGTCATCGTAAATCTTCAACCAAAAGATTATAACGAATAAAGACATTACATATTTTTTTTTTAAGAGTTAATGCACTAGTTTCTTTTACATTTACAACTTCAAAAAATCGTTCACGAACAAATCCATCACAATCAACATATCTCAAAATAATAGCCATTTGTTCTTTTTTAGATTCATCTTGTGCTTCATCAATAAGAGCACAAAATTTTGCACGTTCAATTTCTTCACGAATCTTTTACCGCACTCTATAGGCAATGATATTCAAAAGCTCTTTTTGAATATCGGATGAAGTATATTTTGCATTGCCCGGAGCATTTTCCAAGACAACTTCAGTAATATCTTTATTCATCCTTGCTGAATACTTTATCATTTCAATAAAATTTCCAGGATTAGAGGAATTAATGGACTCACCATGACCTCTAAAAGCACATGCTTGCTTTGCAAGCCATTTAACAGCTTCTATTTAGGTATGAAGCCGTAATCTATTCTGTAAAATCAGTTGTGATGATTGTGCATTCATGGCTCTATCTATATGTTGAGATGGATTCTTTAAACCACCCCACTTTAGCATAGCCTTAGTATGATGTGAATTAAGCCCCCCTTCATGATGCAAAAAAGAACATCTCTCTCCATTATTAATTCTCTTCCAACTCCTAAACCCTTCAACTGTAAACTTAGGATATTTTGCATTTTTTTCGTCAAAAAGAAAACATGCAAAACAATATGCAGCATCAATTTCTTTAGAATACTCAAGCCAAGGAAATTGTGCATACAAAGTGTATTGAAATCGACAAAATTGTTGCCCATCAAATGAAGGTGGAAACTCTTCTAACTTTGGTTGATATGGACCCATGCTAATATACATTCTCCTGATGTCATCTTGTTGATTAACAGGATATGTCCATAATGGTTTACATAACTTCGGATCACGTTCTAATGAAGCAATATTTTCACTTTGAGCTTCGACTCTTCGAGACTTAAACATGGGTTGCTCATCTAATTTAGGATCATCAACATCATATGGAACCTTACTTGATGAATGACCACCATCTTTTTTCTTAAAAAATGCAAGAAGAGTTTTTCTAGGTTTTAATGATTGATTGTTTGACATTAATTAACGCCTGAAAAATAAAGAAGTAAAAATATAAGAGCAATTAAAAAAAATAACTGATAAATTTAATTAACAAATTAATAAAAGCATAGACCATTAGTTCCTACTTCATCAGTTATCACAATAACACATTGACACAATTCAAAAGCCAAATAATAAATTTAATTGACAAATTATTGATTAACATTATATTTGGAGTGAATTTATAGTCTCCATTTGATCTAACAATAATTTAATTTTATACAATCAATTTTTCTAATTTCTAATCAAGTATATAATTATTCTAACTGAGATAATTTATTTTTTACTACCTCATAGTTTACAAATATATTGTAAGTGATTAAACAAAAAAAAATAAATTTTCTTACCAGAACAAGACGTAGAATTGAAGTCTGAAGAAGCCAAAGAATTGAAGAAGAAGAAGAATTGAAGAAAGGCGAAGAAACCAAGGGAAGCACGTTCTGAACTCTTGAACTTTGAAGAAGGAATTTTTTTTAAGTTTATTTGGGCATTTTTATTCCACAAGTGAGATCCCCTTTTTCTTAATTTATTATGCAAAGGGACGGTTTATTCCACAAGTGGGATCCTCTTTTTCTTAATTTACTATATAAATGAGTGGAATGGTAATATTGTAAACGATGAAGTGGTTATAATTGTAAATAAAAATATACATAATGATAGTTTTGTAAATTAGGCATATGATATTTTTGTAAATTTTTTAAAATTTTGGATGTAGCTGCAATATTACATAATTTTGGCTCTTGACTTTAAGGGTAATGGTTTAAAAGCGCAAATGGTCTTCTGACAATTGTTGAATTCTGAAAACTATGGATGTTTGTATACATTATTGGTTACATACTTTCATTGGCTAAAGTGTTAGGGATTAATAATTAGTGTTATGTAGATTCGATGAGAATGCATGGAATGTTTCGACCGGCCACAAAGAGAAACATGTCAAAGAAAAATTTGCTCGCTTTTCCAAATTTTATATCTATTTTTTTTTAATGATGATTATTTAAGTGGTTATGATTTTTCTAGATATTGTTTATTAGCTAATTTCCAAAATTCATCCCATATACTCTTTGTTAAATTACAACACACATTTGGGTGAATTCATCAAAATTTATCAATAAATTTTCCTAAATTTTTAAAACTCATAGAACACTTCGTTTGATCCAACCATTCGGTGTCGTTTCAGGTAGCAGATACAAAAAGCATTATAAAAATGTAAGGTACTAATAAAAACATAACTAATCTTCATCCAGCCATTCGGCGTCGTTTTATTCAATCGATTAAACAAAAACATTAGTGAAGGTGCAAATACTAATCCTGTAATTAAGTTCAGAAGGAAAAACAAAAACAAAAAAGAAAAAAAACCCACCCAAGTCGCACCGGAACCGCGAAATCACACAGAAAATTTCTCTCTCCAAGTACCAAATTTTCCCGAGAAAGTGACGCCGACATAACACCCACCAAACCACAATAACTCTAAAACTAAACTGATTGCATAAATGTGGCACAGATCAGCATCTTTTATTCTGGACAAAAACCAAAACGACACCGTTTATCCGGTCGATTCCGTCACTCTATCTCCACCACCACCACCCTCAATCTCCACGCCCCAAAACCCTAACCCTAATATTAACCGAAACATGTCTATGTCGGCGTACTACCAGACACGGGCGGCGCACCACGGCGTCGTGACTAGCGACTGGCTAGCGCAGTCGCAGGAGGCGGCCACGAGGGCAGTAGCTACGGGCGGGCAGGAGATAGTTGATGGAGGGAAAGGCGGGAGGGCGTTTAGTGTGATCGATGAGTTTAATAATTGGAGAAAGCAACCAGATTTGGCTGAGGCTGTGGCGGCTATTCGTGCTCTGGCCGCTGTTATTAGGAATAGTGAAGCGAAGACGATGATGGAGCTTGAAATTGAACTCAAAAAAGCCTCTGATTCGCTTAAAGTAAGTTCTATCATTAGGATATTAGGAAACGATTAATTTGTGAATTTGATGAGAATGCTATTTAGCTTGAATTTGACGTTTAGACTAGGTGAAACATTAAACACTTGATTCAGGCTTGAACTTTGGCTAAGATTTTGTTTATCCGCTCATTGTTGGTATTTCATAGATTTCATAGATTGGTGGACTCAAAGAATACTGTTAACTCTCAACGATGAAAAATGGATGCCTAATGGCTGATTTAAGTTATTCCTTTTATTTTGTGCAATGCAATTCAAGCTTGATGGAATTCAGTCATTACTTTCTATTTTTTATTCTTTATTTTGCGCAAGGCAAGCTTGATGGAGTTTGGATGTAAGGAAGGGAGAATTCTTCGTGGGGCCAGTTTATGAGTAGTTAGGGCTCTATTTCTTTGAGTTCCTTTTCTGATAAAATGTTAAGAGGTAATGTGGCAACAGATATTGAACCATCTGTATTCCCCTTGACAAAGATAGGATTAATCTCCCAAAAAGTCAGTGTGTGCATATGGTATATTTGCATAAACTCTTTTGGTAGAGTTAAGTTCTGGCCTAATCATAGCAGTAGAGAAATAAGCAATTGAAAGCAGTAAGGCTGCTACTTTAAAATTTGTTGAAGAAGCAATTTCTGTTTTATGTTTCGATTTCTTCCAGTCAAAATGACTATCGCTTTGCGTGTTTCCCAGTCTTGGGACACGACATCTATTTCGTTGACAGCAGGCTGTGACCTGTTTATGCGATATGTTACCAGAACCTCAGCTTTAGAATATGAGGATTTTAATTCAGCTAGATCTCGATTGATTGAACGTGCAGAGAAGTTTGGAGAGATATCTTATAAGGTACTTTAATTGACTATGGCTACTACCTTGGGTCATTGGACATGACTTTCATGCAAAGACTCATTAACTAATTGGTGTATCTGTTATAGGCACGAAAGATCATTGCAATGCTTAGCCAAGATTTTATATTTGATGGTTGTACTATTTTGGTGCACGGCTTTTCCAGAGTCGTCATGGAAGTACTGAAGATGGCAGCACAAAATAAGAAACTCTTTAGAGTTCTCTGCACAGGTTCTTCCTTTACAGTTTACATCATTCTGTCATCTTGATTGGACTATTCTTTGAGTAGATTCAATTAGCATTTAGTTGTATTGGAATGCAAGATCTAGTCATTTATTGGTATTTTGTTTACTACATCTTACCCTGCATTTCATGATATCACTTTTGATACTGGTTCTGAAATTGTCAAAATTATTTGTCATTATTAATTAGACACTAACATTGAACTAATTTGAACATTAGGCAGAATAACTGCAAGATGTCATTGACTTGAGGATGTTGTTTTATTGAATCTTTTCTGATGCATTGTCATTGCACAATCTACCCCTTGGCATTCTGTTTCTTGCAATAATACTGTTTATTGACAGCCCTTGGTGTTCTTAAGATTAAGGGGCTTTCTTGCTAGGCAAGTTGGTGGGTTGGACCGAATGTATAAACTAAGAAGTGAATCATGAGGCATGCGTGGAATGATTATTTAGCAATGCTTTGGTTGCTATATAATCCACTTGGTGTGCTAGAGTTCATTTTTCCTCCAAATTTGTTGCAGAGGGAAGGCCAGACAGATCAGGACTAAGATTGGCCAATGAGCTGGCCAAACTTGATGTTCCAGTGAAGCTGCTAATAGATTCTGCAGTTGCATATACAATGGATGAAGTTGATATGGTATTTGTTGGAGCAGATGGAGTGGTCGAAAGTGGAGGCATTATTAACATGATGGGTACTTACCAGATTGCATTGGTTGCACACAGCATGAACAAACCAGTTTATGTGGCAGCTGAGAGCTACAAGGTATTTTAATATTTGTTCATGACTTGCACTTACTATTACTTGCATTTATCACATTTGATGATAACATGAAATCTTATCAAAAGAAGGTGAGAATGTAAACTCACTATTTGCCTGCTCTGCAGTTTGCTCGTCTTTATCCATTGGACCAGAAAGACATGGGTCCTGCTTTACGCCCCATTGATTTCGGGGTACCCATACCATCCAAGGTTGAGGTTGAGACATCTGCCCGGGATTATACTCCTCCACAATATCTTACTCTGCTATTCACAGATTTAGGTGTTCTTACTCCATCTGTAGTTAGTGATGAGCTTATTCAGCTTTACTTGTAAGCAGTATGCTTGAATGTAATTTTGTCTGAAAGGAAGTCTTCCCTGATTATGTTTTTTGAAAGTGTATTGTGATGCTTAATGCTCAATAGCTCACTGTATATCAATCAATTGTCCCACTTTTTCGGTCTTGGTTGAGTTCACTTTCTGGAAAATTTGCACTGTTAATTTTATATCTGCTACTTGGTGCCTAACTGGTCAAGCTCTTATATTGATTTTTTTTTTTTTGCCCGCCGGTATTGATCTGGAGCCTCAAAGGTAGCACCTCAACATTACAGTATATTATAGACACTATAACTGGTAAATGGTAAAATTCAAAACTTCAGGAGGAAAGGTAACTTGAAATATGTACTAATGCATGTATGAGTCCGTAATTAGTTTTTTAAAATAAATTTATATATATTATAATATTATTTATTTATTGTATTGTTTACATTATATGGTACCTTTACCTTTGATATATTCTTTTATATTGTCTAGAATTTCTCATTTATTGGAAATGCATTGTGTAATACAAGCATGATTCTAAATTTTTCTTTTGGACGTTTATCAATTTCAAAACCTTCCAGTTAATAAAAAGAAAAATTGAATTATTGGCACCTTTTTAAAAATCTATTAAGACCCCTGCTATGTATTTATCTTTTTACCCACAACTGAAATTACTTAAAAAGAAATATTAATTCGATAAAACTTTCTTGTTAATTTGAGTTCAACAAAAGCTCTTCAGTTATATGTTCAAAATTTCAATTAAAATCTATTTACCGCATGGAAACAAAGGGCAAAACTACTTTGCAACCGTTGTACCAAACCCCAAATTTGATATTTTCTTTAACAGTCCCTATTGTTTTCTGTAAATAATAAAAATTATTAGTTTTAAAAATTTTATGCAATAAGCCCCAATTAAAATATAATAATTTCAAATTTTAAAAAAATTATTTAGTATTTTCTTTAGCAATCCCTATTATTTTCTATAAATAATAAAAACCATATGTTTTAATAATTTTATGCAATAAGTCCCAATTAAAATATAATAATTTTCAAATTCTAAAAAATTTATTCTCTCTATCTCCTTCTCAAATCAGTTTGTCCTACTTTAAATATTAATTTATTCCTTATCAAACATATAATTCTTTTAAAACATAAAAAAATAAGAGTCTTCTAACTACATAAATTAGATTAATTTCTTAAGTGCAAAACCTCAAAAATATAATACTTGCATTTTCTCAAGAGGATATATATTGTGTTTATGTCTTTTTCTAAAATAAGATCTAATCAATTAGGACCTAATGAATGCGATTAAAGATGGCGGGATGAGTTTACTTTACTAAAATTTAATTTCAATAAGGTGTTTGGCATGAATAAGTAAACTAAAAATAATATAACTTAGGCTACCAAATTATCATGTGATAATGATATATATTTTTTTTTACCCTAAGGAGACCCCAAAATGAGTTTTTTAGACAAAATTTTTGTCTTATGATAACAACAAAAAAATAAAAATGTTACGTTAGAAGCCTAAAAGTTAGTTAATTTTAATTTTTTTAAAGGTATTTTCCCACAATCTATTAATTTAAGTTATTATTCATTCTTTAGAATTTTAAATTTAAGTTTCATTCTTTATAATTTTAAATTTAAGTAATAGAATAAAGATTATACAATGCATTTGTTTTCACATTAAATAAATAATTGATTAGCTTCGTACGTGTAATAAGGTATAACTAATTTTACATAATTTCAAATTTACATATAGAAATTTATTATTTTGAAAATATTATTTATAAACTTCATAATAAAATTTAAACGACTATCCAAGCATTTATTTAATGTTTATTTATTTTTCATTTTGATATTGTGAAAATTTTTATAAAACCTTATCCAATTTACACTAAAGACAAGATAATAATATCTCCTAATCATTTTTATGGTCAGGAAGATTTAAGTTTTATGGTCAGGAAGATTTAATAAAGCCGAGGATTTGAGTTCACAATTCTTGTGCAGTTGCACAAAGTCACTGCTGTATGTAATTATATGTGTTCCATCCCAGATCAAAATTCTTTTATAAAGGAGGAACTAATTTCTTTACTAATCCTCCACGAATCAGCAAGCAGAAGGTCAACTTCTCGAAATAAATTCAATAGATATTTTAAACAAAACAAACCACTCTCAAATTCCTTTGTTAGCATATTTGAGCGAACCAACAAACCCTAGCAATGTTCTTAAAATTTCGGCAAACCAACAACTCTTGAAGTATCACAAATCAACAAACGTAGGTATCAATTTGAAAGAAAATCTATTTAGCCGCTACTCAGGTTCATCAACACATTTTCTTTTGCTTTTTTACTATTTAGGGTTACTTTGGGAATAAGTGGGTGCTGCAAAAACTTTTTAGAGGGGTGCTAATAGTTGTACTCTAAAATGAATTTTAGTATTCAAGGGAAGACCAAAATCAACTGCAATTCTAATGCTACAAGAACTCTCACTTCATATGAATTTGAAATGAAATTAAATTCTTTTCGAAATAAAACAATCCTTATCCAAACAAATCTTAAAAGTTTTTAAAGCAAATCCTATTCAAGGTTCAAAATTCAAGAAAAGATGCTAATAAAACAAAATACTTTAGTTATTGCGCCATTGATAATCTCTATTAATGTTTGAGCACGAAATGAAATTATAATTCACAAAGATCATCAACTCAACTCGCAGACAGTGTTTAACAAAGGGATTGAACACGTATGAAATCATCATTATTTGATTGAACAATGGAAGAAAAGACTGACCATGAAACACAAAATGCATACATCATCAAATCAAAGTAAGTAAAGTCGTCAAATTTTTAATTATGGAAACTGTTCAAGAGTCATTCTTCTTGATCTTGGGGAGCAATTGGTCTCTAAGATCAGCAGCATCAATCTGATTAAATTGACTCTCTGGAATCCAGTTGCCGGTGTTAGGATCCCTCATCCAAAATTCTTCTTTCTCGACACCACAAACTGATTCTACCTTCATATCCGTCATCTTCCTCATTACTGCTGCAGCCGCCGGTTGCTTCCCCGTCACATTTCCCCCGGCCACCGCATATGATCGCCTACAAAATCTCAAAAAAAAATATTAAGTGTGCATATATATGTGTGTGTCTATGTGTATATATATAGAGAGAGAGAAATGTTTCAATCTGGAATCCGGAATTATAAAGTGCGGGAAGAAAAATAATATTTATTTGTTAGTCAATATTTGTTAGTCAATATATATATCAACAAACGAAAAGGGTATTTATTTGTTAGTCAATATTATTGTTAAATCTTCGCATGAAAGGAGAATAAGCACTTTACCTGAGAATCAGAAAGCTGTTTGAAAACTTGGAAGCCATATTGAAAAGAGAAAGCAAAAAGCAGATTAAGTTTTTAAGTGCGCGAAGGGTTTTATATGGTAAGGAGATAAGAACGATCGTTTTTTAGAGGACGAGTAATAACTAGTAGGGTTTATATAGGGATATTACAGACAGAGTTTAAAGAATCCGTTTGAAAATTTTCTGGACGAGAAAAGGAAATGTGATTTGTGCTGCCTCCTATGCAATTTGGGAAGAACCAGCTGCTTTGAATTTGAATCCTTTAGGGAATACGATTTTTAGTATTTTGCTTTTTGCTTTTAGGTTAGTGGCATGGAAATTATCTAATTATGATTTATAAGTAATAATAGAGGATAAAATATCTGCTAATTGGGTTGTCTTGTCGACATTTTGAGCTAAATATAGTTTCACATCCATAAGGAAAAACCCCACAAACCAAATGTTACATTTTTTCTTCATCTCCTCAATTTTACAAGATAACTTTGTGCCATTTATTTACTTTATTTACAAATAAATTAATTAGGTGACTTATGCTAGTCTGGCTTAAAAAAGGAAAAGAAAAAGAAAAAGAAAAAGAATCATGGATCAGTATGACTCCACAAACTTATGTGTGTTCACTTTTTATTTATACTCTCCAACACTGGAATTGCCTGCAATTTGCAAAAAGGACCAAAGACGATCGATTCCCTCGGCTGACAGATTCACAATGTCTTGACTCATGACTCACGCCTCATGCAGAGAGTCAACTTTTCTTGCAAATCGAAACCAGCTTATTTGATCATTCAATTGCATCACAAGGATTACGTCAGCAACTCGAACAATATTGTTCCTCGGATCAACATATTAATTATTTATCTTTATCATTTAAGAAAATAGACAATTGATTTCAGATTTTCAATATTGTATATCTTTTTCAATTATGCTTGTGCTTTTATTCTTGGTATAATTAATATTATTCCTCTTTTTTATTGCTAGTGGAAACTCGACCGATACCAACTCTTTTTCATTTTCTTCTTTCATTTTCGTTTCTGGAAGTTTTATGGCATTATCTCAATGTCGACATGTATCTAAGGACAAAGATAATGAATTAATGCTTCTGAAAAAGAAACGTCCTAATTCCTAATACTACTAAATAAGTAAAATGAAATCAAATTTTGATTACTTTTAATTAATCTCTGTGTGTGCGTGTGTGTGTGTACGAAATTATAGATTAATTGGAAGCTATAAAGCTATTGATTCTCAATGCTAAAGCCAACTGTATATGTGAAATGATCCCTTATTAGCCAATATTTCTCTCTCTATACTTTGCATTTTTATATTTTAATTAATCATTGTTTTCCCCGGTATATTTACCAGCTGATTAATATCTATAAATAAATGCATCGTGTAACTGATATAAAACCAGAGCTTGCCATATTTCTAGAATATGGATAGTATATATCACTACAAGCATATAGTGGGTCCATAGAAACTAAGAATCTTCAGGAAAATGAAATAGGTGATTAGAACCAAGTATTGGCTCAATTCATGATAGGTTCAGAAATGGTTTATTTGGGTTTCTTACCGATTCAGTCGCAGGGAAATCGTCTTTGTTGAGAGAACCTATGCCTCCCAGTTCGAGCGGGGATTTTTAGTCTGGGTTGTGGTACGGACTTAAAGGTGCCTCCCACAATTGGGGCTTTCGTGGTTAAGACCAAAAAAAAAAAAAAAAAAAGGTGATTAGAGGGTCAACGGATAAGAACGAAAAATGATAACTTAGGAAACAATTAGGTTCATTAGAGAGAAATTACAAGAGAAACTTAGATATATTGATATGATGAGGTTGTGGAGAGCCCAAGAGTATGCTGCAGAGAAGAATTGAGAAGGATTTAAATTAAAGGGATATTATCGTTTCTTCTAAAACATTATTCGACATTTCGTTTCGATCTTATGGTTCTTGAAAAGTCGTTTCTTCAAAACATTTGTGTCGTTATCAATTCACTACCATTCCGTTAAGAATGTTAAAAATTTGCTGATGTCATAAGGGTATAAAAGACATTTTCAGCTGTAAGAGTAAAATTATTTTTTAATTTAATAGATAAATTATCATTTTACTACCAAATTTTTAGGGGAATTATTATTTTACTACCGAGTTTTTAGGAGAATTATCATTTTACTACCAAACTCTTGGGGGTAAAATCGACTTTTAACATAATTTCTGTTAAAGATTAACGTTTTGTTAATGGAATGGTAGTGAAATGATAACCGCGAAAAACTTTGGTAGTAAAATGCACTTTTCAAGCATAATGATATGTCGCTTTATATCGATAATATCCTAAATATCCCTAAATTAAATAACAAGCACATTAATATATAGTAACAGTTTAAGAGACTGAACAAGACAAGTAGATGTCACTATTAATGTGGTTGATGGATTAACAGAAAATACACATCAGATTAAGCAAACATAAAGTCTTCGAAATAAAATTTTGAAAATTAATTCTTCAAGAATCATTATTCTTCCTGGGAAGCAACTGCTCTCTAAGGTCAGCAACATCAACCTGATTAAATTGACTCTCCGGAATCCAGTTGCCGGTCCTGGGATCCTTCATCCAAAATTCTTCTTTCTTCTGACCACAAACCTGTGCCCCAGAATCCGTCACCTTCGTCGTCAATGATGCAGCTGCCGCAGCCGCCGGCTGCTGCCCTCTCAAATTCTCCGCGACCACCGCATAAGATCGCCTGCTTCATCACAAAACACAAACAAATTAAATATATAAACATGTATTTAGTAACAAGATACGAAAAGATTATTTATTAACTACTGTTATTATTATTGTTGTTGTTATATCATTGCATGCATGGATAAAGCTAAAAGATGTGCACTTACCTAAGAAGAAGAGAGCTGTTTGAAAACTTCGAGGCCATAATCCACAAGATTAAGCAAAAGCAGATAGATTTATTCCGGTGAAGGTTTCACTATTAGAGGAGAATAGGATGGTTTGAATATTTTAACGTGAAGAGAGTAGGGTTTATATGGAGATGCAGACAGGTCGAAATTATATCCTCGCAAGTTGCTTATGCAAAAAAGATACGCAATTGGTGCAGTGTCCTTAAACAATTTGGTGTAATCCAACTAATTTGAATCCTTTAGGGTATAGGATTCTAAGTTTTTGTCACCTTTTAGTTAATTCAGTGGTGTTTACTTACTAATATTAATCGATTAATAAATAGCAGATGTTAATCGACACAAAAGCATATGGTCGCAACTTAGGTTAAAGTTTTGCCCTGGTCATGGGTTGTCTTGTCTATGGTATATTGAGTGAACATTTAACGTTAAACCAATTGTCTTAAAAGTATATGTTTAACCATCGCGCAGTAGTTAGCGATCTTTGGCCCAGCGGTGAACTTCTACTCTCACAGTTAAGAAGAATGGTGAGGGTAGGGGTTCGGATTCTCATGAACTCAAAACTCTCTCAATTAAACATTATGTATGATTGTGTGGAGTTTATTTGCAAGTCTTTCTTCCTGTGATGTGCAAGTGGAGCAAAGACATTCATCCTCTATGAGAGTTACTTATCTGGACATGTACTTCATAGAAGTAATGTAACAATGTTGTCTGAGCATGTATTTCGCAAGGACATTTCTCCTCTGTGAATGTTACTTCTTTCTCCTCTGTGAATGTTACTTCTTCCTCCTCTGTGAGGGTGACTTGTCTGAGCATGTACTTCCCTTGTGAAATGCAAGTGAATTCTCTATGAAGGTTACTTATTCCTCCTCTGTGAGGGTGACTTGTCTGGATATGTACTTTCCTTATAAAATACGAGTGAAGCAAAAACATCTCTCGTCTGTAAATATTATTTATCTGAATATATACTTTATAGAAGTAATGTAATAATGTTGTCTGATTATATACTTCATAGATTTAACATGTAATAGCACAATAATCTCATCGTGCAGTACAATCTTTACAGGTTAAAACTGACATGTTCTATAATCTTTATGTCAACTTAAACGATTGAATGACATGTCGATTGGATCTTTACACTGATTTAAAGCATTTACGCATGTCATGAGTCAAAGAGATTGTACAAGTTGTCAATTGGATATTTATGCCCACTTAAATAAAAAAAAAAAAAAAGTTTAATAGTTATACACACATTTTGAATAACTATTAACCATAACCTCACAGCCTTGTAAAAATATAATAAAATCTCAGACAAACTTGTACTTTTCTAAAATACAAGCAGCCAACTTAATGAGCATCTAATACATAATTAACTTCACAAAAGTTACTGATTCCCATTTCTCAAAGCAAACAGCCAACTTAATTAGCATCTAACATTGTCTTTCCAGATTATATTTTATCACCATTTTTTTATTTAATGGTATGTTACCAGCTTAGTATCAATAATTAGTGCATTTTGTGACCGTGGCAATTAATCCACCCGAAGCCAGAGCCAGATTTATACACATCCCGTGAAGTTGAAGCAAAGCATCTATGCAATGGTCACGATCACGATTACCCATTAGAGCTTAATTTCCATATCAAGAATATTTATTATATCATTATACAGTCGGTCCAAAAGAATTAGGCATCTTTGTGAAGAATATAATAATAATAGCTTAGTCACATACAAGTTTATTTTAATTCCCATTTATGATTTAGCAGAATGGAAGTTGAATCCGATGGCTAAGGTCGACCATTGATTATTTGCTACAGATAAAGCTATTACTTCATATACTATAAATAGAGAGATGGACAGAAAAGAGGAAGATTATGCTATTATATTTGCAAGATTTTTTAATTCAAATATTCAATTCAGTGCATTCACCTAAGGGTGCTCAAAATCCAATCCGTCTGATCCGTAGAAATTCTATCCGTAAATTGATGGATTGGATTGGATTAGATTGGATTAAAAATTTGAAAATTCACAATTGGTAGATTGAATATGAATTTACTTCTGTAAATGCGCAAAAATCTGCAAATCCACAAAAAATATATTTATTTAATAAAAAATTAAACTTGTAAATATAACATTATACTTGCTAATAAATAAATAAGTTAAAATATAGTTACATTAATACCATATTATATCTTATCTGATAATAATATAAAATAAAAATAATTAAAAAAGGCTTCCTAAACAGTTAATTTTTATGTATTAATCTAAACAAATGAGATTTTTTTTCTTTTTGGTGTATTATATTTTAAAATTTTGAATGTATTTTATAGGTTTATTTAAGCAATTAATTTATTTAAATCTTATTTAGTTTTGAATTTGATCGGTAATCAATTTTTTTTATTAATTTTTTTTATTTAGTTAGTTCATGGATAGGATATAATTAAAAAATTTTAGCTTGCAAATCAATCCACAAAATGGTGGATTGAATATAGATTGGGTCAAATCCGCATCAGATCCACAGACATATAGATTGAATTTCGCCAATTCGTGGATTAGATTTGATTAAAAATTTATAATCCGCAAAATTATAGATCGGATATAGATTAATGCACAACCTGCAAAATTCGATCTGCGAGCACTCCTCTATTCACCATTGGCAACACATGTGCTGGAATCACAGTAAATTGTTGGGATGAATTTCTCTTCCAATTTAATCAGGTAGGGGTATACATTTTCCCCACTAATATATAAACAACACTAATGTAGGTGAAGCATGACATCTATCTAATATTATGAGACCATTTGAGATTGTTTTCTGGAAGCTCAAAAGTGATTTTGAAAAGTTAAAAATTAACTTCGATGCTTGCTAAGTTTTTTTAAAAATCACTTTTGGCAAAAATCTCTTATCCTATAGAATATTTTGAAAAGTAAGGAAGAAATAACTTTTCAAAATATGATTTTAAGATTCACTTTTATATTTAATACAATTTCATATAAATCTTCATATATATTATAAAAATCTAAAATTATCCTTATCATTTTAGAAATAAAATCATTAACTTTACATAGATTATTACTATTATGAATTATATTCAGATAACAAAATGAAAAATAAACTTAATAATGTAAAATATTTATTTTATTTATCAATTATTATAGGTACGTAATAAAAATATTTTATATACATGTTTATAAAGGTTTAAATAAAATTAATTCAATATTATGTCTAATTCAGTCATTTATATTATTACAATAGCTTAATAGTAAAATTTGCCAAACACGTACGATTTTTTTTAAGAACTCACTGCACTTTTAAAAATAAATTTTATCAAACATTTAGTTGATTCTCTTCACAGTTGATTATTTTTACAGCATACCTAACACAATTATTTTAAAAGTTCCAACATTACTAAATTGACCCTAAATGTGTGTAAGATAGACTACATCCTAACATATTTCTTATTGTAATAAGTAGTGTGTGTGTGAGTGTGTAATGTTTCAATCTACAATCCTGAATTTTTTAAAGTCCAAGAAAGATATTAAACTATATACTTTAATAGTATTAAGTCTAGAAAAAGTTATTAAAACATATGGTTGAATAATATAATATATATTATTATATTATAAAACCATACAACTTAATAGTTTTATGAACTTTAATAAAGTTAGAATCCTAGACTAGATCAGCACTTATAAAGGGAGGACCGGAGGAGTGGTGATATTTGCCCTCTTAATTCATCTCATTCACCCCATTAATAAGTATAAAAACAACTTTTCCCTCTAAATATACCCTATATAATCCCCAATTTATCCTTTTGTTTTTCGTAAATGAACCTTAACTAAATTTATCCTTATTATCATTCACTTATTTAGAAAATCCTCATCTTCATCTCATATTATGAACCCTCATTTTTAATCTAAGCTTAAGTAAATTATTTGTTTCTAATTATTTAGAATAATCTTGAAGTGATGAAGAAGAAAGCTTGCAGTTCATGGCAAATGAGTTATGAATTCTTACATGTTTTCTAATGTCCATCCATAATGAACTGAAAGAACCAAAAGGCCGCTGCTAGTAGGAGAAGAAGAGGGTGTGGATTAAACCACTGGCATTACCCTTGAACTAATTCCAATCAAAATTTTTCCATGCCATCGTTCTTCTATTGCTGTTTTATTTATTTATTTTTTTATTATTTCGAAAGCCTCACAAATTTTGTTTAATTATAGAAGTAGCAGATAGTGAATTAAAAAAAAGATTATTATTGAAAAAGAGATAATCGTGGTCATATATAATTAAAGTTAAATAAATTACAAGTTTAAGTGTAAACCTGTGGGGCATGTAAAACTTTAAGATAAAGTGATTGGTGAGAATTGGAGAGATAAATTGGAGTAAAAAACCACTCTAAAGGAACCGATAAGCCCGACGCAAAGCTGGCAAAGACGTCCAACCCAAACATAAATAAATAAGCCCAGCCTTACCCACATGCTTAAAATATGAGGAGCCCATTTACTAGTGGGCCGAGAGTCAATAAGTATCGGTCTCTTCCGATACTGATCCTTGCCCTTTTATTTTTAATTTTCTCAAACAGTTTAAAGAAGGAATTAAGGAAAAAAAAAATGGATAGGAAAGGAAAACGCCACTATATCTCATGAATTTTAATTATATAAACAATGACTTGGTTTCAAAAATGTCAAACATATTCCCTTTATGAGTCACATAGATGATATACAGAACACCTTTTAAAAAATGTATTGGATTATGTGTGACTATTTTTAAAGGGTTAATCTCGGATTAATCCCCTAATTGAAAAACATTCTTCAAAACATCTTCTAAACTATTATAAATTTCAATTTACTCTCTATTTTTTGTAAAGAAAATGAAAAAAAATTCATCAATCCATTTTTTTTTCTTTTATCTTTTGAATAAAAATGAGGTTAAATTAAAATTCACAATAGTTTAGAAGATATTTTAAAGATTATCATTTATCCATCGGACCTATTTGCATCATAATAGACTTACACCAGCTGGAAATATCAAACACGTGTTGAACGCAAATCTTACTTAACTAACCAAATCAGCCAATCACAATGGTGGATGGCCACTAATATCGCAACAACAACGAGTCCCATACATTTTTACTAGATAATGAAATAAATAATATAAAAAAAGTTATGACCACACAGATTACGAGATAACCAGTGAAATTAAAAAAAAAAAAACAATAAAGACGAAGCTCCAAGATCGGACAACCAAAAATATTGGAGAAGATTTACCTTTAGGGTGTTGCTAAGTTAAGTTATAATGTAACTTACATTAGGATCTTGTTATATCATTATGTAACATATATGATGATGTAACAGTCATTGGATAAAATCCAACGATTGTGAAAATATGAGATGAAAAAATCATATTATTTTCGCGGCGTTGGATAATCTAACATATTAAATCGTGTATGTTCACGTGATAACTAACAAAAACCCTTATATCAATTCAAAAAGTATAACTAATAACTTAAAAATAATTTAATTAATTTTATTTTTAGGTCATTAGTTATAATTTAATGGTTGATGTAAGTTACATTATAATATAATTCAATAAGGTCTTTTTTTTTTATCATTTATTTTATCTTATTTTCCTACTCATTACGTTGTCAATAAATACACAAAAATAACGATGACGTCATGTGATTCATTTATTTATTTTTAGAGATTTTATTTTATGTGTTTTTAAATAGTAGTACATAATTATTGTTTTAATTATTCTTATTTTTTAATTTATTAACTACTAGTTACATGAATAACTTTTACTCAAAATTAATTCAATTTTGACCTTGATCCAGCCTCATAATCTACTTTTGGATAATCCAAAATTTACCCACGTCTTAATCCAAGGTGGGGCCAATGTGATCATTTTCAAAACTAATGGATTATTGTTGACATTTGAGTAAAGTTTGAGCGTCTTAATGGTTTTTTCCCATATAAACAAAAAAAAAATTACAAAATGAAATACAAAATGAGATAAGACAGAAAAATTCCCCAAAAATAAAAAATAAAAAGAAAATCTAACTCGGAATCGCCGTTTGATTATTTATGCAGTCAAAGTTCTTGTCTCCTATTACTGGTTTACTACTAATCAAACTTATGGGCACGAAGCATATTCCAATATCCATAACAAATTCAACTATGCCTGAAAGGGGCAATATCCTAATCTACATCGCGGCAGTTCACTCCTCCATGAGGTTTTTCGACAAATTTTACGGGACGGCTGGGATCAAGAAGACTTTGAATAACTTCGATCAATTTAAAAAATGTAATTAATAGCGATGGAGAGTGCTCTGTCGTAAGCTCATTATCTATTCTACTTTTACGTCAAATATCACATGTTTCATCTTTCACCTGTTACAGCATGCAACACGTTTCAGGCTTTCGGCTTGGGTTTGATAACAATACAATTATTTCCACTTTTAACCTCGGCCTTTATTTGAATGAGTTAAATTATAGTTGCATACTTCTTCTTTTTTTACCCTTCAAATGAAAAAAAACGTTCTGTCACTTGATCCATCTTAAAAGGAATAACAGGACAAATTAAACAAGAAGCCGATTAAGGTAGCGTTTATTTTTTAACTTAATAACTTAAAGTGACTTAACTTAATTAATTAAGTTAATTAGATGTGTTTGTTTTTATAATTTAGTGAGATTTTTTAGATAATTTTGACTTAATAAAATAAGTCAATTTTTTTGACTTTTTACTTAATAGAGAAATTTGAATTAGGTCTGTTTTTTTTTTTTTTTAGATGAAACCACCAAAGAAAAGGTGGGTGGTTAGGCGGGACCCCTACTTATGAAATAAATCCGATAATGAATCGAATCATGAGGGGACGAGCCAAAAGCATAGGAGAAAATGAGATCTGACGTATAGAGGAAGGCTGGCAATAGAGTCACTGGGCATCCGTGCGGATAAAAATATTAAAAAATATTCCTGTTTTATAATTTATTTTTCATTACTTTCTCAAAACTCACATATAGATGTTTACCCGGTATAATATTAAAATTCCAAAATTATTATTGAGAGTTATTGATAACATTTGAAATTTAAGGTATTTTATATATTAAAATACCAAAATCATTATGTATTCACTTGAATATAATTTTACTTATAAATGTTAAAATATTATGGTATTTAATATATATGTATTTGATATCTAAATATAATAAGGATACAAATGTCAAAGTATATATTTTTAGTTTTTTAAATTGAAAAAAAACAAACAACTTAATACTTATTTTTAGAAATTTAAACAAACAAATAAACATATTATTTAGATTCAGACATTCAGATCTATTCAGAATTCAAACTACTTTAAATCTATTCAGATTTCAAATAAAAAAACAAACGCCACCTAATTCTTAATATTATTTAATTTTAATGTAAATAATTCTTAATATTATTTAATTTTAATGTCAATAAAAAATCTTGATGACTTCATCGATCTTATCATTCTGCTCACAACAATAATTAACGCTTATATTTGTTGTTATTATAAAAACAATTATATGTGATGAGGACCAGACGGACTTGGATCCTCGCATAAAAATTTAAAAAAAAATTAAATTAGGAGAAATTTTAAATCTTCTAAAAAAAAGAGGGATATAAAATTAATATCATTCATCAATCACGCGAATTTTTCACGTTTACAATGTTGGTCTAAAGCATAAATTCCAAAATATTACAAAAAGAAAAAGAAAAATGTCTTGTTCTTGGTGGGGCCATGACAAAAGCAAAGGTGAAAAGTTCCCACGCCAAATCCCACCAAATTTTATTAAATAACCCATCAATCAAAAGTCAAAACCAAACGCGGCCTAGAACAGTAAGTTCTATATATATTTTAACCAGGCAAAATTTATTTACCCCCACGTGCATTCAAACAAAAACCAACGTACTCACTTATTCACCCGAGAATTCATTATTTTATTTCCATGTTTGGCCCCAGAACCAGAAGAAGTTGCTTTTTTGTTTGCTTTTTATATCCACCCGTCAGTTCACTCCTACTTCACAAACCTTCCCCAACTCGACTCTCATTACTCTTTCTTTCTCTCAGAAAATTTTTTTTAAAAAAATGCTTCTGAAGTCCATAATGAGTGCTTTTAAGATGGAAGAAGACACCAAAGACAGCAAAATTGGGTACCCACACGCAAGCTCATCAAACGAGGGCACAGCGATTGTTGGCTTGAAAATTCTTGCTCAAATTTCACAGACTAGGTCTAACGTTGTCGTGAAACCAGCTTTGGTATCAACAAGATCAGCTTCTCGAGGACGATCGTCAGCAAGTGGGGATCAATATTATTGCTATCTCAAGTCATGCTATCTTTGCAACAAGAACTTGAGCTTAGACAAAGAAGTTTACATGTACAGGTGAAAAGTTTTTTCTTTTTTTTTCTTTTTTTTTTTAACTCAGTAGAGAGAATACTCTACGGATATCCATTTAGTAAAATTGTGACAAGTGAGTGACTGATTATATGCAGGGGCGACCAAGGATTTTGCAGCATCGAATGCCGAGACAGGCAGATTTTTTTGGATGAAATGAAGGAATTAGAAGCTTCTACAAAGCAATTTCTAAAATCTAATAACAGGCATTGTAATATTGGAGCTGACCGTCATCATCATCGTGGTGAGACTCGAGTCATTTTAGAGGAGCTCCGTCGAGAAATAAACACAGCATAATAAGCCACCATATTCCCAGAGAAATATATATTCGGCTATAATCTCATAATTATTTTAATTAGGTGCTTTTTATATTATATTTATATATTTTCCTCAATATGTGCAATTGATTTGGATAATGTAAAAGTGGAGGAAAAAGAGAGTAGCAGAAGCTAGCTAGCTGGGATATTTTGACGGGGTACTGTTATAATAAATATTCACTTTCCTTTGTTGAGATAAGTACAGCATTTTTTCATTGTTGGCTATCACTCTCACTTCTTGTCTGCATCAATAGAATTCATTGTTGTATACAGGCTGTCTTTGATGCCTTGCCTTATTACGAGATATTTCGATCGCTTCCATTATGACCAATTTTTTTTTTTTTTTTTGTTGAGAAATTGTGGCCTGTGGTGCAGATGCGTGGTGGATTCTTGTTATATGAACTTTTTGATCAATTATGAAATTAAATGCACCATGAAAATTAATTAAACAGATGAGAGAGAATACATTAAAGGACCACTTACTCAAGGGGGGAAAAAATTTAACTGGGTTTATGCTATACGAAAATAAATTTGAGATGAAGTGGTTCCCACTCACCATATCATGACTATCTTATCGAGTGATTAGATTCATAAACTTAAAATGATGAATTATTTTTTTATCTGTTAGATTTACTAATATATATATATATATATATACCATGAACACTTATTTTAGGACACTTGTATTTAATAATGCCAAATTTTTAAGGTTGATTTTGATGCACCTCAGCACGAGGGAGAAAAGAGGGGAGGACACCTTTCAACTGCCTTCAAATTTCAAGTAGTGGAGCTATTTCAATTGCGAGCCCCGTTCAGGTCTCTAGATTGATTAATTTGCATGGGGAATTGTTTTAATTAGTTTCTTCTTCCGCAAAAATCAAACGCAATAGATATGTTTAGAAAACTGCTTAATAATTAATCAATTAACCAATGATCCTTTAAATTTCCCAATAACATAGCATGGGTGAGAATTGCATATAATTTATAGAAAGGACTATGAATCGAGCTAAATCTTTAAAACACAAGGCATCCCTCTAGAAGAAGAAAAAAAATGTTGGGAGTATCAACTTCTAATAACAATAACAATCAACTATTGGTTGATGATTTTTAGTTCTCAGCTTTACATGAAAAAACCTAAATATTTCCAATATCAGATGAGTTATAAGCTGAAGAGTTACAGCTTCAAGAGTCTTTAATGTCTTCAGCAATTTTTTCAATGACGAAACATGTATCACCGAAAAATGGAAGATTATAACTATTTCATTCCAAAGAAATA
Source organism: Citropsis articulata (assembly GCA_030449925.1). NCBI lineage: Eukaryota > Viridiplantae > Streptophyta > Magnoliopsida > Sapindales > Rutaceae > Citropsis > Citropsis articulata. Next base: position 15,157,892 of record JASUUH010000210.1, read on the forward strand.
GGCCGGGGAGTCTTCTAAATCTCAAAGTATTAAAGTTTTTGTTTCAGCTACATAGATGCAAAATCGCCCGAGGAATTGTTTAGAAGCAACAATTGCTCTCGCTCGTTTTACAATAATTGTACTGCCAATTATGTTGCATCAAGGATATAAGAAAATATATCTATGGTCAAGTGTCCTGAATCGGAGTGTAAGGGAATTTTGGAGCCACAATTTTGTGGCGGCATTATTCCGAAAGAAATGTATGATAGATGGGGAGAAGCTCCCTTTGGTATAAGGATTATTGGCCTATGTTAGTTCATAATGGAGGGCAAATTGCCACTGTATTCGATGCCCTTTATGTCGTAGATCTTATTTGAGATTGAAGTTAGACAACTGTATTTTTTAAGTTAGATTATTAAAATACTTGATAAGTTGATTTAATTTTACACTTATATAATAACTAATTTATTATTTCTTTACTAATTTTGTCAAAATAATTATCTAAAAGATTGTAATTATTATATATTATTTATTTTTATTTTATAATTGCAATGTTTCTTTTAGATACCTTAATATCAAATAAGGTCATACATAAGCTGTTGGGCACTAAGTACATGGTTACATGACACGTGGAGATCAATTGTAAGGAGTTTAATAAACTTCGAAAGAGTGACAGAGAGAAGGGAGATATTATGTTAATGGAGCTTGCACAGAATGACATGTGGAAGACACACTTCAATCACAAATTTTATGTGGAAGAGATTCTTGAGTTCTTGCACATCAAATGTAGGTTAGCATAGTTTAATTTAATTCATCATTTCATCAAACATGCCATTTCTCATTAACATATGCAGCTATTAGATTATTTATAGTTTCAGTCTTTCAATTGGCAAATCAGCTGTGGATTTGAGCTTTGCTATGGTTGTGGATCAGCTGTGGATTTCATCTGTGTCGACAACTCGGAGTTTTTCCCTATCTTTTGTTTCTTTTTCTTTTTTTTTTCGAATTCGACTATATAATAAAGCTGATTTATTGCAGTTTGATGGCAAATAATAGGTGTATTCCTAAAAGGTCACTACCAAAACTCTGTATTTTACTAAAAAAAACATTGCACTAACAGAGATCAAAATCATTCATTTCGCAGATAAGTAGATTTCTTGTCAATATATAAGTGACAAGAAAATTGTTGAAGACATTAAAAAAGTACAAGCTATATTTTAAGAAATTTTCTTGTTACTTTTAAACTATATTGATTCAGATTCTAATTTAGATTGTAAAAGTTAAAAATAAAAAAACTATAACATAATCTTCTAATTCATCTATAAAAACACTCTTGCAAGTAAGTTATATCTAACTTTTCAATTATATCCATAGAATTATCCTCAAAACAACTTAATTACAAAAAAAAATTAATTAAATGGTTGAAGACTATTATATTAGTTTCCTCTAATATATATATTTTCATAAAAACTTAATAAAAATTATAATAAAAAAAGTGCAATTAAGAATGATTCAGAATCAGGAAAGAGAGAAAGAAGTTTCTATAGTAATCTTTCATGCCCATAGCATGCTAGTTTATGGACACCACTCCCAAGTGTTATTCGTATCACTACTAGAAAAATGAGTTTTGCTGACACTAATTTAGTATCGATTAATTCTTTCTTGACACTTGTTAATTGTGTCGAGTGTTTCAACAGACCTGCGACACTAATTTTTGGTGTCAGTAATTTTTGTGTCAGTAATTTGTTTCGCTATAGTATCACTAAAATAATGACACGATGATGTTGATATTTAATGATACTATTTACACGTTAGTAATTTATGTGACTATAGTATCAGAAACTGACTCAACTCAATAATATAAAAAAAATTATTATTATTATTTTAAATATGTAGTGTCAGTATTTAATAATATTATGTTGCTTTTGGTTAATAGTATATTTTAATTTTAATTATATTTTCATGTTTGTTGTACAACCAAAAGAAAACTCGAAATATATTTATTAAACATCTTGCAACACAATTCATATAATAAACATCTCAAATACATCACTTAAATTCAAACAATTCAACTACATCACTATTTGTAAAAGACTTAACATAAGTATCAAATTAAATTTTCAACAATCTCTAAACAACAAGTGCTAACTACTATTAAATTAAGTTTCCAACCCCCCCCCCCCAAAAAAAAGCACAACAATATCCATCCGCGGCTTCTTTTTTTTCCCACCTACAAGTGCATAAAATCAATTAGTATACTGTGAAAAATAAATCTTGATTATTTTGAAGCAAAAATACTCATAAATTACTTCAACATGGAAGAGTAGGATTAAAAGAAGTAAGTTAAGGATCAAAAAAAGAAATTGTAGAATCTACACGTTGCCAAGTTAATTACAGCTTGCAATTATTATACACAAATTGCTTCACCAAAAGTATTCTATCAAGTATTAAAGAGGACACTTAATAAGTACATTAATATTCAGTAATGATGACTTGAAAAATGGTGTCTGCAACTTGACAAGCATAAGTTATTTTTTTTGTAATCTATTTCATTGTCTAAATTTAAAGTAAACAATACTATAATATATGATCAAATACATTAACATTCAACAATGATTAGTTGGACTGAAAGCCATAAATTGAAAAAAAAAAAGATATTTAATGAGCTTAAAGAGGAAAAATAAAAATTAACAAAATTTTAACGACTAGTGAAGAAATTAACCAAGCCAAGATGAAAAACAGAAATAGAAGGCCAAAAACAGAAATAGAAGGCCACTATAAGCCAAACATTACAAATCAGTTTGCTTTTTAAGACATGAACCCAGTTTCCAATTACAGTACTTTCAATTTTTTAAAAAAATATAAGGGTTTCCCAATTACTAAATCTTTCTAGGTTTGAAGTGGCTTGATAATTAAATTGAAGAAAGAAAGGAAAGTCGAGCAAAAATTAGATTCAGGTATGGGTCAAGTAAAAAAGTAAAAGATAAAAATCAGATTCAGTGCAAACCTGGGTTTCAAACGATTAGCAAAGGAACAACTTCTTCTTTCTTCAATCGAATATTCTTCTTCGAACATGGAATACAAACAAAATACAATTAGTAATTCATAAACATATATTAAAATGAAATAGGTATTTTTTGAGATGAGATTGAGAAATATATATTTGATTGAAGAAAGAAAACACATACAAAAATGGACCAGGTTTCCTCAAAGAAAAGCAAAATGGGAATATAGAGGAATAGTCTATACAAAAACCAACCCACCGCCCTTGGAGAACCATCCTTCTTCTGAGCGACGTACATGAATCACAGCAGCGATGTACAGAAAGCTAATTAACAGATTAACTCGTCTGTAGTATTTTCATACCTGTGCCAAAAGAGAGAAGAGAAAGAAATGGTTCTTGATCAAAAGCAACATAGAAAAATGTGTGGCCAGTAGAATGACTCATAAATTCTGGCAATGATAAGATATTTAAAGGTCATCTAAGATAAAAATAAGTCAATTATCAGGAAAAGTTTATCAAAACATCAGTATCATCGGTTCACCTCCTTCGTAAAAATTTTCGTGAAAATAAGATCCAAACACCATAATGTTTAATGCATTGGCATATTAAATCATAATCAAGCACGAAAATAATCAACACAGCAAGGTAAGAATTCAGAAACCCCTAATACAAATAAGTCTTTGGGAAAAAACAGATATCTTAAATATCTTTCCATGTTGTAAGGTTATGTGGGCAACCATATCCACCCCCACCCTCATTGCACAAACTAGACAAACCTGCAAGCAAAAAGCCCTGATCATCAGTCAGATCCAATACGTGATTCTAAGTTCCAACCCAATCTACAACAACAAACACCGAAGCAAAAAATTAAAACTTCCATCAGTCAAATTTTTTAGCCTTTCTCCTTTTCTTGATGAGATTTTTTTTAATTGGTACGGAGGGGGGGGAGAAGTTTTCAAATTGATCATTAGCCATCCTATTTCACTTATGGATGCGGACCACAGGAAGTTGATTCTATCTCCTAATGAAGAAAAGTCTTCTCAACAGCAAAAATGAAGCTCATTGGGAGGTATGAACACTTAAGTCAACAACATAAGAGGTGGGTTTAGAACTACATAAAAGATCTGGAATATATATGTATGCTACTAATTTAGAACTACATAAAAGATCATTAGCCTCAATTTTTCTTTAGAACTACATAAAAGATCTAGAATATATATGTATGCTAGTAATTTACCCCATTCCTTGCCTCCATAGGATGCTCATCATCTATGTGGCAGCACAAGCCAACAATATCAAAATACTCCGAGCAGAATGGGCATGGAAATTCCTCCCGTATATCATCATCTCCATCAATTTCTTCAAACCCCATGAACATCTCTGCAGTCACATAAAATCATTTCAATAATCAAAAGGAACGTTGAAAAGCTGTGCCAAAAGAGAGAAGAGAAAGAAATGGTTCTTGATCTCGGCAGTGAAGGAACGGTGGCTGGCTAGGCTGAAGTTGATGTGATGACATAAAAGCGGTAGCAGTGTCGTACAAAAAGGTGGCTAGCGAGTCGTCGGTGGCTGAAGCTTGACAACGGCAGAACAAAGGCAGCAGTGGCGTCAAGGAACGACAGCCGACAGCAGTGAAAGTCGAGGAGCAGGAAAATGAAAGTAGAGGCGGCGGCAGCAACTTAAGAACTGGTGTGTTTGATTAGGTTAGATTTAGGGTTTCTTATTTTTCTTTTTATACTTTGGAAAATTATGTAGTGTAATGGTTAGCATTGTAATTTAATAAAATCAAACTATAAGTCGGCATGTGGACAAGTAAAATTATTATTATTAAACAATGAATTACAAGTTGACATGTGGCTAAATAACAAATATTATTCTCAAAATGATTATTATTAATTAACTAATTATTATTATTATTATTGTTGTTGTTGTTATTATTATTATTGACAAAGTAATTGTGTAAAATTTAATTAAATAAAAAAAGTAATCGAATTCAAAATTTAAAAAGACATGCTATGGTTTGCACTCTAAACTTACAAATTTTAAGTTTAGAGATTTTGAGTTCGAGTTCAAATTAAAATAAAATTAATATTATATTTTTTATCATTGATGCTTTAGTATCAATAATCATTGAGTTTTAAGCTACTGACACCTTAATATCAATGATTTATGATACATACTTGTCAAAGGCGGAAAATGGTCCAAATGTACACCATTTCTGACACTTTTTACTAAGTGTCAGAAACAAAGTGTCAGTAAATGTCATTTTTGTAGTAGTGTATGAGGGATTCACTCTCATAACTATTAGCTATTTCGTGCTTAATAAGAAGAGAATTTGTTATAAGTGACCAAAAATATTTGTAAAAATACAAAATAAAAAATCTAGACCCTTTTTGTTCGATAATCAAACTTCGTGATTGGCTTCGTGATCTTGAATTCCAAATGACAGTTTATACAATCCATTAAATGCATAAAAAATTTATATTAATGCTAGAAATAAAGAAACAACAAACATTCTAATAATTGAAACACTACTTCATATGTATACGCCGATATAAAAATCCACACTTTTTAAGAGTCGAAACTTAGTAATATATTGATTATCCAAAACCCTAACTTCTGGAATATAATATATATGATCCATTGCATAACAACATCAGCCCATGTATATTGTCTTTAAATAAATTAATTATTAAAACAAAAATAACCCACAGCAATATATTCATACCCTACAAATCAAGATTCCGCAAAAAGCCATCTTCATTTGTACCCTCTATTAGGCAACAAAGATCGTCAAACTCGGATCCAAAATCAATAGGGACGTTATTATCAATATTGAATTGGTTCACGAAATTATTACTTGCCTCAGAAGCAGCAGCTAATTCATCTACCTTTGATTTAACACTCTTCTTTAACTTTTCCAAAGACTTCAAATAAATCTCAAGTTCATCCCTCTCCATATCATCAATCGAACATTGATCCCACCAAAATACTCCATTAGCTCTGTCATTGCCTCGTCTCTTAGCAAACTCATCTCTCTTTTTCTCCTCTTCTTTCAATCGGTTAAGTAACTCCATGTATTCTTGTTTAAGCCTCTCTAGCTTTTCATCATCCTCAACCGTCGTCGCGGCCAAAGAAGATTCAGCATCAACTCCGGTGAGAAAGCGATCAAGAACATCATCGGGGTTCGGGTGGCCGAAAGTGAAAGCCCTCTTGTGGGGCGACATGATCACAATGGCAACTTCAGCACCACACAGCACACAAAGCTCAGAAGCTTTGTTGAAAAGCCCTTTCTTGCGTTTTGAGAATGTTACTTGGCGAGCACTCTTGCGTTCAACTCTCTTGATTTCGATCTTTTGAAGACCTTTATTTTTCTGCTTTGATGCTTCCATTTTTGGTGCCTGCAACTGGAGATTAACAAGACTTTTGTAATTAGGGTACTTGATGTAGTAACGATTAATCTTAAGGTTATGTGTGTATTAATAGTAGGTTGCTAGTTAATTTCTTTCTGCCCTCGGCAAGATCAGACGGCTGGGATTAAATTGGGGCTTGGTTATTTTTCCAATATCGAGCTTGTAGACCAAAAGAGGAAACTAAATCAATAAAAGTTAAAGTCGTATCTCCAAAGATTTTGTATTCCTTAACAATGTCCCGCAAATTTGCCTGTGTAAGATTTTTCTGGCTCCGGTAAGACTATATAACTTTATTGTAATATATAATGGTAAAATTACAGATTCTCCCCTCAAATATAAGTTCAAAACACCTACACCCAAACTTAAACATTCATCCATATTATCCCTAATCAATTTAAGTTACTTCACAAATTGTAAACATTCATAAAAATTAAATATTATATAAATTGAACTGTTACTGTAATGGGTTTAAGTGTAGCATTTTGAAATTTAAAGGGCATCCCATTTAAGTTTAAACGCCCATTTAAGTTCGGGTGTAACTAAGTATTTCTAACTTATATTTGAGAGAAAAGTCTATAATCTTTCCTAAATAAGTCCTCTCAAACTTTTAACAATTGATTATTTTAAATTTACAAGATGTGGATTAAGCTGAAAGATTTGATTAGTTTCCTGTTAGCAGGAAGTTTCTAAAAAAAAAATAACGGATTAATTTCTGAGAATTTCTTTTGTTTGCATAATGACTTATCTTGATTTCCCTTTGAAACAAATCAATTTCATATTAGTCTCAATCAAACCAAATCCTTAACCTTATCTTTGCCGATTTCATCCCCTGTTCTTCTAAAGCACAATCCTTGCGTACAAGAGGGTATGAGATTATAATTAATTCAATTAATGTTGCGGCCCTCTTAGTACCTTATATCCTCGGCCGCGTGAACTCTGACATCAAGTGTTTTTAATTTGGAGCCCCAGCAGGTGACTCAATAAGCCCACGCCCAGCTCCCACTCATGGACAAACCCGGAGCCCGAGTCCTTAACATACTTGGGAAGTTCTATAGCTAAACGGTTCGGGCTCATTTGTGGTGCTCTTGTAATTATTCAAGTTGCAGACCATATACATTTAAAAAAGCCACTAGACTTTAGTGATTAGAGTCCCTATCTCACAATTGTGAAGTTATAGGTTCGAACCTTTATAACGCATTGGGGAGGAAAAAAATTTAGGTAGACTTCATAAAAATTGATATAAATTAATTCAAGTAATAATCTTATTTATAAATATAAGTTGTAATTTCATGTAATATTCATGGAATAAAAACATGATATTTAAAAAAATTATAAAGTTAGGCATTCAAAACGTTTAATTTTAAACCAATATATTGAAGCCAGAAACAAAGTAAAGTATGCAACAATTTGCCCCCCTTTCATATCATATGTACATTAATGCACCCATACAGTGAACTTTATTAACTCAGTCAAATGGACGACAAAGAAAGTTCATATTGACAGACACACGTACCGGGAACACATGGGGCCTCACCATTTGCTCTTGATTGATTCTGCATTGCTTGGTCGATTTTACGATAGAACTTTGACAGCACATAAATGTTTTATGATCCGGTGTCTCCCTCCCCAACTTATTTTTTGGGTCCATGTTTGATACTTATTCAAAGTTTTGGTCAATGCCCTATTGAATGGGGGAATCAATTGGTTCTCGTCTACTAAATTCAATTTAGAAAATGTCACTCTTAAGTTGAATACCATGATTACCATGTCACTCGTGGCCTATTGGTAATTCATGCGCCCAATAACTTTAAGTGCATGAGTTCGAGTCACAACATTGTTGAACTTGTAATAGGGGAGGTAATTGGTTCCCTACATCTGGGTAGGGTAGGTTCTCAGGACTCTACTATAACAGAGTAATACTGGAGAGTCTCGACTAACATTTAATTGTAAGATATCAGTAGAATTCTATTGTAATATATACATAAAAAAAAAATTAGGAGTCACTGGATCGTCTAGATGGTATAATTTTAACTAAGCTATAGAAAATTATTATACTTTATTTGAACTTAAGGTGCCCCACTACTTTGTCTTAATGAACACCTAAATTATAGATGTTATAAATATATGCTACTGGTGACCCGCTAAATTTTGTAGTGTCCGAAAAAGAACAAAGAGTTTGATCAATAGTTTGAAAAAAGACGATTCTACCCTACCATTTCAATAGTATAACAACTGTTAAACGAGGTCTCTATTGTTTGAGGCGAGGGTTTTGAGTCCCACAAATGACTCTTTTCCCCAGATCATTTGTAGAGGTAGATGTGTGTCATAACCATTAACAGTAGGCTGTGGCCTGTGGGTTAGATAACCAAATATTATTAGGAATTGATATATGCAGATTTGATTGAGGAGATTTTAATAGATTTTTAATACATTGAAAATTATATTTTTTTTTATTTATTAATGTATTAAAATTTATGTTTTTTTTTAAATTTTTTTATAGAATTCTCACTTTAACAAAATAAGAATATCCTTAGTAAAAAATAATTATCTTGACAATTAATTAATCAAGTTTTGCCAATAATTATCTAGTAAACTTATAATCATAAATCTGAATTCATACAATTATAGCATTTTGAGATCCACCAATCGAGTACAATTTAAAAATATAACTGTCTTACATTTATAAGTATTTACAATAGAAGAATTAGAGTTCTCCACTCCTCTGCATGACCAGGAGAAAATTGTTTTATCAATTGAACAAGTATCTAGGTATTTACAGTACTCCCTCTGATGAGATAATTTCTGCCACTTTAATATCATGATTCATATGTCACTTCGCATTTCATTTTCAAAACCCCAGTGCTTATCCAAATTAAAGTTTCCGAAGATTAGACGACAATAATTAAAGGATCAAAATTAGCATTAAGATAGCTGAATATGAAAGAACATTCTTCAACGACCCTCCACTTTCCTCAATAATCGGGCTTAAAGTCGTCCGACTAACAGTTTAAAGTCCGACGAAAGGAATCACAGATAAGACCGCAAATCATAAAGAAGAATAGAGCATAAACAATTAAAGGTTTGTCAAACATGCAAGTTTTTAGCTTTGATTCAAAATTGCAAAACTCTAACCTAAAGAGGGCCACGTAGGCCATTCTTTTTCTTTTCTTTATAACTGGTAATAATAATGTGACTCCCAAATCCCAATAATTGCATGTGAACGCTGTACCTGTACTATAACCCCACCATCTTCCTTGGTCCGCAGTCTCATGGGGCCTCTTTTGTTTTCTTTCCTACTTCCATTAAAAATATTTTTCCTTTAACTTTTCACTCGCCAATCTTCTTAATGTCAAAGAGAGGGAAATTTGTAGAGACACTGCCGGCAACCATAGATATGGGGTCTCTTTCAAATTCAAAGCTAGGAAAAATAATGATAATAAATCATCGCAAATGGAATTGAATATACTTTGTCCTCTTTATAGTAATGCAATTAAAAGTTTTTAAGTCCCCCACCATTTCCATGTTTGGTTGAGATTTTGCATCATTACGGTGAAAACTCAAAAGAACCAGCATTTTAGTTTTCACCAAGAGCTTTATTTTCAAAGAAAGTGATTATACGTGTTTGCATATTTGGTAATGGACAACTGTCTTGCCCATGCGCAGTACATCATCTCATCAATCTTGGCCCCATATCTTTAATTTAAGATATCTTTTTTGCCCATAGTATTTAATTCTCCATTTCATATATGTTTGATATGAATATGATCCAGTGGCCCTCACCTCACCAAATAGTTTACTTTGTTATAAATGCCATTAACTCATACTAAATTCTCAGCTTAGATTCTGAGAAAGCAATGGCTAAATTAACGAGCTACTAGCTCATTATCAAAATGAATATGTCATTAAAGTTTCAGCAGCTCACGGATATATGTAGCTCAAATGTAGATCATATGTGAGGCCAATTAAGTTGTGTCCTTTCCAGTCTCTGATAGCCAGTGGCCGATGCCCTGCAACAATTACAAATGGGTGAAGACGATTGCTCAGAAGCAGGGGCTAATTATGAAGAGACCTGAAGGGAGCCATGCCGAAAACAATTTTAGGAACAATAAGGGACTGAATTGAATTTTCTTCATTACGGTCCACTTTCTTGGGTCCTGGCCCTTCTCCAATTTACTGATTTTACGTTACATACTTACATCAGATGCTAAGCAAATTTATGGTTCCGGTACCACTGGATCGAATAGAAGAATCCAAAAGTTGCTGAAAATAAAAACTGCAAAAGACAAGTTGGGTGCAACATGTGATGCTTCTTTAACTTCGAGCCATTAATAAATATAATTTCCTTTTCTCTGTTCAGCTTTTAGTCTTTCCAAATTCCATCATAACGCTTTTTCGAATTTGAAGAAAACAGGCAAAAGCCAAAGGGTTTCACATTCAGGACAGTGCCTGTGCCCCGCTCAGTCCCTGCAACTTCGTCTTTAACTTGGTTGCTCCCCATAACAAGAGGCGTAGAATAAGCAGCCTATAGGTTGTTGGCACTCACTCGCTGGCGTAGCCACTAGCTAGTTTTGTACTCAAGGAATTGGAATTATCCCTTATTTAAAGTCTTCCAAATATGTCAATAGGTATACGTGTATGTGGGATCATCTTCCTTAATTTTGCCATAGACAACAATCGTGAAATCTTGTAAAGGGGCGACTTATTGTGCGCAGCCGTGGGCGTGTCAAGATTTGGAAGAGACAAGTGCGTTGTGGGGCTCACGACTATACGACTATACGCACCAAATCATCCTACCATTATATGTTGGGAGAATAACATTTCATATTTTTCACTTTCATCACTCAGGTCCTTTCAGACTTCAATTCAATATTAGCTTGAAATCCCGTTAACTTGAATTTAATACTTTTTTTTTTCCTGGCCATTGCCCAATGAGAATTCGTGGGTGATGGTCAGTGTTGTGCACATATTATTAAAATATCGTTACTTTCACTATTATGTAAATTGGACTCAAAAATAGGTTTGATTCGTTATGGTTTTATGCATAATCATATTTCATCATTAAAAGTATATGTCCAGAGAAGTTTTTACCTTGAACATCTGTGTTAAAGTCGAATCCAAGATTGGTGGCGCAATCAAACTTACAACTGCACAAGACGTCAAAATTCGCAAAAGCAATATATGAAGTTTATTTCTGGTAACAGCGACAAGCAAATTTCATTTTCGTTATGTGTTCTCATGATGCCTGATGGAAGCTTGATTGGAATGTGATATTTTCACCGACTGCTTCAGTGTGAGGGCATCAGAAAAGGTGTAGTGAGAAGCTGATGACCCACGTTGTGTATGTGTAGGGTTGGTGGCACAATTATGTATGCTTCTGGGTGTATGAATCGTGTGTGCAAGAATCAGGTAGCTATATTAACAAAGCACATAAAAGATCTTGACACGTGTGCATATACTGATACAAACTCTTAAAATTATTAAAATTATTTTATTTTATTTATTTTATTTGATGGTATTAAGTAATTTTGAACTAGTCAAAAGTAGTTGCACTTATTTTGTGGAACTACATGTAAGTAGTGGAGCATTAAGTGAAACATGCCTAGTGTTACTAATTTTTAGGTTGTAATCTTAAATAAGCTTTATTATATAAAGCTTGATGTTAGTCAATAAAAAGTATCATGAGTTTATTATTTTGGCAACTTAAAAGTTGTAATTAGGAGTTTATTGGTTTCTCAAATAACCAATATTTATTTGGAGGTTTGGGTTTCCTCGAATTAACCCCATTTGTCATCTAATTTTTTCTATTTCATTTGATTTCTTCTTAAAAAGATTAGCGTTCCTATCATATACCCAGATTATGACAAGTTCCCGACAGAATCAAAAGTATCACGATTATATTCCATTATTATATAATAACGATTTTTGTATTCTCTTTTTTTTTTTTTTAATATTATCCCAAATTTCTACACATCATTATCACAGGCCAAAGGGTCCGCAAAATCTACAGGTGTAGTTGCCCTGAGCAAAAAATAAACCAGCAAAAACACTACTACAACAAGAACAATTCGTGAATTAATTAGAGTGTGGAAAGCTTCTTCCATGGCGAGACAGAATCAGAATTCAGACCCATTTTGGGTTTATATTCTTCGATGACAGTGATTGTAACTTTGTAAGTCGATGATGGTAAGCACTGAACAGCAGCATCCTCTAGCGGAGCAGAACTTTGCTACCTTGGTTCAACAGAGGTTTTAATGGCAAAACAGTAAACTTAGAGAGGTTATGATATAAAAATTGTGATTATGAGGGGCCAATATTAATAAATTTTATAGAAATTAGCTAAATTTCAGTTAAAATCTCAGTCTGTTCTGAAATTTTACCCCTAATATAGCTCAGACGAACACAGTAAAGCTCTCTAAGTACTGTCTTAGGAATTTTTATACATACCAAGTGATGTCAATTAAAAAAAAGAACTTTGGTATAAATAACCATCCAATAAATAAACATATCACTTGAAATAAGTTTTTTTTTTTTTGGAGATATTATAAGACAAGACAAATGTATAATTGCCGATAGTATAAAAGACCATTCTTCATTTATCTTATTTCTCCTTAATAAATATGGTGATTCATAGTTAACAAACAAAAATATAAGAATTGTTGAAGATGTAATTGAGGGAAGAATTTTAGAATACATGTATAATATATATAGTTAAATTTTAGATAATTACTATTTGTATGTTGATTTTTTAATATATATATATATATATATATATATATATATATTGTTAGGTTATTCATTTATTGAATGATTGTTATAGACCTTATTAAGTTGGATGATGATATAACTTACATCAATTATTAAATTGTAACTAATGACCTAAAAATAAAACGCTAAATTATCTTTTAACTCACTGGTTACAATTTTTAAGTTAACGTAAAATATATTATAACATAACTTTACAACACCCCTCGTATAATAGTTTAAAGATTCTCAAAAATTTATCCCACCCGACGATATGCCGTCAACTCCAATCAAGATAGCAAAAGTATATTAGTTTTTATTTTATTTTATTTTTCCTTTTCCTCAAAGGTATTTTTGAATCAATCATTAAAAATTTAACATTATCTAATAATTAATACAATATTATTAGATTAATAAAATTGAAAAGAACAAAAACTCAGAGTCACCCTCCAACTTGAAAATGGCACCCCACAAACACCAGTGAAGTGAACCACTGACTGACACTCACTCGCATCTCCCCTTTTTAATGCACTTCACTTCGAAATTTCGAAGTTCAAACCAAACCTCACTTGCCTGCCTCAACAAACCACACGAAGAATGTCTTCTCTTCTTCTCCTGTTCTTCCTCCTCTGCACTACTACTTCATCTTCATCATCCTCACCTTCAACAAATAAAAATGAAGCTGAAACCCCGAAAACATTCATTATCAAAGTCCAGTACGACGCAAAGCCCTCCATTTTCCCTACCCACAAGCACTGGTACGAGTCCTCCCTCAGTTCCGCTTCCGCCACTCTCCTCCACACTTACGACACCGTTTTCCACGGCTTCTCCGCTAAGCTCACCCCTAATGAAGCCCTCCGCCTCAAAACCTTACCCCACATCCTCGCCGTTTTCCCCGAACAAGTTCGCCATCTGCACACCACTCGCTCCCCTCAGTTCCTCGGCTTAAAATCCTCCTCCGACAGCGCCGGCCTCCTCTTGAAAGAATCCGACTTCGGCTCTGACCTCGTCATCGGCGTCATTGACACCGGCATCTGGCCCGAAAGACAAAGCTTCAACGACCGAGATCTCGGCCCTGTGCCCCGCAAATGGAAAGGCCAATGCGTTACCACCAACGACTTCCCGGCTGCCAGCTGTAACCGTAAACTCATTGGCGCCCGGTTCTTTTCCCAGGGTTATGAGTCGACTAATGGCAAAATGAACGAAACCACCGAGTTTCGGTCTCCCCGAGATTCGGACGGCCATGGTACTCACACGGCCTCTATCGCCGCCGGCAGGTACGTGTCTCCGGCCTCCACTTTGGGTTATGCAAGTGGTGTTGCTGCTGGTATGGCTCCTAAAGCGAGACTTGCTGTTTATAAAGTGTGTTGGAATGCTGGCTGTTACGATTCTGATATTTTAGCTGCTTTTGATAGTGCTGTTTCGGATGGTGTTGATGTTGTTTCGTTGAGTGTTGGCGGTGTTGTTGTTCCTTATTACTTGGATGCTATAGCTATTGCTGCTTTTGGTGCTTCTGATCATGGTGTTTTTGTGTCTGCTTCTGCTGGTAACGGTGGCCCTGGTGGCTTGACTGTCACTAATGTTGCTCCTTGGGTCACCAGTGTGGGAGCTGGTACTATTGATAGAGATTTCCCGGCTGATGTTAATTTGGGTAATGGGAAAATTATTCCCGGCGTTAGTGTTTATAGTGGGCCGGGTTTGAAGAAGGATCAGATGTACTCTTTGGTTTATGCCGGGAGTGAATCTGGTGATGGTTATTCAGCTTCTCTGTGTTTAGAAGGGTCATTGGACCCTGCTTTCGTAAGAGGGAAAATTGTTGTGTGTGATAGAGGGATTAATTCAAGACCTGCTAAAGGTGAGGTAGTGAAGAAGGCTGGTGGAGTTGGGATGATTTTGGCTAATGGGGTATTTGACGGTGAAGGATTAGTGGCTGATTGTCATGTTTTGCCTGCTACCTCTGTTGGTGCGGCTGCGGGTGATGAGATTAGGAAGTATATTATGTCTGCTGAGAAGTCTAAGTCACCGGCTACAGCTACGATTGTTTTTAAGGGCACTCGAGTTAATGTGAGGCCAGCTCCAGTTGTGGCTTCTTTTTCGGCTAGGGGGCCTAATCCGGAGACTCCTGAGATTTTGAAGCCTGATGTGATTGCTCCTGGCTTGAATATACTTGCAGCTTGGCCGGATAAAGTTGGACCTTCTGGAATTCCCACTGATAAGCGTAAAACTGAGTTTAATATACTTTCAGGAACTTCTATGGCTTGCCCACATGTTTCCGGGCTTGCTGCTCTGCTAAAGGCAGCACACCCTGAATGGAGCCCTGCAGCAATAAGGTCTGCATTGATGACAACTGCTTATACAGTTGATAATCGGGGTAAGACGATGATTGATGAGTCTACTGGGAATACTTCCACTGTGTTAGATTTTGGAGCTGGTCATGTTCACCCCCAAAAGGCAATGAATCCTGGGCTGATTTATGATTTGACTTCATATGATTATGTGAATTTCTTGTGCAATTCAAATTACACGGTTAATAATATTCAAGTGATCACTAGGAGAAAAGCAGATTGCAGCGGAGCAAGAAGAGCTGGTCATGTTGGGAATTTGAATTACCCTTCATTGTCTGTAGTGTTTCAACAATACGGCAAGCATAAGATGTCTACGCATTTCATTAGGACAGTGACTAATGTTGGAGATCCTAATTCAGCGTACAAAGTTACAATCAGGCCACCCAGTGGCATGACAGTGACAGTCCAGCCGGAGAAGCTTGTGTTTAGGCGGGTGGGACAGAAATTGAACTTTCTGGTTAGGGTTGAAGCAACGGCAGTTAAGCTCTCCCCCGGGAGCTCAAGCATGAAGAGTGGTAAAATAGTATGGTCAGATGGGAAGCACAATGTCACTAGTCCCATAGTGGTGACAATGCAGGAACCTCTCTAGTTTTGGTATCGTAGGGTTTTTCGGGTTTTAGGAATTTTGCCTATCTTATTATATAGGATTATTATGAATTATCTCTTAAATATGGTCTAAATGCATGTATAATGAGAATGTATCTGTGGGTGTTTTCTATTTCAGAAAGCTGCTGGTGGAGTGAAAAAAGAAGCTTGGGATGAAGATGTATTTTGTATCTTAATATATGTTGTTGTAAGGTGAGGAATCAAAAATGGTTGTGTAAAAAAAATCCTGTGTGTGTTGAGACAATGTCGAGGGTAATGATAAAGGTCTCTCTTTTTCATATTTTAAAAATACTCTCTGTTGAATCTTCAACTAATTCTGCTTTGTTTATGGCTTGCTTGTTGGTGGTGACTGGTGAAAGCATGTGGGGAAGGTTGATATTCTAGCAAAAGTATGTATGTGCTTACAAACTAAAGACAATCATTAAGACAAAAATAATGTGGGGTAACTTGATTCATTGAATGTATATATTTTTTTATCAACATTTTTATTTTTTGCATTTAATTAATGTTGTTCTAGTTCTGGGAGTATGCCCATGTGCTTCCAAGAAAAAAACAGAGGATTTTGGGCTAGCCTTGAATCTGGATTAGAACATTAATGTAATGATTATGTATATATAAACATGAATATAATATCCCGGTAATCGAGTTTTAGAAGATTCGGAACAAAGTTGAATGGTTGATTATGTGTTATGGGATGTAGAACTAAAATCTTATATGTTCAGTACTGATTACAGGAGAGTGTCAACGGACACCCATCATTATTAATTATTGAGGAAGACAAATCACCCGTTTGCTAATTGAAAGCCTGTTAGCAGGAAAATTAAGGAATTGCTTTGCAGCCATGGGCCATGATTCTAAGAATCTAAGCTGGCTTTGTCTGTTCCACTAGGCTCATCATAATCATGATGTCTCTCGTTCCTATCTTCTTTCGCGAACACGGTTTCTATCCGTATTCATATATTTGAAGGGGGAACTCTTTACAAGGTTCAATAGTAGGCCAAGTGAGGTTTCCACTTTCCACAATCTCAGCTTCGTCAATTCAACCAAATTCGCAGTCACATATGTCTCCAAATTACAGATTTCCGATTTAGATTCAATGTTGAGTTAAGTTTTGTGTGTCTCTTTACAATATTGTGATTGGTAATATAATTAAATGAAAAAAAGGAATAATATGTACAATAATACTATAAATCGACGCGCGGTAAAAGACTCTAAAAGCTTTAAGTATTGTTTAACAAGTCACTAAATTTAAATTCCGCTGTACATAACTATTTTCTAAATTTTCATGTTCTAATCATGATATTTTGTTGTAATATATGAAAGAGGGAGAAAGTCTTGGATAAGACAAATCTAATTTGCTCATTCAGCTCAATAGAATCATGCCACATTTGTTGTATTTTCTCTCTCACATGTTCACAGTAAAGATTTTATTGGTTCTCTGGACGGCCGCATTTGTCCCCAAAAAACAAGAAAACAAAAAAAAAAAAAAAAACATTTTAAAATTTAATGGGCCTTTTACTATCCAAAAAATATATAATGGGCCTATTGAAAAGATTCCCTTAGCAGACCAACATTCTTTTCATGGGCCAAATGACAGGGCAGGCTGAATGCAAGTCTGATCATAGCTGCAAGGAAGAAGACAGAAACTGCGAGCCCAATGAGAAAGCAAGCCACATAACAATACAGCTTCACGAAAATAGCACACAACTTTGGTTGCCCCAGTACTGTTGCTTCTCTCAACTTGTAATTTGCTTTCGTATTGTGTGATCGACAGCATCCTTTCTTTGCTGCATTTGTCTCAGAAGCAATTTGTGTGTATAAACACAGACACACGCACACGTCACATAGGTCATGTTTGACACAACAACATAACAGATGATGAGGTCTTGATGACAGAATGGCCGCTATGGGCCGTACATGTAGCCCATACACACAATCATTTCATTTTCATCACTACATATGTTCTGTTGCATTTGAACTCATTATATGCTGCAACCGTATGATATATAGTTTAGTGCATATATATTTTGCAGATTGTAAAAGCTTTACATCAACATGTTATAATCTTGTGAATTGTGACATAAGAGTCTAAGGTATAGCTAGCTGGTCCTGGTAATTGGGTTGTTACTTTCACTGCATAGTACAGTGTGATATGGATAGTCGATGGCTTCATTCATTTGCCTATTTCTTTATCCGCATGTTGCATGACAATGACATATATATATATATATAGAATCCTTCCAAATGAATAGCTAGATACCACCACTTCACAGATAATTTATTGGCATATGCTACCGCGGTTTTGAATGTTTTCTTGTTTTTGATGGCAGTATCATCGGAGCTTTACTATTCTCCATGATATTAGTCTATACTGCCATCAAAAACAAGAAAACTTTCAAAACCACGATAGCCTATGATTTGTTACTAGTTATCTGAAATATAGTATGTCTGTTAGGTTTACAACTTGCACTTAATTTTGACAAATGGTTACTTTTTAAATAAAGAATAATTTCGAATTACCCTCTTAAATAAATGACAATTTTCAAAATGTTTCTAAACTATTGTAAATCTCAAATTATTCCTATTTTTATATTTAAAAAAAAATTAGATAAAAAAAAAATTTCATCAACCTACACTCCCCTTTTTTTTTTCTTATCTGTTCTTTTGAATAAAAATAAAATTTAGTTAAAGTTTATGATAGTTTTAAGGGTATCATAAAAATTATTATTTTATCAAGAAAAATTTGAAATTTATCTTATTACTTTTTGACACATGTAAAATATGAGTGAAAACACTGTTATAAAATTTTTATACAATCATGACACTTTAGTTAATTAAATTAATTAACTCTTAACCCACGTACTAATTTTTATTATTTTATATTTTTATCTAGCCAATAAATTTAGGCTAAATTAATTTGTGTAAATTAAATTTAGGATAAATTAATTACAAGAATTTATAACTCTATTCCAAATATTATGTCATGGGTATCTTTCACTCGGGCACACCAGCTGAGCAAAATCTTGTAACTTCTTCGCTGGAGCCCAAGCAAACTTGGAAATTTTTATCAAAAGGAAATTTAAAAAACAGAAGTTTCCTGGTTAGCACTACAAAGTAGAAAAAGCTTATTTATATGAAACGAGCATACCTCGTTGTCTGTGCACGCATCAATATTGTCTCTCCCGAATTTTTATTCGGCAAATAAATTAGATACCGAGCAAGATTTATGATCTTACTTTTACCCACACCACTTTTAACTTTTGTTCAAACTATTTCAAACATTTGGATCCTTTTAAATGTTGGCAAGTTTTGGTCACATATGAATCCTTGAGATAAATAATACAACAAACAAAGCATTCCATGTTTATATTCAACTTCAATTTTATTAATCTCTATCAATATTTCCATATTCAACATGTACATCCCATCTTGTGATAAGAGTCTAGGTGGCCCTGGATATTGGCTTGGTTGTGACTTTCATAGACAGTACACTGTGATATATACTCGATGCCTTCATTAATTTTCCTTTGGATATTATCATTTTACTACCAAAATTATTTTGAAATATCATGTTAGTACTATAGTTTATCGAAAAATATATTTTACTATCAAACATTTGCATCGTTATCAATTTCTTCTGATTAGTTAAACGTTAAAAATTTCTTGATGTCGTAAAGGCGTCAAAGATATTTTCAATTGTAAAGCAAATTATATGTTAATTTGATAGATAAATTATCGTTTCTTCTGAAAGTTTTATAAATTATCATTTTCTTACTAAAGTTTTAAAGGCAATTATCATTTTACTACCAACTCTTGGGGTAAAATCAATTTTAACTCAATTTACATTAAGCGTTGGCGTTTTCTTATGATTGTAGTAAATTGATAATGGTATGACGTTTGGTAGTAAAATGTCTTTCAATGACATAGTAATCTTGGCGTGATATGTCGATAACTTTAAAATGATAATATCTCTTTTCCTTTTTCTTTTTCACCGTATGCATGATAATATCATGACGTAATCCTTCACAATGAATTCGGCCATAAATTAGAAAGTATATTCAAATGCAAAAATAAATAAATAAATAAAAAGAAAAGCTTGAACGAGATAGGCATATCACATTATATGTGCGACGGCGTGCAATAAACACACGCTTATTTTAAAACCAACCAATCACAATAAAGAAAGAAAAATGCTTTTAAATACGTAGTATATTTGTATAGGACTGGACTGTCCCATAGCCACTGGAGAAAAATGAAATATTTTCCCCTGAATTTTTATCTGGCAAACAATTATATGGCAACATTATGATCGCACTTTCACATGTCACATTAACATTTGTACGCACTATTTTAATATTTCGAGTAGTTTTTAAATAATTTTATTTGATTATTCAACTAAATTTAAATTTTAAAAAATAGGATTAATAATTAATTTAAACTTTCTTCGTCTCTCCACTTTTTAGATAAAAAAAACTATTATAATACAATATTTGAAGTCTTAAATGTTGGCAAATTTCGGTCACAATACAAAAAAGTATTCCATATTTCCATTAAGCTTTTATTTTATTAATATCCATCCAATTATATCTCCATTTTCCAGCTTTTCATAATTCTACTCCAACCGCCATTTGCGTATAAAATTTGTATAAACTATTTGCAAGTCTTAAATAAGAGATAAATCCAAACAAATTTTTTGTTTTAAAAAATTCTGTATGGGTCAAATTTAATAAATCAAATTAAAAAATCTTGACTCCATGATCTTTCTTCAACATCAGACAATCGAGGGTCCACAAGAAAGAAATCGCGTGTCTTTAATGTGCGGTCGCGTGGCCTTTGTTTTGGGTCGTCATGATCGGCTGATCATAGACGTTCAATTCGATCAGTCAAAATTAGGCACCAATTGGTCAACACAATTTTTTGTTTTCTTGGTTGGGTTTTTTATGAAAGGGTCAACACAAATTGATTTTGCTTTCGTAACAGACGCTTGTATGGGCAACAACTATTCCACCAACTTGCCCACTTGACGTTCATAAAATAATGGAACCCAGGAATTACCTCCACGTAACAACAAAAAAAAAAAAAAAAAAAATTATAAAATTTAATCAATGTGACAAATTGTATCAATGCGAAGCCTGTACACCGCGAGGCGCGAGCTTTCCACCATCTTCTGCTCCTAGGGATCATCGCTCGTAGGTCATATCAAAATTTTCACCAAAACATTTGGAAAAATAAAAAGTAAAAAGGAATTTAAAATGCGCATGTTGCTGATTAAATAATAATCAAAATCTTAATTATAAGTAGAATGGCAAATAGCATAATATGATTTGGAAGACGAAAATATGACGGGGTTATGATATTTCATTAGAATTAATTAATTAATTACAACTTGTTCGGTGGCGTGTTCAGCTACAGAAACAATAATATTAGTGTTAACAATTTTTTAAAACTAAAAGCTTGGGAAATGGATAGAAACATTGAACATTAGAATCTTATAATAGCTAGCTGTGTTTCAACTTTCAACTTGGCATTTTATAACAAAAATAAAGGGGAAAAAAACATAGTGCATTCTTCATCAAATTTCCCATAATTAAAAATGGTCATCTTTGTTGATGGATAATTGTGAATCATGAATTTAAAGGTAGCACCATTAATCGACGAATTAATGAACTTTTTCAACGAGAAACAATTTTGATTTTATCTTGTAAAATCTTAAAATAATGTGAAATTAACCCACTCGTTTATATTTAAAGACCTTTTTGCTTAAGTAGTCAAATACTCTTGGATGAACTCTAATTTAGATTAAGAAAATGATCTACACTAAACCGAACCGATGTGTAGAAGATTAATAATCCTCATCTTGATCTAGATAGATCACTCAAAAATCTTGAGAAAAAAACAACACAACTAATAAACAACCAATTTATGTTAAAATCCAGTAAAGCCGATGATGATTGGGTTCTTGCATAATGAGCGCGGCGGCGTCGTTGAGACTAAACATTTATAATTTCTTTTCTCTCGCGAAATGTGAGTGGAGTAGGGGCGTTCCTCCTCAGTGAGAATTATTTGTCTTGAAATGTACTTCATAGAATTTAAATGTAATAATATAAGTCCCAGTAATATATGTCTGATATAAGTCTAAGTAATATATGTCTGATTATAAATATCAGTATAGTATCTGCTTTAATAGTAGTTATAAATCTAAGTATTCTGGTGTATAACTAATTAAAAAATAATAAAATTTATGTTAAAATCCACATAGATTTTTAGTTTTTTTTATTGTCAAAATTAAGCTGCGGGGTCAGTGGAAGCATTATTTCCCCTGATAGATAATACGGCCAGAAGCAACATGCAAGTGGGCGATTAAACAGCAACGTGTTTTTATCTTCCAAAATAAATAAAAAAAGAAAGAAATATCAATCCATCAATAAAAAAAAATTAAAAAATTATATAAAAAATACATGTTTTTGTTTCAGAAAACAGCTTTGTCAACCGCTTGGGGTTAGCCTAAGTGGCTAGAACCCTTCCCTCACAAAGATGAGAGAAAGGGTTTGAGTCCCGCATAAGTATTGCGGGAGTTTAATTTATAATTTCTTCTTTGGAGCCTCAGAGCTCGAGTGAAGGCAGTCTTTCTCTCAATATGAGAGTTTGACATCCCTCAAATATTTGAGAGGGTTTAAAAATCTGAGAGGTATTATATCAGAATTGACATAAATGGATCTCAATATCTGTATGATTGTAAATATCATGAGCACTAATCTCCTAAAAAAAAGAAAACAGCTTTGTCGTAACGTACACACGTGTTAATAGTGGGGTCCATTTTTCCTTTCATTTTGCTTTTTGAACTTTTCCAATTCATTTTTCTTTTTGTCGTTTTCACAACTCTCTCGATGTTCCCCGTGTACCCCAGATTCTAATGCATGCACCTCTTTTTCACCCTTATTATTATTATTTTTTATTTTTTATTTTGGCAAGAGACGAATTTTCACCATTAACCTTTCTTCGCATTCCCTCGACTTTCCATCTCTCAAGTCTCACCCCACCATTTTTTGTTGGATTATTAACTCTTGGTGAGACATCACATCTTGTGGAAGATTCCAGCCAGTGCGGCATTTCTTCTTGTTTTAATTTAATTAACCCACCACTCTCTTTTCTTTAATGATTTCACAATGTTGCCATTTTGCCACAGTAGCCATGGTAAAATACTTTTCTCTCCCATTCTCTCCCAACAAGGAGATTCTTTCTCACACGCTCGAGGATAAAAACTTATTTAATCTCTATGATACGATATTAGTGTTTATTTAATTTTTATGTTTTTTAAAATATCTCAGAACATATTTATCGTCAAATTATTAACACTTCTATTATTATTTTTTTTGAATTTTTTTTAGATTATTTTTACAATATTATTATCTTACAATTATTTTTTTAATATTAATAAAAGAAAATTTAAATTATCAATTTAACTCTAAAAATAAAATAAAAATAAAAATAATATATATTAATTTTTGTAGAAGTTCATGGACCTCCCAACAAAATTAATATTGTAAAAAAATTAAATTATCAATTTTTTTGACATTCACAAACAATAATATATTAACTCCTCCGCATAATGTTCCACAAAAATTAATATATTTATTTATTTTTGTTTCTATTTTTTGGAGTCAAATTTGTAATTTATTTTTTTATTAATATAAAAAAAAGAATACTATTGTAAGAGAATAATATTATAAAAGTAAGCTAAAAAGAATAAAAACTAATGATAATGTGTTAATAATTTAATAATAAAGATGTTTTGAGGTATTTTTAACAGTAAAGGAATTAATCGAATATTAACATCAAAATGTGGGGACTAATCAAATTTTTATCCCCATATAAAATATTATGTCGGCTATTTAACAAGTCAATCACATTCATTTATGCGGTGTACTTATGTTAAAAGCTTAATAAATAACGGGGTAATTTTTTCGTGTGTGTATTACATACTTTCTCCTTCCATTACTAGAAAGAGTTGGAATTCAATAAAGAACGTGTTCTTCTCTTAAAAATATTTGATAATCTAAATTTCATCTTTAACACGCGTAGATTTTTGAGTTACATTATTGTTGTATATATAGACTTTTCAACAAGCGGGTGATAGTTGAAGCCAATTCTCTGGTAAAGAAAAGAAAGAGTTGTCGGAGGGCTAAATTTGGTGGTGGCATTAAGAAAGAAGATTATTTACACACAATTTACTAATTACTATATTGAATTAGTACCTACTACCTAGTCCCACGAAATCCTCATTGTGAATCTGGGTCTTGAGTTCATGTTTTTGACCAGAGCCACGAGCTATAGCGAGAAGCCTATACGAAGCTAGCAGCTAGCTTAATTGATAACAACTCATTTTTTTTTTTTTTGAATTATGTTATACACGAATTGTTATTGATATTACATTAAACGTTACAATTAATATTTATAATTATATTATACAACTGAATCTACCGTTATATATTGATACACTAAATCACTTGTTCAAAAATTTTAAACTCTCTCTAATATTTGAGGGATGCTTACTCCACTTACATTTCGTAAACAATAATATGTTTCTACTTAATTATTACGAAATAATTTGTTTCCACTTAATTAGCTAATAGTTAAGAGATCATTAAAATTAACTTGCATAAAATTTTTATAGAGTCTCGAATCATTTCACTAACTATTGTAAATGTAAAGCTTTTCACACTGGACCAAAGGTCTATTAGTTCATTAATCTTACTTGAAGCCATCAAAACTTTTAATGGTGGGCTTTTCACTCAATTAGTTAATAATTAAGAGATTATTAAAATTAACTTGTATAAAATGTTTATAGAAACTTGAACTATTTCATTTATTATTATAAGTGCAAGACTTCTCACATTAGATCTAAGGTACATTAGTTCATTAGTCTTGGTTGAAGCCATCAAAACACGTTCAATAGTGGGCTTTCCACTTTACACACAAACATATCACGCAATCTTCTTCCTCAATTCGATACTCCTAGAAGTTAGAAATTCAAATGCAAAGAAAATAAAAGGATTAATTTTCGTAAGTCAAGAAAAATGCAACACACGTGTAATTTTAAACTTCCGCAATTTATTAAATTAAATATAGGACTTTTGAGATTGCAACTCATTTTATATCTACCTTTTTACAATTTCGATCCATGTAATTGGAAGGTTATCTTTGAAGTAGCTCTATTTTTAAAGCTAGTATTAAAAAAAAAGAAAAGAAAAGAAAGTACTACATTAATGAAATTTTGTAGCCAAATATAGGTAGATAACATATTAACAATATGAAAATTTCACTCAACTTGAATTGGATAACAAATTAAAGTGAGAAATATTTGTAAATCGATGTTGTAATTGACCAAAATAAAAGAGAGAGAGAGAGAGAGAATTAGTATTCTAATTGGAAATAGACAATATTTTTTTGTACGGAAAGCGACGAAACATTAGTGAATTGAATACAAGTTAGGTGAATCTGCGGAAATTTTTGGGCAGTCAATTTAGCTCACCACCTCATATAATTAGGTAGCCACAAAGACAATCCACATGCTTTTAGAACTCGTAAAAATGCTTTACAGGAAACCACCAAGAGTCGCATGTGATTAAATATGGCCCAAAAAAACCCTAATTTCAAATCTCTTCAACCTAACCTTAGACCAAATTTTATGGTTACTTGTTTACATAAGACTTCTCGTGCATTGATAACCGCTTCCGGATTTTAAACCACCACCAATTGGTAGCTCATATAATTTGCCAAATAAAATAACCCCAATTAGTATGTATCATTATTGTGAATTCCCAATAACTTCAACAAATAACTATTTTTGAAGAGGGGAAATTATAATTGTTGTATTATTATAACATAAATAACCAAATCTTCATTGGGAGGCCTATTGCGGAAAGGAATTAAAAGATTGAAAAAAGAAAATGATGATGAAAATTTCTACAAGTGTAGTCCATGCAGGCTTGCAGAGCGCAAATGCGGTAACTCCATCGGAATGAACTACATGACGCCATTCTCTCACCAGACCCACACGGCTCCTACCCTCACCGGCCCCACAATTGTCATTAGCCCCCTTTCTAATCAAGCCCAAAATTGTCAAAATATGTATACGCCCGAATTCCCATTTTACCCTCCTCATTTCAATTTCTTTTCACTTTTGCCATTTTTTTTTTATTGTGGGTACTGCCCTTCGTCTCACCCACCACCCATCTCAACCGAATCGTCTCTTCTCTTGCTGAACAATTAATTAGATACTTTTTTTTTTTTTATTTGTCAATATTTTTAAATATGGAAATAGATCTTATAAGCCAAGTATTCTTATAGATTAGTAGTTATTTGCAAATCCCTTATACAAAATAAGACATCCATGCTATAACTCAAGCATTTTTTTAATTGTTAAATTGTTTAAAATAATAATAATAGTAATAATATTACTTTTATTAATGCATTTGTTTACACCTAAATGGATCATGTAACATCCTCATAAATGGATTTTAAATGTATGAACATTATAATGTCACATGATACCTTTGTTCGATAAAAATTAAAAATTAATAATAAAAATATTATTATTATTCTAAAATATCATTATTGTTAAACCATAATATAATGCTCGCCATCACTCCATTAGGTCAAAATAATGAAAATAAGAATACTAATTTTCAAGCAAACATGTAATTCATGCTATCACTTTAAGGCGAGAGCAATAAAAATAAGATTATTTAGGCAAGTGCAGTTTGTAAATATAGTTGTTTTTACATGTTCAGATCGCATAATATTCGGTAAATAAATTTTAAATATATGAATGTTATGATCTCAAATAATATTGTCAATATGTATAACCGTTATAAAATCTCATGATAATATCATTTTTAAATATATAGTACATTATCTTGTGTGAATGGCACTCAGTTTTTAATACCAGATATTAAGAATTGAAATTTAAAGTCGTC
This sequence comes from Citropsis articulata, assembly GCA_030449925.1. Lineage (NCBI taxonomy): Eukaryota > Viridiplantae > Streptophyta > Magnoliopsida > Sapindales > Rutaceae > Citropsis > Citropsis articulata. The sequence goes on from JASUUH010000210.1 coordinate 15,184,959, forward strand.
TCTTTTCAATAACATAAGTTTGCTACTAAGATTATTAAGAGCACATACATGATCAGGTATAAAAACTTTAAAAAGAAAAAAATTTGTGTTATCATTCATGGCATTTAGTCGGTCTAGGTGTGGCCCTTGAACCATAATGTAATTACCGGGCCACCCGAGGCTAAAATAGTCTAATAACATTTCTGTACAATATAAAGCCGTCTGCTCTCCGCCAACCCTTGAACCTCATCATTCACTCACTGAAGAATCCAAAACTCTCTCAAAGCCAACAAAAGCAAATTGTACATTAAACCCATTCTCTTCTCAAAATCTTTTCTCTTTAGTCCCTGAACAAACCAGAAGAAAAGAGAAAACCCTTAACCATGTGTGGAGGTGCTATCATTTCGGGCTACATCCCGCCCACCGTGCCGGGCCGATCAAAGAAGCTGACGGCGGAGTATCTCTGGCCGGAGCTGAAGAGATCATCCAACAAGAAGTACTCAAAGCCGATCGTCGACGATGACTTCGAGGCTGATTTCCAAGGATTCAAGGACGATGAAGAAGAGTCTGATATTGATGGTGACGTGGACGTTGATGCCGACTTGATGATGTCTGATATTAAGCCTTTCACTTTCTCAGCTGGTCGCAAGTCTCATGGTAACCATTTTTTGAATATACCCAGTTCAACCATTTTTAATGTTTTTGTTATTATTATACCTGATCATCTTTGTGTGTGTGTGTGTGTGTGTATTGTTTCTTAGTTAGGTTTTGAATGATAAAATGCGTTAGCTTGTTTGTGTAAATATGTGTTTTTGTAAGTGAGTATGTGTTTTCAGCGCGTGGTTGATGATGCTCATCGCTATGTAGAGATGCTTTGGTATGGAAAATTATTATTTCTAACAACGGTTTTTTTTTTTGGTCGCTTATTTTCTGTTTTTTTTTTTTTTAATTTTAACAAGTTATGGAATTTTAGTAGATGCTGTGATCTAATGGGATATATTGATCTTCACTTTCCTTTCTTTATTTTAGGGGTAAAAATAAATTTTTATGACTTGGCGTTGGTTGGCATCTAAAGTTCTGATTTTTGTTTTGTTTAAAAGAAGTTTCTTGTTGGGTTGGAGTTTGAAGTACTTGTTGGCTTTTGATCCTGGTTTGTGGATCATTTGTCCTTGAATTGACATTTTTATTTTTAATTTTTGCCGTTGGAAGTTAGTTTTGTCATGCAGATGTTCGATCGATAATTCTAATGATCATATTTTAGAGATGTTCTTTCTTGGAATTTTTTCTTCTTTGTTTAGATAGATGGGATGTCTAGACTTGCATAGATTATTCACTAGCTTGCTTGGTCAATCAAATCAAGCATCTATTGACATGATCTATTATATTGGCTGGATTAGAGGTTTCTGTTGCTTAGCTTTATAAAATGGAAGCTTAAATTTTTCCTCTTTTTTTTTTTTCTATATTTTGTTTTATGTGAAATGGTTGAAATTTTCGGTTCTGGGATCTTAAGAGTAGATAAAATTATCACTTGATCTACCTTTTTGTGTAACCATTTGGCAGTAATTTTTTCAGTTACCTCTTTGGCATTTGTTTGGTTTTTAGTGTGTTGCAGTTATAGATCGTGGGAAAATTCATTTTTCTAATCTCGTAATGGAAAACAATGGATTTCTTGTTGTACGTAGAATTGTGTGACTGCACGATGTTGATGATGGTATATAAAGTTATCCAGTTTGGTAGTGTGTTCTAACATTAATGATAGGAGTTCTTTATGAAATTTGCTTCTCTTTATGATTTGGTTGTGCTGCTTGTATATGAAATAATTTCTTTTTCTTTTTTGTTCTTTTTTCCCCAATCATTGAAGGATCTACAGCCGTGAAGTGCGTTGAACAAGTGAAAAAATCCACAGAAAGAAAGAGGAAGAATCAATATAGGGGAATTAGGCAGCGTCCATGGGGAAAATGGGCCGCTGAGATCCGTGACCCCACAAAAGGGGTCCGTGTCTGGCTAGGAACTTTCAATACCGCTGAAGAAGCCGCTAGGGCTTATGATGCCGAGGCACGGAGGATCCGTGGGAAGAAAGCTAAGGTTAACTTTCCAGATGAAACTCCTGCTGCTGCTCCAAAGCGCTCAGTGAAGGCAAACTCTCAGAAATCAGTTCCCAAAGCTTGCCTAAGCCCCGTTCAGCCAAGTTTGAACCAGAACCTCAATTACTTGAACAATTCTGATCAGGATTACTACAACAATGTGAGTATTCTGGAGGAGAAGCCACAAGTGAATCAGTATGGATATATGGCCTCCTTCCCTGATGATGAAGAACTAGGATTCAAACCCTTTGTGCCAACAGCTGATGATACTCCTTTGTACTTCAACTCTGACCAAGGCAGTAACTCCTATGATTGTTCTGACTTATGCTGGGGAGAGCAGGCATCAAAGACTCCTGAAATCTCATCTGTTTTGGAAGCTACCCCTGAAGTTGATGAATCTCAGTTTGTGGATGCGGTTGCAAACCCAATGAAGAAGCTGAAATCTAACTCTGAGAATGCTGTGCCTGTTCAGGATAACAATGGAAAGTCTCTGTCTGATGAGCTTTTGGCTTTTGACAATCAGGTGAAGTTCTTGCCAATGCCGTATCCTGAAGGAAGCTGGGAGGCCTCCCTCGATGCCTTCCTCAATGGTGACCACACTCAGGATGGTGGAAACTTGATGAACCTTTGGAGCTTTGAGGACTTCCCTTCTACCCTAGGGGGAGTGTATTGAGCAAACATCCATGTGCTTGCTAGTTTTGTAAATAAGGCTATATGTTAGTGAGTTCTCACTTTATGTTTTTTTGTCAGATTTTAGCTCTCTCGGATCTGTTTTAATGTTTATTTACTCTGTTTCTTGCTTTCTCATTCTTGCAGCTTTGAGGACTGGTTGTCTATCTGTATTGGAGATGCAGTGCTTAACTGTTCGACATGCTTAAGCCAAGCCATGTGTGGAGATTGCTCTCATGAGCTTTCAGTAGATTCTTAGTATATAGGTGTTTAGGTTCCTTTTAACCTATGAGACTTGAAATTTTTGAACATTTTGCAATCTAGTGACTGTATGGATGATTATGTGTGATTTGTGATAAAAAAACTGAACCGGCTGATTGTAATCCTTGTTAATTTGTTTCTTTCATGGTCTTTGTGATTGTTTAACCATAGGCCGCTAATATGCTATTATCTATTCTCTTCTGTGGATTGTCTTTGAGCTTGTCGGCTTGAAGATGGATACCGGATGAGCATTCATCTCATTCCATATTTTTCCCTTTTGGGTGCCACAAAGTATTCGTTTTTTCTTCATTTATGTATTTAAAATATGGAATTTCTTTTGGCTTTTGCTCCATCTACAATGAATGGGAGTCGAAAGGGGACAATCTTTCATCATTTCTTTCTGCGATTCTCGTATTATAATTATGAAGACGCGTAAGCTTTGGAACACCTAATATTCTAATATTTTATTGAGGCTGGTATCACATGAAGGCATATGCTGTCGCAATAAACTATGCAGTCATGGGTGGCCGTGTCAAGATGTCCCAATAATTCATCAGCAGCACACGTGAGGTCTGTCATTGGCTGTAGCCACGTGCAAGTGGGTCAGGCCGATACGTATAATGGGCTTCCATGAGTCGCTTCGGACGGAGTATATTTCACGGTTCTTGGGAGATGGCAACACTTAGGAAACCGAACCTCCTTGGCCTTGCACTAACTACCACAAGCCGGGGCGTAAATAATACCAAAAAATTGAGGAGAATAGGCAAAAGAACAAGCAAAAAGGTAAAGGTTTACCTGCGTTGAGGGTCCTTCGGCTGTGGGGCAGCAGTTCTTTGGCTAGTAGCAGAGGCCCCTTGCTGGGGGATTTGTGTGACAACTGACCGACCATGGTTGCATCACATGTATTTCTGGCCAAGCTTAGCGTCAGGGCCTAGGAGGGGGACCTCTAAGAGCTCTCGATTCTTTCTTAATACGCCAAAAGTATCTATCACTAAGTTTTTTTTTTTACCACAGCAGAATGGTATCGGGACTGCTGTAACTAGGGATTTCTTCTTTTTGTTTTAGGGCCGCAGATCTGTGTTATCTGATAATTGGATTTGGAGAAAGAGGAAATTTCTAACTCTTAACAAGAGGAATATAATCCATGTGAAGAAAGAAGTCATTCCTTTCTGCGGAAAGTTGCATTGAAAGGCATCAATGCCGGGTTTAAGAAAGGAATAAAAGAGACTACGGGGCAAAGGAAAACATCAAATTATTCCCGCTTCTTTCTGAAGCAGTTCCCTTAATTCTGCTAAAAGATGTCATTAACAGTTGAATTAGTACGGATAAAGCTCAAACATAAAGGCCATTCATGGGTGACACAAGACACGATTCAGATAATTTATGTAGCCCAAAAACCTGCCAGGCATATTCTTTCAAGAGCTGCAGTTTATTTCTTTTCATTTTGTTTCTGTTTGTTGTCTCCATAGTGATAGTGGCTACATCCATTGTCATTTTCATTTTGAAGGCTCAAAAGCCCGGTTTCTCTGTTGAAACGTTAAGGGTGGTTTCTTTTGATCTTAACACACTTTCAAATTCAACCCTGTTCGTTTCATCTGTTGTCTCTTTGATCCTAAATGCTCAAAATCCTAACAAGTTTGGAATCAAAATTAGCCCTGCAAGGCTCCATGTTTACATGGATGAACTTCCTGTAGGGGTAATAAGAGTACCAGGATTCAATCAACCAGCTCATAGTAAGAACATCAATGTGGCAACCCGCGTTTTGATCCACTGCGTGAACGTTAACCAAATAATGTCGGGGGATTTATCAGAGGATGACTCGATGAAAAATATGGTTAAAGTCAAATTAGTGGGTGATATTGGAGTGAAGCTGCAGCTATTTCATGTAACCATGCCGAAAATCAAGGTTGCTTTACTCTTCATTCTTACTTGCAACAGATAGATGCCTGTACTTCTTTTTAACTCTTTCACATTGTTCTTAATGTCCAGGTTCTCCTGGAGTGTTACTCAAATATTGACAACAGACAACTTGTATTCATAAGTGAAATTCACACCGCAAGAGCAGCTCGAATTCATAATGTAAGTTCTGTTTCATTTCCTTTTCTTAATCTCTTGTTTCCCGAAACTGCTTGCCTACCTATGATCATATCATAATTCAGAATTGCTTTTACTTTGCAGACATCTCTTCCAATTAAATCCAAATCCTTCTTCAACAAATGTGACATAGCTGTCTACATATGAGCAGAGTGATTAGGATTTATGGCACTCTGTCTATTCAGCAAGGACTAATAATTTAAAGAGGGGCAAAAAAAGAAGGACCTAGTTTACTTTTTATATGTTGGTTTATTTTTTTGGCCAAATTAACCTGCTTGCCTAAACTTGTATGACCATTCATGAGTGCTGGCCTTTCATCACCGTGTGGCAGCAGCTGTGGTTAATTTGTCACTTTCATTGCTTGATTTAACACCAGAGAATTTGAAGGCAATCCCATTTTTCCTTTTTTGCCCCACTACAGTCTGCTAATTCACCTAATTGTGGCACCACAATGCTCTCTCTTCTTCCTCCACCGTCCTCTCTACTTTTACTGCAAATAAGGTAAGGAAAAGTCATGAATATGGACAATGGTACCAGCATAACCTTTCAAATCAATATAATTCACAAAGGTATTGCCAAAATAGCTGTCAGACTCAAGTTGAGGATCACGTTACAAATGCCTAATTAGTAATCAAGATAATACCGCTCTTACCAAATGCAATTTTCACCCTTAAAATCTTAAAATTGAATCTTATGAAGCCCCCAAATACACAAATCATGTTATAGAACCTACTTTTATATATATACCAATTTGATATGGCATATATGCTGCTAATGCTAAATTAATGTGGGAACCAACCAAGCAGAATCCTCACCAACACTTAAGATTTTTCATAGCTGGAAAAAAGAATAGCTAATAAATTTACAACCTTATGGCAAAGAATTTGATAAGAAGTAGAAAAATGAAAAGACTTAATGTGATGCACATGAGCACATCAATCATACTTAAAGTTTATGGTCTATCTTTCCCAGCTTTTTACAGGTAGGGGCGGTGGTGATTATTGGTCTGAACACCTAATTGAATGCGACATGAAAAGAGTTAGTCCTTAAACTCTTTGTAAGACTTGCTGCCAACCAAAGCATAAAGCTAATTCCTTCGTACGCACACTTATTGCTTCTTTGAAGACCTAATTAATCACTGTAAATGATCCATTAATGAATTCATTTGCAGCCGTGTTTAATGCATCACTAGCCAGCCTTCGCATCCAAGTACTATAAATGATGCATAACGCACGTTAAGAGCATTGCATTGGCAATCCTGTCACAGAGGCATCATTATTTATTTTCCATTATATGACATGACAGGCATTTTATGTATAAGTTAGTCCCATATCAAAAGATCTTCAAGTAAATTAATTATATACGGATTAAAATATTAATATAGTTGAATATATGTGGATTAGGGAGATGTAGGGAACTTAAACTAATATGCATGCGATTTTTTTTCCATTTTAATCTCAGTCAGTCTCCAATTTGGTTTTTTTTATAAGAAAAATTAAAACCCTTTTGAATATGTCACTAAAACGATATGATTCTGCCTACGCCTTTCTTGAGAAAATTAAGGGCAAAAAAAAAAAAAAAGTCAAACACAGACTTAAATATTATATGCCAACTTTCTATCAATCAGCTTTTAAATTCAACCACACAGTTGTATATAATTACCAGATGAAATATATATGCCGCTATAAAATTACGTTTTCTGCCTTGCCGCTTTCACATTTTGAATCAGCTTGCAGTTCTTCGGATTCCAGAAATTCCAGCCGAAATTTTTAAATTACTTTTCTTATCTGTGTATATACTGTTTTTTTCTTTTTAGCCATATGCTGACAAATGAAAATCTTCCAAAAAATCCGTCTATATCTGTCAACTTCATGTGATTGGACAAATTTTTGCCTGTCTCAATAATAAACTATAATCTTGATAATTTGCCAGCACATTCCAGGGTCCTTCATCTCTTGGTCAGACTGAACTTCAAACACCTTGTTTAAATCTGAATAAAATACTTAGGTCGTGTAATTTTAACACCTTATTTAAATATGAATAAAATACTTACATTCTATTTGATATTGAGATTGAGTAATTGTAACTTAAAGATTTTGGTAAATATGAATTGTTGTAATTTGAAAGTTAAGTTGATTTAATCCACTACTTGTATGATGACAAAAAAATTATAATATCTTTATTATGTTTATTAAAATTACTTTTTAAAAGCCATATTTATTAAACATCATTAACTCTTATTTTATAATTATAATTTTTTTTTCTCAACTGTTTTATCTTGAAAGTTACAGTACATCAATATTAAGATCTTAATATTGTCATACAAAAGCTTAATTTGTTATATCCGTGGTTCAGTCAAATTCAAAAAGGAAATAGAGACAGAGTTAGCGCTTAATATGGGGCCATTTGCGTATTGCACGTTGTGTTGTGCGTAATGTGAACATATTGCCTGAAGAAATTAATTGAACCAGCAGTCATGGCAAGGCCAAGCTCTCTCGGCTCCTACCTCTTCACCATCGTAACCTTTCTTGTTGCAGTTCTCATTTCAACAACTTGCGAAGCTGATCAATCCAAGCTGCCAAAGAAGAAACATGTAGCGAACTTGTTCATCTTTGGCGACTCAATTTTGGATGCGGGGAACAACAATTACATCAACACAACAACTCTTGACCAAGCAAACTTTTGGCCTTATGGAGAAACCTTCTTCAAGTCCCCCACCGGCAGGTTTTCCGATGGCCGTTTGGTATCGGACTTCATAGGTGAGGTCTTGATTTTGCAAATCTTTTTGTTATGTCTTTATTTGTTGGTTGTACAAATCCTTTTATTGGTTTACCGACTATTATTTAACAATGTAATGTACTGTAATGTAATCTTTCTTTTGTGCTATATCTTGTTGCCTTTTTTTTAAAAATATTTTCAGCTGAATATGCTAACTTGCCATTGATCCCACCTTTTCTTCAACCGGGCATTATTAATCGTGGATACCACTACAGTGGGTTGAATTTCGCATCGGCTGGAGCAGGTGCTCTTGTTGAGACTTTTCAAGGAGATGTAAGTGTGTGTGCACATATGTATACTTCACATTTTTGAAATGAAATTACTGTTGTTGTCATTTGCATACTCACGTATACTCTAGCTTTCATACTAGGCATCTTGCAAGGGAATGTATACACCATGTGTATATATACGGTAGAACTCATGTAAACTATTTGTTTTGTTAATCCTTCAAAAAAATATTAGGTGCTCCAAGTGCATATTCGCTCATCTATTAGATTCTTTTGACGTGTATATTTTTATTCTTACATGATTTTTTAAGAGTCATGTATGGTAAATTACTAATCTAATAGAGGAAGTTATCTACATTGATAGTACTTTTGACTTTCTTAAAAACTTTATATAGATTTTACAAGAGGCGTGAGACCTAACCTACAAATTTGATTTGGTTTATCAAATTTCTTTTCTTTATATTTTTCTCTGGATTTAATTATTCTTTTTTTAAAAAAAAAATTAAACTAGAATGCATCATGAACTAATTCTTAGGTTCAAGACGAGTCAATTAAGTTAAAATGCTCACATCTAGATAACTTCTAGTAAATGATCGATAGAGCTTGAAATTCAATGTTTCAAGTTGAGAATTTAGGTGAGAAATTCTAATTCAATATGAGGCGATTAATATGGGATGAAATTTTTTGACTCATGAGATGTAGCGATAACAACACAAGACAGTATGGTCGAGAAAAATATGAGTGATCAATTATGAAATACAAGGCAGTAGCTTACATATTAGTTGATGATACAAACGAAAGCAAAGACTGAGAATCTCAAGGAAAGAAAATAAATCTTTAATTCTCCAAGCTTCTTGTGATCCAAACCGCTGATAGAAGAGCAGATGAAAAGTAAAATAAAAGAGCAGGACTTTCGTAGTATATGTGGCAATTTTGTTGACCCAAATCCTGTGGGCTATATGTGAGCTTAGCTGGAGACATTGTTTACTTTAATTTAGGTTGGACACGCCAAATATCTGGGTCCACAAGTACCAAAGTTCATTCTTGATTAATCGATTTGTCATTACTTCAAGCGAGGCCCAAATTCTTAATGGCATTCTAATCACCTTTTACTTCCAATTTATCAAAAGTTAACAAGTGATTTTTTTTCTTTTGACTTTTTAACCAGGTGATTAGTCTCAAAACTCAACTTAGCTACTATAAGAAAGTAGCGAGTTGGTTGAGGGAAAAATTAGGCAATGATGAAGGCAGGATGAGAATTTCAAGAGGTGTCTATTTGTTTAGCATTGGAAGCAATGATTACTATGCTAAAATTCTCCTGACCAAGGGCTTCCCTATGCTAAACTCTTTCTCGGAGAAAAATCATGTTGGGATGGTGATTGGCAACCTAACAACAGTCATCAAAGTAAGTAATGTTGCTTTCGAATGTATGTTTTTAAAAAGACTAGATCTTTTGACAATGTAATCGAGTATTTAAATCTGACTAAACGTTTAAACTTATGTGTGTTATTATTGATTTTCTCAGGAAATTTATAAGACGGGTGGCAGGAAATTTGCATTCATGAATGTCCCTGACCTGGGTTGTCTTCCAGTAATGAGAATAATGAATGCAGAAAAAAATAGTAGCTGCTTAGGAAAAGCTACATCGCTAGCAAAAGTGCACAACGAAGCTCTTCCTAAGCAACTCTTTGATTTACAGAAACAGTTAAAAGGATTTAAGTATTCACTCTTTGACTTGAATAGCAGTCTAAGAAAAAGAATCAATCACCCCTCCAAATATGGTATGTCATTACACTTTCATTTGTTTATTTCATGTTAATTCATTTATAATTTGTTTCTTAAGTTAAATAATGATTAAAATATAGCCTCTATTTAATATGAAGCCCTGCTTTTATTTTTTGACTCAAAAAACCTCAAGTATTTTGTTACTAACTTATAATATATTGTCTACAATACATGAAAATTTTAGCGGTCAACAATACATGTATAAAATTCGAGGTTTTAGTCTTTTAGATTGAGAGTTGGTGTAGAAATGCCCTTGTTTTTATTTGAATGGAAACTATGATAATGAAGGATTCAAGGAAGGAAAGGCGGCATGCTGTGGGACTGGACAATTTAGAGGAGTGCTCAGCTGTGGTGGGAAGAGGCCAGTGAAAGAATTTGAGCTATGTGAGAATCCAAATGAATACGTGTATTGGGACTCAATTCATCTCACTGAAATGGCTAACAAGCAATTGGCAAGAGAAATGTGGAATGGAGCAAGCAATTCTCATGTTGTTGGGCCTGATAATCTCAAGAAACTATTCCAAGTTCGCTATGTATAGAGACTATTTCACTTTCATTTAGGAAATCAAGTTGAATTTTACTCTGTTCTATTACATGCTTCTATTCTTTGGAAGACGGAATCAAATTCAATTAAAGCCGTTGGTTTGAACTGTTTTTATCCCCCTGATGAGTGTATTCATTAGCATTTTGTTTGCTCATTCGTATCATCAATAATTCTTATTTGCGAGGGCTCAATGTATCCAATTGCTGTACACGTGCAAATTACCGTTTCTTTTTCTCCCACACTCTTAACATCATCACAGGTAAAAGATTGTTTGTATCAAAATCTACAATTTTTAGTTTCCTAGGTGATTATTGCAAGTGAGTCTTTATGGTCCTCATTTACAAATCCCAATAGTCAAAGGACATAAAAATGGAAAAAACAAAGATAGTCCAGCTTCTTCTTAGGTGAAGTCAGCACATTTTAAAAACAATGATAAAAGTTGCAACGAAACAAATAAAAAATTAAACACAAGAAATAGATTATAGAAGACAATTAAAGGACAGGAGGAGCCATTATCGTGAAAAAGAGCAGATAAGTTATCAGTGACAGTGTAAATTCATAAGTCACGGTATTGGATTTGCAACTTAATTTAGTGCTCGGGAGATGGCAGCAACAAAAGAGTCCAGATCTCAGTGAAAGGAGATGATGACAATGGCTAGTCGAAAGCAGTGACGGCAGTGATGGGAGAGGTTTTAGGTGTGCCGACGGTATGGTGGATTTAGGGATTTTGTAAGTTATGTTTTCTATGTTTTAATTCACAATATTATGAATGAAGGGAAATAGATGCGAGATGGTATTTGTGTCTTTTGTTTTTAAATTTTTAACATAATATTTGTGTCTTAAAGGTTTGCGAACCAAACATAAACATTTTAAATTTTAGAAGTCATAGGTTCGAGTTGGAAGATTTACAAGTTCTAATAATTTTTTTTAACCTCTTATGCTTTAGTGTTAGTGATTTTTTATATTTAATTTACTGACACACTAATATTATTAATTTATAATACTTATTTATTGAATACAGAAAATAATACAAATGTACGTAATTACTGACGCTTTTGATTGTAAAGTCAGTAAATGTTATTTTTGTAGTAGTGTTAAGTCTGGCCTGGCAAGCCAAGATGAAGCAGGCTTTTCATAGATTATATAGATAGAAAGTGTGTGTTAATCAATTTATATGCTCTATGAATAACTCTTCTCACTCTTTTCACAGCTGAGTATGCAAAGTTACCATTTGATTCCAGCATTTTTACCGTACCACAACCATGATCAATTTACTTGTGGAGTGGACTTTGCATCTGGAGGAGCTGGTGATTCAGTCGAAACTCATCAAGGATTTGTATGCCACCCCTCTTCTTGCTCTTGCTAATTATATTTTGGGCCTCGTTTCAAATTTTATGTTGATTGGTGGATTCGTAGTTATTTGATGATCACATGTGGATAAACTGTACAATCTTACCTCAAACTTCCAAGTTTTTGTTTGTAACTTACAACTTATGATATACTATGTATAGTATATGAAAATTTGAGCACTCAACAATGTACATAAAATTTAAAGTGTAGCAAAAAATTGATAGTTTTAAATAGAGAGTTAGAATTGTTGTACCAAATAGCCAATTATTGTAGAAGTGCCCTTGTCTTTATTTGAATGGGAACTATGATAAGTGATAATGAAGGACTTAAGGAAGGAAAGGCAGCGCTGCCGGACCGGACAATTTAGAGGAGTGCTTAGCCGCCGTGGGTAGAGGCGAGTGAAGGAAATTTGAGCTGTGTGAGAATCCAAATGAATATGTGTATTGGCACTCAGTTCATATCACTGAAACGGTTAACAAAAAATTAGCAAACGAGCTATTATGGAATGAAGCAAGCAATTCTCATGTTTTTGGGACTTAATAAGCTCAAGAAACTAATCCAAATTCGTTAAGTATAGAGGGTATTTCACTTGTAGAAATCAAGTTGAAATCAACTCTCTTCTATGCATGGCTTCTATTTTACAGAAGATAGAATCAAATTCGATTGAAGCTCTTTGTTTGATTCCAAACCCCCCCCCCCTTTTTTTTTCCACTGTTTATCGAGTGAATTCACTTTCTGAAACTTCTAGATCATTTTATAGCTTAGTATGAGTGGTTCTTTTGTATGAGGGGCTCAATATATCCAATTGCCATATACATGCGTTTTTGTATCATATGCACCGCAGGACCATTTTGTTATTTATGATTGAAAGAGGCTAAATCCGTAAAAAAAAAAAAAAAAAAAAAGATCATCAATGATATATCCTTTGAGTGTCTTCTTCTGTTTATATGATGATTTGAATTAATGAAATCTTAGTTTCTACCGTAAATGGGATAATATTAAGGGTCCGGCTACCTTACAGGTAATGTATGTGACTTACGGTTGGACTGTAAAATTTCATCTAGACCCTTATATTTTATATTATTTATAATTTATTCATAAGTATTTTAAAATTTTTTAAATTATAAAATTTCATTTTACTCCCTTATACTCAATTTTATTTTATTAAAGTTCTAAAATACGAATTCGCCTCCTATAATTTTAAATTTCCAAAATAACATTCATTTAATTAAAAAATTTATTTACTTAAATTGCAGGAATCGTAATTAAAATGAACTATATTACCACTTATGTGTTTATTTTATCTTAGAATCAAAATTAGAATGAGATAAATTGTAATCAACTGCTATAAAATCATTCATTAATTTTTATCATAATTATTATTTTGTATTTTAATTTTGTTATTGTTAGTATTATTCAAAAATTAATTAATAATAATTATTATTGTTTATTATTATTATTATTAACAATTTAACGAAAAAATTATTATTAATTATTGTTAATAGATTAATTAATTATAATAATTTTTATTCTTGTTATTAATAATAACAAAAATAATCTATTTAAAAAATATAATTATATTTATGATTATAATAGAATAATCGTTATAACTATAATTCATTTGATAATAATTATGTTTTTTTATAAATGAAAGTTATTTTGGAAATTTAAAATTATAGGGGGCGAATTCGTACTCTAGAATTTTAATAAAATAAAATTGAGTGTAAATGATTAAAACGAAATTTTATAATTCAAAAAATTTTATAATTCAAAAAATTTTATAATACTAATGAATAAATTATAAATAACACAGAATATAGAAACCTGCATGAAAGTTTACATGCTGACCGTAAGTTACATCACCTTTAACGTAGGCGGACCCCTCACACAATATCTCTAGCAAAATTTTCTTCTTAAATAACAGCGAAAATCAAGTAGAGGAGAAAGCAAGCACTAACTGAAAGAGAAACAAAAGGGAAAAAAAATACCAGCAACATGACAAGATTAAGGTTCCTTGTGTTCGGTTTCTTGGTTATTGCCTGCTCATGCCTTCTCGTCGCCGGCTCGGTGTCGCTGCCGGAAAAACACGTGGCATTATTCATCTTTGGTGACTCACTATTTGATGCAGGAAATAATAACTACATAAATACCACTACCGATTTTCAGGCAAATTTCGTGCCGTATGGTCAAAACTTCTTCAAATATCCCACAGGCAGATTTTCTAATGGACAAATAATTCCAGATTTTATAGGTATGTGTGAAACAAAATGTTACATTTATTATTTTATTTTATTATATCATGAATTTGAATAGTAGCATCTGCGCCAACATTTTTAACTCTATTAATTTCAGCTGAGTATGCAAAGTTACCATTGATTCCAACATTTTTACCATCCATCAACCAAGAATTTACATCTGGGGCGAACTTTGCGTCAGGCGGAGCCGGGGCTTTGACCGAAACTCATCAAGGATTGGTATGTGATCTTGTTGATTAAGCTTCAAAAAATTAGTAGAATTTAGTTATCGTCTTCTCTTAATTTTTTTTCTCTAATTAAATTGTAGGCGATTAACCTTAAAACACAGGTAAGTAATTTCAAGATTGTGGAGACGCAACTGAAGCAGAAACTAGGTGATGCAGCGGCCAAAACTTTGGTATCAAATGCTGTTTATTTACTCGACGGTGGAGCGAATGATTACGTTGTCGCTTTAACCACAAACTCAAGTGTTCTTCGGTCCATCTACTCTAAGAAACAATATGTGGATATGGTCATAGGCAACCTAACGACTATAGTCAAAGTAAGAAAATTAAGTATATCATATATCATCGGGTTTCAGCATCTGTAAGCTTTAAAGTGAGAATATGAACTATGAACATTTTTCATGACCCCCTATAGGAAATTTAACATAATTCAAATTCAGACTTCACAACACACACACATATATAGAGTACTAATCAAGAATTCTGAATTTTATTAAAATCCAAAAAAGTAATTAAGTCATATGATTTAATAGTGTGCGTGTATGAAATTATTTTTTAATCAGGTTATTATGATAGCATTATGACTAAACTAAAAGACAAAAAACATATATTCTAATATAGTGTATTCGATCATGTAGTGTATAAACTAATCAAAACTTGTTTCTTTTTTATTTTAATAATTTGTTTTAATCTGTCAGGAAATATATAAGAAAGGAGGAAGAAAATTTGGGATTCTGAATTTGGCGCCTATGGGTTGTGTTCCGGCAATGAAAGAACTTGTGCCAAGTTTTTCAGGTTCCTGCCTAGAAGATGGTGTAGAGCTGCCTAAATTACATAATAAAGCGCTCTCTAAAGCTCTGGTGCAGCTGGAAAGCCAACTGAAAGGAATTGTTTATGCAAATCACGATTCCTACAATTCTATATTGAACAGAATCAACAATCCTTCAAAATATGGTATGTCATGTGGTCTTCTTGTTAGGACTCTTTGTTAATTTGTGAGCTTGCTTAATTTCATTTAGAATTTGTAAGTAATTCATTTCTGATAATGTGATGGTAGGATTTAAGGAGGCCACGGCATGTTGTGGCAATGGTCCGTTTAGAGGATTATCGAGTTGTGGAGGGAAGAGAGGAATAAAAGAGTACGAAATTTGCGACGATCCTGACGAATATGTATTCTTTGATTCTTTTCATCTATCTGAAAAAGCCAACAAACAAATTGCAAAATTAATTTGGAGCGGGACCTCAGACGTCACAAGGCCTCACAATCTGAAGGCAGTATTTGAGCTGACACATAGCTGAATAAAGAATTTGAATTGTTCAGTAATTAGATGGTGGGAAGAATTGTGATGTCAAATCTCATATGAATGAATAAGCAGTTTTGGTTTCATGAATAAATTCATTTGCAACATCTAATTTTATACGAGCTATTTTAATTTGTCAAATATGTCTTGAACCTAAAGCCACGGGAACACGGGCAACGTCTAAGGAGTAGAAAGCTTTAGCACGAAGGGCAGAGCAAGCCAAGCAAGATCTCTTTCTTCCTATTCTGATAAGTAGGATCAATAAGGGGATTTCCGCTGGCAAGCAAGGCATTCCGGCATCTACAATCCGAAGAGAAAAGAGAAAATTCCCACAGCTCGAGTCTTTTACTAGTCTTCCTCTAACTCTGACTTGGGAAATGTCCAACAAAAGAATTAGATCACTAATATACAATAGGGAAAATACATGTTGTCTCTCTTACTCGGAGTGCGTTTGGGATTGAGGTTGGGCAGCTAAATTATTTGGTAAACACTAACTACTGTGACTTAAAAGCTATGTTAATGTGATTTTTTACTTATATCATGAAAAATATTTTATATCTTTAATAATTTTGTTAAAATTATTATTTAAAATTTATATTTACTATGTATTATTAACTTTTGTTTCATAATTATAGTTTTTTTTCCACAGCAGCTGTAGCTTAAAAATTTCGGCACCTCAATTTCAAACGCACCCTTAAGGGTGTTGCAAGGATTTTGAAGGGCTCCTTTAGAATAGCTGAAGAGGTTATCCATTACCGGACTCGCAGCCCAGAGGCCAGCGAAAATTCCAAGTTTAACGATTCACCCGAATAATTTTTCTTTATGAACCCTGCAGTTAATGTAATTCAACAGCAATTTTTGACTTCCCAACGGGAACCTCAACAGAGCAGATCTCTGTTCACCCCACAAAAAATTTCCATTTACTCCACTTGTCAGTGTACACTCTATATGAGAAAATAGAAACCTGAGCCCGGTCCCAAGCCAGGTCCGGCCTGGACAAGATGAGGCTGAGCTTTTCACGGCCTTGCTTCCCGAAAAAAGGGCATGGCTCGGCTTGGCCCAAAGCAGCTAATACCCGCCTAGCCCATTTGACAACTTTTGACCGTATGATGCCCACCTGAATAACTTTACAGATTTATGTAATGCACTAATGCCACTCAGTTTGGAAGCACAGGCCGCTATCTACTCCAATTTGTTGTCAGAAATTGTGCTAACTTAAAAAATATATATATAATAACAAAAATCCTTTCCTTGTCCAGAGTTCCACCCGGTGGCCTGATGTGAGAAATTTTATTGCATCAACAACCCCATGACAGGATAACATCAATCAGAATCATTCATCTAGAAGACAAAATCTTTTGATTGATACGTATTTAGCATTGACTGTAGAATAGCATTGATGTAAACCTCCACTGATCAAAAAAGGGTTCTATAATTATTGGGGGAGCTCCTAATATTCTTTCTTTTGTAGATATTTTTAGACACACAATACTCAGTTGCTTGCAGGGCTTTCATAAGGTGGCGGCTGTCGGTTGGATGCTGCAAAACTTCAAGAAGCAGAAGAAACCGCCAGCAACCATTAGGCCTCAGACTATGTGCTGGCAGGCATCAGATCGATAATATAGAACGCAAATGGCCCACGTCCAGAAAATATGCGGCATGTTCGCAGATTTTTTTTTCTAAAAAAGTGTGCCACTGCCCACTAGTTCACTCAATTCTTCTCGAACATGAAAATCTAACCCTAGCATTCTTGAATAGGATAAATCAAAACATCAAGTGACATGTATTTTTCCAGAGCAAAATTGAAGTTGTTGATCTTGTTCTTTGTTACTTCTTCAAGTAACCTTCTCATCATCTCAATCAACTGCCAAAATGATCATATATTGTCGTTGCCCAGACGACAAGTTGCTTTATTCATCTTTGGAGATTCACTCTTTGATGCTGGAAATAACAACTATATCAACACCACTACCGAATATCAGGCAAATTTCTGGCCGTATGGTGAATCCTTCTTCGATCATCCAACTGGGAGATTTTGTGATGGCCGTCTGATTCCTGATTTTATTGGTATGTAACCATGCATATGATATGATTATGTATGTCTACAGTGCTAGTTAATCAATCTATAGGCTCTCTGAATAACTCTTCTCACTCTTTTCACAGCTGAGTATGCAAAGTTACCGTTTATTCCAACATTTTTACCATACCACAATCATGATCAGTTTACTTACGGGGTGAACTTCGCGTCTGGGGGAGCCGGTGCTTTAGTCGAAACTCATCAAGGATTTGTATGCCACCTCTCTTCTTGCTCTTGCTAATTATATGTTTTGGGCTTGTTTCAATTTTTATGCTGATTGGTGGATTCGTAGTTATTAGATGATAAAATGTGCATTCTCATCTGTTATTAGACAATAATATTTGGGTATGGGTACAATATGCACTTTTAACTGTGCATTGTTATGAACACACACTTGACAGAAGATTAAAAAGTTCTAAAAGGTAAGCGCAAAAAATTAGCCCTGGATCTAAATTCTTTTGATAACTACTTATTTGATGAATGCTAGTGTAGTGGCTCCAGAAAAAACAACCCAAAGCATTATGTCTGGTAAAATAATTTAACATCAGTGAACATTTGACACATATCTTATTGCATTTGACACATATCTTATTTAAAAAAAGACAAGGGAAAAATGAAACAGGCTCTTGCTGTAGCTGCACTGTTTGTAAGTTGTAACTCCTCTGTTTTTCTTTAGAATCCTTAGTAAATACCCTCTTTTACTCGTACACAAATTCATAATTACTGTATAATTGCAGGTGATAGACCTTAAGACTCAGCTGAGTTATTTCAAGATTGTGGAGAAGCAGTTGAAGCAGAAACTAGGAGACGAAGAAGCCGAAACATTGTTATCGGAAGCTGTTTACTTATTTAGCGTTGGAGGAAATGACTACTTTAACCTCTTCACCTCAAACTCAAGTGATCTTCACTTCTCAAAGAAAGAATTTGTAGGGATGGTGATTGGCAACTTGACAAATACAATCAAAGTAATAGCATCTCATGTGATATTAGTTATTATAGCTATTTCAAATTATTTTTATTGATTTTTTTCCCTTCTTTGTCAGGAAATATATATGAGAGGAGGAAAGAAATTTGCGTTTGCAAATTTGTGTCCTCTGGGTTGTTTACCTAGCATGAAAGTGCTTTCCCCCGGAGGCACTAGTCCCTGCATGGAGGATGCTCAAAAGTTTGTACAATTACACAACAAAGCACTTTCTGAACTCCTTCAGGAGCTTGAAGGCGAATTAAAAGGATTCAAATATGCAGATCACGATTTCTTCACTTCTATATCTCAGAGGTTCAACAATCCTTCAAAATATGGTATGCCCTCTAGTCTTAAAAGCTTTGAAGTTATTACCGAGTTTTTGCCATGTACTTTTCAAAATTACCCAAAACATCAATGTCGATTCTTTTATAGCGATTGAATATAAATTTTTAAGGAAAAAATATTATTTTTAATAAGTTCAAACATACGTGACCAACTCGGTAATTAGCTCAAATGTTAATAACAGGAGCAGTCATCGATGATTTAGTATCGAAAAAGTACAAAACACTTTTCTATTGAGAGATTAACACAATTTTATGATTTTGTTGGTGAAGGTTTTAAGGAAGTCACTGCTTGCTGTGGCAGCGGTCCATATAGAGGACTATCAAGTTGTGGGGGTAAGAGAGCAATAAAAGAATATGAATTATGTGACAATCCAAACGACTATTTGTTCTTCGACTCAGCTCATTCCTCTGAAAAGGCCTACAAGCAAATTGCAGAATTAATGTGGAATGGACCTCCAGATGTCACAGGGCCATACAATTTGAAGATGCTATTTGAGCACAGCACCTGTATGTAGCTGGTGCATATCCCTAATGGATTTTGTTTGTGTGATTGCCAAGAAATTAAGAGTTGGATATGTTCAACCTCGTTCATTGATCAAATTTATATTAGTAAACAAGCATCTTGTTAGATTTAATATTAATTCTTTGTCAAACAAGTTATCTTTTGTGAAGTTAATTTTAGAGATCTAATATATACGAATTTTTCTGAGAAAAACTGCATTTAATTACTTCTTCTTCAAGCAAAGAGCCCCAAAAATGACAGTGAAAATCAAGACGAGGAGACGAGCATTAACTGACGCTTTGTGGTTGTGACAGAATATACCAACATGACAACATTAGGGTCCCTCGTCTGTTTCTTGGTTCTTTTCCCAAGCTTTCGTATTACTGGCCACTGTCACCGGTTGTCGACGCCGGGAAATCATGTAGCATTATTCTTCTCTGGTGATTCATTTTTTTTGATGCTGGAAACCATGACTATATAAATACCACTACCAAAAATCAGGCAAATTTCTTGCCGCATGGTAAAACCTTCTTCAGATATCCTACTAATCAGTATGCAAAGCCTCCATTGATTCCAGCATTTTTACCATCCACAAACCATGAATTTACAGATGGGGTGAACTTATTTGCATCAGGCGGAGCCGGTGCTCTGGCTTAAACTTATCTAGGATTGGTATGTGATGCAGATTAATTAGCTTCAAATTTTGGTGGAATTTATTTGTCTTTTCTTCGCAATCAATTTGCTTTCCCCTCTCTAAATTGTAGGCGATAGGCCTTAAAATACAGCTAAGTCATTTCAAGATAGCGGGGGAGCAATTGAAGCAGAAACAAGGTGATGCAGCAGCCAAAACATCCGTAGGCGTAGCCAATGCTGTTTATTTATTTAACATTGGAACCAATGATGACTTTACTACTTTTAAGTGTGCTTTTGTCAGACTACCCTGAGGGACAATATGTGGACACAGTGATAGGCTATCTAACGACTACAATTAAAGTGATCTAAGTAACATAAGCGTGCAGTGCATATGTTCTCTAATATTTACCATTCAATATTGTTTTTAGCAAGTTATTTAAAGTTAGTCAATAATTTGTTTTAATCTTATCGGGGAAAGGAGGAAGTGAATTTGGGTTTGTAAATTTGGGGCCTTTGGGCTGTTCACCGGCCCTGAAAGCACTTGTGCGAGGTTTTTCAAGTTCCTGCTCGGAGATGTTTTTGAGCTAGCACTTGTGCCAGCTTAGAGTCGTACTCGCTTTAATTATTAGTATTTGAGTTAATTAGTGTATTTAATAATCATAAGTGTTAATTTAATTGTATAAGTTCTTATTAATTTTTTTTTTGTTTGGTTGTTTTTAGTACAGATTTTGAAAGTTAAATAAGCTATTTTAAATCTACTAGCAAAAACTCAAATTCTGACCTTTTAGAAATAAAGGTTAAAATTTTTTTTCTAAATGTTAAAATACCTAAAGTATTATTTACTTATTTAGTAATTTTATTTTATTCTTTTCATAACTTTAAACAATTTACATATTAAAGTTATTTTATAATTTTTAATAAAATTTTTATTGACAATCAAATAACTAAATTTTTTTGCTAAGAACTCTATTTAAAAAGCTATACCAAGCAGAGTCTCACTCAATTTATTTATTTGTTTTAGACAATACCCAAAACATCCTTGTTGCATATCTATTACTATTAAAATTTAGTTAACTATTCTCTACTTTTGCTTGTTGCATGGCATATTTGTTTTGAATTTTAAGTTAAATCAAATAAGTAGGGGTGGGCGCGGTTCGGTTCGGTTTTTTACTACATTTTTTATAATCGTTCGATTACGATTATTTTAAAATTATAATCGCGATTAATCAAATTATTGAAATAATCAAATACTCGATTAATCAAAATAATTCGATTCGATTCGGTTCGATTATTTCGATTATGGGCCTATTAGATTCATTTTGAGCTTTTTTAAATTTAAAACCTTAAATTAATAAATTTACTACAAACATAAAAAGAAGATGGACATATTTTTAAATTTTAAATTTCTTTTTTTCCCATAATCAACCTCCACTTCTTGCACTTCCTCCTCATCATAATTTTCCATTCTACACAAAAACATGCAATAACATGGACATATTAGAACAAAAGAAGATAAAATCATTCTACTGAGTGATTGTTGTAAAAGAATGGAAACCATGATAATTCCACCGACTATGACAATCACAACTCAAATCCATACTCAGAAGAATTGAAACCTAAATTGAAGCCATTGATTGTTATTTAAAATAAAAAAGAATAAAAGGAAACCGATTACTCAAAAAAAAAAAAAATCAAACCACGATTGCATATGACTATCACAACTCAAATCCATACTCAGAAGAATTGAAAAAAAATTGAAACCTAAATTGAACCCATTGATTGTTATTAAAAATAATAATAATAAAAGTAAATCGATTACGCAAAAAAAAAAATCAAATCCTTACTCAGAAGAATCGGTTTAATACCAGCCCACTTTAATACCCACTAATTTTCACCCATACATACATACACGATTTGCCCATGACATTTTTTGCTCTCCAAACAATTTCTTTTTTCTCTTTAACACTGATATTTTAGTACCACTAATGTTTTCATGACTCGTGAGACTTGAAAATTTTTCTCTGCAAAAGATCCAGGTGGATGTAAATTTCTTCCCAAATATTAATGATTATCACTGCTTCTTTTCTTTCTTCCATTTTTCCCCCCCAAAAAAAAATTACGAAATTTATTATGTTAATAATTTGAGAAAAAAATTATAATAATAATGTAGCACAAGCATAGTGCACTGGCCACTAAGTCAAAAATTTAGTTTATAGGTACAATTTAATCATCCTCTCGAGTCTCGAATGAACCATTTATGAAAGCAGAAAACTTTGTTTGTTTTTTTTTCTTTGAATACCTGATTTGTCCGGGGAAGGGGAACAACGGTAAAGCTTCAAACTTTGCGCATCAACGACCGCGATCCAGCTGCAAAGAGATAATGACCGTTCGATTAATGTCGCGTAATAGATTTAACGGCAAGCTTCTATCTTCTGCGTGCGTGAACGAGTGAGAATCCAAACTCACAAGACAGCGGCAGCAGCAGGAGATGATAGCGGCGGAGACTGGACAATGAGCAGCAGCGGCGGCGACGAGATCAAGTTTGGTTTTCGGCTGAACTCTGAAGAACAGAACTACAGAGAAGAAGAAGTGTGGCTGTGGGTTTGCTGCTGGTTTGCAGCGTTTGCTACTTTGCTTTCGTTATTTGACAATCGGTTCGGTTTTACTATTTATAGTATATTATGAATTCGGTTTTTTGAAAAGAAAAAAACCGCACAAAAATCGAACCGAACCGAACTGTTCGGTTCGATTTTTGATTAATCAACTTTTTTTGCCCACCCCTACAAATAAGTTAAGTCGAATATAATAATTATTTTATAGTAGAAAAGTTCTATCCAATAATTATGGTAGTAAATATAAGAATGTATTGATGTTATTTTTGAAAATATATAGACTAGTAATTAGGTAATTGGACCAAACCTTAGATACTAAAGAGAATTTATCCTAAACCTTTTCAAATCACTTATCTCTCTCGTCCAAAAGTTAATGGTAGGAGCATCTCCAATAACCTTTATAAAATTTATTCTTCAAATATCTATTTGCTTATTTATATGGTAAATAGAAAAGTGAAAAAATATGTTATTTTCTAAAAAACTCTTCAAATATAAATAAGTTAATATTATTTTAATCAAATAATTATTTTTTTAAATGAAAAGTTAATAGCAATTAAAGTACTTTTCTCTCTTTATCTAGTAAAAAATATATATATAAATTGAAGAGGGAGAAATTAACTCTCTAAATTTAAAGAGAGAGAATTATTTTTTATTTGAAAAATTTTAATTTAAGTGTCTTTTGGAACCTTTAATGTTGATGCGGCTCTTCAAATAAGTAACAAAATATTATTTGAAGAGCCTTTTGATGATGCTCTAATGAGCTGGAATAATGTTGGGGAATGAGAATCATAATAAATTGTTTACTTGAGTTGCATGAATCGGAATTAGAATAGGCTGGAATCCCGTTGATGTGTTTATTTTATCTTGAAATCGGAATTAGAATAATCTAAATTGTTTCAACTTACTAAAATGTCCTTAATTAATTATAATAATAACTATGTTGATGTTGATGATGATGATGATTATTATTATTATTATTAGAAGTACTATTAATATATTAATTAATTATGCTTTATCATTAATAATAATCATAATCGGATTCATCGTCATCAACAAAATATCCATTTCCATAATAATAATAATAATCATCATCATCATCATCATCATCAAATTAATCTATTTCCCAAATAATCATCATCAATAAAAATAATACATTTCCCAAAAAAATAAATTAACAACAATAATCAAAATTGGAATTGTCGTCGTCATCATCAACAATGGCAACAATAATCATCATCGTTGGTAGCAGCAGCATCATCATATCAGAATCATCGCGGTCAGAGACGAAATGAGATGGGGATAAAATCGACACAGTCCAATGTAGACGAAACTGGCAACTAACAACTGTGCACAACTGACAGACCACGGCGACAAGATAATGGATGGGCGTGACAGTGATGGACGCAGCTCCGATGGCATTCGATTGGGAGGGATGGGCAAGAGAGTTTAGGTTTTAGGGATTTTTTTAATTTTTTGCTTTTTATATTTTTTTTTATCTAAAGTGAGGGTATTTCTAAAATAATAAAAAATTAATGTGGACAGAATAGGAAATGTTGGGAATGAGAGTCTAATTCCCAAGTCCCCCCTTGAGAATCAGATTCCTATACTTGATTAATTAGATTCCTATACTTGATTCCCAAGTTTCTGCGGAGTCCAAAATGAATCTCATTCCTCCCCTTATTTTACCAAGAAAACGTGAGTTTCGTTTGGATTACAGATTCATATTTCTAAATATGGCAAGAAAATGTACGTTAAAAGTAGGGTTAGCAATAGGACGGGAGAGGATGAGATTTACCAATCTCAGTCCCGTCTTGTATATGTAAGTGGAATAAAAAAAGTCTCACTCTTATCCTTATATATTTTTTGTACAAAAATATATCCCAATTTCATCCCAAAAAAGATAAGATCATGCGGGATCCCATCCCAATTCGAAAAATTCACATTCATAGTTGGCAATAGAGGTGGGCAATAGACGGTTCGATTCAGTTGAGGTATCGAACAGAACCGATCGGTTCTTAAAAATATGAACCGAACTCGAATCGAATTTAAAAACCAAACCGAACTGAACTGAAATATTTTGGTTCGATTTGGTTCAGTTCAGATTTTTCAATTGAAATAAAAATTTAGGGCCAGGGATTTAAAAGAGAAATTTATTTTTTGGTTTATATATTTTCAATTAATATATTATAATTAAATCAAACTGAACCGATCAGTTTTTCAGTTAAAAACCAATCGATTTGTCAATTTTAGAACCATTCGGTTTTTGTTCATAAAATCGAATCGAACCAAACCGAACTGAATTTTTTCAGTTCGGCAAAAACCGCACCGAACTGAATTTGTTCTGTTCGGTGAAAACTGAACCGTTTGCCCACCCCTAGTTGACAATGAGACAGGATGGGACAAGATTTACTAATCCCAGTCCCGTTTCGTATATACAAGTGGGATAACAAAATATCACACTCCTATCCTTATATTTTTTTATGGGATAAAAATATGTCTCAATCCTATCCTAAATGGGATGGAATCCCGCCAGATCCCATTCCATCAGGAAAAATTGTCATCCCTACTTAAAGTATTCCATTGGACTCCGGTTGGACTTGAACTCATGACCTTTTGTTTCCAATGCAAATGTAACTGAATTAAACTATTCTCCGGGGAGCCCTTAAACCATAATCTCAAATGAGGTTGTATTTCAAAAGTCAAATACATTTCTTGTTTGATATATTTTTGAATCAGTTTTTAGTTTATATTTATTTTTTCTATTAATGTGGCTCTTAAGGAGACCACAACATGTTGTGGCAGTGGTCTGTTTAGAGGATTACCGAGCTGTGGGGAGAAGAGGAATACCAAAGTATGAATTATGTGACAATCCTGATGAATATTTTTTTCTTTAATTTTGTTCATCCTTCTCAGAAAGTTAACAAACAAATTGCAGAAACTCCCGGTATCATAGGATCTTACAACTTGAAGACACTATTTGAACTCTTATATCTTAAAGACCATAATAATTATCATATAATATCAACAAAATTTGATTTTGTATTGATTATCAGTTGTCGTAAATACTCGTTGCTTTTGTGTGTGCAGCGATGGATGTAAACCAACCTTTTCGATAGGTCAAATATTTAATAAATTATCGGACCCGAAAAACAACAATTTACTAATATGGAGCCAGCATTTTTATCATTGGGCTTTTCATAAGAGGCGTTTAATAATAATAATAATAATAGAAAAAAACAGAGATAAAATAATTAGAGAAGGATATACAAAAAGAGCAATTAACCTATATGAGTTAACGGAATTGAGCTATTATTCAATCTTAACTAAATGATTTTGCTACTTAACACGTAAATCCAATCTACTTAAATCTCACGAGAACATAATGCGAAGTGTGAAAAAAAAACCTGAAAGCATAACGTCAGCAAAAATAGGAACAACTAATATGGATGGGAGAAATTATTGCAACAAATATCTGTCAGCATGAAG
This sequence comes from Citropsis articulata, assembly GCA_030449925.1. NCBI lineage: Eukaryota > Viridiplantae > Streptophyta > Magnoliopsida > Sapindales > Rutaceae > Citropsis > Citropsis articulata. The sequence goes on from JASUUH010000210.1 coordinate 15,211,128, forward strand.
CAACATTTTTTATATTGAAACCGAGACTATCATTATTTTGAGGATATTGCAAAAATTCTGATCACACAAATGGGAACATGCCTAGATCATTGCTTTTAAAGAATTTTTTTAGTATCCAAATGGAACTTTTATGGGGCCTTTTCTTTTTTTCTTTTGATAAAAGGGTAGCTTTCTAGTTTCTTCTCCTAGTATTATTAATAGAAATAGATTTCTAAGGTTGTTAGTAAATTTTTAGACTATACATATTGTTTGGGGGTAAATAATGACCAGACCAGCCACACAAGATGATACCTCTTCTGCTTTGATACGAGGAGCATGATGCACCCAGAAGCATAAGTCTCTCTTTGCCACCAAGTATCAGAATTCCCTGCTCGCCATCACCGAGGATCCCTGCTCGTCATCGCCAAGAATCAGAATTCCCGGCTCGCCATCACCGAGGATCCCTGCTCGTCATCGCCAAGAATCAGAAGTTCCTGCTCGACCCGGTGGAACATGGATATTTGCTCGCCCCTTGAAAGATTCTCCATGGGAATGCCGTCGCGAGCAAGGATCTCCTGCTCAGTATCGAAATGGGTCGTTGCGGGAGTAGAGGTGGCAGGTTCAGTCAACGCCGGCCATCAGAACATGCATCACTCCGCAAGATCCAAGACACGAGGCCCGCTTATCACTCCCACTTTCCGGAACTCTAGGCACGAGGCTCTCAACCGCAACATCCACCATCAACCGTTCACACACCCATGACGCATATTCAGTGGAAAATGTGGAGAACGTGGATAATGAGAGCTGAATTCACAGGGAGGGCTATAAAAGGCACAATCAAAAGAGGTAAAGGGGTTGGACAAAAACAGATAAAAGCTCTGAATTGAAAAGTAAGGATTGGGCGGGGGGTAATTAAAAGGCTAACAGAGCAATTTCTTTTTTAGTGTTCTTTTAATTGTGTGAGTGCCACAGAGTTGGTGGTGAAGGTTTTCTAAAACACTCGAATCGCTGACTTGAGCGTCGGAGGGTTTATGCTGGGAAAACCACCCAGCGCACTCTGATTGGTATTTGTGCACGCAGGGCATCGGAGAAGAGGGAAGCAAATTTTTCTGCTCGTGATAGTAGAGGAGAACCGCAAAGAAGGGACCGCAAGGTAAGGTCGAGCAGAGTAAGCGAGGAGAAGTTCATGTTGTTGGCGAGCAGACAGAATCTTACATCAACACATACATATTATATATAATTAGAATTTCAATGGATCGCAAGTTAATTATAATATATGTTCAGAAGGGAAAAAAAAGAAGGAGTTTTCAGTAGGTTAAATGGCCCTGATTTAATTAATGCTTAAATTTTAATTACGTACCTCATATGTTACAATTTAGTTCTCCGTTTTCCCTTCAACACATCACGTTGCATCCAACAACCTACAGAGGCTCACAGGATTTACATAACGGCTTTGGTTTGTAATGAATTATCTATAGCTTTTATAGCATGCACGTTGTCATCCAGCAGTCCAACCCAGTTAATATAATAGTTCTCTATTTTTGGGAAAATAATCAAACTACCCCGTTGATTCGATAAATATATCTTTTCCTTTTGAATTTTAAAATTCATCAACATCTGTTCAAAAAGTTATTTCATTACTGCCATATTGGTTGAGATATTAGTTTTGTTTCTCAACTCTTTTAAGTGTATAGATCAAAGGTAAATTTTAATTTACTTGACAATTTTCGACTTACTTCCTCATATTTTGAAACATCAAGCTATCTCTCAAACTCTATTTGTTTTACACGTCAATTGGCTTAAGTTGTATTTATTTTTTTATTTGAAATTTGAATAGGTCTGAATTTGGCTGAAGTTTGAATAGGGCTGAATAATATTTTTTTTTTCATTTTTAACATCTAAAGAGAAAAGCTTAAAAACTAATAGCTTGACATATATATCTTTTTAAGTGGTGCATATATTTGTTCTTCACAATTTATAAGTTTCACAGATTGATTAGTTTAGTAACATTAAAAAAATACTATTATTATTGATCTTAATTTAATTTTTAATGAACGATGTAACTATAACATCAAATTTTATTATAAAGTCAATACTATTATTTTATTTTTGATTCATCACAATTGACATAATTTGATTGTTCAATATTTTAGTTTAGCTAATGTTATCATGTGAATAAAAAATTAAAGCAATTAAAAAAATAACTTCAACAATAATACAATAATATTAGGTTTATACATAATATTGGAAATACATGAATTGCTAAGGGTATTTTTGAGATTTGAAATTAAAATTTTTCATTTAAACTTCAGACTTTAGATAAAAGTATACTTTTATTACTTTTTCTATTTAGATAAAATTGTCTGATAATAAGTTAAAAAAACAAATAATTTAAAATAAACAAACGTTTGAAAAAAAAAAGTTAAATTCAGACTTCAGACTAAAAAACAAACAGTAACTTAGTAAAGTAGGAAAATTTCCTTGGCATTAACAAAATATACTAACAATCAAGTTATCTCATAAGCTCTCTTTACTTCATATAGTCAACTGAAGTTAATTTAGTAAAATATGAGAATTTTCTTGGCACTAACAAAATATATTAACTAATTGTTAACATTGACCATTAACATTAAAATGTTAAGAAAAAAAAAAGTAATCCCATTAAAATATTCAAATGCTAAATGACTTAAAGATCCTTTAACCCTTTTAGCATTATTAAAGAAAAATAATATAAAAATGCGATAACTGCATAATTGTCCATATAAATTTTCAAATTACAAAAGCATGACGCAATATCATACACACCATTGATTTCAGTATTTAGGTCAGCAATGTAATCTTAGTTAAAAAAAGATAAAGAAAAAAAAAAGAATATCCCACAAAATTAATCAACTGTTCATCAACTTCTTCATCAACTTTTAATCAATCATTTTAACAAATCGAAGTCATGAGCAAAATATATTTTCCAACTTCCAATCCAACCAGTCATGTGTCGACCTTGACTGACAGTTGACAATAGAGGGAAAATAGCATACTGCAAAAGTTTCCTTTTGAAAAATAATGGCCCTCTGAGGCATAAGACTATGAAGTATAAATAAATATATAGAATCAAAGGGCAAATTAAAACCAGCAAAGAAAGAAATATTGATTTGATATCTGCCATGAGTTCTCTGTTTATTATTCTTTGTTTCGTGATCCAGGAAATAACTTCTCAACATAAGCATTGATTTTACCGTACGGAGAGACCTATTTCAAGTTTCCAACTGGAAGATGTAGCGATGGCCTTCTGATCCCTGATTTTATTGGTAAGCTACCTAGCTACTACCTTAAAGAACTGTTTTATAGCTTTCTTTGATCATAACAACACCTATCATCATCAATCTTAATTTATGACTTTGGAATGATTCGCAAATCTTGTTGCTTTTATGTAGCCATGGATGCAAAACTACCCCAGTGGAAACCCTATTTAGAACCAAGAAAACATCAACTTACAAATGGAGCCAAGCTGGGTGGGTGTTCTGATCCAGGGATGGCAAGATAACCGGGTTGATTGGATAAACCCGGATGATTGTTGAACCCTGATGAATTTTTGGATCAATTCTTCGACGGTTGGTTAAGAATTGATTCGGTCCGGATTTTTTTTAAATATTGTTTAATTAATTTTTTAAATTGTTATTTATAACTATAAAAGCATAAAAATGAGCAAAGCCCCCTTACATTTTCTACTTCATCCTCATCATCTTTATGTTAATTTTCAAAATCATCTTATTTCGTAATCTATCATCAACATTTAATCACATCAACATCATCAACATCACAATATCAATTTCTTATGTTAAAATTATATTTATCTTTTATATTTTGTTTTGTTTATATATTTATTTTTTCTATTTTCTTAATATACTTTGTTTTTCATCAAATCAAAAATGACTTTATCTTTTTCTTTCAATTTATTTCTCCCCTTTTTCGTAATTAAAAATCATATCTTTTTTATTCGGTCCGAGAAAAGAAAATTGACTTTTATTATTAAAACAAATTGGTATTTTAGTATTTTTTTTGTTTGTTATCATGATTTTATCAAAAAATAAATATTTTATTATTTATCATGAAAATTATTTATTTAAAATATTTAATGATTTCAAAAATTTTTTTTTTTTCTAATTTTAATTTCTAACCTTTTATCAATTATTTCTTTTGATTTTCTTCTGAAATTCATTAAGTGTTTTAATTAGTTGTCATGATTTGGTGAGGTCATAGGAAACAGCCTTGATGTGGTCAGTAATTGTCTAATTTAATTAATGATTTTAATTATTATTGTTTTCTATATTTTTGTGAAAAATATACAAATGAGAGTTGCATTATGAAATTGTATGAGTTATTGTTACATTGGAATTATGATAATAGTTGGTGTATATTTTTCGTGTTTTGTTTTATTTTAATAATTTTGGTTCGATTTGTTTTATTTAAATACAAATAAATATAAACATGTTTCTCTTTGATTTTGTTTCAATGAAAAAAAAAAACTGCAATTGGGGATTTGTCATTATCGCTTTGCTTTATTGTTGCTTTACTTAACGCTTTCTGTTTATTTGAGTTTTAATATTTTCTCATGTCTTTGATCGATGACGAAATTATAATTCAGATAAATATATTTGAAATATTACCGAATAGCATTGTGTTGTTTGATAAAGAATCTGGTATATGTTTTTATTTATAAATTCTTTTATCGTTAATTTGAATTGTGAAGTTGTATTGGAATATTTTTTGTTTTTGGACTATTGAATTTTTTTCTTATCTTGGTGAAATAAATTTATTTTATGTTGGTTGATTAATTTAGATTTGAGTAATATGTTTAAATCAATTTTTGTAATATTTGATATATTTTTTTAAATTTTAGTAATAAGATATGGATCCTGATGTTGATGGTGAATAATTTGTCTATTTGAGATGTTTGTATGATTGTGTGAAAAAGATTTGATATTTGTGAAAATTTGGAATATAAATGAGTATTGAACAATAGATTTATGTGAAAAGAATTAGTTTAATAGTTTAATTGAGTTTGCTTAATATTGGTTGTTGTTTGTTAATTTATGAGTAATTTGATTAAGTATGTTGATATATTAAATAGTTTGTAAAATTAAAATATTTTTTTATTTTGATTTTCTAAATGAAAAAAAGTAAAAGGATTTGAAAATCAACAGGATATTGTACACGGCCATTTTGCTTTTCTTTACTGTTATTGTAATGAAATATGAATTGGAAATTTTCTTGGTCGATTAAAGGATTAATTATTAAATTATTTAATAGGACCGGAAAAAATTGTTAATTTCTATTGATGTAAAAATAAATATTTGTTTTTTATATTTATGATGAATACTAGAATGAAGATGGTTAAATGTGAGGTATTATATTATGTTTTGAAAAGTGAATCGTGAAGATGTATTATTTTGGAGAAATTTGAACATTGATGGAGATCATGGCAAATTGATGGATAATATGTGTAGTTTGCAAATAAATTTGATTTTTAAAAATTTCTGAAATAATGTTTGAATGATTTAATTATTCAGCTTGAAAAAAATTAATTCGAAAACTAGATTTTTTTTTAAATTTATTTAAAACCATGTTTTGTTTGAAAACTTAAAGTATCAAATTTGATAAAAGCAAAAATTTTTGTAGCGTTAAATTATTGTCATTAAACGGAAAAGGAATTCGGCCTTGTTTCTTCCATTCGTTAATTTGGTTGAAAAAAAGATGTTTGATTCTCTTGATGATTATTACAAGGTTGAAATATGGATTTTTCTCTGGATTCGCCTAATTTTGTTTAGTAAATAGGCCGATTACTTGATTAATTTGTTTAACAAGAAATTGATAAAATAAAATAATAAAAATTTTAAAATTAAGCAAAGAACGATCTTGAACTTCGATCCAAGGTGTAAATTTCAGATCATCGGCGAAATATAAATTTGATAACTTGTCCTTAATCGGTTGTGTAAGCTTATTCTCAAATATATTGATCACAATAAACAAATCTTATCACAATTTAGCTCATTCTATCAATTGATAGCTTGAATAGTGAGAATGGAAAAAATCAATTAATTGATTATTGATTTCAACTTATTTTTTATTTAAGAGCTTTTACAGTTATGTAATTGTGGCCATGTTTCACAGCCGATGATGATGATTCGGTTTCCAATTCGGATCACAACTCTGACTAGCGATAGAAAAATAAATATTGAATTTCAATTTAATCAAAATTTGAAAATAGAACAAAATAAAATTACTTGGATTGAAATTTTGTTAAGTCAAAACCATAAATTGATTAACCCAAGAAGAAAAACTAGCCACATGGTGGACAAAAATCAAAATTATTTTTCAAAGAACAAGCTTTTACTTGTCTCCTTTTTGTCTTCTCCAGACTTCTCCTTCTTGGGCGTCCGCTTTTATAATAGTTATTTAATATTTTGAATAAAAGGAAATCTAATATTAATTCTAATCTAATAAGGAAACCTAATAAATCAAAAATAAAATTAAATAGGATAGAAATATTTATTCTTTTATATCCTAAAATAAAGATGGTTACGAATTTTTCTTTCAATCTCATATGTTTTCATTTGCTCAAGCAATTTGAGGAAAATATAAATTAATCATAATCCATTTTCAGCTCTAATAATTCACACAATTTCACCAATATCAAAATAACAAAATATTATTTATTTATCATAGTCTTTATTAGCTCTAAATGCTAAAAAAAAATATTGGTTTATTTAGTTTGTTATTTCAATAATTTAGTTTGATGTTATTGGTTTTGTGAACAATCGCTTTTTTTGGTTTGGACAAGTATATTTATCTCTTTATATTATTTTATGAATTGAAATGTATTTGTTGAACTTTATTTTATTATTGAGTTGAACTTTCTAATGTTTTATTTATTTTGGTATAATATATAGATAGTGAATGAATTTGTTTTGTATGTTCGTTTATTTTATTTTTTGGATTAATTATCATATACTTGAGATATAATTTGTGATTTTTAAATCAAATAAATGAACAACAATGAATGATGATATTGATAGTTTAACAATATTGAAGAGGTTTTAAATAATTCTATAAAAATTTGAAAACAAGTCTATTAAATGTTATACATGAAAATTGCGCATTATTGTTCAAGTTGCTAAATGGTCCATAGTATGTATAATATGTTTTATTGATAAAGAAGTTTTATTCGATTATATTTACTGAACATTTGATTATTAAAGTGATAACTTTTATCAAAGAACAATGTATTATGTTGTTTTTTGTTTTTTCAATCAATATGTTACACACTTTAAGCGTGTGTTAAAAGCACTGTTTGGAATCATTATCAAACCCAAAATATAGATTACAAACAATATTTTCTTTCCATATTTTGAGGTAAGAAATTTAATACATTACTTTAATTTATGTGACATTAACATTTGGTTAATAAATTAATAATTTTAGATATTTTCGGTATATTTGATGGAACGTTCTTTTGGTCACCGACATAAAATGTCAATCGAGATAGAAAGACTGGTATTCAAATATCATGTGTCATTCTTTTGATGTTCACATTTGTATACTCAAAGGCCAGCCAATGACTCAAAATTATGGATGTTAAATAGACCGAATCTTTCCGTCAATAAATATTATATATATATATGTGTGTGTGTGTGTGTGTGTGTGTGTGTTAATATCTTTGGTATATATATATTCTTTGGCCATTTTAATTAAGTTATGTTTTATTGTTTATTTTAGGATTTACGTTGTGGATTCGGATACATAAATATGAATGGATTTTTGTATAATGAGAGATATCATTTACGTGATTATAGACGGTCGAGCATGTCCCCAAATTTATTATAGACATTCATCATTCTAATGTAATACGATGCTTTGGTGTTTAAAAGCGCGATTTTCAATTTTAAGGATATGAATTATAGTTTGCATAAGTAACGTATTAATTATATTGTTTATTTTATTGATAGTGATAGGTTATTTGATTTTGATGTTCAATTTGGTTTGGCGAAGAATGAATGTATGAATATTGATTTATCTCCATATTTTGTATGAATGAATACTAAGATGTTGCGCTTGTGGTATGATTACATAATGTGCATAATGTTTATCATGTAATTTTTTAATAATTATTTTGTTTAAATTATGTGTTGTAATATATATCTTTGAAATACAAATTATATGACCCAAGAGGGGGTATTGGTATTTTAAAACTTATCTTAATCACCCAATCTAATCTAACTTAATAAATTCAAAACAATAAATAAATTCGATCATAATAAATAAGAATGTATTTGAAGCTTAAGATTGTATAATCGTGTATAAGCTCAATTTGTTGTGATCAACCATTGATTTGATCGAATGAGCTTATTTAGTTTGAAAATTTTATACGTTTTAAGCGGATCGCCTTATTAACTTAACCGTTTGCTTTAAATAAGCGGTTGAGTTGTATAACCTTTCATTAATAAAGCAAAATAAATTTGGCTTATTAATTCTTTAAGCGGTTCAAGGTTAGCTGAAATAATCGGTTCATAGTTTTAATAAGCATTTTAAGTTAATTTCTAGAACAAATTTGGTTTAATTAACTAAATGGTTCAGTTAATTGAAATAATCGGTTCGCGTTTAAAAGTGTTCGTTAATTTAAACTTCAAACACCATAATTTCCACTTCGAGTTATGGAAAATTTGCGTTTAGTAAGCAGTTTCCGTTTTCATAAGCAGAACGTTAATTTCAGACCGCCACAAATTTAACCGTTTAGCGGTTGAGTTATATTTAAAAATAATCGGTTTGCTTTCGTAAAAATTTCGTTAATTTCGAGACTGCAATTTGGCTTAATTCTAACAGCGGTTCGAGTTAACAACCGAAATAATCGGTTCGCGTTTTTAAATAAGCAGTTTAAATTTTCCATGCAGTTTTCCGTTTTAGTAAAGTTCTGGTTAATTTAGAGACACCGCCAAACAAATTTGCTTAACCGTTCTAACTAACGGTTCGAGTTATGGAAAATAATCGGTTCCGTTTGTAAAGGTTCGTTAATTTCGAGACACCTTAACTTCTAAACTAAGCAGTTCGAGTTATAATGAAATAATCGGTTAAGTTTAATAACGTTCTGTTAATTTCCAGCATTTTAACAAACATTTAGAACATACTGGACATTATCGGTTGGCCGTTATAACGGTTATTGTTCTTCTGGTATTTTTTGAAAAAAGTATTAAACGCGTATTCTGTTTTTATTTTAATTTTATCTACAACGACGTATTACGTTTCGGTTTTAAATCTAATGATTTTAAATTCAAATATAAGTAATTAAAACACCATTTTCATTTTCATTTTTATTCTCAAAAAATACAAATCCAGAAACAATACCAAATGGGCCCTAATCTTGCAGAAAATGAATGTCTACCAGCACTGACAGCACTGTCAATCCTACATAACGGTGGGTTATTCAAAGCAGCGAAGGAACTAGAGATGCAACTATCCGATTCCAAATTCTTAATTTTTGATTTTTACAGCACACTTCTTGAAAGAATTAATAATCCATTGAACTACGGATGGTTTAGAATTTTAAGTTCATGCATGTTTATACAATTCCAACAATATTTTATGTTTAGTATATTTGATTTGATTTGATTTTGGGGGGTGTTAATATGATTTGAAGGTTTCCAAGAAGCAGATGTAGCATGTTGTGGCAGTGGGATTTACCGAGGACCCAATTGCGGAATTGGAGAGTATGAGCTATGCAGTAACCCTAGTGAGTATCTGTTTTTTGATGGTCATCACCCCGACTGAGCATGGTTACCCTCAGTTTGCTAAACTATTGTGGGATGGAGGAGAAATGAATGTGACAGCACCTCTTAGCTTGAAGCAGCTATTTGAAATTGAGATTGATCCCGAGTTTATGAGCATTTCGGGAGATAATTATAATGGTCAATTTAAATTGGATGAGTAAATTCGGAATAATTCTCATCACAATTCACACAATAGGAAATATATGTTCAATTATTGAATTTAACGAAGTTTTCGGCAGGTTGTTTGGTCCCAGACCTAACATTAATGATTACGATTTGTTACCTAATTTGCCCTTTTGCCATGCACTTTGGCATCTAACAGTCAACTTAGCCCTAAGGTTGTTTATTGTTAACAAATAATATTAATTTACCAGCTTAATGCCTCGCTATTTAACCCCCCCAAAAAAAAAAATCATAATAATCTACATGAATAATTATGTTATTGAAAATATATTTTAGTTCGGCCTGACCTGAGTTAAAAAAAATGAAGTTTTTATCTTCACAATTGCTCGTATCCACGGAAATTTTCTCTTCTAGTAAAGAAACTTTTATGAAGATTTCCAACTATTGTGTGTGTCCTTGAGGGAAGAAGCGTCAACAAAGTCTGAAATTGTAAACGTGAAAAAGGGTTTGAAGATGAATTCGGGAGAGGGGTGCCAAACTGCCAACTGTCCAACTCTTTAAATCAAGAGACACTCAGACACATGCGCATGGTAGGGCAAGCGTTGGGTAAGCACGGTAATGGTTCTAGCCCAGCTTTGCTCAATCATAATTGAACCAACCTGAGCTATAACCGCAACTTTGGGCTATCATCGCGGCCAAATCATAATCACAAAGGATTTTCAAGCTAGATACCAAAGCACTTTGCTTGCATTCACAAACTAAGAAATTCTAGTCTATTACTTACATCACTATTACGTATATGCCAAAATTCGTTTTTGTGGGTGGATGACCCAAGTGAGTGAGTCACCTTACCTATATGGATAAGTCCAAATGATTCCAACCCAGAAAGATGATTTACAATTATTCTCCTTTCATTATATGCACATAAAAAACGATACTACACAAACCAATAACCATGAAAGAAGGAAAGTGAAAGCAACAACCAAGTAGATTGTAGCGTGTGAGCAAAATCCTCAAAAAGAAATTAAACAAAATAATAATAATAATGAAAGGCCATGAACAAATGACAAGAATTTCAAGCTAGTATTTCTCGACAAATATGATGATTGGTGGGCGTTAAAGTGATGCAAGTTCCCCACGAGAAAGACCAATTTTGTTCTCATGTTTATGGAAGGAAGCGAGTCTTCATCGCAAAAATTTGAAGTAGAAAAGGAGGTGAAATGGCAATTTTTACACCCAAAAATTGGTATTAAAAAAAAAAATTAAACTCAAATATTCATTTTTTGTACGAGGAAAAATAACTAAGTAGTTATCTTATTTGTAAAATTAACTCTTACCTTTTCATATTTTAAAAAGAGTGATTATACAGCCACAAACTTTTATAAAAATTGATTTGACGTTAATTCATTAGTTGAATAAAAGTACGATATAATAAAAATATATCATATAGGTCAAGAAATATTTAATTTAATTAATTTTGTCATATTACATTAATTTATACAAAATAAATTTATATAAGAATTTGTGACTATACTATTATTCTTTTAAAAATTATCATAATCTCAATAACGTTCCAATAATAAATAATTAGGAAAAATAATTCATTTCCTCAAGCAGCACATAAGATGGATGGTAGGAGATGCTAAGGCAGCTAGCTAGCTGATGTGGAGAATCCAATATAAAGAGATTTACCGAACATATGTATAACATGATTAATACGGAATCATTAAAAAAATACAAAAATAATAATGATAAAAATGACCTTCTCTTGACAAATTCTCACGTTCTCAATTATTGAGGTTTGGTTTTATCTGTCAAAGGCTAGGCCACCAATTCTTCGTTTAAAGACGAATCAGAAACCTGAACGCTTTTGTTAAGTCAGAGACTACAGCCTATCTATACATACTCGCTGCCGCAAGCAGCCATCGAAGACACAGTCTCCAACTTGTTCATGTTCATGTCTTGCCCCATCTCCTGCTGTACATTCACTTTTAACAAAAATACAAATTAATGTCACAAGATAAGATAAAATTTTTCATTCATGAACATGCTTGAGGTGGATTTGGAATCCCCTTCGCTATCCTAAAATTATTAATATGAATAATAAAATTCATATTCTCTTTTGTTTTCATCAGAAAAATTATATTAACTTAAATAAACATTAATACTAACGAAAATACTAATTGGGACTTTCTAAATCATGCTCTTTTTTTTTTTTTTTTTAAAATAAACTATGTGTTGCCATTTCGTACAAATATAAAAAGTAAAATATGCATAAAAATATCAACGTGATAAAGGGGAAAAAAAAAAAAAAAAAGAACTACATGGTTGGGATCAATTCGAAGTTGCAATCATTATCATAATTTTTCTATAAAGAGAGTAGTGCCACACATCTCTAAGTTTTATCCCTAAATCATCTCAATGATTTAGTATTTATAAAATGAATGATAAAATAATATAATTAATACACGGTGTCACATCATTTGAGATAAAATTTACGATGATTGTCATTATTTTTATAAAAATATTAAAATTTATATTATTTTTATCTTTTTTATTAAATATTAGAATTTATATTATTTTGATCTTTTTTATTTTTTTTATAAGTAATTTAGCTTCAAAGAAAATTAATATTTGTTCATTTCTTATGATCTCATATATTAATTGAACTTTAAAACTATAAAAAATTATACAAATAACATAAGAGTCAACCATATTAACTTCAGAATTATTAAGATGGAGTCCCTTTCACCCCAAAAAAAAAAATGTAGTCAATACAGACACAATGATTAAACTAAACATGCTTTAACATGTTCTTCTATGAGAAGAATTACCTGTATTAATGTTATTGGTCTAATTGTCTATTCTGACTAATTCAATTAAATTATTTTGTCATCAGATGCAATATAAAACAAATTTTATATAATTAGTTGAACCACAATAAATCACATGATACGCAACAAAATTTAAATAATAGTGTAAAGCCAATTTCTCCTCCCATTTTAAAACTCTTTAACAATTGTTGTTGTTTTTTTAAAAAAAATTAATAATATTACTCGTACCACAAAAAATAAATAACTAACATTTTGTATTTTTTTCACACAAGACCGCGAGTAAAATACGCGCAGCCTCCGGCAAGCGAGTAAGCCCTCTCTCGGATCCTCTATGGATGCAAATTTGGATCTACTGTTTCTGACCTATTAGAGAGACAAGACACGTGGCGTCGCTATCGGCTCAAGAAAAAGACGATGTCGTAGATACCGTGCACATCTCACGTGGTTGAATGTTTTTACATCGACGAAATCTACGTTTTGACACGTTCACTGTGCCAGCTGTCTCCAGCTACCTCCATAATCTAATGCCACGCTTGACAAAGTCCTATCTCCGTCCAACGATACTTGTCTTGATCTCAGCCGTCGGACGGTGATCAAACGGCCACGATTCAAAATTTTTGTTTCCCTTTTGGACAGGTAAACGATAGCTGAGGCCTTTAATTTCACGCACATCAAAGTCATTTAACTTCATCATCGTCATTATGACATTGTGTTTTTTTGGTGGGTTGGGTGTTTGTCTGTCCACATTTTCAAAGATTTGATTTTCTCTTTTTGTGACACATTAAAATTGGTTTTAGGTACCAAATCATTATTAACTGCACCCCATGAAAATCATGTGTGTCTGTGAGGGTTTTTTTTTGGCTTTTTTTTTTTCACTCTCTAATAATACCTGTGTCTAAATACCTTGTTAATGGAGATAAATTTACGAACATATTTATATAATATGTGGTGGAACTTTGCGGAAGCTAAGAGGCCTAAGCGCAACGCCTTCTGGATTGATAAAAATTTCCAAGAAAGATAAGGGATTAAGAGAGAGTACCATACTAGAATCGTAAAGAAGAGTTTTGATTATTATTTGGTTGTAAGTATTAGTAGAATTCTGATTGTAATATATTAGTATTTCAAAAAAAAAAATTTAATTTTCTTAATTTATCCCTAAGTTTATTGTTTTTACTATAGAGAAAAATTTTAGTTCTACTGCCAATGATTATGAAATGCACATCTCAACTTCATTAAAGGGACGTTTTTGAAGATGAATGAGATTTATCTTAAAGTGTGTCTCTGAATAAAATTCATAATCTCTGTATTCATCTTTGGAGTTTCCTTTACATAAGTGTGGCTTAACGTACAAAATCAAAAACAAAAATAAACATGGGTAACATAAATATGTTTATAGAAAATAAATTTTCAAAAAAAAAAAAGGCAAAAACAAAACAAAACAAAACAAGCCCCCATAACACAAATTCATTGCATTGATTTTGTAACAACATATATTTTTCATGTTATTGACAACATAAATTTATGTACCATATATGAATGTACAAATGCAATGACACAGTTGCCGTGAAGGTGGCAATTAGTTAGTTTTCAAGTCCATAGTGGGCAAAAGCTCTGTCATTTTCCTACAAATATTTGTTTTTTGTACATAGTGATGCTAATAGACTTTTCGTAAATTGTTTGGTGACTCGCCATTTGAAATCTAATGCCAAAATGTGCAAACTGATACCCCACCAATGAAATTATAAGATTGAATTATGAGGAGGAAATTTCTCTGAGTGTCCACACATATAAGACCACCATGTCCACAATTATTTAATTTATATGATTTATGAGTCAACTAATAGGCTTCTTCAATCACTTTTCATGGCTTCATTTTCACTACAATAGACATAGGTCTTAAAAAAAGAGGAGGCATGCATGGCCCCATTATCTTATATGTGAATTCAAAAGGACCGATCATTGTAAATGCCCATTTAAAGGGTGTAAAATGCTCATTGAAAGTGTGTTTGCGATTATTTCTATGAGCTTGCAACGCCGCTATCCTTAAAGCTTTTTATTTCAGGCTTTGTGTATTAATTGACGTTCCACGAATGCTGTTACTTTTATATGTAAACTTTTTTTTTTTTTAATACTTTCATATTTAGAAAAAGATGAAGCGTGACACTTTCGATTTCCTCTTACAATTTATTATTATTTTTTTTTCCTTTCTAAATCACTAGTCGTTTACAAACTTTTAATACCTCATTTTTGTCCGTGATATTAAAACACATTATTGAAAAAGAACAGCATTGATAAGTAACATCATGTTTCAGCATACGAACTGATTTTGTATTAACATTCGGTACGCGTACAAACTAGAAATAACTAAATTTGTCTTTGAAAATGTCACACTCAATAATGTACTTTCTCCATAAATTTTTATTTTTTATGCTGTTGATGCAAAAAATTTGGTCATTCAGTAATAATTGATCTAAGGTGGGAACATGACGCGAGAGAGCTTGGTATTCTTGGGTTCGGGGATCTATTTATTTATGTTATCGGGTTGAGTTAGGTAAAACCCTATAAAACAAATGTAATGGACAAAATGGGGCATTTAAAATTTATAGCCAGTATATTGAAAAAAAATAGTTGAGGAATTAACTTGTAAATTCACAGAGCTTATTCTAATCAAATAATTAAGCAAGAAATCGCATTGAAATAAAATTTTCACAAGATGATTATTAATATTAGATAATGTCAAATTTATTCATCAAAGTTCCTTTGTGCACTTTTTATTTTTTTATCACGGAACATTCTATATCAATGCCGTCCAAGAGTAATATTTCATTTTTTAGGTCTACTAAACATGAAAATAATAATAATAATAAACATGTAAACGTGATTTTTTTTTTGTTATAACTTAATTATTAATTATTCAATTGTTGACTAATTGATGAGTAATGCAGTTCTACAAATGTTAAATTAAGCTACAATCCATGTACGCAACCTAAGTGCCCAAATATAAATTCAACGATTCTAAATTTCTAATTTTGAAAACGAAAAAAAAAAAAAAAAAAGAGAGAAAGAATTCAAGATTCCAGCGTAGAAGTTTCTGTAATTTCCGAATTTAAAAAAGGTTGTGGAGCAAGTTGATCAAGAATGGCACAATAGTATATTCTCCATCTCCAATCACCATGGGATCGACTCAATTATTTTCTTTCTTTATTCTAATTAAAGTGTATAATATTTAAATACTTTTCTTTTTATAACGAAAGTGAATATAGTCCCCAAAGATAGTGGAAATATATTCTAATTGAAATAGACAAATTTCCACAAAATTGAAATTTCATTTGTGTTGGTGAGATGAGGACAGCGTTGATTATGCATTAAATTTACGAGTTGACTCGGATCGACTCAGTCCACTTCCCCTTCCCAACGGGCGCATTTACATTTAATTCATTGTCTATTTGAAAATAAATATATAAATAAAGAAAATATCCCAATAATTGAATTAGGAGTACTTGCCCAGAACCAAAATAAATTTCAGAAATTTATTAAAATTCAATCTTTTTTAATACTGAATTTCCTCTATTCGAATTAGAATCTAATTCAAACCCAATTATATTAAAATAAAATTAATTTAGTTAGACCAATCAACTTTGATTTTTTTCTTCTAATTTTATTGTCTTCGGATGCACTAAAGGACGCAAATTTCTTGTCGGCATAGTTTGAAGTGATAAAATTCAATTTAATTTTCTTGTTAAGGCGGGTTTATCTTTACGGATAAATATTCTCTTCTGATCTAAGCTCTTATCAGTTTTTAAATATCTTGTACCATACGTCTTTAAGTAATAGTATATGAATATTTATCAACTATCAATGAACTATGTATATTTTTTATCAAGAAGAGATCACATCATGAGATAATGATAATCCTATCTTTACATAGTGAAAATAATTTTTGATGTGTAATTCTTACATAAAAATGCTTAAGAGTTTGCATAATAAATAAAAGTTGATAATGCTCCGAGTTTACTCAAGTACAAATTGATTGTATGTATAAGTATTTTTTTCCTCTTTCATAAGAATTTTCTAAGTTATTGAAAAGAAACCATTTCTTTTTAATCTCTTACTTGAATTGAATATAGATTTTTGAAATAGCATATAATTCATCAAAGTTCCACAAATAATTTTATTGATTTACTCATATTTTAAATCTTAAAGGGATAATAACATACAGATCCCTAATATTTCCAAAATCTTAAGGAACACATAAAAATACCATCTGATATAAAAGTTAGTAATTCTGTATTTCGACTAAATTAATAAAATCAAAAAGTTCAAATTATGCTCTTGAAACTGAGGGACTCATTTGTTTTAAAGTCTTCCACTAATACTCTATTCTTGAATTAATGTGTAAAATAATGTGTTTACATAAATTTGTTTTTTATTTTAAATAATAACATGTTCATTAAAGCAAATAACAAGAATTATCATTATAAGTCTCATTGACATATAAGGAGACAATATGCACAAGAAATACCTTCTTGATCGTTATCTCCATAAACAAAAAATATGAAGAAAATAAAGTAAAACTCTCATAAGAAGTAAGAGTTTCTTTTTAACTATTTTACACGATCCTCCGTCATAATGGTTGGCTCTTCCAATTGATAATGCGATAGGGTCTTCTATGAAACTTAATCGTTTATGGCATGAAATCCTTCATCTAATTCTCAGATACATCAAATCTATAGAAAATCCATGTCATTACACAAAAGACTAATAAAAATTTTCAAAATTACTACAAATCCAAATATTAGAGGAAAAAAGTTCACCATATATTTAAAAAAATTGAGAGAGGAGAGAATATTAATAAATATGACATTTTAATTTAACAAATTATGACATTATAGTTTAGTTATTTTATCATCAAATAACCAAATTTTGTATCAATTGGGATTAAAATATATAAAATATTACTAAAAAAAAAAGTGTGACATCGCCCAAAATTTTTTAATTAAAAAATTACCAATAAAGTGTAATAAAATTGTTCATTTTAAAGTGCTCAACAATAAATTCTTGACACTATAAAGTAAATAAATAAATTATCGCAAAATCTGATCACGGGAAAAACACGATGTAAATTGTGCTTATGTTGAATTTCATAAAAAGACAAGGACTCAGATGTTACTACCCGAAATTTCTAAACAATTTTTTTAAATATAATTCCTAAACAATTTAAAAATCAAAATAAAACTCGTCCGAATCACGCAACTCACACCCTACAAACAAGGAAGCAAATCCGAAATAATTTCATAACAGCCACGGATTCGCTAATTAACAAACATTATTAATTCATTAATTTCACAATAATTAACAAAAACTAAAAATATAAATACAACATCCCACCCCAATAAATAAATAAATAAATAAATGGGCCAGCAAAAGAAAACAAGAGAGAAGACCAATGCCAACACAAACACAAAACTCAAAACTCGACCAGTTGTGTCTCTGGTCGGTCTCCTCCTCCTCCTTCTTCTTCTAAATCTCTGATCTTTCTCTCGAAGACGCTGCGTTTCACATATTTACTTTCACTCTTTCACGTACAAAACATCGTGGTTTAATCTTTTTTTATTTAGGTCCAAGTCAGCGAGTCTCATTGTAACTTTATACGATTGCTGCAGAGCTGTCTGTTAATAATAACGATACTAATATTTGTAGATTCAGTGAAGAAGAAAGATTGTAGCTTTTTTTGTTCTTGCTTTTTGTGTTTTTTTTTTTTTTCTGTTTTCGTTGTCGTTCAAAGAAAGAGAGCCCCTCCGAGCTGAAGCTCGGGATCCCAATTGCAATGGCAACGGAGAAATGGATTGATTATACGCACCATCACTATCCTTGTTTTCTTCAAAAGTTTACACTTTATGAAACGCGCTCGGTAATTTTTTTTTTTGTTTTTTGGAACTTCTTTTGCTTCCTCTGACTTGATTTATATTATATGGTAGTATGTTTTGCTCTTTGTAGCAAATTTTGATTTGTTATGATTCTTTTCTATTACCACTATTGTTGTTATTCTTGCTTTTAATGAGAAAATATGATGTCGTTTTTTGTTGTTATATTGATGTGTTGATGATTTTGCATTGGCTGCAATTAGCATGATAGAAGATACAGATTTTGACTTATATTTTTCATAGAGTTTTAAGGAGTTATGATTTAGATTTGTTGTTGTGTTTAATCGTTGCATGGTGTTGATGGGAATTTTTTTTTTTTTTTTGGGTTTATTTATTGGAAGCAGAATTTTTATATATGTGGAAGGTACAAGAAAACAAACCTGTGGAGGGTGTTAAAGATTTATCGGTTACAGCCATCAGAACTAAACATTGTTGAAGATTCTGCAACATATTCAGATTTTGAATACTTTGACCTGCTGAGACGGTTACACGATGGAAACAGATCGACGGGTGGACTTAAATTAGTTACCAAATGTTTTGGCATAGTTGGTATGTTATATTTGGAATATGTTCATATTAATGATTATAATTTGTTTCTTTTTGTAGTATTTATGGTGTTTTTTATTCATTGATTCAGGGTTTATAAAATTTTTGGAACCTTATTACATGTTGCTGGTCACGGCAAGGAAGAAGATTGGTGTAATTTGTGGCCACGCTGTATATTCCATAAAGAAGAGCGAGATTATTCCAATTCCACATTCATCTGTGCTGAGCAATTTGGCTTATTCTAAGAATGAGAAAAGGTCTTTTGTCAATTCCGCATGTAAATGTAATATGTACTTGGTACCATGAAGAGACATGTGAACTTAGCATCGAGCGTCGTACATTATTCATTGTATTTAGATGAGAATTTGTGTCATTGTCTGATTGTTTTACTTTTGTCAATAAAACTATATTGGACTAATTGTCTGTGTTTTGGAATTCATAAGTAGACGAGTTCCACACCGGTGGAGGTAATCTCTGTTTCTACTTTCGTTAGTACACCATTAATTGTTTAAGTATTGGTGGGAGCTTCTGCTCTCTGGTAATTGCAGCTCGTCTACCTTTTTATGTGAGACGCAGATAGCGTCTCTTTTAAAGTTTCAGATTACTATGTTTGATGTTGTTGCATTTATCTTAGTTAATATCATTTGTAGAGCCTATTTCCATTTCATTTCCTGCATTTGTACAGGAGCAAACAACATTGCCGTAGGTGATGTTATTATTAATTGTTGATTGAGGCAAGGTATCATTGGCGTTTGTAGGGACAACAGTTTCTTTCCTTTTTGTTTTAAATTTATAGCTTTTTTTTCTTAAATTCTTTCCACTTTGATCAATTTATTATACATGTTTTAACGTGCTTTGCTTTTCTTTCCATCCATTTTTCTCTTGTGATGTATAGATACAAGAAGCTCCTCAGCTCTGTGGATCTTACGAAGGACTTCTTTTTCAGCTACTCATACAATATCATGAATAGTCTTCAAAAGAACTTATGTAACAATGGGAAAGGACACTCACAGCATGAATCAATGTTTGTCTGGAATCATTTCTTGACTCGTGGAATTCAGAATACTCTCAAGAATAATCAGTGGACCGTTGCATTAATATATGGCTTCTTTAAGCAGGTATGGTATGTTTGAAGGGTATTGTTTCTCAATTAATCTCATAAATGCTAGAAGCAAATAAGAAATGAATATCATCATATTCTTCTGAAGGTTATTGTTTATTCATATTTCTGTGTTGTGGTTAACCTATGGAGTCAGAATCTCATGGCTGAACTTGCAGGTTCAGGATTTTATTTCTTTGCAAACTTACTTGGTTATTCATTATAGCTGCTGTTAAGTGTTTTTTTTTTTTTTTTTGGGGTGTCAGACGTTGCTTTTGTCTTACGCTTATACGTACTGTTTATTTACAATATGTTACTCTTTATAGAGCTGCTGAAGTTAGGTTTTCTTATATGCTCTTTGTCAATGGACTTCCCTGGTCAAGTGTTTGTAGGAGTCGGGATATTGACAGGATGCTTTTTGGTTCGTTGATCCGCTTTGCTTGGAAGATCAATTGAACATTTCAATAATTTATGCTTGGCTTTCTCTTCCTCTCAGAATTTCTTTTCAAATAATGTTTTTCATTTAATTAACCAGAGAGATCTAAAGTTTGATATGATAGTTATGTTTTCGTGCTTCATTATCCAGGAGAACCTTTCTGTAGCTGGGAGGGACTTCAAGTTCACTCTCATTGCGAGACGCTCACGGCATTATGCTGGCACAAGGTGTGATATTTTATTGTTAACAAATAATAGGTGTGAAAAATCAAATCCACTCTTTCTGATTTTAGGCCGACAGATTAGTTAGAAGGATCAGTTAAACAGTTGATTCCATGTTTTCATCTTTGTTTGATCCTCCGAGAAGACCCCAATTTCTATGTTACATTTTTATTGAAGATGCAGATTCTGTTCTATTTGTGATATTTTATTTTTTCTTTGCTTCTAGATGATCTCATAGCTAATATGATTTTCACTTCGATTCTCTCCTGTCATATAGATATTTGAAACGCGGTGTCAATGAGAAGGGTAGAGTAGCTAATGATGTTGAGACGGAACAGATTGTGGTTGAAGATGTTCCTGAAGGATACCCAATGCAAGTCAGTTCTGTTGTACAAGTCCGTGGATCGATCCCACTTTTCTGGTCTCAGGAGACGTCATGGATGAATATTAAACCTGACATTATATGTAAGCTTTGGTACATAATCTTACCACCCTCAAATTGTAAATCCCATGAATTTTTGCTGATTTTTTCTTTTTGTTTACAGTATCAAAGAAGGATAAAAAATATGAGGCCACAAGACTTCATTTCGAAAATCTTGCAAAGAGATATGGAAATCCTCTTATAGTTCTGAATTTGATTAAGGTAGGTTT
Source organism: Citropsis articulata (assembly GCA_030449925.1). Lineage (NCBI taxonomy): Eukaryota > Viridiplantae > Streptophyta > Magnoliopsida > Sapindales > Rutaceae > Citropsis > Citropsis articulata. Next base: position 15,232,759 of record JASUUH010000210.1, read on the forward strand.
TCTCCAGTAATTGTGAAACCCAACCATTTTGCTTTCCTATGAGCATAATGTTGCAGCATTGTTCTATCTTAACTCAGTTCTGACATGCTTTAACTTCATCATTTCCCTTTTGGCTGCTATGTTGGGTGACTTACAGACCAATGAGAAAAAGCCGAGAGAAACCATTCTTCGGGCAGAGTTTTCAAATGCTATTCGGTTCATTAATAAAGATTTGCCAAAGGAGAATCGCCTAAAATTCCTTAGTTATGATCTCCAGAAACACTCTAGAAAGTGCGATGGCTTCCCCTTGATTACACAAATTATTTTAAATTTCCAGTCATTTGAATGGTTACTTACATGAATTGATCTTAATTGTTTTTATTAGAGCAATAAATGCGCTGCAAATTCTAGGCAGAGCTGGAGCTTACGCGTTAAGTTTAACTGGCATCTTTTATTGTCAAGTGACACCAAAGCCTGAGGGATTGTTGAATTTATCCTACATTGAGTAAGTTCCAATCAGAATGCCATGTGTTTAATTTGATTCTTTTGTCATTCCTCTTGACTTTCATTGAATGATAATTTAATATTCCATCTTAGGTCAGCCTTCATATTCTATTCCAAGTGGTTATTCCTTCCAATCTGATTTAAACTTAATCGAAAATAATATTGATAATAATAAATGGTTGTAATTTCTTTCGGAACAACAGCCTATTCATTACCTTACTTAATAAGCATCCTTGCATTTTTTCTGCTTAACTTTCTTTCTAACTTTGCAATGTCGTGGCATCACAATGCAATACAGGAGAAGTGATGATGACTACCCTCAGAATCTCTCCCATAAAATTGAGGATGCTGAGACTGTAGACACAGAAGTTAGCAGCAGCAGCCATGTGCCGAGTGCAAATTTCTCTACCAAGGTACCAATCCTGCAAAAAGGTGTATTAAGGACAAATTGCATAGATTGTTTAGATCGCACAAATGTGGCCCAATACGCCTATGGGGTAGTCGCTCTTGGGCTTCAGTTAAAAACTTTAGGACTTCTCAAATCCCCAAATATTGGTCTAGATAACCCTTTGGCTAAAGATTTAATGGGTATCTATGAGACTATGGGTGACACTCTAGCTCTACAGTATGGTGGATCTGCTGCACATAACAAGGTAATCCTTGTACATGTTGGTTCAGTTTTGGAGAATATTGGTAAATTGTTGCTTTTGTATATGTTGACAAGATTCTAATAAAATTCATCTGTTTTTCATTTCTCATTGATGATCCCAAACAGATATTTTGTGAACGGAGAGGCCAATGGAGAGCGGCGACTCAGTCTCAGGAGTTTTTAAGAACTCTTCAACGTTACTACAGTAACACCTATGTTGATGCTGAGAAGCAGAATGCAATTAATGTGTAAGTTAAATGAAAGCATTCTTTTCGACATCAGTGTCTATAACTGAAATTTAAGCAATTGTATTGTACCAATTGATACCAGTTGCATAGGCATGGGTGTAATATAGCATCTTCGTAACCGTTTGGCTTGATATTTGAGCAGATTCCTTGGTCACTTTCAGCCACAACAGGGTAAACCAGCCCTGTGGGAGTTGGACTCGGATCAACATCACATTATTGGGATTCATGATCCTAACGTTATTGAGAGTGCAAAGTAACGTCATCATTCTGAATACCAACATTGTGTTTTTAAGATCGACTAAGTTATTCTTATGGCCACTTTAAATTATGTGTAGGTCATTCTTCAAGAGGTCTCTTTCAGATGGTAATATTCTCAGTGAGAGTGACTTATGTCTGATGGCTTCAATTGTTGGGCACAACCAACCTTTGTCTGAAAGGGAGCACAGAGGTACAAAGGGTCTTTCGGAGTCCACTCCAGAGATCTCATCTTGTGAAAGTGATTTATCATTTCCCAGGTCCGCTTAAATATAACTTCTATCCAAATTCAGAAATTAAGAAATGCTTGGAATGCATTCCATTGGACTGACTAAATGTTGCATTTCTGTTTAGGTGTACACCCTCAATGCCTTGGCAGAAACACTTTCAACACATAGAAGAGGACCAATACCTTGAGTTCGATCCCAACTGTTTTGATGAACGTGGAGATGTGTGTAACTTTACAAACTTTCTTGATTTAGACTGGCTTTCTTCATCAGGAAATTCTTGTGAAGACGATGTGTGCGACAGGTAGCTCCAGTGAACCCACAAAAAAGCATGTAGTTCTCAAATTATGCATTTAATTTAAGCCAAACATATCCGTTGATGTCCAGTCTAATGTTCATCAAATTATGCAGGTCGGTTGCAAGTGATTCAGGTTCCAGCCTAAAGGTCAGGGTTTTAAACTTTTTATTGCAAATGTAATTCATTTTCCAGTTCATAAAGGCAAATTCTCGATATCTTTTCCACTTTTTTTCCATATCCAGGGAAGGGAACCAACGGCAACTGAACTTGCTAGCAACAATGTGTTGGAATATGATCAAAAGTTTGTGCAATGGGTAACGGATGGGGAGTTATTGTTTCGTTGAAGTTCATTGCGGCAAGTGTTCATATAGAACTTTCTTTCCCCTAACCTTCATCAGAGTCAAAACCCATCCGAAGGATGGTGATTGTGTACAGAAAATAAAGCGACAGAAATCAATTTGAGAACAATCTTGGGTTCAATTTCAGGGATCATTGGCGACCCAGGACAGGTAGCATCATTAAACCATGGAATTTTTGGGCGAAGCACAGGAGTAAATAGCTAATTCATTTATGAGCTCTCATCCATAGTTTTCAACCTTGTAAATAGTTTATAATTCTGCAATTAGAGCTCCAATTAACAGTTTCAGGTCATAGGTTTTAATTACTTGTCCACCATGTTTATATTTTCTTCTGGTTAAAACAGAAGAATCAAATGAAGTATTGCAAACTAATCTCTTCCATCCTTGGATGTTACCATCAAAGTATCATCAATTCCAGAGAAGATGGCAACTTTAGCCTCTTTCTTCTAGGCTTTAGCTTCTCAAAAATCTCTTTTTAAGTAATTATGAATCTTAAGATACAGAGCGGAATTTTAACAATTATGTAAGATGGCTTTGTTATCATTGGAATATCAGCTCCGAAATGATGAAAAATTTTCAGCTCTGTTGTGAATAGTATTGAAAATAGTAGATTCACCATTATACCCATTTGTGAAATTACTATTATACCCATACATATTTTCTATATAAATGAGTTAAATGAAAAGCTGAAGCTCAGATTGTTCCCGGCTTCATATCTCTCTTTATTTCTAATTAACTGGTTCATCGTTTATGCAAATCATATTAAGATTTTAAGTATAAATATTGTAAAGGCATGAAACACATAATATAAAAGCTGTAAAGCCTTCTCAACTGGGTTTCATTAAAATTTAAGGCTATGCAATAATGAACCAGAAGTTCATTTATCCAAAGGCATTTTTTATTGACGCATAATTGCTTTGAACACCAAGGATTTGTAATGAAGCATGAAATTATTGAAAAATTCTCGTAAACATCCATTCAAAAACCAGCAGATTCTGTTGTCCAATGAGATTATTTGTATTGCTTGCTCACAGAGAAAACATGTGGTTAAACCACACCCTTATGAAATTGGTCATTGATCTCCAACATATCTACAAATAATTTGGGGAGATATATGTGGAACAATCTATACACATAGTGGACCATTTTGCTACTTCATGATTTTGTTTTTTAACGATACATCTGTGCAATGGTCACATGTTTGTTTGTTATACACATACAATATTGTATTTGCATAATTGATTACATCATCATATAATGCTGATATCTTGAACCCCCTGTTAGGTGATTCTTTTCACAGCACGAGTTGCAGATTATCACTTTGATAAGATAATTTTTCCATCATTGGGGAATAGAAAGCCTCCTGAAATAATGCATGAATTGTCTTGGGAAGTATTTTTGGATTATCTCAATGAGATCCTCATATTAATCAATGTGAAAATGAAGTACAGAATAATGTTTTTATAGCAAATTGCAAATCAATTGCTAGATGCAGATATAACAAAGTAACCAAGTCATATATTTCAGTAGTTAATACACTAACTAGGGTGATTATTCTCGCACAACAATCAAGTGTATAAGTAGTTGATGAGTGATACTCCCCTGAAGAGAAGAATTAAAAATTAGGATCTTATTGAAAATAAAGCTCGAGCTCTAAATGTACCAATTTTATCTGCATCACAGTTTTGGACGAATTGATTGTCCCTGAAGAGACGCAAATCTTTAAAGTAACTGTAACTCTTGAAGAGGCAATTGAATATAGAAATAGTGAGATTCCGGTTAAATATTCTCAGTGTAATATTTAAAAGGCGCCCGGTCTTAGATGAGACCAAACACCCTGAAAAACCTCCTGAAGAGGTACATGCCCAAAGATAAGGCATAAAGCCCTTGTCATGGTTGGACATATAGAAATGTCTATATATTTTACACATACATGTGTGAAAATCATAAAGAAAATTATTATTAATGATGTGTTTGTGTTTATAGTAGTTACTGACGTTGTAAATGATCATGGTCTGCAAATTATTGATGAATATAGACAAAGCCATGATTGGCCTTAATAAATGGCAACAATTCCAGTAGAATTGACTCCTCTAGCTAAACATAAAATTTATGGACCTGTAATCTAGACACCTGAAGATGTCAAACTCATTACATATAAATGGATATTTGTAAGGAAACGTAACGAGCATAATAAAATCACTAGATACCAATGGTATGTGCTTTGTTGCACAAGGTTCCCAGCAGAGACCTAGTATTGATTATTAAATTATATATTCCCAATGATTGATATTATTATGTTTCGATTTTAGATAATTTAACAGTCTCAGGAAAGACTTGATATGTATCTTATGGATGTAGTGACTATATTTTTGTGTGGTTCACTTAATACTAATATTTTACATAAAACTCCCTGAAGGATTTCATATGCCTGAAGCATATAAATCAAAAGATTGTAATATTAAGTTACAATGATCTTTGTATGGAACTCCTGAAGAGCTCCTAAAACTACTGAATATTTAAAGAGCACATTTGAAACGAAAGTTTTTTCTTGGAAATAAAATATTTCTCAACCTGCAGATCGAGCATAAAATAAAAGAGTTCATTATCCATCCATTGACTAATGTTGAAAAATCTTAGAAATATTTTTAGTATGGATAATGCTCATTTTATTTGTTACATTTTATAAATACATTATAGATGAGACAAATAGGAGAGAAGAATTTAAGGTCACATGCAAGGCTCAAATCTAATGTTTTTCGCTTCTTACTATTATCTCCATCGTTTTTCTTGTCTTTATTGGCAGTCTTCTCATTGTCATCACCTCTTTTCTCCTCATTATCATTTGGCCTAGATTGAGAATTGACTGAGTCGACTTCGGGCTAGTATGCCTATAATAAATCAACCAATTCGTTGGCGCTATTGGCATGGATAAAGATTTTTCGTGTCGAAAAAGGGAGAAAACCTTGCATCACAGCACCATCCAAGAAAAACAACAACATGCTATAGAAATTATTTACATTTAGCAAATCGATAGGTTTCTGATACCTATTTTGTTGCGACCATGAAGCAATAGTAAATATTTCTTTTAGGGTTTTAATCCACTCGGTAGAGCAATAAAAGCATCAACACGGTCGCTCAAATCTAGAAGTCATTTACATATGTTAGAAACAGTCTCATGTCAAGTTGTGGGAATAATTTCTGTTACACACCCCATAAACCCAATCTCACCACTTTTAAATATTGATCGTATTTTTCGCTTACTTAATGCCTTTTCCAGATCCTTTGCAGCATTCACACGGTCTTGAACATTTCCAGAACTATTCTCACAAAATACACAAATGTTTTTGAGCTAATGTGCTGTGGACTCAGCCATTATGTTTATGGGAGTTTTATGTTTCTAAACTGCAATCTGCATATTTTGCAGGTAGCATTTCTTTAGGGCCTGTTTTGTAGATAAAAATTTTTTACTGTTATGTGCACTGTGCTTTTTTCCTTTGATTAGATTTTGTCTCACTGGGTTTTACTGGCAAGATTTTAACGAGGCAGTATTAAGCACATGTAGTAATATTTTTACATTGTAAATAAATGGTGAATCCAAAGGAGAGTGTTGTGAATACTATTGTAAATAGTGGATTCACCATTATACCCCATTTGTGAAATTACTATTATACCAATGAGTGAAGTGAGAGCTGAGGCTCAGATTCTTTCGAGCTTCATACCTCTCTTTATTTCTAATTAACTGATTCATCGTTTATGCAAATATACAAATATATAATAGGTAGATTTATAACAAGCACCTACGACAGGAGGGTGAAGAGAGGTGATTCACATTATTTGAATTATTTGGCCGGCAATCTGATTAATTCGATCTTCAACAAAAAAGGGAATTTATAAAGTTCAGAGTTGCTTGCCATACGCCCAAAGCTTTGTGAATTAGCTAGATTGTTAGTTGCTTGGGAGATTTTGAATTGGTATACCACCTTATCCATCAATAAACTTCTGTGCTTTCACGTACCTAGGGATGGGAAAATTACCTACAAATCCACCCAAACTCATTTGTAAATACCTGCCCGCTGTGTGTAATTTTGCGGGTTACGGATGTATTTAATATTTTAAATTTAAATTTACTGCAGATTGCGAGTGGATTTGATATTAACAAAAAATTCACTAAGTACCAACGCTGATATCCACCGACCTATATTCTTTATTTTAATTATTTATATTTTTTTATTTTAATCACAAGAATTACATTAAAAAATCTAATCAAAAAATATATTTAAATTAAAGTTTCTAATTCCTAAACTTAACTTATCTCACTGCAACCTATATACAATAAGCTTTTAATAAGTAAAAATTTTATAATTTTTATTACTAATATTTTATTTTACTTTAATTGATTTTATTTGTTTTATCTGAAGAATAATTGTATAAAATTTACTTGTTCATATTGTTGATAATAACTTGCATATTGATTAAAAGATGAAACAATACATTAATATTAGTAATGATGATTTGCTTACAATAGAAATATTTTATATTAAATCAATTTTTTTTGTATTTTTTAATATTGAAATTTTAATTTCTTATTTCTATTGATAAATTTAAAAATTACGGATATTTTAAACTATTATTATATATTTATAACTTGAATTATATAATTTAAATTTTTATGTATTATTAGAAGTATTTTTTTATATTTATAATTTTAAATAAAAAAAACCCACAAAACATCCGTTACAAGTGAACTTGATGACTATTAAAACTTGCTGCAAACAGATTTTTCTAAAAACATAAAAACCCGCTGCAAACCGTGAGCAAATTTGGTAATTTAATTTTTTCGCAAATAAATTTCTTAATGGCAAAATTGCCATCCTTACACCTGTTTTATGATCCACCATCCTCGTTAGGGAAGGACTATGGCTGCGTCAATTTAATTCCGATGACTGCTGACTGCTATTATTAGAAAATCATTCTTATAGCTTGCCTGCCATTTGACAAATATAACATTATCCTAAACAAACTAAAAGTTCTAATCCAGAGTTATACAATGAGTAGACTTTAAATTTCAAATTTCAGAGAAGATACTCTTTGACATCCCAGGATCCAAGCATCAGAGAGACTGGCAATATCAGTATTGACAGATAAATTTAGATGACTAACGTTCCAAAATATTAGGTACCATCATCATCATCAACAAAACCTAATTCTCAATGTCTAGAACTACAACTGTGCCCAAAAAGAAAGGTTGATAAAAGGATGAACAAAACCATAGTTCTTTGCCGCACATAAAGAAGTTCAAGCTAATACATAGTTGTAGAAGAAAAGGCTTGAAATGATCAAAATAAAACTCTCAAAATAAGATTAGTCCCAGCCAGTAGGTTGTGGGGCAGAAGCAGAAGCAGAAGCAGAAGCAGAAGCAGAAGCAGAAGCATCTGGAGCTGCAACTGCTGCCATTGCTGGCGCCGGCACTGCATCCCATCCATCCCCACTCAAAGGAGCTGCAGCTGCTACTGCTGCTGCAAGTGAAAATTCATGAGCTTAATGCATACACACTAACGAAGTAATAGCAATTAAGTACCGAAGAATTTGGAATAGGAGATCTTGATAACATCTGATTCCATAACGGCAAGGGTCAGTAACTAACCTTCTGGGTAATAGGGAACACCAGAAATGGGCTTCTGAACTTCACCACCCGCCCACTGACTATCAGCAATTTGGGAAGGCCATTGATCACCACTGGTAAGATTCATGTTGTACTCTGCTGTAGCATAATCAATAGCAGCAGTTTCTTCTTCTTCAGCCTGCTTGGTTTCTTCTGGCTCCCTGTAGAAGAACAGATCAACCTGCACACAAAGGAAACAGAAAAGTAAAATGGCAAACATAGGCAAATAGTTAATCATAGAGAATACCAAGCCATGTTCTAAAAACATTCAAATTGCACCTCAAAAGAGAACAAGACGATTCACAAATCTAAAAAGCAAATTGTCTCTCAAAGACATTTAACATTTATTTACCATCACATCCCACTTGTGGCCAGGACGAATAGTGCCGCGCATCTGGAGAACCATTCTAGCCAAAAGCCAGAAGAGACACCCAATGCTGTGTTTGCCCTTGTTATTGGCAGGAATGCCAATATCAACATAACGCATAGGTGAGTCAGTGTCACAAAAGGCAATGGTGGGAATGTTTCCAAGGGCAGCTTCCTTAATTGGCTGCAAAAAGATTATAGTACAATTCAATAATCAGTACAAACATACACCACCAACACATGCAAGAAATAGCTAATCAGCAAAAGAGAGAACAGCGAAAATAATACAAAACAAGAGAACTAAACATATATAGGACAATGCTTACCTGATGGTCAGTTCGTGGATCTGTTAGAATGAGAAGTCGGGGCTCATTGAATGATGTTTGCATTTGATTGGTAAATGTACCAGGAGTATGCCTGCCTGCAATGGCATGGGCGTGAGTGTACTTTGCAAACTTCAACACAGCTCGCTGTCCATAGGGTCTAGCTGATTGGACAATAATGTCCCCAGGGTTTTCGATGGCTACGATAACCCTGGCCGCCATCTGTAGCTTCTCCCAGGTCTTGCCAAGATTGATAATATAAATTCCTGAGTACCAAAAACAAGGAATTGGTAACCAGATTAATAATTCAGCAATCCATCAAATAAATTCCAAAAACTCTAAGCTAGCAGCAAATTTCCTTGCCATCCATATAATTCACTTAGTTAATCATAATCACATCAATCCATGAACAACCAAATTTAACAATTTAGACTGATATAGGATCAAAGTAATCCAAAACAGAACAGTTGCAGTTTTAAATTTCAAAAAACACATATCACGGAAATTTAAATGCAACAATACCATCATCTTCTTTCACAATCCTTAATTTCTAGGACACCAAAATCAAAAGTAAACATCTAGAGATGACAACTAATCTTCCGTGTTCAGATCACATAAGAATAATGAACAGCTCATCAGGACATAATGAAACTTGCAATCCCTCATAGATCATCCAACAATTCTCACACTTTCATACATAACAAACATGCCGTTGCCAGTTCAGCTACAGAAAATCACAGAACCGAAATCATAAACCCTAGACAAACATTAGACACAAAAATTTCACGTTGATACAAAAATCTCCATATACCCAATGAATTACATACAACTACAAATCTAAAACCATACCAAATCCCCAAAAAAAACATCTTCACAAATACATAAACGTACTTACTACTACCAAAAATTTCAGCAGATCACAGAATAAACAACCCAGATGAACAACGAAAAAAAGAGTTATTAAGAAAACGAACCATCGTTTCGGCGCTTGAACACGTAACGTTCCATTTGGAAGTCACAGTTCTTAGTACCCAAATGAACTTCGGCGGCTAACATCATCTGAATGTCAGCCTCTTTCTGAGAGAGCTGCCTCGGGGCCGTTGCTGTTCCGGTCGCCATCTTTATTCCTTAAAACCTGCGAGAGAAAGCTGAGACTCGTAGTACTAGTACCGCTCGCTGTGATAAGAAGACACCAAAGCAACAATGGGATTCGTTTTTTATAGTAAGTAGGGCAACAAAAACCCTAGTTTCTTTTGGTCCCGTTTTCTGGAAGCAGGCGGGTAAACAAAACCCAGCCAGCCAATTATTTGGGCTCGTGGGTTTGTTCAACCCTTCAGCCCAACCCAAGTCGTAAAGGACTAATTAACATTTGAATCCCTCTTTTGTTAAAAATTATAAGTGTCCCACCATTTCCAAATTTTTTACACCGTCTTGTAATTGAATTTCGTCAGAAATTTTTAATATAGTCCAATAATTTGATTGTTGTAACCCTAAAATCAATTTATCTGATAGATTAACTTTTCAAAATTTTCAGAGTATAAGAGCCGAATGATTAGTTTTATTAAGAGGATTATAGTAATTTTTATTTATTATATAGTTTGTAATATCTTTAAATGGACCATTTTTTGTTGCTGTTGCGGCACATAGGGACCCATTTAGAAATATTTCACAAGCCATTCACTTTTTTTTTTTTTATTGTTCCACTAAAATATAGGTATCTAAAATTTATCTTAGCGATTGGCAAAGTGGTAAGTATGTAATAAGAAAATAAAAAATAACGATACTATAATTCTCAAGTATTGCATATTTGTTTAAAATATCCATGCCATGTATAATTGGGGTTTAGTCTTTTAGACCGAATAATTGTGTTAACAACTTTAATATTAATTTAAAAAAATAATGTGGCCTTTTCTTTTTTTTGTTTTGGGGGGGGGGGGGGGGGGTGTTCATAAGACTATAAGAAGGATAGTATCATCTATAAAATAAGTTTTGGTTTTATTACTTTGCCCACATGGACCGATTAGCTGTTTTTCATGTTAAAAAAATTGTTTTTCTTTTAATATATCATTTTTTTGCTTTTAATTGAAATACCACGCATATTTTTAAACAGTAGGAAAATGTGAACTTATGAAAAAGTATATCCTTCTTTTGGTTACTGTTAGTAGTAATAATTTGGTTGAAATGTGTTTAAAAATGAACACAAATAATCCAAGTTCTCTTTTTCATGGAACTCTAATTTAATCACACGTTATGGATTCCTAAACAGCACAAATTTGAGCGGAAATTTATCCTCACTTAAATGTTATGTTTTTTATTTTCTAATGTATTGTGGATAACGAATAAAATTATACAATTTTTATAGGTATATACATAATATTCCCTCCTCATCATAATCAAGAGAACCTTTGCCCAGAAGGCAAATAAATGGTCAAGTATTTATAATTTATACATCCCTACGCTTGAGCTTATTACATTATAGGAAAACAAAACAAAATAAATAAAATCCTATAAACACTTCATCTTTCATGCTGATCGCCTGATCTTATATGCTGAAGAATTCAATGCCATTACCGGGCCTACTTTTGCAAACTGAGAATGACCTCCGAAATGGAGCCGCTGTTGTTTGTACGAACCCTTCAGAAAATATCTAAGCATTGCCAATGGAGTTACTTTTGTTAGCACCTTGCAGCTCAATAGGAGAATTAGTGATGCTGCCAACTGAACCAAGGGTCTGAGAGCTTAACCGTGGGCTAGCAGGACAAGGATCTGGATTACCACCAGCACTCATGCCATGGCTTGCCCCTGAACTCATTTGCGGGCACATTGGAGTTCTTTGGCTCAACTGTTGAGGACTCGACTGTTGCTGAGGTTGCTGTGGCTGAGGTTGTTGGTTCAATTGTGGAATTCCCATGGCTGACGCTGAGCCTACCTGTGAAGGGGAAACTATGGCATATAACGGAGAGGTTGTTTCTTGCTGCTGCTGCTGCTGTTATTGCTGCTGCATTTGTTGCAGCTGCTGCTGTATTTGATGTTGTTAAAAGTGCTACTGTTGTTGTTGCAACAGTTGTTGCTGCTGAAACTACATCTGCTGTTGCGTCTGCTGCTGTTGCTATTGGTTCATATAAAGATTCATCCCTGGCATCATCTTTGGTGGACCCATAGGCCCCATTAGTCCCATTGCTGTCTGTTGCATGGGGTTCATGTTTGCTCAGTTCTGATTTTGGCCCAGCATTGATGAAAGACCAGCTGAGCCCGGAGGCATCTGTCTTGCTCCAGGGATTCCAGCTATGCCAGACTGAGGATACCCCAACATGCCAGCTCGCATTCTAAGTCTGGATGCCATCAAAGCAGCTTGTGCTGGAGTTAATTTTCCAGATCGGAGCTGCTGGGATAGTGTATTGGTGAGATTTGACGCCTGGCTCAGATTCATCGAGTTTTGACCCACATTACCTATAGTAGATATAGGTGGCATAGGCGATGACATTCCTGGCTGTGTTGTTGCAGCTGCTGCTGCTGCTGGGGCTGCAACATCTGAAGTGGGAGAGAGGGAGGCTTATTGACCATGGGATTATCCAACTGCATGTTTGAATTCTAGTTGATAGCATTCACATGTGAGAGTGTATTTGCACCAAGCATTATTGGAGATCTCTGCTGCTGTTGCTGTTGAATCAAGGAGTGTTGATTTTGTGGCTGCTGCTGTTGCTGTGGTTGCTGTGGCTGCTGCTGAGCCTGGAGTGATGGTGATGGTTATGGATCAACCTGTTGTGGCCTTGCAGGCACTAAAACACCAGACAGAAATCCTTGAGACATATGCATGCCTTGAGGGTTTCTAGAAGAAAGCATCCTTGGGCCTGGTAGTACATTCTGAGGTGAGTTTAAAGGTGGATTACTGCTATTGGCTGGCTTTGCAACCTCGCCCGATGTCTGGCCAGGAACTACTTCGGCATATTGCTGCATTTCAACTCCCAAATTATTCGGGGGAGTTCCAGCAGTATTTGGTTGAATGCAAGGGAAAATATTCATACGTGTTGGTTTTGCTTGAATACGATCTTCAATGAGATATCCATCACATATCATCTGCATAAGCAATTAACAAAGTTTAGATAAAGGGCAGAGATAACTTGTAACCTGAACCCTATATATATATATAGCCACTTTGCAGAACATACCAGTGAGCAAAACTCTACCGCAAGCAAATCTGCCAAGTGCTGTTACAGAATTTAGTCAAATTCAGAAGTCAGGATATCACAAAAGCTTACTTGAGGGTAAGTAGACTTGAAATAAGAGAATCTAATCTACAGAAAAAAAAAAAAAAAAAAATGCTAATAAGACAATTTAGCCTATTCACCTTAACTATGCACTGAACAGAAACCACATTCACTAACTTTACGGTAATAATATTATTTACCTAGGGGTGGGCATTCGGATTGGGTTAACCCGATCCGAACCAAACCCGAATATTTCGGGTTCGGTTCGGTTCGGGTTAGCCTATAAAATCCAAACGGGTTGAAAACTGCAACCCAATCGGTTTTAATTTCGGTTCGGGTTCAACCCGAACCGAAATCAAAACCCGATCGGGTTAGCCTTAAAAAATATATATATACATGTGTGTGTGTGTGTGTGTGTGTGTATAAAACAAAACGTATTAACAGCATTGCTTCCTTTCCTTCAAATCCCTAATTCCCTTTCTCTGCGATTTCACATTCGCGCTCCAGAACGGCACAACCCACACGCTGCTGCCGCTGTCGATTCCATTCAGTGCACCGGCGTTGCAGCTTTTAGCTGTTCCTCCTTCCTTGAGCTTAGGGGTGGGCAAATCGGGTTTCGGTTCGGGTTGTTTGGATTTCGGTTTGGGTTACAACCCGTTCGGGTTAGAAAATTCAACCCAATCGGGTTCGAAACACAAACCCAAACCAAACCGAACCGAATTTAATTCGGTTCGGATCGGTTCGGGTTCGAAATTCGGATTGGATCGGATTGAAAATTCAGGTTAAAATTACGGTTTGGATGAAAATTCGGGTTACAACCTGCTAAAATGAATCAAATCCCACCCAGGCAGCCACCTAAAATTCCAAAATCAAACTCCAGGGCAGCCCCAGGTGCAAAATTGAAAAGCAAAAATGATACCAAATGACAAAACATATATGGTACATTAATAACCCATCACGATTAACACTCAAGACAACAACAATTACAATGTTAAGTAACCGAACCAGCAACAATTACAGATAACCATTACACAAAAGAAGATTGAACAATTTCAGTGCCCATACTGCCTCTTACCCATGCCCAAAAGAAGATGATCTACAAATAACCATTCATGCACCATTCAGAATCAAATGTATAACTTCACCTTGTGTGGCTGACGATGGTGAATGAAGCCGGAGGTAGTGAGAGCAGTAGTTGGATCAGACGCGAACGACTCAAGATGGGCTCAAAACGACAGTAGCTTGAAGTCTTGAATGAGGAACCAGATCTTTTTACCTAGCCAAAAGACAATCTTGTTTGGTAGACTAAAGTACAGTGCCTAGTATAGTCGACCACCTGAAAGATTCTGGATCAATGTTCTGTGATCTCTTAAGTAATTATGCAGTAAATACGTGATTGTCAGGAAGATGAGAACAATTAAGTTGACACCATAGAACAAGATCTTATAACAAAAGGGTTTGAAAAAGGACCAGAAGAGGTGATGCCTAAGTATATTTAACAATGCAATTATAAGCTATAATGGTGGAAGAGAATCGAGACAGATTTGTACGTACAAGATTCCACAACTCAGTATTCTGAACAATATGTCAATTTGCCTCATTTAACGAGGGACATGCAATCTCTAATTAATTCAAACAATAGAAAGAAGGTTGTAGCACTGCAAATAGAGATTTTAAGCAACAAACTTATAGTATTGGGTAATGTAGGAAGATAATCCTCTGCAGACAGAATATAACCATCATCTACTACGACTGCATAATAAAATGCAACGGTACCATCATTTGGCTTCTCCAACATTATCATTCTACTTCGGACCCGATGAACAATAGATACAACATTTCCCGCAGAAGGGGGGGGGGGGGGCGAAGGGAGTTTTAAAACAAAGGGAAGAATTTATTGGATACTAAAAAGGACCAGAAATCAGCCGCCAATAAAAAAGCCACACCTTGAAGCATTCTCTCTGGGTGCACAAAATTTAAGACTCTCGTTTTGCAGTTATTCATGCTGCCATTGACAATTGACTTTGACAATGGTCTTGCCTCATCTTTAAAATCCTCATTATTGAAAGCATTGGAGAGACAATGCATTAGATTTTGGGCTGAATGCGCACTGGGTTTTCTCACAGGGTAGTCATCAACCTTTTTCTTATTGGAATTTAGTTGATATCTGAAATGACAAACAAAGAAAATACAGTGAGATCAAGAAAAATTAAATACATTGCACTGATATTAAATGTAAAAACTTAGCAAATTGTAAATAATTCGTGCCAACTCCCTTCCTTGACTAATGTTTGTATATTCACTTATATACAATGCAAACATTAGCAAATTGATAAGACATGATAAATAAATTATTTGTGCAAACTCCCTCCCTCGACTAATATTTGTATATCAGTTCCAGTTTATTGAACCTTCTCTCGCGCAGGCAAAGGAAAACTAAACATAATATATGTATTGTAATCAATTGACAGATAGATACTACCATGACTGAAACAACTAGTCTCTGATGATCAACAGTCTATGCGTGTAGAATATAATTAGAATCAAAAGCTGAATATATATAAAAAGGAAACCATAAAATCTTTTATGCAATGGTAGTCCAATCAAGCATAATACCTCGCGGTCACCATTTCAATCTTTGAGAATCTTTCAAGCACGGATTGATCAGTGAAAGGTGGGGTTCCAACAGAAGGACTATTTGCATTCAGTGGAACACTCATATTACTAACACTTGCAGGAGACCCACCTCCACTGATTGCTGGAGTTTTTGGAAGGGAGTTCGATCCACGCTTTGCTGCAACCTGAGCCTGGTGCTGCCGTTGCATGGAGTCAGTAGCACTAGACGTCAAAGACTGGGTCCCACCAGCAGCAGGAACTGAGGTGACTGCTGACTTCTTCTTCTGAGATGTACCAAGAGCGGTAGATGCACTAACTGCTCCAAAGTGTTGTCCAATAGAACTACTTGAAATTTCCCCAGATTTTGATGATAATGGAGATTCAGGCAAAGCCCCAGCAGATACCCTTTGGACTTTGTATCGATTTCCTTTTGAACTGATCCTCCTTTCTCAAATCTTTCTCGATATGCTGACCCGTATTATTCCGGCGAGACTGAGGACCTGGTCTAAATGCCTGATGTGATAAACTATGTTAGAAGCCGGGGTTGCTGTGCTTCCATGTGGTTTAAAATTAATTTATTAATATCAATTATAATAAAAGTATATTATATATTTATGTTTATAAGAATGTATATAAATTTCATTAAATATTATGTTTATTATATTATTTATAAATAAAATTAATTATTTATAAATTATCGTTAATAATGATTATTTTAAAATTTATAATATTATTAAACTAATCTTTAATCTTTTTTATTTAATAATTTATTTTTTTATTTAATGATTTATCCGGTCTTATTTTGACTGGGGCCTATGCTTACTGCCGTTGGGTTAGTGGGCTAAGAACAAGGGGCCAACCCGGCCGGCTTATAGATTACTCCGGGCAGCCCAGTTCGTTTAAACTGATACGTGGAAGGGAACGCTGTCGTTCCATGCTCTGAGCCTCTGACGAACAATTTTGGAACCCTAAGACGGCCCTTTAAACCCTTTGTCTGTGCATCATCACCTCGACACAAGCAACAATGTCTGATTCAAAACCTTCAAAAACGAAAAACAAAGAAGACGTAGAGCTCTTGAAATCGGACATTGCTTCCTTTGCTTCCTCTTTAGGTTTGTCTTCTGCTTCTGCTGCTTCCTCTGGCTTCAACGATTCTGATTTTCGAAAAACTGGCCCAATTAAACTCCAGAAAAAATTCTCGAAAAGCAATGAAAAAGCTAACTCTCAACAAGAACTCAGTAATACCCAGGAGCCAAATACCGCGAAATTCAATAAAAATAACAAAAAACCAAAGCCTGATAAAAAGTTTGTTAAACCCCAGAAGCATAACGATAATGAAAAAACTCATTTTGAGCAAGAGTTGAGGAAGAAAATGGAAAAATCCAACTCAAAACCAGTGCCAAAGGCGCCAGTTTTGACACTTGGCAGTGTTGCCGATCGTGGTGAGTACAAGAAAATGCCGAAGCTTCCATTGGTGAAAGCTGGCAATGTTGGGGTGTGGTACGTTGATGCTAAGGAATTGGAGGATAAAGTGCTTGGCGGTGAAGAGAAGAGTAATAGCAAAAGAGTGGTGGATTTGAAATATGTGGAGAGGAAAAGAGAGTTGGGAGAGAGGCTGCTGTGGCAGTATGTGAGTGATTATGAAGGATCAAGGGGGCAAACTGGGGATATCAAGATGTTGGCTGCCACGCAGAGATCGGGGACTGCTGCTGATAAGGTGTCTGCGTTTAGTGTTATCGTTGGGGATAATCCGGTGGCCAATTTGAGGTCGCTTGATGCTCTTTTGGGTATGTTTTGTTATTTCACGACATTTTATTCACAGTTGTAAATAAAGTTTACAAAATTTAAGAAGCTTCTGGTCTGCTATCTCTATTGCCTGTTTAAAAGTTGTTGGAGGTTTGAATCTATGACTTGGGTTTTTCTATTGTTTGTATGTTGCAGGAATGGTTTCATCAAAAGTGGGAAAGCGACATGCATTAATGGGGTTTGAAGCATTGAAAGAACTTTTTGTTTCAACGTCAGCCCTTCCCTCTCTTCTCTCTAAATTCAATATATAGAACTTGGGAAATCAGTAAACAGTTATTGTTTTGTGGCCTCCTGATAAGCGAGGGCTTTGTTATGTGAAATTTGCTCAAGATTACTTCCTCTGATTGCCACTCGTGTTTCCCTTCATAGTGCTTTATTTTATAGCATACCATGATTGAAAAGTGAAAACAGTGAATATTTGAGTTAGTGGACAGAACCAATTCTAATCATAAATTTTACTTCTCTCGTATATAGGATTCCTTTGATTAATTACTGATACTTTTGGCTTATTTACTAGTTAAACACTTCAGTGCTTCACTTAATTCTGACTCATACTGTTATTTTTCCAGTTTATTACCTGATTGTAAGTTGAAGACTCTTGTACAGCGGCCACTAGATAATCTCCCAGAGACAAAAGATGGTTATTCCCTCTTACTTTTTTGGTATTATGAGGAATGCCTAAAGCAGAGGTATTTTCGGCATCTCTTTCTTTCTTTTTGTGCTACCATCAAATTTTTATATTTTTTAACTTTGAAAAAGAAATCAAAATTTAGGGAACTAATCTTTTGATAATTATTTTTACCTGTCTCCATTTACCATATTGCCTGGTTTGTTCTTAGACATAGATGCATATGATCTATATGTTTAAATCAATTCTATGAACTACCAGCAAATGGGAATTGAATGACTGAAGTGTTATGTTGAATTTTCCTAAGGGGTTGAATGGAATAGAGGATTGATTTCTCTTGTTTATGCCTTCATGGTTACGAGGATTAATGAACTTCATGTTGAGACATTTGAAGTTTATGTTTCTATGGAGTTTCATTTGAATTATCTTTTATGAATTTGATGATAATTAGTGCTTTTTGCTTTTCAAGAGAAAAATAGTTCTAAGAAGACACTCAATTGGTTTTTAAGAATTTACGTGATTCAGCCCATTTTGTGCCAAATCAGAGCCCATTCTTAGATTTTCTTTGCAACCTGTTGCCTGCATCATATGTACTAATCTAAGTTGGGCTCTATTCATTTTGCAGATATGAACGCTTTATTCTTGCACTTGAGGAGTCATCAAGAGATGTGCTACCTGTACTAAAAACGAAGGCCTTGAAGGTTAGTCTACAAAGCACAACTGTATATATATGTTTATCTGTATGCATGTACATATGTATTTCGATATGATAGCATCTGGCTAAAATTCGTTGTGTACTGATTTCACTTTTAGATAGTTTATGCCCTCCTGACAAGCAAGCCAGAGCAAGAGCACAGATTGCTTTCTGCTCTAGTTAATAAAGTAAGTTTCAATTGGATTTTTCCCTCCATCTGAAGATATTAGTCACTAAGGCCAGTGCTTTTAGTATAAGCTCTTGGGACTGGTTTTATGCCTATTCTTATGTTCTGATTACTGTCAGCTCGGAGATCCCCAGAATAAAGGTGCATCAAATGCTGACTTTCACTTATCGAACCTTTTGGCTGATCACCCAAATATGAAGGTATACCTAGATTGTGAATTCTTTTTCTCCGTCAGTTAAAGTTTTTGAGGCCAATGCAATTGTGTTTGTTTTGCCAATTCCTTTATCCCATCTGTTATAAGCTTGGACAAATTGAAACTTCATGTTAGTTGGGGATGTTGATACTAGATTCCTAGTGGGCAGGATCAGTTTGCATTGGAGTTGTTATACCTTGAATCTAGCTAGATATGCCATATCAGACCCAGCTTGCTTGGGCAGTAGGAATTTGTGACAGCTAAGAAGTTGTAAGGTTAATTTGGAAATTTATAGAATTGGTTGTAAAGGAGATTTCTATTAGTGAACTGTTTACCCTTCTTTCTGCTTTAAAATTCACATTGTACAGAGTTACACTTTTGTTTAATTTTGTATGCATAACATAATATCTACTTTCCAACCACATTTTCTAGACATCTGATAACATGCTTAATTATGTTGCATTTTCACGTTTTTGTGTGTGTGTGTGTGTTTTTTTTCTTTTTTTTTTTTTGGGAGGATGCTTCATCTTAGATTCAGTTTCTGATAGATCATGTCTATTAGAAGTCTATTGCTATTTCAAATGGGCATCGAGCAATTTGCACAACTGTGGTCACTTTACACTGTATAATCATAATAATTAAGAACATCCTTTTTGTTGCAGGCTGTTGTAATAAATGAAGTGGATTCTTTTCTTTTCCGGCCTCGTCTGGGATTACGAGCAAAGTACCATGCTGTAGGTTCAATCATATATACTACAAATAAATTGTCTAGTACAATTTGGATTATGCTTGTTGATCCTCCCACCTTTATATCCCGAGAGTATATTTTTCCAATTTGTTGGCTTCAAGCATTTTACTAGAATTTTGTTTATTTATGATGGTGGATATCTACGGCATGTTTTTTGATGTTAAAATTATTCTGTTGAGGCCAATATTATTTTTGCATAACAGTTAAAATGGGCATCATGTCTATCAGAAGTCTTCGCTTCTCATGTGCTAAACTAATTATGATCATCTGGACTATAAATTAATTGATTTTTAGACTGTTTCGGTCCCCCCCCCGCGGGCGCGGGCGCGACTAGTATTGACTTTGTTTAACCTGCAATGATTGCTGTTCACATTCGCAGGTTAATTTCTTGAGCCAAATTCGTCTTAGCCATAAAGGGGATGGACCAAAGGTGGCAAAACGTTTGATAGATGTCTATTTTGCATTGTTTAAGGTATTTTTGGACTTTCAATGCTACTTTGTATTTGTGCATTTTCCCGTCACCTTCTTTCTTCAGATAAGCTTTGCACTTCTCTTCCATGTGTGCCCTGTTCTGTTTATACTAATTGCATCAGATTATCTGAACATTCTATCTTTCATGAATGTGGGATCCTTTCTACTGAGGGTTTGCATGGTTACAAAATCAAAATCCATCTAACTAGATTAGATTGTCTAAGAAATTGAAGTATTCACAAAATGATTTCAGGTCTTAATAACTGAGGCAGGTGCGGGGGATAAGATGGATAAGAACAGCAAAACCGGGAATAAACATTTTTCTACTTTCTCAAAGAATAGTCAACTAAAGATCTCACCAGAATCTCGCATTGAACTGGATTCTAGGATCTTATCAGCTCTTCTGATGGTCAGTATATGTCAATTCCTTTCATTGCAGAGGTTTCAGCATGTATGACAGTAAAAGAATTGCTGACTTTATTGACTTTTCGAACATTAATTGGAGTTTATCTGACTGTGATGTCATCTGTACAGGGAATTAACCGAGCATTTCCTTATGTTTCAAGTAATGAAGCTGATGACATTATTGAAGTGCAAACACCAATGCTCTTTAAACTGGTAAAAGCTCAAGGGCTTACTGCTAGTTCATTATTTTTATCTTGCAACAAAATTCGCTCAAGTGATGTACTAGATCTGTTTACTGATTAGGATTATTGTTATCATGACACTAGATTTCAAAATAAATATATTTTGCAGGTTCATTCAAAAAATTTTAATGTAGGAGTTCAAGCATTGATGCTTCTTGATAAAATTTCATCCAAGAATCACATTGTCAGTGATCGGTTTTACCGTGCCTTGTACTCAAAACTTCTGCTTCCAGCTGCCATGAATTCTTCTAAGGCAAGTAAATTGGGGTTCATATACATCTTTTGTTTGAGGGCATCTGAGAGGTTGACCATGGAATGTAATTGGTGCCTTTTCCTTTTCCTAATCATGCACTGTGCAATGCCATTGCAATTTTAAGAATTAATTAAATGCATGCTTCTATCTTTTGGGTTGCAAGATGTTTTTCACCTTTAAAATAATTGATTTGTGATTTTTTGTTTCCTTTTGGAGGCTGATTAAAGTTCTTTAATATGCTTGCCTGGTTTGTTTGTCATTGAAATCTAATGACCATCCAGGTTTTGCCCACTTCTTTTCCATATGTGCATTTCTCTTGTTTTCATTTTAGCTTTTATAACTTCAATTAGAGATGATGAAAGAGCCGAAGCAAATTAAACTGATCCTCTACCACTTCTCATCTCACAGGCCCAAAGGTGTATAATCATTTGATGTAGCATTGCTTTATGTTCACTGATTGCCTTCAACATTTTCCAACCTGAATTCCGTAATACTCATTCACAATTTTTATTACCAGTTGATTTAGCCGAGAGTTGTAGTAAGCATGCATCTGTTTTCAAAGGTTCAGTTGCCTTTTTTTTTTACCCCCTGATTTTCAGGCAGAAATGTTTATTGGACTTCTTCTTAGAGCAATGAAGAATGATGTAAATTTGAAGCGAGTAGCTGCCTTTTCAAAGCGTCTGTTGCAGGTTATTTATATTCTTTATTCCCTCTTTGCATCCATCTTTCCTTTGAATATGCTTAGATAGCTTTCCCAGAATTTTACAGTTTTTAATTTTGTTATTGTTGCTGCCCAACTGAGTTTTGCACTGTTTACTTCGTTGCCTTCTTGACAAAGTTAGGTTAACATGTGCTACTTTAGGTTTCAGACATTCCCCTTTTTTTTGGGGGGCGTTGCTCTGTTGCTATTGATTTGTAAGGGCCTGCATTCCTTTTTGTATAAATGAACTCTATATTTCATTCACTTTCTCTTGAGTAATGTGGAAGCATTGATGATGATGAAAACTTGCACAAGGGAATTGCATCTGATAGAACTACAGCTTTTTGGTGTTCTACACTCAAGTGGAGTTTGACTATTTAAATACTTGAGCAGGTTGTGCTCCAGCAGCCACCTCAGTATGCTTGCGGATGCCTCTTCCTTCTCTCTGAAGTTCTTAAAGCGAGACCCCCTTTGTGGTAAGGCTTGTTTTAATCTAGTTATGGTCTGTGCTAGGTCGTGGCAATGGGATGATGAAAATTTAACGGTTCTTAATTAATAATCTTTCTTCTTCTCACAGGAATATGGTGCTGCAGAATGAGTCCGTTGATGAAGATCTTGAACATTTCGAAGATGTTGTAGAAGAAACTGATAATGCACCGAATGATGCATCAAAGAAACAAGAAAATGATGTCAAATTATTGGATGGCACTGATGATGCAAAGTCTGACAGTGAATCTTCAGAAGATGAAGACATTCCTGCCTCTGATTCTGAAGAAGATGTTTCAGATGAACCAGAGGAACTGATCATCAGAGAGAATTCAAAAGACCTTCAGAAATCAAAAGCACCATCTCATCATGTGCCGCAACCTGCTACATCTTCAAAGTCTTCCCTGCCTGGAGGATACAATCCGCGACACAGAGAACCTTCTTACTGGTATTCTTTGTTTCATTAATTTCTTCTGGTCTCGCCTGCTTGCAATAAATATAATAGTTTGTGCCACTAATAGATGTTGGATCGTATATGATGACGAGAAATTGAATTGCCATAACACATCTCATTTAATTCTCATCACCGTCAGAAGTATGGTAGATAAACAATTGAACAGCTGAAATAATTGCTCGTACTATTATTCTCTCTGTTTGTAGGGTTGCTCAACAGAGTTTTAGCTTTTAGATTATGTTCAGATACTGTTCATTTTCATGACTTCTTCTTTGTCAATGAATCAACAGCAATGCAGATCATGTGAGCTGGTGGGAGCTGATGGTACTTGCTTCACATGTGCATCCATCTGTTTCAACCATGGCCGGGACCCTTCTTTCTGGGGCCAACATTGTATACAATGGAAATCCATTAAGTGATTTAACACTTACTGCTTTTCTAGATAAGTTCATGGAGAAAAAACCGAAGCCAACTACATGGCACGGTGGTTCTCAAATTGAACCTGCTAAGAAGGTTAGGGTTTTACTGTTTCTAGAGTACCTACTTTAGCTCTTCAGATTATATGTTTTCATCGACATAAACAGGTTTGTTCAAGTCTTTTTGTTTATGTCTGAAAAACTCCATTCCTTTTCTGCAGCTTGATATGAACCACCAGTTAATTGGCCAAGAGATTCTGTCCCTGGCTGAAGTGGATGTGCCCCCAGAAGATCTCGTCTTCCACAAGTTTTATATGAACAAAGTGAACACCCCTAAGAAACCAAAAAAGAAGAAAAAGAAGAAAGGGGCAGAGAATGAGGCGGCAGAGGAGTTGTTTGATGTGGACGGTGATGATTATGATGTTGGGGGTGGCGATGAGAGTGACAATGAAGAGATTGACAATATGTTAGATTCCACGGACCTTTCATTGGAAGCTGATGGTGATTATGATTACGATGATTTGGACAAAGTTGCCGATGAAGATGATGACTTAGTTGGTGATGCAAGTGATGCAGAGATGGACGATCCTTCTGATTCTGCAGAGAGAGAAGACTTTGAGACTAACTATTTCAGTCACAATGACAACGATGATGATAATGCACAACTTGATATTGGGGCCGAGGATGATGGTAGTGATGAGGAAGGCAAATTGGATCGAAGAAAACGGAAGAGAAAATCCCATAGGAAGGCCAGAGCAACACCATTTGCAAGCCTTGAAGACTACCAACACTTGCTAGACGACAATGATCCAAGCGAAAAGAAATCCACTGGAGAGAAAAAACCAAAGTTGAAAAAGAAAAGGATGCCATCTAAGTACCTTCCACCATAAGTACTTCTGGCTGCATCGATGGCCTTGAACCCTTACCAGCCCATCAAGAAGATATATAGCGATTAGCGCGAATGAAGTGATACCTCTTTCCTGTAATATTGTTAGCGTTAGACCCTCTCTTGCAGGAGGGACGGAAGTTTTGAAATGATCAAATAATCTTTTTGCTTCTAAATTTTCACCTATTGTACGCTACAGTCCTCCATACATTGAATGGGTTAATGTTGGTACACACCGATTAGTTAAGGGACGGGAGTCTTCGAATCATTGAATGGGTAAATCTTAGTACCACCGAGTCTGTTTTCCTCTAAATATCCACTAATTGTACACACATTGAAAGCCATTTATCTAGTTCAAAGTTGAATCCATTTTCTACATCAAGCAAATTTGTCTTCCATAACCAGGCCTGCAAGCATAAATGGCCCGCTCGTTTCTTCCATTGATCTGAATACTGAAAATAAAACAAAGAAAGAGCTTCGAATTAGAACACAATCTTTCATTACTAGAAGTACACGCTACGTTATATCGTTGACCAACCCCATTTTAGACAGGAGTCCTACGCAATACCAAAACCTATCGAAACAAAAAAGAAGACACAAAATCAGAAACACATAGGTAACACATCACTTCCTCTTTCCAATATCTACTTCAAGAAATGGCAACTTCCACAGTCTTAGGCTTTGGCGGGGGAGGTAACTTCTCAACAACAATTGTCAAGACCCCATTTTCACATTTAGCCGAGATGGCTGACACATTGGCATTTTCCGGCAGCTTGAACTTCCTCAGCAGCTTCTGGGGTACCCTCCTCTCAAGCCTGATGTATTTGCATCCTTCCTCTTCGCCATCTTCACGTTTTCTTTTCCCATTGCTCCGAATTACCAGGGTCCTCTCATCCTCAACCGTGACCTGCAGAATTCAATCATCAGTGAATAAAAAGTAAAAACGACCGGCATTCACAAACATAGCACACGGTTGAGGAAATTGCAAATTCACGATAACATGCGATGAAGATATAAATTTGTCGTTGCAAAAATTACCTGGAGATCAGATTTAGGGAGACCGGGAACATCCATGAAGAAAATGTACTCCTTGGGGGAATCCAAAATATCAACAGGAATGCTACTCGCTCCCTTGCTTTTATCTGTCTCTCGATGAGGAGACCTTGAAGGCGTCATGAACTTCTCCATTGTCTCTGGCATATCAAACAAATGGTTCACTGCTGCTGCCACATCATCAATTACTCGACTCATTTTCTTCTCTGTCTCTCTCTCTGTGTGCAAATGCCAGTGAATTAAAATTGTTAGATACTTCCATTTCAACTGCAAGAAATGCTCTGAAGTACCAAAAAGAGGATTTCTTTTGAGGAATAACACCCAGATCCCTAATTTTAGAAATATTCATCGGATCAATTTAGCACTAAAGTGTACTTCAGTCATTTTAATATACGTGAAGGCCCTGTTTGCGGAAAAAAAAAAGAAAAGAAAACTAATCCATTTTTCCTAACAGAAGATGGAAAAAAAAAAAAATCAGGGACCTCAGTGTTATTTCCTCATCTTCATTCGAAAGATTGAATCACCAGACATCTAAATGCCTAGAAATGTTAAGTTCTTGAGTAACTTGAAGAGCAATTTTTGGTTGAAAAAGAAGAGAAAAGGAGTGTACAACAAGCTATTACTTACCCTTGTTCGTAGCGTTATGAATTTGCGCGGGAAATGAACTTCTGCGAGAAAACGCCGTATAGCCCGAGAAAAATTCGAAATTTTAACGGGAATTGAGCATATATGGCTATCAGCTTCGACTTCGAATCCTGCTTGGTTGGAGAGAAAAGTTGAGTGGATATTTAAAAGCAGAGAAGAGAAAGTTCGGGAAAGATTCAATACATAACGGAGCTCGAACAATCTGGAAAAAACCACTCCGTGGTGGAGGAGTCCTGCGATTACACGTGTACTTTTCGTTGTCTTTTATGTCTACGTGGCTTCGTTACAATGCCTTCCCCTTTGATCAAATTCAAGCTTCTTGAGAAGTATGATAAAAAAAACAAAAAATAAAAATAAAAATTTGAGCTTCATAAAAGTATCACTTTGAAATATCAAGTCATGGTAAATAGAAAGAGATGAACGCATATGTGAATGTGATGATTAATTGATTGTTTGGTAAATTTCTTTTTTTGAAGATAATAAAAGAAATTTGAAATTCACTCTATTCAATTGGGCGAATTTAATTAATTATTATTTTTAATTATTTTTCTTTCTCGAAAGTAAAAATGCATCCTAACCTCGATGGTTAATTAAATGCAATTCTTTTGATCAGAGATGGATTCATAGCAATTTTCCTTACTCAAATTAGGCAATATAAGATGCCTAAAACATTTGAACTTTAATTAGTCATTACGGGGAATAATTAATCACTTGTTAATTATTTTCATTTAACTCGTTGACTATAGGTTCATGATTCTTTTTATCAGAACATCACATGCAGATGCTAGTATTTGACTGTATTTGACTTTATCACTACCCCCAACAAAGATCTTTTGTTCCTCATGAGATGCGGCATTGTATTATAAGGATCAAAATTGTTGATATTGTGTTTGATCTGTGTCTGCTCTTGAAATTCTCCAAAGTTATATATGCTCTTTGCTTTTATTTATTAATTCCTATGCATGTATAGTATGCTAAGTTGATTGATTAGGAGAGAATAATAATTAGTAATAATGATTTAGAAGATGGGGATATCTATCGTGGCATATGATAAAAATCTTGAAAATCCACAATGATTGCAGTTGTTTCTTCTAAGCACATGATCTTCTCAATTGGGTTTCCCACAGCCTGCCAAGCCCACAAGAACAGCAAATCCTACTCAAGAGATCTTTTCGTTCTTGCAGGCAATACATTACAAAGTTCGCTAATAATTATATTTCCCACTAATTACAACAATTTGTGCTTGTCTGTTAATGCATTCTAGATAAATCTCAAAATAATCAAGAATGCTTCTCTTTGTATTACTGGGTTGGGTTGAAAAAAAAATTGAACTTAAATAATCTATTTCTTAGAAGAGATTGTAACTTTTCTTCCTATTTATAGTTTTGACTTTTGACAGCTGCCGCTCATTTCTTATAATTTTTATAACAACTCGTTGCCCTTTTTAAATCAAAACTTCAAAAAAAAAAAAAAAAAACTAAAAAGTAGTTAATCTATTCATAGTTGGGATGAGTTTTTTTTTTTTTTTTTTTGAGAGTTGAACTTTTGACATTAAGTGGTAATATATGATAGTAGATAATGAAAATTATAAGGGTAATTAGTAAAAGTTATAAAATATTATGGGAAACATGAGGTAAAAACTTATTTAATCATTATATTTTAATGTCAGTACATGTTTAGTTCCTGTTATTTTTAAAATGCTTTAAAATATTAAATTACTAATTTAATCCTAAAAATAAAATAAAAATGAAGAATATATATATATATATATATATATATATTTGTTGGAATCTCACATAATGCCAAAAAAAATTAATATTGTAAAAAAAATTTAAATTACCTTTTTTTACATTAATAAAAAAAAATGAACATATTAACTCTTTAGTAGAGTGTTCCATAAAAGTTAATATATATTCTTTTTGTTTTTATTTTATTTTTGGAATTAAACTGGTAATTTAATTTTTTTCTTTTTATTAATGTCTTAAAAAAATATTATTATAAAAAGATAATATTATAAGAGCAAGCAAACAAGAATATAAAGTAACGATAGGAGCATAATAAATTTAATGGTAAGATATGTTGAGATATTTTAAAAAGATAAATTCTAACATATATTTAATGTATGTTATACCCACTCATATTAATAGTGAGTGAACCCCACATAAATAATATTTACGTGAAGAGTGTAACATGCATTAAATGTATGTTACGGAATCTTTTTAAAAAATATAAGGACCAAATGGTACTTCTCTTAAAATATGGGGAGTCTAATGACTTTTACCAGTTGGCTTGTAAATAAAAAAGATACCAATGGACCACTCGTGTCGTGATAGATGTACCGAGGTGGCTAAGCTAGCGAGCTATCTACATATTTTACCCCAACAGCTAGTCGTCCTTAATTTGTTACCGTGATGATTATTTGGACCCCATAAAAATCTTTAATTTACTCGAACAACCGAAGTCTCTCTTCGTTTATACATTGCTTAAATGATTAATTAATGATATTATCACTAGGAACTCGTGATTAGATCATAAGTTCAAAGTGAATATACCAT
The DNA here is from genome assembly GCA_030449925.1 of Citropsis articulata. Lineage (NCBI taxonomy): Eukaryota > Viridiplantae > Streptophyta > Magnoliopsida > Sapindales > Rutaceae > Citropsis > Citropsis articulata. The sequence goes on from JASUUH010000210.1 coordinate 15,261,278, forward strand.
CGGTAAACATAACAATGAAGCCTTAACCTCTTTGTCAAATTAAAGTAAGAAATTAAGAAACGTCTGACCCGACGGCAAAAGATAATTTGTCTGCGCATGTTCCTCTGTTATCATCATTGTTGGCTGCTGGGGGCTCCACGCCTGAAACGACAACAAAAAGACGCTTGTTGGTAAAATAAAAAGCCGAAAACGACACAATACGTAGGGACAAAATTAATCGAGTACTCAAAAGTGGTAACGCATAAGGAGATGCTCGATATATACTTGCTTGGTACCAGCTTGAAGCATTTTGTTTTGTATGGTAAGTTCTGTTTTTTTTTAAATTGAACCAAAGAAACAGTTGGGGGATTGGGATTCCCTTCATGGGAACTAGTGATTGCTTACCAACAAACAGCTCTTGTTATGATGCCCATATTCATCCATGCATGAACAAGATCAAACAAGAACCGAACCCAATACCCTCCTTTATTTTGATTCTTTTCGCCACCAAAATTATTATTGAAATTTTCGGCTGTGAATTGTCTTTTTTGGATCTCGATTTCGATTGAAACTAAATAAGAATCTTTCATGTATTGTAATTAATCAAATTTCAGGACATTTAAATACAACTTAGTTTATAACATTTATTTCCTATTTATTTACTTTTTATTATATGTGTTTCGTAAAATGAAAAATTTCAATAAATCAGCTATATATATATACATATCATATGATTAGGACCCTCTTATAATCTTCTTCTAAGTTAAGAGAGTTTATAAAATTTTTTTACTTCATTTCTTTTAATACTAATATTTGATTAGAATCCTTTCTCTCAATTAATTAACTCGTTTATATCTTTTGCATACACACATCTCCGTCATATGATTTTGGTCCTATTTATTCAAGTGGGCATCACCTGCCAAATCTTCATCATGCGGGCTACTCTTAAATGATCAACTCAATAAACAATTAAATTAAGGATAAAAAAAAAAGGGGCTAGGCCAATTACGTAAATTTACAACCAAAAGTATCGTTTTCATTTCGAAAATAACCAAAGACGCCCCACCAGCAAAAGCCGAACTCAATAGCAGCTAGTTTTGCGACTTAAAAAATCATATTCTTAGCTGGTTTATATCAAACCGTGGGCCACGTACGTAATATATGCGTCTTCATATGTGTATGTATATATATATATATATATATATTACGTATGAACCTTCCTTCCATCCTCCTCATCAGTTCACAAAAATCAAAATCCTCTGAATAACTTTCAATCTCTTTGTTCCTCTTAATCACTTTGTTCTCCAATAATTATTAGGCAATGGCCAAAGTTGGTAAGCTCACAAAGCTCAAGTCAGCCATGAAGAAGTTGCCATCTTTCCCTCGGCTCTCACGCAGCACAAGCACAAACTGCTCTTTGATGCTCACATCTGCTGCCGCAGATTCTGATCATCATCACAAGATTGTCAATGGTGATAATAATATTAACCCAAAGGAGCTTCATGCAGTCTACGTAGGGAAGTCCCGGCGACAATACTACCTGACTTCCGATGTCATTTGCCACCCTCTCTTTCAAGAGCTGATTGAAAGATCAGGTGGGTTTGATGATGAAGGTGAAGTTGTGGTTGCTTGTGAAGTTGTGTTGTTTGAGCACTTGTTGTGGATGCTCGAGAGTAGCACTGGGACTCAGCTCGGATCCATGCAAGAGCTTGTTGATTTCTACACTTGTTGATTTTGAGTAATAATAAGTTTAAGTTGTAATTAAGGAGAATGGTTAGCATTAGGGCTTATCATTATTAACGCAGAGAAAAATAAAGACATGTGTTAGCTAGTGTTTGTAACCTATCAACTTGGATGGAGAGAAATTAACCCATTTGTTGAAAGGGGAATTAAGGTGGTTTCAGGAAAAATTTTGATTGGGAATTCTCATTAATTAATTATCTTGCATGTTTTTGGAAATTCGTTCAACAATATTAATTATTTGGCTTTTGTTGTGATTGTAATTTGTAATTGCTAACTCTATTGCTTCTGTTTTACTCATGTTTGCTCTTTCACACCTAATCCTTTCATTAACTAATTAGCTGGTGCCAACTTTGAACGATGCATGTGGCCGTAATCACAAGGAAATCAAGTGAAATCTCCTTTTGATTTTTTTTTTAAAAATTTTCATTTTGTGGCAATTCATAAGCACTTTGCACCCCCCACAGTCTCTTTCATCACCTCAAAAGTTATAATTATTACTTACCCATTAAAAACGGTTTTTGCAATAAAATCAAAACACATGTTTTTGACAAGGGTGTCGTGTTCTTTTTTTTTTTTTTTTTTCCGAATCACAAGGTGGTCCTGAAAGAGTCCTAACTATAGGAGGTACCTTTAAGCCTGTACTACAATCCAAACTAATCTCCGCTCACACCGGATCGGTCCATAAGAGGTAAAGTACTGGCCAAAGTGGTGATTTTATATAAGAACCCTGACCTCTCCTAAAGAGTAAGAATATCAAATCACTCACACCAATCAATTTTGGTTTGCCGTGTTCAATTTTGATTATATAAAATTTTAATTGAAAATCTTGTCCATATCTCAAGGCATTAAATCGGTCCCCCTTTTATATATGGTCCAACTCCTAGAACAGAACTGATGAAATATTGGCTAGCAGTACAATCACGTTCCCATTTTTTTCTTAAGCTTTTTAGCAGTTGTGTGGCTAAACTTGACTTTGTTAGCTGCAGTTTTTATTCCACGATCATGATCATGGAACAAAACAATATCAAATAGAGCCTTGAATACTTAGTGAAAAAGTTGAATGCACTTGATTATAATCACTTCTATAGCTAGCCAGCGCATATGTCTTCATCAATCAAGCAAATTTAAACATGTGTGTACATGTTTAGAAGGTATATGGTTAGGCTACCCCCCCCCCCCCCAAAAAAAAATAATACTAATAAAAAGGATTAGTTCGGTTACTGGTGTAACCGAAGCTAATTGAATTAGAGTTTCTTATAATTAATGTTAGGTTCATCGCCAGACAACACTCAAAAGAAAGGCAAATAGTCATATTTTTATTGGACTTTGAATGTGTAATATGCTGTGCTGGGAATGATTAAATTAAAGTGGCAAGAGGGGGACATGATAGAAAAATGTGGGGTCATGTTATTTAAAAAGAAAAATGATAGAGTAAGCTGTACATCAAAGTTTGATTTTAGCATAAAAGTCAAGGTTATGCATAGTTTAATAACCGAATGATTGGGGTAGTTAGGAATGCTCTACTTTTGCAGTATCTATCAGTTAACCCCATTTTTATGCAGACAATTGATTTCTTTATTGCTATCTTTAAGAAATAAATATGATAATTGACAATTTTATGTCTTGTTAATTAGCTTTTCATCAGCTCGTTTACTCTCTTCCATTTCATATGGAGGCACGAAACTTTAGTTGAGATTTTTTTTTTTTTTTTTTTTTTACGATAATTTATGCTCATATTATTATATTATATATTATTTATATGATATTTGACTACACCGGCACTCCATTTATATCAATTACAATAAGAATTTCAGATTTTAAACATTCTCAAATATTCGAGGGACGTCAAACTCTCATATTGGGAGAAACACTAATATTTTATGAGATTTACAACTGATATTTACACCTATCGGCACTATTTACATCAATTCGATAAAGATCGCCGATTTTAAACCCTCTCTCAAATATTGACGCCAAACCCTATATCGGTAAACACTGCTTTTCGGCGCCCAAGAAAGAAATATAAATTAAACCCCCGAATGCGTCATGACCAACCACTTCCTCACACTGCTTTGCTTTCTACCACTCTAAACTTTAGTAGAGAACTTTGACCTTTATAATAATCATCCTAAATTAAACATTCTTCGAATTTTTGTGAATGGCTTGCTCATCAAAACTTTTTGCCCACTTTGGTATGAAAATGACTTCTTGAGAATGTAAATTGATACGAAAATTGTGCCCATTTGGGTATAACCACTAAGAAAATAAGCCACCAGAACTGGAACAAACCTTAAATTATAAAATTCGCAATCCCCCAATCAGTAATTAACTCAAAAATAAAGCTACCCAATGATTGGCATTGAAACCAGCATAATCAAATCTTCTTGCTTCCTGAGTTTCCTAAAATTTTCAAGACCAGTTGACGTTAATTATTACTAGGTCATCAGCTGTCTGTCAAGTGTCAACCTGGCCTTGTTCATGTAAGTTTAGACTTTAGATAGCACTTAAAAACAATAAATAAAATAATAACATAATGAAAACATGTAATTTTGTAAATGTATTATATGATACATTTTGTTCAGAAACAATGTATTACATGATACTGAAGTGTATATTTATCATTACTAAAAACTAAGGACAAAACTAAAGTGTGACACAGTTGTAAATATTGTATTACGCTGCTACTTTGTCTTCTGGTTGCGGGAACAAGCCGAGGCTCCTCGGCCCTGTTTCATTACTGAAGGGACAGGGGTGAATTGGCAAGAGGAAGATAGGGCTCGAAGCACCAAGCAGGAGCCAAACAGGTGGGGTTCTTTGCACCACTTCGGCTAGAATCAGTGTGCTGTGAGGCTGTAACCACGGGCCAGACCACAGGATTTTTCAATCCATTCATTGATTGTTCATTATATCTTCCTTGACAACATTTTAGCTCTGCCTGCCTTGTTGCCATCCTGACGCCTCCAAATTGGCAACAATAACCAGAAATTTATAACATAAATGGTGAATATTGATTGTTCATTATATCTTTCAACAGAATTTCTTTTTTTGCCATTCTTTAACCTGACATGACAGCCGAGAGCTTGCCAGACTGCAGGTTTCGGTGAATCATGCATATCCCCAATTCAGTATCCGTTGCTCATATCTTTTAATTATCTTGGTTCCATGTCCATTTCCTTGCATGCAAGTGCAATCAAGGCTGTCAAGCACAAATTAAAATGACTATATCTTCCTCTCAAATCAGGATTTTGAGATAAGTTATGACAGCTAATTAATCAAATCCAAAACAAGAAAGAATCTCAAAGCACAAAGCCTTTAACCTGCATATTTTACATTGCTAATGAAGATGGTTACAAACTAAAGCACTATTTGTATATTAATTTACTGACAATATTTTATGTACACAATACAATAAAATGGCTAAACTGTTTTAACTTTAAACTTGTGATTGGCTCTTCTAATCATCCAATCTTCGAACGCTTTAGCTTCACATGGGATCCTCAAAATTCCTTCATTACAGAAGCCATATTCCTCCGCAGATTTACAGAGAAACTGTAAGAAATCAGCATCGCCGAGTGCTGTTGTATGAACAATAAAAAGCTTTGTATCATTACCCAAACCAACGCAAATTGGCACATAACCTTTCGGAGTAGCCATCAATTGAGCAGTACTGCAACTACTAGTCCCTCTGAGTCTCTTAAAATAAGCTCTTCCACCTCCAATCAACCAGCTTAATTTGCTTGAACTTCCCCCCATTATTGGCCTCCCTGAACAGCATCTAATCTCGATTTAAGGGCGTTAATTAATAGTATACGGACGCGTAATTCTTCAATTAGAGTTTGATTAAGGAATTTTTTTTTTTTTTTTTGGCCAAGGTTCATGATAGTGATGTGTTCATATATAAAATTCTGCAGGGTAGGATGCCTTGACCGCTAAGTTGATTAATCTAATCAGATTATGTTAAGTATCTTCCATTAATCTATATTATAAAATGACAAACTTTCTATATATTAACCATTAGGTGAAGGATCTACGTGGTTGTTTCATTTGTTCACACTCTCGATATTTTTTATAATAGCATGATTGACCAAAGTGTACATATTTTGTACTGTGATGATGCCTTTTTTGTACCGACTATGGAAATTTAGCCTCTGATGCAATGCAATTGTTGGAATATAATTATTATATTTCCAATCTCTATCAATATAGTGTAAACGGCAGTATTAAATGGTTTCTATCAAAAAAGGAAAAACATTAATAAATGGTTGATAGAACTCCATATTTTGTGCATTATCTGATGTTTTTATTCACGCAACAAAGACCAAGTCATAGACACTTGGACCATTCCCTGGGCAAGAGAGCCCATGCATGATAATTTGTTCCCTCCTCAGTAGTATTTATAGAGTTCGTAGGCATCAGGTCAATCTTCCTTCTTATTATTGGATGTAGATTTTTAATTAAAAAATTCTCAAACTTATTTTAATAGCATGATATAAGAAAGAATTATAGAAATATAAATTTTTCAATGAGAGATGGAACTGGAAAGTATTTTCTTATAAAAGTTTTTGGCGACGAGAAGCTTCTTCACCCACCTTTTTTTTCTTATTAATTATTTAAATTCGAGTGATTGGATATGGTATACGTATTCACAGCTAGTTAAGTTATGACTCCATTTTATAGCTAAACATAAAGAGTCTATTCAATTATAGTTAAATGACATAAAAATAAATTTTATTTTGTATCTGTTGGTGATATTACCGACTATAAAAATTAGCTATATAAACTCATCAAATCTGTAAATTTAAATATATACAATAACCAAAATAAGTATCTTAGCTAATTTGTAGCTCAATTGAAACATAAATAAAAAATCCCCACTCTTACAATCAATTCGGGATTACATATCTTTGACAATTATAATAAATTTTCAACAACAATAAATTACTAACAAAATAGTTATAGTTATGCAGAACACATTTTTTTTATTGCATGAGACTATTGGTTAAACTTACATAAGATTATAGTTGATATTTACAAATCATATTATTACTGAAACCAACTTGCATCAATGTTTATAGATCTCTGTCCAGATTTTAACCATCGCTAATATTTGAGAGATATCTACTCAATGCTTCTAGAGCTCTGTTTAGATTTTAATGTTCACTAATATTCGTGAGATGTCTACTCCACTCATACTTGGACGAGAGAGAAGACTATAATTATAGAAGGAAATACTCTCACATTGTGCTTGTAGGGGTTCGAACTACTGCCCTCCAAATTGGAGGGAAGCATCCCTAACCACTTAGTCTTTGGCCGCATTCAAAATAATCATAAAATGCATTATGAAAAACTTAAGAGTTATTAATCCAAAATACCAACATGTTCTAAAATTTTCTAAAATAACAATTAATAAATAATCTTTTTATATTTAGGAGTAAAATAGTGATTTCGTTAATATTTTATTAAATCCTCTAATGATGTTAATGGAAAAATGAAAAAAATAATAGGCTTTATAAACTTTAGGTAAAATGGTATAAAAGAAAAAGAAAATTTTAATGTGTTTTTGTTATGCGAAGCACATGATGCTCGGAGGACATTTTGACCAATGAAAAAAAAATAACAAAATTCACGGAAGATGGATAAAGGGATCTTTACAAAAGTGGCCATATAATTTTTATGAATTTCAGCAGTAACCGTATCAACTTTTTCCTATCATCATTAGCCAATTTATGGGTGTTTGGACTAAAATATCCTTGACTATTTTAATATTATTATTGGTTTAATTTCACTATAGTCCCTGTATTAATTTATATTATCTTTATTAATGATCATTTCTTCTATTATCATATCTACACCTATTTTTCATTTTTTCAAATATCTTTTTTATTCCGTTATATAGATATAGATGCTGGTCTAATTCATACAGATCAATAAATTCTCCATGTATATGTTCTCCCATATTTATTAAATTTATTCTTTCATGTTCTATTAGATCAATCTTTTGGTTTAAAAGATTTACGTATATATTTATTCTATTTTCCCAACCTAAAAGCATTTGGTCTATACATGAATTTAATTCTTATATTCTATCTAATGCTTGTTCTATTAAAAACTGTTGGTGATCCATTTTATCAGGTATTTTAAAAGTGTATAGAATTAATTATAAACTTTTATTTTTATTATTTATTATATACAATTTTATGTTTTATAGTCTTTTCTGGCTCTGATACCATTCTTTTGCGGCTTAGCCTTTAAACAAATTTAAACAAATTTTTAAACAAATATTGATACTAAAAATTAAGGATTTTACAAATTTAAATTGGAATTTCGATGTTGACTATTATTGTAGCCTTTATTTGACATATATTTTGACATATTTTGACATATCTGAATAGCCTTTGTTTGACATATTTATCTAAAAGTTCAATTTTATATTAAAGTTTTCATATATACTCATTATATCTTCTATTTCTTTTTCTACAAAACTTTGGACTATTAGACTTTTCAAATTATCCCATTCTATTTTTTGTATGATTTCTCTTCTTATTTCAGGTGGTAAATTTGTATTTATAACTGCTTTTAATTCTTCTTTATTTATTAAATTCTTTGTTTCAAATAATATACTGTTATATAAGTATGTTCTGCATTTGAATCCTACCATTAAATTTTTATTATTATAAATAATTTTTGTTTCACTGTTTAACCATTTTAATTTTGTCATACCCATCTGTTTACATAGTTTTTCATGATATTCTTCCATGATTGATCAAGTACGTGAATTGTTTACAGATACAGAGGGTACTATCGTCATTCTAATCGCCACCCAATTTACGCCATCGGGTTTCCATCGATATACTTTTGATCAATCAACATATATAATAAATTCTAAGGTTTGTTTTATTTGACTTAGGGTTCTTCTTTCCATTATTAGTTGTACCTGGTTGACAAATCTTTGATCTATGTTTGTTGAATCTAGAAACCAACATAGAGTTTGTATTTTATCATCTAGCCTATTTACGATTTCTCTTAATTGAGTTATATTTTCAAAATTTATATTTTCTACAGATCTGATAATATCATTTGCTTTCTCCATATAAAATAATTCTCCTCCTCAGTAAAACAATAATCATCAACAAACTCCCACCAAAAGATATAGATTAGGAATTATTACCCTCAAATCTTCTGGAACTTTTTCAGATCTAGCTCCTTATCTTGTTGACTGGTCACCTTTTCCCTGTAGCTGTGCCTTGCTCGCCTCCACGCCTTCCTAGCTTATCGGCTTATCTGGGCTGATGCAGTCGGGATCACTGTGTGTCAGTAAGATCTTAGAGTTTTGATCCTTTAAAGTTCTAGTCGATTTTCTAGGTTTCCTTTTCTATTCTTATGGGTGAGTTGTTTTTTATCTTTGTTTTACGATTTGGAGAGAAGTGTTTTAGTTATACAGAGGCATTCTCAGAGAGTTGATTGAATGTTAAGGGCTCTCAGAAGTTCTTCAGACGTTTTTAGACGTTCTGTTTTCGTTCTAAGTGTTTCTCCCTTTCTCTTTCATTTATATAGAAAGTTTACATTCTCTTCAGAGGTCTACCTCTGTCTTTTCGGATCAGCTTACATCTTCTTTTTCTGCTTATGGCCGACAAGTGGCCAACATACTTTTGACTTTTTAAAAAAGTAAAGTTTACATCATTATTGCTACTGACGTAAGTGCTTACATAAGGGTTATATTATTGTTGTTACTGACGTAAGTGCTTACGACAGACATGCCAAGTGCTCCATTTTTTCACATGCTATACGCCCTTGTAGACGGGCCTACATGGAATGTGATGTCCGTCTATGTCACTGATGAAGCTGGCAAGCACTCCTGATCTGCCAACACCAGTGCCAGGTGTACATAGGATAAAGTTGTCTTGTTGTAGTAGAACTTTATACCCTCGTTCGTACAAGTTGGATGCGATTGACTTTATAACAGTGACTCCAGCTGCTCTTCTATAGCTGGCCCAATCTCTACTGAAAATAGGTTCATTGAGTCTACTTTGGCCTACTTCCAAGTTGAAGCTGTTTGTGACTATGTTGAGGCTGATGAGGTGTATAGCTTCATATTCTACTTCATCATCATATTCAGGGCTGATAGTGTAGAACTTTAAACAAACATGTTTCTTTTGACCATACTGGTTTATTTTGCTTACAAGAGCTGGATCAAAATTAAATAATTCTCCTAAACTGACATCAGGATATATAAGATCTAGATACCCATAATCTGCTAATTTTTTAACAAATTCGGGATCAGATCCTTTGATACATACGACTCTTGGATATACAGATTTACCAGTGCTTCGAAAATAATTTTCTGAATATTCAGTTCTACTATAGATGTATTCAAAAAAACTCCTATATTCTTTTTCTTTTGGTGAAAGGTTTACTACCTCGACCCCACCAATGTTTATTCTTTTTACTGCAGCCACAACATGATCGTTTGGGGGCTGTTTATTGGGATTTACTGTAATCACTTTTTTACGGGATGAGATTTCTACATAATCCTCATCACAGATAGATTTACCGTGTGGTTTGGATCCACCACTGCTTCCACTTAAGGAATTTACATCAAGATTTACTGACTGCCCACTCAAGGGATTTATTTTTTTATTTTCTTCGAATTCCTCTCTCAGATGTTTTATAGAGAGTCGAAGATTATTGACAAAATTGCCAAGAATATTGACAACTTCTTCAAGGTCTACAAGATCTGTTTCCAAATCTGCAATTCTTTTTTCCATGCTTCCTCTGCAAATTCTACGTTTCTACTGAGAAAATCAGCTAAAAAATTGTTAGCTCCTTTTATATGAATAATTTTAAAATTATAATGAGATAAATATGCTTGCCATCTATGCAATCTTCTATACTGTGGTTCATTAGGTAAATTTTTACAAATTAAAGAATTAACTTGAGTATTATCTGTTTCTATTATAAATTTCTTTTGTAGTAAAAATAAAGAAAATTTCTTTATTCCTTTGTAAATGGCTAACAATTCTTTTTCATGAATTTGGATAATTTACTTGAGCTTTATCAAATGTTCCACTAGTGTATCTGCATATTTCATTTAAATCGGTTTTAAGTATTGCTCCCCAATGTAAATCAGAAGCATCAGTTTGTAAAATTAAATTATCAGTTTCATTTGGTAATCTTAATTCTGGTAAATTTCTACAATGTTTTTTAAGTTCTATTACAACTTGTGTATGTTCTTCACTCCATCCTTTTGTATTATTTTTTCACAATAATTTTTGGAGTATATTTCTTTTCTTGGATAAGTTTTCTATAAATCCTTCTGCATAATTTAAACATCCTAGAAATTTTTGGATTTGCTGTTTATTTTCTAATTTGTTTGGGAAATCTACTATTTTTCTTGCTATATGGCTTTGTAATTTTATTCCATTTTTATCTAGAACCATTCCTAAAAATTCTATTTTCTTATGTTCTATTAGTGCTTTCTTTTCTGATAGAACTATTCCTTCCTTTATACATTTGTTGACAAAGTCTTTTAAGTGTATTCTATGTTTTTCTAATGTTTCAGAAGCTATTAATATATCATCTACATATACTATGATATGATTATTTTCTTTGAATATGTTATCCATTTTTCTTTGAAATATTTGTGGTGCATTTTTTAACCTAAATGGCATTACTAACCATTCATATTGTCCTTGGGGTGTACTAAAAGCTGTATATTGTATACTGTCTTTTTCCATTTTTATTTGCCAAAATCACGATTCTGATCAAATTTAGAGTAATAATTTTTCCTTTACCAAATTTATTAATACTTCTTTATTTGGCAAGAAGTATCCATCAAATTTTGTGTATTTGTTTAATTCTTTATAATTTATTACCATTCTAGCTTATTTGTTATTCTTTTTTCCGACAATAAAAATTTGGACTATTATGGGGCTATAACTAAATTGAATAAAATTCAAATCAAAAAATTCTTTTATTTGGATTTTAGATTCTTCTTTATCTTCCATTGTGTACATCATTGGTTTTACCCTGATTATTTTATTTTCTAATAATTCTATTTTGGCTTTAGGATGGTTTGGTTTCCATAAAGCTAAAGGATTTTCATTATATACTTGTTTTAATTGTTGTTTTATCGTTTCTAATTTTATGTTGTATATTTGTCCTTCTATTAAATAATGTTTTCATATGATAGAATATCACCATTTGTACTCTGAAAGGTCTAAATTCTCTAGGGATACGAAGAATATTATTGCATGGGGTTTTTAAAGTAATTAAAAACATAGTTTGTTGATAATATTGAAATTGTTGTAGAAAGTCATTTCCTAGGAGTATATCACAATCCATGTTGTTATATTGATATATGTATTTTACAGAGATGTTTTTACTTCCTAATAATAGTTCATAATTTGTAACTAGATTATTAACTTGATGTTTATCTCCTGTAATGCCAGTAATTTTTATATTTCCATCTGGCTTCCATTTATGAGATAAGAATGTTTTCATTATTGTAATTTCACTTCCAGTATCTATTAAAGCACATGTATGTATGTCTTTTCATAGTGTGTACTTGAATATATACCGATAAAGGGTATTTAAGGTATGCTTTATTTAACATTTTGATGTAATATTTCATGCTCATTTACTTGTATAGTTATTCCATATTTTTCTATTTTGTAATATTCTAAACCTTCTAGGAAACTATTTCCTAAAAGGATATGATTATTATTATTCATATTAGAATCTATAAAACAGGTTACTATGATTCTGATACCTTCAATTATGATTGGTACCTTTACTTCTTGTTTACATATATGTTTATTTCCATTAAAGTCTATATATTCATAAGCTGGATCTCTTTCTTTTATTATTAACCCATTATTTTTTATAGGGTTTATATGGTTATGACTTGCACCTGTGTCTATAGTTATATAAGGTCCTTTTATATAATCTAGGCCATTAAAGTATTGTCCTATTATTTTCATTACTTTAGCTGTTGGTTTAGCTATTAATTGATTATTTTCTGAATAACTTTTTCTTGATGAATTTCCTCTAAGTAGGGTTTTACCCGAAAAACTAATTGGAATAGTTGATGTTTCTTGAGCTTCTGAATTTATTATTTCTTTTTCATCATCAATACTTAGTCTATAATTTACTGGTATTTTAATTTCTGATTTAATGGGTTCTATGAGTGTAGTTATTTCTTCACATTCTTTGTTTATTTCTATTAATGGCTTATCATTATATATTTCTCCATAATTTGAATTACAGAAACTATATAAGGCTGAATAATGGAAGGTCATTAGTCTATTTCCTTCTTTCATTAAATTATTTTTTAATAATTTAAAATGTAAACTTAATGTTTCATTAATATTTTTATCTTTTATGTGTACACAATATCTAGGATAGCATGTAAATATTAATTTTGTATAGCATAAATTTCCTTCTATTGTTCCTAAATGTCCTATCATAGGGTCATTAAATCTTTGATCATGTAAAGATAGTATTATTGGACTGTCTATTCCTTCCTTAAATAAAGATTTTACTAGGATTTGTATTTCTGCTAGGTAAACATATTGTATCTTTTCTTTTATTGTTTCACTTTTTATTTTTCTAAGGGCTAAATCTACAGTTCTTCTGTTTATTAATCCTAATCTTATATTTCCTTCAGCTTGAGTAACTTCTATGGCTTTTTCTTGTTCATAATATTCATGTAATATTACATTTTCCCTTTTAAAGATATCTCTTAATTTATGTAAAATTTCATAATCTGGTTTTTCTAATTTTGCTTTTAAGAGTTTATTGTATTTATTTCTATTAAATGTTGCTACTAAACTATATCCGTGGACATTTTCTTCTTTTTCTACTTCATAGATTTCTTCTTTATTTACTTCTTCCGATTCTATTTCTTTATTCTGACTCATTTTTTACAAGTTCTTCAGATATAAATATTTCTTCTCCTTCACAATCAGATGGATTACTTATTAATTATAGTTCCTCTTCTATATTCTTAAATTCACTTTTAAGGATTCTAACTTTTTTTTTGGTACATTCTGTACTTATATGTCCTATTTCTCCACAATTCCAACATTTGCATTTATTTTTATCGAAATTTCTTTGTTTTTTGTATTTTCTCTTATAATATTTTCTATTAGGTTTGATATATTTTTTCTTGAAATGTTTATATTTCTTATATTTTCTTTTTCCTAATTTTTCATAACTTTTATTTTTTCTATAAGGTAGTTGACATCCCCATTGGGTTGGCATTTCTGTTTTATGACAACATATATCTCCAATTGTTCTACTTTTCTTTATTAAGTTACGTTGCATACATATTTCACTTAATCTATCATTTAAGAATCTTATTCTAGATCCTAATGTTTCAGGTACTGTATTAGCTATCTTGTACTTTTCGTATTCATTAACAAAATATGTACTCCATGGTATTGGTAACTTAGAGTAGTATAAATTAAGATAAATATTTTGATCTTCATTACTAAAGAATTGTGAATAATAATATTTACTAAATTCGCAAGTGTATACTTTGACATAACACATATTACATATACTCAAGTTAATTAATTTCATCCTATTATTTAGCTTTTCATTTTTTATTTCTTGGTATCGGTTTAGTCTCCAATCTTCTCCTAGAAATTCATTTGAAATATATTCTACCATTGTCTCTATACCTAATTCTTTATTTCTTAGGAATCCTGTTTTTATATTATTAGTTATTAATTCTTTTACATTATCTGTTAATCCTCTCCACCAGCTAAATACATTTCCTATAAAGCTTGCTATTAAGATTTCTGTATATACTCCTTTTGGTCTTCGCTTTACATTCCAATCTTCTTTCGATCCATTATACATAAAAATAAACGCATTCAGTAATGCCCATTCTACTTAGGGTTTTATGTGGATTGTTCTATCTAAGTCTAAAAATACTCCCGCATTGCTTATAATAATTAGTTCATAATCTTGAGGAATATACTCATTATTCCAAGGTTGACTCCTAATTGGTGGTTTATATTCATAAAAGTGTCTTTTTCTTCTATTTTGTCTACCAAAATTATTAGGTTCTTCAACGTGGGGTTTCATTTCTGGTCCTCCACTTGTATTCATATTTATTTTGTATTATTTTTCAATATCTTCTAAATCACTTAGATTTATTTCACTGAATATTTCAGTAAGTTTTTCAATTTCTTCTTCCATTAATCTGATTCACTGCTTTCTTTTTCTTCATTTATTTCTATTTTTTCTTTACCTTTGTCTTTTATTTTTTCTTCTTCATTTTCTAATTCTTTTACTAAATTTTCGGTGTCTTTTATAATTTTAGGATATTTATTTATCATAAACCACTCATCAAAGCTTCCTGGTTGTAGTTTTTGGGTTAAATTTATATTAGGTTTCTTTGCCATTTCTGATTTTAAAGTTTTATATTTTTCTAACTTTTTATTTTTCTTCCTACCGGCATGTATTAATGTTAGTTCTATTTTTAACTTTTCTATTTCCTATTTTATTTCTTTAGTTTCTTCTTTTAAATGTATTAGTAATTCTTTTACTTCTATTAAAGTTGTTTCCATATTATTAAATTCTATAGGGGCTTTAATGCATTTTTTACAGTTAGGGTATTTTAGGAAAGGTAGCCTTTATTTGGTTAATCTTGATAGAAAAACTTAGAGCTGTTATTTTTGGAAATCTAAAAATTTTTAAGGTTATTTACGTGTATTTCCCCGATGGATAAATGAAAACGGAAACGACGTCGTTTATGAGGTTAAGCATATTCGAACCTTGTATGTTGTGTCGAAGGCCCACTGTGGCGGTGAATCGGTGACTGCACCGCTACTGCCCACTGACTTCCCATCGGCAGTGACGGCTTCAAAACACCGGTGAGGCTCTCTTTGTAGCTTTTATCATCTTCAAATCACCTAAAAATCTCAACTTTCAACACTTGCTGAATCTGTTTATAGTTAAAGATTCCGATTTAAAGTATTAACTTCTCA
This sequence comes from Citropsis articulata, assembly GCA_030449925.1. Taxonomy (NCBI): domain Eukaryota; kingdom Viridiplantae; phylum Streptophyta; class Magnoliopsida; order Sapindales; family Rutaceae; genus Citropsis; species Citropsis articulata. The sequence continues at coordinate 15,276,997 of JASUUH010000210.1, forward strand.
GCGCTTTCATTACTTCTGGTGAATATTTTGAACAAATTTTTATAATGGGAATTCACAAAAACCAAGTGGGTAATTTTGATTTTTGGAAAAATGATTCCATTAACTAGTCAAATATTCTATGAGCTAAATAGGTCTTAATTTCTCTTTATTATTGTTATTATTACTACTACTTCTATTACTATTTTCTTATTGTGTAGGAGCTTTGTGAAGTGCTTAAGAGATATGTCAAGATTTCGTGGATTGTGGCAAGCTTCTTTGAATGCTACGAAGAGAGGTATTAAAGATTGTTACCATTTATTTATTGTTTATTTTTTGCATTAAATGAGTGTTTCAAGATTAAATTTTGAGATTCAAGTTAGTGGAAATCTTTTGTTAGAGAAAGATTACTGTTCTTGTGTGTGTTGAATAAGTTTGGAAGGGATTCGGGTTCTCTTGTTGCTGAAGCATTATTCGGCTATGTGTTAGATTAGAATTCTGGTTTGTTTCTATCAGTGCAGTTATATTATTTTTAGTTCGTAATTATTGCTTAAAATACATAGTTTTGCATTGTTTAAGGAGATGATTGTCACCAAGTGGGGTCTCTTTCTCATTCTTTAGTGTAACACATGCTTTGTAGTTATGATTGTTAATTATTGTTTCAAGTTACTTATTTGGCAATCTCAATTTGCAGCTCTTACATGGAATCTTGAAGAGTTGATGCCCCCTAGTGAGAGATATATTTTCAACTTCAATTCAAAGGAAGAGTTAAAGAAGTGGCATCTATATTCAGATTCTGAATATGGAGGTATGAATGCTTTCTATTTAATTGTCTGTCGTTGTATTCCTGTGTAAAAGGTGCAGTCTCTGTTGAAGACTTCTCAGTTTGGGATTTATGATAGTCCTAAACTGTATTTTGGATGGTGGTGATTGATATATTGGAAATGGCGAAGTATTGCATTGCAATGAAGCAAATGTAATTTCTCTTTTTAATTATCTTTCAGGGTTGTCCTCGGCATCTTTGGAGATTACAGATTCTGGAAATGGAATGAATGGTACCAGTCAATTGTCAATACATATATTGCATTGCAACATATTTAGATTGTTGTTATAGTTTGTGAATATCAGTTAAACCTCTTTACAAACTTCTGTATTACATTAACAACCATAACAAACTTGCATTGGGATGGCTTTTTAATTGGAATTATCTGACTTTTGAAAGAATTTGTTGTCCCTTCATTTTTATCCTTAAGAACAATGCACGTTGCTTTGAACCTGCTAAATGTGAAAGTCAGGGACACACATAAATCTTGTTTTTTGCAACTTCTAGATTTCTGTGTTTTATGCTTGCTCACTTTAGAGTTGTAATTCTCAAAATGATCACGTTGATTGCTAGGGATTTTCTCTGGGAACCTTTCCCTGGACCTAAGTGAGGGTTCAAAATGGAACATCAGTCGGAGTGGATTCTGTGGGATGCGGTCCAAGAAGGTGAGCAGCATTTCCAACATCTTTTGGGATCTACAGCTCTTGTTTAGAGATGACTGTAGAGGCTTCTCTTAATAAAACTTGGAATTACTGATAATTATTGTTAGCAGCACCTAAAAAATGCTCCCTACTTTCTCTTGATTTAACCCAAGAGACTAGCATCTATATAGTGACATTTTCTGTGCCATTTGTGTCTCTTGCAGTTTGATGGTTTCATTGATTTAGATTCATATGATACAATAGCAATGAAGCTGAAAGGAGATGGGAGATGCTACATATCAACTGTGAGATTTCTTTCCCTTTTCACAAAAAATGAGATGGAAGAGACTAGGCTTTGGTTTTCTCTTCCTGTGGCTCTTTTCCAATTTTTAGAATTTTTTTCTCGTTGATGTGTAAGTTTCAGCTTCCAAGCTGAAGATTTTATTGATCTCACATGCAGATATATACAGAGAACTGGGTGAATTCACCTGGGCAACAAGAAGATAATTCATGGCAATCTTTCGTTTTTGTACCAAAAAATAACTGGTATATTGCAAAGGTAAGTTCCTTTCTCCTCAATCTGATATTCTCTGGAGACTTGATATCATCAATTTGGCTCTCAGAACCATGTATCCTAAGTGCAATAACTAATTCAATAAACAATGCAAGAAGCATGAAGATTCATTTCCTTGTTGTGTTAATGCACTGATCGTAACATATCAAGAAAATGATTATTTGTTAACGAATATTTTATTCTTCAACATCCACTTGGAATGTTAAACAACAAATTATAGAGTCCGCTTAGTAAAGGAGTCATTACAGTCTGTTTGAATTGTCTCTTTATCACATTGCAACTTCTATATAGGAATAGGTTCACAACACTAGCTCGAAAAGGGCTTAATTTATTAAGTTCCTTTACTCATTATTTTTCCTCTTTTCCTGTTATATTTGCGAATTGCTTCGCCTGGTGCTAAAAAATGTCATTGGCCTCCTAGATTCCTCTTGCGCGATATTTACCAACATGGAGAGGAAATGTTATAGATGCAGAGATGGAGATGAACCCTTCTCGTGTTGTCGGCATGTCTCTATCGGTTAATGCAGAAGGTGGCGTCCCTGGTGCCAAATCTGGACCTGGAGATTTTAGAGTAGAGGTTGATTGGATCAAAGCCTTGAGATCAGAGTGAGTTAGTTACCTGTACAGCAATCACCAGAAAGTAGAAGTTGGTTGTATCAAAGCCTTGATTAACCGTTACTGTAATAAAGTCAGTTCTGTTATGCTGATATGTTTGTTAAGAATGTCGGTACAAATATGTAATACGAGTACAACTCGCCAGGGCAATTTTCCTATGTCTTATTGCAGCTTTTTTGTGCGCATAAAATAACAGTGATGTGTGATTTGACTTGACTAAATCTTTTAAGCATTATTCAAAAAATATCTTTAGTTCCTTTCAAAAAAAAAAAAATTATCTTTAGTTACAAGCTAATCACATGGCAAGATGAAGTGATGCGCTATTTTGATATCTTTCATAATAGGAAAAGCATTCAACAAAACAAGGGCCACCGCCCCAACTTGACATGTTTGGTGACAGGTGAGAGGCTTATGGGCTATGGCTTTCAGTGCAATCTTGATTGCTCTGCGAAGATCTAATAGCATATTTATTGATCAATAATCAGAATGCGTTGAAATTAAAATAAATTATAGTAAAAATGAGTTGGAATTAGAATAACGAATCAAATGAGTTGGAATTAGAATAACGAATCAAAGTAAGATGTTTATTTAAATTTTAAAAATTAAAAATTAAATAAATTATATTATCATTAATGTGTTTACTTTATAAATAAATTATTATAGGTTATTATTATTATTGTTATTATTATGAGTATTATTATTGTTATTATTATGAGTATTATTAATTAAAAATTTATTATTAAAAAAACTTCTTGTTAATAATAATAAAAATAATAATAACAATGTCATTAATAATAATAATAATCATCATCATATCCACAGGCGTTTGGCAGCTGCAGCTGGAGCATAGCAACAAACGGCAGTTGGCAGTAGCAATGACTGCCAGCAGCAGTGACAACGAAGTAGCAAGCAGCAACGTAGCAAAATGATTTTTTTTTTAATTTTTTAAATACATAAAGAAAGATAAAATGAAAATTTAAAAAATTGAGTGAGGAAAATATGGCTAGTTTAAGGAATGAGATTCCATTTCCACCTTTCCCCGTATAAATAAAAATTCTCGTAATCATTTTTTATTTTAGAAAGGACTCGTCATTTCAATTTCTATTTTACTTCTCATTTAAATAAGCAAAGACATTATTTATTTTCATTTTTTTATTATTGCTGGTTAATTAACATAATAAAAGAAAAACAACTTGAGAATAAAATGAATTGATTATTGTTTTTCAGCTTTTCGTTGGAAGTCCTGAAAAATCCCTTTTCCTCTACATTTTTAAAAGATTTTTTAAAGACTAAAATCAACAGCATTCTTGAAAATAATGTATAATGAGCAAATTAAGCAAGTTGGGTACGCTGGTGGTTGGAATTGGACCCATCAATACATATAGGTGCAGTTAATCTCATTTAAAAGAAGCTTTCTTTATCAACTCTCCACTTTGTTTTTTAATAACAAGTTGACATTTTCATCTGTAACCTGCAAATTGCAAGCTGGAAATGGGATTCTTATAAATTCTTTCTTCACCTTCCCCCGTGTCCATTCTTTTCCCCTTTTCATTTAAGTTAAGTTCAACGTTTCACTTTGAAATTTAGGTAGGACCCAACATTATTATAGCTGGAAAACAAGGTCCGAGTCCTCTTTATCACACTCATAATCTGTCTTTTCATGAAAATTCCTGCAACTTGTACAATTTGCATTATTTTATTCTCAAACCCATGATTTACAAAATATATGAAGCATGTGAAGCTTTGAATTTTCAGACTTGCATCATTTTGGTGAGAGGATTTTTGGAGTTAATTAACAGGACTCGGGACGTACCCATAAAGTTTCTAAAAGTGACGTGAGAGTCACCTCCCACACACACATTGTTTTAAGGAAAATACTTGGGGTAGAGAAGCACGAGAGAAATAATGAAGAAAATGGTAGAGAGAGAATGAGTGGGTAGAGAGAAAGAGAAAAATTCTTTAGTGTTTCTCTCGTGCTTCTCTCGTGTTTCTCTCTCTCTAGCACTACTCTTGTTTTAATGGTTGACGTGGACGAACAAGTCCCAAAAACACACACATTCCATACAATTACATGTTACATGTCTTATCTTTGAAGGTCGGAGACTGATGATTCTGGACCAGTGACTCTTTTAAAGAATATAAGCTGTTTCCAGAAAGCACTTCCGGCCGAATCGAAACGACAGTTGTTTTGTGTCATGTGGGCATGTTGCCATATCGGACGCCCTGGCTTGTGCTCAAAGTTTGGTTTCATTCTGGTGTTGACCGTTGAATAATTATCTCTTCTTCTTATTCTTCTCTTGCATACGCTATTTAATACCATTTTGCCATTTCCATAATGGGGTATCTTTCTTATTTTTCTATAATTGGATCCTCTATGTGCATTGCAAATTGCAATAACTAAATGCAAATATGCCAAATCGTATTAAATTGAAACAGACTTTCCCTGGTTGATAATCCAATATCCCAATTAGTAAGTTATAAGCTCACAAACATGCGTGGGTATTTCTTTCCTTTTTGGACCACGGTGACAGCCTTGTATTTTCTTTTTGTTTTTTGTTTTTTGTTTTATATATTTTCTTCTTCACGGCAATAATTCCACTTTCCCACATGGTGAATTTATTTAAACATAATACAGAGGTTTAGAGTCTAAACCTCATTCACAAATCACAATCACACTATTGGAGAGAAATTTCACAAAATCTAATATTGTATTATGTAGTTCTTACCAAGCGCAGGCGTTCATTATGGTCCATTTTTCAATTACAAAACAACACCATAGATAATGCGCCAACAACTCTTTAATTAGATTGGTCTGCTCTTTCTCTTTAACTCTTTAAGATAAAAAGGCTTAAGTCTTCCCAGGGATGATACCAATAATTTCGCATGTCGGATTTGGGTTGCATACTGTTTCAGTTTAGGGCCTTTAGGCTTTCATGGTACATTATTATTTTAATATTACACTCGAGTTATACCTATACACGTGGTAAACACCCAGTTTGCAGATATGTTGAAGCCAGCAATCGCGTAAATAACGTAACGTCGTACGCTTTCTTCATCATCTGGTATAACTTCTCTTCGCCCTTTACTCAACGTAAAAATTTGTACGTTGTGTTTGGAAGATTCGTTTTGGGATTCAAAGAAAGAACTACATGTCGTACAATTGTCAGCTTAAAATTGCATACTAGAAACGGAAACACCCAATTCTTTTCTTCAAGTTCAAAGATAATGTAAATTATGTACAAAGAAGTTGGGCGGTGGGTACGGGACGAGTTCCCCTAAAATAAAAAATAAATAAATAAACAGTAAGGGTGGGCAAGGCACAAGGACAAAAATGTAATCTTCTTGATTAAATATTTGAAGAATGGAATTAGTAGAAGCTATAATTAAGAATATTTAAATATTATATACTAATTAAGAATATATAAATATTATGTACTAACTGATGAGTGCTTAATCATCAAAGCTAATTAGTAATTGGGCCTGATATTGGGGGATGAAGTTTGGCCTCTTGAATTTGTTCCGTGACAGCACGATTCTTGCCATTAATTTGTAGTTAAAATAATATTAACGTTAGATTTTATTGTTGATTACACATTTACACTTTCTAAGTTGCTTATGACTTACACAGGTACACTCACGGTGTTATTAAACGATAACGCATTAATTCGCAATATGTAGCCCACAGTTGAAAAGTGTAATATTATGATCAGTGATTTCAAAATTAAAAATTTTTTTTTTCTACTGGATAGTAGCTTATTTTATTGAAAAACTTTGCAGTGTTCCGTTTGGAAAAAAAATTTTAATTTCAAGAGAAATACTTGTACAGAGTGGGAGTCCCATACAAAACTTATCGTTTACTAAGATGAGCGAGTCATCTGATGGGACTTACAATTTTTTTTTTTTTTAATTATAAATTCTATTGTCGACTCCATCAGATCTGTTAAATAACAAATTATGAATTAACGATCAAAAGAATAAATAAATAAAATAAAAGCCACGAAATGGCAATTAGTAAATATCTCCAATCCGGGGGCTCTCCAAAGCCAACAATTTAACAGAGCACGCAAACAAAAAAATAATAAATAAATAAATAAATAAATACAATAAATGGACAAGTAAGTTTGTTCAGGTACAAGCTGTTAACCTTTTCCGAAAGACAAGCTTTAGAAGTATAAAGTATAAAAGGCTGTCACGCGGAAGCAAATGTTGTCGATGCTACGTAGTGGGGCCCACCATCTGAATACTACGAAGTGCCGTCAATAGAGACTTGACCTTTAAAAAATCAGTGCCACACAGAACCTTCTGGACTCACAATCTAAGGAAAATATCTAGCACTTACATTCAATCTCGGCCGTCCATCTTCCTCCGACCTTATCCACCTCACATTTTATTCATATTTTCAGTAACAAACATTGGAGTACCTCCACTTAGGTGCAATCACAATTACACGTATCAACTTTCTTATTTTTCACGTGGATCTATGCTATCAAAACATGTTTGAATATCCGATAATAAAACCAGTGATTTAACTAATATAATATTCCCCGCTGCCATCATCTTATCGACGACTATTTATAAAAAAGTTAAACATTATAAATTTATAAGAGTGTTTTTAATTACGTTATAAGTTTTTGAAGATTTATCCGAAAATAAATCAGTTGAATATTTTAACTAAATAGAGATAACTGTATTAAAAAAGATATTTAATTTATAGAAAAATTTGAATAATTAAATTAAATTATAAATAGAAAATTCATAATTGATCTATTAAAAATTTTAGAGATAGATGATTGTGGTTTTTTTTTTTTATTGAGATAACTTATACCTATTGTAAAAAAATTATACATAATTTTGATAAATTAATAAATATATAATAAAATTTTCATTATATAAATATAAAATTAAATCAATTTATCTATTTATTAAATATTTTAATACTATAACTTTTATTTTATAATGATTTAATTTCAATCTCAAATGAATACTATTTATATTGATGGATTTTAAGAGAATCATACGGGCGGCGGGGGACTCATTTAAAAGAAGTATACAATTATTTCTTTAATCAAGGTTTTCCAAACCTCAGGGACATTCATATAATTACCCAACAGAATATTTTACGTAGTATTAAAAAGGAAATATACACAACAAACCCAAAAGAAAAAGTCATATATAAATGGCCGGTTTCTGGAGAGTTCTTGAGCCTTAGTTTACAGCGGGGGGAAGGGGGCAAAAACATTGGAGAAAAGAAAGAGAGAGAAATTAATTTTCTTTTTCTCTCAATTTCATCCTTCTTCTCCTCTCCGACGCATTACAGCTAATGCTAAGGTTCCGTGTAATGTTTCACAAAGAAGTAATTTAAGTCGCAAAGCTAAGCCAAAGCTATAGGCTATATATTTGTGTTATTTACCTGCATAAAAGCATAGGTGGGTTTTGGTTTCTTTGTTTTTGTGCTTTTGGTTTCTGGGTAGTGTTTAGTTTGATAATTTGTCGACAAGAAAAGGAAAAAGATTGTGTTTTGGATCGGTTTGGTCTGGTTTATGATAAGAAGAATCAAGAATGGCTAAGGGAGAAGAGAAAAGCAGTGACTTTTATGCAGTGTTGGGATTGAATAAGGAATGCACTGCAACAGAGCTCAGGAATGCTTATAAGAAACTTGCACTGGTTAGAGTCAGCAGCCCCCTCTTTCCCTTTCACCCTTTCAATCAACTGGATGGTCCTCTTGTAATTTGGTCTTTGTTTTGAATTTGTCTATTTGATCTGGTTTCGGTACGTGTGTGAGCTTCTTTATGAAGTTAAACAATGCAATGAAGTTCTGAGTCGGTTTTTTGGTTCTTTTTAATGATGTTTGATCAATTGGGCTGTCTTATAATTGAAAAACATATCTAAAATTTACTTTTCCTGGGGTTGTATCAGTCCTTTTTTTCCCCAGGAAAATTCTTTTTGTTGGATTAGTAGTGAAAAAGTTTTTTTTATTTTTTATTTTTTTATTTTTTGGAATATAGAGATGGCATCCAGATCGTTGTTCAGCTTCAGGAAATTCCAAGTTTGTGGAAGAAGCCAAGAAGAAATTTCAGGCGATTCAACAAGCCTATTCTGGTATTAACCTTACTAAATTCCAAAATTTTAAGTTTTATTTATTTATTTATCTATGTAATTTGTAGTACTTAAGAAGAGATAAAATTTTATTCTTTTTTATAATGATGGGTAATTATTGGATTCACGAGACGCTGTTTTCCTTTGTCTCCCTGCTTTTATGTACAAGTTCTGTCGAATGCCAACAAGAGGTTCCTGTACGATGTAGGAGTCTATGATAGTGATGATGATGACGATAATAATGTAAGTTCCAATTTTTATTTGTTTATTTTTTTTCATTTCATCTTAAGTTTTTTCAATGTGCTCTTGTTGCTTGGGGGGGGGGGGGATTTTATTATATGAGGCTTTTTCATTTTGAAATTTTCAACTGCATGCAGGGAATGGGAGATTTCTTGAATGAAATGGCTGCGATGATGAGCCAACCACAGACTAATGTAAGTCTTCTTTAATGTATATTTATGTTGTCTACGGACTAATTCGGGAACTGGGGTTGGAAATTCCTTGGTATTATTAAGCTTTTTCCGAGCTTTAGTTATGGCTTTTACTTTTGTTGGTTGGCAAAAGAATCATGCTAATCAGATTGCAAATGGGTCACTTTAGTCGCGAGGGCAAACATAATTTAATCTATTTTTTAATATCAGCCCCAACCCTTTTCGCTTATGCCTTTATGGTGAGACATTATCCTGTGTGTGTTCATGCTTTGGAAAATAGTGATTCATGGGGCCCAGTTTAGGTCTTGTCCAATGGCCAATTACATGTAAGTTCTATGCGGGGCCATAAAAAAGTTGTTCTTTGGAGGCATTGAATAATTGAATTATTCAATCCCCGCTTAGGATTCTAGCAATGTTATTGTTTGGTACTTACCTTTGTGTGCTTGGATTGTAAATTTGACAGGCAAATGGTGAGGAGACCTTTGAGGAATTGCAGAATTTGTTTGAAGAGATGTTTCAAGGAGACACTGATGCTTTTGGGTCTAGTTCTCAGGGTACTAGTTCATGCTCTACTTCGTCATCTTCCTATGTGTCTTACACGGAGATTTCTAACCCCAACAAGCGCAATTCATGCGAAATGAATTCCGCAAAGTTGAATGCAGAGGGCTCCTCGAGCTTCAACACTCACTTTCAGAGTTTCTGTGTAGGGGTAAGAAAATTTTATACACATATTGTCTTAACATGTTATGTATAAGTCAGATTGTTGCCCATTGATCCTTTTTTGTGGATCATTGTCAAAGTATTCATTATAATTTGTAATATGTTTGAAGGCTTAGGCAGATTTTGTAAAACTGCCTTTCCTCATTTACAGAACTATGACTATGAATCTATGATTTTAAAATCAAGAACTTGCATCTTCCTGCATTTTAAGGCACTGCTATGATCTGGTAATGTTATTTATTAGTATTGATCTTTTTATTTAATGTTATGAAGACAGGTGGAACACCAGCAGGACTTCAAGAAAGGGAAGGGAATAAGAGGCGGAACCACCGGAGAGGCCAGAAGTAGTCGAAGGGAAGGCAGGAAACAAAAACTTTCACCCAGTCATGATGTTTCCTCCAATGACTCTCCTAGTATTTTTGCTTCATGATCCACTGCTCATTTAATGTAGAAGCAACCGCAGCATTCTGGACAAATTACCTCATTAACCTGTTTGTCCTGGAGAGTTGAAAGTGCAATATCTTGTCAATGCCCGAAAGTGGAAAATTTTTTAGTCATCACCTGGAGAGGCAGCCACCATTACTGCGGTGCAGCCGTCAGATGAAACAAAACCATCATCTTTTGTTAATCTTGGGTCTTAAGATATCATTTTGTGCTCTGGCTTTTAGTTGGCGGTGTCCTCTAATTGCAAACTGCTTGTTTTTTTTCATTCTTGCATGGTCTCCTTATTGCTACTTCTCTCTGTTGCAAATTAAGTTCTTATCTGACTTTTCCAAAATTATTAGAAGCGCGCTGATAGTTTGGGAGTTGGTTTATAATTCGGGACAAAACTTTGGTATGCTACTGTCATTTGCCTGTTAATTATAGGCTTCTGCAATGAGTGTCTGATGATCTTCAGTTGCTGTTGGTCGTTAAATCTTGATGTATCTCTGTGGCTATAAGTAGAACAGGTAAAGCTGCTGATCAACGGATGTTCTTCACTTGTCTGTGGATCTAGTTCTTCACCCGCAAGCTGCCTTAAATGAGGGCATTGGTCATTCAATTTATGTTGGAACTGAAATGGCGACTGGTTCGCCTGAACCGTGCAACGTACAGATTGACAGAACGTGACAAAGCGGACCATCAGTGAGCTAGCCAGAAATTCAACTACAGAACCAGTCAACCAAATATCAAACAGAAAAACTGTGTGGGGCAGGCAACCGTTACTGAGGCGTCGGGGTCCCGGGGATCCATAAATTGAATGGTATGAGATCCAATCACTTGGAATAAAAAAGTAAAAAATTGGTGACTTGACCCACAAGTGGGTCAGGTGCACCAAGTGACTTGAAGCACGGGAATGGGGCTCACCCCAGAAAGTGTTATTCGTCTGGCTTTATGGTTTGATAGTGAGAGCCTGAGACGGTAACTAAAAAATTTAAGCTCCATTATAATGTGCTCTTCCCCTTTACCACATTTTGGTTTGATAGTGAGAGATGTTGAGTGCAAAAGACTATAATTCCGCAATACGCGTTACATGCAAGTTGCCTTGAGCCTTCAATGCTTGAGGGGGCAAAAAAAAAAAAAAAACTGTTGGTCTTTTTCGCTCACATTTTGTCACACAATTTGGACAACTTGGGCTCATTATACCGGAAAATTATAGAGGTTAGACAAGTTGGTTGGTTACATTTAGTTGTATATTATGCATATCTATGTCTATATCTTGCTGTGTCGGTGATGATGGATCAGGATCCTCTCCCGATCTGACTTTTATCTTAGCAAAACCTATTAATATGATTGGTAGTTAATAAATTAAAAAGAAAAAGTAGTTAAATCTTAATAATCCACTAACACTAAAATACATATGGCACAAGATCTGTAAAAGATCAGGAGTGCTCAGATTAGGAGAGGATCCTGATCCGGTGACGATGGCCCCCAAAACCGCCCACGATCACTTTTTCTATCTAATGGGAACAAGTCATATTTCAGAAAGATAAAGGCGAACAAGACTTTGTTGGCAGTTGTATGATTTAATTGTTAATTGTCAAATAATTAGAGGGTCGTGTGAGATCACTTTTAAGTCATTTTAAGTCATATAACTTAGCAGGTGCCACCTGGATAAATTTTGAATCTTATTAACGATATTTTTTTTGTTAATTTTGCTAAGTTGTTATAAGCTACTGATACATTACAATTTGGGGCCTACTGCAAATTACAAGCGGGATCTTTACCCAACATTTAATAGTACATCCTATCTCACTAATAGTCGAGAATTTTTTTTAAAGGAGAAAAAAAAAAAAAAAAGAGAATTGAATGGGAATGAGAAATCTCACCCACCAGCACCCATTATTGGCCCATATTGTTGTTACTCTAGCTGAAGTGATTACAGGTACAAGGTGTATTCACAACCGAGGACTAACAATAATTTAGAAGAAATATCTTCCGCATCCATGTATAATAATATCTTTCAGCATGTATGAGACATAAAGAATATGCTATGCCTTAGCCCTTAAGGTATCACCTTAACATTCCAAATATATTTGTAGCTACGGAATATTATTTCTAGAGAAATTTATAAAATACTTTAGAAACATATAGCTTTATTCTAGAAATCATCAAACAAATAATAACGTTGATTTGCTTAATTTGATGATTCATAATAGAATGAAATAAGTTTTAACAATTATAATCAATCTACAACCTAATAGTGTATGTTGTACTAATTCAGTATATTAAGGTGCATTTAGTACACTGTATTTTATTATAATATATTGTATTATTTAATAGAAGGTGCATTGTATTAGGTTACAGTGCATTATTATGTTGATGTTGTGCAATGCTTAGTGCTATATTATATTAGTTTTTATTTATATTATATTTGGTGTTACATTACATTACACTAAATTTTTGGATTAATTAAAATAATATTTTTAGAAAGAATTACTATTGTAATAAGATTTCAAATTAAAATAAGTTTCCAAAAAAATTAAATAACTTAAATTTGTAGATTAAAAATGAATTTAAAAACAAATAATTTTTTTTTTCCTTTTTTATGATAACTTGCTCGGTCTTTAAAAGGTTATATTTTTACGTTCATTTTGGTTCCACAAAATTAGAAACCAACATAGACAATGAACATACCAAGATCGAACCATCAAACACAACTCAAACACAAAAAACCAACTGGAGTATTGATGATGAGGTGCTAATTTGATGTTGACGTTGAATTTTATTTGGTTGGGATTGTGAATTTTGTTTAATTTTGAAAAATTAAAATATCAGTTGAGTTTTTTTGTTTTGATTTTGTACCTCCCTATAGGTTTGCTTTATGCGTGATTTGCAGCTCTGCAACAATAAATTTATGCAATGGGATTTATGGTTAATTTGAAGCCAAATATGCCCTCAACTTTTTTTTTTTAAAAGAATCAATTTTGGATCCCTTGGTGAATGGATTCTCTTTAAATCCATCATTATTTTTTAAAGCCTTAATTTACTCTTTAGTTTTGCTGAGAAGACCAAAAAGAAAATTTTATCAGACCACCCCTCTTTTTTTTTCTTATTTTTAAAACAAAAATGGAGATAACTTAAGGTTTTCAAAAGGGGTGAGGATATTTCTGTTGATCTTGTGAATTTGTCGGCAACAAGTAATTCCTCCGATCAACCGGCTCGCAGTGGCTCCTCAGTCTCTCTGCTATCTCGAGCGGAAAAATCGTTCCCTTCTCCGATGTCCTCCAAATCTGTCTGGGTCAGTCTGTGGGGTGGTTTCACAGAAGCCTCCGACGCCAAGTCGGTGATTTGGGTGTCTCGAAACCTTTACCACAAATCCAGGTGGTTTGGCTCAATAAAATGAATACTAAAAAAATAAGAATCTCCTTAGATCTTTTGTGGTTTTTATCCAACCTTTTACCGATTCTTGATTTATAGGCTTCTTGCGGATTCAGTTTCCACTCTTCATGTTTCCCACTTTCCGATTAGCGTGCGTCATGGGTGTGTAAGCGGTTGATGGTGAACGTGGCAGTTTAAGAGGCTCATGCCTGAAGTTTCGGAGGGTGGGAGTGATAAACGGGCCTTATGCCTTGTGTTTTGCCGAGTAATGCGCGTCCTGGTCGTTGTTGTGGAGAATGCTTACGCTCCAACGACCCGTCCGGAGACGAGGCGGAGTAGGAGATCTTTGCCAGCGCAGTGAAGAATCTTTAATGGGACGAGCAGAAATCTCCCTCCACCGAGTCGAGCAGAAATCTCCCTCCACCGAGTCGAGCCGGAACTTCCGGTTCTGTCAAGATATCGTCCAGGGATCTTTGGCTCGTGTGGCTCGTGCGGCTCGTCTGGTCGTTATTGGACCCAACAATTTCCATCCCATTATTTGTGTAAACCCCCTCCACTTCTAAAAAATATTTACAATAAAAACATATTTTTTAATAAATATAACTTTTTTTAATAAATAAAAATCAACAAAAAATGTAATTAATCAACTAAATTATTCTTATATTTTTTTCTTACTTAGTTTTTTTTTTTTTACTATTAAAGTATCTTTAATATAAGTTCCATTTAATTATTTTGATTTATGACGTAAAATGACCCACTTGTCCAAAAAAAAATGTGTTCTTATATCTAATACTTTAAATACTTAATTTTATGACTTGTAATCTAACTTCTTAAATGAAATCTAATAATTTTTAATATTTTATATGTAAATGACATAAATTTGACAGGCTAATAATTTAATGAGTATTTTCTCATAAAGACAATATGTTAGTTTAATAAAAAATTAATAAGCATACCAATAAAGTAGAATTAACTATTTAGAAACAATGAATTTTGTATGAAATTGAGAAATTGTTGAAGTTAAATAAAATTTTTGGTATTTTTAGCCTTTAAGCATAAAATAATAAATTTAAATTTTGGGTTAAAACAAACTTATTAGTCAAATATAATTAAAAAAATATAAGTCACAACAAAATAAATTAAGATAGATTTAATCGATTAATTCTTCTGAATTCTTCTTTATTTGAAATATTTAAAAACAACGAGAACTTTTTGTAATTATTTTCTAAAAGCGGAGTGTATTTACAGAATTTATGGGGTGAAAATATCGCTATCCTTTTAAAAGTAATAGATAATTCGAACATAATCAATTCATTAAGAAAATAATTTAAAATTTACCCTTACGATTTGACTATCTTTTAAATTACCCCTTACTTATGAAAATTTTAATTTATTCCCCCGCCCCTTTTTTTTAAAAAAAAAATCTGAAAAAAAATGGGAGTGAATTGATGATTTTTTTCATTTTTAATTTTTAAACCAAAATAGGGGGTAATTTGATATTCTTAAAAAATAAAGAAAGTGATTTAAAATTTGTCCATTCACAAGGAGTGGAGGAGTGATCCAAATGAACCTTTTTAAAATTGAACATGCAAACCATTTTCGATATGATAAAGAATCAATGTGATACCATTCTTATACAAATTTTGCAATGATAGAAGTGTGATGTGTTGTCAAAAGTAGTTATTAATTTTGTAAACTATTATAATGTTTTTGAGATAATAACAAAAAAATCCCACTACTAAAAGAAATTTTATCCATAAGCAAGCATAGGATCTCCACTCCTTGCATCATGGGGATGTGAGAAATTTATAGAATTTGGTCACAATTATTAAGGGCTTAAATAACAGAAGGTCGGTCAGTATATGTTAGTTGTGGGCTTGAATAATAAAATATTAGTGTCGCATTTTATGTTAGTTGTTGGTTCATATCCCAACAGCAAGTTGCCAAAACTTATGGGATGCGAAAGATTTAAGAGCGTTATAATGTTATATTATATACAAGAGGCTACAAGTACCTCAATTGAATATTAAAATAAACTAACAATTGAATAATGTTTCAAGTTATAAAATTAACCATCCAATGCATAATCCCATCTAACCATATTGGGTGTACACACAGTGCTTACCACCGGGTTCGTTGCTGGTGGGTACATAGTCAAAATATCAGACAAAAGAAAAGTGGAAACATGTTTGTTATGAATAAATCGTAGAACTTTGTTAGATTACGTCATGTATAGCATACGTGATGATATACGATCGTTAAATTTCATCCCGCGAAAATAATATGATTTTTAAATACCGTATTTTTCTGACCGTTGGATTTACGTCGTTACATATCGTGTATGTTACGTGATAACATATCTAATCATGATTTATGTCGTAGAAGTTTTTAGCCCAACCCAATTACGACTGGCCTCAATTGAACTGGACCTTTTATGATTTTACTTTTTTTTTTTTTAATTGGTTCCTCTTTTAAAAATCTATTCAAATCTCTGTTATGTATTCATATTTTTATCCATATCTGAAATTGGTTATAATTTTTAACCAAATTCAATAAAATGAAATGATTTGTCACCAATCTTCTGTTATTTATAATTTTTTTTAAATCTCTATTTCTTCGATTGATAGAGAAAATATATTATAGAAAGATGGGGAGAGGCAAGCATTTTGATTGACAGAGGAAGTATGTTATAGAAAGATGGGGAGAGACGAGCATAAGCATGCCAATAAAATCTAATTACAAAGATTTTTACTTTGTTTAGACTAGAGTTAAGGAATTTAAGTGCAAAAAAAGAAAAAAAAAATTAGATTTTGGTCATAAGAAGAATGGTATCAAGAATTTCACCCCATGGCGCCGTTATTGGGGTTTGAGGATGGACAGATATTTATTTATTTTTTATTTTGCTAATTTGGGTTAATTTGGTTTAGAGTGATGCTAGTAATTACCATCATCAAATCAAAACCAATTCACACTTCATATTTAAAATTGGAGAGGTAAACTTTTTTCTTCTTTTTTACATCTCTTCTTTTATCTCCAAATATCACCCCCCAAAAAGAAGAAGACGACGAAATTGCATGCTTTTCATGTTCAAACGTCCAAAACAGGGGAAGTGTGCAACTGCATTATCATTTCTCAGAAGTTAATTAGTAATTGAAATCTGAAAATTTAAAGGGAATCTTGTTCAACCTAATCATGGATTACTTTTTTAATAAGAAAATGATAAATGAAATTGCGAAGAAAATAGGTAGGAATTGAGTGGAACGAGACGAGATGATGTTACGCGCGAACCAACTCCAACCTTAACCTTTATTCTATATAAATAAGAAAGAAGAAATATCGGAATATTAAATTACGTTAATTTGCTTTCACCATCACCGCTTACCTAACCAAACTGAATTATTTGATCAGGCACTTATGAATAAGGCCATTGGCTTATTTTACGGGGCATGAGTCTGTGTGCAGACTAGAAAAAAGAAAGTCTTTTGTGGGGATGACTTTTACTGAATCTAAGGTGAATATTTTAGCAACAATCAATCAATTTTAGGGGACCATATTTTTATGTGTACGCGATACCCATTCAAAAAAGGAAGTGCCATTATTACTGAATTTGCATTAAATTATTTTGTTTGTGGGTTTTTATAAATGCCAAGTATACGTAAGTCAAGAATTGACTACTAATGTGGTTTAAGCCGAAGAATAATGCAGCAAGTCTTTTCCAATTAGGGTTTCCCGTCTTTCTATATTTTTCAATCTACAAGTCTAGCTCTCAGCTAAGAGTTATAATAAGCCTTTTGGACCAAGGTGTTCCCATATTTTTGAACCTGTGACAATGACAAATGATTATAAAAACTTACGAGGGTATGTACAGGCCTTCAAGTGGCAGGATATTTTATCTTATTTCATATTAAAATAATAAATAAGAAATAACTGTGTGATTCCCCACAGCTCAGCATCTATATATATGTTTAGGGTTGGTGAATGTTCAACAAAAGAAAAATACATGTTGATTAATGAAATATAGAAAGAGATGTTTCATGTTTCATGTTTCATGTTTGATCTAATTAAGTAAATGCATGAAGTCTAGCTAAAACAAATTTTGGTTGGATGGAAATCTTATATCCTTATCCTATCTGCTTGCGACTTTAAAATACAAGCCCTAGAGATACAAGAATATAGATGCAGCATCCCTGTCTCATGATCAAAACGCTTAAAAAGTGTTGGTAGATCTAAAATTTACTCGAATGTTATCCATCTGACGTGTAAATTAAATTAGATACAATAAATATGTTGAGATGGGGACTTCATGTCTGCCCACTTGACCAAGTCCCGGCACTTCATACCCCTTATCACAATTTAATTATGAAGTTTTGAAATTTCTATCCCATAATTTCGGGATTCGTTTTTTGCACTTTTATGTTACCTAAATTGGCTAGCTCTTTCATTAAAATTTGGCTGGCTCAAAGAGAAGAGGGTGATATTTTTAATTTCATGGCAATGGATACTAGAAACGTAATAAGATTCTACTTCTTGGCTATTGATAATCAAAGTTAATTAGCACGTGTCGATTAAGGTAGAGGTAAAAAATTAAGATATAGACTATCATCTCCTATTAGTATATTGTAATTAATGGAAGGGGCTAGTTAGTTATGTTACATCCCGGAAATTTTTATTTATTTATGGCATATGATGTGTAGTTTATCAAATGAAATACAATTTCGAATGTTATATTTGCTTATGTCTTATATAGATTTCTAAGATTTTTAAATTTATTTTTGGATTGCGCTCATCGCTGTGATTAAGATTATTGTCAAAAGAAATTATGTTTGTACTAATGGACTTATAATGTAAATTTTAATAAAAATATCCCTATGCGAACACTCAAAATATTTCTAAAGCACTTTTTTTTTTCTTTCATAAATGCATTTTTAGTAATCTTTCTAATCCGAAGAAATTAAGATTTTACTCATAAACCATGCTTTTCTATTCTCTAACTTTTTCACGGCCTTTAATTATAAAAAAATAACCACAACAATGATAAAAAAAATAGCAATTAGTTTATCTCCAAAAGTGCCTAAGCTTTTGGACATCAATACTAGCAATATAATTAGTAAATAATACACATACAATTAAATTAAGTTGTGCAATAATTGATATATTTTCCTTCAGTTTTTTTGGTGGCTGAAAATGAAGCCACACTAGCCGGAGCCATTGCATCAACTTAGCCATCAATAATTCAACGTTCATAGTGATCTTCTCTCTCTCAAAACTTTTCTCTATAAAAACCTACAAGCTCCATTATTTCTTGACAAAATTAAAAAAAAAAAAAAAAAAAAGAAGAAGATCACTCTCTTCACAATCCCCACATATCTATCTTCTCTCCACGTTTCGATCCCTTCTCTCTTAGTAACATTCGTTTTGGGTCACCAAACCCTTGGAGGAAAAAAAAAAAACATAAAAATTACTAAGGCCTTTCACGGTTGTTACACAGAGGAGGATCATTTTGATATTTGATCATATATTTTATATCATCATCATGGGGTTCCTCCACAAGCTATGGGACGAAACGCTTGCTGGGCCAACACCTGATTCAGGTCTCGGCAAACTAAGGAAGTATGATTCATTTTCTTCATCATCATCATCAGCTTCACGACCTCGTCCGGTTGTGGCTGATCATGATCATGTCGTGATTTCTAGGAGTATTACTATTCTTAGAACCAATGCTAATTCTAATTTTAGAAACTTATCCGGTGATCCCGGTTCTGCCCCGGATTCTCCTTCCGGGTCTTGCAGCAGCCCTAGGACACCACTCACACGTAAGTTTTATTCTCGTCACTTGCTCGCTCTTCATCCTTAATTTATTTCTTTGAGTGAAACAAGAGCTCCCTTTACTTTGACATGTTTGTTTGATTGCTAAGAAATGTATCTAAGCTTATAGCTAGCTCACCATGAAAGAGGATTTTGATTCAACAGGAGCCATAAGCCTATAACAGAAGAACTTTTAGGGGCTTGAATTATAGATTACGTACATTTAACGGTCAAAACGTAAATTTAACCTAAGGTGCCTAAATTTCATTACCTCAATCTCAACATAGTTCTGCAACTGCTTGTAGTCAAATGGGTTTATTTATTTATTTATTTATTGAATAAGTCAAATGGGTTTATTAGGTGTTAATGTAATGATACAAAAAAACTTCGCACAAACTAATGTGAAAATAATGTTAAATAAGAGTGAAAAAGAATAAAAAGATTTTGTTTCCTTGGCAACCAAACACGTGTTGGATCAATTTTGTTTGGATCTTTGTCTTCCTTTATTTGCGGGGTGCGTTGGATTCATTTTGATCATTACTGAATGTGAAATTAATTGGTTTGATTCTGCATGCAGCGGGGACACCACCTGGGGATTTCAAGAGATTCACGAGGAGAAAATCATTGACACAGGCACCAGAAGAACGCGCTGAGCCTAGAAGTCCGACTGTTTACGATTGGTTCTCTCTTTTATTTCCTAATAAACATTAGTTAGCAAAATTACTTGAGTCATTTTAATTAGCTTTGATTAACTAAATTAATATCATTTAACTTTACATAAAAAATCTCAACTGCCAACACTTTACTTGTCTTAAAATTATCAAACACATAACATGGCACGTTACTAACAGGGCTTTAATTATGTGTGTTTTCAGGATCGTGATAAGTGCTTTGGATCGTTGAGGAGAGGAATAAGTGACGATTTTGTCTTAATGAATCGGCTACCACACCACTTCTGTAAATAGCCAACTTTTGTGGAAAGTTCTTAATCTTCTATATTAGCTTAATTAATCTAGCTAACTATGATAATATCTATATATACACACACAATAAGATGGCTCTAGTTGTATGTGATTATGGATCGCAAAGGAGCCATTAGACGATGCTTCTTGGAGTTTCGGAGAGAGAAAGAATAATATTGCTATACTTATAAAAGTTTGTATCCTTGGCCGTTCGGTATTGTATATATATATTGAGACTGTATAGATCAATCATTCATGTGACAGTCTTGAATGAACGTAAATATTATGCTGTATTCGAAATCTCGGATACAAATTTTTGTAAGTGTAGTATTTTTGCTTTGGGGAAAGATTAAGCAGGAGAACCGGCTGCCCGTTCAAGCTAGTTGAAGATTACTGCTTCTAGGATATATATATATATATATTTTTCCCCTTCTTATTTTTGTGTTTCTCTGTACATACTGCCTTTTTTTTTTTTTTTTTTGGCTTTTCTGTACATATCAACTTTGTATTCTGAATCCCTCTTCCAATGAAACTCAACTGGAGCTTTGCTGCGCAACTTTTATGAAATTTCCCGTTCACTGGTTAGATCTTTCGTACAATTTTTTTCCCCCTTTTTTGGGTAGATTTGCAGGATATGCATATATATTTAATTAGAATGTTGTTACCTTACATAACTAAACCATGTAAGATGCATAACTCGTTAGATTTTCATTAAACTTATGCACCTTACATAATTAACCAAACCCCATCAATTAACGCCTGATATTGTTAAAATTCATTATTTAGTGTCAAATTGCTGATAACCCGATATAAATTTACATTTTGCAAAACACTGAAAATTTGATAATTCAATAAATAAAATGCCATAAAACTAAAATTTATTCAGGATTGAATTCCACATATCGTAATATAGAAACTACAAATCTGAGAGAGCCATCACGTTAAACTAGTGAATATAAAAAGAGTCTAGCAACAGTCTCCACGCGGAAATGAGATAAATTTCACACTAACCCTCATATTTTGAAGAATTATTTTTGGGCCTAAAGGCGTCATTTTTTCAGTTTTTCGCACTTGGTATAATCTCCCGTTTCACCAAGTAAAAAGATATTATATATTTCCACTTCAATTAATCATTTTTTTTAAAAAAAAAAGAGGAATTAACATCAAAAAATGAAATTACGCACAATATTTCGGGGCTAAATCAGGATTTTAGAGACATTTCGGATCGTAGACTTGGGAAAGTGGAGCCTAAAATGCGCCGAGGGTGCCAGGTGCGCTATTTAGAGGGTTCAGCTGTTCATCGACGGTTACAAATGTGCTTCGTTACCTGCTATCTCCCTAGATTGTTGCTACGTCATTGATGCCGGTGACAACACTTCACCATACTCCCCTGAAAACGCTGCTTTGGAATTGGCCGGTGACAGGGTTCCGTTTCTGCGCATTTTTACCGACTGGTGTCGGTTACTCTTTTAGGCCTTCGATTCGACGACCTGATGGCCACCTAACATTAGCCGTTGAAGAACCTTTCGTCTTGACACGTGATGACGTGGACGCAACCAGAGCAGTTTACTCAGAAGCAACAGTCAGACTCGTCGATTTTTCCATCAGCTATTATAAAATCTGGAAACAGTACACTATTGACTTCACGTCGCCTGTCATTCTTGGTTTTACTTCCAGTCAAAAGACCGTTTTACCCCATTTGTGTTTCCAAATTTAAATATTTTGTTTTATTTTTTTTTATTACAAGTTGATTAATCAATCTGTAATCAATCCAAAGCAGTGGGACCTAATACCTCTTTTATATTGGATACTATGATACAACATTACATTTAGTTTTTGATATTGCAATATGATAATTTACTTTTATTTGTTTAAGAATGTTTCTTGTTTTTAATTATTCTATATCAAATATAAAAATGCCTTTTTCTACTCCTGTCATCAATAAGAAAACCACAATCTCAAGACACCTAATTCTTTCACTACCAAAAGGGTAATTTGGGTACATCACCGGAAAGCAGCGGGAAAAAGCGCTACCAGTAAATCCAGCAAAACCTCATGGCGTTTTCCGTCAATTCACGTTTTCAGATAAATACACGCTTCAGGTCCACCTACCAAGCCGGCACCACGACATTCACGCCGGTGACGGAGCTTTCCCCTCACCTACCAATCACATCCCTCCACGTAAACCCTCGACTCTTAACTCCTCCCACCACGTGTCCCGCCCTTCACCGAAAGCACGCCGTCACCCCCCCCCTTAAGGCCTAACCTCAATCCCCGATTAGCACCGATACCATAAAAATTAAAAATCACAAATTTGTTTCATTTCTCGTTTGTTCTTTCCCAGAAGAGGGGGAATAAAAAGCCTCTGTTTTGCGGCATCTGATGGACGAAGAAGACGAGATCCTGTCACCTCCGCCGGCAAGCCCAACTGGGTCGCCATCAAACGGGCGGATATCGGTAACGGTAGCGGCAGCACCGCCGGTGCAAATCCCACCACAACAACAGCAGCAAAACGTAGCTTTGGCCCTGCCGTCGCAGAGAAACGGCGGGGGAGGCGGCAGAGAGGATTGCTGGAGTGAAGGGGCAACTGGGGTTTTAATAGATGCGTGGGGGGAAAGGTATTTGGAGCTGAGCAGAGGAAACTTGAAGCAGAAGCATTGGAAGGAAGTGGCTGATATAGTGAGTAGCAGGGAGGATTATACGAAGGCTCCGAAGACTGATATTCAATGCAAGAATCGGATTGATACTGTGAAGAAGAAGTATAAGTTGGAGAAGACGAAGATTATGTCTGGTGGCGGAAGTAGCAGGTGGGTTTTCTTTGAAAAGCTTGATCAGTTGATTGGTCCCACCGCGAAAATACCCGTAACTGCTGCTGCAACAGCATCAGCAGTGAGGGTGCCGATGGGGATTCCTGTTGGGGTGCGGAATCCGGGGAAGAATCAGCAGGAAAGGAATGTTTTTGTTGGCGGGCGGAGGAGTAGTAGGATGGAGTTGAGGAAAAGGGCGGCTGTGGAGACAGAGGAAGAGGAGGAATCTGAAGAGGAGTCTAGGGATTCGATTGATAGTTTTCCTCCAGCGAAGAGGAAGAAAGTGGAAGGGGAGTCGGGTAAAGGGAAGGAGAAGGGTGGGTGGGGGGATTCAGTGAAGCTTTTGACTCAGGCTATATTGAAATTTGGGGAGGCTTATGAGCAAGCAGAGAGTGCGAAGTTGCAGCAAGTGGTGGAAATGGAGAAGCAGAGGATGAAGTTTGCCAAGGAGATGGAGTTGCAGAGGATGCAGTTCTTTATGAAGACTCAGCTAGAGATTTCGCAATTGAAGCACGGAAGGAGAACTGGGAATGCTGGTAATCATCATAGGAGTAATGATAATGGAAATAATAATAATATTAGTGATTATAGTAACGAATGATATTAGGCTTTTAGTTTTAGATTGGGATTTAGATTTGTCTGTGGTCTGTGGGTGAAGAATACCCCATTGATGATGATAAAAATTACTAGATTTGTAATTGAATTGGTAGTCCGTTGAGTGTAATTGTTGTTTTTTTTTTTTACTTTAAATATTTATCAGAATGTAACGTTTGTCTAGTATGCTGTAACACAGTGATTGAACACAGCAATAGACATTTTTCAGTTGCAGCAAAAGGCATTTTGATTGTAGTGACTTATTAGAGAACTCTGTTGGCAGATTGGATTCTACGTATGCGTTGGTTTCCCTTGGCATCAGCTAGCAAACTCTTAGGCAACGCCATGGAACCGGTATTGCTCAATATAATTTGCTGCTACGACTTATGGTTACTGTATCTCTTATGGCTGCAAAATAGTTGAGTCAGCCAGAAAGTCCTACTGTGCAGTATTGCTGAACAAGTTAGAATATCTCTATTGCTATTGCTATATAGGGTACATTAAGGAATGAGCTTTAGTAGGATTACTGAAAAGTTAAGTTTGCCACGGCCAGGTTCTTTCAGAGGACAAAATCTGCCTCTTATAGCTTCCAGGCAGTACCTTATTGGTTTGACACCTTATGGTGAGTAGCTACAGAGAAAAAGTTCTGCACTAAGATATTGGAATATATGCTCTGATTCAAAGGAGAGATGCAGGATAAGCATACACTGAAGCTACTGTTATTGGTGTTGAATAGAACTTCTTCAAATTGAGCTCTCAGTAAATATTACCTTGGTCTGTAATTCCATGATTGGCAGGGTGCCAGCATCAGGCATATGAATATAACTTGTTTGGGCTCCGGATGGGAAGCTCATTTGTTTAACTCTTCTAACAGACAAATCCAGTCGGTTAAAATTTAGGCCGTGTCGCACAAAAAGCAGTTTCGGCATGCAGCAAATGCCATTGGAGCACAAACATTCTTGACGTAATTCCTACCCTCTCAGCCACACATATCATATCCTCCTCGCTAAGGTAATTGGCAAATCAAACAGCAGTTGGCTCTTTGACCTGCAACAGAGTTCTGATTGTGGAAAATTTTCGAAGGATACAGAAAAAAAAAGGGCCATATCAAAACATGTCGCTGCTGCAGAATCATTGTACTAATAACATTATTTAAATATAACTTACATAATTTGGGCAGTAACTCATTGAATTTGCATCCTTCAGAGCCATACTTCAGCGTTGGTGTCAGCCGTTGGTGGTACCTGGGAGTTATGGAGCGGGTTCGAGAAGTCTTAAGAAGTACAATCACACAGAGCAAATCGGGCAGTTCTTAGATCGAAAGGATGAAACCTGAAGAGTTTGTTTATTCAATTGGTTCCCAAATTGAATCTGGGAAGCATATAAAAGCATAAAAAAAGCCTTTACTGGATTTTGACTCGGGTTTGTTTGTACTCCGAATCCTAATCGTGTGAAACTTAGCATTCTATTAGGCCGCTGCTTTAGATCCGACGTCGTTCAAAATATCCAATAACTTTTAATTGTGATGTTTACTCCAAAGAACTGCTGTTGATGTGATTCAGTTAACGCGCATCGAAAATATAATCAATTTCAGTCAATATTCCATGCTTAATTAGCTTACTCTAGTTCGAAGTCACTACCATTAATTTCAGGATTCAGCCGCGACATTAACATTATGGTTGATGAAAGCTTTGATATCATCAGCAAGAAGATGAGACTTCTTGAAAGGTTGCAGTTGAAAATGGAGTGAAGTACTTAAATAGGACTCGCTTAAGTTAGCTCTAAACGGCCTGTGCTCAGGCAACAGTTGAAAAAATTATACTTATTATCTTACAGATTCCTCTTGGTAGCTAATTCTGTTTTTGTCAGTCTTATTTAAAAGATAATATATAACTTTCACAATTTGATAAGAGACGATGTGATCATTAAAGAGATTGAAAATTTGTACTCTTGTGGTTAAGAAAATGAAAACTTTACGTTAATGAGGTCCTTTTAAACTATACTTTAGGCGTTTTCTGGGGTGAAAGACTGTAAGACAAGACAGCTTGTCTCCTTTGTTGAATCTGATGCTGCATTCCTTCTCTAAATTAGATGATTGCTTTAAGTTGGGAACGAATCCAAGCCAATCATAGCAAAATATCACTCTCCAATGGTTAAATCATAAGAAAGAAGGGGGATTATGAATTCTTTATCCTTACTTTTTGACACTTCCACTGCTCTATATCCCTACCAAACAAACTCATTCAAATACCTATAGTACTCAAATTTCTCGCAGCCAAAGCATCGAAACATGCAACTTAGAAATCAGGAAAATCTTAAAGAGTACGTGCTGGGACTGTTGTGCTTCTACTTAACTTCAAATCACAACAACTAAAGCATTTGTTAAATAGTTACTTTTACTTAGTAAGTAATAGCTAATATTATCACTCACTCTCTCATTTACACTTTAATACTTAGTGATTCCCAAAGCATCTCTACGAAGCAAAAGATATAATAACTCGATATAAAACATAATCAAAATACCTCGGCATATAGTTATTAAAACAAATGGGGCACATGATTTGAATGAAATAGTTTCATCAATTACGACTTAGTATAATGAAGCTATACTACCCAAGTAGTATCACACAAATTTTTTCATCTCAAATGACATGTCATGCATCCCATGAATTACTTCAACTGGGACTATTGTGCTTCTACTTTACTTCATCTGACGACAACTAAAGTATTTGTTAAATAGTTACTTTTACTCGATAAACGATAGCTAATATTATCACCTAGTCTCTCGTTTACACTTTAATACTTAGTGATTTTCAAAGTAACTCTATAAAATAAAAGTTATGATAGCTCAATTTAAAACATATCCAAACTATTTCGTCAGATAGTTATCAAAACAAATGGGGCACATGACTTGAATGAAATAGTTTCACCAATGACAACTTGATATAATGAAGCTATACTATCCAACATAATATCACACAAGTTTTTTTATCTCAAGTAACATATCATTCATCCCATGAATTATTGAGACTAGTATAGGTAGTGTACTAACCTCTTTATGCGGAATTTCAATCGGCAAAACAGAATTCAATGTGGGTATAAATAAAAGTGCTATGTAAAGCACAAAAGTGGCATCACGTTCATAATGGTCAAAGTGCAAGCCTTCAAAGTCCAAAGTTGAATGATGCCAAATTGCCAATGTCGGCAAGAAACCTAATTATGATTCCTTCATAGCCATAAACGAAGTGCGTTCACTTTTCAAGCGAATATATAATATGGCGTCGGCTTTTTCAATGACATTAAGCATAAAAAATTCAACAACGGTAGAATCTAAACAACACCCTGTTCGCAGTTTGAGCCATTCGATTCACATCCAACAACTAAACACAGTTAACGTAAATTTGGAAATTAGAAGGAGCCAAATAGGAAAGGAAAATTACTTACCTTGCACTCAATGATTGTTGTGAAAGCAAGAACAAAGTTGAAAATTTCAAAATAGAAATGGGAAAATCAACAGGCGGGCAGGGTGAACTGCACACAGAGTGTTTCTGATCGCACCCCCATTATTGGGTTTGTCTTGCATGAATCGGAATTCGAGTCCGTTTAAGAACCCGGCCCGTTTTATTTGACTCAATTTTTATTTTTTTTTAATGACTAACTTAAATCTAAGAAAATATTATCGACCTAGGCCCAAGTTTATTCAGAATGCGAAAAGACCTCATTGATTTGGTGTTCTCTCGATGGTCCCTTTGTACACCCTATTTTGTGTAGAAAATATTGCTTTATAAAAAACTTTGATAAATTTTATTAAATTTCAATAGAAAATATCATGAATAATATTTAAAATTTTAAAGAGATTTAAAACATTTGTTGAGAGATCGTTTTAAATAATTTGGCAGAGATATTTTATTTTAAAAAATATTAGAAATAGAAACTCTTCTACGAATTCTGTTTGTTATCTTGCATTATTTATAATAACACTAGACATAAAAAAATCTTGTACAATTTCTACTATTTGTATAAAAATGTAGCACAGCATATTACTATCACATTACAAATATTATTTATTTTCTTTTGTTCTTTTAAAAACATGAAACATGTGATAGTTATCTAACACTCTTAAATCAGGCATCTTCTGTTACATGTGAAACATGTGATAATGATATAACAATGTTATATTAACTTCTACAAGTGTTTATTATATATAGATATAAGATTAGTCAATTTTTTTCATAATATTTTCCAATTTTCCTATAGTTTAACGTTCAAACACCTATGAACGAAAACAAATATCATGTCACTGTTGTAGTTGCATGTGTGGCAAGCATGTAACAATAACCACTCATCATGTTGCAGTGAAAAGTCAATATCATCCATGTGCTCACGGCTAACCGACCTCACAAGTGGTGGGATCCACTTAATCATGCAATTTGGACCCTCCGATCTAAATGATTTCCCACGGCCGATCTCACAGCAACAATTGATTGATCTCACTTAGTGGGAGACACATAAGACAACAGTGTACATAACAAAGTGAATGTGCTGACGATCTTGATGGAGCGGGACCCACAAGCAATGTGTATCACAACCGTCGGATTGATCATCATGGCAAAGACGTTGGGCTAACCTTATAATTTATCTTATTAAGCTGACTTTTTTTTTTTTTTTAATTTGTCTTCGCTAATCATCCTTAAATAATTCTATTAATCACGTATTGTTGACATGAAAACTGTTCCATTCAAAAAAAGAAAAAAAAAACTGTAAATTTTGAATTTTTTTCATGGGCAAAATAGACCTATCAAAATACCACCTTCCAATGTGTCAATTGAAACAACAAACAAAACTCTACAATCATGAATTACGTTCTTTATATTACCCTGTAATTAGTTGTCTACAAATATTTGAGCACACAACATTTAAAAACCATGTACCAATATTTGGGATCATGAAGTAACATATTAGACATAAAAATAACTAATATTTATAAAGTTAGGCTTATATTTTTTTTGGGTATTTTACTTAGTTATGTCGATTTTACCGTGATACATATGACATTAGGAAAGATTAAAAAAATGAATGTTAAAAATAATTATTAGAAAATAATTTATTACAAATGAACATTGTTATCGAATTTTATAAAAAAAAAAATACATCAAGACTTTCTTTCAACAATTTACATGCAAATAAACAAACATACTAATATAAAAAAAATTCAATTTGCATAAATTGGTGAAGGTAATTCAAGTGAGAGTGGTTGAGATAGACTTTCTTGTCTTTCCATTTTTTAAATTTTTTATTTCAATTAAAATGTTCACTGTATTACTATTAGAATTAAGATTTATTCAAAATCGGGGGAGGTCAATTATGATAACAAACATGACTAAAGGACAGATATGAATCACTTTCGATCGCCGTGAATATCTTTCTCCTTCGAAAATATATAATTAAAGAAACCTCATCAATTATTTTGGGGAAATTATCGTAAATAACCCAAAAAACTTTGGGAATTTTACAACTAACCCCCTCAAATTTATTCTATCATAATTAGCCAAATGACCCCCCAAATACCGAAACTACCCCTCCCATAATCAGCCCCAAATTTTTTTCGCTAGCTATCTCCCTCTCCTCCGGATCTCCTCCCTCTATCCCTCTTTTCACGAAAATTTTAATTCCGACAAACTTATCATCATGGGTTTCCTAGATTCATTCTTGTAACAACATAAAACTTGGAGTGAAGATTCGAAATAAAACCCTAGGTAAAAACCCTAGACTTTGAACCATAGATTGTTTTTTATTCTTGTTTTATGTTGTTATTTTCTTGTTGTACTGGTAATGGGATGTAAAGGTTGAGGAGTTTGTCATGTTAATTATATGGTTGAAGTTGTTGTTGTGGACGAAATTGGCGTGGGTGAAAAAATGAAGGTGGTAATCGGGTTTGGCGAGAGGCAGCGTGTGCGACAGGCACTGTCGCACTTGATCCGCGGCCGCGAGGCCAGCGGCAGCTTGCGGCGGGCGCATGTCGCCGCCAAGTCGCGCGCTAGCGTGCCATGTCTTGTGGTCGTCGCGGCGTGTCATGTGTGGCCCGTCGACAGCGCCGTCGCGCGCAATGGCGGCGATGTCGCGTCCCTCGCGTGCCGCTGGCGTCCGCATGGCGCGCGATGTCATGGCCCATCGGTCTGACAGGCATCCCGTCGCACTGCTGATTCGTATTTATTTTTTTTTTACCATTAATTTCACTTCAATATTTTTATGAATGTAATGTAATCACGTTAAAAATTTTGTAGCTACATAGAGAAATCAGAAGAGTCACAAGAATCACAAGAATCAGAAGAATCAAGAATTGAATTGGGCAAAATGAAATTAGCTTATGCCGATCACTTTCCAGGGCGAATTTCAAGTATGTGTAACTTTGCTACCGTCATAAAAGCCATCGAGCGAAAATTGACGAAACGGCAATTGCGTCTATTCAAGAAAGAAATATTTGGGCATTTCTTGGAGTGCCGAAGTTTTCCGTTTAGTGGCGTAATTTTGCATAATGTGATGCTTATGGGATTCTTACAATTAACTTCGACTCATCGCAATGGGATTCTTACATCGCTTACGGTTATGTCATAGTTCATGACAACGTCCACATCTAACAGTCCTTCGGTTAACGTCCTCGCCAGTCGAAGGTATTCGGAGCTCTTTACGACGACCAGGTGGCGGTGCCTCAACTGGTGGATAAATGTTAACTGCCTGATATGCCTGCTGATATGTTAACTGCACACCGTATTCTTGCTGCATATCTGTCCTAATGTCATTCGGAGTGTATATTCTTTTTTCCTGAATATATTTATCTGCGATAATGTGACCAACAACTCGGCTCCTAACTTGACGGCCACCACCAACCAAAACCTCATTATGACAAGTGTGGGTATTGTCAATTCTCTTCACCACCCAAGGACTATTTTGCTCGTTCGAACTTTTAATTGCTCGAATACGCCATTTACATGATTCTGATCTGCAGTGAGCCTCAAAACGTGTCGTTGTAGGCAGAAGCGATCTTAAATCGAACTTATCTCTAAAGGCAACCTTGCGCGGTTGTAATATTAACTTCTTCTCAACAAATAGCTTGAAATCATCGTCAACTGCTAAGAAAACTTGGAGCAACCATGCTCGAAGGCAAAATTGGAGCAAGACTTGTCAGGGGGTCAATTCTCCTTCTCGAGCTGGCCATTGGAAGAATAGATCGGTTGTCTCTGTTATTCATAGGAATATTGTCTTCACCCTCATATTCATGCTGAAACGACGGAATATTGGAAGGACCAACATCTCCATCATCACCGTTATTCAAATGAGTGCCCCACATATTATTAGAACCTTACACAAACATTATCTCTGTGTTGCCAATATCATCAACAAGATCATCATTATCACTGAAATCATTATTGTGATACGGTGATTATCTTTGCTCCGGCGTCGTTAGTGGAAATACCTCTTCTCCAACATCCGCTATGTAATGCCGTTGTCATCGATGTTGGCATTATTGTGGTGGAGAAAATATTCTTTATGATGAGATCGTCCTTGGCAGCACCTCCTCTTCAATATCGGGCCCAGACACATTTGCTCTAAAAGAAGTTTCAGTTTCAACAGGTGGCTCAACATCTTCGCTTCGAACTTGAGGAGATGTCGTAATAAATATAGGAATGCATCCATAGTTAGTCACATCAGATGCCATATGCAATACAACCTTCACCATTTCATCATTAGATATGTCCATGGGCAGTGAACATGCACGATAATATGTGTTACTTGACCTCAAAGTTGTCTTCATTGTGATGTTATATTCATTGGGATTTATTTCTAACACCTCATATACTCTTGCCAAAAACTCATCAAACATACAATTTTTCCGAACCAAAAAAGCAGTATTTTTTGCATTCACATACTCCAAACTCCCATCCGCTAATGTCTCCCACCAACCATCATAACACAATTGAAGCACAACTACATCCATTAAACCTGAAATAATAAAAAATAATTTAATTAAGCACTATAAAACTAATGCAATTACTTAATATTAAAAAAAATTTGAAGTTGGATTTGTGCGATGCCTCTGTCTATAAGTGCGACAGTCGCTGTCGCCGATTTTGACAGACACGTCGCACTAAGAGGCGATTCAATGCTTTTGTCTTAGTGCGGCTGACCGTCGCCAAAAATCGGCGACAGTACTGTCGCACTAAGAGGCAGATTCAATGCTTTTTCCTCTTAGTGCGACGGGCGGCTGCATCGCTCGAAATGGGCGACGGCGCACCGTCGACGATATGTTTGTGCGACGGGCGTGCGCCGTAAACGGCGACGCAACCGTCGAACTCTGCGACGGCGGCGTCGCCGCACAAAATCGCGACGCGCTTGTCGCGAGGACTCCGTTGAGGTTGGTGCGACGGTGCGCTCGGGCGACAGTGCGTCGCCCGAACATGCTTTGCTGTATTTTTTGCGAGTAAACAAAAAAAATACCTCGGTGATAATAAAATCAAGTAGATTGCTGTTTGAATCTGGATAGATTCAGATTGATCCGAATACACTTTTATTGTTCAGTTGTTGTTTGCACTGGTTGATTAAAGCAGGTTTGGGAACGAAGAAGATAAGCTGTTTGATTTGTAAAGAAGGGTAGTTTAAAAAAATACGATGTTTGATGGCTAGAATAAATTTGAGGGGGTTAGTTGTAAAATTCCCAAAGTTTTTTGGGTTATTTACGATAATTTCCCATTATTTTGAATTGATCTCCATTGCCGTGATTGGTTCTTTTAAAATGGTACAATGAAAGATTTCAACCTTGAAAACTTCATATCAAGAGAGCAGCAGCCAGCAGCAGCCACACCATAATGCAAAAAGCAACAATTGAAAAGAGACACGAGCATCTTTCCTCTCTCTCTTTTTTTTTTTTTTTTTAAGAAAAAAACAATTAAATTCATTTCTTGTGTTGCATTGCTTTCATGGCTAGTGAAAATAAGAAAAGATTTCCATTCACCTTAAATGAACTTATAGGATTGCCTTAAAGAGGAAAAATGTCAAAACACAAATTTCAATGATAGCCGCTAACAGCAAGTGAAGTAGTGACTAGAGAGAGTAAATGGGGAATATGCCTTTTGTGAGAAATGTGATGCATGTTTGTTCCATTTATAGTCAAATAAGGTAGCATCCTAGCTTCTGATGATGAAAGAAATTTTCACCCATCTCGCTCTCGATTATAAGAATGGAAAGAATCATCCAACCACTATTTATTTATTTATTTCATTTTATTTTTTTCACCACTGTTTGTACACAAAATATGAGAAGGAAAAATGAATCAATATATTCTATACGGAGAAAATAGTCGTCATCCCTTAATACTAGTCATGAGGTGATGAAATTATTGTTTGAGTTATAGTATAATAGTGAGAAAAATCTTGTATCATGGTATGAAAATGTAATATCTCTTAATAATGAAATCAAAACATTAATTCGTAAATGTGACGTCTTCAATTTCAATGGGTTATTGCATAAGTCAAATAATTTTCAAGAACAAAAGTAACCTTTAATAAATTCAAATGTTTAAAATCAGATTCGATTACGAATTCGTTATAACATGAATTTGAAGATAATAACACTGCTGCAATTTAAATTCCAAATGGTCAAGTCCATCTGCAAGTAGGTTTAATGACAGGTATAACCCATGCCAGGCATTTTAATGCAATCACCGAGATACGGTACTGTATAATGAATCTTAAGATCATTCGATCATAAAACTCAATAAAAAATAGAATTCAACCTTTATAAGTCCTCCAACATGTTTTATTCTATTAAAAATTTGTGAATTTTATTATTCCTCTCCATTGCAAGCCGGTGAGGTGGCGTGATCAAGAAGATCAAAATATGATGGGTGCTGACCCGAGAAGCGGTGACAGGTGGCAAACAATGAGTGGAGAGGAGCGCAGTATAATGTGGTGGACTTTTGAAGGTGGAGAGTAGAGTGGGTCTGGGTCGCAACTTGAATTCGAAGATATCGCAATCTCTTCTCGCTCTCACTTTCAAACTTTATTTATGGGACCGTTAAATTTTTTAGAATCTCTTGTTAACAACTTGAATTATGATCGAAACGTGGACATTTGACCAATACCCCTTATTTCTTCTTTTCCAAAATACCAAAACACCCTTAATTGAAATAGTGATCGTTGAGCACTTTATGTGCCCTAAAGTTGATTGGACAATATTACCCTCTTTAGGAGAAAATTTTGATTTCCTTGCAATTGGATATTGTAAATTTATGTTAGTTTTGGAAGGCAGAATTAAATTCGATTGGATTATACTGGATTATAAATGATATTATCTTTTTTTTTGGTATAATATCAAATCAGACTATGTTAATTGAATTTAATAAAACTAAATATCTATTCAAATAATATAATAAGTCTAAATTATATTGATAATTGTTGACTTTAATATTTAATATTTGGCATTGTTGTAAAGAAATGATTGCTTATTTTTATGTTTAATATTCAATACTAGTTTAAATAAATTAATGAAAAAATTTTATATTTAATATTTATTTAAATATAGTTTAAAATAAATTACTGAATAAATTTTTGATATTTTTATATAATACAAACTACATGTCAAAATATTACTATATTAGGTTAAAATGAAAAAGAAAAGAGTGATAAGCAAAATACAAATTTTCATTTTATTTTATCCAACTTAAACCCATATAAAAATAACGACTAATAATCCTATTAATTTTGGACTAAATTTCAGTCTATTCTACTAGTCCACGACAACTAAACATACCTTATATTAGATTGTTTTATTAGTCCAAAAGTCTAATCCAATCCCATAACTTATTCAAGCTCCCAAACATGGCCATAGTTTATATTAGGATTTCAAAGATTAATGTTTAGGTTTCTTTAAGTTGGTGATTAATGGAAAGTAATAAAGTGTTGCTTCAAAGTTTTAAGCTCACTCACAATCACTTCTTTAAATGATATCAATTGTTTGAAGTTTGGTTATTTTGAATTTAATTAAGTTATCGGTGATTGTGATAATCAAGCACTCTTATTTTACTATTAAGGACAATATATTATGAGTGAATAAAACGTAGTTACTTTAGACAAACTATTTTACTCATAATAGATTATTTTTAATTGTAAATCGAATCATGGATATTTTAGTAAAATATTATTTTATTAAAATAAGAGTGCTTAAAGTTATTTTTAAAATGTAAATAATCTTACCCTTAAATGAATCCTATAAACAATAGTATTTGTCTGACAAGTTGATAATAATTTAATAACACCCTCCGAGACATTAGAATCAAGCCAAAATTGTAAATTGCATAGACATTTGAAATTAGAGTTTCCTAATTTGAAAGCCCATAATGGTAAATTTCCTTTTTAATATTAAAAAACAGTCACCTAATTTAAAAAAAAAAAAATTTAGAAAACAAAAACAAAAACTGCCTGAAACAAAACAAAACTCACAAACACACACTTCCTCTCTGTCTCTCTCTACTGTATCTTTAGTAGATAGAGAGAGAGCAAAAACAAGACCAAAACCAAAACCAAAAGAAAAGGGAAAAAGAAAAAGAAACATACATTTGAGAAATGAGTAAAGCAAAAACAATCTTGTCATTGTTATAGGGTTATTTTTTCTTCTTTTTTCATTTCTTAGAAATCAAAAATCAAAACCCACAAAACCCAATAGAAGAGGATAGTCTTTCAAGTAGCACATCAATACACACACGTAAAAAAAAAAAAAAAACTGGCTAAATGTTGAGATAGATCTCACTGATTTTCCACTCAGGTACGCTTTATCTGCAACGATCCGTCCCACATTTGTTTAATTTTTTTTTATAAAATTTGGATTATTTTTAACATGCAATATCTGCGTGCATGTGTTCATTTATTCCAAGTGGAAATGGATTTTGGTTATTTTGTCAGTTGAGTGTAGTTTTTTTTGTAATGTGAACATGCAAGTGGGTTTTGGTTAATTTGGTATTCCATTTTGGTTTTGAAGGAATCAGATCTGATTTATGTAGGAATAGTGTTGGTTTCTATTTTTTTGGTGCATTTTTTGATTTTGAGTTGGTTTTTTGGATTAAGATCCGATTTTAATTTTCGGTAAGTTTTTGGGTCTAATACTAGAAGTTCTATAGCTATTGCCTATTGGTTATTTAGTTGTTGTTGTTGTTGTTTTTTTTTAAAATACTTTTTGGACTCTTTTTAGTGTAATTTATTTTCTTTTTATTGGAAATGTATTATAATGTA
Organism: Citropsis articulata; assembly: GCA_030449925.1. Lineage (NCBI taxonomy): Eukaryota > Viridiplantae > Streptophyta > Magnoliopsida > Sapindales > Rutaceae > Citropsis > Citropsis articulata. The sequence goes on from JASUUH010000210.1 coordinate 15,313,123, forward strand.
AAAACTTGTTTCCTTATTTGACTTGGGTATTGAAAATTTGATTCATGTTTTAGCAAATTTTAGTATATTAGGTATTTCTGGTGCTTAGATGATTAATTGTAATTTATTTTTCTGGAGAAAATGGAAATCTAGAATTTATTTGATTTTTATTTACTTTAATTACCTGAGTTTGCTTTCGGGCTTTGCGTTTATTTGATTGAGACTTTGAGGATCTGGGCTCAATTTTATAGAGAAGTACACATGGGTATATGAGGAAGTTAGACAAGAGCTAGTGTAAATATAGTAGAAGGAAAATGAAAGCAGACACGCCGCTTGATTATGCAGTGTTCCAACTAACACCAAAGCGCTCAAGGTTTGGGAATTCTTTAATGGATATTTATTGAACTCACTGGCATATTAGTCGTTACGGTTTTTAATTCTTATTAGGTTTCTGTTTGGGCAGATGTGAGTTGTTTGTATCGAGTGAGGGGCACACTGAGAAGCTTGCCTCAGGGTTAGTAAAGCCATTTGTAACCCATTTGAAGGTTGCAGAAGAACAGGTTGCTAGGGCGGTTCAGTCAATTAAGCTTGAAGTTGGTAAACGTGACAATGCTGATACTTGGTTCACAAAAGGAACAATTGAAAGGTTATATCTTATGCAGGCTGAGACATTTTCTGCCCTGTATCGATGCATGGCTTGGATTCATCTATTGATTTGATTGGCACTTGTTGTTTCTAGGTTTGTGCGGTTTGTTAGTACTCCTGAGGTTTTGGAATTGGTCAACACATTTGATGCGGAGATGTCTCAGTTGGAAGCAGCTTGTAAAATATATTCACAGGTAGCGATTGCCATTTCTTTTGTTTCAGATTACTTTCGAGATTTACGTGGCTTAAATTACTCTATTTTCACTGAATCTGGGAATTCTTCAAATTTCAGGGAAGCAGGGATCAGCTCTCCGGTGCAATAGGTGTGTGTCTTTTAATTTGGTTCCATCTAGCTTCTTTTATCTTCCATGTTGGACTAGCTTCTTTTATCTTCCATGTTGGATTAGTCTTATTTCAGGAAGCTTAAACCTGTTGCCTTTGTCTAGCATGAAGTTTTGTAAAATTGATGAATGAACTATGATACCTCAAAGTATTGCTATCTGTAATGGTCAAATGCCATGGTAACTAGCATTTAGTGTAGCTGAAGTGTCATGATGCAAGCAATTGAAAGATACTAAAATGTTTTTAGTGAAACATTCTGCTTTGTGATTTGATATGATCATGTCACATCTGAATTAAAACATCTTCTCGTCAAGGAAAGAGGGATATGTCATTACTATATTAGGTTATTTTAGTTACTGCCAGGATTTTGGGATGATATAGCATTTAGTGTAGCTGAGGTGTCACTGCTTGTGGTGATATAAGCAATCAAAAGATATTAAAATGTTTCTAGTATTACATTCTGTTATGTGATTTTATGTTATCATGCCACTTTTGAATTGGAAATCTTCATTTCAATTAGACAAGTAATATGTCATTATTTTTATTTTTAATTTTAGTCTTGAAACTGAATAGGTCATTATTATATTAGGTGACTTTAGTTACTGCCAGAAATTTGGATGAACGTGTTCATCAGAAACAAAATGCAAACAAAGATAATTTTCAAACATGAATTTTATTATACATCACATGTTTTAAATGGCTTTCTAAAGTTTTTGTTGCGCTCTTATGGTTGTGCAATAAAAAGAATTATCCTATGTGGTATAATTGTAGTCACTTAGCTTATGGTTTACTGATGTTAGCATATGTCGAATTCATAATATTTAGGCACGAGTCTAGCAAGATATGGATGAAAAATGGACTTTTTCTGCATTGAAAAACACTATGCTTTTTTCTTTTTGCAGTGCAATGCTCTCCGATGTGAGAGTGGTCTTTTTTTTTTTTTTTCCTTCTCTTTGTTTTTTCTCTGGGGGAGTGGAATTAGGATATGCTGGACAAGAAGGGTTAAGATGCACCCATCTTGTCAGCAGGTAATCTGGGATGGTGTGGTTCTAGGCTATGGTTGCTAGTGACTTTGCTCTTATAGTAACCTTGAGATATGCTGGCTACTGCACTGGAGCAATGTGGAGATATTGATCTGGGAACAGTGTAGTTCTTGATCTTTGCAGGGATTAAGACATGTGTATCAGGTGGTGTAATGCTCAGACTTAAGCTAGAGCATGCTTTGTGAGTTGGCTTTAGAAGGTTCTGCTGACAGTTTGACCTTGAGTATTGTTGCATACATGGTTGCAGCTATCCTGTTGTCTTTAAGATGGATTACTAAAAATGATGACAGTATCTGGAGCATTGAGAAATATTTAAGTCATTTGATGTGATCTGATGTTTGATTCTTTGCAAACTCTGTTTATCCTTTCCTACATCAAGTCAGAATGAGGTGGTTTCTGGTTGTGTGAATTTCCCTAAAAGTGTATTTAGGTCGGTGTCTTTCTTGTCCTTTTCCAGGAATTATGAAGCATGGACTCTTGATTTGATGCTATCTGTGTTTTGGATGTATAGTGCTTCAGGAGCCTCTTGATGGATAGAGAAATAACATAGGGATGTTAATGTGATTTTTAATTGGATGTAGTAGGGTATCTCTGATTTAATTGAACAACTGGGTATGGGTTAAATTGCCTTGATTACTAGAAAATTATCACTCTTTTAGTTGATTCCTTCCTAGGGCAAACAGTTCAAACATTACTTCATTAAATGATTTTTGACAGACTAAAAAAAAAAATCTGCAAGGGAAAAGAACAGAAACAGATAGGTTTACTAATAGCCAAATCAGTAAATTTAACTTTTTAAGATTGGAACTATAAATGAAAGATTATTAGGGTCCTAAAAATTTCAAATACTATTTCAATATGTCGAAAGTTAGCAGTTTGCTTGGTTGATCTTTTGCTACTTTTCTCATTATATTGTTGCATCGCTCTCATCTAAAGCTATTTGCCCCATTTTCTCAGAACCTCTTACTAGTTCTGTTCTCCTTCTGACATGGAAATATTAAATTGCATAAAATACTCTGAATTGAAACTATCCTTAAGTCTATATTCTGAATGAAATATGAGTTACGAAAATGCTTATAAAATATTTTGGCAATTTGCTGTAGGTGGGGATGGTGCGGGAACCATGGCAGCAGCTGATGCGACAAAGTAAAAAGTTTTTTCCTTTATCTTTCGCCTAGCCATGCTCTTTTTTGTTTCTGTTCTAACCTTATTTTATTCTCAGTGAAATAACTTTTCCACGTACGTATATTTGATATTTTTAGTGGATATAATTTTACTTTTCATTGCTTTTTCCATTCTTGTCAGGAAGGAGCTTTTGAGGGCTATCGATGTGCGTCTTGTTGCGGTTAGACAGGACTTAACCACTGCTTATGCTCGTGCAGCATCTGCTGGTTTTAACCCTGAAACTGTCTCTGAACTCCAAAACTTTGCAGATTGGTTTGGCGCACATCGCTTGAAGTAAGCATCCTGGGAAATCCTTCAATAAATCTTAGTAGCTTCAATCTAACTTGTGTGTGTGTGTGTGTGTGCCCCCACTAAATAAAATCACACCAGTATATAGATTTACCAAGATGCTAGTGGTTGACGGTTATTATTAGAATTAATTTTAAGAATTACATTCTTAATATTCTTGTTGGGCTTAGGGCCCTAAAATTGTACATTACGCCAAAATTTAGTTTAGAATTAAATTTTAATCTCATAAATTATTGATACTGACTCAACAATTTAATTTTTGTATGAGAACTCAAACTATTAAGTTCAGATTGAGGTTTTGTTATGAGTCAACTCTATTTCTTAACAAGTCAAATTAACTCAGTTAAGTTGCAAGTTAGTTGTGCGTTATTGAAATTTGAGTGAAACTTTCATCTACGGCATTTAACTTGGGTGCTCCACTCAGTTTATTTTACTGCTTTCTGAGCCCATACTTTGATTTAATGACAATTTTGATTGTTTTATTAATAGCTGCATTTGCTGGTAAGTAATCTGTTAGTTGGTGCTATGAGTAGTCAGCATTGGAACTTTTCATTGTCTTGTGATTTTCAGGTGTCCCTGGTGAGTTTAGTTTAAGCAACTAGTTAGACTTATTAAGCATTTAGCTGTTTGAGATATTGGTATATTGCATCCAGGGGCCCAACGGTGCCTTAAATATTACCATGTTATCCACCAACTACTGAGGTATTAAGAAAATGAGATTTTACCTTTTATTTTGGATAGGTTGGCTTGACAATGACTCATGAGCTGTCAAAAGTTATTAAAACTTTTAGTGCCAAATATGGAATCATTATGCAAATTCATTTGGTGTCCAGATATAATTGGCTGATGCTATGTTACGGTCCTTCTATGGATCGATGATTGAGGATTGATCATTCTCCAATATGTTGAAAGGAGCCATAAATTTGCTGCTTGTGAATTTTGGTATTTATATAGTCCATTTTCTATTTTGTGTCTTTGGATTTGATTTATGTTTCAGTGGGTTCTATTGATATTTATCTATCACTGGCCTGCTGGTTGTCCCATGTAGGGTCTGGTCCATTTGTTGGGTTCTCAAATATATCGAAATAGTTGTATGACTCTTGCTTATGCTCCAACTGCTACTAAGCTAGGTCAAAATCTTAGAATATCTATCTCTTTTATTTTTTTTTTCCTTTCCTTTTCAGGTTTTTGGTTAATTATCAGTGGTTTTTTTTATTTAATTTATGTTATTCTAGTTTATTTGCCAGTTTTGGATGGGAAAATCCTCTCAATGACAGTTGTATGCAGTCCAGCGCTGCCTAATTTTGGCTACTGAGGTGCATGCTGATTGGCCTCGCTATTTACGACAAATGAGCCTTATTTTTAGGATACAAAATGTTCTCCAACTGATATCTATCCCCGTTGGCATCTTGTGTTAAAAATTGAATAAGCATATCTAATATTTTATATCTTTTTCACCAAGGATATAAAGAGCTGCTTGTATTCCCAACTTGTCCCTATATGGCAGGTGTAGCAGTTATAGGGGCATTTTCCATCTTTAAAGATCCCAACTCTCTTGTTCTTGTCTTCTTTTGTTAATTTATTTAGATCGTTAATTATTTGTCAAGTTAAAGAAAGCAAATTTATATGTATTTACTCTGTTGTGCAGTGAAGCTTGTATCAAATTCACCTCGGTGTGTGACAGAAGACCTGATCTGATCAGCCCGTGGAAGCCAGTTGTCAATGATCAAGTGATTCGGTCCTCATGGGGATCTGACATGTCAATTGATGACTCCACAGAAGACCAAAATAGGCCCCACCAGATATCTCAGAATAAACCCCACAACCCATCTAGCCAAGAAACCCCTCAACAACAAATTACTGCTCAAACTCAACAGCTTAACCTATCAAAACCTTCCACGTGTCAACAACCCAAATCTGTCTTCCCTACACAGCAACGTAATCAAAATGAAAACAGCAATGACGAGAAGAAGAAAGAGGAGGCTGTGACTGAGTCATCAACGAGTCAACCTGCAAGGAGACTCAGTGTACAGGACAGAATCAAGCTTTTTGAGAGTACTCAGAAGGAGAACTCATCAGGCTCTGGAGGCAAACCCATCGTTGTGGGAAAATCTGCAGAGCTAAGACGACTCTCCTCTGATGTATCGTCTTCATCTGCTACCACACCCACAGGCCCCGTTGAGAAGGCTGTGTTGAGAAGATGGAGTGGTGTGAGTGATATGAGCATTGATTTGGGCAATGACAGAAAGGAAAATAATAACACAGACAGTCCCTTGGGTACACCATCTTCGTCCTTTGTTTCTCAGTCCAAAAGTAATGTATTCTCTGGTTTTTCAGAGGATAACAAGGACCAAAAAGATAATAAGGGGTTGAATGACTCGGTGAGTTCAGTTGAAGTTAAGAGTGGTGGAAACAGAGACGATGATTCTGGGGTGAAAGATCAGGAAGAGGTAGGATTGAACAGGGGTAAGAATTGGAAGGATCAAGTGGGTTTGCAGGTGAACCAACTGAGGTCTTTTACTGATGGGAGGGAGCGGGTGGCTGCAAGTGATCAAGGGGTTCCTCAGGATAAATTGAAGGTTTCATTGGGTGTTGGAGAAAAGAGTGATTGGTCTAAAGTTCAAGCGGGTTCTGAGGAGACCATAGGGGTCAAAAACCAGGTTGCTTTACAGATCCAGAATGCAAAATCTGTGGGTAGGGCGGGGGATACTTCTGATGGTGAAATTGGGAGTAGAGTAGAACATGTTGAACTGATAGATCAGGATCAAATAGTGGCTCAACCACGATTTAGGGGTTATCATAGTCATTCGCAGTCTTTCTCGGGACAGTTTGAAGGTGGTATTGTCACAAAAGTGTTGGACCCTCGAGATAAAGGATCTGAGGGCTATCAGTCCACTTCTCAGCCACAGTGGAGGTCTTCTATAGGAGAAGAAGAAAGAGGCAAGGAGTTGGTGCCATCTGGAAAGCATTCAATCAAAGTGGAAGATTCTGGAAACCAGAGAATGAAGTTTCAGAAACCATTCACTGTAGATCCTGAGCAGGCTAAGAAGGTACAGGGTAGGAGAGATGAAAGCAGGTCTGTTTATGGAAATAACAAGCCAGTTAATCCGGGTAAAAAGGTTGTGGATAGCGAAGAGAGTTTTGGTACAATCCCAGCACCACAGGCTGAGCAAGTTCAGAGGTCCAGGCAATCGAAGGGAAATCAGGAGCTCAATGATGAACTGAAAATGAAGGCAAATGAGCTGGAAAAGCTTTTTGCTGAGCACAAGCTTCGGGTTCCTGGGGATCAGTCCAATTTGACGCGAAGAAGCAAGCCTGCCGAACCACACATCGAGCAGGCAGTAAGCTCACAGTACAAAAAACCAATGGGGTTAGATATATCTCCTGTGCAACTCCCTGACAAAAGCACTGTGATTGAGCCAGCCGGGAGTTCAAGTAACATGGCAGTATTCAGTACTCCACCTATGAAGATGGTGGATAACCGGGGCTATGGTGATTCTCTGAGGCAAAATTTCTCTGAGCTTGCTCTTTCTGATGATTCTAGAGGAAAGTTTTATGAGAGATACATGCAGAAAAGAGATGCTAAACTGAGAGATGATTGGAGTTCCAAAGGGACAGAAAAGGAAGCAAAGCTGAAAGCCTTGCAGGATAGGCTTGAGCGAAGTAGAGCTGAGATGAAGGCCAAATTTTCTGGGTTTTCAGATGGTAATGATTCAGTCTCTAGTGCTCGTCGGCGTGCAGAGAAACTCAGATCCTTCAATTTCCGATCAAGTATGAAAATGGAGCAGGTATTTCTAGAACATACACACACACACACGCGCGCGCATAAAATTTTTAACAGTTGTTACACCTTATAGTGTTGATGTTATATGTAGCTAATTTTGGCAAAATGAATCTTTTTACAGCACCGAATAAGTTCCATTCACAGTGAAGAAGATGAAGATCTTTCGGAAGTTTTTGAGCAGAAATACTATGGACAAGAAAGATCCTTCGTTGAGATGTCCTCAGGAGATAATTTTTCTAGGAGCTCCCAAGGTAAGAAACTTTTGCCTAACAGAAATTTATCTTCATCTACTCCTCGCACTGCAGCAGCACCAATTCCACGATCATCAGCCAAAATTCCCAATGCTGGTTCTGGAAAGCGAAGACTTCAATCAGAAAACCCTCTGGCACAGTCAGTTCCCAATTTTTCTGACTTGAGAAAAGAGAACACAAAGCCCTCTTCTGGAGTTGGCAAAGTGGTAACCCGTTCACAGGTGAGAAACTATGCCCGCAGCAAAAGTACTAGTGAAGAAACGCCGCTTGTTAAGGAGGAAAAACCCAGGCGGTCAAATTCCTTGAAAAAAGGCTCCACTTGTCCTTTGGAGTTTTCTGATATGCCCCCTGTGAATTCTGATGGTGTTGTTTTGGCACCATTGAAATTTGATAGAGAGCAGAGTGAGCAGAGCGTCCATGACACGTTCTTAAAAGGCATGGAGTCAAAACCTTTTCTAAGAAGGGGTAATGGCATAGGTCCTGGTTCTGGAGCAAGCATTGCCAAGCTAAAAGCTTCATCTTTGAGAAATGAAGACGATTATGATGATTTAGCATTTCAGGCTGAAGTTTCAGGAGATATGGCCAAAGAGGATGAAGAAGACGATCTTGAAACCATGGAAGTTGAAGAATGTAATGACATGGATAATGGGAAACCAAGATTGAGCCAAGAATCGGAGAAAGTCGTTAATTTTGGATCTGAGAATGGTGATTCCTTGAGATCACTTTCTCAACCAGACCCTGATTCAGTTGCTGAATTACCTGCTGCTGTGCCTTCAACATTCCATGCAATGGGTTCTCTGCAAGACTCACCGGGGGAGAGTCCCATGTCATGGAACTCACGCATGCATCATCCATTTTCTTACCCACATGAGACCTCTGATATTGATGCTTCAGTGGACTCTCCAATTGGAAGTCCTGCATCTTGGAATTCCCACTCTCTTAACCAAACAGATGCTGATGCCGCTCGGATGAGGAAAAAATGGGGCAGTGCGCAGAAGCCTTTCCTTGCTTCTAATTCATCCTCTACGCAGTCTCGGAAGGATATGACAAAAGGCTTCAAAAGGTTACTGAAGTTTGGAAGGAAAAATCGTGGTACAGAGAGTTTGGCTGACTGGATTTCTGCTACAACTTCTGAAGGAGATGAAGACACAGAAGATGGCAGAGATCCCACCAGTCGGTTATCAGAAGACTTGAGGAAGTCAAGAATGGGGTTCTTGCAGAGTCATCCTTTGGATGATGGCTACAATGAAAGCGAATTGTTCAATGAACAGGGTAACTTGTTTTTGGATAAATCATTTGCTCTTACCTGCCATGCATGTTTATTGGCTGCATTTTTGCTTATATTATATCAAGCCTGAATAATAATAATAATTATTATTTTGAAAATTACTTCATCCAACTGCTTGTGGGGTGTGTGTGTGCGTGCGCACAACGTATCTTCAATTTAGATAATAGTTATGCAATAGAGATTAAAATTCCCGAGTTTTCTTCTCATCTGTGAAAATATTATTTTCTTGCTGAGGGTTTCATAGGTTTTTGCTTACAGAGCGCATGGTTTCAGGGATGCTGAGTTGGCTTTTATATGGCTTTTGCTCTTTAGATGCCTGTGTGGATCATGCTGTCTGCTTTTGTAACTTCTCTTTTGTTTCCATTGATATAAATCTTTTTAGTTTCCTCATGAACAAAATGTCATGGACAGGCTCATTTGAACTTGTGAACTTTTGCACACACAATGAGTTTTTTTGGCTCTAGATGCCTTAAAAAATGAAAATTGATCAACTGAAAGTAGCTTTGGTTTTTATTTCAGGTCTGCAGCACTAGGATTTGAAGTATTTGCTCTTTCTTGAATATAGTCTATCCCGAAGTCTTAAAAATCCCTATTGTGCAAACTTTATTTGATTTGAGAGTGAAAGCATCTTGATGGTGGTTCTTTTATTTTGCAGTTCATGGCTTGCACAGTTCTATCCCAGCACCTCCAGCAAACTTCAAGCTGAGGGAGGATCACATGTCAGGAAGCTCCATAAAAGGTCATTAACTTACAAGTAACTTGATTAACTTGGCTGTAATCTACTAATGCGTCAAATTCCACTTGATCATGAAGCACTTCCCTTGCATCAGTATCAATCAGTGTGATCCAAGAGACTGCTAATTACAGATACTGTAACCTTGAATCGGGATATACTTGAAAACTTTAAACATCAAATTCCCCTGAGTTTATTGGGGAGTTATCATATGAAGATACGAAAGAAAGTATTTTCACTTTTAGTGGTAAATTGTTTGTCTTTTTCATGATGATATACTCATGACTGCTTTTCAAATTTTGCAGCACCACGATCATTTTTTTCTCTCTCAACATTTAGAAGCAAGGGAAGTGACTCGAAGCCCCGGTAAATTGCCATCATAGTGTAGCCAAAGGGAAGTGCTTGGGATCATCTTAAAAAATAGGGTGTAAAGATGATAAAATATAAATACAAATGCTTGAGATAGGCATGAGAAAGCCATCTATATATGTTGTATATTGTACTGAACAAAAAGAGCGCCTATTGGCGTATCGTCATTGTGATTTTGGTAGTCCAGGGTATTCTTTTTTTTTTTTTTCAAGTCTTCATTTCTTATAGCCTCATGTGATGTATATAAAACTCTCGCTAGAATCAAATTGTTGGCGGTTTAAGAAGAGTGATGTGATTATGCGGAGTAGCCTATTAAAATTTTACGATTCTTTAGTTTCATCTTTGTTCCTTTTCTTAATTGTTGATGTTGCTGTGTTTGAGAAGAAGGAAACATCATTCAAATAGTAAGCAGATCATAGGGTGTAGCAACTGTTTTGGTACCATTACTTTTGTTGAGTCTATGGCAAAGATTGAATGTTGCTGATGATATCTGTTGTCTGTTATCATAATAGGGACACATGCATTGTATTCAAATATACAGTTTTTGTAGATTTGTGGATGCTTGTACCGTGCAGTATGCACGACAAATTGCTGGGTGCACTTCATATAAAAGTATCCTATGCTGTGGACATTTCTTAGGGATGAACGATAGAAAACAATAGTTAAAGTAACTCTAGGTTCTTCAGGGTATGTGAAGTCCTTGGTTTTTATGTTCAACCTTACTACTTTGTAATCTCAGTGTCGAACATTGTTGGCCTCCTTCACCGCTGGACGAGGACTTATCCAGATGTAAGTAGTTGTTTACAGTTTGTGTTTGTCTGGGATAACTCGTGTAATGTGAATCTTAAGAGCAATACGATATAATTTTTTGTTTTTCCGAAGCAGGGCAATAAGATTTCATCGTTTCTATTTCTTTGGCGTGGCAGGACGGCAGGACAATTAAACATGTGAAAACAATCACAAAGCTTTAAATGGTTAAACCGGTGGGGGGGGGGGGGGAATCTCTACACTTGAAGATTTCTTGTGAATAAACAATTGCTGTTATATTCCTCTCCAAGATTCAAACGTAACATGCCTTGAAATCGATGTCCCTGATGACAAATGGAGAGCCAATACCTTTGATGCTTTGGTGACAATGACATAATGATAAAGAGAAACACCAATTTGTCTTTTGGTATTTCTTAGTTTGAACTTCCAGATTGTCACCACAAAATCGTAAAGATTCCAAAATTCTCAGGAGAAAACACCCACAAATATCAGGATCATTTGTTAAACTTCCACTTCAATTATTTTAGCATTTAAAATTTTCACAAGGCCGGCCTTTTGGCCTTGAACGTTGTCCATGCACATCAGGTGAACAAGCCGGGTGACTTGTCTCTTTGAGAAGGTTGACTGTTTAAGCTCCTTTAGGTGTAGGAGCTTTCTCCCAAAAGTTGAAAATATATTGCCAGTTCTCTGATTCTTCACATACTTTCACCATCGCTCGTCACACATTTCTCATTCATGGAGTCTTCCTTTGAAATTGATCACTCTTCCTTTCATACCTATCACCCCCAACACCACACGACACCCATCAATTCACATTATGGGTCCAGTTCTCCCTCACCGTTCAACTCTCGCTACTTGTCATCTCGCAATCCCACTCCACATAGAGTTCGCCGCCGTGCTCCAGCCACTCCTTTTGCCACGGACGATGACATTTCATGGCAAGGCGAGGTTTCATGGCAATTTGAGCCCTCGGGTTGGCGTGATAGCCGAAACTTGGGTGCAGCTTTAAGCCCTTGGGCTCTGTCTACCCCATCAAATATTAATGCATTTAGGAGATCCGCTAAGGATTTTTATCTTTCTCGCACCTCTGGTGGATTTAGAAGCTTTGCAAATCCATATTATGACTATCCAAATCATAGTGGAGTGCCTTCTAGAAGGCTTGAGCTTCACAGCTATGTTGCTAGGGATAATGACAGTTTCTTGCGTAGCAAGGAAAACAGTTTGGGTGATCATAGGAAGTCCCATCAAAGGATATCTCGCTTGGGAAAAATTGAGGGAACTAATAGACCAGTTAGTCCATTGGCTACTGAAGATGAACTTAGTATGATTGATTATGACACACTTGATGATGTTGAAAGGCAGGTACACTTGTCAGGGTCTAATCATAATCCCCATGGACATGATGATCCACGATGGTTTTCTGTATCTCGTGCTTACATGGGAGATGATGTTTTTAGCCATTTTCATAATCATCATGGTAGCTCAGATGGAAAACATAATATTAATGTTCATGAACTATCACAAAATGGACATGACCATGGTGGGCATCATCAAATGAGTTACAAAATGGACAATCTTGATGAAGAGTTCCTACGTGGGCATCGTGGGCAATCAACTAGTCATCACTATGGTGGAGGTGATGGTCGTTACAATGACCCTGAGCTGGTTTCACCTTACAATGAAGATGATGCCGAGGTTGCAAAACCAGTTGGTTTGTTTAGTTTGTTCAAGTATTCAACAAAATTGGATATGATTCTTGTACTATTGGGTTGCATAGGGGCTCTGATAAATGGAGGAGCTCTGCCTTGGTACTCTCATTTTTTTGGAAATTTTGTGAATAAGATTGCTAATGAATCATCGGACTCTGACAAAACCCAAATGATGAAGGATGCAGAAAAGGTACAAGTAATTTTGGATGATTTACATTACTTGACATTTTTTTTGAATAACCACCACTAAAGATTATCTAATTTAACATTTTGATATGATAATAAAAGAAGATTTCTGATTTCTCTTTCATTTGTAATCTTCAGATATGTCTACTTATGACTGTATTGGCTGCAATTGTGATGATGGGAGCATACCTGGGTAAGAGAGAGATGTTCAACTTTGATAGACCTCTATTCTTTCTGTTTATGTTTCAAGGCTCCATAACAATGGTTTTGTCATTAAAATGACAGAGATCACCTGCTGGAGGTTGGTAGGTGAACGATCAGCTCAGAGAATAAGAACCAAGTATCTTAGAGCAGTTCTGCGGCAGGATATTGGCTTTTTTGACACTGAAGTCAGCACTAGTGATATCATGCATGGAATTTCAAGTGATATTGCACAAATCCAAGAAGTTATGGGCGAGAAGGTAAATCCCTTGCGTTCCTTCCTAATTTTACTTCCAATCATCCCTAGAATTCGTGCCATAACTTGCAATGGCATGAAATGTATCATGTATGTACGACGAGTCGTAGATTGAGACTAGGAAACAAGATACTTGCAACTACAACTTGTACCTTATCACATATCATAGTTTAATTTTGTTATATGCTATTTGGAATAAACTACTAGCATTTGATATGCTCTGAAATCTTGAATCTTATACAGGTTGCTCATTTTGCGCACAATATATTTACCTTCATCTGCGGTTATACAGTTGGTTTCCTACGGTCATGGAAAGTATCACTGGTAGTTCTCTCAGTCACCCCGCTAATGATGTTCTGTGGCATAGCTTACAAGGCTGTTTATGTTGGTCTAACTTCAAAGGAAGAGGTGAGGACTAGCAAGAACTGACGTTTTTTCAATGCACATCATGCTAGACTAATTACTCTGTATGCTCTTACCTTCTCTTTTCTCTTTGTTTTGTGTCAATTAATTGAAGGCTTCTTATCGAAAAGCTGGAAGCGTGGCAGAGCAAGCAATTAGTTCAATCAGAACAGTATTTTCTTTTGTCGCGGAGGACCATTTTGCTGTGAGATACGCTGGTTTATTGGCAGATTCGATACCTTTTGGTGCAAAGCTTGGGTTTGCTAAAGGTGCGGGAATGGGAGTTATCTATTTGGTTACGTATGCAACATGGGCAGTGGCTTTTTGGTATGGGTCTATTTTAGTTGCTCGGAAAGAATTATCTGGAGGTGCAGCCATTGCTTGTTTCTTTGGTGTCAATGTGGGAGGAAGGTAAGGAGTTATTTGCTTTCCGTTGATTTTGCATGATTAAGTAATGAATTTTCATCATAAAAATAGGCATCTGTAATATTCATAGAGTTCCATTCTTGAGATCAATTTGAAAAAGTATTGGAAACTCTTGTATATTTTATCATAGAACATTTGAATCTTTCATACAATTGTGAATTCTAGACTGATAAGAAATGAAAAATTTTTCGTGAACATTTCAGGGGCTTGGCGTTGTCACTGTCGTATTTTGCTCAATTTGCCCAGGGCACGGTAGCAGCAACTAGAGTGTTTGAAATTATAGACAGAGTTCCAGAGATAGATCCCTACAACTCTGAAGGGAGGAAACTGTCGAGTGTTAGTGGAAAGATTGAGTTCAAAGGGGTTACTTTTGCATATCCATCTCGTCCGGAAACTGTAATTCTCCGGTATCTCAATTTAGTTATACCTTCTTCAAAGACTCTTGCACTGGTTGGTGCTAGTGGCGGAGGAAAATCCACCATTTTTGCTCTAATAGAAAGGTTTTATGATCCTACCAAAGGTAAAAGATTCTTGTCTTCTTAATGCGTTGGTTTAACTTTGGTAGACCGATGCTTAACTCCAGTGGTCAGGTCTTGGGCGTATAGTATGCATGCGTGTTAAATAGGTCTCGGATTCGAGTCTCATATAGTGTGCGTACCTGTTAAATAGGGTTTTCTATAATTTGGCAGGACTGATCACTTTGGATGGCCATGATTTGAAGTCGCTTCAAGTGAAATGGCTAAGAACGCAAATCGGTATGGTTGGCCAGGAACCAATTCTCTTTGCCACCAGCATACTAGAAAATGTGTTGATGGGTAAGGAGAATGCCACCATGAAAGAAGCAGTTGCTGCTTGTAAAGCTGCCAGTGCCCATGGCTTCATCTCTGAACTCCCTCTGGGCTATGATACACAGGTTTGCAACAACAGCACATTCTCATCCACAAGAGTGAAATATACATATGTGTACACAAGAAATTCATTTTGACACCCAAAATATATATATATATATATATATATATCAGTCTAACTTAACTTCAAATGGCAAGCAGGTGGGGGATAAAGGAACTCAACTGTCAGGGGGCCAAAAACAACGGATTGCACTAGCTCGAGCCATGATCAAAGATCCTAGAATCCTTCTGTTAGATGAGCCAACCAGTGCTCTAGACTCTGAGTCTGAGTCCATTGTCCAACAAGCCATTGACAAAATTTCTATTGGCAGAACAACCATTGTTATAGCTCATAGGTTAGCAACAGTTAAGAATGCCAACACCATTGCTGTTCTTGATCAGGGTTCCGTTGTTGAGATTGGTAATCATCGTCAACTACTGGAGAGAGGCGGAGCCTATCATGCTCTTGTTAAGCTTGCTTCTGAAGCAGTGTCACAACCTCAATCAAAACAAAAGGATACACAAAGAGGCATCGAGTTTTCCATGTATGAGAAATCAGTTATTGAGGTATCAAGATCACGGTATGCAAATGAAGTTTCAAAATCAAAGTACTTGAAGTCCATGCAGGCAGAGATCCAAACGGTAGAGGAAGAGCAACAAAAGCCGAGGCCTAGAAAGTTTCAGCTTTCAGAGATATGGAAACTACAGAGACCTGAGTTTGCCATGATTATATTTGGGTTCATCTTAGGTATGCATGCGGGTGCCATTCTCTCAATATTTCCTTTGATTTTAGGCCAAGCTCTCCAAGTTTACTTTGATGATACCCCATCAACTTTGAGAAGAGACGTTCGGTACCTCTCTCTAGCACTGGTCGGCCTTGGTTTTGGGTGTATAATCTTCATGACTGGCCAGCAAGGTTTTTGTTGCTGGGCTGGAACAAAGCTCACAATGAGAGTTAGAGACCTCTTGTTTCGATCAATACTAAAGCAAGAACCTGGTTGGTTTGATTTTGAAGAGAATTCCACAGGAGTGCTTGTTTCAAGACTATCAATTGATAGTATCAGTTTCAGATCAGTCCTTGGTGATCGATTCTCAGTCTTGTTAATGGGTTTGAGCTCAGCCGCTGTTGGTCTTGGAGTATCACTTGTTCTTAATTGGAGACTAACACTTGTGGCTGCTGCTCTCACACCTTTCACTCTTGGAGCCAGCTACCTGAGCTTGCTCATAAATGTTGGACCAAAAGTTGATAACAGTTCCTACGCCAAAGCTAGCAGCATTGCTTCTGGTGCAGTTTCCAATATAAGAACAGTAACAACATTTTCTGCTCAAGAACAGATAATTAACTCCTTCGATAAAGCTTTATCAGAGCCTAAGAAAAAATCAGTCAAAAGGTCACAAATACTGGGCCTAACACTTGGTTTCTCTCAAGGAGCTATGTATGCTGCATATACATTGACTCTTTGGTTTGGTGCCTACCTTGTGAAACAAGGTCATGCAAGCTTTGGCGTGGTTTATAAAATCTTTCTCATTCTTGTGCTAAGTTCATTTTCTGTTGGGCAACTAGCTGGTCTAGCACCAGATACTTCCATGGCAGCGACGGCAATTCCTGCTGTTCTTGACATCACTAAACGCAAACCATTGATTGATAATGTGAAAGGTAGGAAACTCGAACGATCCAAGCCATTGGGAATTGAGCTCAAAATGGTAACATTTGCATACCCGTCCAGGCCTGAGGTGGCAGTGCTCGAAGATTTCTGTTTGAAGGTTAAAGGTGGTAGCATGGTGGCATTAGTAGGAGGAAGTGGTTCAGGAAAATCAACTGTAATATGGCTAATACAAAGGTTTTATGATCCAAATCAAGGGAAAGTAATGATAGAAGGAGTGGATTTGAGGGAGATTAATGTCAAGTGGCTGAGGAAGCAAACAGCTTTGGTTGGTCAAGAGCCTGCACTTTTTGCTGGGACTATAAGAGACAATATTGCGCTTGGTAACCCAAAAGCTTCGTGGGCTGAGATAGAAGAGGCCGCAGAAGAAGCTTATATACACAAGTTCATTAGTAGCCTTCCTCAAGGCTATGAAACTCAGGTATGCATAATAATCTTTTTGCTTTTTTTTTTTTAATATTGATCAGTTGAAGTCTATAAAGCAACATGATATTATTTCTGATATAGGTTGGTGAGAGTGGAGTCCAATTATCTGGTGGCCAGAAGCAAAGGATTGCGATAGCAAGGGCTATTCTAAAGGGATCAAGAGTGTTGCTGCTTGATGAAGCAAGTAGTGCACTGGACTTGGAATCAGAGAAGCATGTTCAAGATGCACTAAGGAAGGTCTCTAAGAGGGCCACCACCATTGTGGTTGCTCACCGTCTTTCTACCATCAGAGAAGCCAATATGATTGCTGTGGTAAGAGACGGTGCAGTGGTGGAGTATGGCAGCCATGAGACGCTCTTAGCTTCCCATCTTAATGGTGTTTATGCTAGCTTGGTCAGAGCGGAAACTGAAGCCAATGCATTTTCATGAGTAGTTGACTTTTGGTCTAGCCGTGTAATGGATCACATGACTTAAATATAAGCCTTATGAATATATAACACCCCCATAATTTTGATGGTGGGTCAGTTCACAAATAGAAAAACCAATAGATGCAATTACTTCAACCCTTTATTTTCCCTGAAAATTTGATCCTAATGATTGTAGTTGGTCAGTCAACCGAACTTGCAAATTTCATCGCATGTATAAATCTAGAGGCCAACCTACCTAAGTTTGGTCAATTTTATGAGCCGCATTAGAGTGATCTTTTCGGCATTCTTGCTAAATGATTTTTTCTAAAACCTTTTTTGCTCATGCTAATAATTATGTGTATCTAAAGAATAAGCAATTGTTTAAGCTAGCATATAACTGAATGTAGAAACTATTGACAAGGACTTTAAAAGATGGGATATTAAATGGCATGGTCCAACCTGTGAAATTTGGCATGTTGTGAAATTTGGTATGTTTCGAATCAAATCCTACCGACTGATTTAAAACTGGATTGGTTATACCAAAAGGTATAGATAAGCTTTCTATTTTCTGTTGAGTGTGTCCACAGGAAAAATTCTAAGCTTCTATTTTTTGAATGTATCTCCACTTATTAATCGTTAACTAAGCAGCCAAAATTAAGCACCAAAATTAAGTCCTTCTACCCGTGAGAACAATCCTTTCTATTATCTCTTTTAAATAAGGCACGTTCAAAAATTTTGGTCAAGTGAGACATTGCAATTTGAATGCAGGAATGGTGCATTTCGACATTCTCACCTTTCCTTAAAACTCCACTCCCTCTACCTTAAAAGGGAAATGCGACCAAGAAGTGACCCACATCACAATGACTTAAACACCCTTTTGAATATAAGAATAATGCTCTAACTTCAATAATCTTACACATGGGCATATGTGTCTCTTCATGTCACATAAAGGTTGTCACAAAATTCTCTCAGGTAAACATGGTCTCTTCGCTTTCAATCTAAGAGAGGTTGATGGTTACGTGCCTGGCATGCAAAGCTATAGAGGTTAATTCATTGCTTTACCAACCAGCCTGTGCATTTTGTCTGCTGAAGCTAGCTGTTATTTTTCCATTCTCTTCACAGAAAGCCCTCAAACTTTTCACTTGCAATATTTTCATGAACTTTTGTTTCGCCATTTTTATCTGTTTCCTTTCAGGATTGTAAGAAATCTAGAGCTGGACGGTTGTGCATTAAGGAGAGAAGAGACAGAGACAAAATGGCATCGCTTACGCCAGGAGTGCTTCTAAAGCTACTTCAGAGTATGAACTCTAATGTAAAGGTTCGCGGCGAATATAGATCAGTTCTGCTGCAAGTTATCAGCATTGTGCCTGCTTTATCAGGATCGGAACTGTGGCCTAACCAAGGCTTCTTTATAAAAGTATCTGACTCCTCACATTCCACATATGTTTCTTTATCAACGGAAGACAATGAACTGATACTGAACAACAAGTTGCAACTTGGGCAGTTCTTTTATGTAGATAGAGTTGAAGCTGGAACACCGGTTCCTATTCTAGCTGGTGTCAGGCCTGTTCCAGGACGCCACACTTTTGTTGGGAATCCGAAGGACTTGATGCAGATTTTAGAGCCATCAGAGAGTCCAATGTCAGCTGATCATGAAGGAGTTAATGGCTCAAAATTGAAGGAGTTGTCAGAAGCCAAAGAAGAGAGTCCGAGAAAGCAGAAAATTGTCATCAAAGAAGAGAAATCTGTTGTTTCATCTAGGTATATGCAGGGTGTTTTGACAGGAAATTCCAAGATAAATGGCACGGATTCAAATAATAATGTGAGAATTAATACTGACAATGAAAATGGTGGAGCTGGTAAGAAAGGTGGTTCACTGAAAGGAAAGCAGCAAGAGCTTAAAGGTCAGGTATGATTCTAGTCAAACATGTATAACCTCAAAAATTGTTTTATTTATTAAAAGATACTGTTTTGGATGAAAACATAAACTAGCTTGCTGACGATGATTGAAGCTAGCATTACAGGCTCGTCCAGTGACTCCTTCACGTAGCCGGCCTGATGCAACTTCATTAAAGCCAGAGGTGGTTGTATCTGATACCAAGGAGACTATGGTTTACTCCAAGAACGTAGCTTCAAAGCGCATTTCAAGCAAACAAGAAAATATGAACTTGAATTGTTTGTCAAGTAGCAGAGATAAAAGCAATTCATCCGAGGTAACATCATGGTCCTCTTTGCCTGCCAATCTTATGAAGCAAGGAAAGGTATTTTTATATTCTCATAAATATATTTCAAATTATATGACTCAATAAGATATTGTTACATGTTAGTTTTCTTCCATGTTTTTGATCCATTTCAAGGGAATGCTCAGAAGGAGAAATTTAGCTTCTTTGGTTGCTGCAGAAGCTCAAAAGGAGGCATCTTCAGCTGCAACTCTACTTCATTGCCTCAGGTAAGTACATATTTCATTACAAAATATGCCATGCCAGTATAAATAACATTAGTCGGTACTTGTAGCATTGGTTCTCTAACTACTATGCTTTCTTTCAGTATGTTTGCTGATCTGTGTTCCTCTGCCTCACCAGAGAACCCTCACCTCAATCTCACCAAGTTTTTCACACTTCAACAGCTTATTGACCAACCAGATGGTACAACCCCATTAAAGGATAAATCATTTCAGTCATTGATACAGCATTCAGCTCAAGAGACAGGCACGTTTAGCAAAAAGACAGGTCTATTTCATGGTAAGAGCACTATGAAATCTACAAAGTCTTCTTTAGAGTTAAGTGGTTCTGAGAAACTTGAATGGGCTAAAGGAGATAGTGGAAAGGAAATAAAAGAACTGAGAGATATCCTCTTAAATGAAACAAGAAGTTGGTTTGTTAAATTCTTGGAGGCAGCATTGGATACCGGTTTTCGTGAGGAAAACCGGGAGAAGAAAGGAAAGTACACTGCAGGCCGACTATTGGAGGCAGATAATCAAATTGCCCTCGCATTATCACAACTGAAGCATGCTAATGCATGGTTGGATAAACTCAGAAGCAACTTGAGCTCAGACAATAATGGTATAGTGGAGACTATTGATAGATTGAAGCAAAAGGTTTATGCTTGTTTGCTTCTTCATGTGGACTCAGCTGCCTCAGCTCTAGAGAACCGATCTGATCGTGTATGATCCGACTCAGTAATTGTGGTTGTATCATATCATTCTTGATCTAATGTTTATGAATAACTTATAATATTTAAGGTGATGTTGATTGCTAAAGATAGCTTATATTTAAGTTGCATGAAGTTATTTGTGTATGAGACTAATGAAGCCGTTGGATTTGGAGGTCCAACTTTGCTACTAGTGTGACATTGATATTCATTCAATTATTGATCTCTAAGCATGCATTGTTTGAAAATTATTTAAATTGCAATATGAGGTACAGAGACAGAAAGTCACTTACCTCTTTTAAGTTCAAGAACCTGCTGAAGGACTCCAATCTTGTGCTTTTAAGGGGAAAGTCCTAGCTGGAGAGCTAGGGCACATGCAACACTCCAAAAATCCTCACAACTGATGGATTTAGCATGTGCCCTGCTTCTCCAGCTTGGCTAATTCTCCCTCTTTTCTTTACGGTTGCCATGGGGTTCTGATTTGTAGTCATATGAGAGCAAGCACAAAAAGGCTTAATTAACTATATATGGCAGCATTGGTGGCTATCAGCTTATTTCCCCGCCAAAAAAAAAAAAAAATGCTAGTAATTAATGGGATACACATGAGAGTGATTCGCTGATAAGTATTTATACGTGGACGGAGTGCTCATATGTTGTAATGACCATGGGTGACCTGGATTCCACAAATTAGTTTGGCAGTCATTTTTTTGGTTGATGAGTTGTTGATCTAGTGGTTTTGCTTATAAAATAAGCATTTATGTTATATTGGCCTTTAAGCAAAAACAAAATAGGAATGTTATGTCGGTCCAACAAGCTTTGGTTAAGTGACTGTTGATTAAGTTTGGTTGCCAAAAAGTAGCATAAGCACTGGCCATTTCTGGATAAAACTGAGGCTGACCAAATGCCCACGCAAAAGTAGCCCTTCTCAAGCAATGGCAGACCACCCACCATGGCTTAGTTGGAGAGCAGACATTACTCGACATAGGTCATCAAGTGATTTTATCATCTGTCTTCTCTTATATTTCGGTATCATCTGCCACGAAAAGCCCCTTGAAAATGACACTGTTCAGAGGATTGTGTTCAGGCCGATGGTCAGCTGATATAATACATTAAAGGTCAGTGGGTTGGAAACGATCATCCCAGATATGGTAAAAAAACTATCAAAGATCTAAAGCCCCATAAAAAGCAAGAATTAGCAGCACAAGAAAGTTAACAAGATGAATGCAAAATTCCAAATGGATGCTACAACCTGCTATTCAAGTCTTTGACTTTGTATTGATTTTAAAGACATAAGATCGCCCCTCGTGGGTTGAAGTTGTACGGTAGATGATAATACCTGTTTCTAATGTGTGGTAAGGGTATCGATCAGCTGATAAGTTTTGTATAACAAAAACAGAAAAATTGCTTCTAATCAGAACTCAGAAATGATATTTCATTCATTTTATCTTCCTTGCAAAACATGATATATTTATGTGTAAGTCTGCTAGCTTAAAAATAAACATATTTCTTCTTTCAACTCCCTATTTTATCATTCACAACATAAGCAGAGGATGGCCATCTATACAATCACTCAGTACAGCTCCAAGCATATTAACAAAGTCTTTAATACTGCCTGAAAGTAAGATTCAGGCGGCCACGGCGTATACTTGTTTCTTCCAGCAGAGACTTAGGGGCAGTGTCTGGGACAATTTTTTCTACACCATGGAAAATTCTTCTAGATTTCCCACCAAATATTAGAACATCACCAGATTCCAGGATAACTTTCTTTGCATTGGCCACATCCCTCAGATCACCATATAAAAATTCTGCAGAATCTCCAATTGAGAAGGACACAACAGGTAAACCTTTATCAATACTTTCTTGACTTTCATCTTTATCCTGCATTGCAAGAAAACAAGGATGATGTCAGCAGTTATTAATTTTATTTGAAATCCATCATAACATGTGCAGACATTTTTTCATGTTTTCTCATGAACCAGTCAGTTCAATGCCATTTCTCCAGGATTACACATAATGTTTATAAGTTAAAATAATATAAAAGAGAATCACACCACAAACCTGATGGAGGCCGAGTTTCCCAGTTGCCGAATAAAAATTTGCAATACAGATATCAGGTGACATACAAGGAAGTTCAGCTTCTATATCTTTTCTCCCACTAGATTTTTTTTCTATGAGGGCACAGGAATCTTGGATTGCTTTCCTAACAAGCTGATGAAATTCAGGAGGTATAATTGGTGGTACAGCACCATCTGTTGGCCGGATACTGCCATACTGACTTGTCTCGGGGTCCCAATTTTTACCAAGGCACATCATTTTTAAATGAATGCTGGCGCCATCACGGTAACCAGGTTGGTAGAAACCTCCAGGACGCAGCCCAACGTCTCGGCATATCTTTACTATTTTGACCTAAGAAGAATACCAGAGCATAAAATCGACATTATAATTGTAATAAAGGCTAAATATTTGGTAATCATATTTCTCAATTTTACTCAAGAGATAATTATACAGTGATATTTATTTTTTCTCCTAGTGCTTAGACATTAGCGGGATAGTATGACAAAAGTTTTGAACCCATGCCTCCTTTACCATGCTTATGATGCTATACCTATCCGACCTCAGTTGCTAGGAAATGTCACCATGCATCTAAATTCAATAGAAGGGATGGAGCAGAGTAACATAAACAAGCTGAAAGAAAGCATAATCACTGGAGAGAAGACAAGAGAGCACTAAGAATAGAGTGTACCTGATCATTGATGGATAAATACTTCTTCAGTAATACCATCCCAGGCCTCAATGCAGTTTGACTTTGCCCTTCTATGGAGAGCTTTAAGTCATTCCTTTTTTGTCTATTAGTCACAAGGAAGGAAGGGTTCAGCATTACGGTTCCTCTGTTAGGTGGACAAAGATCAAAGGGCTTATCTATTGCCTGTCGTACAAAATGCTCTGAATCTCCAATGTTCAAAAAGTTTTTGGGACCCTCTTCTACGGAAACCTGGTCTTCAGTATCAGCTTTGGCAGGTGGTAGTGACTCCTGCATGTGTCCAACTTTTAACTTGCCAGAGAAATCAAGTTTTGAAGTTGCATCATCTTCTGCTTTCTTTTCTGGAGTTTCTCCAATCTGAATTCCAATCTCATCCAGATGTATGCTCTTAGAATCAGAATGACCAGAAAATGAGGGAATGACATCTCCACTGACCAAATCTGAAGCCACAATGCACTCAGGTTGTTTCATACAACTGACACCAGCCGCCAGAGAATTTGGACTAACATCAGGTAACTGTGTCTTCGAATCTGAAGCCACAATGCACTCAGGTTGTTTCATACTACTGCCATGAGCCCCTAAAGAATTTGGAATAACAAGAAGCAAATGTGTCGTCAGCTGGTACACATAATTGGAGGTAGGTTTATCATTGAAATGGTTTGAACGACTACCTGGGAATGTATGATGAGAATATTTGCCTCTACTCTGAGAGGTTCCATCCTTAGTCCTAAAACAATCATGGGCAAAAGGCTTGCTTGCTCCAACCTACATGTTTCCAACCAAATGATATGTTTAGAGAATACTTTTTATCAATTGTAAACTCGCAGCCATACACACAGAGTGTTGTACTAAACAAAAAATTCCAATATAAATTCTACTCACATCTGGATGCATGTTCTTAGAATCGGACTGAGTAGATGAAGAATCAAGATCACAGTCTGGAGATTCAAAGCTCTCGGGGTGTTTCATATTACTCCCTTCAGCCTCGAGAGAATTTCGAATAACATCAGGCGAAGTTGTTTTAGGCCGGTACACAAAATTGGAGGTGGGTTTATTTTTGAAATGCCTTGAACCACTACCACGGGATGTATGATGAGGATGTTTCCCTCTGCCTTGTGACATTCTGTCCTCATTAGAAAAGGGCTCACTTGCTCCTCTAACCTACAATTGTAAGCTCAAAGCTCTATACTTAATCCATCCAAATAGAGAGCAAGGACATACAGAAGGAAAAGACAAATGTTCCATAAAAAGAAAATTCCAAAAATTCCGAATTAATTAGAGACTAATAACTATGGCCAGTGAGCATAAAACTGGCAGTAATGAAATTTAATAAGCATTTCCAGGGCATTACCCAAGTGATATTAGCAAAGTAAATCTCGACAAAATATTTCCAAACACAGTCAAACAGAATGGCAACAATGTCCCCCCGTAAGCGACGGATTCGAACACGCAGACCTCTTGGACTTCTACTACAGTTGGGCAAACTAGTACCCACGATATACCATTTTTTTTTTTTTTTGCTATACCAATAGAAAATCAGAATAAACACGAGCCCCTTTTTCTAGATCAAGCATAAAACCAAGAATTATATAAATGAAAAAAAAGTAATAAACATAACAAAAAAAACGCACTGCTCAATCAAAAACCAAAAACCAAAAAAAAAAAAAAAGAGAAGGAGATAACGGAGTAAAGTTACATGTCTGTTACGATGAGAACAATAACCGTCGGGGCCGCGGGGAGATCTTCCAGAAAAGCCACCCCTAGTATTCTGATGACTCATAGACGCTGAGCAGCGGATGAATATGGCGGGAAAGATAAGGGCTTAGGTTATTATTATTGTTATTATTTGTTAATTAAAAAAAAAAACTAAAATAAGTTTTTACGAGTGGGTTTAGCGAAATTTTTATTTTATGGAGAGAGGGCGGTGAGAACTGAAGAAGCAAGTGCTTTTTGTGCTTTTTGTGCTTTCAGGGCTTCAGGCTTTCGGCTTCGGGGGTGGTAACTGGTAAATTAATTAAATGTCTTTCAATTTTATTCTTTCCTTGAAAATTGTGCTTGAAGCAATCCTCTACCCTTTTTTTTCTTTATCAATGGTCTCCTTTTTGTGTTCCCAACAGATTCTTTTAACTGTAATTTCCTTCCCAGAGCAAGAAAGGAAAATATACAAAATTAGATTATTTATCTTTTCAATTTAAAAAAAAAAAAGTTGTCTATTCTTTCAAAGGAGTAATTTATCAATGCACAAAGGGCGTGTTTGGCTAGCTCGCATTACATAGGATAAAAATATTATTTATATTAAGCTAATACTATCACATGTTTGGCTGTCAAACTGTATTGCATTAACTAATAAATTTAATACGGTCAATTCCGCATAAATCAAACCCGAGGGGGGTGACGGGTTTAGGCCGCATTGCATTACAAAGGAAAAAATTAAGAAATTTTTGCAATATTTTCACCCAATCCTTCACCCAATTGATCGATAAATCGATCGACCAATCGTCGCTCGGTGCCATCACCGACTCTTCACGGTGCCGCGCGACACCACAGCCACTGGTCCACCACCATCAGCTTGCTCTGTGGAGAAGATGATATGAAGAAGCCTTTATTGTGGAGAAGATGAAGCCAGAGAAGAAGAAACGACGAAAGAAGGAGAAAAAGAGGGAAAAAAAAAGGGAAAAGAAGCTAAAGAAGACGAAGAAAAAAGAAGAAAAGGAGGGCATAAAGAAAGAAAGAGAACTAAAGAAGATAAAAAAAGAGGAAAAAAAATTGGAGAAGACGAAGAGAGGAGACAGAGATAGTAGATGATGATAAGAAATATTATCGAAAGAAAACAAAAATAAAATAAAAGAGTGAGAGAGGAAAATTAATAAATTAATAAATAATTGTGTTTTTTAATAAATAAACCTAAAAATTAATAATTAAAGTTAATAAATATTATTTTTTAAATATATAATTTAAATTAATAAAAAAATTAATACAATACAATACAGTACCAAATATGGTATAGTTAAAAATTTATACAATCCAATATAGCACCAAACGTTGTATAATATTATTATAATATAGTATTAATATAATATAGTATAATATAATATACCAATATAAAAATAATGTAATATAACATAATACAATATAGTAAGCCAAACGCAGCCAAAGTGAACAATTTAAGTGAAAAACATGATTCAAACGCATACGCGTACAAACGCAAAAACTAATTAGTGCCGCGTTTACACACTTTGTGCGTCAATTAGTTTATAAAACACGTGGCATCACTTCAATGAGTTTGTAGTGATTCGTTAATGGGAATTGTTTAACATTTTTCGTTTTTTATTTCAGAAACCATGAGACAAATATTTATTTTGCGTTCATTATGTAACATATCTCATAAATAAATTATTTTATATTTAATTGTTTTAATTAATTTTTTTAATAAGCAATAATAATATACGTCATATTTAAAAATGTATAATTTAAATAAATTTAATTATTCTCATTAAATATTATTTAACTTAATTTATATTTTTTTTAAAAAAACTTAATTTATATTTAATTTAACATAATTTAATTTAACATCATATTAACTATAAGACAACAGTATAATCTAACACAGTATAATCGTAATATTCAATTGAAATAATGGTAATCATGTCGTGTCGATGTAGTTATTAAAAGATTTGGGCTAATGACATGACAAAGGTAACCTGATGGGATTCATAAGAGACGTTAAACTATAACTAAAAACGCCAACAATACGTTAATTAATTGGGTTTTATTGACGCTACTTAACTCAGTCCAATTAAAATTAAAATTAAAATTCGAAAAAATATTAAAAACAGTTTTCATTAAAGAAGGACATGACATTGTGCGGTATAATAAAACTGATGCCTCGCGAGGTTGTACCTTTCGAGCTTCACCTTCAATTTCTCAAACGTACAATCTATATCAGCTTTGATCCCTGAAACCGCACATATTAGTACGTCCACCTTCATACATACAATCCCTTCATTTGATACACAGATCTTTTCTCTCTCTGTCGACCCTTGTCTTCTCTCTTCTTCAGATCGTTGAATTCGCGTAGAAAATCCCAAATGCAAAAAGGGGTACCTTTATTTATTTGTTTTTATTTAAAAAGATTTTATTTCTGTTCAATTTTCTGCTAATTTGAAATAATTACCGCTATAATGGAGCGATTGTGCGTGATTTATGTGATGGGTATTTTATAAAACGTGTGATTGCTTGATTTCATTGGCTCAATGGGTTGCCCTTGATGGGCTTGTGCTAGATCATGAAATATTTATTTTGATGTGTGCGTTTCTTTGTTTAATCAATTAGTGTTATGTGGAAAATCTTAATTTTTTTTTTCCAGTTATCAATTACGCTAGTTAATGTGAAGGTTTCTTAAACCTATTGATGAAGAGAGAAAGTTGGGCCCTTTTTTGGGGTATCAAACAGTTGATTTGTAATTATGCATTTTGTGTGACAAATTTAGTTGCAATTGCAAAGATTAAAAGCCCAAATGATGTCTATGTTTTTGTTCTAATTGAAATATTTCGGTGAGAATTGTGTAAAGAAGTCGAAAAGTATTTATTTTGCTTGATATGTTACTTTCTTTTGAGATTCTTTTTAGGGTTTAGGTTGAATTTCAGCTTTATTATCTTTTAGTGGATCTGGTTTTCTGATGGCTTGACCTATTGCCATTGTAGTGATTTGGTGTAGCAGAGGAATTTTAAAGTGAGACAAAAATGGTGAAGATGACGATGATTGCCCGTGTTACTGATGGTCTTCCATTGGCGGAGGGACTGGACGATGGTCGTGATTTGAGAGATGCTGAGATGTACAAGCAACAAGTCAAGGCCTTGTTTAAGAATCTCTCGAGAGGCCAGAATGACGCTTCAAGGATGTCAATTGAGACAGGACCTTATGTTTTCCAGTATCCTTGTGCTTTGTTTGTTTATATCTCTTTGATATTGATTTGAATTGTGTCTTGTCATGCTTGTAGAGCTGATGTAAAATTTTGATGTTAATTGTGTAGTGACAATGTTTCATATATATATATATATACTAATCTGCTGTCTCTTTTTCCATTTTCTTCCTCGTACACTGCTTAGTAGGATGCTTCAGAAGGAGTGTCATGCCATCTCTTAATGGTATTTTATTAGAGATGGTGTCCGTCAGCACATCTGGAACTTATCACATGTAGGATATCTTGCATCAGTATGTGTCTTTTAAGTATTCCCATGTTTCCTTGACCCAAGTTCTAGTTATATCATTGAAGGACGTGTTTGTTACTTGACAATGTGCGACCGTGCTTATCCCAAAAAGCTGGCCTTTCAATACCTGGAAGACCTCAAGAACGAATTTGAGCGTGTTAATGGGGCTCAGATTGAAACTGCTGCCAGGCCTTATGCTTTCATAAAATTTGGTAGATCTCACTTTTCTTTGTCCTTCCATGACATGACGTATCTGTTGATATTGGGCTTTATTTTATTAAATTTCTCTCTCTCTTTCTCTTTCTGTTTGAAGATACATTCATACAGAAAACAAAGAAATTGTACCAGGACACACGTACCCAGCGGAATATTGCAAAGTTGAATGATGAACTTTATGAGGTCCACCAGATAATGACCCGGAATGTGCAGGAAGTTCTTGGTGTTGGTGAAAAGTTGGACCGTAAGTTACTTTAATTTATTATTTCACTTGATTCTGGTTATGTCATATGTTGTGCTTTTCCTTGAATGAATTACCAATAAATGGATGCTAAGTTTATTTTATGGGCTACCTAGTGCTAAAGAAAGCTGGATTTAATTGCCTATTTGAAGATGATAAATGGTTTTTATTTTGATATTGCATCTGTAAAGTCCCTATTGATGGTTATGAACGTGTTATAACATTTTTTTCTGGATTAATTTACAATTCTGCATCCATTCACATTGCATATTCTGGTACGGCATCTATCTTCCACTGTTGATTATCTTTACTAGTTGGTCAAGAGACATTATAGTGTATTGGAAATCAAAGAATTGAAAAGAAGATGTTTGCAACATGATTTTAATGTCTCCAGGGACTACGAAATGCACCCAACCTATTGCATTCTTAGGTTCTTTCCAGTGGTCACTTCAGGACTAGACACTATGATTTCAAACTGTTATGGGAATTGAGGTTTATGTTTACCTTGTAATTTTTTTTTCTTGATTAATGAACTTAAGTATTGAGATATTTAAGCCACTAGGCCCTTGGCCTAGTGGTCGGCCTGCTGCCTTCACAAGCGTGAGGGCAGCAGTTCAAGCCCCCACAAAAGCATTGTGGGGGCTAAATATTAAAAAAAAGTTTCTTCTCCCTTGTGCAATGCAAGTGGAGTAGGGGCATCCCTCCTACATGAGGGTCATTTGTCTAGGCATGTATTTCAATGAATTTAATGTAAAAATATATAAGTCCCAATATGTAAATTTGATTGTAAATATCAGTGTAATATCTGCTACATTAGCAATTGTAAATATTTGCGTAATGCAGTATCCTGGTGCGTAACCAGTATTAAAAAAAAAAAGTATTGAGATATTTACAAATATTTTTTTACTTTGATATCTTGTTATTCTTTCTGTAGGTTATATTATGTCGTTTTCCTGGATTTTTCTTATTCCCAGAAAATTGACAAAACTGAAATTACATTGTTCTCTGCTTCACAGTCCACCAGTTAACTTTTAATAAAATCTTCTTTCTCTTTCTCCCTCAGTTGATAGATCCCATTTCTACCCCCTATACACTTGTACAATATGTATTTTTTGTGTTTTGGTGTTAACTGTTTCTAATATCAATTTTCCAGAGGTCAGTGAAATGTCCAGTCGGTTGACATCAGAGTCGCGCATTTATGCTGATAAGGCAAAAGATTTGAATCGACAGGTTAGTTTTATTAGTCTAGTAAACATACACAAGATGATGATTTGGCAGGTTATTTGTAACTAGTATATCGAAGCTGTTATGACCAACTTGAAATTATGGGTATTAAGTTTGCACAGACTATTGTCAATAAAATTGAGTGGTAGATATGAATGTTTTAGAAATAAGTATGTTATTTTCTTTTGACTAGGATAAGTTGGAAATCAGAATTCACTACCTGCTTTTGTATTTTGTCTGTAGGCTTTAATTCGGAAATGGGCTCCTGTGGCCATTGTGTTGGGGGTGGTCTTCGTTGTCTTTTGGCTCAAAACAAAGCTATGGTGATTCAGTTGCCCTAATGCAGTTCTAATGGTTGCACATTTTGCCTGGGTTCCTCTGCATCAATGTGGATTGCTGGTGTTCATGGCTTGGTGTCAACACTTCAGAGGCATCAGATTTCATCGACACTTGTTTCTGTTCTTGACACAATTTAGTGCATAGTCCAGTTGGTACCTCATAGGAGTACGGATAAATCTACCCTGTGGAATTGTGTAAGAGAGACCCCTTTTAGAATGTTCGATGCGCCAAAGTATACTATGTACAAATTTTTGAAACTCTAGCCTCAGGCCTTTAACGAGGCTTTATTGATACCAATCATATGTTCTTTTGCATTACATTCAATTCTTAAAGCTGCTTGAATCTTGATATTGTCAGAAGCAACTTTTGGTTTTGGAGATGTAGTTTCCTAGTGACGCATAGTATACCATGCTTTTAAAGAAGTTTGATTGTTTCTATGGTGCAATTGATCAACTAGAATTCGTTCTGTAAATCTGCTTCATGGTAAGGCGTTTGTCAAAGGATTTTAGTGGTGCCGGTAAGCATGAAATTGGAAAAACTGATTTCTTGCCTTCCTGATGCCAATTTATTACTGTAATATCTCATCATCTCAGTGGTGTTTATTAGGCCTTTTGTGTGTATGTGAGTTGAATAAACGGCATATAAGCAGCTCATGACAGGCTTTGGCTCATGTAAGAGTGTGGAGCCAAGTACAGGTCTTTCTGTAAATATTCACAAATCTAGTAGAAACGGGAAGAGGAAGAGGAGAATGAGAAGACGGATTTCGGCACGTATTGTTGACACAAATTGTGATAGAAATCTGTCGGTAAATGCTGCAAGTACATGTTTGTAGAGCAGACGTGTGCTAAATTACTTGAACGTTGAGCCTCACGCATAAAATTCATTTGTGAACAGCGAATAAGATCGATGAATTATGTCCACCAAAGCCGAAAGAGTTGGACATTGCCACTTTTATGTCTAAACGTTCCTTCTTAGGGCCAACAAGCACTTCAGTGTCCTGGACCATTAAACTTTTAGCTTTCTGGTACAAAAGTAAAGACACCAACAGTAAAACAGAGATCTGCAGTAATTCCAATTCAAATGATATGGAAACATACCACATCTTTGTCAGGATTTTCAAGATTGATGTTTGGATGTATCCATCCAGTCTGTATTGCCTATATGAGAGGAAAAGAAAAAAAAAAAAAAAAAATTACTCAAATGAAACATGTCTCTTATGCCATTCCAGGTTTCACTTGTTGCAAGCATCTGTAAATAGAGTATGCTCATATAGTCGTATTGGCTTATGCCTTGATTCAATTTCATTTGAGTGATTTTCTCCTTGGAAGAAAGCATACGATATTTACCTTAACCGTTGCAATAGCTTCCACGGCACCTGCAGCTCCTAGCAGGTGGCCAGTCATGGATTTTGTAGAGTTCATTCTTAGCTGCAAAATTGAGGAGTCAAAAAAGCATAGTCAAGAAGTTACCCGGGTGCCAATTGGAAATGTGCTTTCAATTTACCTCAGGATTCTGTCCGAAGCAGTGCATTACAGCTTTAAATTCTCTGGGGTCACCAGCTCGTGTTGATGTAGCATGTGCATTTATGTAATTCACATCTTCTCTGGAAACCCCAGAATTAGTTAAAGCCTTCTCCATGCAAGCCACCGCACCCAGCCCTGATGATTCTACGCAAGCAACCGCACCGAACCCTGATGATTTTTATCAACGTTTTGTAAAGTATGAGGTTCCAGAATGATTTTCCAGAAATCAGAAAAGCAACACATCTCTGTATACTTGAAAATGTATAGTTCTGGCTGGCAGTGCAGTTTCAGAAAGCTCAGATACTAACCGTCAAGACGGGACTCAGATTTGTGATAAGCATCACAAGTGAAGCTTCCTCCCATAAACTCCGCATAAATAGCTGCACCTCTTCTCTGCAAAATAATTGGGTGTCAACAAATAACTACATCAGAAGAAAATGAGACCTTATAAAATACTCACAGAAGCTGAAAAATGATTCCAACAGTAACCTTAGCATGTTCAAGCTCTTCCAAAAGCATAACTCCAGCTCCTTCTCCCATGACGAATCCATCGCGATCCTGCTAAAATTGCAAAATATATAGTATCAAAGTATATGATTGAAATATTAGTATTGCCAAGCTGGATGTAATAAGGAGGAAAGAATTTAGAAGCGTTACGGAATCCCAGGGCCTAGAAGCTTTGGCTGGATCACTATTTCTCCGAGAAAGATTATTGCATGCAATGAAACCTGCTATGCCTGAAGCTCCAATAAGCAAAGGAAACAACGTGAGAAGCTTATGGACTTGAAAATTAAAAAATGTATGAGCTATTCAAAATGCGAAAGTTATATGATACCTTCAGGAATAATTACCGCGTCAGAACCACCACATAGCATCAAGTCCTGCCATTTTACAAATGTAATATCTTTAAGGGAATTTTGAATAGTGTCCGCAAGAGATGAAGAGCTGCTTACCGCATCTCCTTTGATGATATGATTAGCTGCTGTAAGTATACAGCAGTTGCTTGTCGCACAGGCTGATGAAATTGCATAGTTTGGACCCATCCACTCCTGCAGTTTCAAAGCTTATTAACATGTTAAAGAGTTCTCCTAAAAGTCACAACACCTCAGTTTCAAATGAATCCTTAAAGCTTACCAAATCCATTGCTATGACAGCAGAGGCCATACTGGTCATTGAATAAGGCACAGAGAAAGGACTCATCTTCTTGTACGAAATCTTTATTGCATCGATTCCATCCTTAAGAGCCTGTGGCACACTCTTGTTTTATAAGAACTGAAATGAATCCATTAACTTCTGAGGCTTAAAAGGGGCTATATTCAATGTGATATGTCTAGGTGCACAAATTATGCAGCTTCACTTACTCGCATGCCTCCCATTGCAGTGCCAACTAAAACCCCACATCTATTTTTATTTAACTCTCCACTAACTTGTTCAGTAATTCCAGCATCTGCCAAAGCTTTCTTGCCAGCAATGAGAGCATAAATCAAGTAGTTGTCCGCTCTCTTGGCATGTTTTGGTGAGACCAAACCATCTGTTGACAGAGTCTTGATTTCTCCGGCAATTCTCTGTCAGAATTGAGAGTTAGCTTTTATAAATATTTAATTAAACAACCCAGTTATGATAGTGAAATTGAGTCAACAATTAATTTGATGATTTCACCGTGGGAAGCTCTGAGCAATCAAAGCCCTCTATCTGGCTTATGCCGCTAACACCTTCAAGAAGTTTGGTATAAAATAAATGTGCATCATCACTCAGTGGTGTTACTGCACCTAAACCTGTCACCACAACTCTTCTTTTCACTTCAGGTGCTACCTTTTCAGATTTTGCTGACACTGCTATAGTTTTACGTTAGAGCATGACAATTAACAGTACCCACCAGAGGAAATTAGCTGACTTAATTAATTTGTAATTCAACTAAAGAATAAAAACATCAGAGATCTCAATATATAAGTCTCAACATTGATATTCATCCGGTAAAAATAGTAACAGTAGCATAGTATATAAATGATTGATAGAAAAGTCAAATAACACTTCATGTACATGATAATCAGCCATGCTCGACATTTCACGGGAAATACATATAAGTATCCTAATTAACTATATATAATAGTTGTATCATTGTTAAAATTCAAAGCAATAAAACTAATTCAAGCATAATACCGTCACTTGCTGGATAAGCGGCTGCTTGATTTGCGTGGCTTTGTCTTCGTTTTCGGATAGCTGCTTTCGACATGAAAGAGTGAGAAAGCATTAATACAATTAAAGAAGGCCAAAGAGGGCGGCCATTCATTATAATAATATTGCTTACTCAAAAAGCCATTGCAAATACCAAAACTAGTACTGTTACTGTTGTTGCAACTTGATGGCGATATGAGCTTCATGCGTCTGTTCGAAGACAGCAACAGAACGGGCTCTAAAGCATGGTCGAGCTCGAAAGCAGGAAGCCATGTACAAGGAAGACAAGAAGCTGCCATTGAATGAAATTAAAACAAAACCTGTCTCGAACTACTTGATAACTAGAATTGAAATAAAAGCAGCAGAAGCTCCGGGGGTTCTTGATAGCTTAGTAGATAATGAATTGATGACTCTAACGAGCAATCACAAAAGATCAGAGAAACGACGTTGGCATGTTCATTGAAGTCTTAGAGGCTGAGACGTCAGGTTCTTTCGACTTTGAGTTAATTAGTTCACACGTAAATCAACAAATCCATGCTAATAAAGCACCCAAAAATAAAAATAAAAATAATAAATCTTAGACATCCCCAATAAAATATTATGCCACGTGTTTAAATAGTGATAATATTGAGATTAACTCATTTATAATTTTTATATTGTTAGTTATCAATTTCTCACTTAAATTTTAGTCAAGAGAAATTCATTTCAAGAGAGAATTAAAGATTGAACGTCTATGGCGACCTCTGCAAAATCCTTGTGAAACCTTTTTTGCAATTAAACTTCAGTAACGTGGAAAATATATATAAATATTTTTTTCCTAGTAAACGCTTTTTCCATTCGTAAAGCTTTTAATTTTTTGTAACTTTCTCACACTTAATTTTTTACAATTTTGTTATCTCTGGTAATCTGTTCAAATCTCTCTTAATAAAACTTTAAAAAAATACAAACTTCCCAAAAATAAAAATAATCAAGATAAAAAAAAAGAAAAAGACGATTAATGCTTTAAGTTTGTGCGAAAACCAATTATATAGATTGAGAAGAGAGGAAAAAATCGTAATATATTGACAAGAAGATAAATTGAATTGAGAGAGTAAAAATATAAGTAGGGATAATTCTGTTTATACTTGATAAGTTGATATATGTAATTGTAGTAAAAATGAAGCCATAACTACAATGCCGGCACCGTGACTCATTTCAACAGTTGGGTTCAAGTGAAATGAATCCAACGGTCGAGAATGAATAATAAAACAAATTGAAAAAAAGGGATAACTTGACTAACCGGTTGCAATGTTTTCGAAAGTGGCATCGTTCAATTTGTTAAACTCTATCAATTTCTTCTGCGATCTGAGTATCATCATCGCCTTCTTTAACTTCGACCGACTCAGTTTCGCTGGGTTACATAACCCGACCCGATTTCCCATTTCTATAACAGGGGGCGTATGGGTCGAAGAAACTTGTCTACTTGGACAATGCTGCAACTTCTCAGAGGCCCATTGTTGTTTTGGAGACTTTACAGAACTATTATGAAGCTTTACAATTCTAATGTCCACGCTACATTCATTTCTTAAGTTTTTTTTTTAATATTATATATTATATATTTCTCAACTCAATTTTAATTTTTTTAAAAAAACATAATTTTGATTTTTTTTATTTGCCTGCGAATGAATGAACATGGTGCAAAGGCTACTGATGAGTACGAGTTGGCTTCGAAGAAGGTTACTGCTTTTATTAATGCTTCTGATTCTGAAGAGAGAGTTTGTACTAGAAATGCCACTGAAGCTATCAATCTAGTCGCTTATTTCTGGGGCCTCTCTAATTTGATTTTGAAATCTGGAAACGAGGTGTCTTCTTTAACTTCAATCAACCCCTTTTTCTTCTTCTTTGTTGCAAATTCTATAAATTTACATGTTGATTCTGGAATTTTGGATTTTGTTAATGGGATTCCATGTGACTGGTCTTGTTTGCGGAATTGCTTTATGAAGACAAATCTGTTAGAGATTGCTTGTGTAACGAATTAACACAGCGTCAAGGCAATCCTGATATTACTGATAAATTTTAAAAGAGGATGCCTTCATTTCTCTTTATGCCTGTGTTCTGTCAAACTGTATAGAGCATTAACCATCTTTTTTCCCACTGCCTTATTACTGTAAAACTTCGGCATAGTTTTCTCAAGACAGTGAGGTTGGTGTGAAATTTTTCTGGCTCTTATTTGTCTGTGTTGTGGAGCAATTCTACATCCAGCACAATTATGAATTTTTCGTTCCCACCTTTTTGCGTGGGAATGAGACTTAGTGAATATTTTATTGCGTTTGTCCATTCATGGTGTTATCCACAATCTAATTGGTTTAAGAGTAATTTAGGCTAAGGACACACTTTTTATAAGCTTGTTACTTCATTGAAAATTGTAAGGTCATTTTTTAGATTTTCTTTTTTCTTTTTTAATTATCTTAGCAGAATTTCTCACTTATGTTGGTTTAGCTAAATGGATATCAATGTTAATGTATGCATGCAAGTGAAATTTTTTACGTATTGTTTTGCTGATGTTTTGCAGCTAAAACACTACCTGAAATTTTTTGAGCGCTATTTCGCTGCTGTTTTGCCGCTGAAACAGCACATAAAACTTTTCTTTCAGGTGCTGTTTCGCTGCTCTTTTGTGGCTGAAACAACACTTGGAGAGTTTCGGACCCTGTTTTGCTGCTCTTTGGCAGCTAAAACATCACCTAGAAATTTCATAGTGCTGTTTCATTGCTATTTTGCCTGTTAAAACAACACATTTAAATTTTCCAGGTGTTCTATGTCTTTTTTTTTTTTTTCATAATTTGCTCGAAATGTGATATTTATTTTTGTATTTTACAACTACATGATATATTCCTCACTTTATAAAGTCTTGGAGGACAAGAAGCTACGTTAAACTGTTGAACTATGCAATGAGAGATCGGTGGAGTTAGCTGTGAGTGGGCTACATATACAGCAACTTACTCTACATACAACACATGATTGATAAATTTGAGGTTGGTCTATTTTTATGCAATTTGGTACTTTACAATTTTGTTTCACTAATTATGTAACTAAAATGATTTAGTTATTATGACTTTTGATGCATGAATTTATTTATCTTTATTATTTGTAATAATGATGTAGGCTGCTATGGTGGTGCGATATGTTTGCAAATGAAGATTTCAAGAAATTAGATGCAGTAGAGTACACACATTACAATTTTGTTGGCTGCACCTAAAAGCATCTCCAAATGACTCTATAAATTTTACTCTTCAAATATCTATTTACTTACCTATGTGGCAAATAGAAGAGTGAAAAAATCTGATATTCTCCAAAAGACTCTTCAAATAATAAGTTAATATTATTTTAATCAAATAATTATTTTTTTAAAAGAAAAGTCAATAGCAATTAAAGCGTTTCTCTCTCTTTCTCAAATGAAAAGTAATAAAATATAAATTAAAGAGAGAGAAATGAATTCTCCAAATTTGAAGAGAGATTATTTCCTATTTGAATAATCTTAATTGGAGTGTTTTTTTGAGGATCAGGATCCTCTCCTGATCTGATCTCTTCCTGATAAAAAATACATGTGGTGATTGGTAATTAATAAACAAAGAAAATAAAAAAGTTAAATCATATCTATACACTATCACTTAAATACACATGACACAAGATCTTTAAAAGCTCATGAGAGCTCAAATCATGAGAGAATCTTTTTCCGTTTTTGGAGCCTTAAATATTGATGTGGTTCTTTAAATAAATAATAAAATCTTATTTGAAGAGTCTTTTGGTGATACTCTAACTATTATATGAAATATTTATAAAATAACAATTGTAATACATTTAATAGGAAATGACAATTGAAACAGCGACTTGATTATTATTACTATTATTTTTTGGCAATTAATTACTTCAAAGATGACCGTTGTGATGTAAAAAACCGTCATTGTTCAAGACTTCAAGTGCATATGATGATCGTAGTAAAATAAAATCCGTCATTAATAATGTGCATATGACGACCGTAATGAAGTCATAAGACTCACTAAAAGATGACGGTTTTATGTTAAAAACATCATTAAAAGTCGATTTTTAATGACTGTTCTTACAAAGAACCCGTCACAGTAAGTATAAAGGGCGTGTTTGGCAGCCCGCATTACATAGGATAAAAATACTGTTTATATTAAGCTAATACTATCACATGTTTGGCTGTCAAACTGTATTGCATTAACTAATAAATTTAATGCGGTCAAATCCGCATAAATCAAACCCGAGGGGGGTGACGGGTTTAGGCTGCATTGCATTACAAAGGAAAAAATTAAGAAATTTTTGCAACATTTTCACCCAATCCTTCACGATAAACTTCATATCACCTGATCCAGCACCGCCAAACCGACCTGTCAATCGTCGCTCGGTGCCATCACCGACTCTTCACGGTCTTGCATGACACCACGCCCATCGGTCCACCACCATCGCCTGCTCGGAAGATGATATGAAGAAGCCTTTACTGTGGAGAAGATGAAGCCAGAGAAGAAGAAGACGACGAAAGAAGGAGAAAAAGAGGAAAAAAAAAAGGGAAAAGAAGCTGAAGAAGACGAAGAAAAAAGAAGAAAAAGAGGGCATAAAGAAAGAAAGCGAACTGAAGAAGCTAAAAAAAGAGGAAAAAAAATTGGAGAAGACGAAGAGAGGAGACAGAGATAGCAGATGATGATAAGAACATTATCGAAAGAAAACAAAAATAAAATAAAAGAGTGAGAGAGGAAAATTAATAAATAATTGTGTTTTTTAATAAATAAACCTAAAAATTAATAATTAAAGTTAATAAATATTATTTTTTAAATATATAATTTAAATTAATAAAAAAATTAATACAATACAATGCAGTACCAAACATGGTGTAGTTAAAAATTTATACAATCCAATATATCACCAAACGTTGCACAACATTATTATAATACAGTGCTAATGCAATACAGCATAATACAATACACCAACATAAAAATAATGCAATACAGCATAATACAATACAGTGTGCCAAACGCACCCAAAAAGTATTAGTACGGTCATTGTTTTCACTTTTTGTAATAGCGAATTCAACATAATATTATCTAATATATTTCTGTATCTAAAATTTAGCCGATGTGCATGACTACATTAACAAATTCAAATTAATTTGTTGTTCAAATTAAAATTGAAAAAAAGTAATAGTGAAAAGTAATTAATTGATACTTAAATTAACATATTTTTAAATTTTTGGTCAAATAAAAAAAATTTGCCTCTTCTTTAACCTCATTGATATGTGTTTTTTTTATAGGTATTACATTAAGTATAACTTTAAGATATGCACTCGGGAAACAATACAAAAATGCCCTGATTAATTGAGTTTAACTAATCGTTGAATTAGACCATTAGAATTTGTTTGTATATTTATATTAACAAATTTAAAGTGAAACATGTCATTTATATATGAAACAAAAAACACAAAGATGCAACATTTAATGTAAACATGAAACATTAATAAAACACCAAACTTCAAATATGCAACATGTGATGTAAAAATGAAACATGAAATGTACATGTGAAAAAATAACATTAAATATGTAAGAAATGATAATTAAATATACAACATTAGACAATAAACATGAGAACAATATAAACATGCAATAGAGTAATTGATACATGGACATACGATGTTGTACATGGAATATGAACTTCGATCATAAAATGGGCGGAAAATAATAACTTTTGGCACCATTTCTAAGATGAAACACCAAAC
The DNA here is from genome assembly GCA_030449925.1 of Citropsis articulata. Taxonomy (NCBI): domain Eukaryota; kingdom Viridiplantae; phylum Streptophyta; class Magnoliopsida; order Sapindales; family Rutaceae; genus Citropsis; species Citropsis articulata. The sequence continues at coordinate 15,352,968 of JASUUH010000210.1, forward strand.
ATCAAAGATGCAACATGTGATGTAAACATAAAGCATGAAGTTTACATGTAAAAACAAATAACATGAGACATACAACAATTGAAATTAAACATGTAATGGTAGACATCATACATGAGTCTAATGTAAACATGCAAGAGAGTATTTCATACATGTAACAAACGATGTTAAACATGTAATATGAACGTCAAATATGAAACGTGTAAGAAACTAATGTTTTTTGGCTTTATTTATGACATGCATTATCAAACTTCAAATATGTAACACGTGATGTAAACATGAAACAAAAAAAAAAAAATGAGATATGCAACAGCTAAAGTTAAACATGCAACAGTAGACAGTAAATATGAGTTTGATGTATTGATGTAAACATACAATAGAATATTTCACACATGTGACAAACAATGTTAGACATGCAACATGAACATCAAATATAAAACAAGCGGGAAAATGATTTTTTTTTTTTGGATGAGTTGCGTCCACCAAAGCCGTATGAGTTGAACATGGCCACTTTTATGTCCAAACGTTCCTTCTTGGGGCCAACTAGTACTTTTGCGTCCTAAATCAATGCAAATATTGAGTTTTACAACATAGACATATTGATTAAAATATTAAAAGGGTAGGAAAGCCCCGGCCTAGGTCCACATATCGAAACAAAGTTCAGGTCATTCAAAAACTTGTTCAAAGATTGGGCTTGGATAGACCTGAACTGGAAATAAATTTTTTTATTAATTATAAAATATTTTTTTAATAAAATAAAAATATTTAAATTAAAAATAATTATTTAATATACAAAGTATTAGTAATACAATATAATAAATCACAAATATTAATTCAGTATTTTGAGTTTTTTAATTTTAATTTAATTTATTTTTATTAATAAATTTAATCCAAATTTTTTTTCTAAACCCTTATTTAAGTCTAATCTATGCGAATTATTATATTTCCAGACTCATATTCAAGCCCAATCCATGCGGGTGAGACTTTAAGATTGTGGGTCTAGCTTGGTAAGGCCGAGCTGGCCCTCCTACAAAAGGGGACCTTTTTACATACTATATCAAACTTGTTGAGTAAAACAAAATTTTGTGAAAAAAAAGTAACTTATGTAAAAATATTTTCATTTTAAATTCAAATATTATGGAAACATGCCACATCTTTGTCAGGATTTTCCAGATTTAGGTTTGGATGTATCCATCCAGTTTGTATTGCCTGCACGAAAGAAGAAAACCCTCTTCAAAATGCAATCATAATATATCCCCAAGCCCTTTGTGTTAAGTGATTTTCAATTATTATTATTATTATTTCTGTTGGCCACTTATTACTATATCCTATTAAAAAAACCTAACATTTCACTAGATGCATATATGAAATTCTCTCGCGAGAATACAGTATAACACTTCCGCCCTCACTTTTATTGAAAGGCCTCATGTTTTCAAATTTTTTCCTTCTTTGCCCTAAGTTTTCATTTCTGACCCAACAATAGCGGCTATTATTTATAAAACATGGAATATGCAACGAAAACACTTTAAACATGTAATGGACAGCTATATTAAGTTTTCAACATATACTGAAGGATGTTGTACAGATAGCGCCGCCATATTGTAGATATACCTTCCGTCAATCCGTAAGGCTTCAATTATTGCGGCCACGCCGGCCAGCACTCCAGGATGAGTATGCTGATTTTTTAATATTCTCATTTTTTAACATTCAATTACACCGTGTATGCAGGAAAGAAAGCAGAAGCTATTCACCTTGATCGTGGCAACGGCTTCCGCGGCACCTGAAGCTCCAAGTAGGTGGCCAATCAAGGATTTTGTAGAATTCATTCTTAGCTGCAACACGTTGAAATCAAATGAAGTATAATAGCAACTAAATAAGTATATAATAATTAACTAATTTATAAGCGGCAATGTGCTTCAGTTTTTACCTCAGGATTCTTTCCAAAACAATGGACTACAGCTTGATATTCTCTAAGATCCCAAAGTCTTGTTGATGGAGCATGTGCATTAATGTAGTTCACATCTTCTCTAGCAACCCCAGAATGAGCTAAAGCCTTCTCTATGCAAGATATCATACCCACCCCTGGTTTAAAAAACATATATATTACTCCAGCAGAAATAAACCCAAATAGATGTGGATATCGGGAATTTTAGAAAGCCTATGTACTAACCCTCAAGATTAGGTGCAGTTAGATGATAAGCATCACAAGTTAGGCTTCCACCTAGAATGAAGAATCTCTGCATAAATACTTGCCCCCCTTTTCTATCAAATTATTTGAGTGCAAATAAATAAGTGCATGAGTGAGAAGCAAGGCCTTATACTTAATCATAAAAAGTCATGATTCTATTAGTAATTGACCTTTGCTTGTTCCAGCTCTTCTAAAAGCAAAACCCCGGCTCCTTCACCCATAACAAATCCATCGCGATCCTGCTCATTGTGTAATCAAAATATGTACAGCCAAATCGTTTATTATAATGAAAATTTATTCAACAATCAGAGAGGGAAAAATTTGAACTGATTACAGCGTCCCATGGGCGCGCAGCTTTGGTGGGCTCACTATTTCTTTGTGAAAGGACATTGCATGCAACAAGACCAGCTATACCTGAGATTCCAATAATTAATTAGTAAAACAAAATTCATGAAATATTTTTGAACTACTCCGAAATGCAACAGCCATACTAGTTGTACCTGCTGGAATAATCGCAGCATCTGAACCACCACAGAGCATAATGTCCTGAATATTTTTTTCAACAAATATGAAAGTATGTTGCATCTTGTAAATCAAACTAAGACGTATTCAATGTAATATCTTGATGGATGTTCTTAGTTTTAAATAATGTCAGCTGGAGATGAAGGCCGGTTGCTTACAGTGTCACCTTTGATTATGTGATTAGCTGCATTAAGTATGCTATAGTTGCTTGATGCACAAGCTGTATTGATTGAATAACTTGGACCTGTCCATCCCTGCACATAATTGGAAGCTTGTCATTTTAGAATTAGTATAAAATTGCATAAATGGTTCTGTTACATGCCACAAAGCTATTTTATGAGCTCACCAAATCCATTGCTAAGGCAGCTGAAGCCATATTGGTTAATGAATAAGGTATGCAAAAGGGACTCATCTTCTTATATGAAACTTTGATTGCTTCAAATCCATCACTAAGAACCTGTTCACAAGCCAGAAAAAGTAACGCTACATGCTCTTGTTTATAAGCGGGGGATCTGTTCAAACCATAAAACTTGCCACTCCTAATTAACTTTTGTTTTCAAATCTCAAAGCTCACTTACATGCAAGCCTCCGATGGCAGAGCCAATTACAACCCCGCATCTGCTTTTATCCAACTCTCCGCAAACTTGTTCAGTAATTCCAGCATCTGCCAAGGCTTTTTTGCCAGCAACGAGAGCATAAATCATGTATTTGTCCGCTTTCTTTCCAATTTTTGGTGAGACCCAGCCGTCTATTGAGAGAGACTTGATTTCTGCCGCAATTCTCTATGAAAGATTTGAGATTAATGTAATCCAACATCTTTGTAAACAGATTCGGTTTTGATAATGAAATTTACACAATATTTGTACATACAGTGGGAAATTCTGAGCAATCAAAGCCCTGTATGTCACTTATCGCAGTAACACCTTCAAGAAGGTTGGTGTGAAATAAATGTGCATCATCACCAAGTGGTGTTACAACGCCTAACCCTGTCACAACAATTCTCCTTTCTTTAGGTTCTTTCTTCTCTGTTATGATGAGATCATTTTCAGATTGTGCAGCAGACATTGCCACTGTTTTCCCTATATGAATAGCATAATAATCCCAATAAGAAATTGGGCTGATGAGAAGAATAACATGACTGCCTGGGATAAAATTTCCTTACTCGAAAAACCATTCCGGATACAGAAAGTACTACCAAACTTGCATCTTGATATGAGTTTCTTGTGTCTCTTCGGAAACTGCAACATAAAGGACATTAAAGCATGGGCATTCCGGTAGTCAGCTATAGGGCTTGTACAAAGAGGAGACTGTAGAGAAAAAGTTGCCATTTGAAGAAATCAATAACAAAACAAAAGCAAATAAGGCACAGAGAGAGTGAGCGAGAGCTGCCGCAAAATGATCACCAAGATGAAGTAATATAATCACAGTTGAGCTAACGTAATGGTAATGTTACAAGGAGAATTGTGACAAGTCAAATAATGAGAGCATGTGAGAACGAGACCGTGAGAGCATGAGAACATGCAAGCTCAATGACAAGTTTAATAAGTCAATTAAATACATCTATATGAGAGCATGCACGCTTAGTGAGAAGCTTACTAAGTCAATTAAGCAAAGGTACGTGAGAGCACGAGAGCATCCAGACTCAGCTGGAAGCTTAATAAATTAATTGAGCACAACTACATGAGAGCATGAGAGCATGCACATTCAGCGAGAAGCTTAATAAGTCAATTGAGTACAATTATGTGAGAGCGTGAGAGCATGCACACTTGGCGAGAAGGTTAATAAGTCAATTAAGCACAACTACATGAGAGCATGAGAGCATGCACACTTGGCAAAAAGGTTAATAAGTCAATTAAGTACAACGACATGAGAATATGAGAGTATGCACACTTAGCGAGAAGCTTAATAAGTCAATTAAGCACAACTATATTGGAGCATGAGAGCATGCACACTTAGCAGTAAGCTTAATAAGTCAATTAAGTACAGTTACATGAGAATATGTGATCGTGAGCGCATGAAAGCATACAAGCTCAAAAGGAAGCATAATAAGTTAATTAAGTACAACTACATGAGAGCATATGTAAAGGTTTTATACTTTGAAATTAACAAGTATCGTTTGAGTTTTTGAAATGGGCTTATTTGAAAAAGTTTTATTAAATTTTAGGTCATAATATAATTTTAAAAAGTTTTAGGACCATAGTGTAATTTTTAGAACAATAGCGGCTAAACGCTTTAAATGTAGCAGATAATTGCCTCATGTCCAGAAACATAGCGGCTAGCCGATAAAATTACATGGCAAACCGCTTGTGGCAAATTTTTAAATTTTCTCTGTAATCGTAACTTGAGTGGCTAACTGTCTTATACAAATGATGAATCAACCACTCTTTAAAAAATTTAATATTGGCTAGTTTTCTTGTTCAAACTATAAAAGCTAAATCAAACTCAATTCAAACTAGTTCTTGAATCCCTATCAAGCTTGAACTTATTCATAAAAATCATCTCAAAGTTTTTTTTGTTTATTCATATACATTAATTCATATTTGGGCTATCATTTACTTATACTCCTGTGGGGAGTGTGAACTTTGTAATCTTTATTTCAACATCAAATATTGACTGATTGTAAGTGTGGAAAATACTTGGGAAAAGAGATATGGGATCATCTCCAATTATAAAGGTTTATTGGCACCTTGGAAGTCAATTGTAAATATCTAAAAGCCTTGTGTTGTAAGGCTTGGATAATAGAATCCTCAAGGTTCGTTTACTTGAGAACATGAGAGTATTCACACTTAACGAGAAGCTTAATAAGTCAATTAAACACAACTACATGAGAGCATGAGAGCATGCACACTTAGCAATAAGCTTAATAAATCAATTAAGTACAACTATGTGAGAACATGAGATCATGAGTGCATGAAAGCATGCAATCTCAAAAAGAAGTATAATAAGTCAATTAAGTACAACTACATGAGAGCATATGTAAAGGTTTTATACTTTGAAATTAATAAGTATCATTTGAATTTATGAAATGAACCTATTTGAAAAGTTTTATTAAGTTTTGGGGCCATAGTGTAATTTTTGGAACAATAGCAGCTAACTACTTCAAATGTAGTGGATAACTGCCTCACGTCCAGAAACATAGCGGCTAGCCGATAAAATTAAGCGGTGAGCCACTTGTGGCAAATTTTCAAATCTTCTTTGTAATTGTAACTTGAGCAGCTAACTACCTCATGCAAATGGCGAACCAACAACTCTTCAAAGAAGTCAATAATGGCTAGTTTTCTTGTTTAAACTATAAAAAGCTAAATCAAACTAGTTCTCTAATCCTTATCAAGCTTGAACTTGTTCATAAAAATCATCTTGAGGTTTCATTTGTTTATTCATATACATTGATTCATATTTAGGCTATCATTTGCTTATATACTTCTGTGAGGAGCGTAAACTATGTAATTTTTATTTCAACATCAAATATTGACTGATTATAATTATGGGAAACACTTAAGAAAAGAGATGTGCGATTATCTCGAATTGTAAAGGTTGATTGACACCTTGAAAGTCAATTGTAATCGTCTAGAAGCATTGTGTTGTAAGGCTTGGATAGTAGAATTCTCAAGCTAGGTTTGCTTAGAGACATGACCGTAAGTAGATTGCCAAAGTAAAAATATCGTGTTCATTTTCTCTACCTTTAACTCTTTGAATTTACTTGTTGAAATTATTATTGTCTTTAGTTGTGGTAGTTGTTGGTATTGAATTGCGGTGTGGTTATTGAAGAAATTTTTAAATTTCAATTCACCCCCCTCTTGGGTTGCCTAATTAGAATTTCATATGTTCGCTAAATTTTCCTAAAAACCCCAAAATTAGTTAAAGCCTTCTCCATGCAAGCTAAAGCACCCAGTGCTGATGATTCTATGCAAACAACCACACCCAACCCTGATGGTTTTTATCAATGTTTTGTAAAATATGAGGTTTCAGAATGATTTTTCAGAAACCAGAAAAGCAACACATCTTCTTAACTTGAAAATGTATAATTCTAGCTGACATTGTAGTTTCAGAAAGCTTGGTTACTAACCATCAGGAGGAGGCTCAGATATGTGATAAGCATCATAAGTGAAGCTTCCTCCCATAAACTCTACATAAATGTTTGCACATCTTCTTTGCAAAATAAATGAGTGTAAATAAATGACCACATCAGAATAAAATAAGACCTTGTAAAATACCCATAGAAGCTGAAAGATGATTCTAGCAAGTAACCTTAGCATGTTCAAGCTCTTCCAAAAGCATAACTTCAGCTCGTTCTCTGATAATGAATCCATTGCCATCCTGTTCAAATCGCAAAATATATAGTATACAAGTATATGATTGAAATATTTGTAATTCTAAGTTGTATGAAACAATAAGGAAAGAATTTAGAATCATTACAGAATCCCAGGGCCTAGAAGCTTTGATTGGATCACTATTTCTCCGAGAAAGATTATTGCATGCAATGAAACCTGCTATACCTGAAGCTCCAATAAACAAAGGAAACAAAATGACAAGGTTATGGACTTGAAAATTCAAAACATATGAGCTATTCAAAATGTAAAACGTAATACCCCAATTCTCCTAAGAGTATTTAATTCTTTTTAGTTTTTAGTGATCTTTTTTACCCTAGTATAAATAGAATAATATGTCTTTCATTTGAATTGGATATTAGTGGGAGAAGTTTTAGAGTAAGTTTTAATTCTTGGTTTTCTTTATTAATTCTTTATGGAGAGGCATGATTAGATACTCGCAATAGAAGTAGAAACCTAAGATTTTACAGGAAATATGCTGACAGTGCATTATTACAAAAATCATTGTAATTTTTACAAATTAATTTTGATTTTGGTTTTTAGATATGTTAAACTAGACATCGTCTAGAACGCTTTGAAACTTGTTTCAAGTTAATTGGATAAGATTTCAATTAATTAAGATTTTTCAAACTTAAGTCTAAAAACCAGGAAATTTCTGATTTAAATGAATAACATAAATTACGAAATTATTTTTACCATAGCTAGACTTCTTGAAAAATTATGAAATTTGGATCAGTGATTTTTATATATGTCTAATGTGATTCTTTAAATTTTCATGATTTTATAATAAAATAATAAATTGTTTTGTATTTTTAAAACAAATATGTTCAAAACAAAAAATTGTTTGACAGTATTGATGATGTCTGAAATGTAAATTACGTTCAATAGTTTTTGAAGGAATTAAGTGGTGAAATTTTTATCAATGAATTTTTAATATGTTAGCATATTGTCTGTAAAATTTGAGAATTTTCCAACTAGGTAATAATTTATTAAATTTAGAGAACATAGACTGTTATGTTTTGAGGGCCGAATAATAAGAACATTTGAGGGTGAGTTTAGGAGCTGTTTAAAATGAGATATTTGAAGATAGTAAAGTTTATGATTGAGACTTAATTATATATTATGAGAGTTTTATTGATGAATTTAGGTCGACAATATCAGTATGCATTTGTTACGATATCAGTTTTATTGATGATGCCTAGAGGTAAGTAAACTAAACTTTTAAATGAATCATAATAAACAATATATATTTGTTTGACTTATCTGAAAAACTTATTTTTGATATGTACGAATATGGATTTATATCTTTGCCTATGTGTTTATGTGATGTGTTGTTATGTGTTGAGTATGATTATGTACATAGACATATATATGTGTGAAATTTCATTGGTATAGGTACGAAAATGCATTAAGTTTTTTTATAAATGAGAAAGTGGATTTTAACAAATGAAATTTCTGCTTTATGAGATTTTGCATTGGGGGCCACCTTTTGAAGTTGTGTGGAGGCCACCTCTCGAGGACTGAAGGGCTAACGTGCCGCGAAGTGTCATGGATGATGCAAAGTGCCACATATGTATTTTATGGAAAGAAAACATGAAAGTTTGAAAGCGACATTAAGAATTTTGATGAATTTGTTTTACAATAGTTTCAAAAGATCATGACATGTCATCCATTTGCATTATGTATGTATGTAGTTTGGTATAAGAAAAACTAGTTTACTTATTGAGTTTTGTACTCAGTTTAGTTTATTATGATTCAATTTCCAGAAGTTAGGATTGATTCGTGATAAGTGAGAAGATTGATTTGAATTGAGGATGGTAGATGGTTTGGCTAAATTCTTAGATCATTCATCCAGCTTTTGTATTTGAGGCTTCAATTATTGTCGGTTGTAAAAAGTTATTTAAATTCATATGTGAGTTGTGGTCGGATTTACCTCGGAATTTGAGTTGGGGTATTACAAACGGTATCAGAGCAATTCCCAATCGGACATGTGTGGATGTTTATGACATCCCATATTGCTTGGGAAGGATTTTGTAAGGATAAATAGAATTAAGTCTATGCTAAACCTTTAGGCTTTGTGATTTTATTTTTAAGTATACAATAGTTACCTGTTGCACGAGCTGCATTGTTTGGACCTATCTATTCCTGCTGTTTCAAATAGCTACACAAGTTATTTCATGAAGAACTTTGATGAATCAGACTTGAAAGAAACATACCAGATTAATCAAACAAAAAAGAAATCACATGAATCAGACTCAGACCACAGTTTCAAGTACACAACTTAATGAAGGAAAGAAAACTGCTCTTTTATTGACCTCAATAATCGAATTACAGGTTGATCACAAAGAAGAAATTACATGGGTTACAAAGAACCAAATTGCTAGCAAAATGAAGAAGAAATAAAGAAGATATCGATAAGATATCAGAGGTTAGTCACAAGCTCCTTTTATTCTGAGATTTCTGGAAAGAGCATAACGAACTCTCAACGAATTCTGCCACATTAGCATAAATTTGCAACAATACCACTCCAACTGAAGTTGATCTGCAGACGGCCCCAAGAATTCTTCAAATCTTGCATTTAAACCTATATACATCAGCAACTTATTTCCTCACACTCTCCACCATATAGACTTGATTCAGTTGGTCATTTCAGTAAAGTAACTTAAAAAAATCTTCAAACACACAATTTAAGAGCTAGGGCTACTGGCAACACCAATTAAGTTTACACAGAACTTAAATTTGGCTGTTGGTAGTACTTTTGTTAACATATCAGCAGGATTGATATCTGTATGTATTTTGGTTACTACAACTGACCCTTTTTCAACCTCATCCCTGATAAAGTGCAACTTCATATCAATATGCTTGGTTCTCTCATGATAAACCTGGTTTTTGATGAGCTGAATTGCACTTTGGTTGTCACAAAAAATTTGAACTGTCCTTTGCTTCAACCAGAGTTCATTTAGTAGGCTTCTCAACCATATGGATTCTTTTACTGCCTCTGTTGCAGCAACAAATTCTGCCTCAGTAAATGACAAAATTACTATGTGCTATAGAGTAACTTTCTAGCTCATGAGGCAATTATCCAACATGAACAGCTATCCAGAGATAGATTTCTCTTCTGTTATCTGCAAAATCAGAGTCAGTATAACCTTTGACTTCACAGGCCTCTTACTTGGATTTGCCATACATCAGACCATAATCTAAAGTACCTTTCAAGTACCTCATAACCAATTTCACAGAATCGTAATGAAGCTTACCAGGATTACTTATAAACCTGCTCACAACATTTATTGCATAAGTTATATCTGCTCTGGTGCAAACTATTGCATACATCAAGCTTCTTATAACATGTGAATATAGAATTTCAGCCATTTGTAACTTCTCAACATATGATGTTGGAGACATGTCATCAGAGAGTTTGAATTGAACTTCCAAACGTATCATTATTAGTTTTGAATCCATTATCCTAAACCTTTCCAACACCTTGCTGACATATCTTGATTGGCTTAGAGATAAGGTACCGGTAGCTCTATCTCTGAAAATATCTATGCCAAAGATCCTCTTGGCACTACCAAGATCTTTCATTTCAAATTCCCCCTTCAGCAGATTCTTAAGCTTTTCAATATGACTAGGATTTTTACCAGCAATGAGTATATCATCAATATACAATAAAAGATACACAACTCCACCTGAGTTTATGTTTTTATGATAGACACAACTATTATATTTGCTCTTGTGATAGCCATTAGAGATCATAAACTGGTCAATGCTCCTATACCATTGCCTAGAGACTATTTCAAATCATATAGAGGTTAATGCAGAAGACATACATAATCCTCATGCCCCTTTGCTTCAAAATCTTCAGGCTATGATATTAATATCTTTTCTTCAAGATTACCATGTAGGTGTTGTGCAAATTTTATTGAACTCGCAAGCGCACGAATCTATTGTAGAATAGATTAATGGTGACGAGTGTCGATCCCACGAGGAGGTTGATTTTAATTTTGTGCAGAATTAATTTTCTTTTAAATAGGTGGTTAGATTTATGGTGAAAGGAATTTAAAATATGCTAGAATTTAAATTAAAATGGCGAGAGTAAATTGAAATGGAAACTATTATACTTGAAGCACTTGGGTATTCGGATCTGCATCAACATGCTCCATGGACTAAATATTCCATATTAATACCAATTAAATCATGATGGGGGATTCCACACCTCATGAACCACGCCAACAACATGGTGTTATATTATCGTACAAATAATAATAACCTTGTACTAGGTGCGGCTTAACTGTATGATATCTAGACAAGACTATTATTATTTGTCGACGAAAAGTCAAAACAACCACAAATATTAGAGGGGAAGAGAAAGTAAATTTACCAAATAAAGCCCATGGAACATGTTGAGACTTCACCTTCAACCCAAGCTTAAAAGAAAATTAGCTACTCATTTTTGAACTAGGGGTAAAATGAGAATTTATTAAAATACATAGAAAATACAAGAAAGAAAAGGAATTACAGAAATCTAAGTTTAGAAATGAATTCAGGGATATCAAATTAGGGGGGGGGAAGCCCCATTTTTATAGGTACATTGAGTGAATAATGACCACCGGATTAAAAAGCTGACGCTCAGATCGCCATCGCCATCAACAACAAATAACAACCACTATTTGAACAAGAATACTATTTGCACAATACACGGTTTGACCACTATTTGCACAAGAAGTCGGTTTTGCACAGTAGTCGATTTTTGCACAAGAAGTTTTGCACAAGAAGTGTTTTGCAGACAAGAACACTATTTCAGACAAAGACAAAGACTGCACGTATGAACAAGACCGTGAGCATGTGAACAATGACATTTTTCTCAGTATGCTCCTCCTTAGGTTTTCGGACCGTCCGAGTTCAAATGTGACGTCTGCTTTGTCGTCTGATCACTGCTCATTGTGAAACCATTGTGATTCCCCTAAAATACATAAAATACCTAATTAAAATGCAACACACATAATTAAATAACAAAATACTTAAATAAATAAAAGTAGCAATGTTAGTGAGACTTGAAGTGTAAAATGACGATTTTCTCCTTTATAAATATACATTTTCTAACACTCAACACACCCCCCAACCAGCTTATTGCTAGTCCCTAGCAAATAAAGCGAAGATAAAATTCAAAACTAATTTTTTTTTTCAAATTTTTTTTTTAATAAAACACACGTGTTTATTCAATCAGATTAATGATAACAATCAAAGAAAAGTACAAGTATTATCTCCAGTCTAAAGAAATATCACAACCACATCAACAATTCACATGCATCAGTCCAGCAGACTATAGTAATCAAGCCACTTTCAAGAGTGACATGTCAAACCCCAAAATCTCACCGGTAGCAGTGACACTCTCACAAAGAAATTAAACCCAATAAAAATTGTCACTACAATGAATGGTGAATTGAGAGAAAAAAAAATAGAAATATCGCACACTCTCACCAAGATGAAAGAAATATGCCCACAGCTTAGAATAATACGATCTCAAATAAAATATTAGTCAACCCAATATTATTCTTTTTTTTTTAATATTATTTCATGCATCACTACATCTTAATAGCCCATATAACTAGGATTTACTTCAGACTATAGTTCTCTAAAATCAAGAAGGACTTTTATTAGGACGTAACGTAGGCTAGGGACATGGCTAACAAAGAAAGAAAAATAAGGAAACAAAATATATATGTTTGAGAAAAAGTTCAAGAACTTTTGAAAATTACAAGATGCATTTCACTTATTTATTGCTATTGTATATCTTTTTTTTTTCTTTTTTTTTTTTGAATTTTTTTTATAGCACAACTTTGTTGAACAAAATAATTATTTATCATTTTTCTCAAACATGAATAGGTGATGGAACTTGTATTATATCGGGTAATACTCCAAATTGGAGTGGGTCAGGATGATAAGTTAACAAAGAAAAAGCTTTTTTTTTTTTTTGTGCTCAAAATGACTAACTATGGATATTTTACAATAGGGATGGCTTGAAAGGCTCAAACGGGTCAAAAATTGCATTCCATCGTCTCTTAGAGTTCTAAATAATCTTCCATATCTACTAGCTAGGTGGGCCTTTAGATGCAGCAACACATGTTTTTTTTTTTTTTTTTAGGGGTTAACTCAAAGGAAATCTAGAGATCATGTATAAAATAATAAACTGCTAAGCTGTATGAAGAATGGGCAAAAAGGGTTACTCTCCAAGAAAAATTAATAGGCTCAAAAACTCACTTGGAATTTATTATGACATGTGCATTCCTTCAAGCAACTCATATTTGTCTCTCACATCAACATGTAGAATAGTAAACATGGTGTAACATCACTCAAGATCAAAGATAATACAAATACTAAAATTCGAAAGTCATCATATCATCCAATATAAAAAATTCACACAAAATTATCATTTGTTTTTGTTTTTGTTTTTGTTTTTTTTATTTTTTTGTTTTTTTTAAACGAAATTCTACCCCCCAACTTATTCTAAACATAAAAAGAAAACATACATGCAGAAAAATTAAAGAAAAATGTCTGAAAATTTTTTTTTTTTAAAGAAGATGCGTTTCTAGAGTCACTACACTCCATATTCAGCCATCTTCGACTCAAAAACTTGAAAATGTATATTTATAAAGGAGAAGTCAAAAAGAAAAGTTAGGAAAAACAAATTTTTTTTTTTTACTAAGAGGATGCGTTTCTAGAGTAACTACACTCCATATTCAGCCATCTTCTACTCAAAATGGTTAGTTCTACAACAAAAATTAGTAAAAACTTAACCAACAATCCACAATTGTCAACTATTCCCTCCCCCCAACCTGAATGAAACATTGTCCTCAATGTTTGAAAGGAAAGAAGTAGAGTTTAAAAGACATCACGGGTAAGTGCAAACATGTAAGAAAATATTTACAAGCGGAGAGTTAAATCTAATTTCATCGCTTACATCATACCATCATTATTTGAACATTCCAACACAACGGTCCCGAGATCCGCCTCGATCGATAAGTTGTAATGCATCAAGTAGCTCATTAGCAAGATGTGCACAAATAAAGACTTTTTAATTGAGAAGGAATGAAATAGTTTTTTATTGCATTGATAACAAATGCGATAAAGCCATCATAAAATTATTGACATTTAACAAACCGATGGGTTTTGTGGATGTTCTGGGCCCAAGATGCTAATGTGATTAGTGCCTCTAGAGTTGCAAGATCGCCTGAAGGAAAATAAAAGTATCAAAGATGATTTAGCATTTCGCTTATTCGCTCTGCATACCGAGACAACTAACTCTTCTCCTTGACGAGTTAGACAAACAGCCCAAAGGTTTTGTGATTGTTGGATGATGTCAACACTTGGCTCCTCTCGATATAAGCAGCCGAGACCATTTTGAATAACCCTCGGTCACCTCCTCCATACACCAAGTGCGCTTTTTTCCGCTATTCTTCACCAAGATCTATATCGCCTCAACAAACTCTTTATGTTTGCCATAGTTAAATCCAGAGCACACAAATGTTCTTGAATTGGTTGGAGAAAATTATTAGATATCGCTTAAAAATAATTTGTGAGTGCACCACAAAAATTATATTTAAGAACCTGGTGACAATGGGTCACAAATGTACAGAGGCATTATGTCGTCAGTGTCAATTAACGCATAAGGCACATGGCTCGAGAGTCAAAAAGAAAACAGTAAAAAGGAAAAGCAAAACAATGATAACAAGAAAAAATTATTACAAGCAATAATACGAATGGTAAAACAACAGTGAAATAAAAAAAATAGTAAAGTAAAAGGATATTCAAGGTGTAATGCGATCGCGCTCACATCTTCCTCGTTTTACCCGTAAACGGATCAACGCCTCTACGGGTCGAGGATAGCTTCCCATCCGCTTTTTTACAAACCGACAAACATGGTCGCTTATAGTCGATTCCCGAGATCAGATCGTGCACGCTCTTTCTCGAATAATGGCCATAACCTGAGAATCGCTTTTGTAAGTATCCACTGGGATGCGTTTTAAAAGACAAAAGGATATTATCCAATGACTCTTTATTCAAGCCATCCCTAATGAATTTAATCTTATCTTCCTCATATCGACACCATTCCTAAAGAAATGGTTTTTATTGCATATCGCTCAAGACACTTACGACAAGCAACAGAAAGTCTTTTAGCTTGTCGCTTTTCTCAAGATCATTTCCTTTACCACAACCGTGCATGTACGCAATAAATTTAGAGGTAACTCACCGCCAGCGATTTTGGCCTCAATTAACCAAATGGATGTCGCAGTATGTCATTGTTCATAAACAATCGCATGCTCGATCGAGCTTTATAGATTGAAAGGAGTGCATTCCGAGGAAGCGGGAATCGCTAGAAGCTTTTGCTAAAATCTCGTCTGCCCTCCATGCCTTCTGTAATATCGCTTATTGGGAAATCAAGTAACCGACTGATTGTCACGGAGTACCGTTATCCGCCTCTTCACCGGGGTGACAAACTTAAATACACAAAGCAAACTAAAACACACAAACAGAGAAACAAATTAAAACACACAAAGCAAGTTAAAATCGTCCTCTTATCGAATTACCTCAAGCTCCAATTGCAGATCATAAATACCATCCTCTATTTCTGTGAGTTGTCTTTCTAGATCTTTAACGTGGAATACTAACTCCGGTTATAGATCCCGACAGGATGTAATTTACAAAATCAGATTCCGCTTTCCGAGATGAGTTCGATACGTTGAAGTGTTTTAAGCATGTACAAGAGGTATTGTCTCATGATTAAAATGATAAGAGAAAACTATAATGGTTAAACAAACACACTTAAACAAAAATAATTTCAATCGGCAAAAGAATAATAAAAAGAAAGAAAAGAAAGAAATCAAATCAAATCAGCGAAAAGAAGAAAGAAAAAAAAAATCTCAATTCAAACTCGGGCCACCTGATTTATTTCGCTATCTTTCCATGTGGTCGGTACTCTAGATATGGCTTTAATCTTTACCATTAACTTTAAAAGTGACGCCGTTTCGATCCTTAATTTCAATCACGTGGAAAAAACAGAACAATAAAAGGGCTGCACCATCGAGAACGAATTTTCCGGAATAAAAAAGCGAGAATTGAATAAAAGCACTTTCCCGACCGGAGGAAAGATTTTCCATAATTTGCTTGTCGTGAAAGACTTTCATTCTGCTTGTAAATCTTGGCATTTTCATACGCTGCTATTGCAAATTTCTTCAAGTTTTGCCACCGAATTGTCTTTTGCCCGCCGCGCACGATGCTCGAAGCCGGTAATTTTGATGACGGGCTGAGTTTCTTTTCTCGATGGCACTAGTTGTTCAACTCGACTTCCATTTACGTGTGTCCATAGAGTCTGAAGTCATAGTGCATTGACCTCATCGATTGATTGGTCAATATCAAAATCCAGACCAAAGTGAGTTAAACATGTTTGTAAAGGATCATCACTAAGGTTTGAAAGAAAAATATTATCAACTAACGTTTCTGTTAAATCCCATCAACAATTCCATCATCTCGCATTGTGAGGTTGTTTGGCAATGTCAAGATATTGAGCTCCATGGTCATATTGCCAAATGACAATCGATATTTCAGCTCGCATTGAATGTGAGCATCGCCAAGAAAGGTCGCCTAGGATAATGGGGATGTGCTTTTCAATCGCACCGAAGGTCAATTACAATGAAATCAACAGAAAATAAAATTTGTTCATTCGATAAGACATCCTCCACAATACCACGAGGTATTTTGTGGACCGATTGGTAAGTCAGAATATTGAGTGTTAGAAAGTGTATATTTATAAAGGAGAAAATCGCCATTTTACACTTCAAGTCTCACTAACATTGTTATTTTTATTTATTTAAGTATTTTATTTTTAATTACGGTGTTTCATTATAATTAGTTATTTTATGTATTTTAGGGGTATCACGATTGTTTCACAATGAACGAGTGATCGACAAAGAAACGGACGCCACATTTGAACTCGTGACGATCGAAAACCTGTGAGGAGCATAAAAGGAAAATGTCATCGTCACATATACTTTAACTATTCATACGATAAGATCGTCATGCATCGCATAAATAGCATCGCTGCAAAACCGTTTATCGTAAATAGTGGTCAAACCGCTGAACTGTAAATAGTGTTACCGCTCAAATAGTGGTTGTTGATCGCTGATCGATGACGTGGCGCAACTCGAAGGCCCAAACTGCTTTTAATCCGATGGTCATGATTCACTCAACGTATTTATAAAGTGGGCTTCTCAATTTGAGATCCCCGAATTCATTTTTAAGCTTAGATTGCTATTCCTTCTCTTTCTTGTCTTTTCTACGTATTTTAATAAATTCATTTTACCCCTAGTTCAAATATGAGTAGCTAATTTAATTTTTAAGCTCGGGTCAAGGTGAAGTCTCAACATGTTCCATGAGCTTTATTTGGTAAATTTATTTTCTTTCCCTCTAATATTTGTGGTTGTTTTGATTTACGACAACATAATAGTCTTGTTCAGACACCCGTTAAACCCAAGACACTAAGTACAAGGTTATTATTATTTGGCACGATAAGCCCTTAAGACCATACTTATTTGAGTTCATGAGGTGGAATCCCCTCATGATTTAATTGGTATTAATAATGAATATTTAGCCCATGGAGCATACGCTGATGCGCATCCTGATACCCAAGTGCTTTATTTCAATAGTCAGCTTAATTTATTCCCGCCATTATAATTTAATTTCATGATAGTCTCAATTTAAATTCTAGCATATTTAAATCAATTTCATCACAAATCCAACAAAACCCAATTAAAGAAAATTAATTCTACACAATTAAAATCAACCTCTCGTGATCGACACTCACCATCGATCTATTCTACAACAGATTCGGCGCCGCTCAATAAAATTTGCACAACAAGTTTTCGCTGTCGGGAGGTAAGTATTTTAATTCATAGAATTAATTTTTTTAGTTATTTTCTTGTAATTTTATTTTTCCTTTTCTCATTTAAACAAAAAAAATTTAAATTAAGTTTAGAATTTCATTTTTTTCTCTTCTTTAAATTTGTAATTTAACTTTCCTATTATTTTTCTTTGTAATTTAATTTTGTTTATCTTGTTATCTTTCTTTGTAATTTATTTTAATTTTAGTTAATATTTGTTTCACGTAATTTCTTTTTCTTATAAAGAATTGAGTGTATTATATTAAGATCAGAATAACGCCACAAGGTTAAGATTTAAATTTCTCCCTCATGTTTATTTTTATTTGTTTTATTTTCATTTATTTTGTTCTTTTCAGATGCGTGGTCAAGGTCATTATCACCTAATCTCGAGCCTTTAGACCTGAGTTAAAAAACACTTCGCACAAATAAAAAAACCGATTTTAAAAAGAAATTTTACTTGTATTTAAAAAACCAAAAACCTTAACAACATGAGCGGCCATTTAAGGATTATTTTAGTCCCTTTGCAAATTGAGCACATCATGCATCGACACCCAAACGAAATTGCTAGAGTTTCAATTAAAACCTAGTGTGCTAAATTGTCTCCCAACATTCTATGGCCTAGAAAATGAGGATCCATATAATCATCTCGATTTCCATGCTATCCGCCGACTTTAAATACGAAAATTTTTCAGATGATGATGTTAAACTTAGACTATTCCCATTTTCTTTAAAAGATCGAGCTCATTCATGGTTTAATACATTGCCTGCTAATAGCATTACATCATGGGAACAAATGGTAACAAAATTTTTAAATAAATATTTCTCAGTTCATAAAACCAATGCTATTCGCAGGGAAATTTCAGAATTTACCCAAAGAGACGACGAGCAATTTTTCGAAGTATGGGAGCGATTCAATGGGCTACTCTTGAAGTGCCCACATCACGGGTACGAGAAATGGCACCAATGCCAATACTTTTGGAGGGATTATTGCCACATGTGCAAGAATGGCTAATGGCGCACCAAATGGAGGAGAGCTTATGTCAAAAGCGCTCGTAGATTTGGGAATTCTTCCAGCGCCAATCAGATAATTCCCAACAACGTAGTCGATCACTCAGGAATACCAGGAGAATTAAGGGAGTGAATGAGGTTAACATTGGTGAGTCAAGCTAAGAAATCAAGGAAGTCAAAGCAATAATCGAAGGTCTTTCTCGACAAATAGCATCATTGACGACTGCCAAATCAACAGAGCCACATGACCATAACTCATATTCAGATCAAGCCAATGCCATAGGTGTCATGAGAAAACCGCCAAATTACAACCCTTATTCCAACACATATAACCCTGGATGGAGAGACCACCCCAATTTTTCATGGTCTCAAGGATTCCAACAAAATGAACCAACAGCTCCACCTCCACCAATTCCTCAAATTCCTCAAATTCCTCAAGCCTCTCAGCCACCATTTAGACCATACAATCAGAACCCAAACCATACTCAACCCAAACCATGGGAGGATACGCCCCATTATGAAAAATCTCACTAATTTAGAATCGAGCAGCAGAACCGCACCATTGATGAACCGAAACGAGTATGAGGGCGGCTTCAACTCACAAGCCCAATCAATTTCAAACATCGAGAAATGTTAGACAACTTGCTTTTTCAGTTCAAACTTTGGCCATGACCGCTGAAAAGGCAAATTCCCAAGTCAACCAAAGGCTCAACCCTAAAGCAAGGTACAAGGCAAGTTCCAGCTCACCACAAAGAAGATGTGGAGAGGTCAAAGCCATCATGACCTCATGGAAAAGGGAAAGAAATTGATAACAAAGGAGATGCCAAAATCAACTCAGATTGTACCGTGAATGCTGAGGATTCATCACCAAAGGAGAAAGAGGAAACCAACTCAGAATATGTTCCTAAAGCTCCATTTCTCGAGGTTAGCTAAAGAGAACAAAGGAAAATCCACAGGTGAGATTCTTGAAATCTTCAAACATGTAAGTGTAAACATTCCTTTACTTGAAGCTATAAAACAAGTGCCATCATATGCCAAGTTTCTTAAAGACCTTTGCACTAAAAAGAGAAATATTCATGTTCAGAAAAAGGCCTTTTTAACATAAAATGTTAGTTCTATACTCCAACATAAAATACCTCTAAAATGTAAAGATCCGTGCTCCCCACTATCTCTCAGTAGTATAGTGGAACCACACAATTGAGAATGCTTATTGATTTAGAGCTAGTGTAAATCTGCTGCCTTTACTCAGATTTGGAAACTTGACCGGGAGAATTACACCCAACTCCAAAGTGGTGTTATAGCAGATCGTCCACAAAAATCCTCGTGGTATTGTGGAGGACGTCTTATTCGTGTAGACAAGTTTTATTTTCCTTGTTGATTTCATTGTAATCGACACTCAACCAAGACAGGATTCAAAGAAGCACATCCCCATTATCCTAGGCCGACCTTTTCTTGGCAACCGCCGATGCTCACATTCAATGCAGAATCGAAATATGCAGCTTGTCCTTTGGCAATATGACCACGGAGCTCAATATTTTCAACATTGCCAAACAACCTCACAATACGGATGATGGAATCATGATGTGGATTTAATAAGCATTAGTTGATAATAATTTTCTTTCAAACCTTAGTGATGACCCTTTACAAACGTGTTTAACTCACTTTGGTTTCGATTTTGATATTGATGATCAATCGATGAGGTCAATACACTACTGACTCAAAGACCATCCATGGACACAAATAAATGGAAGTCAAGAGTCGAACAACTAGTGCCATCGAAAAGAAACTCAGCCCATCATCGTAATCACCACCAAACTCGAGCATCATCGGCCATCAAGAAATTCAATTTTGACATGCAACAAGTCGGCTCAAAAGAAGATTACACCAAGATTTACAAGCAACGAATAAAAGTCTTTCACGACAAGCAAAATCACGAGAAATCTTTCACCCAGTGTCGAAAGTGCTTATTAAATTTCGCTTGCACCCATTCCGTGTAAGCCTCGATGGTTCGCCCATTTGTTGTTCACACTGTTTTTCCACATGGGGCAATTGAAATTAAGGATCCAAAGAACGGCGTTACTTTTAAAGTAAATGGTCAAAGATTAAAGCCATATCTAGAATACCAACTACATGGAGAGGAGAGTGAAATAAATATGAGTGACACACCAAGTTTAAATTGAGGTTTTTCTTTTCTTTTCGGTAATTTGATTTGATTCTTTTCTTTCTTTTGATTATTCTTTTGCTGATTGAAATTATTTTTGTGTGTTTGTTTAACCATTATAGTTTTCTCGTATCATTTTAATCATGAGACAGTACCTCTTGTACACGATCAGAACACTTCAACGTATCCAAACTCATCTCAGAAAGCAGATACGATTTTGTAAATTTCATCCTATCTGGGATCTACAACCGCCAGAGTTAGTATTCCACGTTAAAGATCTAGAAAGACAACTCACAGAAATAGAGGATGGAATTTTGATCTGAATTGGAGCTTGAGGTAATTCGATAAGAGGACGATTTTAATTTGCTTTGTGTGTTTTAATTTATTTTTCTGTTTGTGTGTTTTAGTTTGCTTTGTGTGTATAAATTTGTCACCCCGGTGAAGAGGCGGATAACGGTACTCCGTGACAATCAAGTCGGTTACATTTCCACAATAAGCGATATTCGAGACGGGCGAGACGAGATTTTAGCAAGGCTTCACAAACGATTCCCTTCGCTTCCTCAGAATGCACTCTTTTCAATCTATAAAGCCCGACCGAACGCATGCGATTGCTTATGAAGAATGGCATACCTGCTGACATCCGCTGGTTAATCGAGGCCAAAGTACGTTTGGCAGGTGAGTTGCCTCCTAAATTTATTGCATACATGCCTGGTTGTGGTAAAGGAAATTATGCAAGAAAACGACGAGCTAAAAGACTTTCTGTTGCTTGTCATAAGTGTGCCAGAACGATATGCAATAAAAAACCATGTTCTTTAGGAATGGTGTCTGATAACATGGAAGATAAGATTAAATTCATTAGGGATGGCTTGAATAAAGAGTCATTGGATAATATCCTTTTGTCTTTTGAAACGCATCCCAGTGGATATGTACAAAGAGCGATTCTCCAGTTATGGCCATTATTCGAGAAAGAACGTGCACGATACAGTCTGAATCGACTATAAACGACCGCTTTGCCGCTTGTAAGAAAACTGGATGGGAAGCCTATCCTCGACCCATAGAGGGCGTTCAAGCCGTTTCTGGACGTAAAACCAGAGGAAGATGTGAGCCACAGTCGCAACTACCTGTGAATATCCTTTTACTTTGCTGTTGTTTTAATTTCACTGTTGTTTTACCATTCGCATTATTGCCTTTAATAATTTTTTTATTATCATTGTTTTCTTTTCCCTTTTTAACTGTTTTCTTTTTGACTCTCGAGCCATGTGCCTTAGTGTTAATTGACATTGACATAATGCCTCATACACAGCTGTGACCCATTGTCACCAAGGTTCTTAAATATAATTTTTTGTTGTTGTGCACTCACAAGTTGTTTTTGAGCAGTATCCTAATGGCAGCTACTCCCAGCAAACAATTCAAGAACATTTGTGTGCTCTCTGGATTTAATTATGGCAAACATAAAGAGTTCGTTGAAGCAGCCATAGATCTTGGTCGAAGAATAGCAGAGAGAAAACTGCACTTGGTGTATGGAGGAGGTGACCGAGGGTTATCCAAAATGGTCTCAGAAGCTGCTTATATAAGAGGGAGCCAAGTGTTAGGCATCATCCCAACAATCCTAAAACCTTTGGGCTGTTTGTCTAACTCATCAACTGGAGAAGAGTTAGTTGTCTCAGGTATGCAAGAACGCATAACTGAAATGCTAAATCATGCTGATGCTTTTATTTTCCTTCCAGGAGATCTTGCAACTCTAGAGGCACTAACCACATTAGCATCTTGGGCCCATCTGAACATCCACCAGAAACCCATCGGTTTGTTAAATGTCAATAATTTTTATGATGGCTTTATCGCATTTCTTAACCATGCAATAAAAAACTATTTCATTCCTTCCTCGCTTAAAAATCTTTATTTACCGCTAATGAGCTACCCGATGTTTATCAAGCTTATCAATCAGACGTGATCGTGTTGGAATGTTCAAATAATGAGGTAATAGATGCAGTAAGTACAAATTAGATTTAACTCCGCTTGTAAATATTTTCTTCATGTTGCACCCAGTGATGTCTTCTAAACTCTACTTTTCCTTTCAAACATTGAGGACAATGTTTCATTCAGTTGAGGGAATAGTTGACAATTGTGGAATATTGGTTAAGTTTTTACTAATTTTTTGTTGTAGAACTAACCATTTTGAATAGAAGATGGCTGAATATGGAGTGTAGTTACTCTAGAAACGCATCTTCTTAGTAAAAAAAAAAAAAATTATTATTATGTTTTTCCTAACTTTTCTTTTTGACTTCTCCTTTATAAATATATGTTTTCAAGTTTTTAAGTCGAAGATGGTTGAATATGGAGTGTAGTGACTCTAGAAACGCATCTTCTTTAAAAAAAAAAAAATTAGACATTTTTCTTTAATTTTTCTGCATGTATGTTTTCTTTTTATGTTTAGAATAGGTTGGGGGGTAGAATTTCGTTAAAAAAATATTAAAAAAAATATTTGGTAATTTTGTGTGAGTTTTTTTTTTATATTGGATGATATGATGACTTTCGAATTTTAGTATTTGTATTATCTTTGGTCTTGAGTGATGTTACACCATGTTTGCTATTCTATATGTTGATGTTGGGGACAAATATGAGTTGCTTGAAGGAATGCATATGTCAAAATAAATTCCAAGTGAGTTTTTGAGCCTATTAATTTTTCTTGGAGAGTAACCCTTTTTGCCCATTATTGATGCAGCTTAGCAGTTTATTATTTTATACATGATCTCTAGATTTCCTTTAAGTCAACCCTTTAAAAAAAAAAAAGTGTGTTGCTACATCTAAAGGCCCACCTAACTAGTAGATATGGAAGATTATTTAGAGCTCTAAGAGACGATGGAAGGCCATCTTTGATCCGTTTGAGCCTTTCAAGCCATCCCTATTGTAAAATATCCATAGTTAGCCATTTTGAGCCTAAATAAATAAATTTAAAAAAAAAGAGCTTTTTCTTTATTAACTTATCATCCTGACCCACTCCAATTTGGAGTATTACCCGATATAATACAAGTTCCATCACCTATTCATGTTTGAGAAAAAGGATAAATAATTATTTTGTTCAACAAAGTTGTGCCATAAAAAAAAAAAAAAAAAAAACAAGAAAAAGAAGAAAAAGAAAAAGAAAAAAAAAAGATATACAATAGCAATAAATAAGCGAAATGCATCTTGTAATTTTCAAAAGTTCTTGAACTTTTCTCAAACATATATATTTTGTTTTCCTTTCATGTCCCTAGCCTACGTTACGTCCTAATAAAAGTCCTTCTTGATTTTAGAGAACTATAGTCTGAAGTAAAAGCTAGTTATATGGGCTATTAAGATGTAGTGATGCATTAAAAAAAAAAAGAATAAATTGGGTTGACTAGTAATTTATTTGAGGTCGTATTATTTCTAAGATGTGGGCATATTTCTTTCATCTTGGTGAGAGTGTGTGGTATTTCTATATTATTTTCTCTCAATTCACCATTCATTGTAATGACAATTTTTATTGGGTTTAATTTCTTTGTGAGAGTGTCACTACTACTGGTGAGATTTTGGGGTTTGACATGTTATTCTTGAAAGTGGCCTGATTACTATAGTCTACTGGACTGATGCATGTGGATTGTTGTTTGTTGATGTGGTTGTGATATTTCTTTAGACTGGAGATAATACTTGTACTTTTCTTTGATTGCTATCATTAATCTGATTCAATAAACACGTGTGTTTAAAATATATATATATATATATATATATATATATATATATATATATATATATTGGTTTTGGATTTTATCTTCGCTTTATTTGCTGGGACCAGTAATGTTCGGTGTGTTGAGTGTTAGAAAGTGTATATTTATAAAGGAGAAAATCGTCATTTTACACTTCAAGTCTCACTAACATTGTTATTTTTATTTATTTAAGTATTTTGTTTTTTAATTACGTGTGTTTCATTATAATTAGTTATTTTATGTATTTTATCACGATTGTTTCACATGAACGAGTGATCGACAATGAAATGGACGTCACATTTGAACTCGTGACGATCGAAAACCTTAGAGGAGCATAAAGGAAAAATGTCATCGTTCACATATTTAACTATTCATACGATAAGATCGCTCACAGATCGCATAAATAGATATCGCAAAAACCGCCATCGTGTAAATAGTGGTCAAACCGTAACTGTGGTAAATAGTATCGTGCAAAACCGGTTATCAGTAAATAGTGGTCAAACCGTGAATCGTGCAAATAGTATATCGCTCAAATAGTGGTACATTGATCGTTGGATGACGTGGCGCAATCTCGAAGGCCCAAATCGCTTTTTTAATCCGATGGTCGATTCACTCAATGTATTTATAAAAGGGGCTTCCCCAATTTGAGATCATCAATTCATTTTTAAGCTTAGATTGTAATTCTTCTCTTTCTTGTATTTTCTACGATTTTAATAAATTCCCATTTTACCCTAGTTCAAATATGAGTAGCTAATTTACTTTTAAGCTTGGGTTGAAGGTGAAGTCTCAACATGTTCCATGGGCTTTATTTGGTAAATTTATTTTCTTTTCCCCTCAATATTTGTGGTTGTTTTGATTTTTCGTCGACAATAATAATAGTCTTGTTCAGATACCGCCTCGTTAAACCCAAGACACTAGTACAAGGTTATTATTATTTGGCACGATAAGCCCTTAGCACCATACTTATTTGAGCGTGGTTCATGAGGTGTGGAATCCCCCCTCATGATTTAATTGGTATTAATAATGAATATTTAGCCCATGGAGCATGTTGATGCAGATCCGGATACCCAAGTGCTTTATTTCAATAGTTTCCAGTTTAATTTATTCATGCCATTGTAATTTAATTTCTATGATAGTCTCAATTTAAATTCTAGCATAATTTAAATCAATTTCATCACAAATCCAACAAAACCCAATTAAAGAAAATTAATTCTACACACAATTAAAATCAACCTCCTCGTGGGATCGACACTCGTCACCATTGATCTATTCTACAATAGATTCGTGCGCTTGCGAGTTCAATAAAATTTGCACAACATAACACCACTGGAGTTGGGTGTAATTCTCCGAGTCCAAGTTTCACAAATACAGAGTAAGGCAACAGATTTACACTAGCTCCTAAATCCAACAAAGCATTCTCAATTGTGTGGTTCCCTATACTACATGAGATAGTGGGGGAGCCTGGATCTTTGTATTTTAGAGGTATTTTATGTTGGAGTATAGAACTAACATTTTCTGTTAAAAAGGCTTTTTTCTGAACATGAATATTTCTCTTTTTAGTGCAAAGGTCTTTAAGAAACTTGGCATATGATGGCACTTGTTTTATAGCTTCAAGTAAAGGGATGTTAACACTTACCTGTTTGAAGATTTCAAAAATCTCACCTGTGGATTTTCCTTTCTTCCCTTTAGCTAACCTCTGAGGAAATGGAGCTTTAGGAATGTATTCTCGTGAGTTGGTTTCTTCTTTCTCCTCTGGTGATGAATCTGAGTTGATTTCGTCACTGGCATCTCCACTTTGTTGTCAACTTCTTTCCCTTTTCTTAAGGTCATGACGGCTTTGACCTCTCCATGTTGCTGTGGTGAACTGGAACTTGCTTCATGCACTCCTTTAGGGTTAGGCACTGGTTGACTTGGGAATTTTCCTTTCTCCACGGTCATTGCCAAGGTTTGAAATTGATTGGGCTTGTGAGTTGAAGCCCGCCCTCATCTCATTTCGCAGTTCATCAATGGTGCGGTTCTGTTGATCGATTCTGGAGTGAGTAGAATTTTTGAAATTCTGGAATGTATCCTCCCATGGTCTGGGTTGAGAGTAGTTTGGGTTTTGATTGTATGGTCTAAATGGTGGCTGAGAGGCTTGAGAAATTTGAGGAATTGGTTGGATTGGTGGAGGTGGAGCTGTTGGTTCATTTTGTTGGAATCCTTGAGACCATGAAAAATTGGGGTGGTCTCTCCATCCAGGGTTATATGTGTTGGAATAAGGGTTGTAGTTTGATGGTTTTCTCATGACTCCTATGGCATTGGCGTGATCTGAATATGATCATGTGCCTGTTGAGTTGACAACAAGTTAATGATGCTATTTGTCCAGAAAGACCTTCGATTATTGCTTTGACTTCCTTGACTACTGAGCTTGACTCACCAATGTTAACCTCATTCACTCCCTTAATTCTTCTGGTATTCCTGAGTGATCGACTACGTTGTTGGGAATTATCTGATTGGCGCTGGAAGAATTCCCAAATCTCTGAAGCGCTTTTTGACATAAGCTCTCCTCCACTGGTTGCCATTAGCCATTCTTGCACATGTGGCAATAATCCTCCAAAAGTATTGGCATTGGTGCCATTTCTACTCCATGATGTGGACACTTCAAGAGTAGCCCATTGAATCGCCTCCCATGCTTGAAAAATTGCTCGTCCGCCTCTTTGAGTAAATTAAATTTCCGAATAGCATTGGTTTTATGAACTGAGAAATATTTATTTAAAAATTTTGTTACCATTTGTTCCCATGATGTAATGCTATTAGCAGGCAATGTATTAAACCATGAACGAGCTCTATCCTTTAAAGAAAATGGGAATAATCTAAGTTTAACATCATCATCTGAAAAATTCTCGTATTTAAAAGTTTGACAAATAGCATGAAAATCATTCAGATGATTATATGGGTCCTCATTTTCTAAGCCATAGAATGTGGGGAGACAATTTAGCACACTAGGTTTTAATTCAAAACTCCTAGCAGCTACATTTTGGGTACCTTATGCATGATGTGCTCAAATTAGCTAA
This sequence comes from Citropsis articulata, assembly GCA_030449925.1. Taxonomy (NCBI): domain Eukaryota; kingdom Viridiplantae; phylum Streptophyta; class Magnoliopsida; order Sapindales; family Rutaceae; genus Citropsis; species Citropsis articulata. Next base: position 15,380,887 of record JASUUH010000210.1, read on the forward strand.
GGGACTAAAATAGTCCTTAAATGGCCTCTCCTGTGGTGCTGGTTGGTTTTGCAAATCCATGTCAATTCTCTTTGCAGTGTGTTTGTGTGTGCGAAGTGTTTTTTCTAATTCAAGGTCTAAAGGCTCAAGATTAGGTGATAATGACCTTCGACCATGCATACAAAGAACAAAATAAATGAAAATAAAACAAATAAAAATAAAGAGGAGGGAGAAATTACGATACTAACCTTGTGAGTTGTTACAATCTTAATATGAAAATACACTCAATTGCTATAAGAAAAAGAAATTTCGTGAAACAAATATTAACTAAAATTAAAATAAATTACAAAGAAATATAACAAGATAAACAAAATTAAATTACAAAGAAAAATGATAGGAAAATTAAATTACACAAATTTAAAGAAGAGAAAATGAAATTCTAACCTTAATTTCTTTTTTTTTTAAATGAGAAAAAAAAATATTGCAAGAAAACAACTAAAAAAAAAATAAAAAATAAAAAACTAATTCTACGAATTAAAATACTTACCTCCCCGGCAACGGCGCCAAAAACTTGTTGTGCAAATTTTATTGAACTCGCAAGCGCACGAATCTATTGTAGAATAGATTAATGGTGACGAGTGTCGATCCCACGAGGAGGTTGATTTTAATTTTGTACAGAATTAATTTTCTTTTAAATGGGTGGTTAGATTTATGGTGAAAGGAATTTAAAATATGCTAGAATTTAAATTAAAATGGCGAGAGTAAATTGAAATGGAAACTATTATACTTGAAGCACTTGGGTATTCGGATCTGCATCAACATGCTCCATGGGCTAAATATTCCATATTAATACCAATTAAATCATGAAGGGAGATTCCACACCTCATGAACCACGCTCAAATAAATATGGTGCTAAGGGCTTATCGTGCCAAATAATAATAACCTTGTACTAGGGTGCCATTAACCGTATGATTCTAGACAAAACTATTATTATTTGTCGACGAAAAGTCAAAACAACCACAAATATTAGAGGGGAAGAGAAAGTAAATTTACCAAATAAAGCCCATGGAACATGTTGAGACTTCACCTTCAACCCAAGCTTAAAAGAAAATTAGCTACTCATTTTTGAACTAGGGGTAAAATGGGAATTTATTAAAATACATAGAAAATACAAGAAAGAGAAGGAATTACAGAAATCTAAGTTTAGAAATGAATTCAGGGATATCAAATTAGGGGGGGAAAGCCCCCTTTTTATAGGTACATTGAGTGAATAATGACCATCGGATTAAAAACAGTTTGGACGCTCAGGATTGCGCCACGTCATCAGTCAACAGTCAACAGCCACTATTTGAACAGTAATACTATTTACACGGTTTGACCACTATTTGCACAGTAAGCCGGTTTTTGCACAGTAAGCCGGTTTTTGTACAAAGACAAGATCACGTATGAACAGACCGTGATATGTGAACAATGACATTTTTTATACGCTCCTCCCCAGATTTTCGATCCCGAGTTCAAATGTGACGTCCGTTTCTGTCGATCACTGCTCATTGTGAAACCATTGTGATTCCCCTAAAATACATAAAATACCTAATTAAAATGCAACACACATAATTAAATAACAAAATACTTAAATAAATAAAAGTAGCAATGTTAGTGAGACTTGAAGTGTAAAATGACGATTTTCTCCTTTAGAAATATACACTTTCTAACACTCAACAGTAGGAATACAGTCTTTACATCTATTTGTTCAAGCTCTAGATCAAACAAAGCCACCATAGCAAGCAAGATTCTAATAGAGCTGTGTTTGACAATAGATAAGAAGATTTCATTGAAATCAATCCCTTCCTTTTGTGTTAATTTCCTTGCCACCAGTCTTCCCTTATATCTTGAGTTTTCAACAATTGGAATGCCTTATTTTTCTTGGATATCTACTTACAGCAAACAATTTTCTATTCCCTAAATTAAGAACCAAGGTCCAAGTCTTATTCCTTACTAGAGAATCCATTTCTTCTCTCATGGATTTAATCTAGTTACTATTGTTCTTACTATTTAGTGCTTCTATATAGCTGTTAGGCTCTTCAATTGAAATATCCTCTGCACTCATCAAGGCATATGCAACCATATCTGCCTATGCATATCTTACTGGGGGTCTGATATGTCTTCTTGCTTTGTCCTTAGCTAACTGATATTGTTACAGATCAGTTGCCAGTGATGCTTCACCTTCTATTACTTATGTATCTTGAGAATCACCTTCAACAGTTTTCGATTATATTTAATCTTCATTAGTATTAGACCACTCCATCTCAATCTTATCACCTTGACCAATGACTTCAGTGGCTTGTCTTTTTTGCACTAATATCAATATCAAAAGTGACTTGATCAGGCTTATTGACCATAGAAACTTCATTAAACTAAACATATCTGCTAATTAGACACTTGTTAGCCTCTCCATACTAAACCCTAGCCTTTGACCCTATCTGAATAACCAACAAACACTCATTTTACAGTTTTTGCATCAAGCTTCCCTTGTCTAATATGAACATAAATAGGGCATCTAAATATCCTGAGATGTTCATAACTTGCAGTCTTTCTAGATTAGAGCTACTCAGAAGTTTTGAAACCAATTACAGTAAATGGACTTTTGTTTAAAGGTAACTTGCTATAGAAATACCTTCTGCCAAAAAACTTCTGGAAAGCTTAGAGTTTATCAGCAAAAATCTTATTTTATCAACAAGTATTCTATTCATCCTCTCAGGCAAATCATTTTACTGAGGGGTGAATCTAATTGTTTTATGCCTCATAATTCCTTATTTCTAGCAGTATTGCTCAAATTCTTTGTTACAAAATTTAAGTCTATTGTCAGTTCTCAAACATTTTACTTTGAAACTAGATTGAGTCTTTACCAAAGTCTTCCAATTTTTGAAATTTTCCAAGGCTTGGTCCTTGGTTTTCAGTATGTAGATCCATACTTTCCTAGAATAATAATATATAACCGACATGAAATATCTTCCCCCACTCAAAGATGGCACCGGAGCAGGCCCCCAAAAATCAGCGGTCTAAAGGTTGTTTAGACATATGCATGCCCTTTGAAAATTTGGACCTGTGTGCATATTATATAAATGACTAATAGAAAAGTCAAATAACACTTCATGCACATGACAATCAGCCATGCTCGACATTTCACTTAAAATACATATATGGTATGTATCCTAATTAACTATATATAATAGTAGTATCATTGTTAAAATTCAAAGCAATAAAACTGATTCAAGCATAATACCGTCACGAGCAGAATAAGCTGCTGCTTGATGGCTTTGTCTTCGTTTTCGGATAGCTGCTTTCGACATGAAAGAGTGAGAAAGGATTAATATAATTAAAGAAGGCCAAAGAGGGCGGCCATTCATTATAATAATGTTGCTTACTCAAAAAGCCATTGCAAATACCAAAACTAGTACTGTTACTGTTGTTGCAACTTAATGGCGATATGAGCTTCATGCGTCTGTTCGAAGGCAGCAAGAGAAAGGGCTTTAAAGCAGGGTCTAGCTCGAAGGCAGGAAGCCATGTACAAGGAAGACAAGAAGCTGCCAATGAACGAAATTAAAACAAAACCAGTCTTGAACTACTTGATAACTAGAATTGAAATAAAAGCAGCAGAAGCTCCGGAGGTTCTTGATAGCTTAGTAGATAATGAATTGATGACTCTAACGGGCAATCACAAAATATCAGAGAAACGAAGTTGGCATGCGCATGCAAGCTTTAGAGGTCGAGACGTCTGGTTCTTTCGACTTTGAGTTAATTAGTTCACACGTAAATCAACAAATCCATGCTAATAAAGTGCCCAAATAATAATAATAATAATAATCATCCCAAATAAAATATTTTGCCACGTGTTTAAATAGCGATAATATTGAGATTAACTCATTTATAATTTTGGATCAGGATCCTCTCCTGATCTGATCATGTCCTGAGCAAATATCTCATTTGTTGATTTGGTAGTTAATAAATAAAAAAATAAAAGAAATTGAATCTTACCCATACACTACCACTAAAATACACATGGCAGAAGATCTTAAAAAGCTCAGATAAGATCCGATCAGGAGAGGATCCTTTTCCTATAATTTTTCTATTCTTAATTAATAGTTGCAAATTTCTAGCTTAAATTTTGTTCAAGAGAAATTCATTTCGAGAGAATTAAGTGTTGAACTGCGGTCACCTCCACAAACTCCTCCACGTAATGTCAAAAATGCTTTTTCCTTTTCTTTTTCCGAGAGAAGACTCTTTTCATTGGTAAAACTTTTGCTTTTCTTTAACTTTCTCACAGTTAAATTTTTTTTTATCAGTCTTGATATCTCTATTATTCTATTCAAACTTTCTTTCTCAATAAAACCAAAAAAGAAAAAAAATTAACTTCCCCAAAATGAAAATAGTTAAATAAAAAAAAAGATCAATATTTTAAGAATCAATTATATAGATTGAGAAGAGAGAAAAGAAATAATATATTGCACAAATAAAATAAATTTAAATGAGAGAGTAAAAATATAAGTAGTATTAATTTTATTTATATTTATCCTTTATATGTAATTGTAACAAAATAAGAATTTAATGAGATTAAAAAAAGAATGCTAATAGTCCAACCCAAAAATTAATTTTTGGTCTGCTAAACTTCATCCCAAATTTTTTATAACAAAAATTGCACCATCACGGCTATGCCACCTCTGACTATTATTACCTATGGATTACCTCGTTCGTATAATCAAATATATGGTTGAGTTCAGTTGGATGATGAAACTAGAAAGATAATAGACAAATATCATTTGGTTTGAAAAATGTGTTAAATTTTATCAAAATCTCAACTTTTATTTCTCATTTCACAATGATCGATCAACATACGTGTCTTTTTAAACTGCGGCATCATAATAATCAATACATATCAAACGGAGTGGTCTTAGAACCATACCCAAATGTCAAGCCAATACAAAATTAACGTCTTGGCAGAGTTCCACAATGCACGCACTTGGATTTGGATGTTAATTAATTGCAGCAAAATTGACTAACATCCAAGTACACTCGTCTGGTCAGGGTTTTGTTTAGCCATAATCAATTTCCTTTAAGAGGGGCGAATAAGATGGATGAGTTGTGCCCACCAAAGCCAAATGAGTTGGACATCGCCACTTTATGTCCAAACGTTCCTTCTTGGGGCCAACTGGCACTTTTGCGTCCTGAATCGACGGAGACATCTTGTGAAAAAGCAGTAACCTTTCTAAAAATATTTCCATTTTAAATTCAAGAAGCATACCACATGTTTGTCAGGATTTTCCAGATTTAGGTTTGGATGTATCCATCCAGTTTGTATTGCCTGCAGAAAAAGGAAAAGCCCAATTCAAAAAATAATCGCGATATGTCCCCAAACTTAACACTTTGTTAAGTGATTTTCAAGTAAATTGTTTTCTTTTTTTGGGTTGGCGACCTTCTTTCTATATCCTAATAAAAACCATGACATTTTACAAGAAACATTTAGGGATTCTCTCACGAGAATGACTACCGTATAACACTCCCACCCCGACTTTATTTGAAAGGCCTCATGTTTTCAAATTTTTTTCTGATCTGCCCCCTAAGTTTTCACTTCTGACCCAACAGTGATATTGTATTATGTAAAACTTGGAGCCAGCAACCAAAAAAAGTTAAAACTGTAATGAAAAGCTATATTAAGTTTTCAACATATAGTGGAGGATATTGTACCAATGGGGCCTCCATATTGTAGATATACCTCCTGTCAATCCGTAAGGCTTCAAGTATAGTGGTCAGCACTCTAGGATGAGCACGCTTATATTAAATATTCAAGTGATCTACACAGTTACACCATGTATGCAGGGGAGAAAGCAGAAGCTATTCACCTTGATTGTGGCAACAGCTTCCGCAGCACCTGAAGCTCCAAGTAGATGGCCAATCGAGGATTTTGTAGAGTTCATTCTTAGCTGCAAAATGTTGGAATCAAAGGGAGCATAATAGCAGTTAGAGCTGAGAAATTTTGATACGATCCGATTATTTGATACGAACACGACATAAATAAATAGGTATAAGTTATCAAATTTGACACGATTATCAAATGGGTTGCGTCCGGGTCGATATGATTTTTTCCTTATCAAATTGAGGTTAACATTCTTGACCCATTTATCCGATCAATGACATGATTATATTTTCTATCCTAAATTAATTTGTAGGTTCTTATTATCAAAATTCAAATTTTAAACATGATTCTCACTTTTTTTTTTTTAGAATAATGGACATATACTCCATGCTTCATTTATAAAATTTTGTAAAGATTTTGAACTTCAATAGTATAAATATATAATATTTTGGTAGATATGTACATACACACACAATAGTGTGTAAATATTTGACTTAAATTTTATTAAATAGATATATAAATATGGATTGGGCTATTAATAATTCATTTATTTTCCATGTCAGTTTGGGGTCTCAATATTTTAACACGATTATTAAATAGATCATGTTTGAGTCGACCTAAATTGATACAACATGAACATAACCCAATGATCCGTTTTGCTAGCTTTAATAGCAGCTAAGCATATAATAATTAACTAAATTTTAAGTGGCAATGTGCTTCAATTTTTACCTCAGGATTCTTTCCAAAACAACGCATTACAGCTTGATATTCTCTCAGATCACCTAGTCTAGTTGATGGAGCATGTGCATTAATGTAGTTCACATCTTCTTTGGCAACCCCAGAATGAGCTAAAGCCTTCTCCATGCAAGATACCATACCCACCCCTGATTTCAAAAACATATATATCACGCCAGCAGAAATAAACTCAAATAGATGTGGATAGTGGGAATTTTAGAAAGCCTATGTACTAATCCTCAGGATGAGGCGCAGTTATGTGATAAGCATCACAAGTTAACCTTCCACCGAGAATCTCTGCATAAATATTTGTCCCTCTTTTCTGCCGAATTATTTGAGTGTGAATACATGACTGCGTGAGTAGGAAATAATGCCCCATAGTTAATCGAAAAAAGTGATGATTTTGCTAGTAATTAACCTTAGCATGTTCCAGCTCTTCTAAAAGCAAAACCCCAGCTCCTTCTCCCATAACAAATCCATCCCGATCCTGCTCGTTGTGTAATCAAAATATGTTTCACCAAATCGTTTATTATAATAGAAAGTTATTCAAAAAGAAGAGAGGGAAGAGTTGAAATGATTACAGCGTCCCATGGGCGTGCAGCTTTGGTTGGATCACTATTTCTTTGCGAAAGAGCATTGCATGCGATAAGACCGGCTATGCCTGAGATTCCAATAAATAATCAGTAAAACAAAATTCATGATATGTTTTTGAACTACTCGAAAATGCAATGGCTATGTTAACTGTACCTGATGGAATAATCATCCCATCTGAACCACCACAGAGCATAATGTCCTGCATATTTTGCAACAAATAAGTATCATGTTGTATCTTATAACTAAGACTTCTCCAATGTAACATCTTAATGGATGTTCTTAGCTTTAAGTAATGCCAGCTTGAGATGAAGGCGAGTTGCTTACGGTGTCACCTTTGATTATGTGATTAGCTCCATTAAGTATGCTGTAGTTGCTCGATGCACAAGCTGTATTGATTGAATAACTTGGATCTGTCCATCCCTGCACATAATTAGAAGCATGTCTGTTTCAAATCAGTATAAGATTGCATAAATATATATATATATATATATAACATGCCACAAAGCTATCTTATGAGCTTACCAAATCCATTGCTAAGACAGCTGAAGCCATATTGGTTAATGAATAAGGTATGTAAAAGGGACTCATCTTCTTATACGAAACTTTTATTGCTTCAAATCCATCATTAAGAACCTGTTCAAAAGCCAGAAAATCATTATGCTCTTGTTTATAAGCAAACCATAATACTTGCCACTCCTAATTAGCTTTTGTTTTCAAAGCTCAAAGCTCACTTACACGCAAGCCTCCCATGGCAGAGCCAATTATAACCCCACATCTACTTTTATCCAACTGTCCGCTAACTTGTTCAGTAATTCCAGCATCTACCAAGGCTTTTTTGCCAGCGATGAGAGCATAAATCAAGTATTTGTCTGCTTTCTTCGCAATTTTTGGTGAGATCCAGCCATCTGTTGAGATAGACTTGATTTCTGCAGCAATTCTCTGTTAAAGATTTGAGAATAGTATCACCCAATAGCTTTTTACACAAACTCAGTTATGATAAAGAAATTTACACAATATTTATACATACAGTGGGAAATTCTGAACAATCAAAGCCCCGTATATCACTTATCCCAGTAACCCCTTCAAGAAGGCTGGTGTGAAACAAATGTGCATCATCACCAAGGGGTGTTACAGCACCTAACCCAGTCACAACAATTCTCCTTTCTTCGGTTTCTTTCTTCTTTGTTACGACGAGCTGCTGTTCAGATTGTGCAGCAGACACTGCCATTGTTTTTCCTACAAGCATAACAAAATAATCCCAGTAAGAAATTAGGCCGGTGAGAAGAATAACATGACTACCTGGGATAAAATTTCCTTACTCGAAAAACCATTCCGGATACAGAAAGTACTACCAAAGTTGCATCTTGATATGAGTTTCTTGTGTCTCTTCGGAAACTGCAACATAAAGGACACTAAAGCATGGTTATTCCGGTAGTCAGCTATAGGGCTTGAACAAAGAGGAGACTGTAGAGAAAAAGTTGCCATTTGAAGAAATCAATAACAAAACAAAAGCATATAAGGCACAGAGAGAGTGAGCGAGAGCTGCCACAAAATGATCCCCAAGATGAAGTAATATAATCACAGTTGAGCTAACGTAATGGTAATGTTACAAGGAGAATTGTGACAAGTCAAATAATGAGAGCATGCGAGAATGAGACCGTGAGAGCATGAGAGCATGCAAGCTCAATGACACGCTTAATAAGTCAATTAAATACATTTATATGAGAGCATGCACACTTAGTGAGAAGCTTACTAAGTCAATTAAGCAAAGTTACGTGAGAGCATGAGAGCATCCAGACTCAGCTGGAAGCTTAATAAATTAATTGAGCACAACTACATGAGAGCATGCACATTCAGCGAGAAGCTTAATAAGTCAATTGAGTACAATTATGTGAGAGTGTAAGAGCACGCACACTTGGCGAGAAGGTTAATAAGTCAATTAAGCACAACTACATGAGAGCATGAGAGCATGCACACTTGGCAAAAAGGTTAATAAGTCAATTAAGTACAACGACATGAGAATATGAGAGTATGCACGCTTAGCGAGAAGCTTAATAAGTCAATTAAGCACAACTATATTGGAGCATGAGAGCATGCACACTTAGCAGTAAGCTTAATAAGTCAATTAAGCACAACTATATGAGAGCATGAGAGCATGCACACTTAGCAGTAAGCTTAATAAGTCAATTAAGCACAGTTACATGAGAACATGAGATCGTGAGCGCATGAAAGCATACAAGCTCAAAAGGAAGCATAATAAGTTAATTAAGTACAACTACATGAGAGCATATGTAAAGGTTTTATACTTTGAAATTAACAAGTATCGTTTGAGTTTTTGAAATGGGCTTAGTTGAAAAAGTTTTATTAAGTTTTAGGCTATAATATAATTTTAAAAAGTTTTAGGACCATAGTGTAATTTTTGGAATAATAGCGGCTAACCACTTCAAATGTAGCAGATAATTGCCTCATGTCCAGAAACATAGTGGCTAGCCGATAAAATTAAGTGGCGAACCGCTTGTGGCAAATTTTTAAATTTTCTCTGTAATCGTAACTTGAGTGGCTAACAGCCTTATACAAATGACGAACCAACAACTCTTCAAAAAATTTAATAATGGCTAGTTTTTTTGTTCAAACTATAAAAAGCTAAATCAAACTCAATTCAAACTAGTTCTCCAATCCCTATCAAGCTTGAACTTATTCATAAAAATCATCTTGAAGTTTTATTTGTTTATTCATATACATTAATTCATATTTGGGCTATCATTTACTTATACTCCTGTGGGGAGTGTGAACTTTGTAATCTTTATTTCAACATCAAATATTGACTAATTGTAAGTGTGGAAAACACTTGGAAAAAGAGATATGGGATCCTTTCTAATTGTAAAAGTTTATTGGCACCTTGAAAGTCAATTGTAAATATCTAAAAGCCTTGTGTTGTAAGGCTTGGATAATAGAATCCTCAAGGTTGGTTTACTTGAGAACATGAGAGTATTCACACTTAGCAAGAAGCTTAATAAGTCAATTAAACACAACTACATGAGAGCATGAGAGCATGCACACTTAGCAATAAGCTTAATAAGTCAATTAAACACAGCTATATGAGAACATGAGATCGTGAGTGCATGAAAGCATGCAATCTCAAAAGGAAGCATAATAAGTCAATTAAGTACAACTACATGAGAGCATATGTAAAGGTTTTATACTTTGAAATTAATAAGTATCATTTGAATTTATGAAATGAACCTATTAGAAAAGTTTTATTAAGTTTTGGGAAAAAGTTTTGGGGCCATAGTGTAATTTTTGGAACAATAGCGGCTAACTACTTCAAATATAGTGGATAACTGCCTCATGTCCAGAAACATAACGGCTAGTCGATAAAATTAAGCGGTGAACCACTTGTGGCAAATTTTCAATCGAATTACAGGTTGATCACAAAGTGGAAATTACACGGATCATAAAGAACTAAATTGCAAGCAAAATAAACAAGAAATGAAGAAGATATTGATATGATATCAGAGGCAAGTCACAAGCGCCTTTTATTCTAATATTTATAGAAAGGGCATAATAAACTCTCAACAAATTCTATCACATCAGCATAAATTTGCAACAAGACCACTCCAACAAACCTAAAAAATTCTTCAAATCTTCCATTTAAACCCAAAACATCAGCAGCTTGTTTCCTCACAATATTCAATGTGATATGTCTAGGTGCACAAATTAAGCAGCTTCACTTACCTGCATGTCTCCCATTGTGGTGCCAATTAAAACCCCACATCAATTTTTATTTGACTGTCCACTAACTTGTTCAGTAATTCCAAATCTGCCAAAGCTTTCTTGCTAGCAATGAGAGCATAAATCAAGTAGTTGTCCGCTCTCTTGGCATGTTTTGGTGAGACTAAACCATCGGTTGACAGAGTCATGACTTCTCCGGCATTGTCATGACTTCTCCGGCATTTCTCTGTTAGAATTGAGAGTTAGCTTTCATAAATATTTAATTAAACAACCCAGTTATGAGTTATGATAGTGAAATTTAGTCAACAATTAATTTGATGATTTAACCGTGGGAAGCTCTGAGCAATCAAAGCCCTCTATCTGGCTTATGCCGCTGACACCTTCAAGAAGTTTGGTATAAAATAAATGTGCTTCATCACCAAGGGGTGTTACACTGTAAAACCTGTCACCACAATTCTTTTCACTTCAGGTGCTACCTTTTCAGAGATGCGGACACTGCTATAGTTTTACCTAAGAGCATGGCAATTAACAGTACCCGCCAGAGGAAATTAGTCGACGTAATTAAATTGTAATTCAATTAAAGAATAAAAACATCGGAGATCTCAATATATATCCATTAGATGGTAAAAATAGTAACAGTAGCATATTATATAAATGACAAATAGAAAAGTCAAATAACACTTCATGTACATGACAATCAGCCATGCTCGACAGTAAGAAATTGGGCGGATGAGAAGAATAACACGGCTGCCTGGGATAAAATTTCCTTACTCGAAAAACCATTCTGGATACAGAAAGTACTACCAAAGTTGCATCTTGATATGAGTTTCTTGTGTCTCTTCGGAGATTTCAACATAGAGGACTTTAAAGCATGGTCATTTCGATGATAAGCTGCAGGGCTTGTACAAAGAGGAGATGCTAAAGAAGAAGTTGCCATTTTAAGAAAACGACAACAAAACAAAAGCGGATAGGTCAGAGAGAGAGAGAGAGAGAGGTGCCACGGTATGATCACCAAGGTGAAACGATATGAGTTGCCATTTTAAGAAAACGACAACAAAACAAAAGCGGATAGGTCAGAGAGAGAGAGAGGTGCCACAAAATGATCACCAAGATGAAATGATATGATCAGAGTAGAGCTAACATAGATAATAGTAATAATCATTAAAGCTGAAGTACGTTCACCATTGTATTATTGAGAACCACAGACTGTCTATTTTTTGAGCTTATCATCAGTCATATTCTTTACGACACGCTTTTTAGCAATCCCCATTGACATTACTGTATACAAATTTTCTTATATTGATACAGCAGAAATTAAGATGGCTCATACATAATTATAGAAGTAATTACGTTGTTGAAATAGCGGTGCTTGACTAGACAACTAGTCATTTCTTGTTGAAATTGAACTTGTAAGGCCACCTTTTGTGGACGTGTTTGTAATTGCATGCACGGCAAAAGCAAATTGTGTGGTTATGGTGAAAGGTCTGGATTCTCCAGCCGACGTGGAGGTTATAAGTCTTTTTTTAGTCTGTTTGACATGCCCTTTTAAAGGCAAACTATCCCAAACCATCTGAATTGAACACCTTCACAGTTTAGTTGGTGACGCGACAAAGAGAGTTTGTCGTGTATTCAACTTTTAGATTTTGGAATTCTATATACACTAAAATTTGTCGTCCAGGTGTTCCTCCCCCACATTAGTCGGCTCCAGCGAGCAAAGATTTCTAAATTACTCATATAGAATTTTTAAGAATGTTATAATTAAATTATTTTTAGGACAGAACATCCACATGTTAGAATACCGATTTATTGTTTTGAAATGTTATAATAGATTCTAGATAATATAATATTATAAACCACTTGGGCTAGCTCAAGTGGCTAGAGCCACTTGTGAGGAAAGTGGTTCAAGCCCCCGCAGACGCATTGCAGGGGTTTAATTTATATTTCCTTCCTTAAAGTCTCAGAACTTGAGTGAAAGCAGTTTTTCTCTCAATATGGGAGTTTGACGTCCCTCGAATATTTGAGAGGGTTTAAAATCTGAGCAGTGCCATATTAGAATTGATGTAAACGGATCTCAGTTGATGTAAAAAAAATATATATAATATTATAAAGTCTTAGTCTCAGTAGATGTAAATATCAGTTGTAAATCTCATATAATATGAGTTGTAATATGAGCATTAGTCTCATGTAATTCAAAAAAAAATATATATATATATATAATATTATAAAGTCTTAGTCTCAGTAGATGTAAATATCAGTTGTAAATTTCATATAATATGAGTTGTAATCTGAGTATTAGTCTCATATAATTAAAAAAAAAAGATAATATAATATTATAAAGTCCTTTTACAACACCGTCGTAGAATGTAAATATTCAAATTTTGATAAGTAAGCTTATACTGGAGAATAACTCTAATATAGTTATACAATTTAGACAGACAAAAATTATTTTCTAATATAGTTATACAATTTAGACAGACAAAAAATTATTAGAAGATAAAGACAGAGAGATCAATATTAAATCTAAATTCTAACGATTTCCCTAATGACCACAGCCACCAGGTGCACTCAGGCTAATTAAAATAAAGGATATTTTAATTTTTTAATATTTTAATTTTCTTGTCAAAACTTTGTAATACAATTTTTTTTTGGGGATATTATCATTTTACTACCAAACTTATTCTGACATTTCATGTCAGTACCATAGTTTGCCGAAAAGTACATTTTACTACCAAGCATTTGCGTCGTTATCAATTCACTACCATTCCGTTAAGAACGTTAAAAATTTACTGATGTCGTAAGGGTATAAAAGACATTTCCAGCTGTAAGAGTAAAATTTTTTGTTAATGTGATACATAAATTATCATTTTACTACCAATTTTTTAAGAGAATTATCATTTTACTACTGAAATTTTAGTGGAATTATCATTTTACTACTAAATTTTTAGGAGAATTATCATTTTACTACCAAACTCTTAGGGGTAAAATCGATTTTTAACATAATTTCTGTTAAACATTAACGTTTTATTAACGGAATGGTAGTGAAATGATAACTATGCAAAACTTTGATAGTAAAATACACTTTTCGGCAAACCTTTATACTGACATGATATGTCAGTAAAACTTTAGTAGTAAAATGATAATATCCCTTTTTTTTATAATAAGTAACATTGTTAATTAAATAATAAAAAATCTAATCAATTAAAACAATCCGCCGAAACGATTTAATTATATAATTGATACAAGCTTCAAAATTTCAAATCCTCAACGGCCATATTTACTTTTTGTTTTTGGTCGAAAATTTCCTTTCATTCTGGCAATTCGATTTCAAAAAGCGAAAGCAAGTTGTTACGGTTGTTACCTTGAAAAGTTTCTGCGGAAGAAAAATGTTTGGGAAGGAATCAAGAGGCCAATGATGAAGCGCCACGTGTCGATATTTAAGGAGTTCGTTTAATCTGGGTACCTTGGGTACCCCGGGTACCTGAGATACTCGGGGTACCCCGGGCACTTCAGGGGTACCCTGTACTCAGGGTACCTCGGCTACACCATGTAAAGGTATAAAGGTCAGAAGAACCTTTGTAAAAATACATAAGGATCGGTGGGCCCTAATTCTCAAAAAGATCGGCATAATACGTGCCGAGAAATAAAGAATCATTGAGTCATGAAGAGGAGACTGTCATACGCCAACAAATCACCCAAAAGTTACTACGACAATGGGACCACCCACATTTCCCTGCCACGCCTGCAAATTTACAACGGATTTGCAGAGGTACGCGGGACCACTCCGGTACACCCCGCACGTGAACTTGCTCCCCAAGTATATTTTTCGAAGCGCCCAAGCCGCCACACGTACGAAAAGGAGAATATTCCTGATATCATGCGAGGAACGCTAATAAAATAAATGTGGCACGGCCACGTACACCATATAAATACTCAGGTTAATTTTGATCAAGTAAGTTTTTGATACACACACCAAACAAGAACTAAGGTTTCTTCAACCTCAAAAACCTCCATTACCGAGAGTTTGCAAGCTCTCAAACCTGAGATAACCCCAACTCGATTGAAAGGCCGGAGTCGCCGCCACCCCGGCTCCACCTCCCGACCTCATTTCTCATTGTTTCGCAGGTTTAAGGTTTCACCTCCAGGCTCAAGTCACCGCCTCCTCCATCTTCCTCATTCCAGAAAACCCACCCATACTTAACAAACGAGGCGGCCCGCTCTCCCGTTAAATATAAATTTATTGTTCTTAGTTTGTTTTTGGTATTTTCCTTTTATTGGCCCCAAAATAAGCTAAAAACAATTGCCTTCACGGATCGCACAAAAGCCTCCACACGGTGCTAAGCTTGTTGGTACCAAGAGTTGCTCAACTATGGCACCCGAGGTACCCACCGACAATGCAGCTGTGTCATGGCGGATTGGGGACCATTATGATGACGAGACGGGTGACTCAATGAGGGCGCCTGCCTAGACAAAGGCAAATCATATAATCAACCGGAATTCATTCCATGGAGAGCCCACATACTCATAAACACTGAAGATTTAGCCCACGCGATTCTGGTGGTCAGAGGATCTCTGCACCGGCGCCCACTTCCCCGGTGACTCAAGATATCCCGCCTCCACGAGGCAATAAGCAAATCGTGCCAAGATCCGAAATACCGGAGGGGAGTAGACCAAAACACGGACCAGCGGGCACCCGTTCAAAATTTCAAACCGGCGACTCTCGAGAAGAACGCTCCACTGCTTCTTGCTATTCTTGTAGTAGCCAAGGCACCAAGCGCAAACAAAAGGCACAAGAAGACCTTCGATACAAGTTGAACGCCAAAAGAGCTTCCCAAACAACTGCGGCATTCTCAGGTGCACCTGGGGTAACCCGCGAGTTCATGGAAAAAATGGAATACCTCGAAGCTCAAGTGAAGCTCCTTTCTGAAAGACAAAACCCCACCAATGCTCTAGCACCTGCAACGTATAACTCGCCATTCACCATGGAGATTCGAACTGCGGTTCTCCCGAAAGGGTTCACCATGCCTCAAATGCAACAATACTCGGGCATCTCAGATCCCGTGGAGCATGCTGAGTTATATCGTGACCAGATGCTGATTAAAGGAGTGGGTGACAGTGCTATGTGCCGGATGTTCCCGCATACCCTCACCGGACCGGCCAAGTCGTGGTTCCAAATGTCAAGGTGTAGTGTATCCTCTTTAGACCAACTCCTAAAAGATTTTGTTCATGAGTTTGGTTATGCTTCCTCCCAAGATATAGCATCCTCCAAGCTTGCTTTTATAAAACAAGGGGAATCGGAGTCATTAGCTGAGTATGTAACCTGCTTCCACCAAGAGGTGTTGCGCACGGGTACCTTTGGTCACCAACATACTCTCACTCATTTTGAAAAGAATTTGCGCTTGGGGAAGTTATGGCGGTCATTTCAGAAGCACCGCCCTCTTTCATATGGGGAAGCTCATTCTCGAGCTCTACAACGAATAGAAATAGACGAGAAGTGTCACCTGAAGTGGGAAGAAGATAAAGTGATAAGCCGCAAAAAGGGTGCCTCGAGAAATTCAGAAACCTAACTACCTATAATACCAGGGTACCCTCTGAGGGCTTGTTGGGGGTAAATTGAGAAAAATGATGGATAAGTAGGTAGGACATGAAGCACAAAGGCCAACTCCACATGAAAGGAATAATTATGAACCACTTACGGAATGCCACCATATGACGGAAATACCACCAGCAAAAGAGAAGCACTTTACTTCTTTCAGTTTACTTTATTTATTTTCCATTAATGATTATGTGTTTGATATATGTGGTCGACCATATGGGGTACCCAGAATACCCTAAATTGATCGGTTGCACTTTTTAATTCTCCAAGTCTCTAATGACAACAACAAGTGATCCTAGGATCCCCTATAGTCTCCTGAGGATAAAAAAATAGTATCATATTATGATCTATATCTCGCTCTTTATGAATGCATTCGCTTTACAAAATTTGATAATGTGTGCGCTTTTATTTGCTTTTTGATTATTTGATATGAATAAGTAGTATAAGAATATTTCGCCATTAAACTAACTCTATGTATTTCAGTAATGTTCTCATGTACAAGACAAAGACCAAAGATTGCTCCATTACAAGATAGCTTAAGGAACCTGGGGTATTTGACCCGACTTGATCATGAAGATCTGTTCAAGGTCAACACCAATAAAAAAAAACAATAAATTTAAAGAGGGAGGGTCAGAGAAGACCCGAGGGCGAGGTAAACCAGCATACCCTAGCGCCGTGAGGCTCCGTTAAGGTATGCACACGCCCACACCTCTATTCGGTCTGAGCTCAGAACCGAGGATAAATTACAGCAAATTTAAAGAGGGAGGGTCAGAGAAGGCCCGAGGGCGAGGTAAACCAGCATACCCTAACGCCATGAGGATCCGTTAAGGTATGCACACGCCCACACCTCCATTCTTTTACTTAGCTTAGTAAAGAATAATCAAACAAACGGCAATCACAAGAGTTGAATGCCTAAAAGAAATGAGGGGGGTAAGCATGCACCTCCATTATCTCATTAAACGCCTACTAGAAGCAGATGGCCAAAACAAGCATGTTTTTTATCAATTCTGCAAGAGAGGAGGCCAAGAAGGTCCCCGATAAAAATAATGAGGGGTACTTGGGGTACCCCGACGAACCTCGACAAGTCTACTCAAAGATGCGCCATAATGTCTATTTACGTCTTAGTTTTGCCAATTATGAATTTCATTTTATATTATGATGATGCTCGGATTGTTAAATTATTTGAGATACGCCACAATCTTTATTAAGATAAGCAGCGAGCATATCTACAAGGACCACCACGCAAGCGCCAAGAACATAACAGGAGGTACCTGGGGTACCTGAAGAACCTCCACAAGCCTACACAATCAATCATAAACAAAGAATGCAATGGCACAACCAAGTCAAGTCTGATATGGAAAGTTTATGTAAACAGTAACAAGATCGCCGAGGCAACCTTTCCAGGGACAAATATTCCAATACATCAAAAGCTCCAAAAATGAAGAAAGAAGGCTACTGAACTGTCTGAAAAGAACCCTAAATGATAAAAAGCGCAGAGGATCACGCAGAAGGGGAAACATCCTCTCTGTCATTCCCATCAACTGGGGCATCAGCAGGAACACCCGCGGCTAGAGAGGTACCACCTTCATGAACAGCGCTGGTGGAGGGGAGGTGTGCAGGAGGTACCTGGGGTACCCCAGAGGATCGCCGAGGACTTAGAGATGGAGGAGCCTGGGGTACCCTCTTGTCTTCAATCGCCTTCAGGATAGCTGCTGACTTGTCCACCCATTTCTCTACTCGGGGTACCACGAGTTCTGGATCTACACTCCAGACCTCTGTCATAATAAGAGTAAAGGCTTTGTCCATCATCTCTTTTTGGCGTGATGCTAGCTCATCATGCTTAGCTTCGACCTCTTCGAAGCCCTTGGATAGGCGGACATTCTGTCGAGTCAGATCCTCCAACCGCCCCTTTAAGGCACCGACCTCCCCTGCGAGCTTCTCCTCCCGAGAACGACCGAGGTTGAGCTCTCCTTTTAATCTCCCCACCGCAGTGCACTGAGGTACTTAAAATCGCGGCCGCGATCGAGGTAAAAGGCCGCCTACAACAAAAAAAAGAGGGAGAGAGAAAAGCAAAGTTGGTAACAAAAAAAAAAAGAGAAGACAAGGAAAAATAAGAGAGGGTGAGAATGAAAAAGCACTCACATCATGACAAGCCTTAAGCGCCCGACTATAGCGCTCATTCAGGTCTAGCCTATCCACCTCAACAGTCATGTCCGCAGAAATACACTCGGAGGAATGGAGAAAGCAATCACTCAGATAAGATATGCTCTTGTTCGCCACTGGATCAAGTTCGCCCTCCACGGGGTCCCCAGAGACCGTGAGCAACGAGCTAAACTTGCGCTTATGGGTACCTGGGGTACCCCGGGAACTGCCAAAAGAGAAATCAGGCAACTTCCCCTTGGAGCTTGGAACAGCCGGAGGTCGAGCACCCTTTGCTGAGGTACCCAAGGTACCGGAGGAACTGCCGCTCATACGGCTGAAGAAGGCATCAAAGTCCTCGGCACCATGATCCATACCTGTCCAGTGCCAAGGAGAAACAAAGAGGCAGATCAGGAAAATGGACATAAGAACCATCACAGGCGAAGAGACATACTAAGAAATGTAAGTTATAGCGGATAAAACAAAAGATATGCAGATGGTAGGGGCACCCCACAAAATGAGTGAAGGCGGGGTACCCCAGCAACACCAAGCAGCCATACGTGTATCGCCCCCTGAAGATGTAGAACTCCCATCAATCAAGCCAGCCATATCTATAACCCTTTTTTAATAAGGGATCCGGCCTCACCAAATTCCCGTGAACCCCCCAAGTGGCGAAGTAAGCCGCGGATAAACCTGCCGGCTTCTTCAACTGATAAAGCCCCCTCAAATCTCGATAAGAGATATCCTCCCCAAATACCTCCAACCACAATACCTCTAAGCCCGTGAGCAATCTCCAACCGGGTAAAGATAATTGTCCGGGAGCAATTTGCATCTCGCCTAACATTCTTCTGAAAAATGGCTGGAGGGGCAGGCGGAGACCTAAATCAAAGAGGTCAATGTGGAGGGCCACACCGCCAGAATGAGGGCTCTCGAGACGCTCACCATCGCGAGGTACCCTAAGACGCACAGAGGAATGTATTTTGTATTTAGCACTAACTCTATCTAAATCTCTGGGAGTGGCTGTCCTACCCCCCAATGAGTAGGGCTTGCGAGATATAGAGACAGAGGGGAAGACCAGGGGAGGTTCGGAACACCGTCGGGTAGGAGATTCGGGTCTCACTTTCGAACGAGTTCTTCTGTGGGCTGGCTTTGCTGGTTGTTTGCCTTTGGTCTTGGGTTTACTACGAGAATTGGTTCGAGATAACTTGGGACTAGTTGGAGGGGACCTGTTGTCATCACTAAGAGAAATACGGGTCGACTCAAAACGAGCCTCACTGACTCCCGCCTCGACCACTGCTATTTACCTTTTCTCCCTTTCATTTTTCTCCCCATCTCGCTTTCCTAAAAGTGAAAGTCCCTACATTAAGATATACAAACTCCACAAATTCCAAACTCCATCAATAAAAAACAAATACCAACAACCATCCAATCAAACAACCAACCACAATCCCAAAAAAAAAGGAAAAATGAGCGGGAAGATGAAAATCGAAGAAACAGCAAGGGAGGTGGACTGCCGCACGTTCAAGCAACCAAGATCTCGCCCACTGCCGTCCGGGTCTGACGCCGGAATCCGCTGCACTAAGAACAGACGCGGTTGCCGCCGAAACCACTGTGAACCGCCACGAATCGCCGAACGGAGAAGCCGCGAGCCGGAAACGCAGATCCGGAGCATCCGCCGTGAGCCACCGATCTAGCTGGAAACCGCAAGAAAAGCCAGCCAAGAGAGAAGAAAGGAAGAGAAATGGAAGGAAACAGCGCGGCGTCGCCGAACGGAGAAGTTCAATTAACGCCGCAGATCGAAGTCCGGATGCTGGCAGCCACCGAGTTGTTCGCCGGACCGGAAACGATGCAGGAAGAAGAACAGCCGCGGGCGTGGGGAGAAGAGAAGAAAGAAAAGAAAGAAAGAGAAAAAAGAAAAGAGAAAGAAGAAAAATTCCAGCCGTGGGCGAAAAAAAAAAGGGAGGAAGAAAAGAGAAAAGGAAATAAAAAGAATAGAAGAAAGAAAAGAAAGAAAGAGAAAAAAGAAAAGAGAAAAAAAAAGGAGGAAGAAAAGAGAAAAGGAAAGAAAAGAAGAGAAGAAAGAAAAGAAAGAAAGAGAAAAGAGAAAAGAGAAAGAAGAAAAATTCCAGCCGCGGGTGAAAAAAAAAGGGAGGAAGAAAAGAAAAAGGAAAGAAAAGAAAGAAGAAAGAGAAAAAGAAAATTATTTCTTACCTGCAAGCGGGTTGAAGACAAAGAGTCAAGACGAAGAAGTTGCGAAAAATAAATTGATTTTTTGAGATGTTCTGAGATTTTCAGAGTAACCTGGGAAAGTGAGATGGAGCATAGTCTTAAATTAAGTCAGAAAAAGTAAGTGACTTTTCTATACAAAGTCAGCGAGTTTTGAATTTTAAACTATGTGTCAGACGGCTGCCATTTCCCAAAAAAAACGGGAAGGGACACGAAGGCAACTATTCACTCACCACGGTATAAAATAAAAAAAAAAGGGGGAGGGATTTTTAGCCTAGTATTATGTAGAGTTTCACCAGAAAATGGATTTGCATGGGGTACTCCTCCAGTCCAACTACCCTCCAAGGTAAATTTTACATCACCACGTGTCGTTTCAACTACATAAATGAGTTTCTTCACTTCATTACATCTCGCCAAAAAGAAACTAGGGGATGTTGTTTGGGAAGAATCAAGAGGCCAATGAAGCGCCACGACATTTAAGGAGTTCGTTTAATCTGGTACCTTGGCACTGGTACTGAGATAGGTACTTGACTGCCACACCATGTAAAGGTATAAGGTCAAGAACATTTGTAAAAATACCCACGAGGATCGCTAAATCTAAAAAAAGATCGATAATACGATGGTAAATAAAGAATCATTGAGGAATTCAGATCAAGGAAGAGGAGATCATTGTTACGCCAACGAATCGCCAAAAGTTGTCATGATGACAATTGGGACCACCCACATTTCTCGCCACCGCAAATTTACAACGGATTGCAGAGACGTGACCACTCAGACACCCGACGTGAACTTGCTTCCCAAGTATGTTTGAGCGGCCGCCACACGATTTAAAAAGGAGAATATTCCCGATATCACTGAGAACGCTAATAAAATAGCGTAGACGACCGTGACACCATATAAATACTCAGGTTAATTTTGATCAAGTAAGTTTTTGATACACACACCAAAAAAGCACTAAGGTTTCTTCAACCTTAAAAACCTCCATTACCGAGAGCTTGTAAGCTCTCAAACCTGAGATAACTCCAACTCTGACTTGAGTTTGAGTGTAGCCGCCACCCCGACTCCACCTCCGACCTCGCTTTACTGCTTGCAGGTTTGTAGGCTCTTCCGCTCAAGTCACCGCTCCTTCATCTTCCTCATTCCAGAAAACCCAACATTTATTACCCCGAACAATGAGCGCCGCTCTCCCGTTAAATATAAATTTATTGTTCTTAGTTTGTTTTTGATATTTTCCTTGGCCCCAAAATAAGCTAAAAACAAAAAATATGAATAAATAAAACCATAAGAAAGCAAAAGAGAAGCGGCATCAATGGCAGCTCCTGAGTCTGAGCAAGTAATATTCATCGAAGAAGGAGATGATGAATACAGCGCCGAAAGTGGAGGGTCCGACCTGGGTTATGATTCGGATTTAGACCCGAGTTACAGCCCTCTTGAGGACACCCATGCCACCTTCTCAAAGCTCTCAATTGGGAAAAAGTCCAACTCTCGGTTAGATTTTTATTTCAACGATATTTAAATAAAGATATATTTTTTTCCCTTTTTATCTTGGCCTTGTTCTGATAATAGATTTTCTTTTCTTTTTCTAATTTTTTTTCATGTCCAGTATTGGCAAAGATTTGGACGTGGTTGTTGATGAAAATGAAGAGGAAGTAATCCAGAAGATCATTGAAGGTATATTTATTTATTTTTTGCAAGTAAAAATCAGAACTTTTGTATTGGGTAAGGATATTGCTTTAACAGAAATTTGAATTTTGGACAAATACACGATCAGTTTAAATAGGATTTTATTATTCATACATTATAAATCTGCAAACCTTAATGATCACTTAAGTGGGTTTTTAGTGTTTTTGGGTGCTTGCAAATTGTGGTGGCAGCGGGGCAGCAAGAGAAATTGAAAGTGGAGCAATGTAAAGTTTATTTGAGGAAGAATGGATTGAGATTGACCGGCAATAAAACCACGCTTATTCAGCGTATAAAGGAGCATCTAGAGTAATTTCAACTTTTTTTTGTGAACTAATGATTTCACTTAAGACTTATAACATTTTGATTTTCATTTTTTTTAATCTTTTGATACTTTTCAGAATCTCAAATGGTGGTGGAGAGAGAAGGTACCCAATCTCTAGCTTTGTACTGGACTGTAAAGGTACAAATTTGATTCATTAATTTACTAGATTTACAGGTCTGAAAAAAATGTCAGTTCATTGTAACACTCTTTGGTTGATTTGCTTATAATGCATTAGAATACAGACATCTCTTCAAGCCTTCCACCCTGATGCTAGTATAGTGTAGTTCTAGTAACCCTACTTTTATTTTGTGTTTGTTCTCTTTACTCTGATATGTACTGATTAAATGCAGGTGACGCCTGCACAGCCGACGTTGTTATGTTTGAACAGAATGTTTACGAAATGTAAGCTATTGTTCTACGACTCTGTTTATGTGCCGAAAATATAATTTCAATATAACTGGCATTTAACCTCCAATATCTGCCAAAGAATACTAATTCTGTCAATAGATTATTTGATTTACAAATGTAACGATGACAACAAATACTTTAGATTTGCTAGTACCGGCGTGCTCTTTTATCAAAGTTGTTCGCAACCGTTGAGTGTTTTGTTCTTACCTTATTTCTGCATCATTAATTAGGTTTAACACAGCAGCTTGTAGTCCTCCATGTGGCAAAAGGATTGTTGCTGGCCGCATTGTGAAAGAAAGCTATGGAGCAGCCAAGCAACAACATACATTTACAGTGAGTCATAAGCCTTATAAAATCTAGACTTTGGGAGTTTATTGGAAAGCCATTAATCATAGAAAATCTATGACTATTCTTGAACTGTCATGTCTTAAAACTGTTCAGTTATTGGGGTTTATGCATTAGGGTAATGATATTTCTTCATTTTGCGGTATGATCTTTTCAAGCACATTTGATGGATGGAAGTTCTCTTGTTGGTTTACCTACAATCGAGATAATTTTTCTAGGAGTAACTTTTGAACAGGCCGATGCTGTGTTTTAAATTCCGTCAAGATAATTATTGTGGTTAAAGTGCTGTTTTTGGCTAATCTTTCAGATAGAGGTACTTTGGAGCAAAGGGGAGAAGCCACTTCCCCCGCTTCATCCTCTTCTAATTAAAGGTCGAAACCTTTATCGTCTGAAGACCTTAAGACAGGTTTGCACTGAGCTGAAGTTTCTTCCTCCTATTATCTATTGATCCTTAAATATTAAGCCAGCTTTGCCCATATTGTCGCTGTCAGAGATGGGAAGACGAAGGGGAGAGACAAAAGGTTTTGATGGAGAAGCACTCAAGGGGTTTCATTGCAAGGTCTAATAGAGAAATCCGGATCCATGGAAAGATAAAGAGGAAATTGCTGAAAGCCAATAGGTATAATTTCATATAAAAATGAAGAAACTCAACCATGTTATTTTTAAGATTTACATGCTTATGTTGTTTGTTCTTCAGGATGTCCATAAACCAGGTTCCAAAAAGTTGCCAGTCTCAAATGAATTTAATTGCAACCGAAAAAGTGGAGATTCTGTCTCAACAACAGCTAGCCTTAAATATGGACCCTAATCAAATGAAGAATGGACCTCAGCAGCTATCAGTTCAACCTCAAAAACCAAGCTTATCAGTTGATCATAGGAAACTGGCGGTTCAACCTCAGCTTTCTGCTGATTCCATAAAAGCAGCAAAGCTGCTTTCACAATTGGTAGAGCAGGAATTGGCAGTAATGCAGAATAATTGCCAGACACAGGTTCCTCAGCATCCTATTGTTAAGCTTAGCGGCATTAGGGAGGCTCCGATCAATAGACAGCGATTGAAAAGCATTAACCATCATCCTCCAACATGTCCACCTCAGGAACAAAGCTCCATGAAACAACAGCTCTGCCCATATTATCCTAAAGGAAGATGCTATTTTGGAGACAACTGCAAATTCTTGCATGAACAGAGAGACAGTGGTGATCAGAGACGCGAGTACAGGTGGCATCACAGGCTGCCTAGACAGTTTGAAAGGCGTGGAAACTGAATATGCAAAAACATATAGATCGGTTACAATGTTGAATGCTTTAATTTTTGCTGATTGTATGCGTTTTGTTCTAGTTGGGCCATCCTACAGCAGGCCCAGTTCTTACAGTCTGACTCTAGACAGTAAGCCCGATTGGAATCAGTTTTCGTGTGAACATGACTGATTGTTTCAACAAAAGAATTGATATCAAGATTTTTTGTTAAATTTCTAAATTTTGTAAAATAAAAATATTTAAAATGAAACGCTTTATTTATGGTAACTAAAATTAATCTTGGTTCTCACTTTATTTTATTTTTATTCATATATATATATATATATATATACATATGAAAAATATTTGGTGTAGGAAAGGACGAGAGAAAAGTAAGAAAAATAATAAAGAAAAAGATAAAAAAGAGAGTGAGTAGGTAGGAAGAGAGAAAAATTTTCTCGTCTCTCTCTCGAGCACTACTCTATTATTGTGTTTACTTACTGGAGTGGGAGTGTGGAGTGCGGATTCCTTCCACTCCAGTGTTTACTTACCTATTTTAGAGGGGGAGTGGGAGTGTGATTCCGTGGGGCCCACTCCTTTTTGGAGTGGGGAGTGGGATTCCCACTCCCATGGGGAGAGGTGGGAGTGGGAATCCACTCCCCCTCTTCCATTTTTACCCCCTTTCAAAAAAATAAAATAATAAAATAATATTTAATAAAATAATATTATATTTATTTAAATCATATTATTATATTATTTTATAAATCATATTAATTAAAAATAATAATTTATATTGAATCTAAGTTAAAATTACTTAAAAATAATATTATTATACTCATAGAGAATTAATAAAATTAGTATGTATTCTTTTTATTTAAAAATATAATGTTATTATATTTATTTAAAAATACTAGTATTATATTTATTTAATATTAATAATTAATAATAATCAATATTTTATTCTAAAAAATTAATTTTATATTATTAATAATAACGTTCCATTTGTGCTGTTCTTAATAATAACTTTTTATTTACATAATTAAAATTAATAAAAAAATTATTTATATAATTAAGAATATTATTAATTATTATTAATTTTCAAATATAATAAAGTAATTATTTTTTAAAATCTATTTTTTATTAATTTTATAATTAAAAACTATAATTCTTTAAATAAGGGTAAAATTGTAATTTAAAACTATTTACTCCCAATTCAAGATAATGTAAACACATAAATTGGATTCTGATACTCCCACTCCAATGTAAGTAAACAACCTACTCCTACTCCCACTCTATACTCCCAATCCCAGGATTCCCACTCTTCAAGATTCCCACTCCAATCCAAAATGTAAACGCTATATATATATATATATATATTGGGAGAAGGCAAGTGATGGTACAATCCAACAAGAGAAAGTAAAAATAATAAAAACGTAAGGAATATACGGAGCCCGTATCCACGTCAAATGATAGAAGTTGATAAGATTATAATTGAAGGAAGGAAACACGTCAAATGACAAATAAGTAAATACTAATCCTTTATATGCTTCTTGACTTTGACTCTGCCTCCGCCTCCGTGTTGTAATCTGCTTCACGACCTTCATCAGTTGAAATTTTTAGTCATTCGGGTACATTTCTTTACAAAATTCTATTGTTTAAGTTTGATTAATAGTTATTCGAGTTGGTATCTTTATTCTCTCTCTTTCAGGAATTTTTAAAAAAAATTTCTGATGTCATGATTCTTAGGTATGTTTTGATTGTGCTGAACTTGCTCAACTGGACTGTGAGCTTATGTACGTGAAAAGCTAAATTGGATCATCGTGATCTTACTGATTTTGATAGATGTGAAGCGTTATTTAGCTGTTATCATGTGCTAGTGCGTTTGTGTTGAAAAACGGGGCACCTCTCTTCTAGAAGAGGGTGCACCCACAGTCCTCACACGGCACCACCTATTGCCGAAATGCTTCAAGGAGAAAATGAAGAAAGAAGAAGTTTGAAGAAGAAAAAGAAGAACACGGTTTTGACAAGAAAAAAAAAAATTTATTATTTTAATAGCCAATTTTGGCTATAAAAAGGGAAATTCCCCATCGGCTTAATTCATTCAATTTTTTCCAGTTTTATTTCTTCTTATTTTATTTTAGCTGTGGTCCTGTTTCTCCCATCAATTTCTCAACAGTATGTATGTCTGTATGTATCTTAGAAATTACGTGTATAATTCGATCATTGACAGACAGAAAAGTGCTTAAATGTTACTTTATTGTATCCAGTATATTTCTTGACGGTATTACGAGAACATTGTACACTGAAAATTTACACAAAGTAAACAATATTTCTGTTATAATTTTAAACAAGTGTTGTGTGTTATAGAGTGATCTTGAGAACCTTCTTTCTTTTTTTTTTGGCCCGGGGGGGGGGGGGGGGTGTGGAGGGGGTATGCAATGTTAGCATATGATTTGTTCACTTCAATGCCATATGTTGTTTACTCAGGGAGAGAAGTGTCACCTATTACAGGATTTTCTTGCTATATCCAAATGCTGCTTTAAGTTTCTTGAAATGAATTATTCTGATTTATGCATGCAGTATGTAGCATCTCGGATTGATTTACTTGAAAAGTTTATTAATGTCCACGTTTGCAGGTTCAAATGGCAGCTGAACCTGTTAATTTGAATGAGTTCCAAGAATTGGCAAGGCTGGCCCTTCCAAAAATGTATTATGATTTCTACGCTGGTGGAGCAGAAGATCAACATACCCTAAAAGAGAATGTGGAAGCCTTTCATAGAATTACGTAAGACAAATTAGTTTCAATGAGTAATCATAGAACTAGATTCAGAACTTTCAAATGAATTTTTATTATATCTCTCAGGTTTCGGCCAAGAATTCTTGTCGATGTCAGCAGAATAGATTTATCGACTACTATACTCGGTTACAAAATCTCGGCTCCCATTATCATTGCTCCAACGGCTTTGCATAAGCTTGCAAACACTGAAGGTCTTATTCCTTCTTCAAGATGTTCGTCATTAAGATTTTGTTCAAATTCTAACATTAAGTGTGTGTGTATATTCCAGGAGAGGTAGCCACAGCCAGAGCAGCAGCTTCATGTAACACCATAATGGTTTTATCCTTCACATCTAGCTGCTCCATAGAGGAGGTTGCGGCCAGCTGCAATGCTGTTCGCTTCTATCAATTATATGTAGTTGGCTTGTCTTGGGCTCTTTCTTTTTCTTTTTCCTTTTTTTTTTTAATTTTCCCCTCCTATTCTTAGTAGGAAACTGCTCATTTTTTTGAGCAACAACAATTTTCTTCTTTCTTATAATGTTAAAGGGTTTGAACCACACTATGGCGTCCTTTTTGTGAACAGGTATTCAAGAAACGAGATATAGTGGCTACTCTAGTGCAGAGAGCTGAAAGGAATGGTTTTAAGGCTCTTGTCCTAACTGCTGATACTCCAAGACTTGGTAGAAGGGAGGCAGATATAAAGAACAAGTGAATTATCATCTTTTTATATCTTTGGTTCTATGTATTCCAAGTACTATGGCATATAATTGAATTGAAACTTTGGTTAAAAAAACCTTTTAGGATAGTGATATGACAACATCAAAAGAAATATATAGTGCCCTTTTCCTTTTATTTGGGTACAGTAAACATTGTCTTTTGAATCTCTCTCAACAACATCTGCAGAATGATTGCACCACAGTCGAAGAATTTGGAAGGCCTCTTATCAACCAAAGTCAGCTCTGTGAGTGTTACTGTTTCACTTATTTATTTTTTGATATTTCTGGTTCTCAGCCAGCATTTACTTTTACTGCTTGTTTAAACTCATAGACTATCTATAATCCTTTAACTTAATGGATTACACTTTTTGCAGGATACAGGTTCAAATTTAGAGGCTTATGCTAAGGAGACCATGGATGCTTCTTTAAGTTGGAAGGTAGAGATCAGTGAAGTCTTTCACCTTTTGTATATCAAGAAAAAATCTGTCCAGGCTGTTTCTTTCCCTTGCTCGGAAAATATATCAAGAAAAAATAAGTCTATATTATTCAGCTATTTAGAACAAATAGATCATGGATGTTATTTTGCTTGGCTATTGATCTCAATACTCTCTGTAAAGTTTTGAGTCTGAAGAATATCATATGCTTCTGCAGGATATAGAATGGCTCAGATCTATTACAAACTTACCAATTTTGATCAAGGGGGTACTTACTCGTGAAGATGGTAAGATCAAAGCTCCATCTGATGATATGAGTATCTCTTTGTTTTGTTTTCCATGTAGCCGTAGACTAAAAGAGGATTCTTTTCCATTTATACACTGTGAGTCTCTAAGCCAGAGGTTCATTTATGCAGTGATTCAGTAGCGGGATTAGAGACTTAGAATTAAAATTTGTAGAATTGGAGATGCCAGTCATCCAAATGAAAATATTCTTGTTAAATATCCTCTCCTCACGTCGCTAACTATCTCTTTTATGAATTTCATCAGAAATATTTTCATTTTTTTTTTTTGTGAGTTCCTAATTGAAGATTCTTTGTTAATTGCTTGGTTTCTAAAATTTTCAGCGATAAAAGCTGTGGAAGTAGGTGTTGCTGGGATTATTGTCTCCAATCACGGAGCTCGACAGTTAGATTATAGTCCTGCCACTATTTCTGCTCTGGAAGAGGTGACTATATATTTCACACCACTTTTAGCATTCTAAACTGCAGACAATGTGATCTAGATTTGTATATAGATCTAAACTTACTTCACTTTTACAAGTACGTAAATAATTGTGAGAATTGTATTGATTACAAATATGTGTCAGTTTATTTTGATTAATGTTGATTAGTAGAATGCATTCTAAAATTTTTTTAAGACTGTAAAAGGGTATCCAAACTGACAACATTGCTGCTGCCATTGAATTTAACTTGAAAGGTTGAGAAATATCATATTATTAAGGATTACATAATTCTCCTAATTAATATTCTGAGTTTTAATTTAATGCATATGAATTAGGAAACAGGACATCGCAAATCTGTTGGGTGCTCATAACAATGCTAATGCATTTAGCTTTTACTAGTTCTCTGACATGTAGACAATGGAACTTGCCATTTCATGTATTAATGATGGAGATCTTGTAACAACACATTTTTCGATCTAACTAGCTCGATGTAGAAACGACCAGCATTTTGGAATAAGATATGTGTCCACTGACAACTTTGGATTATAAACTAGATTTTACCAAGGAAATCATAACCAATACAGTTTATACTTGTGAACCCTGAGCTTGCAGGTGGTTCATGCTGTTAAAGGAAGAGTTCCTATTCTTATGGATGGAGGAGTGCGGCGAGGAACAGATGTTTTCAAGGCATTGGCCCTTGGTGCACAAGCTGTACTTGTAAGCTTTACACAACTTCACCCTTAAGTTTTTGAATTTCAGTGTCTCTGGAGCCACTTTTCTTTTCTCTTTTGTTAACAGCTGATTCCAGGGACAAATAACATAGAAATTTATTTCAGCTGCAGTACTACTTTTGTTCAGGTCCTTATTTGGTTACTAAACAAATGTATGTAATATGTTACTCCAGATTGGAAGGCCTGTAATCTATGGCCTTGCTGCTAAAGGGGAATATGGGGTGAGACGAGTCATCGAAATGCTGAAGGATGAGTTTGAGCTGACCATGGCCCTTACTGGCTGTCCCAGTGTGAAACATATTACCAGGAACCATGTGAGAACTGAGCATGAGAGAATCCCTTCCATGCTGTAATCTTATTTTCTGTTGCAGAAATGTCTAAATGTATGGATGAATCAATCATTTAAACTAATTAAATTTGAATTATTTTTATGGTTTATAACATTCTTTTGTCGATTCATTTTGTGACTCTGTTTCCGTGCACCATCTAGGACAAGCTAGCAAAAGGCCACGGACCTAAAGTGCCTAATATGCGAATGCATCAAACAAAGTGAAATTTTGGTAAAATTTGGCTCAACGTTTCAGCGTGAATTGGTGGCTTCAACTCCTGCTCCCATATCCAAAATTATGTGAGCATCACAGAAAAATGAAGTTTAGCGGAACCCTTGTCAAACTTATGTATATTCTATCAAATACAAAAGAGGCCACAGCGGAACAAAAAGCATCGATTGCTGAATAACATGAAAATAAAAGGACTTATTAGTTGCTACATTAAAATAAATTGTTTTGGTATTTTGTATAAAGATAAAAGTTAACAGCATAACAATCACCCTCTTTTGCTCCAACCTTCTACCTTTGCTGTGCAAGACAGACATTAAAAGAGCAACAGAAAATATTTCTAGTGGCTAGTTCCTGAAACCAAGTGACAGAACAAAGGGTCATGATTCACGAATATCATTTAGAATCAGGCAATCCTGCCACTATTCCCTGATGTCTTTAATTGGGTCTGCCATCATCCTGCAACTGGTAACTTGGAATGATCCATTTCCTTTTTCTTGCAGAGCTTCAATAAGTGATTCAAGATTCGGAAATATCAAGGATGGTAAGGATTGGAAGTCAATGTTGCCTGCTTTAAAAGCAATGCTAGACTACATATACAATTCATTTCGTAAATAGTATGATGCCTCTTGACGAGAATTGAAGAAGGAAAAAATTAACCTGACCTTTGTTTAAAGCAGACAATATCATACTATTCAAGGTTTAACAATAGCGCATCCAAAGTGTCCTATCAACTTTCTTCCCTCAACGGCCTTTCGCACCCTCTCTGACTTCAATGCAATCTCCATTCTTTGAAAGTTGTATTACACTCTGAGAAGCACCTCAAGATTGAACAATAATGCTTATGATAGACTAAGGGAGTTGAAACTGTAAGATACAAAAGAGAACATAACTAAAAGCAAAAGTTTAAGATCACGTTTTCTCTCTGTTTCAAAGGGGAAGGTTCTGTCCGAGCCCCCATCTTTGGAGGCTTTGAAGTAATTGCTCTGCACTGATATAATTTTACAATTCTATTGATTAGTTGCTGTGCCTAACAGCCAGTTCTACATCCTGAAAATCAAGACCAGGAATGTAATATGTATGAGTTGAAGAGATTAACTTACCAAATATTTGATATCTGAAATGGGGCACGAGATATAACATTTGGGTCCTCTCCGGTATGCTTCTCACACCATTCTCCTGGAAAACAAAACCATCCACAATTTCTAGGTAAAGAGAAGAATACATTGAATTTACGTCTTTTTACAAATGCAGGTGGTTGCATATCTATTTTATATATGACAAAAGATTACAGGATCATGAAAAACCAAAAACAAATTCCAAAAATCAAACTATATAAAAACACGGAGAAGAGTTACCTGTGTGTCTGTTGCAGTTCAACAGCATAAGAAATCTTGATATGAGGGATATTTTTCCTCTCTGCTGTTCCCTTTTTATAAAAACACGGAGAAGAGTTACCTGTGTGTCTGTTGCAGCTCAACTGCATAAGAAATCTTGATATGAGGGATCTTTTTCCTCTCTGCTGTTCCCTTCTTATAACAATTTTCCAGCACAGTATATGAAATGATCTTCCGGTATAGTGCTTGAGGACAGTGATCATCTGGAAGTGTCTCTAATTTGGGGAAGAATCCAATTGTTAATGAATGAAGACTTGCCATGATTATATAATGACGCCCTCTTCCTCGTTTTATATTTCCACTCTTTCCATACTTTCATTTTCTGAAAAACAAGTCAATTCAATTTAGGAAAAGCAACAAACGGTTTGCCACGACTTCAATCTGTTCCCAAAAATTCATTCCCCATCTTTTCCAAGTTCTTCATCCTTTGTATAATCAGTGACTCAAGGGCTGCCAATTCTCCCAAAGGAGGCAATTGCACTAAGCTCATGCACCAATCTAATGTCATAGACGGTAACTTAGATAACAACATATCCTCAGCCGAGAAATCCCGTTACCTCTGTATTAAAAAATGTTTAAGCTCTCAAGATTTTGAGGCAATTGTAAGCCCCTCAAGACGGTCTTCATCATCCTTATTCTTCCTCCCTTTTTATCATTATTATCGAAACTTATACACACAGTTCTGTTTTGCAAATCTCATCCTTATTCACTTTTGCCAGCATTTTTTTTGGTAAGAGATCCCTAGAAGATGGATCAGGCTTTTCAGACATTCAAGTTTACCAGCCCTTTTTATCATCAGTTCCACCACCGACAATGAATTCACTTAGTGTCCAAAAACTAACTTCATCTTTCAATTCCTTTTGGCATGTAGCTAAGTGGAGTCCCAACATTTTCTCCATGCCTCAGCTTGATCAACTTCCCCATCCCTTGAGGCAAATTTCGGAGACTGCTATGCCAACTGAGCTCCAAGGTTTGTAAACTATACAACTCACACAATGTCTCAGGCAATCTTTTATCTTTTTGTTGTTAGACAAGTTAAGGTACCTTAGATTTATTAATCCTTTTATTCCTCTTGGAGCCACTTCAATCACTTTACACCAAACACTATCATGGTTACTCAAATCCAGGGTCCTCCGACATGTCAACTGATCAAACACCTCAGACAGAACTTTGCCCTTCGTGACATACCCTACCCGTCACGCTCAACCACAAGGCTGCGCGGTTTCTTTTGAGTGTAAGCTGAAATAGGAAAGAGGTCGTCACTTTCAAACATTGTCATTAAATTCTGAATTTTTTCATGAGAAGACTCTAAAATTAACACTTTTAATCAGAATCCTTAACCTCTGCATTCAAACTACCACTTTCTGTAAGAAACCGATCAAAATCATGCACTATGGAGTGCATCTGGCACCTTATTATTTTACCACTGAACTCATTTCTTTGAAAATCTGCGAATAAAGAGCATGAGGCTAAGTTTCCAAAGTACTTTTCTCCTCTTAACTCCATATCTTCCCTTCCCTCCAGCTTAAGATAACCCTGGGCCATCCATAACTTGACCTATGAATGTGTCTCTATCTCATAGTTTTTGGGAAGAAAGCATGGTACAAGAAGCATTTCCTCAATGCAAGTCATAGTAGTTCAATAATAAAGGCCTAATATGCTCATTTTCTACTCCGTCAAGTTCCCATATCTCCCTATCGAAGACACTTTTCCACTCAATTATGTTTCGTCTTAATACCCGAGAGGCTTCCTAGAATCTTTACAGCTAAAAGGCAAGCCATTATACTTAACAACAACCCCACTGTCTTCTAATTTTTGATACTCATGAAGGGCCCTTGCACAAAGTGCTTCTTGGCAGACCAATAACCAACAATCCTGATCGGTCAGTCTCCCTAGTGAAAGCATAGAGTTGGTTCCAATTTATCTACAATGTTATGCTCACTTTTGGTCAATAAAATTCTACTTCCTTTCGAGCCAGATTTCAGAGAGTACTTCGGTTGGTCCCAGTATTTAGGACGTTCATTTTACCACAAATCACCAAGAAAAGAGGGAATTTCTTTCTTTGGACAACTTCACTTATGTATTGCAACACAGTTTCCACTTCAACAAGACTTGACAACCTACTTTCCAAAGATTGAAGAATAACTTTTGCAACCCTTTTCTCATCCCTATCGTAAGAAGTAGATTCCCAAATTGCGATTGGCTTTCACGCCACTATCGTCAAAAACTTGCCTAGCTAGAGCTGTTTTCCCTATCCCTCTAATCCCTACAATCAAAATGGGAAGAAGGTTTGGCCTTGGCCCTTCACTACTTTTACTCAACAGTAACTCCAATATCCTGCTCATTTCATCATCTCTTCCATGCAATCCAAATGGATCAGCAGTAGTAACAACTGACCTACTCATTATGATTCGTCATTCTATCTCTCCAGTGCCACTCATCAAGTTAAATTTGAACCCATCTCTTTTCCAGCCATAGCATCTGCACTTTTAATCAGATTCTTTAACTTGAAACTTAAGTCGAATCGCAGAGCAACACGCAAATGACAAATGAAGGAATGTACCTTTGAAGCCTTATGATCAGTTTCATTTGCCAGCAGCAGTTTGCGAATCGATGTGTTGCACACACCCAATGCATCATTAAAAAAAAAAAATGTTGCCAGAAAGAGAAGGAGAAAAAGCGGGGGGGGGGGGGGGTGGAGTACGGCCCAAGTGGAATTGTGGGGACATCGGGTGAAAGTTTGGGCCAGGCTTTCGCACGAGGATATAGATATAATTTTAAGAAAACAAAGTTTGGGTCAGCTTCCGCCTTCTTTTTTTTTTTTTTTAAATGAATTTATAAATTAAAGTAATGAATTAAACTCTTAATTAATTAAGGGTATATTTAAATTAGAGAATCTAATAGTAAAAAAAATAAATTTATAAGTTTTTATTTATTTTATTTTATTTATTATTTTATTTTAAAATAATTATTTTTTAATTTATTGTTGATTTTAATAATTTATTGATTACCAACTCATTATAAGTTTACAATCATTTAAAAAATAATTAAAAAATATATAAAAGCCCAACACTGGTTTGTCCTGAGCCCAGCCCGCACTAGGCCTACTCTTATACTCTTCCTAACATGAGCATAGGCCTAGTTTTGAAAAAACCAAGCCCATGCCTGCAATTTGCCATCCTCAGTCAAATATGTAGTCATTGTAATAGTCATCTTGTTTATCCAGGCTTATTGATGCTCTAGTGAATAAATTAGTAAATTTATAGTAAAGTATAGAGCGACACTAATGTATATTAAAAAAGAAAAAAAAATAGTATTGATGTACTCATATTTTTACCAAACTCGACCTAATGACATAAATGAATAGATCCTAAGCTCGAGTACTCACATCTAACAACATATTTTAATTTAAATAAGATAAAACAATACAAGTCATAATTCTCATCAAACTCAATCCTATCAAGTAGGAGATAAGATTTCCTAACTTAATTGTACTTCTGATTATTAAAGGATAAATAGGCACATTGGAGAAGGGAGTACAATATCCTCTAAATCTTTCTCTTATTCTCTTTTTTCTCTCTCATGATTTATTTAGTATTGTCTCTAACTTGAGCATTAGAAGAGAGTGTACGTTGGTTAGACCATGTTGTTTTGCAAGATTCCAACCACCAAGCTCTTCACTCTCAATAATAGCAATCACAAGGATATGAAGCTCTCTCAAGGTCATAGACCTCAATCTTATAACACATAACGTGGCCACTTGCTCATGCGCCTCAATCTTATAACATGTAGCTTGGCAACATGCTCTTGGCCTCGATCTCATGTCATTCAACATATCTCTAAGACATTTGAGTTGTCCTCCTATCATTCAAGACTTTCTCATGACATTTGAGAACTCATGATAATCAACAAAGATAACATGAAAAACTAACATTCTATAAACTTTATTGGTTCACAACATTCACTTGTAAACTTATGAATACTATAAACTAAGGGACTACTAATATACTTGTATTTTCACCAAATTCGACTTGATGCTAAAAAAGATTGATCCCAAGCCCAAGGACTCACATACAACATGTTCTAATCTAAATAAGAAAAAATAATATAAACTCTAATTCTCACTAAACTCAAGTCATACAAGATAGGAGATAAGTTTTCTTAACTTAATTATACTTTTAATTAGTTCTCTTAAATAAAGAGGTCGCCACTCAAAGGTATATTAAAGAGGGGGTACAATATTCTCCAAGCCTTTTTTTTACTCTATTTTCTCTTTTTTATTATTTATTTATTATCGTACCACTCTCGATCTTTGACTTAAAAATTGGAAGGTCTACGTCAGTAACATCCCCGATAAGTTCTGATGGGTTATTGTTTTGCAAGATTTCCACCACAAGCCCTTCACTCTTAATAATGACTATCTCGATGACAAGACATCAAGTTTTCTCATAGTCTGTTCCCTAAGTAAAACAATTCTTTCTCAAGTCTTCATGTATGGTCAATGTATCAACAAGTACTGCTGGCTTGTTACCGTACCATGAACATTTGTTTTATGGGTGCATGGAAATGAATTAAAAGTGTGATTAAGGTGTACCGGCTGCATCTCACATCTACTATATTTTTCATTATTGGTAATATTTTTTCGTTGTATGGCACGACTCAAAAGTGGTTCATTACTCCTAAGTATAAAAGTGAAAAGTCATAATATAATCTAATGATTATGAGGTTGAACCACAAGGGATTTAAAAAATCTAGTAGTTAATTATTAAATAAAAATAATTACAGAAAAAATTTAATAAGAAATAGTCTAAATTAAAAAAACGATATGGTTACGGGATTCATAGTTGGTATTCAAATCATTATCATAATAGTCTCTCATATTTATATTTATTTTATTTCTTTCACTAGTTTAAATATTATATAACTTATTCTTAACTAACCACTATATGGATGAATATGGGATTAAGTGCCTAATGTGCTATAGTTGTATTGAAATGTTGTCATTATAATATTGGTGTGTCAACATTATGTATAGATACTCACATAAATTTAAGGGGGATCTCGATCTACAAATTAACACGGAATGAAAATAACTAGTAGAAAATATAACTTATAACTATGTAAATAAAAACAATAAACTTAAAACTTACTTAAGAGAATAATTAATTTCACAATTTAAATTATTGAGCTTCACCCTTTAATTTAGCTGAGAAAATTAATCGCTCATATTGACCAAAAAAAAAAACACTCATTTTATTTAACAAATTTATGAAATACAATACAAAAAAATTGAAAACAAAAGAGAAGATGAGAGATTTTTCTCTAGAATTCAGTATAGATTTATGCCTAATTTCTCTGCAAAACTCACCTCGTATATTTCTCTATAAATACTCTAATTCTCTCTACAAATCTGTACTCAAATTTGTGAGAGCTCTTGCCTTGATGTAGGCAAACATTGAGTTGATCAAATATGGGCATTAACATGATATTTTTTGTGAGTTTGCAACCACAATCTTTAGATGAGTTTTAGTGATATAATCCTAGGTCTAAACTGGCAACCATTATGGGTCGTTAGATTCAACAAATCGATGGATACAAATGAAATCAAAGTGGGACCTCTGTTTGTTCAGTTGTCAAGGTGGTTGAAATATTAGATAGGGGTGGCAATATGGGTCAGGATTCGTTTATTCGATTCGATTCGATGTGAATTAAATGGGTTTGGGTTTGAAAAAATTGATTCGTTTAATAAATGGGTCAATTCGATTCGATTCGCTAATTAAACGAATCGAATGCGGGTTTGAAGATTTGGATTCGTTTATTCGTTTAGGATTCGTTTAATAAATGGGTCATAAACGAATCGAATACAGGTTGATTCGTTTAAAATTCGTTTATTATTCTTTTAATTAAATTATTTTTTTGTCCTTAAATTTATTTGAAAACATTTTAAAATTTGAAGGTCAATGCTGTAATTTATTTGTATTTTTTATATTTTATTTTGCTTAATTTTGTTTATTAAATATATTTTTCTAAACGAATTATAAACGAATCATGATTCGATTCGATTCGATTCGTTATGGATTCATAAAGAATAAACGAATAATAAACGAATCCAGATTCGATTCGATTCGTTTATCAATTCTATTAAACGAATTAAACGAATCGAACCGAATATTCGTTTAATAAACGAATCGAATCCGAATCCTGAAATTTCAATTCGTTTAATAAACGAATCGAATCCGAATCCATAGAATTTTGACCCAATTCGTTTATGATTCGATTCGAATTCGATTCGTTTATTCGTTTTGCCACCCCTAATATTAGATTCATAGGCGTTAAATCTAGTGTAACAAGGTGCACATGAACTCAGACATGTAGCACAATCTGAGCCGTTCATAGTTAAAAATCCTTCCAAAGGTTTCTAAATCGTTGGAGTCCAAATTTCATGTCCCTTTTTTTCGGTCCAAACATCATGAATTTAAGGATTTCCTACAAAATCCAAAAAATCATATTTAAAAACAAATAAAAATAGACAATTTATAAACTAAGCTATTGATTTGTAAATATGATAAAATTTTTTGTATTATCAACACTATAAGTGAAAAATGATAATTTTAACTTTTATTAAATATACATTTTCTAGTATTAATTGTTGTATATATATTTATGTTCTTTATCATGTTTATCATGAAAACTTATTACATATAATAATAATATTGTCTCTATTAACACAAAAAAAAAATGATGGATGCACAGTGTAACTGATGCAGTGTAGTAAGACTCATTAATCAAAGCATCGATTAATAATAATAAATCAAGTAAATCTGATTATTGAAAAATAACTTTCGTCTTGTGATCTTTTGAATTATAACATTAAATGGCTAAATATATATAAAAAAGAAAGAATAGGTAAATATAAAAAATATCCTTTAGAGACGACAGGTAAAAAAACACAAAACTGACAGTAAAAGCCAAAAAAGGGGTGCTTCTAAACTTTTATCGATGGCTTTTTCTTCTTAAATCGTGAGTGAAATGAGCAACACTGTTGCTTCTTGCTCATTGTCATTGGAAAAATGCGTGTTGGCTTGTATGCTTTTCCTAAATTTTTTTCTTGCCAGCTGCTTCTTGTTTATTCATTTGTAGTTATGCTTTTCTTTACTTTCATTTTCTTTTCCTTTTGCCTTTTTTTTTTCCCCCCCTTGATCCTTTACTTTTTCAGATTCCGATTCTCATATTACCTGTAGCTGCTTTAACACTTTGTCGCACTGGGGGGAAAAAAAGGAAAGCAGATGCGCATCGAATTCAGTCCGTCAGATTCAACAAACGGCGAGATTTGAGTTTGCAAATTTGACATCGTCTAATATAAATTTAGGGGTCCGGCTGTGGGGATCAGGATCCTCTCCTGATCTGAGCACTCCTTCAGCATTTCGATGGCGCGTCTCACCCCATATTCCCCTTTCGCTGCCAGGGCAGCCAGGCCTTCCAATTGCAGTGGCCATGTTGTCAGTTTGGACTCCCTTTACAGTCTTAAAAAATGCTGAGAGTTCATTCTACTAATCAACATAAGTCAAAACAAACTAACATGTATTTACAATCATTATGATTCTCACAATTGTTTACAGACTTGTAAAGCCAAGTAAGTTTAGATCTGTAGACAAATCTAAAACATTTTATCTGCACTCTGCAGATGAGAATGCTAATAGAGCTGTGAAACGTATATATAGTCACCTCTTCCAGAGCTGAATTAATCTAATAACTGGCGAGCTCCGTGATTGGACACAATACTTTTAGCTTTGTATATTAATTAACATCCATGTCACATGCATGGTGGCACTCGGTGAATACTTTAATTTTATATTAGCATAGCATTCGGGTATAATTCCTAAGACTACGCTTGTTATATGTATCACGATCCTGGAGTTTTAAAAGCCAAGTATGTTGATTTTTGTGAAATGAGACTTTTAACTCACAAAATTGATATTTTATTGGACACTTCAAATTCTTTAGCTTTTCTGCATAATGATATTGGTCTTTTGCCTTCTTAATTTCATCATCCAACAGAGCTGAACACCCAAGGATTATATGAAAGAGTGATGATATTTAGCCACCAGCAGCACATAAGGAAGTCAGAAATGACGGGCTGGCTGTGCCACTTTGGCTTTTCATTTTCAAAATTAAAAATAGATTTTTTCAATTAAAATATATTAAAAGTAGAGTGCTGCTAGGTATCAAGAAAGGCGAGAGAAACACGAGAGAAACGGGGGCTTTGGCTGCCGTTTTGCTTCTCTCGTTTCTCTCGCAAAGAAAACAAAAAAATTTGTCACGTGGGCTCTGCTTTTTCTCATTTCTCTCACTTCATTTTCTCGTTTCTCTCGTTTTATGCTTTTAATTTCATTTCTCTCGTTTCTCGTTTCTCTCAATTTCATTTCTCTCACCAGGCACTCGCTTTGCTCATTTCTCTCTCAATTTCATTTCTCTCACCAGGCTCTGCTCATTTCTCTCACCAGAAACCCAGAAACAATTTCATTTCTACTCACTCCGGCTTTGCTCTGCTCTTTCTCATTTCTCTCAATTTCGCTCAGCTCACACAAATCGCCGGCAACGAATCACGGCCCATCACGGCAGCAACCATTCTCTTCCACTCTTGTCTCACCTCACACAAATCACTAGGAAAAGTCACGGTCACGGCAGCAAGGAACCGGTCACGATCTGAAACTCTTCCAGCAACCGGTCACGATCTGAACGCCTCCAGCAAGCGGTCGCAAGAAGGAACCGGTCACGATCCGAAACTCTTCCAAAGAATCAACACGGCGAAGCGGAAGCAGACTTGTTCTCTTCGGCTCTATCAGCTTTTGTTTAAGTAAGGAAAATGGTGCTATGGTGCTTTCAACTTGTAAATTTTCTGTTAATTTTCTTATATTTGCTCGGCAAACAATAAATAAATGAAATTTATTCAAGGCAAGAAATGTTAAGTTTATGTGATTTTGTGTAATTAGTTTCTGGATTTTATTTTTTTTACATATCTTTTGCAGGTTGGAAACAAAATTGAAAAATTATTGGTTGATGTATGAATTAATGTTTTCACATTTCTGTGAAAAATGTAATTTTTATACAAAATTTAAAAGTAGTTTAATTGTATGAAAATGGTTGAATTTGAGCTTACTGTGATGTACGATTACTGGGATTTTGAGAAATTTGTATGAATTATGGGTTTTTATAAGTTTGAATTTAGTTGTGTGTTTATTGAGCTGTTGTGGTTTATGTTGTGACATTAAAAGCATAAAACGAATGAATTAATTTAAAATCTGTTTGGTTATTGATAAATGATAATGAATTTAGTTTTATTTAAATTTTATTTGGTTTAAAATTGTTTTAATTTTAAATTTGTTGAAAGTATGAATGTTAATTATTTATTTTGTAGAAATGGAAATTTATGAAAATGAGCATGCAATCGAAGGTGTTCAACCGAAAAAATATGAGCCAACTCTTGGTATGTTGTTCGACAGTCATGAAGAGATGTTTGAGTTTTACAAGGCATATGGTAAACAAGAAGAGTTTCCCGTGAAGAAACTAACTAGTAAAAAAGGGAGCGACGGGACTGTAAAATATGCAACCTTTGCATGTGGTCGAAGTGGCAAAGCAGATAGTAGAGCTACTAATATGTTGAAGCTGAAACCAGTTGT
This sequence comes from Citropsis articulata, assembly GCA_030449925.1. Taxonomy (NCBI): domain Eukaryota; kingdom Viridiplantae; phylum Streptophyta; class Magnoliopsida; order Sapindales; family Rutaceae; genus Citropsis; species Citropsis articulata. The sequence continues at coordinate 15,422,801 of JASUUH010000210.1, forward strand.
GAAAACTGGTTGTGAAGCTAAAATCGGAGGATGTGTAGATGAAGAGGGAAAATGGATTCTCCGAGTTTTAAACCTACAAAGATAATCATGGGTTGAGTCCGACAAAGCACGATATTTTCCTTGTAACCGAGAATTAGTGCAAGTGTAAAAAAGCGTATTGAAATGAATGATTCATGGAATTAACATTGCTAAAAATTTTAATTGGTCGGTGGGCATGAAAATGTGTCATTTTAGAAAAAGATTGTAGAAATTTTGTTGATAAATCAAGACGACATACTTGGAGAAGGAGATGCTATGGCAATTTTAAAGTACTTTGAGAAAAACAAACATGCAATGGATTTTTTTTAGCATTGACTTGGATGAGCATGATCGATTGAAGAATGTATTTTGGGCGATCCAGAAGTAGGGCTTATAAATATTTTGGAGATGTCACATTTGATACCACATATCTTACGAATAAGTATGACATGCCGCTTTGCCCCTTTTGTTGGAGTTAATCATCATGGGCAATCGATTTTGTTAGGATGTGGATTGATTTCACGAGAATACGGAGACATTTACATGGCTATTTGAGGCATGGCTATCATGCATGTCCGGTTCCGCCTCCCATTGGTATCATTACGCATCAAGATAAAGCAATGCAAGGCAATTGAGCATGTTTTTCCTAAGACTAGGCATCGATGGTGTTTGTGGCATATAATGAAGAAGGTGCCCGAAGTTGGGGTTTTAAAGAACGTGAAGGTATTATTTCTTCCTTACTTCGTTGTTTATGATTCGTTGAGTCCCGCCGCATTTGAGAAAGATTGGCATGACATGATTAGAACATATGATTTATGGGATAATGATTGGTTAAATGGGTTATACGATGAGAGGTTTCATGGGTTCCATGCTATTTGAAAGACACATTTTAAGTGGAATGTCAACAACTCAAATAAGTGAAAGTATGAATGCATTTTTGATGGGTTTGTTAACTCAAAACAAATTTAAAGCGCTGAAGCAATGTGAAAATACATTGCGAAGGAAAGCTGAATTGAAATGGCAAGCAGATGCCAAGTGTTTCAGTAAAAATACTCCAGATATAACAAGATATGAGATGGAAAAGAAAGTTGAGAAGATGTACACCATTTCTAAGTTCAAAGAATTCCAGCAAGAATTAACTGCACTGATGTATTGTGATACAGTAGATTCTGTTGGGTCAATATATGAAATCAGTGAATCATATGGGTAAGGAAAGAAAAAAAGCTTGAGGTTGTTTTTTATAAAACTGAATGTAAAGTTAGCTGTATCTGCTCAAAGTTTCAGTTCAGGGGAATTCTTTGTAGACATTCCCTTTCAGTGCTGACGGTGTCAAGTACTTCCGGAGATTTATATTTTATCAAGGTGGAGGAAAGATGTGAGGAGATGTTATATTATGTTGAAATTTATTTATGGTGTGCTTAATTTATCCATTCAGCAGGAGAGTTATGGCTAAATGTACCGATTTCACCGAGGTTGCAAACATACCACGATGAGAGTAGTTACAAATTTTTGTTGGATTGGATTAATAAAACAATGAAGGATCTGCCTAAGCAAATTCGGTGTGCAACTGCTGAAACAACCGCCACTGGTGAAGTGAGTTGTAGCAGCAATAATATTGAGAATGTAATTAATGATCCAGTAGCAGCACGTCGTAAAGGTCGCCCTCCTTCTTTAAGGAAACAGTCATCACTGAGGAAAAAACCTGCTCAAAAGAACAAGATTGCCGAAAAAAATAAGGTTTGTTTATATGCATATATATGTTTTCTAATTTCATTTTACCATAATTTTTTCTTAATGTTATTGTACATTATAATTTTGCAGGATTTGCAAGAAAATATTTCAGCATCTGTTGAAATGCCTACTGAAATCTCCACACAACAGAGCAACATTGCCAAGGTTATAATTTTTTATTGTTTTTATTATAAATGTTAGTTCAACTATTTTAAACATATGTAACTAATTATGTTCTTGAGTATATGTAGACGTTTCAGGAAGGAAGTACTGTTAATCCAAATATCAATCAGTACGTGAGTTCAGGCTATTATAATGTAAGCAATAAATTCACGAGTAATGAAGACAACTTTAGCAATTTAATATGAATTGACATAGTTATTTTTTAGGTACCTATTTATCCAGTTCAAGTTGGTGCAAATAATATTTATCATCCATTTCCTTATAGTTGGCATACAGTAAGTATACTTATATTTTAAAATTTCATTACGCATATCAGATTGTAAAATTTTATATTTTATTAATTTTATTTGACAATGTCCTGATATTTTTATAATGATTCATAATGTAAAATTTCTTATGTATTATAGCAACCAGTCCCACCATACGCTGTACAGTCGCATTATTCTTCTCCTTCGATGATGTATGAAGGATCCGGAAGTGGAAATTTTCAACAATTGTTACATCAACAATGTAATGAAGACAACAACTGTCGCAATGAAGACAACAATCGCCGCAATTGATGTGTGACTTGTATTTGTTTCAATTATTTTCACTATCATTCTCGTTGCATTTGGCTTCAGACGATAACTTGGTGTTTGACTTGGGTTTATTTCGATTACCTTTACTATCTTTACCTTTAAATGTTCTTTTTATTGATTTCTGGAAATAACAAACCTAAGGCTTCAACCGATTGTTTTCAAACCTGCCAAAAATAAGCCACTGCATATAAACGGCTAACCGTTTTTGGTTAAGCTCTGCTAAAAAAAGAGGTTATTTCTTACGCCTTAACCGTTAATAATCACTGGAATTTAACGGCGACCCGTTAATGTGTTAACGGTTACCCGATAATATTCAATAAGTGTTTTAACCCTAAATCTCTTACCGTTTAAAGCAAACCGGTTAAGCTGGTTGTTTTTAAAGGCTCCTGGAAATAACCGGTGAACCGTTAACAGGGAAACGGAAAATCGTTAATATCCAGAGAGTCATGCTTTGTTAACCCTTAACCGCTTAGTAAAAACGGAGCTGAATTGTGTTTTCAAAAGTTTCTGAACTTTACCGGCGAACCGTTAATAGGGAAACGGATAACCGTTAATTTACAGGGAGCCATGTTTTGTTAACCCTTAACCGATTAGTAAAAACAGAGCTGAATTGTGTTTTGCAAAATTTCTGAACTTTACCGGCAAACCGTTAACGGGGAAACGACTAACTGATAATTTCCAGAGAGCCATGTTTTGTTAACCCTTAACCGATTAGTAAAAACGGAGCTGAATTGTGTTTTGCAAAGTTTTTGAACTTTACCGGCAAACCGTTAACGGGGAAACGGCTAACCGATAATTTCCAGTATGTTATTGTTTGCTAAAGCCTTAACCGTTTAGCCAGAACGGATAGAAGATTTTTGTTGTGCAGGTCTCTGGATTTTAACGGCGACAAGGTAAAGACTAACGGTCAACCGTTAATTTGAAATCCAGCACAACGGAAACGTTGACCAGCGCAAACGGTTAACCGTTAACGGGTAACGGCGATCCGTTTTCTGGAGAATAAGTCAATAATGTCTAGTTTTTAGCTCCAAATCTAAATAAGCTCATTCAAATCAAATTCAAGATTGATCACAACACGACCATTGAGCTTATACACGTTTATACAAAATTTTTAAAAGCATAAACACATTCTTGATGCCATTCAATTTGTTGGTTTCTAAACATTTTCTACTCGCATTCTGTACTAAATGGTCAAAGTTTCAAGGAAAATTCAGATGTGAACATGGTCAAAAACAATAACACAGATAGGCCATATCCGAAAAATTTGTAGCTCTCCATATATGGTATTTAATGCTTGGGAAAATCACACAAGACCCTCCACGCGCACTTGCACAAGCAAAAATCTTCACATTTTATGTTTTTGAATTTATTCCACGATGGTTGATCCAATATTTAGTTTAGATTGGTCTTTTCAAAGCATAGTTTGGAATGATAAGATATCAATAAGCAGAATCCTTACATTTTCTCTCTTGTCAGCAGAAATCGGAAAAATCGAAGGTCATGTCGCTTTTGGAAGTGACTATATACATAAAGAACAATAATAATAATAACTACAATAATAAAATTTTCACTTAATTCACAATTTTTTCAGTACACATTACAAATTAAAAGAACATAAAAGAAATTCTTAAATATACAACATAGTAAAATTATCACAAGTATTCTAATGAAATCATAATTAAACAATCCTCTCTGCGCTTCACATAATTGAATCTTAACAGATAAGCATTCAATCTCCAATGTCAACTTTCTAACTTCCTCCACTAACAAATCAATTTTTTCTACACCGGATTTACGGTCTTCTGCCCATTGAAAGTTCTTACATCCTCTACACTTCCAAAATTTACGATTTGGATTCTTTGTAGTACGTGACGTTAACAACCCCATTTGCTCACCGCATTCATTACATATTTGCAATGAATTTCGGGTTTCATTTGAACTAGATGACATTGTCATTAATAAACAACTTAAGCTGTCAAAATATAAACAAAACAAAGTATTAACACACACAAGCTTGATGATTATCAATATAATTGCATTAACAATATAAACAACTTAAACTGCCAAACATAAAGTGTACTGCCGGCTTAAACTTAGTTTTCTTAAGCTCAGTTTCTTTTCATAATATAATTCAGTAGTTGATGAAACTCATTCAGTCCTCCCCAAGGATTAATTATTCAATGCAAATACCATTGCCACAAGAATTAGCCCCATCACAAATTTCATTCATATCATACCATACAGTGCCATTTAAACTGATCAAAATGAATAGGGTGACTAAAACGAATTATAAATAGTAAGCATGCTTTACAGAATACCTCCTTCCCAAGCAAAACTAAACAAGATAAGTAAACCTAAAAATCCCAGGGAATGGTCACGACATATGCAACAATGCGTCTCACCCTACGATGCAGTTTAACTCTTATCTTCATTTTCAAATCAATATTGATAGTCACATTTTAAGCGGTTTTCCTTGGATTGGATTAAAAATCACCCGCGGGATTTTGTCGATTTGCAAATAGAAAAGATCTTTAGACTGAAAAGTGATATAATATCCATTTAATGAATGATAAAATAATTAAATAAGTAATTTGAAAAATTATGAATACTTACAGTCAATAATTGAATATCGTTGCATCACAATGTAGAAATTAAATTAATTTCGCAGATCACACGCTAATAATAAAATCGTAAAAGACAAATTTTTGGTCAATCACAAACAGAATTTAATGAAAGGAAAATGTAATTTGAAAATTAAAACGGGATTTCACTGTGCACATAATGTCCTCATCATAAACACTTAACCAAACATAAATTGAAAAATTGCAGAGCTTGAGATTATTTACCGGAGAAGAGGAAACTTAGTGATGACTGGGATGAGGACGGATTTTGGCTGATGATGCGTGCGTGTGCAGAAAGAAGCTTGAGAGACCGTGACCGTTGGAAGAGGAACCGCTGCCGCTGCTGGTGATGGCTGGGTGAGGAACGGTTGCTGGTGCGTGGGAAAACAGTGAAGCTGGTGATGGCTGGAATGAGCCACGGTTGCTGGTGCGAGGGAAAACGGTGATGGCTGAGATTGAGTGAGAGAGTAGACGTTGCCGGTGATATTGAGTGAGAGATTTTGCTTGAGAAGGAGGAACGGTTGCTGGTGCGAGGAAAAGAGCAAAAAGAAAAGATAAGATAAGATATAATTTTAGTTGCGTTTTGTGTATCAGTTGGTTGTATGATATTAATATGACGCTCAATGATTGATGTTAAAATCCTTCTTCTATTTTTCTTTCAGTTAGTATTGGTGTTGAAATTTATCAAAGATAAATGATTGATGTACAAGTTTTTGTTTTTTAACATGATAATGATGCATGCTGATATGTAAACTGAAGATTTATGCTGAAGGTTTCATGATTGATTGCTGTACAGGTCCAAATCCACATTTTATTTACTCTGAGTATGTGAATAATGATTATTTAAAGCAACGATGATGGTGAATGCAATTGAAAGAGTAGTTTATAACAGAGACAGAGCCATTAGGACAAGAAGATTAGTATAGGCAACATGAATGGCTTAGAATTAATGCCAAATTTAACCCCCCCCCCCCCCCCCCAAAAAAAAAGGATCGGATACAATTGTTCACTTAAATAAATTTGCACAAGGAAATCGCTATGCCTAAAATACTTAACACAATGGAGAAAATAATCCGGAAATTTCAACAATCATTCTTGACTTCATCAGTTTGTAAGCACACGTCGCATGTTTCCACGTTAGCCTTCTTAATTTCTAACGTAGCCGAAGTAGGCAAACTAGTCATTCATTTCCTTCTCATCATCGTAAGCATTTTATGCTAATTCCGTATCCAATAATGATTCATAGGATTGGAATAAAATTACCTTAAATCCATTTACCTGCCTTTGACAATCCAGCAAAGATTTATATATGTCTGCTTACATTCCTCAACCACAATGTAATTGGTACATCGAGCCATTAAGTTCCTACATTTGAAAAAAATTAAATACAAATTAGCAATACAAAGAGAAAAGAAAAGATGCATTCAATATATGCTATAATAGAACTTGTTTTCGTTCTAATCCGAGTTGGGTTATTTTTCTTGGACATGATCGGAACAACCAGCAAAATAGTTACTCTAAACTAGTAGCATAAATTCTGTATTTTTAAGGCATATCAAGAGAAAAACGACTTTAATATTTCATTTTGCAATTTCATTTCTCAGCTGCTAAACCATAATACTCTGTCCATCATTTGAACACGCTGCAGGCCCCCAAAAAGTTACAATTATATCAATAGTGCCATGTTTAATTGGGCCATTTAGAAATGAAGAAAATGATCTTATATCACTCTCTTTTTAGACCTCTTTCATAACATGAATTTCATCATATAACATCTATATTTTATGCAACGAATATCCCCTATATTATTTATTGGCGGATTAATATGTTGATTCTTGATAAGCTTGCAATATTCAAGAATATTCAAGTTTGTTTTCATCATTACCAACTACAAGCAAACAAATAAGTACTTCATTATATCTTAAAGGTATATTTTCCTAATTCATGTGCATCACTCAATTGATAACAACAAATAACGTCTTAAGAAAAGCGATATTTATAACGTACCTTAAAGTACATTAATTAAGCTATAGGAAATTAATATACTTTTTGAAGTACATCAATTTCTTGCAGCTTATTTATTATTATTATTTTCTTTATAATTATAGAGTCATATATTAGTTTATTTTACTAAAATTTTACCATTATTATTGCAATTCTCTATATTTGTTACTCCCCACAAAATGTATATCCCCAACAAATTCAACTCATACGCACCAAGGTGATAATTGTTTTATGTGTTTTTGCCAATATTTTTCTTAAAAAGTTTCTTAATAATTTTTCTTCGTACACATTCAAGAATAACTATTGAGCTTATTTTGCAATTTATTTATGTAGACCATATTGAAAGGTTTCTTTGATTTTTCCTCTTATTATCTTTTTCTCCCTGCTTCAAGCCCCGAGGAAAGATTGAAAACTTTATATTTCAAATAGAATATGCATATTATGTGGCATTTTCTCCTCAAAAATAAAAAATAAGAACAAAACAAATATAATATGCATCTTTCTCTTGTCATCAAAATGCAAAGTTCAACATCTATAGATTCCTTGTACAGATGTACATGTAACTTAGTTGTATATGAATCATAGATCGAGTGTATATAAATGTAGAAATTATTTCATAAATCGATGTGTTAACTTGACGATAACTTACTTGGAAGTAGATATTTCAATTTTAAAAAGAAGTTTTGGGATGTCTAACTTTCAGTCAAGAAAAGTATTTTTGAGGGTAGTTTGGCAATTTCATGTTATCCTGACTGGACATATTCATACAAAAATCATTGTTAGAAGCATACTGTCTTCTCATTTGAGTAATTTCTCTTACAAATTAAGCATAAGAATTTACAAAAGGTTGAAGAGTGGGGACGTCTGTTCGAATGTGTCAACAAATGCTTTCCTTATGTCTCGTTCTCTTTTTCACAGTGGCAATGTGTCTGTTGAGAAAGTTGCTCAAAAAGTTGATTCAATACTTGCTACTAAATTAAAGCATGAAATTTGTGTTTGCCTTTGTTTAAATTATCAAATATTTTATTGAATAAATCATTAGAGTTCCTTTTGAAATCATGATAATTTTACGTTGATTTGGTTCCATCCCACCTGTTAGAATACAAATTTTATATTCTCACTTTCTATATGTGCCTCTGCATGTGGTATTTATTTCTTAATGTTTAATTATGAGATAGATAACATGCGCAGTTGCAGTTGCATCCATTCATTTTGATCATTTCTTAGTTTAGCATCAGCATCAGTTTTAGTTAGCCGAGCTTGCGACGGCGTTTGAGAATCCATGGCTGTGGAGGCAACCATTCTGCCTCTTGTGAGGATACTAAAAGAGATGTCTCGAGAGAAGTTTGAAGATCCAGGATTGGGTCCTCAGCTGGCAAATTCCAGTAAAGTACTAGAAGATGTTGGGAAGTCCTTGAAAGAAAATGAAATTAATGACGTAAGTCTTGAGTTTCTAAAAGCTGTTTTCCAAGCAGAGGACACCGCACACACATTCCGAATTCAAAATAGGAAAAGAATTTGCGTACTCAAGGCGTTCGGTAAAGTTTTCCCAGGTGTCATCGTCCCTTTGAGGTCTTTTATTATCCAAGCCCGTCTCAGAAATAAGATGGAGAAATTAGTGAGTGAAATTCGAGCAAAATCAGAAAAGATGCTGCTGGAAGTTGAATCGGCGGGAGGTAGTACCGTTGATAATGCTGAACTTTCTGGTAAGATCATGTCAGGAAAGAAGCAGGGAGCTCCTGATGATGATCAATCTACTACTTTGGATCAGTCATCTTACAGGGATATTTCTTCAATCTGGGTCCTCGCCAACAAGTCTCTGTCACCACATCTAAAGGCGTGTCTTCATTATTTCCGTCTCTTTCCCAAATCATATGAGATCTCTGTCAGAAGGCTGCTTCAGTTATGGCTTGCTGAACGACTCGTCACACCAATTGAAGAGAATGATATGGCAAAGCAAGATTTTCATCAGCTGGCTCCTGAAGATCAGGCCGACAAAGTTTTTAAACAACTGGAGCTTATGAACATGATTGAAGTAGTAAAACGGAAGCCAGATGAAACGCCTAAAACGTGCCGTCTGCCAAGTTCTCTATCTGATAACTTATTTCCAAATGATGAGAGCGGGGGAGTCTTTTGCATCCATGGCGTTAGCAGATCAAATGCTACATCCGGTTCTTCAGACTTGTGTGTCCGCAGGCTTGCAGAGCATTTAGACAACCAGAGCAGCATAACTCCTCCTGACAAAAAACAGTTGGAATATCTGCATTCTTATCTATTTTTTGTCAAAAGAAAAGAAGGTAAACCTGCAGGTGAATTAGGCAATTTGCTTAAAATGATAATCACCATAAGAGGCTACAGATTGCTCAGAGTGCTTGATCTTGAAGATGTATACAAACCAGTGCTACCGGAAACAATAGGAAAGCTGCAGCTTCTGAGGTATGTTGGCCTGAGACGGACTTTTATTGATTCAATTCCAAAGTCACTAGGTGATCTTCGTACCCTTGAGACTTTAGATATGAAGCACACTAATATAACCTCATTGCCTAAGTCCATCTGGAAGGTAAAGACACTTAGGCATCTCTATTTGAATGATATTCATTTGCAAATGTCAGTTCAGAAGCCATTTGTTAAACCTTCTTTAACTAACCTTCAGACACTGTGGGGCTTATCAATCGGCAAAAAGAGTCCTCCATTGAATTGGTTGGAGAACTTGAGCGGTCTTAAAAATTTGGGTCTGATCTGCAATGTTGCATCACTTGGGCAGATAACAAATTTGATTCAAGTACTGAGCTGTCTTGAGTCTTTGAGGTTGAGATCAATAAATGATTTTTATGGACCCTCTGACCTTGCTATTGGATCTCTGAATAATCACAAGGAACTGAAAGAGCTGTATTTGCTAGGAAGATTACCAGGACCACTTAAACCAGAGGAGCTTCCCCCAAATCTCAGAATCTTTACTTTGTCGTTGTCATACCTATCAGAAGACCCAATGCGAGTGCTTGGACAGCTTAGAGAACTGAAAGCTCTCAGGCTCTACGCTCATTCTTACATAGGGGAGAAAATGACTTGTGGCAATGGTGGATTTCCTCAACTTCGTGTCTTGAAGTTATGGGTGCTGAAGGAGCTGAAAGAGTGGACTATCGAGGAAGGAGCCATGACTGCACTAGAAGAACTAGAGATCAGGAATTGCCCAAAACTAAAGATGCCTACTGAATTGAATAAGTTGAGCAACTTGAAGGAATTGACCTTGGTGGATATGAAAAAATGTTTTGAAGATGAAGCCAGGGGATGCATGGCCAAGAACATAAATATTGTAATCAATCTTCCACGGGTGAGTTTTTAATAGTTTTCCTTGTCTACCAGCTTGTTACAAAATCTCATATTTACTTTCCATTTTTCTGTGGAAGTATGAAATTTTGCAGAGCATCACATTGATTCTGATTCAATAGTTGTATTTCTATTCTAGGGTGAAAACAAGCATGGAGTCGAGGCATTGGCGTGAAATGAATCCAGTGCAAGGCACCACAATTTGCTCCTTGAGAGTTCCTTCAAATTTCTCTTTGTTTCTTTGGCATCGGCATTCGGCACAGAATCCAGTCAATTTGCAGAAAAACTATATTTTTTGTCACAAATTCTGATAATCTTATTTCTTTGATGATTTTTTTTTAAATCTATTGTATCTGCAACCTGTCAGAAATTCCAAATCGATGCTAATGTCTCATGTCATTTTAGTTTATTTCTGAAGTTGTGTCTTGTGATTTTTGTTTGTGAAGAATACGCAGAACTAATGGAATTACTTAGTCAAGCAAGTGCTTTCACATTGATTTCGAGTTGTTATGATCCCTCACTCCAGCTCAAATTTGTGATATCGTCTTGTGTCTATTTGCTGACTTATTGATCGTCGCCTAATTGCTTATAGTAATTGTTGATGCCCAAATCTGATTTACTCGATTAGCGACTTAATATCAGACTTCTGCACCAGCATTAAATTTATTTGGTGAAGAATCAGTTGGCCAATCTTCAAAATGTCCTGAGACCACTAGCGATTAGCCTACAAATACCTGAAATCACAGAAAATGATCTGAGGCGCTGGAAGTTTTTCCAGCGTGAACCCTCCGACGCTCAAGTCAATTTATGGGTCACAGAAAAAACAAAATAAAATAATTATGATTAAACAATTAAAGCAGAGTGTTTAGGAAATCAGAGATGGAAAGAAAAAACAAGCACAATGCCTAGATTCAATTGGCTCGGCCGAATCCTTCACCAAAACCCAAAATAGAGATCCCATATTTCCTCCCCCTTTTCCCCCTTTTATCTTGCTTGTAAAATAAGCTGTTCAGAGAGATGAGGAGTGCTCCCCCTCTTTGGCCCCATGTTCCTCCTTTTTCTCCTCCACCTCGGGAGTTAAGAATGAGATAAAAGTAATACCTCCACTCTCCATTTTTTTCTCCTTTTCAGTTACCAAACACCAATCCCCCAGTTTCTAGTATTGAGAGTGAAATAAATCAAAACTGGAAACTATAGAGTTTATAATTTTTTACAATCTTAAACCTTATACAACTTATTTTGTTTCCTCTGCTGGTAACGCCATGGGTAAGCAGGTATCATCAATCTAAGGTTTTATGCCTTATCTAAAGCAAGTTTCAAGACTTTTAACCTTTAACTGACTTAAGCAATTTTAAACTACTCTTATCAGTTTAAGGTCTTATGCCTTACCTAAAATAGGTTTTAAGGCTTCTAACCTTGCACTTGCTTCAGGTCTTATGCCTTACCTAGAATAGGCTTTAAGGCGGCTTCTAACCTTGCACTTGCTTCAGGTCTTATGCCTTACCTAGAATAGGCTTTAAGGCTTCTAACCTTGCATTGACTTAAGCAACTTTAAACAACTCTTGTCAATTTAAGGTTTTATGCCTTACCTAGAATAGGCTTTAAGGCGGCTTCTAACCTTGCACTTGCTTCAGGTCTTATGCCTTACCTAGAATAGGCTTTAAGGCTTCTAACCTTGCATTGACTTAAGCAACTTTAAACAACTCTTGTCAATTTAAGGTTTTATGTCTTACCTTGAGCAGGTTTTAAGCAATTTTAATCTTAGTAATTTTATGTCTTACCTTGAGCAGGTTTTAAGCAATTTTAATCTTTTACTAACTTAAGCAATTTTAAACAAGAAAAGAAAAGGAATGAAAGAATTGTTTTTTTTTTTTTCAATTGCATCTATTTTATTTTAAATCATATATCCTACAATTTAATCATAAAAGATTGAAGCAAAACTAAAATTGTGATGTGCATGCTACTGATTCATAAACCGATTTTCCAAGGAAGCATGTTGAATCAAAGAATTAATCAAGGGTTCACATCCATGCATGATATACCATTGCGATGCTTGACGGGCAAATAAATGTATATAGTCATCAAAGCAAATAAATCGCTTATTGTATAATAGTAAAAACAAGAATATAGAGTTGATACTGTTGCATGTGAGATTTCATGAATTAGAGCTGACACTGCTGCATGTGAGATTTCATGAATTATCATGCACATGAATCAGTAAATTACGATAAGTGTATGACTTTACTGATCAAATTGGAGCATAACAAAAAGCTAAGTGAATTTACCGTAGATTCCTGAGTTTACACTTGATTCTTGAGGTGTCTTTAAATATGGTACTGGCAGCGAATTTGGGGCTGCAAATTTGTTTTAATTCTGTTAGTCATTTCGCCGAGCATTTGCTGCGCGTGATTCCATATACTTGCTTTAAACAAAGAGCTTCTGACACCTGTTTCCAAAACTGGAAAACACTATATCTCTGCACCAAATTAATAGTCAAATCTTTATTTTAAAAGAATTAATCTATAGCAAACATACTAAATTCGTGGCATAATCCCATTGTGAAAGTGGCTAAGATTCTAAACCTATACATATGCAAAACTAATGGCAAGCACATGATCAAGAGTCGCCAATAGGACAACAAGCATGTGGCCATTAGTATGTGATATGATTTCATATTTACAATATATGTATATTTTAAATTCGTGCTTCGTAATCAATTTCTCATGCTTACGTAAATGAAATCATAAATTAAGCATACAAATTAAGCATACAAATTAAGCAAACTCAAGCTAATTGTTCCATTTGATTTTCTACTGTAGAATAGATCAACTGTAATTCAGTCCACCAATCAAGAAAACCAAGGTGATTGCATGACTTTCATTGACTAAATGCATTAACTAAATGCATGCATGCTTGTTTAATCGGTCAACATGCTCAAATTTACCAAATTTACGATTTAAACAAACAGCTCTTGGAATGGCACAATTGAATCCGAGAATTAAAGTAAAATTAATCATCATCAGACTCATGGAGAAATAAATTTAAGCAATATCAGGACTGTGAGGTACGAAATTGATCATTCAATACAATAAATCACGCATATAGATAAGTAAATTGAAGGCAATTACGGATTTAAAGCTTGCAAACATCAAAATTATGTCACTTATCGCCGATTCAATTGGATTGTCTTTGGTGGACTCGAAACTAAAATAGAACTTGCTCTAATTCGTGCATGATAATATCCTGCCTTCGCTATGATAGAGACAAAAGTTTGGCTTTTTGTATCGGTCCCCACAGACGGCGCCAAATGTTGATGCCCAAATCTGATTTACTCGATTAGCGACTTAATATCAGACTTCTGCACCAGCATTAAATTTATTTGGTGGAGAATCAGTTAGCCAATCTTCAAAATGTCTTGAGACCACTAGCGATTAGCCTACGAATGCCTGAAATCACAGAAAATGATCTGAGGCGCTGGAAGTTTTTCCAGCGTGAACCCTCCGACGCTCAAGTCAATTTATGGGTCACAGAAAAAACAAAATAAAATAATTATGATTAAACAATTAAAGCAGAGTGTTTAGGAAATCAGAGATGGAAAGAAAAAACAAGCACAATGCCTAGATTCAATTGGCTCGGCCGAATCCTTCACCAAAAGCCAAAATAGAGATCCCATTTTCCCCCTTTTATCTTGCTTGTAAAATAAGCTGTTCAGAGAGATGAGGAGTGCTCCCCCTCTTTGGCCCCATGTTCCTCCTTTTTCTCCTCCACCTCGGGAGTTAAGAATGAGATAAAAGTAATACCTCCACTCTCCATTTTTTTCTCCTTTTCAGTTACCAAACAGTAATCATACATTCTTCTCCGATGCCATGTTCCACTTGGCTTGCACTATAAAAATAATTAGTTGTTTGCATGGTTTGGAGCTGCTTCCTCCCCATGATGACAATGTGAAATACATAAATTTTTATGTCGGACTCATTGCGTTGACTGTAGTAGACTTTGGGTATTAAGTATCAGATTCATATTTGGGCGAGTAATAGACTTGTTTTGAAGCTGTTGACGAAAGGAATCAAACTCGTTCTTACTCGATAAAAATGTTGATCGTATTTTTGCCAGTTCTTCGGCCCATCATAGAGATATCGTTTTTCATCGCCATGAATTTGCTTGGATTAATTTTTGAAGTTCATAGCTTCGCTTTACCTTTTGCCAGTAATGTGATTGATATGCAACAATCCCTTCTTTAAGACCTCATGTCCTTATGGTTCACGGGCCATGCTTTAAACCCATCAGTATCTTCATAGGTTGCAAAGATATGATGGACTTGATCCCAAGTCAGCTTGAACAAAGAGTTGAAGCTAATAGCTGATTTTCAAGCTCGTGCTTCTGCCGAGCAATCTACACTACGTCCGCCAATATTGATTTGGAAGGGGAGAAAAAGTTTGAACTAGTTTTCTTCATGTCCTCACAAAAGAATTTGAAGCCAAGTTGGTAGGAAGAAAGATGTTATGTTGTTGGAAGACAACTTTCCAGAAGGTAATGCTAGGGCGGTTCGGTTTGGAGTCCGAACAGAATCGAACCAAAACCGGTCCATTCCTAAAAACTAAAATCAAATGCGGAGCGGTTGAAATAATTCAATTCGATTTAATTTTATATTATTTGGTTTAAAAAATATTATTTTTTATTTTTTTTATATTGGTCAAATTTTTAGAGTTTTCACCTAAATTTGATCATTTTTTTAGGTTTAAGTCATTTGTAACCACTATGTTTTACACAAACATTAATATAAAATAGTATTATTACAAAATATATGTAAATAAATATTTTTTATTTTCTATTTTTAGTACAATGAACCGATTGATTTCGTAACAATCCGGTTTCTTGAGGCCAATTGGGAATTGAGATGTTTTGAACGTTACGGTTGTTCATTCTTGTTCCTGAATTTTACCCTCTCCATAAGCCCCTAAAATAAAAATTATTCCTTTGCATATGAAAACCCAAACATCAAAACTCAAGTCAATAGTTAGTACAATAATGAGGGAAATTTAAACAAATAACCGAACCTCAAATTGCTCAATGAAAAGTATTTAGGATTTCTACATATACTACAAACCTCAAAAACAATAAGTATCTAAAACCATTAAGTGAGCTTTTCATCTAACACACTACTGAAAATTTTCTAATTTTCTATTATCAATTGCATGGAAACTACTAACTCATTCACAGAGTCTAACACAACAACATATTGAAGTTGCCAACAAAAACATTCCATTTATGATCTCATTTTGTAAAATATTAGAGATGAGAGGTGAGCCATTAATTAAATAAGTAAACTCATGTAAAACATTATCGAATGACTATCTATTATGAAATAACTAATACAAAAATCATTATTTATTATCATTTAATATTCATTGACGTTTTTAAACTTGGGATCTCTTAACACTTAAACTTTGAACATTTTTAAGTCACATGGGCATTAGAACATTTAATTAATTGAGTCATACGTCATGTTCAAATAATATTCAAATAATATTCAAATAATACAATACTAAATAAACTTATAGCTAAAAACATTTACACTTATAAATAATTAACTTATGAACATATAATCATTTAGAGGATTGATAATAAAATCTTTCTTTCAAACAATTGCTCATGCCATGTAGAGTCACCCACAATCCTGGTGATCCGGTCAATCAATAATATTTGTAATCCTGATGACCTAGCAATCAATATTACACGTATTCTTGGTGACCTAACAAATTAATTAATTTAGGGTTTGGATCATGCAATAGTCGTCAATAAGTGCAGATAATAGCAACACAACTAACTGTTCAATCATACCAACACCATAAATTCAATATCAATCATTTGGTGATCTATCAATAAAATGCTCTAAAACATTTAATTGGCATAACTTTTCAAATATCTTTAAGTACACTATTTTGTGGAAGAACAAGTGTTCATTTTAGAAGAAAAAAAAATTGAAAAGCTTTTAATACAAACAATTCAAGAAAAAGTTTTCTTTATAAGTAAAACATGTTTTTAACTAAATTGTATTTAGTCTCGTACAATATGACATAATTCATAAAATGCTGAATCATGTGATAAATATTATCTTCCATATACAAATATATATAACATAAATATTATTCATGAATTCATTTATCTCGATCCATTGTGAACAAACAGTACCTCCATCATAACATGACCTCCCCCACACCATCTAATCATCAAAATAACATTCATATCAATATCATCATTAATTCTTAACTTAACAATATTCCTCAATATCTCATCAGTATTGAATATGAAAACATTGAACCGACTAAATAATCAAAATTCTGATCACATTATACATTTTGAAATTCATCCAGTAATCTATACACCAAATATCCTTAAACTCCACAATGATTTTGTTAAGACATGTGGAATTTCAGTACAAAAAAAAAATAGAAAAATCTCCTAATTTAAAAGGTCCTAAACATAAATTAGAAATCACTTAATTTGAATTTAATAAAACAGCTTTTACAGTCCCCAACAATACTTTGAAAATTGTAACTATTTTTTTGTAACTCCAAAAATCATTCCATTTCAACATAGAACTGAAAAGATAACAAAGATGCCGATATAAAACAAGGGTCCAGCTACCTTGCAATAATTGTAAGGTGCCATCCATTTTTGTCTTATGTGACGTTAAATTTCATTCAACCCCTTATTTATTTTCTTATTTACATTTTATTTATAAGTTTATGTGCTTTACCCAGTGACCTTTTAAAATGTAATCTTATTTTATTTAACATTATTTATCTTTTTAAAAAGTAATTAATATAATCATAAGCTTATGACTAAATAATATTAAATAAAATAAAATTAAAAAATATTAAAAAATTATTTTAAATAAAATGAATAATATTAAAAAGTTTTTTTAATAAAATAAATGATATTATTTTTAAGACACTATTGATTTTTTAATATTATTTAGTTTTTTAAAGAATAAATATAATTATAAGCCTTGACTAAATAAAAATAATATTAATTTTTTAACACTCATTACTGATTATTTTATTTTATTTAACATTATTTATTTTTATGAAAGAATAAATATAATAATAAGCCTATGATTAAATAATATTAAATAAAAAAATAAAAAACTAAAAAAAAATTATTTTTAAGGCTCCCTATTGATTATTTTATTTTATTTAATGTTATTTAGTTTTTTGAAAGAATAAATATAATAATAAGCATATGACTAAATAATTAAATAAATATAATAATAAGCATATGACTAAATAACATTAAATAAAATAGAATAAATAATATTAAATAATATTTATTTTTAATAAAATAAGTAATATTAAAAATTTATTCTTTTAAATAAAATATATTTTTAATACTCACTACTAATTAAACAATATAAATTGTAAATAATCTGGACTTATGTGCTAAAACTTTTAAATTTTAACTTGTTTGTGTTTTTAATAAATAGCAGGGAGTGTAATGTTAATATTAAAATAAACAAATCTCCACCATTAAAACCACTTTTTCACTAAATCCAACGACAAAGGGCTGAAATAAAGAAAAGACAAAACTTGATGGTACCTTGCAACTGTTGCAAGGTAGCCGAGTCCTAAAATTATATGTAGTTTGGCCATTATACAATAAAATAATATTTTTGTAATAAAATTTATTAAATACATATATTCTATTTTTCAAACTCACACCAACCACAACAATATAATTTACTAAATGCCAAGTTAGTTTTTTAATCAATAGTTTATTTCATCTGGATAGTAAAAGTAACTTATTTTATCAGCTACTACAATCTCAAATTAGGCCTAAATTTAGGCCATTACAAGTTTTCTATTTCAATTTAGGTGAAAGTGAAATATCAATCAATTCACAATTTCTAAACCAAACTAGGTATTGCTGCTGTAACTCAACAAAAATATTTATAGATTATCGCCTTAAGTTTAACTTTTGGTTTTGTTTTTATTTTTAGTGGCAATTTAATGATAACAAACAAAACGATGAAGGTAATATGAAAAATACTTTCGAATCTCATTAGTTCTTGAAGGTCAAAAATCATTCATGTGAGGTCAAGCTCAAAGTATTCAAGGATGTGCTCACCAAGACAAGGCTCAAATACAAGACAATAGTTTAGATGATATCTTTCTTTTCAATCTTTATTGTACAACTAGTTGGTCTATATTTACATACAAGCATAAATGTAAACTTAAAAGACTTTTATCTAATATATTCACAAAAAATTCTTATATCTTTTGTTACATAAAGGCTTGGCGATAAATGTGCTTTGAAAATAATTGAAGAAAAATGGAAGCTAAATTGTATCAAAATGATTTCCATCTATGTATATTGACTGATTTAAAGAGGTCTTGAACCGTTTTGACATGTCAGAAAATATGAAAAGTTTATATAGCTTTTTTTAAAATTTGAAAAAGGATTTATTTGATAATATTTCAAAACTTTTTAGATGCTGCCAAAAAAACAAAAAGTTTGGGTTAAAATTATAAATATTGAGAAAAACCCTAAGTGGCTAGCTACTAGCTAGTTACAGATAGTGGCTAACCGATTTGCCTCTAGCGTTAGTTTTGATCAAATGTCTACCCAGTTTGCTTAAAAGTCTCCAACGCCAACATGCCGCATTAGTAAAGTCGAGAGTCGGTCTGGTACAACGGCTAACTATCGTGGGTTTCATGTTTGTAATAGTTAGCTTTTCCTATAAATCTATATAAACCTATTCCCTAACCATTAGAATGGTGGGTTCAGTATGAAAATTTGTCTATTCTCTTAATCATAAGATACTCTTAAGCTCTCGCGTGCTTTCATTCATAATCATGGTAGACTTGGGCTTAAATTTGTTTGTCTACTCGATTTTGTGAGGATTATATTGTCAGTAGAACTCATTTCTTTCATATTGAATGAGTGTAGAAAACATTTGGGTGAAGAAAATATAGGATATACACCTTGGATGATTTGTAAAGGTATATTAACACTTTGAAGTTGATAATAATAGTTGAAGCCACGGAGTATAAGGCTCATTTTTGTAGAATCCCCAAGTTCGGATAGCTTAGAGGCATAGACATATGTCAATATCAAACCTCATAAAAGTTTGGCAAGTTTTGTTTTCTCTCAAACCTTATCTTTTACTTTACTTGTTAATTGTGTTTCTAG
This sequence comes from Citropsis articulata, assembly GCA_030449925.1. Classification (NCBI taxonomy): domain Eukaryota; kingdom Viridiplantae; phylum Streptophyta; class Magnoliopsida; order Sapindales; family Rutaceae; genus Citropsis; species Citropsis articulata. The sequence continues at coordinate 15,442,455 of JASUUH010000210.1, forward strand.
CTTCTTGTTGTTGAGTGGTGGCAGTTGTTAGTGCTTAATGGTGGTGTTAATATTGAAGAAATTTTAAAAACCAGTTAATCCTTTCTCTTGGTTTGCTTAGCGATAGTTTCAAACAGAGCTTGTGATTAGGATGTTCATAACTTAGCAAAATTAGCTATTTAATATTGATTTATGGAAAGGTTATTACTACTCCTAAGTATGTCAAAATAATTAATAATTACAACAATTATTAAAATTAGGGGTGGGCATAAACTTGTTTGGTTAGGTTCTGCCACAAAACCAAACTGAACAAAACCTAAACACTTCGAAAAAAAATTATGAACTAAACACGAATCAAATTTAGGGACCAAGCCAAATCGAAATTATTCTGGTTCGGTTTGGTTCAGTTTTATATGATTCAGTTAATGAAATTAATAATTTTCTTTTATATTAGCCAAATTTTTATGTGTTTCACCTAAATTTTAATTTTTTTGTTTCAATTCAATTATAATCATTACATGTTTTATACAAAAATACTAATAAAAATATATTACTATATATATAAATTAAATTTTTTAATTTTAACGCTAAAACAATTAGTTTTCAGTTCAGTTCAATTCAATATAGAAAACTGATTGGTTCACATTTCTTGGACTATTTGGCTCTAACTAACCAAACCAAACTAAACGCCCACCCTTATTGAAATATAGCATTTTTATAACTCAACTATGAAAAAGAAAATATTACTATTTTAGTAAAATATTAATGTCACCCAGGTAACTTTATTTCTGTCATTGTAACATAGGCTAAAATTTAAAGGGCAAAAGTATCATTTCAACCCTAAATACTTATCTAACTATTTTTTATATAAATAATAAAATATTTTTAAATAAATTTTTAATTTCATGGATTTATTCATTGAGGACTATATTCGTCTTTTACAAGTCAATTAACATAATGATGAATGTTGCATTTTGATAGTTAAAAGTAGTACAATATAACTTTTTTTTGGGGCTTTAGTTAATGTATGAAAATATTATACTTTAATAAATATTGTAGTCGTTTTTTATTTCATCATGGTTTGAATAGTAAAAGGATAACAACAATACAGAAAAAAGATCATAGGAGCCATTTTCATTAATCTTAACCAACAATAAGAAATCTCAATTTGGAAAGGGAATTAATAACTGATGAAGATGACGATACGCCATCACTTTGTATTCCCAAAAATTTGTTACATATAAAAAGTGATTCATGGGATGGCAGGTTCGAAGAGAAGCAAATGCTCACCATTATTGCCCTTTGTTTGGTATTATTATGGAAATTGAACTTTTAAATAGAGTTTTTATTAGTAGAATTTTTACTAAAAATTTTTAGTTGTTTGCTAGTTAATATGAGTGTTTCAAACCTTCATGAAATTGAAAATAGGGGTGGCAAAAAATTTGGTTCGTTCAGTTCAGTTCAGTTCAGTTTTTTTAGTTTTGGTTCGTTTTTTTAAAACTAAAAATCTAAATTTATAAATACCAAACTGAATGTTTCAATTTTTGGATAAAAAATTATAACTCTAACCGAGCTAATATTAAGGTATTTTTGTAATTTCATTAAAACATATATATACAAAAATTACACATGTTTGCACTATTATCAATCTCCATTCTCTCACTTTCAACTGCCTGCACAAAGCGACAAATTCAAATCCTAAGTCTCATCTACCAGTAGTAGCTGGTGCTGCCTTATCCTTGCTACCGACTTATCATTACCGTTCCTTCCATTGCTCTATCGCTAGCCAGCTAGCTAGTTAGGTAACTTGCTTTGTTTTTTAAATTGTTTTTTAAATTATTTTTAAATAACTCTGTAATATTTTCTAATTTCATAGTTTGTCTTATTTATTATTACTGTATTAAATTATTTTATAGTATTTAGTTTTATTTGTTTTATCTTAATATGCATATGTTACTATACTTTTTCAGTTATTCCATTTCGATATTGTGCTGTTGGGTGAGGAAGTCACGATAGTTGAAGATGCTGGAGGGATAATATCATTTAGATCTCATTCTTTTATAAAATTTTACAATAGCCCCATATTTAGAAATTTTTGTATATAGGAATTCCGTTATGGCGTAATTTGTTTGTAAACTTTTCAAAATGGTCCTTGAACAAAGTCAACAGGATAAAATATCATTGATCCCTAAAGTCTTGCTGAATTGTGTTATAGAATAGACATTTATTTTATTTTATTTATATCTTGGGCCAACAGTTTTTATATTAAAACTAATGATCATAATTCTGAAAATTCTTCATTTTAATCTAAAATTTTTACAATTATTTTTTAATACAAATTTGTAAATTATTTTATTTTTGTTTGTTATACATTGATTAAAATAGGCCTTGTGCACAGGATGAAAGAAAATAACAGTGTTATAAGGAAGATTATGAAAGACTATTTTGAGAAGGGTGGTTAGAACCGAACAATTAAGATAAACTAAAAAATTTATTGCTTCAATAAAACCATTAAGTGAACCGAAACCAAATTGAAACTGAACCAAAACTGACCTATTGATTTTGAATTGGTTTTTATTTCCATAAAGAACGAAGTTTTTTTTTCTAAATTTTTAGATCCGAACTAATCTAAAACTGAAAATTTATCTTAAAACCGAATGTAACCGAACCAATGCACACCCCTAATTGAAAAACTAACCACAGAAGATATACGAAAGAATTCTTTGACAGTCCCCACAAATCAGCCGCAATAGTTATTTCTCATTCTCTGCTTTAAAATGTATGATAGATGATAATCAAACTTGTATTTCAAACAAGCACGATCAAATGTAGCAAGGTAGCTGCCAGTTGTATTAACAGCATACAGACTTAATATATATGGGAGAAATTAGAGTACCATAAGTCCATTTTATTAATATGGTAGCTAAACTAGCCCTAAAATTATTTGACATACAGTTTTGCCCTCGCATGGCCTTGAGATATCTGGAACTGACCGGTCAGACCAAAATGAGCCATAAGAAGCCAGACATGAGTGAGAAGCTCTCCTCCTCTTTTCAGCTGCTGAGCGTGCTGACTTCCTCTGCCCTGACTTGCAGCATAAGTTAACATTTCCAGCCAAACATCTCTAACCATCTTCCATCTCTGCTTTGTATCTGAAATTTCATTCAGTGCCGACGCGAGACTGCATGCATCAAACAACACAGATTTGCTTCTGTCTCCTTTCACTTTGATGGGCGGGACGTCAGTTTTCACTTTGAGTAACATTTTGCAAGCACGAATTCTTCTTTCCCTTTTCTGATAATCTTCCCCGGACATTCGTTCTTCAAAAAACCTCCTGGCTTCTTGACAAGTGTCTCGAAATCTGATAAGGCCTATCCCAACCGGCAACAAGAAAGGATATAGAATTTGAAGAAACATCATATATCGTGACAGAAGCTTGCTCAATCTGCGATTGATGTCATCTGAATTGTTGTCCCAAGTGGCAGAGTAATAGCAAAGTTCAGTTGCAATGTGCCAGATAAGGAAGTTTTGGTCAAAATCGCCCTCCATGCTCCAACCAATTCGGGAAGAGAGATTATACTTGTCAAGAGCGCGGCTCCCTCTGCTGTTCTCCTTGAATTGAGCGCCGCCTCCTCTGCTGTTCTTACTGACATGTTTGAAGATCACCTTTTTCAAATATTCAGGCACTTCCTTGGAAGTTTTGTAAGAGTGCTTTTCCCACAGTTCATCCAGATGCCAGAGCTTCAGAATCTTGCGGGGAGGTTTCTCTTCAAGGCAAAGAGATATGAGACTGTATTGGCCCATGGAATTTGACCATCTTGGTGATTTAAGGACTTTCAAAAACTCAGTGGCTTTAAATAAAATTTTACTTTTCTCATTCTTTATGAACCACACACTGGACTGGTCCGATATAAGTAGCAAAACAGCAGAAAAAATGTCCAGAACAATTGCTATGAGCAGCAACAGGAAGGTTATCAAGAGGTTCACCTTGAGATATTTCTGCCTGTCAACAAATAAGAAAAAGACGAACACAAGGCAGGTGAGAGCGATAATGATAGCACGTCGAGCAAGACCCCAACCAGTATAAACTACCTCTGCCTTGGTGTATAGCATATCATACATGAATCCTAGTTCGATTGCGATGACATCAAAAGCATCTTCGTGGGACAATTTCTGAAATAAAGATTGACTAGCTTCACGGTCGTGAAAGCTGAGGATGAGATCCGCAAACAGACACTTAAATGTCTGAAATATGGCATGAGCTTTGACTATGTTGGCATCGGAAGTGGAGTCTGTTCCGGGTGTAGATACATCTATATCAACCCGAGTTTCTTTCACCTCTTTTGCTTCAACAATAAACCCCTCCGCATGTTTCAGAGTATACTCACTCATGAATTTGGCATAGTTGGGACCAGCTTCAGGAGGCGTAAGCATACGGTTCCTAAATTGCTCTCTGCTGGCCAACCAAAGAGCCCATGTCCTCTCTCCATACTTAAGACACCCAACCAAAATCATTGGCATGGTCAGAATTGAAATATGGGAGCCATTCCATGCCATGAGAAAGATGTATATTGTTGTCACTGTTTGGACAACTAATTGCAAAGCATGCCTTAAGTATAACTCATTGTCTTCTAAAGAGTAGGCAGTAATAGTATCAGGGCCACCCAAGTGCAACAGGAGAAATGGTGCCCAAAATGCTGCAAGCTCATTGTTGTCACCGAGAGAACCTATATCCTCGTAGACTTCTCCTAAATTATTTAAGAGGACGCCTAGAGCCATTGTAGCTACAGAATCTGCCAGCAAGTAGGCGGACCAGACTGCACATTTAAGCTTAGTTCTGGAATCATACTTCCTGTGATTGCCCAGAAAGATTAGAACTAATTGCGCAGTGAGGCTGAGGAAAACTAGTCCTCTCAGCTCCCATCGTTTCCACAACACCCTTATGCTTTTAGGAATCACTTGCATCGTGAATCTCCTCCGCCCCATCAGAATGAAACCACTAACAACTGAACCAAGTGCACAGCAAATTTATAATATTTGCTCAATGGCATACATTTATTAAATTCATGTCAAATCATACTTAAAGATTTACTGAAAATTAATAAATATAACGGTCAATGCACGGTTTAAACGTGTTTCGTACCTGTGAGAATCATTGGAGATATTTTCAGTTCTAGTTATTCCGCCTATGTTCTAAACCACAGTCTTCAACAGAATCTACAAAACAAAGGCCATTACCATAACCAGTCAACACATCTTTTTATTCTATAATTAACAACTAAATCCCGGTGATCTTTTTCTTTTTATTTTTTATTTTCTAAATTATTAACGGACTTTTTTTTTTTTTTTTGATCTAGGTCACCCAGTATCCGGTACCACATTGGGCCCGACTATTCCGGATTCGGATCGGGGGGCGAATGATCCTCCCTCACGAGGTAGACTTACTGCGACCGGGGCAGCTGATCAGCAAGGGGTTGATGCCAATTGAGCAGGGAGACCTTGTGGGTAATTATTAACGGACTTTGATTTGTAAGTCCGTTCAAATTCATAAAATGGAAACAGAAAATTATTTTGTCTTAAAATTTATCACTCATAATTATCATAGTTTGTAAAATATCCATTAATCTATTTTAGTACATTCACATTCTCAGTATGTTATATCTGCGAAAAACATCAATGAAGTTCTTATATTTCAAAGGCTTAAAAATCCTACTTCTTAAGATGGTTATAGAAATGGAAAAAAATAACTGTCACGTCAAAATCTTAGATTACATGCAATAGCTTGTTTTAATTATTTACACATGCGTACTTGTAAATGTATTAAGTAAAGAGTAAGAAGAAATTAATAAAAAAGCTCATACTCAAACATCGAAGATGATGACAATTTCATCTTCTTCTCAGTCGCCTGCCGAAGGCATCTCTCCCAGCGGTCTTGGAATGTGAAGTAGAAGCGGAAGCTGAAGAAGAATCAGGAGCATGAATGTGTTGCATGAATATGATCAACTAAGTGGTCTCCAAAGACGCATATATACTTGTACTAGTTATGGCTAAGCCGCTAAGGGTAGTAAAGACAATTGCTAGCAAGTGTTGAACTAATCTTCTAAGAATTTTATGGGAGACTGATTGTCAATTACCCATATATCCACCGACTGTCAAGCGGCCAAGGCATTAATTTTTCTCTTTTCTTTCTAAAATTTTGTGGAACCGTATTCTTTGAGTCACCAATCAGCCCGTCAAAATTAAACATAGTTTCTTGGAATCGAAGTCTTGAATCTTTTGCTTCCACAACAAGTGAGTTATCACACAAATTTTATCCAACATCAACAGGCATATATCATTTAAAACTAACCGATTTATTTAATGTCCTAGGAATATCCGTGAGACAGCCAACGCCGTTAGATTGAATAGATCCAACGATTAAAAAGAAAAAAGGTTTTCGTTTATTGCTCAGTTCTGCCTCCTCAACCTCGCTGACATTCGTCACAGTTCCTAGTCTTATTATTGTAAAATAAGAGAGCCTCCAATGTCGTTCATGTTTTCAAACGTGCAGCGGTAAATGCTTCGGGCGCGCCATTGTCAACCCTACTTCTCACAAGGAATTTTTTTCTTGTCTGAGGACAAGATAGCCTCTGTTTGGTACTAAGATTATGTAATTTATGAAAAAAATTATAACTATAAAATAAAAGTTATTAGTATATAGTTGATATAATTTTTAAATAATAATTTTAATAAAATTAATAAAGATATAATAAATTTTTTATCACATAAATATAAAAATTAAATTAAATTAACTTATCTTTCAAATTACAATAATTGATATTTACAAAATACTTTTGTCCATCTTTTTAGATGAGTGCACTGAGTGAGGTCTAAAGTCTATAAATTATATACCTCACGCAATGCCTCAGGTAAATTTTCTGTCGGTAAAAAGGACAAATCAAAGTATCTCAAAAGAATGTGAATTGAACAAATAACCTTGGTAGGACTTCTCTAAATTATGAATCGTTTTCAAAATCTTCTGCAGCAAGAGATTCATGCTTAGCAAGATAACAAGCAAAATTAGGCATTATATCATGCATCCGACGTCCTAAAATTAAGTCGATAACGTTGGTAATTTTTAGCATTGACACTCACAATTTTATTTGTGACACATATCATTCTTATTGTAAGTTGCAACTTCTTTCAATTTAATAAATTTGTCTCTTATGAGGCCTATTCAAAACTTTAAAAAAAAAAAAAAAGACTAAACGACCTGTGTTACGACATTAGAATAGCATTGCTTTTATAATAATAGAACTACAAATACTTTATGCTAATGTGATAAGAAGAACGTTGATTAGGTAAAATTATCCCACCACGAAATACACATGATCATTTTGTGTTAGCAAACCTTTGGGGGGTTGTAGTGGCGTTTCTCCTTAATTTTTATTATAACATATTTCTAGATTATAGAGAGGACAATATGTTCTCAAATTTTGGACATATACTTTTAGAGAGAATAAGATCTTGTGTGCAGTAACATCAATGAATGGGCTCTTCTGTAGACAAAGCTTTCCCCAATATGAATTTTGCTCACATCTCGAAAGAATTCAAGAACACGTTCTTAAGAAATTTGAGTGGCAGCGGGGTATTCTAGTTAGTTAATTTTTCTGGTCGAAGTACGAGATTAAAGATTTAAATTCATGTCTAATAAAAAAAAAAAGATTTAAATTCATGCAATTCATTAAATTTGAGGTAAGATGAGTGTGAGGTGCATAGTTACCTAAAAAAATGATGGAATTTAGTTACAACTTACTGTTATTGTGTTGATGTTTGTGATGGTATGAGACTACCTAAGACCTCTTCTGGACTTTTAATCAACGTATAAGATAAAGGATATTGGGCATTGGCAGAGAAGATCTGAAGAATTAGATTTCATTTCGTGCAAAGGAAAAGGAAAAGATAAAGAAAAAGAAAGGTATAAATGCCAATACCAACAAATAACAAAGTGGCGTGAAAAAATTTAGAAAAAGATTTCCCCTCGCTGGTATTTCTAATATTTGATTATTCTTTTGGGATGGTGATATTTTCATGGGTAGGGATATTTTCACCCCATTATTTGTGTAAATCTATCTTATTTTTAAAAAAAATATTTACAATAAATACACATTTTTTGTAATAAATACAAATCAACAAAAAATTTATAATTAATCAAATAAATCATTCCTATGTTTTTTCTTACTTAGTTTTTTTTACTATTAAAGTAGATTTAATATAAGTTCTATTTAATTATTTTGCTTTATGACATAAAATGACCCACTTACCCCAAAAAAATAGGCGTTCTAGTATCTAATACTTTAGGTACTTATTTTTGTGACTTAAAATCTAATTTCTTAAATGAAATCTAATAATTTTTAATATTTTACATTTAAATGACATATATTTTACAGCCAAATAATTTAATGAGTTTTTTCTCATAAAGACATTATGTTAGTTTAATTAAACATTAATAATCATACTAATAAAATAGATTTTGTGTCTTACTTTAAAATTAATAATCATACTAGATTTCACATAAATGAAATCTAGTATTTTCTCAACAAACCAGCTTAAAAAATTTAAAATTTTGTGTCTTACTTTACAGGCTTATTTTAATATCGAGCATACCTATTTTTATATTAAATTTTAATGATTTTTGCAAGTTCTTCCTTCGTGGGTTTTAGTTTTATAACCGTTTCTCCTTCTTGGTAACATTTCTTCCCATGCTCCACCTTTCTGTAGCCTTTTATCTTCCATAGTTTCGAATGCAAATCTTCTATTCAATTTCAGAAAATCGCTATATATATATATATGGCGATTGTGCTAAGTGCATTGCACCAGAAAATATGGTCTTTAAACATTATGAATGAGTGCCATAGGCTGTCGATTGAGTTCACTAAGACTTTAGTAGTGGAATGTGCTAAGCATTTTGTCGAACATGTACAAGGCGCCACTGAGTTCCTCTAGATCTAAGCTCAATTGCGATCTATTTTACTTTTTCAGATTAATAATTACACATTTTTGAGTTAAAAACTCTTTATCAGTTTCGTTCACAACCAAGTAATCAATTAAATAACTACAAACCAAACTTAGAATTTGAAGTTTATGATCATTGCACCATGATGGCCGATGGTGGGGATGATATCGGACAGATGACTGATGAGAGAGAGGGTTACAGCTTATAGGAGAGATGCCTCCTTGATTTGTGTCCTGGGTTTGGGTGATTAAGGGTATTTCAGTCTGAAAAACTTGTAATTGGTTAACAATGTAAGAAAATTAGGGGCGTGGTCTTTTTAAAATTGAAAAAAATAAAGTGGTTAAATCGGTAAATTTACCCTAAAACATGTGTGCGTTGTTAATTGAGCCATTATTAGAGTCACAAACTTCAACAGCAAAAATTGGTGTCTCCAACGTCAGAATAGGATTTAATTTTTCTTTATTGAAAATAAATTTATATCTAGAAAAATTTTAATATTATAGAATATGATGCAACATGCAAGAAAATTAAGAGAATACTTTATTGTTGGACAATGTGTTTTTCCTTTTAGCAAAAAGGAAGAAAAGGGCCACGGAAATAAAGTTTTTGAATATAACCAAGACATGGACCCTGCTGCCGCAAGACTCCCGGGCCAAAATACCAAGATGAGCAATAAACATTGGGGAAATCTTGGAAGAAATATGATAACAGACAGGGACGAGCAAGCCAGCCAAAAGGCTCATTAATTCAAGAATATTGGGTTGGTCTATCTACGAATTCCAATTTTATCGATGTCTTTTGTTGTAGAATCTTTACGGGCTATTGGGTTGGTTATACAGTTAATGAAGCCCAAGTTGCGGTTGAAAATTGTAGCCCAGTAAAAAATAGGTTTACTATGAATCATATTACCAGGAGTCATGTGAGAACTAAGAGTGGGAGTGGGAGTGGGAGTGGGGGACTCCATTCCATGCTCCAATATTATTTACTGATGGACAAACGTCATTATCACATATGTTTGGATGGATCAAACCATGAAAAATTTACGTAAATAATTAAAAAAAATTTTAGGTTTTTTACAACTAACCCCTTCAATTTTTTTCTATCATCATTAGCCAAAGAACCATCCAAATGCCGAAACTGTCCCTCCCATAATCACCCCAAATTTTTTCGCGTGCTCTCTCCCTCTCCTCCATCTCTCCTCCCTCTATCCCTCTTTTCACCAAAATTTTCATTTCAACAAGCTTGATCATCGCCGGCGGGTTCCCGGAATCATTCTTCGGCAGCCAACAACACCAAACTTGCAGTGAAGATTGGAAATAAAAACCTAGGTAAAAACCCTAGACTTTGAACCATAAATTATTTTTTATTCTTGTTTTATGTTGTTATTTTCTTGTTGTATTGGTGATGGGGAGTAAAGATTGAGGAGTTTGTAATGTTAATTATATGGTTGAAGTAGTTGTTGTGGAAGAAATTGGCGTGGATGAAGTTTGAAGGTGGTAATCGGGTTTCGACAGTCATGGTGTCTATCAGGTGCGACAGAGCACCTGTCGCACTTGATTCGCGTGGCAGGCGCGCGAGGGGGGCGCGCATGGCGTGCGACGAGCGCCTGTCGCATGACATCACGTTCCCCTTGCATCTCTTCATCGCGCGCCCCACACTGCTTTACTTGGTACAGCCTGTCGCACCTGTTAACAGTTCGTATTTTTTTTTTTGAAGTTAATTTCACTTCTATATTTTTATGAATGTAATGTAATAATGTTAAAAATTTTGTAGATACATGGAGAAATCAGAAGAATCACAAGAATCACAAGAATCAAGAATTGAACTGGGCAAGATGAAATTAGCTTATGCCGATCATTTTCCGGGGCGAATTTCGAGTATGTGTAACTTTGCTACCGTCATAAAAGTCATTGAGCGAAAATTGACGAAACGGCAATTGTATTTATTTAAGAAAGATATATTTGGGCATTTCTTGGAGTGCCGAAGTTTTTCGTTTAGTGGCGTAATTTTGCATAATGTGATGCTTAGACAAGTGGCCCATGGGGATTCCAAGAGAGATGAGCAGTTATGGTTTTAAATTGGTGAGCATTTGAGTCACAACTGATATCATAGCTTGCCCACACTGATATTATCTGAGTCACAACTGCTAAGAAAACTTGGAGCAACCATGCTCGAAGGTAAAATTGGAGCAAGACTTGTCAGAGGGTCAATTCTCCTTCTCGAACTGGCCATTGGAGGAATAGATCGGTTACATCTGTTATTCATAGGAATATTGTCTTTACCCTCATCTTCATACTGAAACGACGGAATATTGGAAGGACCAACATCTCCATCATCACCTGCATTATTCAAATGAGTGCCCCACATACTATTAGAACCTTCTACACAAACATTATCTGCCTCTGTGTTGCCAATATCATCAACAAGATCATCATTATCGCTGAAAATCATTATTGTGATATAGAGAATATCGTTGCTCCATCGACGTCGTTAGTGGAAATACCGCTTTTCCAACATCCACTAACGTAATGCTATTGTCATCAATGTTGTCATTATTGTCGTGGACTGGAGAAAAATGTTGCTGCAATGACATCGTCCTTGGCAGCACCTCCTCTTCAATATCGGGCCTAGACATATTTGCTCTAAAAGAAGTTTCAGTTTCAACAGGTGGCTCAACATCTTCGCTTGGAACTTGAGGAGATGTCGTAACAAATATAGGAATGCATTCATAGTTAGCCACATCGGATGCAATATGCAATACAACCTTCACCATTTCATCATTAAATATGTCCATGGGCAATGAACATGCACGATAATATGTGTTACTTGACCTCAAAGTTGTCTTTATTGTGATGTTATATTCATTGGGATTTATTTGTAACACCTCATATACTCTTGCCAAAAACTCATCAAACAAACAATTTTTCCGAGCAAAAAATGCAGTATTTTTAGCATTCACATACTCCAAACTCCCATCCGCTAATGTCTCCCATCAACTATCATAACACAATTGAAGCACAACTACATCCATAAAACTTGAAATTATAAAAAATAATTTAATTAAGCACTATAAAACTAATGCAATTACTAAATATTAAAAAAAAAATTTGAAGTTGGATTTGTGCGATGAATTTGCCTATAAGTGCGACAGGCTACCTGTCGCCCAAAATTTGGAGACAGGCTGCCTGTCGCATTAAGAGGCAGATTCAATGCTTTTGCCTCTTAGTGCGACAGGCTGCTTGTTTGTTTGTCGTTGTTGTTTGCTGCCGCCGGCGTTGATTAAAAATGTAAAGCTGCCTTTGGTTTGATAACGGAACGAAGAAGATAAAGCTGCGTTTGATTTGTAAAGAAGGGTAGTTTCGGTAACATACTTCATGTTTGGCTAATATTGATAGAAAAAAATTAAGGGAGTTAATTATAAAAAATCTAAAAATTTTTGGGTTATTTACGTAAATTTCCCTCAAACCATAAGCAATCATGACAACTAATAAAATTTTCAAGCGTTTTTATGGCTCATTATAGAATGCTTTGGTTGATGTATTTAGGAGATCAATTTTGGGAGTGCTTGCTTTCTTTCTTTCTAGGCTTATTCCAAAAAAAAAAAAAGGAAAAAACACATTGTGTTTGGCTGTCAATTTTGACAAGTACTCCTAAAGTGATTTTTATTAGTTATCAAAATGTTGTGCCCTTTTTTTAAAAAAAAAAAAAAATTGTCACTTTGTTTTTGAATTTACTAGATTGCCATATACTGGTTACAAGAAAAGCAGAGGGACCTAATATTAGAGACTCCATTCCATATGACAGTTTGGAGTGTTAAGATTCTTTACGTTCAATCACTACTTTTATTTTATGTACAGCTCTCATAATGGAAGAAAGCAGCTACGGATAAGCAAATCATTCGTTAATAGCAGCTGATCTCATGGTTTCATCTGAATATGTGCTTCAAAACCCACATTCAAAATTGTGTGAGCATTAAACAAGTAAAGAAAATTGAAGTTAATACGAACTCTTTTAATTGAGCTTGGTATATTCATTCATTCAATTGAATACAAAAGAGACCACAGATGCACAAGAAGCAATGATAACTGAGTTGAAACTAAAAGGACTCATTAGTTGCCACATTAGCAAGATCAGTTGGGTAAGCTGCACAAAGATAAAAGGTAACAGCAGGAAATCACCCTATTGTGCTTCAACCTTCTACCTTCACCATGAAAGAACAAAGGAATTCTCAGTTCCTGAAGCCAAGTGAGTGAAAAAAGAGTGATGAATATCATTTCAATTCAGGACATCCAACAATAGCTCCCTGATGGCTTCAATCGGCCCTGCCCTCTTACCACAACTGGTAACTCCGAGTGATCCATTTTCTTTTACTTGGAATGGATAACTTCCTTGTCAATAAATTGTAACAGCAAAGATTCAAGATATCAAGGATGGATGAATTCAGGATTGGATTTCAAAGTCCTGCATTGCCTGGTTTAAAAGGTGGTTGGAGTACACGTGCAAAATCATTTATTAACAGTTTATATGAGGCCTTTCAACCAGAACTCAAGAACAATAAATATCCTGACCTTTGTTTTGAGCGAACAAATAATTTACTATTTGACAAATAACCCGTCCAAAGCATCCTTTCTATCAACTCTAATTCTTCCACAGCACCTTCCACTGCACTTTGCTGACTTTAATGCAATCTCTCATTTTTGCTTTAAAACCTGAGCTGCACTGATAAATCCCTTTAAGGCTGAAGATTGAAACTATGATAAAGAAGTTGAAACTGTAAAATGAAAAAGAGAATAAATATTAGCAAAATTGCTAGCTCAGTTATTTTTAACCAAGACATATTCATTTACTGGATCTAGTTTTCTCTCCATTTTAAAAGGGAAGGTTCTGCCTCAGGTCCCATCTTCAATGGCTTCAAGTAATTTTTCTGTTTACGCGATAGAATTTTAGAGTTCTGTGACTTCTATCAGTTAGCTACTGTTCCTATAAGTCAGTTCTTCAAAGTTATTTTACTGTTTTGTGCTTTCTATATTCAAATGACGATTCATGATCTGGAATGAGAAAGATAGATAGCAGCTGCAGAAAATGACATACCAAATATTTGTTCTTGTTTTTGGAGCATTAGATATAACATCTGAGTCCTCTCCAGTTTGCTCCTTGCAGCCTGAAAAGAAAAAGAAAACATTTAGCAAAGAATGATTATGATGTTATATTCGAAGATTACAGGATCATGATGTGCTGTCAAATGCCCAACATGGAATTCAGAAAATAGAGGACAAACAAATTTTACAAATAGTACCATACAAAAAGCGGAGATAAATGATTACCTCTGCATCTGTTGAATATTAATCATGAAGAAATTTGATTTGAGGGAACCTTTTCCCCTCTGCTGTTCCCTCTTTGTAACGTTCTTCCAGCTTGGAACATGAAATGATCTTCAAGTCTACTAGTGTTCGAGGAAAGTACTCAAAAGGCAGCATCTCTAATTTGTTGCAGTATCCAATTGTCAAGGAACAAAGACACGGCATGATTTCATAATGCCGACCTCTCCTTGTTTTATATTTCCACTCCTTCAACGCTTTCATTTTCAGAAATACCAGTGACTTCAATTTGGGAAATGCACTAACTGTTTCATCAGTGCTAGTACTTAGATCTCCTCGCAAAAATCCATTCCCAACTTTTTCTATCCTCTTCAAATTTCGTAAAGTGAGTGACTCAAGGGCAGGCAATTCTCCCAGAGGAGGCAATTGCTTTAAGCTCATGCAGTGATCTAATGTCACAGACCGCAACTTATTTAGTGACATTATCCTCGTGAGAGGTATGCTTTCACCGCTATAGTAAAACATCTCCAAGCTCTCTAGATTTGGAGGCAGCTGTAAGCCCTCAACAACAGCTTCATCATCCTCATTCTTGCTCCCTTTGTCATCATCCTTCTCGAAACTTATACACAGAGCAAGGAGTTTTTCCTTTTTTGAAAGTTCTGCTTTGAAAATCTCATCCTTATTCACATTTCCCAGCCCTTTTATATTAAGAGATTCCTGAAGATCGTTCAAGCTTTTCAGACATTCAAGTTTACTAGCTTTTTTATCATCAGTTCCACCACTGACAATGAATTCACTTAGTGTCCGAAGACAACTCCATCTTTCAATTCCTTTTGGCATGTAACTAAGTGGAGTCCCAACATTTACTACATGCCTCAGGTTGATTAACTTCCCCATCCCTTGAGGCAAATTTCTGAGATTGCTACACCAACTGAGCTCCAAGGTTTGTAAATTATACAACTCGCACAATGTCTTAGGTAATTTTTTTATCTTTTTGTTCTTGGACAAGTTAAGGTACCTCAAATGTATCAATCTTTTTATTTGTTTTGGAACCTTTTTAATCACTTTGCACCAAACATTATCATGGTTACTCAATTCCAATGCCCTCAGACATGTCAACTGATCAAACACCTTCGACAGAACTACGCCATTCATGAAACCCCCTCCACGCTCAACCACAAGGCTGCGCAATTTCTTTTGATTGTAAACTGAATTGGGGAATCCGCCTTGATCACTTTCAAACATTATCATTAAATGCCGAAATTTTTCATAAGACTTTAATTGACACTCCTGATCAGAACCCTTAATCTCTGCATTGAAATTATCACTTTTTGCAAGAAAATGAGCCAAATCATGCACTATGGGGTGCATCTGGCACCTTATTATTCTGCCATCAAACTCACTTTTTTGAAAATCTTGGAATAAAGAGCGTGATGCTAAGTTTCCAAAGTACTCTTCTCCAATTAACTCCATATCTTTTCTTTGCTCTAACTTAAGATAACCCTGAGCCATCCATAACTTGATCAATCGATCTTTTTCTATCTCATAGTTTTTCGGAAAGATGGAACAGTACAAGAAGCATTTTTTCAAGGCAGGGGACAAGTCATAGTAGCTCAATAAAAGAGGGCTAAGGTACTCGTATCCTACTCCATCAAGTTTCCATTTCTCACCATCCAAGTTCCATATCTCACTAGCCAAGACACTTCGCCACTCTTCACTACTCATCTTAAAACGCAAGAGGCTTCCTAGAATCTTCACAGCAAACGGCGAGCCCTTACACTTATCAACAACCCTTCTTCCAATGTGTTCTAATTTTTTACGGTCATCACTGCTCCTTCCGTGAAACGCTACTTGACAGAACAATGACCAACAATCCTCCTTGGACAGTCCTCCTAGTCGAATTTCCGTCATGTTGGTTCCAAATTTTTCCTCACTTCTGGTCACTAAAACTCTACTTCCTTCAGAACCAGACTTGAGAGAGTACATCAATTGTTCCCAATATCTAGAACATGCATCCCACCACACATCATCCAAGACAAGAAGAACCTTCTTTCCTTGAACAAATTCATTTATGTACTGCAACACAGTTTCCATTTCAACCTGACTTAACACACTACCTTTCAAAGATTCAAGAATAGATTTTGCAACCCTGATCTCATCCCTAGGGGCAGAAGCAGACACCCAAATTCTTTTGTCAAATCTGGCTTTCAAGCCACTATCATAAAAAACTTGCCTAGCTAGAGCTGTTTTCCCTATCCCTCCATTCCCCAGAATCCAAATGACGGGAAGGGTTGGCTTTGACCCTGACTCTTCACCATTACGCTCACCTTTCAAAATCTGCAATATCTTTTCCTTTTCAGCATTTCTTCCATGAAACTCTAATGGATCAATAACCGCAGAGCTAGTCGTCATGATTCCTCCTTCCCCAGAGCCACTCATCAATTTAAATTCGAACCCACCCTTTTTCCCAGTAATAGCATCTACCCTTCTACTCAGATTCTTTAACTTGCAACCTATGTCAAACCGCAGAGCTATACGCAAATGACAAGTGAAAGAACGTACCTTTGAAGCTTTGTGATCAGTTTCATTGGCCGGCAGTAGTGTCTTAATCGCCGTGTTCCACTCATCCAATGCATCATCAATGGCATAAGAAGTGTCTTTGAGTTCCCTTAGCCAATCTTCCACATCTTTCTCCTTCACCTGCCTTTTCTCTGCATCGTCAAGCACTTCTCGAATGGCCTTGAGATGACTGCGGAGCTTTTCGACATCAGTGACAACACCACCCACAACAAGTCTTGCTCCATTCATCTGTTGAGTTATTGAAGACAACTGATCTAAGACAGTGGAAACAGTAATTTCTTCGGCCATGATCAATGAAGGATGAAAATTTTGTTATATTTGGTTGGTGATTTTGTGTTTGCACAACCCAACGAAAAACGACCAAGATGGGCCTTTATAGGGGCAAACTTACGTCACTATTAAATACTTGGGTAACTGTAAAAAGGGGATGTATAATTGTCTTGTCGGATCCCTCTAAGTTACGTTTTTTGTAAGATACAGCCCGTGATTTAACTAGTCAATCAGTAAAAATATGACACATATACATAGCACTAAAGAAATTGTAACCGACTGAAATGGTTGGAGACCGATGGCCAAAAGATTCAACCAAAAAACTACTTTCTATAGTCGGTTGCAAAACTACTCAGACCGATGGCCTTGAGTCCCGCAATTAAATTCAAAATAATAAATTAAGAAGATGCCTCTCTCTGTACTGGAGATGGCAAAAATACCCGCCGGTCCGGATCCGGACCGCATCCGGATGTTGTGGGTCGGATATTACTCGGCTCGGATATGTCGTCGGGTAGGTCTTGGGCATCACTTGATAAATTCGGAACCCAGATTTTATTAAAAAAATATTATAAAATATATATTATTTTAAATATTTATATTTATTTGACTCATTTATTACACATATATAAAGTTTTAAACACTTAAAGTTTATATTTTCATGTTAAATTTTATTAAAATAAATTTAAAACTTATAAAATTACCAAAAAATAAAAAAAAATATACACATATAATATTAAAAAATATAAAATTTAGGATAAAAATCCAGAAACTCAGTCCGAGTTCCATCTCAGGCGGGTCCGGTCATTAGTTTTGCCATCCCTACTCTCTACCCCCCTCTCTCGTCTTTACGCCAGTCTTGACCAAAATGCAAAATTTGAAAAGAGAGGCAGGCGTAGGCTCGTAAAATATCGCCGGTAAGCTCACTAGCATAGTAGCATTCCCTTCTAACAATGCCAGCACTCCATCACCACTGTCGATTACCAACCCTCTGATCCTGCAGGCGGCATGCTTGTTTTGTCTCATGAAATCTCCAACTCACCGATGAACAACACCCTCTCAACTTCAGCCAGATATTCCATTTGATGCCAACACCTTAAGGAAGCTTTTTATGTGTTGAATAACATATTCAGGTTGAACTATGCATGGAGAAAAGATTGATTGAAAAGGGATATAATCCCTCAAAGAGTGAAACATGTTTTATTGTCTTTGTTGAATTTTAAACATTTAATTAGAAACTGGGTTTTCCTGTGGTTTGTTTTGTTTAATGTTCCCTTGTGCGGTTGTCTTTCCTAAACTTTAAATAGAGATATTTTACTGTGATTAGTTAAGTGAAAGATTTCCCTAAAGAAGCCGGTATTGGAGATCTAAGGACTTTGTAGTAGATCTTACTGAAATAAATTACAAATATTTGCAATTGTCTGAAAAAAGAAAAAAAAAAAAAAAAAAAAGAAGACCCAAAATGGTAAGCAAGAAGGGTCTTTTGATGCGGATGGCCTATGTAACTGCGTGGTAGTGAGTTAGGGTCTCATTGAGTTCCAACAAATCGATGCTGCTTGGGAGATCACCATCTCTATCTCACCTCCGATGACCATTCCTTCCTCGTCGATTTAAAAATTAAGTTCCTCGTCGATTCTACTTAAATTCGTAAGAGAAAGGTAAGGACAGGTAGCCCATCACTTGAAACAACCAGTTCAGCCGGTGCGTCACTTATTACTACTTTTAATTAATTTAATATCGTCCATTAGATTAGATTTAAACACATTGAATGCTCAAGAATTGCCAAGCCGTATGTTACGCAAAACGTAACTTAGGAGTCGCCTTGTCTAAAAAGTATTCTCCGTGACCATTTTATTTGAACCCTTGATTTTACTCTCTAAATCTGAAAATAAATGAAATTTTTAATTACGCCACGGACCTCGTAAAATCTAAAAAATTACCTCAACTAAAATTTTTATGTTTAACTTCCCACGCCCGTCATTAACTTCTCTATTCTCTGCAAAATCATTCCCACTCCGAAAAAATAAATTCTCTTTCTACTAGGAATCTCAATTGTTACGAAAATCAAAGAAATCATAGTTTAAATAGGGGCACACTATTCATTATTTCCTTTTTTCCTGGGCACAACTTGAAAAGATAGTTACAATACTTGTGGACCGTAGAGAAACTATTCTTAATTTGGTTTTTAAGTATTACAATCTTTAGCAATTTCGGATGCAAATGAGCTGCCAAAATCATTGAATTGTCTTAGTTACCGCGGCACGGCTGCTAGGCATGCTATCTTGAGAAAAATCTAAGACACAGGATGTGGCTTTTTCACTTTTGGTTTTCAAAAATTTTTTTCCTATCACTTTTGTGGGATTTTCATCTGTTTCTTTTTTAAATATTTTTCGTTGCATTCAAATTAGCCTCACCCTAAGAATATATCGAGCTGAGTATATCGAGCTTCATAGCATTATAATTCTTAAAACATGGAAAGAAAATTGTTAGTTTTGCACGTTTAATTGCCTCTTCTAATAACATTATTGTTGTTACCATCGACTTTATGTGGCACGCAGTGGCTGAATCGGGATTTTAGTTAATTTCATGAAGGCTAGATTAAAGGTCAAACAACAGACTTCGGTAGGGTAGAAATTTGGTGGGTGTTTGTATCACAAGCTACCAAGTTAGTACCAACCATCCTTTGGTAAAATTAACTATTTCTCCTCTCCCCTACATTTTAAAAGTCACCAAAATTTGTGAGAGGATACAATTTTGACAGTTGCGAAAAAGGCCCAAATGCTCCTTGTTTTATCCTGAGTTATTTGGTTAGTTTCTTCATGCACATTTGCTGTGTGAGAAATTAAAGTGAAATGAAATTGTATCAATAGAAATTTTGAATTTTATAAGGTAAATGTTGTCAAAATTATGCCACAATACACTAGAATCCTCCAACATTATAATATTTCTTTCATTTTTTTTAACTGTTGGTTTTGTCGATCATAAAAAACTGAATGATCATTAAAAAAAAAAAAAAAACGTATCGAGCTTTTTTAATATTGTGCCATGGAGCAAATTTGGAGGATTTCAAAACATGGGGAGGAAATATGTTGCTAATCTCACACATTTTCCGAATTGTATGGTACGCTACCACTGCTGCTACCCTCGACAATATGTCGTTGCTTAAAGTGGCGGAACAAGGACTTCGGTTCATTAGGTCAAAATAAAGGAACTGTAAATATAAATAGGCTATAGCATAAATCATACTTGAATGAACAAAACGATTCGTGTCTTGCTCATCGGGAAATCTTTGTTCCCTTTATGCTTTTCCTAAACCTTTCCTGCAAGCTTGTTATTTATTGGCATATATACTTTTCTTCTCTTTTTCTTTTTCTTCTATCTCTTCTTTCTCTTTATTCCAGATTCTCTCTTCTCATATTAGTTATAGATGCTTCGGCACATAGTTGTGGGGGCGGGCCATGCCCACTTGTATTTTATTTTTATGAGAAGCATAAAAACTTCAGCTTAAACCGAGCAGAAGGTCTTAAATAGTGTCATGATGACCACCAAAGTTCAGCCCCTAATCTTTCAAAAAAAATTTTATATGCGGTGAAATTTTTTTTAGTAGGAGGTGGTGTGTTGGCGTGATGGTAATGACACTGAGCAAAAAACTTCCTCCGAAGTGTGACGTGTGACTGATGATTTGGACTTTTAGAGTACAAGACAATTTAAGACCTCTCTATTTTATAATGCTTTCCAAATAATTGGTAAGAACAAAGTTAGAGATGTGGTGATATACTGTTATACAACGTCACGACGGTACCCATCCATTGATTTTAAGTTTAATTACACAAGAACCCATTCATTACCATTAGTTTTAACCAAGTGCGCTAAGAGATCTCGCTTATTTTTTTCCTCTTTATTAAAATCATTGTGTAAGATATAAATTTTGACAAATCTCAAAGCACCCGTCATACAGTTTCCCACTATGCGAGTAGTATCTTCTAAAATTTGAGAAAAGTAATGTCCTCCTACATAATTTTCGATTAGAATTAATTTAAGCATATGGTGCATGTCAATCAAATTAAGGAGAAAAGTTACCTTTTAATTGATAAAATAACCAGTTATTAATTGGTAGAGGTCCCGTCAATTACATATTCCCGTAGACAATAACATGTGAGATTTGTTCTTCAATAGTTTTTTTTTTTTTCCTTCTTTTAATGTATGAGGTGTAAAAATCTATTATTAAGCATTAAAGTGGTAAGATAAGAATCTAGGTATAAGAGGAGCTGAAATATTTTGTTTGGCCTGTTCCTCTCGGAGGTTGTTCTGCTAGCCATAGATTCTGTTTTAATGTCCAGATTGGAAGAGTATGCCTGCCTTAAAGTCGTTGGTTGACTCTAATTGTTCGTATATGGAGGTTCTGATTCTTGGGGCAGGGGCTCATCCGGGAGCTGTTTGGTCAATCACAGGTGGCTTTTCTGAGAGTTTTGTGATTTTCATTTTTTGTTCGTCTGGGTTTTGTCGTTAGAATTGTATTGTCTTTCGTTGTATTATTAGACTGGTTAGAATTGTATTGTCTTTTTGTTGTATTATTAGACATTGGTAATAGTTCATTTAGTTTTTATATTTTAAAGTTGATGTCTGTTTAGTCTTTATATTTTTTAAAAATATCTCAAAACATTCTTCTTATTAAATTACTGTATTTTCGTTTGCTTTTATAATATTACTCTTTTACAATAATATTTTTTTACATTAATAAAAAGAAAAAAATTAAATTATTATTTTAACCTAAAAAATAAAATAAAATAAAAATAAAAATATCTATATTAAATTTTGTAGAAGCTCACACATGCTTAAAAAAATTAAATTACTAATTTTTTTAAATATTCATAAAAAAATTAATATATTAACTTCTGAACTGAGAGAATAGAGAGTCTAACACCGAGACCTTTTCTTTCCCACGAAGTGCAACAAGTACTTCAGGAATTTTGGGATATCATGCTCCACGATTGAATTGCCATTAGCCTTCTTAGGGGTGGGCAAAAAAAACTGATTAATCAAAAATCGAACCGAACCGTTCGGTTCGGTTCGGTTTTTTTGCGATTTTTTTATTACTAAAAAACCGAATAGTAATATAACCGAAATAATAAAATTAACCGGTTCGGTTTTCGATTTATTAAAATAAACCGAAAAACTGAACCGATTATTAAAAAAAACCGAATGCCTAAAATCTAAATTCTAATAAACAAAAACAAACCCTAAATCTAAATCTAAAACTAAAAGTCTAAAACATTTCTTCTCACATCTTCGATTCTTCGTCTCGTCAGCCAAAACCCGAAGTCCCGAACATCTTCTTAAATCGTGCAGTAGTCACTCGTCGGCCAAAACCCGAGCGACCTGGCGGCAAATCGTGTTGTAGTCATCATCGTCCCCACTGGCCGCTGCTCATCGCTGTCAAACCCGTTGCTGCAACTTCCTCATTGTCTACCTTGGACGTCTCAAAATCGCAGGATTCGCAGCCTACCTGATCGGAAAAACAGCCCAGCAACGATCTGTCTTTGCCGAAGTCCTCCACCACCGGATAGAAAGACGCGAGCTCACTGTCAACAAAGTCTCGATGCGGTAGTCGCATATTCCAAATGTAAAATTGTGTAAATTTCCGAATGAGCAGTTCCTCTCTCGTCACGCGTTCTTTTTTGGCGTATTGTAGTTGTGGAATAGGCTATATGTGCTTGTGGTGTTTGATTAAATGTGCTGTAGCCGAACGGTTCCATTTTTTTTCTTTTCATATGACATATTACTGCCTCTCATTTTTGGAATAAGCTATATGTGGTTGTGGTGTTTGATTAAATTTTGGATTATCTGCAACTGTGTGCAAAATGACAAATAATGCGTTTATAGCCTGCCTTGTATTTTTTCATTGTATTCTATTAGCTTGTGAATATTTTAGTTCCTGATCTATTTTAGGCTATTTTTTAGTAATGTGTGTGGATATACTTTGACTCTTAGCAGTTTATTTACTATCTTGGTAGGCCAATAATAGCTCAACAAGAACAAGCAGCTGAGGATCAATTGGGATTTGGGAGTTAATTGATGTTTATTGCTTTTGTAGTTTTGTTAAAGTTTAAAAGATTTTTTACTTAATTATTTTTTATTTGAACTTATTATTTGAATATGTTATGTGTTCTTGAACATACTTTGAGACATATTTTGATTTTTTATTTGTTAACTTTTTATGTTTGTGGTAGATTTATTAATTTAAGATTTTAAATTTTAAAAGGCCCAAAATAGGTCCAATAGGCCCATAATCGAAATAATCGAACCGAACCGAATCGAATTATTTCAATTAATCGAGTGTTTGATTATTTCAGAAATTTGATTAATCGCGATTATGATTTTAAAATAATCATAATCGAACGATTATGAAAAATTTAGTAAAAAACCGAACCGAACCGAACCGCGCCCACCCCTAACCTTCTAGGCACTAATCGTCTGTTTATTGGCAGAACTATCACAAATTGAAAGAAACAAATCCCACATTAAAAATTGAATCTCAATCAACTTTTACTAACTATAAAACTTATAAAAGTTTCTTTGGGTTTAATAATACTTGAAACAATAAATTTAAGATTAATAAAAGGTAAATGGTAACAGGTAGTAAGAAACTGAGTTTAATTTACTAAGAAAAGAAAATAATCATGGCTAAAAGAATAAAACTAAGAAAAGAAAATAATCATGGCTAAAAGAATAAAACTAAGATTTTAGGTTATACGAGAAATGAGTGAACAACAATTTTGGGATTTCTAATTTTTAATAATTAATATATTTTGTAAATAGGTGTTCAGAAAAATTTGGTAAGTTCAAATAACCAAAACAATTACAATTATGCTCATAATTGTAATTATTGTTTGTAAAACTGAAAAATGAAAAATGAAAAAGAAATAAAGAAAGAAAAGAAATTGAGCTGATGATATTTCACCGAACCTTAATATTCAAGTACACCAAACAGTAATTCAACACTGCTGCTAGCAATTTTGATAAATTCAGCGCTGATCCAAATTCAAAAGAAAGGTCGCTCTTTCTCACGGCATTAGTTGATCAGAGCGAGATATATTCTTAACCTATAACAATCTGATCCAAGCATCAAGATTAAACTTAGAATTTTGGGTCTTATTTTTTATAAAATAGATTATCCAGACATACACATTAATATATTCGCCTTGGTCTGAATTTATACTTCATTTATTAGCACTATGTGACTGAATTTATCAGTTCATACAAATTAATAGCAAGCGCACTCATATAGGCTAATACATTAACCTTTGTTTGATCAATTACAATACTAGAGAGCAGATATAATCATCGAGTGGTATATTATATATGCTATATTCTCTTGAAGAAAGAAACCCAAACCATAAATCACCTCTTCTGATATTAGCTAGCCTTTGCCTTCTCGTTTTCACTGCACCGTGAAATCAAATATCCATTCCTGCAACATGATTAATAAACATCGTGAGATGGACGTACAGAAGATTATACAATTAATTAAGAGGCCTGTGACTTATGCCTTCTGTAGTTGTTCCCCGCATAAACATCAAAAGAACAGGAATTACACTAAAGATCAATTAATGGCATGATATATTATGTAGTGAACAAATTAAAGTCTATTTGTTTTTTTTTTTTTTAAATTACATGAGACTAATGCTCATATTACAATTCATATTGTATGAAATTTACAACTGATATTTATAATCAGACAATTACTGGGACTAGTTTACAATAATTATTATATAACACGCTCATATTTTACCCTCTCTAATATTCGAAAAGTATCTACTCTAGTCACATTTTAAAAGGGAGAAAACTGCTTTCACATTTTATTTAAGCAGCTAGCTAGGTTCTCAAGACCAGACTTGGTAAAAGTTGGCTTCCTAATTACTACCATGCCTACACTGCAATAATGGTCCGACAAAATTAGTTTAGTGATTAACAGTAGGTCCCACTTGGCTAGAAATTGCAGATACCAACTAATTGAAAATGAGAAGAGATTACCTGTCTGGTGATTCAGCATTTCTGGATCAAGTTGCAGGTATGTAAAATTAATCATGATGTTGGGGATGCTCGAGATTGTCCCCCACCCCTTACCTCCCGACCTCTTATCGTAACGCTCCTTTAGAAGCGGACACCAATTGATCTTCAATTCCTTTAGCTTAATTGGATTAGTATTCTTTTCTGATCTTTCCTAAGTAAAAATACATATAGGGAATTGATAATTAATAAATAAAAAAAATTAAAAAATTAAATCTCATCCATATACTATTACTTAAAGACATATGATAACAAAATTTTAAAAAATTCACGAAAGCTCATATTAGAAAAGAATCATTGTTCAGCTCAATTACCTGAGGAAGAACGATGCCCGGCAGGGCCCCTAATTTGGGGCAGTACACAAATGACAAGAAACAAAGACATGGCATGACATTATCCGTCCCGCATTGCCAGTCTTTCCATTCTTCCATGTTGACAAACTTGAGAGATTTCAATCTTGGGAAGTAAGTAACAGATGATACGCTGTCACTTTTTATTCCCAAAAATTCATTACCCACTTCTCTCACTCTCCCCATACTAAATAAAGAAAGTGACTCAAGAGATGGCAGATTTCCGAGAGGAGGAAGTTGCTCGCAATTAGTCCAGTCTTTGAGACTTAAAATTGTCAGCCTACTTAACAAATCGATCCAACTCGGAAAAGTTCTGCCTCTGTAGTCTCTGATCTCTAACCTCATTAAATATTCGGGCGGCTGCGCAGCTTCAAGAACTTTTTCATCTTCCTTTATCCTCTCCCCTTCCGCATGATTTTCAAAATTTAGACACAATCCGCGGAGATTTATCTTGTTCTTTAGTCTCGCTTCTACAACCTTACTCGCATCTGTCACACTTCCCAAATTTTTTATGTTAAGAGACCCCTGAAGTTCGTCCAAGCTTTTCAAATATTCAAGGGTGACACCGGCACTGCTCACAATGAATTCACTTAATGTACAAAGACGAGTCAATCTTTCAATTTCTTTTGGCATGGAAGCAAGTGAAGTTCCAACATTTAACAAATGCTGCAGGTTGGTTAACTTTCCCATCCCTTGAGGTAACATTGTGAGATTGGTACACCAGTTGAGCTCTAAAGCTTGTAAATTCCATAACCCACACAGTTCTTCTGGCAATTCAGCTATCTTCAGTAATGACAAATTAAGGTATCTCAGAAATTCCAAGTTTCCTATCTCCGCTGGAATTTTTATAGTCATATTCTCATACCATGATTGTCCACTCAGATCTAATGCCCTTAAAGTCGTCCTTGATCGATCCAATAATTTCGGTAGTACCTCACTAATTAGCGAACAAGTTTTGGATCCATATTGAATCCGGAGGCTTCTTAAGTTTTTCACTTCACTCACGGAGACAGGAAATGAAATCCCTTCACTGACCCTCAAGAATAAGTGGCTAAGCCCAACTTGCCTTGGTTTTTCAAAATTACCATCAACCCCAATTGAAGCACAATAATTCTTTGCAAGAAATCGGACAAAATCATGCACTAGAACAGGCATCTTACATCTTAAAACACGACCATCATCGTCATCTTCTTCAAACTCAAAATTCTGGAACCACGAACGCGCAACCATTTGGTCAAAACACATTTGACCAACTGCCTCCTTGTGGACATAACCTTGAGCCATCCATAATCTAATTAGTTCATCTTTACTAATTAGATAGTCTTTTGGAAAGATGGCGCAATACAAAAAGCACATTCTTACCGCAAATGGCATGTCGGTAAAACTCAGCCACAGAGGGACAAAATGATGCCTCTCAATATCTTGTACTTGCCACATTTTGCTGTCTAATATGCTTTGCCACTCTTTTTCAGTTTTAAAGTGCGAAGTACTTCCGACAATCTTTATAAGAAGAGGCAAGTCATGGCATTGTTGTACAATCTTCCTCCCAATATGTTCTAAATGTTCACGCACCTCCTGGGACCTACTAAAAAATGCAGAGGACTCAAACAACGACCAAGATGCCTCATCGGACGCTCGCCTAATGTTCTCCGTAGATCCAATCTTGTCAGCAATTGACTGATCATCTGTGGTAACTAGAATTTTACTTCCAGGGCGACCATTTTCTAGAGCCTGAAGCAATGATTTCCATGTACTGTTGTCTTCTATCCACACATCATCTATCACAAGAAAAAATTTATTTCTCGCAATAGATTTTCTAATGTATCTCAAATAAGGCTCTAATTCCTGTCCCTGAGAAGAAAAGGCTGAAGTCGAAGCACCCAGAGCTTCAGCAATGGAGCTGGCAATGCTTAGCACATCAGAGTCGGCAGGTGCACCGACCCAAATTCTGATGTGAAAATGCCTCATCACCTTATAACTATTGTAGGCCAATGTAGCAAGTGTTGTTTTCCCCGTTCCTTCGGTCCCTGAAATAGAGATGATGGGAACTTTTTGACTGCTGCCACCATTATCCGTCGACGACAACAACTTGCTTACTAACTTTTCCTTCTCTTTATCTACACCGCAAATCTCAGATCTAGAACAGGTTTGCAGAAAGCCGGTGTAGACAAAACCAAGAGGACCTCCTTCATATCGGTTTTGGAAATCGTCCTGACTTCGACGATCTAATTGAAACCATTGTTTCGGCAATCTGAGAATTGGACGTAAAACATCGTTTAAGTCTTTTATCTTCCTAGTAAAAACTGGCCAAGGGGTTTCATCTGATTGATCAGGATGCTGCTTCCATCTGAGGAATTCAGTGCTCAATTCATCCACCAAATCTTCCGACTTGGTGGCCACGACTTTCACCAAATCTAACCAGTCTTTCACAGTAGTCATCACAACACTAATTACCGTACGTGAATCTGTTTTGTTCAATCGACTTTCCTCTCCATCTTCAACCATTTCTTCAATGATTCCAAGTCTCAGCAAAAAAACTTGCACTGAACGGATCAATTCTGGTGGAATGCACTGAAATTGCGCCAAAATAATAATAATAATAATAATAATAAAATTTCATCAATCAGTTGCATATCATTTTCATAAATGGCATGTGCTCACGTCCATCTACATATATCTGTATCTATTTACAGAGTTACTCTATGATACTGTAATAAAAATAAATATACAAAAGAGTGGGTGGAGTTATTTGCACGTAAAAACTACTCTAGTCACTCTAATTTTAATAAAAATATGTATTATAAAAATTCTCATCTTGTGAATTATAATTAAGAATAATTTATTATAAATCAGAATTATATATGTAATTACTTTAAATATTCCTGTAACACATTCAATTTTCAATTTATAATTCTCATTTATTAAACCCTAAAACTTTTATTTCTGATGTCTTAATTAATATTTAGATGAATAAAGAGGAAATCAATATTGAGAAAAAAAATTTGACAGTAATGTATGTGTGATTAAAAATATAAAATGAAACAAAAGCAATATAAAAGAATTTTTTTCTTTGGCCCTTCTTCATCCTGTTCATCTCTTGGTCTCCTTATTTTTCTTGTTTTCCCTTTTTTTTTGTTTTAAGTACTTAAGGAAAACTTTTTATTACTATGTTCTCATTGTAAGAATTTTATGTTATGAATTTAATATTGAACATAAATAAACAAAAATTAATAACCAAGGTTATGTTACATAATTTGTTTACAATTTTACTTAATTATATTGTTGGAAGTGTATGCTAAATCTTTTAAAATTTGTGTGCTAAATAGTTTTCTTAGTGTTTTAAATAAATAAAGTAACTTAAATAATTTAAGTAAGAATATTTTTAGAATTTTAAAGAGTGTAAAATGTAAAACTTAATTTTTTATAATTAGTGTATGAATGTGCAGAACAATAGAGTGTTTAAAGTAATATTTGGAGGGCAAATAGCACCGACCTTCATAAAACTTCGGAGCTAGTTAATATATAACATTTTGGTTTCAATTATTTAAAGTTTAAACATTTTTTTTAGATTAAATGATAAAAATAGTCATGTAAAATTCTATATTTTTTAAAAGGAAAAAAGACACCTTCAACCCTAAGGTTTGAGGAAATAATCATAGAGATCGCCAAATTTTCAACAAGAGACCAAAACTTCCTTTTGACTATAATATTCTTCGTAGATAATAATTAAAATGTTTGACTTCAAATTTTTTAATAGTTTAATTCATCTAGTAATTTTTAAACTGTGAATTGTTATATTTATTTTGATAATATATCTATGTTTATTATAAAAATTTTAGATAAATCTTTAGATTAAATAGATTTTACAATTAATAAAATCTATCTCATGTATTAATAATACTAAAATTATTTTATATAATAGTGAAATAATTTAAATATTTATTTAATTTATGTTAATAATGTATTTCTATTTATCATAAAATTTGGTTTAATATAATATAAGTTTGTAAAGTATTAAAATAATTTTTAAATATTGAACTTATTTTACAATGTATATATTGTTAAATTTATTTTAATATTATATTTATATTTATTATAAGACATTAGAGTCAATTTGTATGAGTTAATAAATCCAAAGAGAATTATAGTAAAAAAAGAGTCTCGGTATTCCTAAATGAAAACTTGAACGTTTATGTGACTATTTATTTAAAGCTTTAAGGTGTAGGTATTATTTTTTCTTTTTTAATGAATAAAACGAGAGATGTGCACCAACCCGCCAAATTCATGAAACCAACCCAACCAACATGATTTTTTTGCGGTTTGCTTTGATTGGCAAAATATACAAGTTGGGTTGAGTTGTTAAATTCCCAACCCTTATATATAAATATATATAAAATAAATATGTATGTTTATATATAAATTACTATATTTTATAAAAATATAAATATAAAGCAATAATAAAACCCCCTCAATTAATCATACTCCTACTAGATGTTGTTGTTTAGATTTTAGTGTTTTATTTTAAACAGACTTTGAATTCCTAGATTTGTTTTTTGTTCATTAAATATGAACAAATAATTTGATTGTTAGACTTTGAAATGTTGGATTTGTTGTCAGGATTTTAACATTTGTGCTTTTTAATTTTATATTTTTTTAATTTTTATACAGTATTTTATTGAACGATCAAAATAAGCTGTTCTCAAAGTCCAACCCCACCAATCCTAACCCGTAGTTTTACGAGTTAGGTTGAGATATATAAGCGGTTGGGTTGAGTTAAATTTTTTCAAGCTACACTATATGTAGGTTGGAGTGGATTGCACACCAATCTGACATGTTCCCCCCCCCCCCCCCAAAATCTAAATCACCCAAAAAAAAAAAAAAAAATAAACATGCAAGTATACATATTAATTTGGATATATACATAATAAATATGAATTATTCAATCTTCAACAGCACGTGTTAATAGAGATCCGTTTTGTCATTATAATTGGAACAATATAATTTTTAATTTTTAATTTTATGACTTATCAATTAATTAAAAAGAATACACACACATACATATACAGATACATATATACATATCCATGAACCTATATCACATATTATCAGCAACTTGAATATTACTATTAATTATTAAATATTTATCTACATGCCCAATTCC
The DNA here is from genome assembly GCA_030449925.1 of Citropsis articulata. Taxonomy (NCBI): domain Eukaryota; kingdom Viridiplantae; phylum Streptophyta; class Magnoliopsida; order Sapindales; family Rutaceae; genus Citropsis; species Citropsis articulata. The sequence continues at coordinate 15,473,175 of JASUUH010000210.1, forward strand.
GGAGTCCATTTTACAAGGTAACGTGGATATTTAATTTGAAATATACCAGCTTATTTTCATACACATCAACACATTTTGCTAACGGATTTGAGATGACGAGCAACTTACCCCAACACATTCCGGCGTCAGTCTGAAGTCTACGTCGCCCTCAGGCAGCCAATCCTCCATGTCGTTGGCCGTGCCGTCCGCCACTTTATTTTTCGCTTTATCGAAAAAAATTCTCACCGGCGAAAATGTCCTCAGCAGTCCCTTCCTAGTATACCATTGTCTGTATGGACGACTATAACAAACCAGTAGCTCCAACATTTCTATCACTTTTTCCACAACAACGGAAACCATTGCATGTTCCGCCATGTTATACTTTGCTACAATGACAACTCACAAAACAAATGCGGAGGAGCTTTAATTTTCTTTGTTTCTTTTCTTGACTAAGAATGAATTTAGGTTGATGTCCCAGTCTATATAATGTCCTTTAATTTAATTACAACAAACATTAGATTTTAAAAAACGAATTGCCAAAAATGCCCTTTACTGCGACAACCAATTCTTTATTCTCGCCCCCGGTAAAATTTCTTCTCTCTCTCCAATACTTATATAGGTTACCTTACAGCTCTAATTTTCTATGATGCCATCAAAATCCCTGATTATATTCTTTTGCTCGTGTACTTCGTGAGGTGAAGGTGTCGTGAATTTCAAGTGATGCTGGAAAATATATGAAAAAGAAAAAGGGGAAACAGATATCTCATCAACAATATGAGTGACAAATATATAACTATCCGTAGGTGCAAGCTCCTCATTTTTTTAGGATGTAGATTGGAAGTTTTACCATATTATTTTTACGGAAAAGGATCCTCTCATGATCTGAGCTCTCATGAGCTTTTAAAGATCTTGTGCCATGTGTATTTAAGTGGTAGTGTATGGATAGAATTTAACTTCTTTATTTTCTTTATTTATTAACAACCAATCACCACATGTATTTTTGATCAGGAGGAAATCAGATCATGAGAGAATCCTGATCCTTATTTTACAGCGTTGTAAAACTTTAAATCCGCATTTTAAAAAGTGTGGACAGTCGCACTAAAAAACAACCTATCACAACCTCCCAAATAAGAGCTTGCATGACGCGCACGCGCTAACCGCGTCCGTTCATGTTTACACACAAATGAGGGGATAGAATTTTGATAGAATTCGGGCACACGTAAAAGAAAAGGTCAAAATTTTTATCGTCACTCATTTAGTTAACCTCATGTACATTTTCGACTTTTCACTGTTGTGTGAGAAATTGATATTAATTTTACTTTTAATAAATTTTACCAAAATTATGTGACATTTTTCTTGTCAAAAGAACATTACATACATTTTAAAATACACTAGAATCCTATTATTCCTCTCATTTTCAACCGTCTATTTTGCCTGTATTATATAAGTTTTGTCAAAAAAACTGAACTGCCTTCCGAAAAATGTATCAGAGCTGTTTACTATTGTACAATGGAACAAATTTTGGTGAATTCTATATCGCAGGGAGAAAACACTGAATTTAGAACATTTTCTCTACTGTATAACACTATTATTGCTACAGTCAACTTTACATTGCATATAGTGGCCGAACCAGAACTCAGATATGTCAGGACATAACTAGGGGTGTCATACGCATATAATATTATAAACTATAAAATCCCGACTGTTTAAGCCTTGATAAAAATGATTGCCTCAGTGCCAGCCTTAAATCTGAGTGATAAAAAAATATTTGTTTAGGCCGGATCCAGGCATTTGTCATATGAAGCATGGCCCAAGGTTTTGCCATTCCTAAACAGAATGAAAAAAATTATAGTTCAGTAGAAGAAAATCTATATACTATTGAGAATAAAAGTGGAATAAAAAATATAAAATTTTAAGGGATATTATCATTTTAGTACTAAACTTATTCTGACATTTCACGTATCGATCTATTTAAAAAAAGTCGTTTCTTCACAAACATTGCGTTATTAATTCACTACCATTCCGTTAAGAACGTTAAAAATTTCTTTGATGTCGTAAGGGTATCAAAGACATTTCCGTTGTAAGAGTAAAATTTTTTGTTAATGTGATACATAAATTATCATTTACTACCAAATTTTTAAGGAATTATCATTTACTACTGAAATTTTAGTGGAATTATCATTTACTACGGTGCAGGAGGTATCATTTTACTACCAAACTCTTAGGGTAAAATCGATTTTTAACATAATTTCATTAAACATTAACGTTTAGTTAACTGAATGGTAGTGAAATGATAACTATGCAAAACTTTGGTAAGAAACGACTTTTCTAAGACTGTCTTGACGTGATATGTCAAGAAAACTTTAAGAAGAAATGATAATATCCCAAATTTTAATTAAAAGCCTTCATTTTCTTGTAAAATTTTTCTAATTTGGGATCGAAGACCTTCCAAGACCACAGCAAACTTTCGCCCTTATCTTGGAACATAGCTTCGCTCGCTCTCATTTTATTAAATTCTAATGCTAAATCTAAAAGAAAAAATTGTAGATATCAAAAATACCCTTCAGATGTCAAAAAGGGCGCAAAAATGAAAAAAAAAAAAAAAAAAGAAAAGAGAAAAAAGAAAGAAAGAGAGATTGATGTTTCTACTTTCCAAACTGCATGCTTTTTCCACTCGAATGAAAAAAACGATTCTTATCTTGCTAAATTGGAAAATGTTTGTTGGCTCGTTTGCTTTTCCTAAAGTTGTTTGTGCCAGCTTGTTATTCATTGGCATGTGTGAACTTTTTTTCTTTTTCTTTTTCTTCTTTTTTTTTTTTTATAAAAATATTTTCAGCCGACACCTATCATTTATAAACAAATCTTCAACACGCACTCTACTTTATCGAAATAGGCCGTGCAGAATTTTTTACAAAATGAATACAATCTTAACGCACGAAATTTACGATTACAATTATACACGTAGACAAGTACGATTATACCTGTAGTTGTATACAGTAAATTAAAACGCACATCATCATAGCATCAAAGCTTTTGATAGACGATGGGAAAGAAGAATCCGATCTTGCACAATAATAAACTTGGAGTTGCCTCATGTCTACAAACAAAACTTATGATCGTTAAAATACTTCTGCCACTCTTAAGAAACTCATTGGTTTCAGAAATGGTTCACACGATCCCTATTTAGATAATATTGCCTAATAATACAATTTCGTCACCATAGTCAACCATAACCTAGCACAGATTCGTTTCATTTAGAAATCGAACTTTCTATCGATGCGGAATTCCCCACTCATTCTTCTTATTGAATAGCTTCATTTATATCCTAAGTATGTATATTTATCTATAAAAAAAGTTTGTGTAACAAATTTTAAAACTAAAAGGTCTCCATCTGCATTAAATTAAGCAAACATTGAGGGACTTGGAGGTATTTTCCCTCTTTTCAGTTAAAATGACGCATAAAGCATCACCATCAGCCTGCTGGTACCATTAAGTTAGACTTGTTCAAGTCAAACAATGCATCCCTTTGCACAACTAATTGCATAAATTTCACAATAAGCGGGGCAGAATTGATAAAGGAAACGTTCATTAGACAGGAAAGTATCAATTATCCTAATTAACAATGTATTTCCAAGAGTATAGGACTTAGATAACATTAGACAGGATAACTCAAAGTATATATTAGTATGCAAGTATGCATATAACTCATATATATTGGATAACTCACAGTGTATATAAGGCTCTACAAAATAGAGCGTTTTGGTTCTCTTCGTTTGAAGGGGCTTGTGTTAGGATACAATATGTACTTCATGATTAGCATTACGTGATTGAACTTAATAGTTCATGCAAATAGCAAACACACTCACAATATTATTACATAAATTGGGGAAACTCAACAAAGAGAAATACAATCCATCTCATCCTGTATTCACGTTAAACATTCTAGTCAAGTACAGTTTTAGGTATACTAGAAAGCATATATATGCATCGAGTGCTATATCTTGAATCCATTTTACTAATATGGTGGTTGAGCTAATAGTCTTACAACTATTTGGTAATCAGTTTGTTAGCTCTGGCATGGCCTTGAGATATATGGATTTGGAAAAATGCTTGTGCAGGCCAGTCTTATCATCTCAGCGTTCTGCTACTTGGAAGAAAATTTTTTTTAATACTAAATTTTATTTTAGAACCCACTCATGGTCCTACATTGGGACCCACTACTTTGCAAATGATAGAACGCCAATGACTAGACTAATGGTGCGTTCTTTACCTGGATTGAATCGAATCCGGAATCGAATGATTGACGCGTTCTTGTAAAATAAGAGTGAAATCTAATCGGAATTCATGACCCACATATATTTGGGAATGGGGAATGAACTTGATTCATGGGGAGGTGAATCAAGTTCCCATTCCTTGAACTACCCATTTTGCCCTCCCCCAAAACAAAAAATACCCATTTTGTCTTAAGTTATAATTAATTAATATATTATTATAATTAATTAATTATTATGATTAATTAATATATTATTAACTATAATTATTAATAATTATAGTTCTTGAATAAATAATCATAATAATTAATATATTATTAATACTATTACAATAATTAATACATTATTATTTTAATTAATTAATTAATATATTATTATAATTATTATTATAATTAATTCATATTAATTAATTAATATAATTATTACTTTTAATTAATATATTAACATATTATTAACAATAATTATTAATAATTATAATTTTGAATAAATAATCACAATAATTAATATCATATTGTTATTATAATTAATTAATATCTGTTATAATAATTACTAATATAATAATTATAATTAATTCATATATTCTAATTAATTAAATACTTTAATTATTACTATCAAATAATATAATAATATATTATTTAACAACAATATATTAATAATTATAGTTCTCAAGTAAATAATCACAATAATTAATATATTATTATTTTAATTAATTAATCAATATATTATTGTAATAATTATTAATATAATTATTATAATTAATTCATATAATATAATTAATTAATATAATTATTACTATTAAATAATATAATAATATATTAACAATAATATATTAATAATTATAGTTCTCGATTAAATAATCACAATAATTAATACATTATTATTTTAATTAATTAATTTATATATTATAATAATCATTATTAATATAATTATTATAATTAATTAATATAATTATTACTATTAAATAATATAATAGTATATTATTAACAAAAATATATTAATAATTATAGTTCTCGATTAAATAATCATAATAATTAATACATTGTTATTTTAATTAATTAATTCATATATTATTATTAATTAAGTAATATAATTATTACTACTAATTAATATATTAATACATTTTTAACAATAATTATTAATAATTATAATTTTTGAATGAATAATCACAATAATTAATATATTATTATAATTAATATTAATATTATTAGTTAATATATTTTTATAATAATTGTTAATATAATTATAATAATTAATTAATAAAATTTTATAATTAATTAATATATTAGTTAATAATAATAATTATGACAATAATCCATTAAGTACTTTTTAGTAATTTGTTACAATCCAGCTCATTCCGATTCCGATTCCTACAGTTTAAGTAAACAACTTAATTTGATTCACATTCCCTATTCCGATTCTAACTCATTCCCATTCCAGTCCATTCCGATTCCAGCCCATTCCGATTCCAGTTTAGTAAACGCAGCATAAGTCTTATCACCTCAGCCTGGTGACAAAACGGAAGCGTTGAAAAAAGTTTGATAGAAGAAACAAAGGCTTCTGAATAATGGTAAAATTTTATTAGAAGTTTGAATGAAAAAAAAAAATTAGGGTTTTAAGACTCTTTTACAACAAGTTTAAATATTATGAATGTATCAAAATAAGTAAATCTGAAATATGATATGATTGTTAAATTTTTCTAATCAAATTAAGAAAAAGAAAACAAATAGAACTCAAATTGGAGTTCTAAAAAAATAAAAAATAAAAATCCTAAAAGAATTAAGAAAAATAGAAAAATCTTAAAACAAGTAAGGGCATGTTCGGTATTGTTTCTGAATTTGTATTTTCTGAAAGTAAAAATGAAAATGAAAATGATGTTTTCCAGTTGCTGTATTTCAAATTTAAATATGCGTCTAGTATCATTATCTGTGTCCTGTATTTTAAAACTGAAAATAGTAATATGTGTTCGGCAGACACAGTTGAAAATGATAAAAACAGAGAAATATGCATTCGGTAGTACTTTTTTCAAAAACAGATTTTACTAAGCATTTACATCATACTTCTAGTTAGAAAATAATTATTTAGCTAATACATACACAAATACAACATAATTATTTTAAAAAAATTATTATAAAAAATTACATGATGATAAAGTTTTAGAATTAACATTAATTAAAAAAAAAAGTTTTACATTGTCATTGTTTTTATGCCATAATTACAACACATAATTAAGATATATATTACAACACATAATTTAAACAAAAAAATTATAAAAAATTACATGATAGACATTATGTATTACGTATGTAATCATGCTATATAAAAGCTGCACACTTATTGGAGCTAAATCAATATTAGTAAGTGGCCTACTAGTGTCTCCTTTTTCGTTGGTAATCAAATTTTGCACATCAAAGTCCCCAAATAACCTATTACTTGCATTTTTTCGTCGATAAAATTATGTAAAAAGGCAGCTATCAAATGTGTATGTCAGCACGTGTGTATAGAAAAAGCCAGCTTTCAAATGTGCAATGTTATTCCAAATTTGACAGTCCAAACATGTGGATGTGATCAATGTTATCCCAAACCAATACACAATTAGAACATCGATCACATGCACATACATAGATTATAATAATTACACATATCAAATTCAACATAGTATATTTCCACTTCAACAATATGTCATAGATTAAAAATTACACAAATCAAATTCAAATACTACAAATTGGACAATTCAAATTAAGGTCGAGCTTTTATCAAAATTTTTTAACTCATTTTTTTTCAGGGCACGACAAAAAAATGGGTTTTTATTTTTTGTTCTCACTTCCACAAGTTGCAGATTGTTTAAGTGAATTCCATCAAAAATAAAGCTTGAAAAATCTCTATTTCTCTTTAATAACAGAAGTCTAATTTGTCTAAATCATTTTCTCTCTAAAAATATATATATATTTTTGGAGTGACAGGCAATAAATTCAAATTGTGAATTCCATCCAAAGTAATAAATTCAAATTGTAAATTGTTTTAAGTGAATTCTATCCAGAGTAAAGCTTGAAAAATCTATATTTCTCTCTAATAACAAAAGCCCAATTTGCCTAAATCATTTTCTCTCTAAAAAAAAAATTTTTTTGGAGTGACATGCAATAAATTCAAATTGTGCATCATTAACAAGATGGAATTTGTAGTGAAATCACTATCATGGCAATGACAATCGGGAACAATATCATCTTTACATGCTATTAAAAATAATTAATCAAATCACTCAAATAATTACTCAAAATTTTAATTAAATAAAACAAATACCGCAAGTGACAGAGCCGAGAGAGCAACAACGGCTAGGACGGAGCAGCAGTGGTTGGGTGGAGATGGAGCAGCAGCGACTGCGATGGAGACAGAGCAACAGCAATTGCGGCGAGAGGCGGGGCGTATGATAATGGCTGACAGAATGCGGCACACCAAGAGAGAGTGGATCGGGAGAAATAAAGAGAGAGAAAGGTGTTGGATGACGATAAGGGGAGGGAGAGAGTGCAGATTTGCTGCAACTTGATTGAGAAAGGTGCAGGGGAAGAGAGACCGTTGATGAGGAGATAAGGATAAGGAGGTACACGAGGTTGGTTTTATTTTTTAATTCATTTTTAGGTTTAGTTTGTAATATTTGAAGAACATGTTTAACATGTTTTCAGTTTATTAGTTATAATAATGAATCTAGATTTTTTGTTTTGTAATATTTTTTTTAAAAAATAATAACTGAACATGTATCATATGTGTATTAAGAAATCGAAAATGAAAATGTTGCTTGCAAAAGGGTACCAAACAGGCTCTAAACGACCAGAAAAGAAACGAAATTTCCGACTCGACCACAGAGCAATAGGCTTAGGGGTTATGGGTTTTGTTTGCCTCATCGTAAGCCTCGAAAGATATATTATACGCTGAAAACAGACACTTGTAGAAAAGTTATGGCCTCCAGAAGGTACATTGCTCGAGACACACAACACCTTACATTAGTCCCCCGCACTTGGAAAAGAACTCGTCCTCGAGGTTGGCTTGTACAATTCCTCATCATCGAGATGATACTCAAACAGATTAGCCAAATTGAAAGTGTGAGAAACGTTCCAATTGTTTGGTAACTAGAGCACATAAGCGCTTATCATTAATCTTCTATGCTACGCGAAATGGTTCATATTTGCGCTTATCCAATTTAGTGCAAATGCTAAGAAAATGACTCCGCTGTAGATACGCCATCACCAAATCACATTCCTCAAACACCTTCTTACGACGATGCTTGTCTGCTTCAGCCTTATAATTGGCATTGGCAACCTACAAGTGAGCTCGGACCTCAGCATAAATCCCAGAGCCCTTTCCGCCGTCTTATCCATTGCCTTGATTTCCCCTACTACAACTGCTGTTGGTATAACAACTAAGTCACAAACCTGGCAAAGGAGATAAGTGTAGAAAATCTCAAAAGAGGTCTTGTTAGTAGATCGATTTACCATGTTATTGTAAGTAAACTCAACTTGAGGTAAAACAACTTCCTAGTTCCGTTGCTTATCACTACAAACATGCCGCAACATATTGCCCAAAGTTCGATTGGCCACTTCCGTTTGCCCATTCGTCTTTGGATAGAAAGCACTACTAAATTGTAATTGTGTACCAAACTTATCCCAGTGATAACACCAGAACTTGTTGATGAACTTTACATCCTTGTCAAAAGTGACAGTGTTTAGAACACCATGTAAATGCACTACCTCTCAAAAGAATAGATGCGCCACTGAAGTAGCATATTCAATATTTTTACAAGCAATAAATTGTGCCACCTTTAAAAACCTATCAACCATAACCAATATAGAGTCTCGACCAGTCGGTGTACGCGGCAATCTTAATATAAAATCCATGGACAAATCTAACCAAATATTTTCTGGAATACGTAATGGCAAGTATAAACCCGTATTCTGCACATGTCCCTTGCTTGTTTGGCAAACCTGACACCCCTCTATAATTTTTCGTACATCTTTGTTCAATTGCAGCCAATAATAATGCTCCTCCACAAGCGTTTTAGTCTTATCTCGTACAAGATGTCTGCTCAATCCTTTTTTATGCAATTTGCAGATAATCTGCTTCCTTAAGAAACTTCGAGCACACATAATTGGTTGGCCTTGAATAAATACCATCCTGAATGAGGAAATGCTTCGCATTCTGATCATTAATGCAGCGATCCCAAATATGCACAAAGTTGTCATCCTCAGCGTACAACTCCTTTAAGCACTCAATACTAGTAACTTCATTAACTAGGATTACCAATAAAGTTGCTCGCTTATTTAGCACGTTTGCCACTTTATTCTGTTACCCAGACTTGTGCTTCACAATAAAAGTGAACTTTTGCATATAACTTACCTATCTTGCATGCATCTTGCTCAAATTCTACTCACTATCAAAGTACTTTAATGCTTGATGGACGCTGTAGAGCACGAATATTTTTTGAATCAAGTAATGCTCTCACGTCTTGAATGCTCTAAAGATGCCGTAAAACTCTTGGTCAGAAGTAGACCACTTCTGTCGTGCCTCATTCAACTTCTCACTCATATATTCAATTGGTCGCCTTTCTTAGGAAAGTATAGTCGTAATTCTTTTGCCAAATGTATCACACTCAACCTTAAATAACTTGTTGAAGTTTTGCAAGGCCAACACAAGAGCAGCAAACAACTTCTCCTTGAGTAAAGCAAAGCTCACCTCCTCTTTTTCTCCCTATTTGACTTTTTTTTTTCAAACACTCCGTAATAGGTGTCGATAGTGTTAAAACAGCGAATAAACCTTCTGTAAAATGTTATCAACCCAAGAAAACTTCTAACTTCACCCACTGTCTTAGGCATAGGCCATTCTCTAATAACTTGTATATTTGACTTAATTCTCGAATCCCATCTACATTAACTATAAAACCCAAAAACTCCACATTACTCTGCAGAAAGTTACACTTCTTTAGATTAATGGAAAGCTTATTCCTCTGCAATACCTCTATAACAATTCTTAATGCTCCAAATGCATCATTATATCAAAAGAATACACCAAAATATTATCAAAATATACCACAATAAATCTACAAAAAAAGGCTTAAGAACTTTGTTCATTGAGCACATTAAAATACTTGGCGCATTAGATAATCCAAATGGCATCACAAACTACTCCTATATCAATTTTTTTTATTTTAAACGCTTTCTTTATTTTGAATGCTGTCTTTTATGATCAAATATCACGTTGCATGTCTTATCGTTGATGGTGCCACGTGTTCTAAAAATCTTGTTGCGTTAATTATCCTCTTCATATTTTGGTGCCAATAAAAGTTTTTGCATAATACAATTCAGCATCTCACATTTATCTGCTTTCAACTCCAAAGCTTTTTCATCATATTTGTCTTCAACAACATCTGCCTCTGCTTTGTCAACTTCGACCTCTACCAAGTTCAAGTTCTTTTGACGACAGTTACTTGATCGATGCCCTGGTTCTCCATACTTCAAACATTTGTTCAGCACAGGCTTGGTGTATGGGTTATTCTACTGCTGCTTAGATGGCTGTTGCTGCCTAGATGATTGTTGCCTTAATTGTTGCTGGTGCAGTTGTTGTATCTAACTACTACCGACCCATGTTTTCTACTTGTTCTCGACCCCAAAACCATTGGGTCTATTCTACCCACCAATAAGTGCTCGCTGCTGATTTTTAAAAAAAGCTCGTTGCCTCCGTTCTTCTAATTTCTTAGCTCTAACGATTATCGAACCCAAGTCCTAAATCATATCCACTATCTTATCCTATATATCTTGTCTCAACCTGCCAATATATTTCATAATTGTCTGAAGTTTAAGCTTGTCCATATTATTCCTTGTGTGCAGACGGTAAAATTCTTTCATATATTCATCAACACTGCACATTTTCTTATTTGTAGTTCTGATAATCTACTAGTAGGAAGTACCATTTCATCATCATTTGCATTCTAGGCAACGACTTGATAAATTGCTTTCCCGTAACTCTTCTTCGATTCTGTAAATGCTGCCACCATGCAGAAGCCATGCCCTTCAATTTAAATGCCAGCCTAACCCACTTCTTAGGAGGAATATCAATATACTCAAAGAAACTATCTACCATTGATATCCAATCCAAAAATTCTTCAACATGCATCATATTATGAAAATCTAGAATATCAATGTTGATCTTGTAATCTGAACTCTTTCTGCCTCGTATCTCCTTCCACAGATTCTTCTTCTTCAGAATCGTTTATTAATTCTTCACGCGCTTACACTGGCATTTGTCACGAAGGGCCTAAATTATGAGGCACTAATTCACGATTGATGCCTTGAGGTATTTTTGCATGATTGAAATCTCCAGCATGTTCACCACGGTTAACACCCTGAATTCTTGCCTCGCAATCATCTTACTATTGTTGACGCCTCTCTCGATCTTCGTTCATGGAAAGTCTAAGACTCTCGACTGTTCGCTCTATCACCACCAATTATAGGTTATAGAAAATTTTCATTCCTTGCAAGGTTGCTCCTATAACCGCCTATTTGGTAGCCTCCACTGACCATGCCTGCATCCCTTGATTATCGTCGTCAAGACGGTTGTTCCTTTGTTCGTATGGTCGTACTATGATGACAAGTGAACTTGTTCTGATACCAACTGAAGAAACGAAAGTGTCAAAAGAAGTTTGATAGAAGAAACAAAGGTTCCTAAATAAATGGTAAATTTTATTTAAAAGTCTAAATAAATAAAATTAACACTATAAGAAAGCTTGCTTTTTGCAGCATTTGATGAACGCTGCATTAAGTCTTATGTAGCATTTTGTCCAACGCTGTTTTGGACGATGCTGCAAAAGGTCGAATGTTTAATGTAGCGGTCAACAGATGCTGTAAAAAAAGTATAATAAAACTCGTAAGAGAAAATAACATTTGTAAACGCCGTAAAAGCAAAATCCAACATTTACCCATTCCTTCAAGTATCAAAATTAAATATTCATACAATTTATCAAAATTAAATATCTAAATTTCAAAATTAAATGTCCATACAAATACAGATTTAAAAGTTCTGCACGTCCATACAAACATCAAAATTGAATATCCAAATATAGAGTGTACACATCAATTCAATAATATCAATACATCAACAAACCATATAGTATAAGGCTACATAGTTCTACTGCCAATCAATGGTGCTTCCAATTACATCATCAAGAACATGAAAATCGATGTCATACGATATAGAGGAGTTTTTCCTATTATTGCTATTGTAACCCAAACTTTCCGAATCGTCCAAGATCCATGTGATGTACCTTTGAAAGTGGATTTGTTGATGCAACTGTTCCTTCTCCGACAACTTTTCTTGAGCCTCTCCAATCCAACAATTTGCATTGTGTATTCTCCACATTAGATTCATTAAATCCTTGTCTGTTGGTGCTTTGTATCTATCACAAATAGGACCAATGAAACAAAGGTATTAAATAATTATTGACTTTTTAAAATGATCCATAAAGTATTAGTCTTAGAATATAATTATTGACGTCTTAAAATTATCTAAAACTTACTTGTGAATTATCTTCAAAATCTGGCATTTTCTCATTTCCATAATTTTGAACCTACAAGTTCATAAAATGTCTTATGATTACTTCTAGCTATAACCAAAGTTGAAAACTAGCATTAAAAGCAAATAAATAATTTCAAAAAGTAAAACGGAGCAATACCAAACAACAATAACTTTCAGAAAGTGTCATAACTCATATAATAAAATTAAATTCATTAATACTAACTTTTAGTAATTAACGAATGAGACTTGAAGTTCAATATACAACTAAGCAAATGTAAACATATATAAAAAGACATATACATTCATTACCTCATGTGTCCTCATGTAATTGATGAATGATGCTTGAAGTTCATTATATTTGGCATGAAGATCATTTAGTCTGCTCTCAAGCTGAGAAACATTTGAGTGGGTAATTGCTTGTAAAGCCAATTTAGAAGGTGTGGCTGCGAATCCAAATCCTCGCACTCGTCCAGGACGTTCTTTTCCCAATACATGAGTTAAAGCATCACTTTTGACAGTACATTTACCTAAGTCAGGATGTGTCCTCCTATATTCTTTAATTTTTTCCTGTAAGCATGTGTTTTAAATTCCTATTAGCAAACCAATTAACAGGTAAATAAAATAGTTATAAATAAAAAAGTTTTAATCACCAAGTTATCGGCAATTTCTTCATCAATTGGAGTTCCATCTTTCTTTGAATAAGCACGAGACCAAACGTCAACTCGAGTTATCGATGAATTTGGGTTTTCTTTTATCTACAAAATATACAGATCATTAGTTGATTACTAAACTACTAGTAATGCATAAGAATAAAAAACTTAACAAGAAAAATTACCATTTCATTTCTCAAACGAGGAAGTCCTTTCTGACTGTCGATGAACTCTTTTGCTTTGCCTCAAAGCTTGGAAATATTTGCTTTTCATTAGACAAACCGGAAAAGTGAGTGAATTATTACATAAAATTTCCTTACACAATTTAGAAGAATCATCGACCGAAACTCCATAGAACTTCTATCTAAAATGAATTTGTTCCATTGTTGCTCAGATTTGATGTTTTGAGGTTTCATCTCTCTCAATACAGAAAGGTGATTGATCACACATTTATTTTCCATCACAACTCTTATTTTTCTTGACAACTCTGACTTGTACGTTCTCCAAATTTTTCCCATCATCATAAGAATATAGTCTCTATGACAATCATCAATGACGAATTGTTGCTGCAATAGCAAGAACATTTTTAATAACTGTTGATATCTAAATAAGAACTTACTTCTCCAAAAACATTTTGCATTTTGTAAACAAGTTGATGCTGTCCTACATTGAATTAGTTAATGGGCATGTTTACTTAAAAAAAATATAAAAGAGAAATAAAGCAAAAGCAATGCGTGGAAAAGATATATATGATAACAATAAACAGTACTTAAAAAAGCTTACACTGAACTATGAAAAAAGAAAGCTTTTAGCTAGGGTTGTATTTCTTTCCAATTGATCACATATGCCAAGATCCTGTCAAATGAACCAAAAAAAAAAAATGTTAGCTGAATTCAAATTGTATCAAGTTATAACAAGCACCAAAAAGGAACAAAAAAAAAAGCATAAAACAAAAAAAACATACACAAATTATACAAAAATGTCCTCACAATCCTTTCTAACATGTTGTATATCCTCATTCGTATTATAAGGTAAGTTAAGTACTGATGCATCTAATGTTGTATAAGAAGTAAAATCCAAATCTTTGTACATCTCCATGTCATAGGATCGTCGTGATGGTGCTTTCAACACAATGTAATATGATGATGTATCATCTGTCCTAGAATAGAACACTTGTTTTGCTTGTGAAGCAAAAATAAATGGATCCTTTTCAAATTGTTTTTGTCCTTTCCGAAGATTCACTATGGTAAACCCATCTTCAATTTTAATGCCATTAGTAATGTTCGTCCAATCACACTTGAACAAAGGAACCCGAAATGTATGGTAATCCAATAAAATGATGTCCTTTATTATTCCATAGTAAATGATCTTTTCCAGAACTTGGTTGTTGTCTCTTGCACTCGATCTGCATATTGTTTCTGCTTCAATAGAGACACCACTATTTTGTGTAGACTTCTCACTTTCTTTTGTGTGGAAACGAATTCCATTAATAATGTATCCAGGATATGACATCACATGTCTTCTTGGTCCATATGCAAGCCATTTCAATGTCTCATTGACCCCACTTTCTTGGAACTTAATCTGTTTCAATTAAATTTCTATTAGCATATAAAAGTGAATATATTTTATAGTTAATTAAAGTTACATACGATACAACCTTGTCTGACAGCCAAGTGCAAAATGTTTCTGTGTGCCTTTTTTGAAGTAAAGCTTTACTCTTTGGTTTGCACAATCGTCTATCTAAAGATTTCAACTCCATTTTGTGCATTCTATATAGAAAAATAAAAGAAAAAGTTAAGACTAATAATTGTAAATAATGTAAGGTTGAATTTTATTATACTTACTCGATATATGGTTCCACTTCTGCAGTATTATATAACACATAACGATGTGCAATATGTAATAATTCGTCAGATAATATAGTTGGCTTTCCACCCATGAGTGGACGCCCTCCTACTAATTGTTCATAGCTATCACGTTTAGTACTCATCGCATTCACTTGCTCGCAAAACCTCATGGCCTCTTCAAAGAAGATAACATTCAACTATGCATCCTTCGGGCCTTACGGCGGATTTCTTTCTAACATATCCTTTTAATTTTTTCATAAATCTAAAAAAAATTAGATTAAAAAAATCAATTATAGTTAAGTATTTAGCATAAAGTAAAATGAAATATAATGTAAAAGAGAAATTATAGTTAATACCTCTCAAAAGGATACATCCAGCGATATTGCACTGGACCACATCGTTGGGCTTCACGTCCTAAGTGAATTGTCAAGTGAACCATGATGTCGAAAAAAGAAGGCGGAAAATACATCTCGAACATACATAAAGTCTCAGAAAAATCAGTTTCCATCTCTTCCAACTTAGTTCCATCAATCACTCTTTGGCATAATTCATTGAAGAACGTGGAAAGTCGAAATATTACGGTTGTGGTCCACTTTGGTAAAAGCCCTCTAATTGCTACTGATAACAATTGTTGCATTAAAATGTGATAATCATGAGATTTAAGACCTATGATTTTACATTCTTCAACTGAAATGCACTTTCCAATGTTAGAACCGTATCCGTATGGCAACTTCAAATCAAATAATCTCTTACAAAATGTTTGCTTCTCTAGTTTAGAAAGCGTATGCATGGCTGCTGGCAAACGTACTCTATTCTCTTCTAGCTTTGGATGCAAATCAGGTCTAATTCTCAGTTCTTCTAAATCTTTACGAGATTTCAACCCATCTTTTGATTTTCCTTTCAAATCTAACAGTGTACTAATAATGCTATCGCACACATTTTTTTCCACATGCATTACATCCAAGTTATGACGCAAGACTAAACCCTGAAAATAATTAAAAAAAAGTTATTATTTGAATAAATATTTACAATAAACATTATTAAAACACAAATAAAAAGTTTAATTAAATACCAATTAAAATGACATACCTCCCAATATGGCAAGTTAAAGAATATTGACTTCTTTTTCCATATATGTCTTATTTCCTTTGAATCTCGTTTTCTCTTCCTTTTCCCTTTCCTTTCCATCTTGCCTTTTTTTCCCCAGTCATTAACAAAATCTTTTATTTCATGCAATATTTCTTCACCAGTCAGTGACTTAGGCTTTTCCTTAGTTTCCTCATTTCCATCAAAGCATTTTGAAAGAAAACGAAATGAATGAGAGGGGTTAAGAAATCTTCTGTGGCCCATGTATGCAAACTTTCTACTATGTGGTAACCAATAAGAACATGTATTAAAACCACATATAGGACAAGCAAATTTTCCTTTTGTAGTGCATCCAGCTAGGTTACCATATGCTGGAAAATCATTAATCGTCCACATTAAAATGGCTTTCAAATAAAACATGGACTTGGAAATTCTGTCGTATATATTTACCCCATTGTTCCATAATTCATTCAAATCCTCTATAAGTGGCTCCAAATATATATCAATATCATTTCCAGGTTGTTTTGGACCTGGAATTAATAAAGTCAACATTAAGTTTTCTTGCAACATACATAGCCATGGAGGAAGATTATATGTCACTAATATCACTGGCCAGCAACTATATCTAGAGCTAAGATCACGAAATGGATTAAATCCATCAGTTGCAAGTCCAAGTCTAAGGTTTCGAGGATCTGAAGCAAATTCTGGCCACTTCCTATCAATTGTTTTCCATGCCGGTGAATCACAGATGTCGCATCTTGCCATCTTGGCTTTGATTTTTGGCATGCCATATTAATTGCTCAGCCATTATTTCTGAGCTGAACATCCTCCTAAACCTAGGAATAATTGGAAAATAGCGTAGCACCTTCACTGGAATACCTTTCTTTATCTTATTAGTGCGTTGATTAACTTTCCATCTAGAAGCACCACATTTTGGACATGTGTCCATATCTTTTTTCTCTTTTCTAAACAAACAGCAATCATTAATGCATGCATCTATCTTTTCATATCCTAAGTCAAATTCCTTCAGTAACTTTTTTATTGAATACATAGAATCTGGAATAGTATTCTCTAGAGGAAGAATATCTTTAAAGATTTGAAGTAACTCCGTAAAGCTTTTATTGGATAGACCATTATCAACCTTATGTTTAAATAAAACTGTAGCTGCTGATAACCTTGTATACTTTGTACAACCAGGATAAAGAGGAGCTTCAACATCATCCTTTTGAAGAGAAACATGAAATTTTCTCTCATGAGATACTCTTTCATGATCATTGGGGTTCTCATAAGCATCACTAGGTTGATCAGCATCCTCACTAAGCTCATCATAAGTATCCCTATAAATCTCATAAGCATCTAACATTTCCAAATCTGTATTTTGTAAATGCACACTTGGACTTTCCCCATGGAGAACCCAAGTAGTGTAATTGGGATTCATTCCAGTTATAACCAAATGCTCATAAACAATGTCAACATGTTGAGAACGAAGATTTCGACATTTAGCACAAGGGCAAGTGATATAATCACCATCCCCTGCTTGAGCCATGTTGACAAACTTTCGAGCACCATCCTTATACTGCTTAGAAAATCTACAGATCAAAATTAATTTTACACTTTAATTATTTGATTACAATTTTACTTGATGTAATTTCTTTATAACACCAGGTCATGTTAAAAACCTTGGAAGATTCACCCATGTTTTATCCATTATAAGTCCTTCACTTGTTAGTATATAACCTGCTACAATTTAAAGGAATAAAAATTCAGCCAAATAACCACTAAACAATACATAGAAAATAAATTACAAAATTCAGCCAAATAAGTACCAAAATCACATCCCAAACATATATTTAATTTTAACTCCAACTAAAAATATATAGCGAGAAGATGACGAGAAACCAAGTACTTGAATGAACACATATGGCTGAAAATGTAGCCAAAATTTAAATGAATAAACAAAGAGATTAAGCAATTACTAGATCAGGAAAGCCAAAGACAACTTTTCTTTTCAATGCCCAAACTGAAATTGCTTGAAATTTTAAGAAATTGAGAAAATAAACATAATTAATACATGCAGGTGAAATTTTAACTAAATTAAAAGGAACAAAATCAGAGCTCAAGAAGTTACCAGAGAGTGAAGTTGCGGACAATTTTTGTTTCTCTTAAATCAACATCCAAACTGAAATTACTTGAAATTGTAAGAAACTGAGAAAAAATTGCCCGATCAATACATATAGCTGAGATAATGAAGAAACTTACCTGAAATTCTAGCGATTATTACAATTTCAACGATAAGATTTTGTTGATCTAAACAATCCTTGCAATATCTTCCTGGTTCTATTAAATGAAAATGTATTATGAAGAGTATTTTAATCGAAAGAGTATTTTGAAGATTGTTAGTGAAGAATGAAAGTGAAGCTTGTGAGTGCTTTTTTTTCTTTTGAAATTGAAGATCGTGAGGATAAGCTTGTGAGTGCTTTTTTTTTTTTTCAACGATTATTTCTTTTTTTTTTTTATTTGGGACTGTGAGGATAAGCTTGTGACGCGTGAGTTTAGCGTGAGTTTGTTTTAAGTGCTTAAAAAAATGCCTTCAGCAAAAAGTAAGTGTTAAATTTAATGGGAGAGTATAGGGAATAAAGGCGGGGTGGCGCGTAACAAATAACTTCTCTAGCATTTTAAAATTAATAATCTATAACAGCGTTTCAAAATAAAACGCTATCTATACTATTACCATAGCGTTTCTTTATGAAACGCCGTATACAAGATGCTGCAAATACAGGAAATTCTTGTAGTGTAAGGTTTTAAGCCCCTTTTATAACAAGTCTAAATATCATGAATTTACCAAAATAGACGAATCTGAAATCTAATATGATAATTAAATCCTCTTAATCCAAATAAGAAAAGAAAACAAACAGTACTCAAATTTGAGTTCTTAAAAAAATATAAAAATCCTAGAAGAATTAGGAAAAATAGGGAAAAATCTTAAAATGAGAAAACGACCAGGAAAGAAATGGTATTTTCAGCTCGACCCAGGGCAGAACGGCTTAGGCGGTTTTGAGTTTTGTTCATCTTATCGTAAGCCCAAGTTATGGCTTCTGGAAGGTACACTACTCGTAACACACAACATCCTACATCATCTAGGACCGACCTATGTTAGTTTTTCTTTTAGAACTAATTTTGGTATCTAAATAAGGCATAAGAAACCAGACATGAATGAGAAGCCATTCCTCTCGGCCCCAACTTGCAACATAAGTTAACATTTATTGTTAAACATTCCTTACCATTGGCCTCCTACTTTTGCTTTGTATCTGAAATTTTATTCAACATCGATACAACCCTGCATGCATTAAATATCACAGATATGCGTCTATGGCCTTTCACTTAGATAGGCGAGACATGAGCTTTCATTTTGAGTAACGTTGTATAAGCTTGCATTCTTCTTTTGCTTCTTCTTTTGCTTCTTCTTTTGCTTCTTCTATCATAAGCTTTGATGCTATGAGTTTCCGTTGTACATACTAAATATGGACCTTTGTTCTTTAATAAATTTCTCAGCTTTAAAACAAACGTCTCAAAATCTGGTAAAGCTTATCCAAAATGGCAACAAGAAAGTAGAGTGAATTAGGAGAAATATGATATATCGTGATTTTGTTGATGTCATCTAAATTGTCGACCACAAGTGGGTAGAGTAACAACCAAGTTCAATTGCAATGTGCCAGATAAGGATGCTTCGACCAAAGTCACCCGTCCAGAGAAGAGAGATCATATTTTTGAAATGCTTGTTTACTTTTGTTGGTCTAAAGTTGATCACATTTCTTCATGACATGTTTGAAGAACAATTTTTTCAAGTATTTTGGGCATTTCTCAAAAGTTTTATACCAAAGTTTTCGCCACAGTTCTTCCATATGCAAGTACCTCAAGATTTTGTAAGAATGTTTCTCCTTGAGGCAAAGAGATATAAAAATGCATTGGCCGATGATATTTGACCATCTTGTGCTTAGTAAACCACATACTGGCCTGATCTGATTAAAGTAGAACAAAAGTTGCACAAATGTAAGCTCATTTCTATAGATAAGAAAGATTAAGTGCCATCTAAGAGTAATATGGCCTCGTCAATGAAGATACCTCACTCTTGTCAAGTCTATAAAATCAACTCCATTACCATTGCCAATCAACCTGTTAAAGCCTTTATTTTAACAATTAAAAACTAGAGATCTTTTTCTGTCGATTTATTTATTTAACTATCATCTAACTTAAACATGTGTCAAATTAAATTAACCATAGATTTAGATCTGAATACGAATTTCATCGTCCATAAAACAAAACAGTTCTAGATATTTACAATGTTCAAGCCCTACTAGATCGATATAACAAATACTTGTAGCATTTAGACTAATGTTACTTCAGCATAAAATTTATCAACTATTTCAGCATAAAGTTTATCACACATACTTTATAATTGTTTTTTAAACATTCATCAATTAATGCACCCTCTATCTGATAAGTCATCTCAACACATTTTCATAATGTTATGACTTTTAAGAACATTAGGAAATTCTCGTAGTTCAATCTAAACATCTAAGTAATGATCTAATTAAATAACATTTGCTTATACATGAAATGATTTAATGGCACTTAAATATATATATATATATATATATATATATATATATATATTTCTTTAAGGCAGAAGGTGGAGCAAAAATTAAATTAATTTTTTAGTCTCTAGATTTGAACTTGGGAGGGCAACAAGGATGATGATTCTCTCTTGATTTGAACTCTTATGAGCTAGTAAGGATTTTATGTCATATGCCTTTTGATTATAATATCTGGGTAGGATTTAATTTCTATATTTGTTTAAATTTATTAACCATCAATTAATTATCACTTGGATTTTTTGTGACTTTTCATTAATGGAAACTACAATTTTTTAATCCAAAATCCTTGAGTTAGTGCATATGAGAAATTGTGGTTGATTCTCAAATAATCATTAATTTGAGAATTTACTCTTAGATTATATTGATTATTATTTATTTGATGATTTTTGGAGTAATTGGTCAAAAAGAACAATTCAAATAATATATATTTGATAAAAAATCAAAATCCTGGCTAACTAATCAACTTAGGGGTGAATTAGTTTTTTTTAAAAAATTTCCCAATAATTAACATACAATAACAACAACCACCGCCACAATAACTAAACTAAAAGATAAGGATAAAGAGAAAACAAACATTTAAATTTTTACATGATTTGGCTATTGGCCTATATCCAAGCAGCCTCCAAGCCAAGGAGACTTCAAGGTGTTATTATATCTTTACAAATCTATGGTGCATATCTCTCACCTTTTAACTCAAGTGTTTTCAAATACTTAATTTGAAATAAATTAATTTTATAAACAACAAACTCCTCAATTCTCACAAGAGTAGATTCTCAAATCTAAACACAAGTTTGCATATGGTTATAAATGAAAACAAGTGAAAGTTCATGAGTATTTTAAAGTTGAGAAAATATATAAATTTTCATTCTAAGAGATGGTTCTAATCGTTAAGAAATTGGCTTATATAGATTTAAGTAAAAATCATTGGACCAAAAATTCAAAATTTTGAGTAATCGGATTAGCCTGTAATGCGTAGTAGGTTTGTTTCTTAGGTTCTAGAAAAAAAATTTCCTTAAAGAGCTGCATAATCGGTTGTGCGGTTATACTAATCAGTGCGCTGAATAATGCTCTTGCATTATAGTCTGTCCAAAATTTTATTAACTTACATAAAGCTAGGAGGCACTTATAAATAAGTCCATATGCTTAAAAGGAAATATTTTTGATAAAAGAAATTGAATTTCAATTTTCTATTTGCGAAGCACATTTTTTAACCAAACCATAATGTAATAAAAAGACTTAAGAATTTTAATCAAATGTAATGTATGAAAGACTTTTGGGCTCACATTTGCCAATCATACATAAACGTATATAAACATATTTAAAATATATATATATCACCAAGTTAACAATTTTTGTCAAGATAGTAAGGATGCGGCAGGATTATCAATAGATGGGATATTGGAATCAATTATGGAATATGCAAACACTATGACTCATAATGTAATCTTTGTGAGTAGGGATGACAATTGCGGGATTTGGTTTGGGTTTTTTAAGTGCATGACTAAATCTATATTGATGATAATGGGTCTACGACTTCTAAAAGTCCATTCAAATTTAGTTGGGTCGGGCTTAGATCGGGCTTAGACAGGCTTGGGTTGGGATTGAGCCTCCATTAATTTTTTAAATAAATTTTTAATAAAACTACAAGAAAAAACACTTAAATTAAAAATGATTATCTAATTCATAATAGATTAATAATTCAATACATAAAATATTAGCAACATAACATAATAAATCACAAACAATGCTTATAATTTATAAATTATAGAATTCGGGTCTTTTTTCATAAGCCCTTAACCAGATGCAGATCCATTCACGGTGAACTGTAAAATATTTGGCACATGTCCATGGCCTCATGATGCAGGCTAGGCTAAAAACCCATGGGCCTTAGCCAGACCAATTCGGGCTTTGTTGCCCACCTATTTGAATACTATTACTACTACGTAGTAAAGATACAAATTTTGTAGTTAAACGTTTGGTTCCACCAAAGGTGAATTTCAAACAATACAAATAAATTCATTAGGAAAAAGAAAATTGTGTTTTTAATAAATTATACCCCAAAAATAGGGTATTTATGTAGATACACCCCATACTTCATATAATTATGTAGATTTGTCAAATTGTGTGGTGTATTAACCAAAATATCCTTAAAATATATATATATAAAGCCCACACAAGAATCACCTCCAACACACTATTTTACTCCCACAACATTTCACTCACATCATTTCACTCGTCACACCATTTCATTCCATGCAACAAAAAATTATTCCACACTCTCAAAATCACTCACGAACCACTAATATGTTGGGATTTTTGTTTGCAACTAGGGGCATTATTCATCGAATCAATAAGGCATTTTAAACTTTACATTTATTTTGTGTTATTTATGCATTTTCTTGAGATTATATTGTTTTTAGGGTTTGATTGGTTTTGACAAACAACAAAACAACTCACACTTTCATTAAATTTGCATCATATCATTGCTATGTGATAAATTTTCTAACTACATTTGTTGAAATCTCACTTTATTCTTTAAATTTTGTTATGCACTTGTTTTACACCACTGCAGTTGTGTATGCATGAATTTACACGACTGCAATTGTGCAAGTGTGTAACATGTTCTAACTGTTCTAATAGTAAAAAAATAAGTTTTTTTAGAAGAAATATGTCCGCTGACTATTTATTGGATTGTAGTCGTGTATTTTTGTAAGTTACACGACCTTTTTCATGTATGAATAAATTTATACGACTAAAGTCGTGCAAGTGTAAAAAATGTTGCAGCTATTATGATACCCTAGCATTCTATTAGTGCAAAAAATATATTTTTTCACTAAATATGTCCTCTGACTATTTACTGGACTATAATCGTATATTTTTAGTAAGTTACACAACTATTGTCGTGTATGCATGAACTTTTATGATTACAATCGTGCAAGTGTGTAAAATGTTCCAGTTGTTATGAGACCCTAGTGTTCTATTAGTCAAAAAATATATTTCTTCGAGAAGAAACATCACCTCTGACTATCTACTAGATTATAATTGTGAATTTTTGTAAGTTACACAACTATTATTGCGTATGTATTAATTTACACAACTGCAGTCGTACAAATGTGAAAAATATTACGCTTTCTAACAATGAGCCTAAATGAAATAGAAGCACGCGTAATATACTCAACATTACATATTTGTCCTTTTTATTGTCTTAATTTCTTTAATATATGTAGTATTAGCTAATAAATTTATACATTCTTATTTCACAGGTGAAAAAATATATTTGTCTGGCTTATGTTGTTTTCAAAGGAAGGCAACCAGGGAATTATAATAGATGAGCCGAGTGTTTAGACTCAATTAATAGCTTTGATAATTGAGCTATTAATAGCTTTGATAATAGCTTTGTGTTCTTTTAAAACTTATTTATGATTTGGACGTGTATTATACCTATGTTGTTTGATATATAAAAGCTTTTGTTGTTTGATGAATTGACGTTTGATAAGTTACAACTTATGTTAATTGTGTTATCATTCTAATGAGTATTTTGGGTAGTTTTCATTCTATATCCACGTACTCCGCTATGGTCATGTATTTATGAAGTTACCCAATTGTTGTCGTGTATATATAATTTTACTCCACTACAATCATTTATTGAGAGATGAACAATTGATGTCCAATTGATGTCCAAGTGATGGCCAATGACTTATGATTAATGATTTACAAGTGTCAAATGATTAATAAAACACAAGAAGATACAATAAAGATATAGTGAGAGGTGTTTGTATTTATGAAGATAATCGACTGTAGTCGTGTATCTATGAAGATACGAGACTATAGTTGTGTGATTATAAAGTTACCCGACTGTACTCATGTACACGACCTGTTCGTGAATGATTTTGAAGGATTAAATTTTGAATTAGGGTAGTTCGGTAATTGCACATGGAAAAAGATATATATGAGGAATTTTGAAATATGAGTGTATTTAGATAAATACCATATTTTTAGGAATAGTGGGGACAAATTCCTGAAGAAAAATGGTATTGGAGAAGCAACCACCGAATGCCAAAATGGTCGACGGCAGATTCCTTGCCAAATGGAATATCATGCTCCCGGAAAATGCTTCCACAGCAAAAGAATTAATAAGCCAAAAGGGAAACTTAAGATCGTGAACCTAGCGCGCAGACCAGACAAAACTGTTAGTTAAAACTCACCCGTACTGGAGGAATGATTACAACATTTACAGTCCCTGCCAAGCTTCGTTTAACTTCATCTTCAAATTTTTTTCCCATATCGGTTAAGGTCAGTTCCTTCAAGCCAGGCAACTTTATCGATTCAAAAGGATTCTTCAGTTTTTGGCAACGTCTGATCTCTAGTTCTCGCAGTACAGGCATGGTTTCTTTCTCAATAGACCACCTTTTAAGCTCCTTCAGAACCCATAACTTCAAGACAAGGAGTTTAGGAAACCCACCCTCTTGACAAGTCATTTGTTCGCCAATGTAAGAATGTGCGAAAAGCCTAAGGATCTTCAGTTCCTTCAGCTGTCCTAGCACCGGCATTGGGTCTTTAGATAGGTGTGACAATGACAAAGTAAAAACTGTGAGTTTTTCAGGAAGCTGGTCGTTTATGCCTATTGCTCTTGGTAGCTTTCCAATCAAATACAACTCTGTCAGCTTCTTGTGCTTACTCAGGTTTCCAAAATTGAGGTCTGAAGGTTCCAGAAAATCATTTACTGATCTCAACCTCAAAGACTCGAGATGTTCAAGATCTTGAATCAATTTAGTTATCTCCTGAAGTGATGCAATATGGTATGCAACACCCAATTTCCTAAGATCTTTCGAGTTTTGCAACCAACTCAGTGGACGACTCTTTTTGCCGATTAATAAGCCCCACAATGTCTGAAGTTTTGTTAAAGAAGATTTGACAAATGGCTTCTGAGCTGACAATTGGAAACGAATATCATTCATGTAGAGATGCCTAAGAGTCGTTGACTTCCAGATGGACTTTGGCAATGTGGCTATATTAGTGTGCTTCACATCTAAAGTCTCAAGGGAAGGAAGATCACCTAGTGACTTTGGAATTGAATCGAGAAAAGTCCATCTCAGACCCACATGCCTTAGAAGCCGCAGCTTTCCTATTGTTTCAGGCAGCACTGGCTTGTACACATGCTCAAGATCAAGCACTCTGAGCAATCTGTAGCCTCTTTTAGAGATTGTCCTGTTTAGCAAATTGCCCACTTCAGCCGCAGGTTTATCTCCCTTTCTTTTGTCGAAACATAGATAAGAATGCAGACGTTCCAAGTGTTTATCTGAAGCATTACTGTTGTTCCGGTTGACTAAACGCCCTGCAAGTCTGCGGACACACAAGTCTGAAGAACCGGATGTAGCATTTGATCCGCTAACGCCATGGATGCCAAAGACTCCCCCGCTCTCAGCATTTGGAAATAAGTTATCAGATAGAGAACTTGGCACACGGCACGTTTTAGGCCTTCCATCTGGCTTCCGTTTTACTACTTCAATCATGTTCATAAGCTCCAGTTGATGAAAAACTTCCTTTGCCTGATCTTCAGGAGCCAGTTGATGAAAATCTTTCTTTGCCTGATCTTCAAGAGCCATATCATTCTCTTCAATTGGTGTGACGAGTCGTTCAGCAAGCCATAACTGAAGCAGCCTCCTGACAGAGATCTCATCTGATTTGGGAAAGAGACGGAAATAATGAAGACACGCCTTTAGATGTGGTAACAGAGACTTGTTGGCGAGGACCCAGATTGAAGAAATATCCCTGAAAGATGACTGAGATTGATCATCATCAGGAGCTCCCTGCTTCTTTCCTGACATGATTTTCTCAATCTCCCCTGACCAGTCAGAAACTTCTTTATTAGACAAGAAACCTCCCACCACACTTATTGCAAGAGGAAGACCACCGCATAAGTTATAGATTTTTTGCAATAAGTTTGAGTCTGGACGACTTTTCACGCTTTCAACCTTCTTTAGGAACAATTTTTCACTCTCATCTTCATTCAATGGACGAAGCTGGTGAAGAAAAATTAACGGACCGAAACTGCGAGCTACATAAGCCTCTCGGGTAATTAGGATCACTCTGCTACCAACTGGTGATGCTTGAGGTGAAAAGATCCGTTTGAGATCGTACCAGGCACCAGGTGAATGGACATCATCCAAGACTACTAGGTACCTCTTCTCATATAAAATCCGAGTAAGCTCACTTTCTAAATCCTCGAGGGACGATTCCTCATCAACCTCCTCCTGTGTGAACCGTTGCAATATGTCAGCTAAGACTCTTCTCGTATCAAAATCTTGAGAAACATAAACATCAGCCCAAGCACGACAAGGAAAATTCCTTTTTGTGTATGAACTGTCATAAATTGTTTTCACCAGAGCTGTCTTCCCAGAGCCTGCCGCACCCGTCACCGAGATGAGAAAATTCTTATCGCTGCTATTGAGAGTTAATTTAGCTAACTTCAATACGTCATTCTCCATACTAACAACTGCCGTTACCTCCTCCGATATCTCTTCATCTGGAACCTGTTTTGGGAGAGCGCGATCATCATTGCCACCATCATCTTCGCTTGCAGCATATGCTATATGTTTTGGTTTATATGACGACTCTCCTCCAAAGAAACTCATATTCCGGCACCTTGCCGCATCAGCTTCTTGAAAACTTAAAATCACCCGGCTACCATTGGATAAATTCGGAAAAAGATACTTGAGAATGTCCCAAATATCAGGTGTCCGGGCATTAATTATCACTACTAGATACCTCTTCTCAGTGAACAGCTTGCGTAGCTTTTTCTGCGGATCCGGCTGCTTTTCCACCTCAGATCCTCCGACTTGTTTCAACATGTCAGTAACAAATTCTCTCCGTTCAAGCTCTTCGGGAACTGGGACCCAAGCACGGCATTGAAAATGTTCCTTGACAGTTTCACACTCGTACAATTTCCACAAGTCAGTTGTCATTACTGATCCTGCAACATCCACCACCGGAATGGTGAAAAGTGACGAGTGGCTATGGATTAAAAAATCAGCTAACTTATTGACTTCCTTGTTCGAATCCAAAATGCCCGTTTCCTTAGCAGAATCAACCTTTTCAGCACTACTGACCTTTTCCGAATTCTTACCAGAACGTCCAGCAGTATCAAGAGTACTACTTCCCCTCGATTCTACTTCCCGCAGCATCTTTTCTGATTCTGCTTGAATGTCACTCACTAATTTCTTTATTATTTTTCTGAAACGAGTTTGGATAGTAGAAGACCTCAAAGAGATGACGCCTGGGAAAACTTTACCGAACGTTTTCAATTTTTCAATTCGGAATGTGTCTGTGGCGTCCTGTGCTTGGGAAACAGCTTTTAGGAGATCGGGACTTACGTCATTAATTTCCTTTTCTTCCAAGGACTTCCAAACTTTTTCTAGTTGTTTACAGGAATTTTTCAGTTGACTAACCAATCCTTCATCTTCAAACGTCTCTCGAGACAGCTCTCTTAGTATCCTTACCACAGGCACAATGGTTGCCTCCGCGGCCATGGATTCTCAAACTCCTTTGTAAGCTCAGCTAGCTAAAGCTGATGCATATGCTAAACAAAGAAACGACCAAAGTGAGTGGATGCAACTGCAAGCGTGCATGGTTTCTATCTCATAAACATAAAAGAAATAGATACCAAACGCATGGATATATAGAAAGTGAGAAATGTAAAATTTGTATTCTAACAGGTGTGGTGGAACCAAATCAATATCAAATCATCATGATTTCAAGAAGAACATTAATGAATTGTTTAATAAATTTTTGATAAATTAATAATTGAACATAAATTACATGGCTAATTTACTCACAAGTATCGAACTAACCTTTGAGCAGCTTTCTCATCAGATACATTGCCCTGGGAAAAAGAAAAACGATACAGAAGGGAAGCATTTGTTTACACACTCAAACACACGTCCCCACACTTCAACCTTTTGTAAATTTTTATGCTTAATTTGCAAGAGAAATTACTCACATAAGCCGATTCTGGCGTTCCGCCAAGCTACTTGTATGCTTTTTAAAAAATGTTTTTATTTTTATTTTTTTATGTATATGTGCTGTCAGGATAACTTGAAATTGCTAAACTACTGTCAGAAATACTTTTCTTGACTAAAAAGTTAGCCATCCCAAAACTTTTTTTTTTCCTTGTTAAAGTATTTCCAGATAAGTTACATTGGCATAACATCGTTGAGTGAACGCCACGATTTTATGAAATAATTTCTACATTCGCATACACCCTCGATCTATAATTCTATTCACAACCGAATTACAAGCAATATATGCCAAGAGGAAGATTCACGTAATATTTGTTTTGTGTTTATTTTTTATTTTTAAGGAGGGCGTGGCACTTTGATTACCTTCTTTATTTATTCTTTTAATGTTGAATGTCATTTTCTTGTTTTTGGGTAAACCAATAAATCAGAAGTTGCCAGCCACCTTTGAGGTTTGAGATTTAAAGTTTTCAATCTTTTCTTGGGTCTCAATCCATCCGAGGGGTGGCGAGGAAGAATCAAAGAAACATTTTCAATATTTTATGCATAAATAAATTGCGAAAAGAAGCTCAATGGTCAATCTTGAATGTATAGGCAGAAATTATTCATTAAAGATAGTTTTTAAACAAAATACTGTCAAGACAAACACTCGTAAAACAATTATTATCACCTTCGTGCGTGTAAGCTGAATTCACTAGTGAGAACTCTCTTGTAATGATATAAAGATCTTAAGTTTCAGAACCCCCTCAAGTGCGTGAAAGGGAAGTGTTTAGCTTGAATATAGTTAGAAGCCCAAAATGTTTGATAAAAATCTAATGACATTTAAGTTAATTAAACCAAACACTAGATTTAGGTAATAAATCTCTGACCTTTTGTACAATGAATCCTGTAAGATTTAAGTGTTTGTCAAACTCTACTCCCCAAGTTCTCGCAGATCTAACAGCGACTTCATAATCAAGAGAACCTTTGCCCAGAAGGCAAATAAATGGTCAAGTATCTATAATTTATACATCCCTACGCTTGAGCTTATTACATTCTAGGAAAAGAAAACTAAATAAACAAAATCCTATAAGCACTTCAGCTTTCATGCTGATCTTATATGCTGAAGAATTCAATGCCATTACTGGGCCTTCTTTTGCAAACTGAGAATAACCTCCGAAATGGAGCCGCTGTTGTTTGTAGGAACCCTTCAGAAAATATCTAAGCATTGCCAATAGAGTTACTTTTGTTAACACCTTGCAGCTCCATAGGAGAATTAGTGATGCTGCCAACTGAACCAAGGGTCTGAGAGCTTAACTGTGGGCTAGCAGGACAAGGATCTGGATTGCCACCAGCATTCATGCCATGGATTGCCCCTGAACTCATTTGTGGGCTCATTGGAGTTCTTTGGCTCAACTGTTGAGGACTCAACTGCTGCTGAGGTTGCTGTGGCTGAGGTTGTTGGTTCAATTGTGGAATTCCCATGGTTGACGGTGAGCCTACCTGTGAAGAGGAAACTACGGCCTGTAATGGTGAGGTTGTTTCTTGCTGATGCTGCTGCTGTTGTTGCGGCTGCTGCTGTGGCAGCTGTAATTGCTGCTGCTGCTGCTGCTGTATTTGATGTTGTTGAAACTGCTGCTGTTGTTGAAACTGCTGCTGTTGTTGCTGTTGAAACTGCATCTGCTGCTGGGTCTGCTGCTGCTGCTGCTGTTGCTGTTGGTTCATATAAGGATTCATCCCAGGATTCATCCCTGGCATCATCTTTGGTGGACCCATAGGCCCCATTGGTCCCATTGCCGTCCGTTGCATGGGATTCATGTTTGCTCGGTTCAGATTTTGGCCCAGCATTGATGAAAGACTAGCTGAGCCCGGAAGCATCTGTCTTGCTCCAGGGATTCCAGCTATGCCAGACTGAGGATGCCCCAACATGCCAGCTCTCATTCTAAGTCTGGATGCCATTAAAGCAGCTTGTGCTGGAGTTAATTTTCCAGATCGGAACTGCTGGGATAGTGTATTGGTGAGACTTGAAGCCTGGCTCAGATTCATCGAGTTTTGGCCCACATTACCCATAGTAGATATAGGTGTCATAGGCGATGACATTCCTGTTCCCCCTATTCCCCTTGCAGCTCCGATGCCCATGGTATTGCCAAGGCCCCCAAGCCCAACCATGTTGTTTCCCATGTTCCCCATACCCGCCGTATTTCCAAGTCCCATGATTTTTCTTGGCATTTGTGTCTGCGGCTGTGCTTGTTGCTGTTGCTGCTGCTGCTGCTGCTGGGGCTGCAACATCTGAAGTGGGAGAGAGGGAGGTTTATTGACCATGGGATTACCCAACTGCATGTTTAAATTCTGGTTGATAGCATTCACGTGTGAAAGTGTATTTGCACCAAGCATTATCGGTGATCTCTGGAACTGCTGCTGCTGCTGCTGAATCAAGGAGTGTTGATTTTGTGGCTGCTGCTGTTGCTGTGGTTGCTGTGGCTGCTGCTGAGCCTGAAGTGATGGTGATGGCTGTGGATCAACCTGTTGTGGCCTTGCAGGCACTGAAACACCAGACAGAAATCCTTGAGGGTTTCCAGGAGGAAGCATCCTTGTGCCTGGTAGTACATTCTGAGGTGAGTTTAAAGGTGGATTACTGCTATTGGCTGGCTTTGCAACCTCGCCCGATGTCTGGCCAGGAACTGCTTCGGCATATTGCTGCAACTCAACTCCCAAATTATTTGGGGGAGTTCCAGCCGTATTTGGTTGAATGCTAGGGGCGATATTCATGCGCGTTGGTTTTGCTTGAATACGATCTTCAATGAGATATCCATCATGTATCATCTGCATAAGCAATAAACATAGTTTAGACAAAGGGCAGAGATAACTTGTAACCTAAACCGTGTGTGTGTGTGTGTGTGTAGAACATACCAGTGAGCAAAACTCTGCCGCAAGCAAATCTGCCAAGTGCTGTTACAGAATTTAGTCAAATTCAGAAGTCAGGACATCACAAAAGCTTACTTGAGGGTAAGCAGACTTAAAATAAGAGAATTCAATCTACAGAAAATTACTTAAAAGGAAAAAGAAGCTGATAAGACAATCTAGCCTATTCACGTTAACTATGCACTGATCAGAAACCACATTTACTAACTTTATGGGAATAATATTATCTACCCAGCCAAAAGACAATCTTGTTTGGTGGACTAAAGTACAGGACCTAGCATAGTCAACCACCTGAAAGATTCTGGATCAATGTTCTGTGATCTCTTAAGTAATTATGCAGTAAAGATGTGATTGTCAGGAAGATGAGAACAATTAATTTAACACCATAGAACAAGATCTTATAACAAAAGGGTTTGAAAAAGGACCAGAAGAGGTGATGCCTAAATATATTTAACAACGCAAGTATAAGCTATAATGATGGAAGAGAATCGAGACAGATTTGTACAAGATTCCACAATTCAGCATTCTGAACATTATGTCAATTTGCCCCATTTAACAAGGGACAGGCAATCTCTAATTAATTCAAACAATAAAAGAGGGTCGTAGCACTGCAAATAGAGATTTTAAGCAGCAAACTTACAGTGTTGGGTAATGTAGGAAGATAATCCTCTGCAGACAGAATATCACCATCATCTACTACGTCTCCATAATAAAATGCAACGGTACCATCATTTGGCTTCTCCAACATTATCATTCTACTTCGCACCCGATGAACAATAGATACAACATTTCCTGCAGGAGGAGGGAAAAAGGAAGTTTTAAAACAAAGGGAAGAATTTATTGGATACTCGAAAGGACCAGAAATCAACCGCCAATAAAAGAGCCAAACCTTGAAGCATTCTCTCTGGGTGCGCAAAATTTAAGACTCTCGTCTTGCAGTTATTCATGCTGCCATTGACAATTGACTTTGACAATGGTCTTGCCTCATCTTTAAAATCCTCATTATTGAAAGCATTGGAGAGACAATGCATTAGATTTTGGGCTGAATGTGCACTGGGTTTTCTCACAGGGTGGTCATCAACCTTTTTCTTATTGGAATTTAGTTGATATCTGAAATGATAACCAAAGAAAATACAGTAAGATCAAGAAAAATTAAATAGAT
Source organism: Citropsis articulata (assembly GCA_030449925.1). Taxonomy (NCBI): domain Eukaryota; kingdom Viridiplantae; phylum Streptophyta; class Magnoliopsida; order Sapindales; family Rutaceae; genus Citropsis; species Citropsis articulata. Next base: position 15,506,297 of record JASUUH010000210.1, read on the forward strand.
TGTACTGATATTAAATGTAAAAACTTAGCAAATTGTAAATAATTCGTGCCAACTCCCTTCCCTGACTAATATTTGTATATTCACTTATATACAATGCAAACCTTAGCAAATTGATAAGATATGATAAATAAATTATTTCTGCAAACTCCCTCCCTTGACTAATATTTGTATATCAGTTCCAGTTTATTGAACCTTTAGTGTCTCATGTAGGCAAAGGAAAACTAAACATAATATCTGTATTGTAATCAATTGACAGATAGATACTACCATGACTGAAACAACTAGTCTCTGATGGTCAACAGTCTATGCGTGCAGAATATAATTAGAATCAAAAGTTCAATATCTATAAAAAGGAAACCATAAAATCTTTTATGCAATGGTAGTCCAATCAAGCATCGTACCTCGCGGTCACCATTTCAATCTTTGAGAATCTTTCAAGCACGGATTGATCAGCAAAAGGTGGGGTTCCAACAGAAGGACTATTTGCATTCAGCGGAACACTCATATTACTAACACTTGCAGGAGACCCAACCCCACTGATTGCTGGAGTTTTTGGAAGGGAATTCGATCTACGCTTTGCTGCAACCTGAGCCTGGTGCTGCCGTTGCATGGAGTCATTAGCACTAGACGTCAAAGACTGGGTCCCACCAGCAGCAGGAACTGAGGTGACTGCCGACTTCTCCTTCTGAGATGTACCAAGAGCGGTAGATGCAGTAACTGTTCCAAAGTGTTGTCCAACAGAACTACTTGAAATTTCTCCAGATTTTGATGATAATGGAGATTGAGGGAAAGCCCCAGCAGATACTCTTGGACTTTGTACTGATTTCCTTTTGAACTGATCCTCCTTTCTCAAATCTTTCTCGATATGCTGACCCATATTATTCCAGTGAGACTGAGGACCTGGTCTAAATGCCTGATATGATAATCTATGTTGAAGCCGTGGTTGCTGTGCTTCCATATGGTTTAATTCTGTTCCCACCATATGGATATCCATTTTACCCTGGCCAAGCTCAGATCCCTCCAATCTGTCTGATTCAAATGGCTCTTGCTTGGGAACAATTCTCATATTCTGATGGCCGGCAGAAAATGGCATAGCCCCAGCCTCCTGATTTGGAACCCCATCGAAAGCCTGCTGGGGATATTTCTGAATGCCCGCATTTGCATACTGCATTCCCCGTGCCATTGCTTGTTGCTGTAACTTCCAGCTCAAATCACCATGGAGGCTTTCTATTGATGGTCCTATTTGTTGCTGTTGAATTCCATCAGAACCCATTGGAGTCTGTCTAGCTCTCTTATTAAGACTAGATAAGGGGGACAGTGGACCATCTTGGCTATCCCTTTTGCCATGAAAAGAAGCAGTTGAGTTCAAATTGTCAGTGTATGATAACATCATCTCTGACACAGCAGGAGATCCATGATCCTGCATACTTCTTGGCATTCCAACCCCCATTTGATACCTTGCTTGTTGAGAAATCAAAGGTACTGAAGGAATGGAGGCATCTGGTACAAAACTTTTAGGTCTTAAAGCCAATATGTTGTTTGGAGCTAGATTTTGAGTAGTCATATTCTCGTTGACATGCTGAGGCATCAGATTGCCAGGAATGATTCCCGAGTCTCCAAACCTGCTATTAGAGCTTTCGGGAACTCTATCTACACAAGCCTTCTTCCCATGGACCTTATTATTTGATGTGACAGTTACTTCTGGCATCTGCCTCAATCTCTTTCTCCGCAGATGGCGCATAGACAAATTAAGCTGCAAGTCCAGGTACCAGAGTTAAAAATATGAAAAGTCAGTTCTTCATCCAATAGCTATTAATCCATTCCCCTAATTCATCACCTTTACAGGAACTGGATTAGTAGAGAGCCTATCCAAATTTGGAGAAGGATCTAGGCAAAGTTGTGGTTTTAAGGCTTTCAATATCCGAGACTCCACATCCTACGGTTGAAAGAAAACATATTGTCACAACCCCATGAAATAAATAGATTCTATCTCACGGATAAAAGAAGTAAATAATACCTACCATCAGATCACCATACGTCCAAGAATTATCTGAGATCGCGGGAATATCCTTCACTATATTCTCCAAAGACATCCTAAGGCAAATTTTACTAACAATAGGGGATCCGTCCACAGGCAGAGCAGCAGATCCTTCTTCAGAACTGAAGTTTCTATAATCTCGCACCTGCAAGAACATATTGGCAATCCCCAAAATTCACAACATAAGTAACATGGTACAATTTTGGCTAGGAAACAAAAACACTGCATTAAAAGCAGAAGGTAATCAAAGTGGACAATGTCCCCAAAAAAAAAAGAACAGTCTGAAAAACATTACAGAGGGGAAGCAGAGAGAGAGACTAGAGCAAGGAAAATACAGAACACTAGTAAAGCATAGCTCATCTGGAAAATAAATAAAGAAATAAATAGACAAAAGATTAATCACACAGAAAATCTATCCCACTATACAATAAAATAAAGGCCATTTTATCACATGAGAATTCAATAAAGATACCTCTACTCTGGGCTAGCTTCAACAATCACCAATCTCTATACAAGCATATGTTAATGTCTTCTAACAGTTTACAACCGTATGAGGAATTCAGATTATTTATACACTGGTAGAGGTAACTTCTATAATAGATAATTACCTCACACACAATTGTTCCATCGACGAATTTGCAAGGAATATCATCCAGAAGATCTCCAGGCAACCGCCCAGACTCAATAGCCTACAAATGCATTTTCTCGCGAGGAAGAATAAGAGTTAGAATTCATTAAATTTAAAAATAAAAATAAAAACACAGAGAGAGAGAGAGAGAGAGAGAGAGAATGAGAAAATGAAACAAAAGATTAACTTAATGCCTTACAAAATGATAAACATTTAAATGGATCAAATTCAGCCATTAAAAGATCAAACTTATGAATTAATCTTCTTTTTCTGTAAAAATTCTTTTGGTTGGTTGAGAGATTGATCTATTTAGCAGGGGGATGAACCAGGCAATGAGTGATCCAATCTATATACCAATCTCCAAGCTAGTGGAAAGATTCGATCTTCTTCTATTAATTGAACTAACTGACCGGCAGAAATTATTTCTTCACCACCCTATAAGTAAGTTCTAAAATCCACACGCAGAGTATTTTCTTCCATATGAGCATACGCAACAATTTACTTTTTGGAATAATAGCTGAGATCAATAACCCAAGAAATGAATAAAACGGAAACAACATAATGCTTACCGAGAATAGAGTTTCAGAAGCCCTATCATATGGATGCAACAACTTTGGAACATCTTGAAGTGTAACCTGATTTGCACTCTCTTTCTGATGATTCAAAAGTTACAAGACCTTAAAAACCAACTCATAAGATATAGTCTGTTCATCTATTTAAGTTATCCAATTTCTCTATATAAAGTTAATTTAGTTTTCAACAAACCTCTGAGGGTTTTTCAATAGAATATCCATTGCGGTAGACATTCAATGTGAAGGAAACTTCATGATCTGTCAAAGAAAAAAGAAGCCACACACTCAAGATCAAAACATTAAAGGAGATATTGAACCAATCTAACCATGACTCACCTGCAGATATGCCGTGTCCATCACGAGGACAGACCCCAGCAGCATCCTCAACCTATATCAAAGTTCCATATCAAAATAGATGAGAACATAGATAATTTACAGGAATTATATTTTGGTTTCTTAAATGCCAAATACACGAATTACAAGATTCAAAGTCCTCATTTTTTGAATTCTCCAATTTATCAACCAGATGAAGCATAATCAACATATCACTAATGAAACTATATGAATGCTTTAAGCAGCAGTTCATTGCACGATTGAATACCACCAGCTAACATCTTCAGATAGAGCGGCAGAAATTATTTTAAAACCACATAATCTAACTATTCAAAAAATATCAATCTTTGCACCAAAAGAATCAAACAATCTAAAATGACACGATGCATTAACCTAATGAAAAGAAAATCCAAACAACCATGAATTAAAAATAAGCAAGGGAAAACATTAAACAAAGTTCTGGATCAAAAATTTCAACTAATTAAGTTTCAAAAGCTTGAACTCAAAATCACTTGAGCCAAATACTTTGAATTCAGCTAAATATGAAAGTTTTTACTTCCATAAACCCGTGTATCAAAACATAAAAAGGGGGGGTGGGGGGTAATATTGGGGAAAAAAGTTCATTAGATCATTTATGGCTTAAAGTACATACACATACATGCAGATAACAGGATGTATAAGTGAATAGTTTTCCTATACTGAATCAAAAACAAGAAGATTGAAAAAATAACACCCATCCTTTCTTTTCAGCGAAATTTCTTTTCCTAAAATTTTCATTATAGAAATCAGAAAGACTGGTTCAGTTTCAAAATTTTACCTCCCGTTTTTTATTTTGAGAGTTTTCCTTTGAACTCTCCGATGCTTCGTTTGTAGAAGTGTCTTCAAGCAGAGAAGGTTTTGGAACAAACCTTTTACCAGTTTTGGAAACCTTGAAAGAAACACCCATATTATCTTTTCCGGAGTTTAAAAATCTTCTCTTGCTTGGATCATGAGAAAGTGAAGGAAAATAAGACCATATAATTTTTTTTTTTTAAAGACGAAAAACTAAACACCGCGTGAACTGTTGCAATCATATGAGGCTTTCGGGCCAAATTTTGACATTTACCAGTGTTTGGATGGTGAGAAAGCTGGGGAAAATCAGAGAAAGTTGGTAGAATAAAAAGAGATCCGATGAATGTCAATTGGGAGTTTCCGGAGCCCCAATGAGATAACCCACATGGGTTTTTTGGAGAATTGAAGCTATGTGATGGTGTTTGGATGGTGAGAAAATGAAGGAAATAAAGAAAATGGAGTAAAAAAGAAATTAAATAAAAATAACGTCGATAGGGTTTTAAGCTCTAAAGTACAATATACCGAGAGAAGGAATCTGTGGAAACTGAGGTGAATGAGATTTAAGAGATAGAAGGACAAGGCAAGGCCTGTAAAAGCTGTTATGTTTAGTTTGGTCCTGAGCTCCGTGTTGATACGTCTCGTTTTCGTTTTCGTTTTCGTTTTAAGGTCTGTTTGGAAATTGGGACCTCTCAGTAAGTGCTTTTGAAAGAGTTTCTCGCTTTTAGCACATGTAGTTCCAAGTAAAACAAATCGTATTCTTCGCTAATCAGATAATTATTCCTCAGAGAAGCCGAAACTACACAATTCTTCAAGTTAGTTGCTTGGGTAAAAACAACTTTGCAACGTCATCCAGTAGGACCAGTAGGAGTTTTTCATTGACATAAGAGTTCATTTATTTACCAACTACGTTTTTTTTTTTTTTAAGTCTTCAAAATAAACTCAACCTTAATGCATCACCTCAAGTCCCAATAATTTGTTTACAGCTACTAGATGATTTACCTTGCCTTTATTCCGCTTAGATTAGACAACGTTTAATAAAATACTAATTATTGTTTCATTAAATGACAATAAGGACTTGTGATTTCCGTGAGTGTTGAATAGAGGTCGCAGGTTTTTTTACTATGATCTCATAAAATAATTTCACCAAATCCAAAGTAAAAGAAAGCAAAATGTTGCTGAAAAGGGAGAATGAGACAATGCGAGGAAGAAAGAATAAAATAGAAAAATATATCCTTGAAATGGAACAAGAAAAATACATTTTGTGAATTCATCCATTTACAATTTTTAAACAAAGATAACCGAAAAAAACGAGAAGAGAATTTGCACTTTGCAGCTCTTCGTTGATTTTCCACCGGTACCGGACGTCAAAAGATCAACAGGAAGATTCCTCCTCCGGCTCCATTTTGCATATTGCATATTCTCTCTCAAACAATAAGAACTCCTGATAATTGAGACAGAAAGCAGAACGATGTCAGCTGAATCTAACTTTCAGTGAAGGAAAAGTCAATCATGCATCTAGATGATCATGCAAGAGGGGAACTACCTTAAGGATGATAATCCTATCCTGGTTTAATGGCTTGAAGATTCATCAGTATCAGAATAAATAATTTGATAAGTAAATAAAAATGAAGGAATGATCTCATAAGTCAATTCGAGTTCCTTTTCAAGATGTAACAGGCAACAGCATTGCTATCCCCAAAGAATCACCAACATAAAGCAGGAAGATAGCAAATCTGTTTTATCAAACAAAGTTGTGAAATATAAGGAACAAGATAACAAGGGAGAAATCTGGAGAGGAAATTCTACAATAGTCAAAATCAAAAATTTCAAGCCAGGGAGTCTTTTCTTTCTTTCTTTTTTCCCCCTGGTGTTCAGATAACAACGAAGAAACTAATGATGATTTTAGGGCAATGGTGATTCTGCTGGAGAGTTTTTCCCCTTCAAAATCATTTGGAAGGCCAGTCTCCCCTCTAAAATTCAAGCCTTCTTGTGGGCCTTGGCACAAGGAAAATTAAATTCTGGAGAAGTGATGCAAAGAAAGTTTCCTGATTTTTTGTCTCTCTTCTTCTTGGTGTGTGATGTGTAAGATAAGTGCAGAAACTTCAAATCATCTTTTTCTTCACTGTTTTGTGGCTTCAAAGTTATGGTATAAGTTGTGCAAAGAAGCTCATTTTTTGTGGGCCATTCCGGGTTCAAGCGATTCTCTTATGGAGTATTCCTTTGCTTTTGGTAGAAGAACAAAGGCTAAAACTCTTTGGGAATGCGCAGGGGCAGCACTGTTTTCGGTAATATGGGAGTTGGGAGGAAAGAAATGTTTGTATTTTTTGAGAGGGGTAGTTCAGATAATGCTAAAGCACTGTAGGATAGAGTTCGCCTTCTTGCTTCACTTTGGGCTTCAGTTTCTAAGGAGTTTCAAGATTCATCCTTCTTCTGCATACATCTAAACTGGGCTGAGTTTTTGAACTGGGGGGTTGCAACTGATTCTAGCCTTGTATAGGGGTGATTGGATATACTTTTGTATGGCACAAATAGTGCTAGTCTTTGTTTTCTGAGTGGACAGCTGGTCCACTATCTGCTTTTAAATCTTCTTCATTGATACATTTTTTGAGTTTCTTATCCCCAAAAAATAAATTAAAAAAACAATAATAAACAAAAAGCTTACAACAAGTTTACCTGCAATTGCTGCTGACTGAACAGATGCAGAAACCCAGACTCAGAGCAGGCCACTAGTTCAATCAACTCATCAGGGTTTTCAAGTTGATTGCCCAACTCCACAAGTGAAATGGATACCTATGAGAGAACCAAGAAATTGTAATGCTGACATAGTAACAACTACAAGAACATCCCATTTAGAAGAAAGTAGCTTTAATCTTTAATCATGGTCAAATAAAATGGGTTTTTTATAATCAAGAAGCCTACCTGCATACACCGAAGAATAAGTTCTGGAAGACAGCACCTACGACAAAGTCCCCGCACAATGAATGTTGCTGGGCCTTCCAAAGAACCTTCTTTGCTCGAATACCAGGCATCTAATCGGCATATCTCCATTGTAACTCCTGCTTGAAATCGAGTAAGCTCACCTGCATAAAATAATTACAAATTCTGTTAGTAACGCTGAAATAGTGTCATACTGTCATCATACATAGCTGTTCACTTATGTTATGCACTAAATACTTCCTTTTTCTTTAGAGAACTTTCTCATTTCCTTGGCCGCCTTGTACTTCATTAACATACTAGAATTGAATTTTACTTGACACATTCCTTCCCAAGAACACTGGGAACACAAGTGAAAGCATGCAAAAATTGAAGCTTAATAGTGTTTCATACCTTTAAAGCCAGCAGCCATAACAGTACCAAGAACACCACCATCATTCATATCGTGTATCCCAAGTCCGTCTCCTTCTACCGCCAAACAGCGAAGCACAACCTCGATGCAGTAATTATTGCTTGATGAAATGGAGACATTCACCTGCCAAATAAAATTGGGGGTCATCATCAAAGGTGAATATAACAGAGAGAAGACTACTGGAAAGGATGATGCATGGAAGAAAAAAACAATCAAGTATTCTACATCCCTGGCACTCTCTCCATGTCTGAGTTTTCTTATTAAACTAATTTTTTTATGAAAAATGAAAACTCTTCGCATTCTAGTCCCTTAGTTATTTAAAGTTGATAGAGCTGCACACTTCTACTAAATAAGATCAATATCACTCCATATAGGGTATGTGGCCCATCAATATAAAAGCAATTCCTTTTAGCGCTTTCATTTTCTTATTAATTAATTTTGACTAAAAAGGGAAAACTCTTAGTACAATTGTCCCTTAGTCACTAGAAGAAGATGCAGTTTCCACTAAACAAGATCGCTCCACATATGATGTGCAACCCATGAATATGTAAGCAGTTCCTTTTGAGTCCTTTTCCCCTGTTACTTTGATATACAAGCAATGATTTATAATGATGAAAGCTATAAATTCATGAAATAAATGTCCTTCTAGATAAGAATAGATCATCCAATTTTTGGAGTTGCCTGAAGGTCATGAAACTAATAGATCAATTATCGCCGTTCACCCAGACAGCATTAGTCAAGGAAATATATGTACATACTGATTGTCCAAACCATTATACCTTTTTTTATTTTTTATTTTTGAATTTTTACACATAAAAAAATGAATGAACATACCATTAATTCGCGATTCAATACAACTTCCTCGCTCAATGTTGAATAAAGGGCGCTCATCAATGCAGTGCACATGGTAGCATCCGGAGACAGACATTCACCCGAAGGCAGGCACAGAATTGCAGTGGCATGCAATTCAAGATATAAAGGTTCAACTGACTCATATATAGGATCTTTGAGGGAAACCAACCAAGGATTTGCTTTTCCTATATTAGGCATTTAAATACCATTAAATGCAAAACCACTGATTAAACACAAAGAAAAAAAAGACCCATCAAATAGTACAATCAACATTATTATGTTACATACTTGCCAATTTATTATCTTTCTCGGTCTCACTGTGTGCTTGTTGAGTTTACATAAAAAGACATGGTCAGTGTACTTACTCCGAAGCAATATCAAAGACATATTCAGCGTCTCCTGGGCTGCAGCAATGGCTCTCTGTTTTTCCTCCAATGAGAGTTCAAGGGCAGGGACATTCGCATTTTCTAATTCAATTTTGAGCCACTTGCGATATGTTGCGTCACAGCAGTAGTACTCACTCTATTTAAGTTATTAATACATATAAGTACAGAAAAGTACAACCATCAGGCCCAATTACAATCCAAAATTAGAAAGACACATAATAGACATAAAAATGAAGCATACCCAGTCTTGGAACTCTTTTAGATCCTCAGAAACATTGTCCTCAAGGGAATCAGGATTTTCTGACAGCTGCTTCAAAGGTTCAGCAAGGAAACTAAGTAATTCGTGTGCACCAATTGGCATTGCTGGCACTCTCCACATAGAAATAAGAGCGAACTCCCTGAACAATATGTTGCTGTAGGAAAACAAAAAATGGGGCAATGGTCATTATTCGCAGGTGAAGAAATTAAGTAACAGAATGCTCAAGGAAAAGAATTCAAGATACACCAATCATGTATTAGCAGTTAATATTTACATGAATTCATCACCAAATTACATTGATATCAGTGTTCAGATTCAAAGCCACAACAACAAAAATAAATTCCCCACCAGTAAGCATTGCCAAGACCTGTTCTTTGGAATTTATCATATATTGTATCTTGTACAAGTTATCAGATTTTTAGTCATTTATGCAAATCCATTGTACAGCTAGAAGACATAGGACTCGAAATACCTGTGAATCAATGCTCTCAGCAGAAGTTTGGCACTAACATCTTTAACATCAGCAATTGTGGATGGAGGTGTGAAGCAAAGCCATTGTATCACCATAGCTTTTTGAAGACTCTGCAGCCGGTGCTGCTCTGCAACATCGGTTGACTTATCATATTTTCCAAGCTTGATTTCCCGGGATCTTGATAGGACCCTGTTACGAGTATATCATAATTAGTATTTACCATTATTACATTAAAACTCTCATGACTGGCATTGTTACTGCTTACTGGCCCAGCATATCAGAAATTATGCTTGAGAAAACACATAACTACCTCAGGAGGGAATTTAAAAAAAAAAAAAAAAGACTTACCTCTCAATAATTTCTTCAAAACTGCCTTTCAAATCATCTCCTGAAGAAAATGGCAGGTACTCCATAGCAGAAAGGAATATTTTATATTTCACATGCACACTATTATCAGGGAAATATCAAAAGTGAATCAACATAAAAGAACCATGAAGAAACGAATCAACATAAAAAAAGATTGCAGGCTCTGACTTAAATACAAACATTATAGATCATAGATGCTGATTGTCTAACAATATCCTGGTTGGTGAAATCCTCTTTGTTTTTTGATATAATGAGTTAATTATTCAGTCATGTCCTTTAGAATCTGACCTGCATCTTACTCCAAGAATATTGTCAAGCAATCAAGGAATGCCCGAAATCCTAGAGTAAACATTATGTCTATCTGAAGCATCCAATAAAAAAGAACAGAGGTAAATTGAAAACAAAGAACTTCTATGCGCATTCTCATTCTACTAAAGCATTTGCATGTTCAAAAAGTAACGATATAATCACTCTATTTGGATAGGAGAAATAAATGGAAGAAGAAAACAAATAGGAAATAAATGGACGACCATGTATTGTAACTCCAGCAGTCATGGTCTCATGTCAAGTTGCATAAGTGTGTTATCAAAATATAAATTTCACATGTGATTTTGTTCACACCACAAGAAGAGAGAGGTCATTCAATGAAATTGTGGATTGCAGAGAACTGTCCACATAAATCTTCTCGAAGGCCAACAATATCATATAATATAAAGAAAAAAAAATTGAAATGAATGGAAGCTAGCTATTTTCAGTTTTCAACAGCAAAAATTCTTCAGCATGCCACATTCGGTGAATTTTAATTAAACTGCTTTCACCTCATTGCTCAACCCTACCATAGATATCCACTGATCTAATATATACAGTCACAGATGAATTTGTCACATGTACCAACTGCAGTATTGATTCTATCATACCCCCCCTCCCCAAACACACAAGGAAAAAAAAAAGGTAATGAAGGAGAAAACACAGTGCCAATATAATAAAAAATAAAATAATGAATTACATAACAGGCACTATCAAGCCTTAGTTCCACCATGTGCACAAAGACATCAATAATATAATTTTTTTAAAAATACAACAATGAATTATATAACTGGCACCTGCTATTAAGCCTTAGTTCCATCATGTGCACAAAGAGGTCAATACAACGGTGGCGTGCAAGCTGGGAAGCATAAACCCCAACCAATTCCTCATGGTGCTCTGAAAATAGGAACATCGCATACCTGTCACCAGATATTCCAATCAATAGAATTGGCTTGGAAGTTTGGACTTCATACTAGCAAGACATCCTATCATTTTAACACAAAGTATAAAAAGACAAAATCATATGGGCCTTAGAGAAATGACGGTTACAACAGCCACAAATTTTGGACAAGTACAAAACCCAAGATATTCTGGACATGGTTTGTGTCTTTCCAAATTTAAAACAAAACTTTGTGAATTAAGAGCACAATTTGGTCAAAAGAGGAACATGCATCTAGCACAGCTCAGGTTGCCATTACGTACATGTGTATAATGAGATCACCAGCATCCATAAGATCCTTCCTAAAAGGATCCTTCAATTCATCGGTAAGTAAATATCTAAGCACAAGCACTAGATGTGCACCAAATCGAATCATCTGAGGATCACCATGAGGCCTGAGAGAAACCACAATACATTTGGTCAACAAAATGATTCTTCTTGAAGAAGCGGGGGGGGATCCAACATATTTTTGCAAATAAAATTGTTTTCAAAAGAATTATACTTTTGCAGATCTATATGTATATTAAATGCACTTCATGACATTTATCCATCCAATTCTGGTAATGCCCTAAGATTTTCTAAGGTACTAACTGCCCCAAAATGACAGTATTTTTTTATTTACCAAGTTGCATGAGGTCTATGCACTTTTATATCCAATTCTAGATGTCAAGGAGCAGAATGGGTGTGGGCGCTTTTTTTTTTTTTTTTGGTTGGGGGGGGGGGGGGGTTGGTCTTACGTCATAAACTTTGAAACTAAAGGAGAGATGTGGCTTTCGACTTTCTAGTAATAGTAACCAGTAGATCTACAAGCTTACACCTGTGTATCTTAATAAAAGTGCCAAATAGCTGTGAAGGTCAAAATTTATGTAAAGCTATGTGCAAAATTGAAAAGCACAAGATGCAGCTTGTCCATGGATATGAAATTCTAGCCTTACAGACAATTAACCAAAGATCACCTGAAGACATTTTGGTCATCTTCTGAAGGTGCTATCCATGACCATATAAGTTGCAGAAGATGAGGTATATTTCCTAACATAAGCTTCATCTGTCAAGCAATGTGCAGTTAGAGAGAAGCAGCCAGCAAGTTTCAATAAAGTGAGAAAAGCTCCATCTTTACTAAACAAACAAAACATATTATCTGGAAATACAACCATCATGCCGCACTTTTAGAAGGAAAAGCATAAAATATAATTGCTCAGTAGTACAAATTGGTTGAACTCAAAGATCCAAGAGTTAAAATGATTTGAGTTTTATATTTCATAAGCTACATGAATAAAAGAAAAATTAGAACCAATTTTTTTTCTTTTTAAATTTTACTTCCACAGGGATGTGATCTCAGAATATGTCTTATAGAAGTAACAGAGTACCCTTCAGTTGCAATGAAAACAATCACTGTTTAAACCAGATGACACCTTTCACTTCACCAAGGTTTCTCAGCTGGTATTTCTTTTCTATTTCACTTTAAGGTAGAAGCATAATCAATACGTCCAATTCCAAAGCCTTACTAAGTTGTTCCGTTGAAACATACAAGAATTCTTATTGTGATTCAAACAATTTCAGTAAGGAAATCTTTCAAGTTAGTAACATTTCCTCTAAATCTTTGTAATCCGTTCCAGGTTTGCAAGTGTCAGAGACTCATCTTCATTTAAACTAAACAGCAGCATTATTTGATAATTAACCATGAATGGAAAGTGATTCTTAGCAATGAAAAATGGAAACTACAAGAAACCTCAATTTGTCGTTGCTGCTCCTTGCACGCTTGAGTAACAGCTTCATGTACCATTTCTCTAAATCAGGTAGAAAAGTTAAAGATATCAGTTTTTACTAGTAAGAGAGGAGAACTATGATATTCAAGAGGAATGAGCACTGTAAACACACCCTGAATGAAGTTTCTGAAGAAGAGCAGAAAGGTCTCGAGGTTGCTGGTTCAGAACTTGCACCGGCCAACTTTCTGGTCCAACTAATGGCTGAGAGATTCCGTTCATTTGTCCTGGACTTCCTTCAATCTCATCTCCAAAACTTTTTACCTGTTCCATTCGTCCTGGTTGTGAACGAGCTAGTTCTAGATCCAACTGAACATCAAGCCATGATTTGGCCATCACCCAGCACGCTGACTGGAGGCATAGATCCATAAGTTATCAGCATTGTCATTAAGAGTGATAAATAGCTATGAGATTAGATCATGGGTTTTAACGCCAAAGAGTCAGCTATGCTAGTTATCTCAAGTTCTAAAGTAACAAGCTATTCAACTAAACCATTAGAAAAGACTAAAAAGAAAAAAAAAATCACTAAAACACAACATGGTGAAATTCAAAAAGTTTGTTAATGCATTCTTTACTACTTTTAGTAGCATACCAGCCAATCCCATAAAATATACTCAAAAGTACCTCAAGAATAATGCAAGAATAAACAAATGTAACCAAACGCTTAAACAAAGCCACAACCTATCGTGATATAGATCATCAGATCATGGTAAGTTCCATAGATGTGCATGGGGAAAAAGTCCCAGACCAAATTCAATTTATTTTGCAGAATCAACTCTGCTAAAAGAATTTGAACTAAAAGGGAGGCTAAACATTTGAATTGACATGTCTAAAGAAGAGACTTGATATCTTCAGAAGGCATATCTCAGAAAGAATAATCAGACACAGCCAACTGTGTAAACAGTCCCAAACATGATACTGCTGTTGAACAACATTTCAGGTCTCATCAACATACTTTAGTTAAAATCCATTACAAGGTCCCGGTAGAGGCAATGAGTATACTGCATCATTTTCACATGATGAGGCCTAACAGAAATTTTTTTAATGAATATCTATGATCATTAGAAAAAGTTAAAAGCCAGAAAACCGGTTTTTTTTGGGTGTTTTGGCCTTTTGTGTGTGTGTGTGTGGGGGGGGGGGGGGTGGGGGGCTCCCAAGTCTCAAAACAATCATGAAACCACCTAGGAAAAAACTCTTACCTCTACCCTTGAATTATAACCTAACAAAAAACCAACTAATTAATGAATCTTGCAGGATAAATGTTGTAAACGCGCATGCGAAACAATAAGAGCAAATTTTTGGGTATGTTGAGCATGCAAGCAACAAGTTTTATGGATGTAGCACGTAAAGAAAATGAGTAACAGCATAAAGCAAAATCTTTCACAACAACATTGCATCAATTTGAGAAAGCATACCTCCCAGTTTGTACAGATAGGGAGCACGTGCTTTAAGTTGCTACACTGGGCTGCATATATAGCTGCTTCAAATTTACTACCACCCTGTTCAAAAATTTTCTTGAAAACAAAAGCGAGAAAATCATTTTAGATCCTAGATAAAGGAAACCTTGAGAATCTTTATAATGGCAAAGCATCTGGTATGAAAACAAAGATGCTACACATCCTTATTTGGTAACCAGAGCCAAATAATAAAATTATTTCCAAAATCATTATAGAATCATTCAGAAATGTCGCCAGTACAAGAAAATAGAGCCATGAAGAACACAATAATAACAGAAAGAGGACAGCATATTGAACTCACCTCTGATGTACAATAGGAAGCCCATTTCCAAAGACGCCATTGGTGACCAATGCCACTTTCCAGTTCAACAGCTTGAAGAGTTCTACTTCTTCCATTCTTTATCAGCACTTCAACAGAAGGAGAGAGGTCAATTCCTCCAAATGGACATAAAGTTGCAGCTCTCCACGGCTGCCAAAACGGAACTACATGTGAGACTTGGAAAGAAAATAAAACAAGTATTCCACAACTCAAAATCTCAAACTTTGAATTACCTGTCCAGCAGATCGGCAAAGCTCACATGCCTCTTCCTGTCTTCCAGCCCATAATAGAGTCCAGACATCTTCCAGAAGAGACTCATCTTGTTTCTGTTAAGGTAAAATAGTTAATCTCCCTCAGAGATAGACATTGCACCAGAAGATAACAATACATAATATCACATTCAGAACAAGTTTAATAGAATTCCCCCCCCCCCCAACTAAAAGGTAAGCTCCATAGAATTTGCAACAGTTTCGTAAGTACTTTATCATCAGGTAATTGATGAGCATGTTCACGTGTTGGAGCATCAAAATCCAAGTGGTGAACAGTGCTCGCATCAGAGACACCTTTCTTGAGATACCGTTGAGTATGGTGCCAAACTCCAGAATTGGGAAGATAAGTACCAACATGAGATCCTCGCACCTGAAAATATTAACTAATCTATATGTCAAACTCAGTTAAAAACAGGGTATTCAAAGGCAAGTTCTCCCATCCTAAGAAGAGAAGCAACTACAGAGCATAATTGATAGATACTGACCAACACACTGGAAATTAATCAGACTACAACAGGAATTATAAGTTCTTTGCTATCATAAATCATTGACCAACAAGTAATGAACAGCTATGCCTATTCAGCAACAAAAACAACAAAGTGAAAGGGTAATATATCCAAGCAAAAGTCTAATATCAAATACCAGATGGGAGTTAACAGATTCCAGTGAAAAAAGCTCTCAAATTTCATAAAGCAGCAATTGTAATAGAAAACAGCAAGCCATCTAAAAGGTACGACACATCCAAAAGTAAAGATTTTGACAGAAAGCTCACCTTGCTTTCCAAATCAAGAGATTTAGATGCTAATCCTTCCAGCCATTGAACAATCCGGAGACATAACTGTGCTGTATGGTCATTCACAACAAACTGGCAAGCCTCTATATGTGATGTTGAGGGGGACTGTTGCAATTAAACAGATGTAGATGCACATAAGTTCTTCAAAAGCTTATCAGAAATTAAAATGGTTAAATTTAACAGAATCTCCAAAATTTAACAAATGATTCTTGGATAAGACACAGAAAATGAAATATATGCATTACCAGGATAAGCTCTACAGGGGGTTCTTCAGTCCCTGGAAGAAGAACAAAAACTTTCAAACTTAAAATCCAAAGCTCAATACACAAGATTAGAACAGACAGTCCTAAAGAGAGGAAGATGACCTAGCACCTGACACCTACGTGCAAGAACCCAAAATAGAAATCATGTCCATGACTTCCAAGGAAGAAAAATATAGGAACAAATGCGACAAATAAATTCGCCTATAAGAAGAAAACCAAAAAGTACTGAATTTGCACAATGGTAGTCGCACAATGCATGTCCAATGCAACTAGCAAAAATAAAAATGATGCCAATACAAAAGGTATTACTCTCCTAATATTTCACTGGTTTGTTAAAAAAATAAAAGAGAAAAAGAAAAAGAAAAAGCTTGCATTTTAGGACATCAATTGTAGCAGAAAAAATTTTGAAGTTTACAGATTTATTTCCTTTCCCATAAAGGTACCACATAAGTGACCAAGTGGCTGCCTCATCAAGTAGGAGTTGAGCTTTCTGCCTCATTAATTTGTCCTCAACAACCCGAAGCCGTATGTTGGACCCATACCTGCAGAAACAGCAAATGACATTAAAGTCAAATAATACCCCAAGATGACAATGTTTAATAAAAAGAACAGTTTCGAACATTATAGTTGTCTATAACATTTACTGATGTTTACACCACTTAAAAGTAAACATACCTAATTGACTCAGAAACATTCCGGCAGGATTGTTCAAATCTTAAAATAAGATCAGGTATGGACATTAACCCTGCGGAGGACAAATGACAATAAATAAACAATACCGGTCATGTAAATGCTACTTTAAGCTTATGGGAGGATGATGCTTCAATATATATTCTAACATATGAAAATTGAGAACATAAACAGTATATTCCTAAATAATATGGAATTTCGAGTTAGAAAAAGCCTCTGTATCAATAACTGCCTTATACTGTATCCAATGGGCCACCGTCAAATCAGTGATAAGAGAACTAAGGATCTTATAAACCAAAATTAGATGGCTCAATTCATAAGGCCACTCAAACAAGTGCCACAAAACTTAGCATGCTATTATGACAATATTAATTTAACAAAAGGGAAAAAAAGATCCCAAGTATAGCTCTATAAACACAATTTTGCTTCAAGCACCTTGAAGAGCAGAATCGAGAAGAGATGCAAACAGAGCAAAGGTTGTCTCTCCACCGTCTGTCAACGAGTCATCTTCAATCTTGCAAGCTTTCAGTGACTGACTTCCAAATCTATGGATTGAATCAACACCAACATCAGCGTCCAAGATCCCAAGACCATCAACTGATGACCTCCTTTTAGAAGCAGATTGCATTTTATATGGTGCTCGTTCATAGTCAATGCTTCCAACCTCTTGTTTGATATTTTCAAGAATTAATGCCGTGTTAGTTGGGCTGTGGAAACTTGATCCATCATACAACAGCCTGGGCTCATTTAACTTTGAAGCTGAACTTTCTTGATATGGGGATATGCTTGAAATTGAGTGCCTTTTCCTGCGCATGTTGAATGATTGAGGGATAGTATGTTGAGTTAAAACACAAGAGTATAAGTTCTAACCACTTCTGAACTCACTGAATTAAAAGAGAAAGAGAGAGAAAAAGAGAGTAGGAAAAAGAGAAACCTCCAGAAAGCGGAATGCAAGAAAGGGAAGAGAACAACAAAATATCATGAATATAAAGTACAGAAGATTAATTAAGATCCAAGAATCAGCAAAACCAATGTGATATTAAATCTCCCAAAAGTACGAACAACTGTAAAAGCTCCTTAGTTAATCTCAATTTTTTTATTTTTCTTTTTCCTTTCTGATAAGAAACTAAAACAATAGTTTCATGTTTTTCTTTACACTACACCCTATTTTAACCTATTACATTATCTCTTCTGATCACTCACTTGACGTTTTAGTGTTTAAAAGGCAATAATGAGTTTATACTTTATACCACACTACTGAGCATCCCAGTTGTTACCATTTCACTAACAGATACACAATTGATCAACTTGTAACCAACAAAATGTCCAACTCTTGCCCTCTTTCTATCAAAAGAAAAAAATAAGGAAAAGATTAATGCCTTGGTGAAATAAGCTCTCCATACATCAAATCAAAATTATAGATCCATATCAATATCAAACTAGCTTTCCCATAAATCAAAGTCTTCCGATCACCAAAAAATCTCAAACGACAAACTGGAAACCCCATTAGAGATAACACATTCAGTATAAATAAAATCAAACCCTAACCAACCAATTTGTCTCTTTTCTCAACAATTCCTCGTCACCAACCAAGCAGTACTTACTATCACATATTTTCTCAACTGGATTTTGCTTCTAGCATTGAGCTTCCTTAAATTTCAAAAATTCACCTTACTAATTTAAATTTAACTACCAAAAATGCATAAGCATATTACCAAACGACCCACAAACGAACAGGTGCAGTTCATTTTCTTAACGTGACCAATAAAAATATTTAAAAAAATAACGGCTGAAATATACTCTTTGCGTTATATCAACTACTAAATACATTGCATTTATCATCTAACTATGGGAAGAAAAATTAAATTATTGTTACCCATAACGACGATACTGCTCTCTGATGGAAAGTTCTTCAGGGTCGAGTAAGCTGGACGAGGTATCCATTTCAGATTCCATTCTTTCGTGATAGCAAAATACAGCTTTTGCAGTTTTCGATTTGAATAAACCCTATATATTAATTTCAACTTAAACCCTAGACTAATAGCATAAGAGCTTGGCGGGGTTTTTATTTTATTTGGAATTTTTTAATCAACATATCAAAAGTTTTGTCAATTGTCCGTTGTCACCCAGTTTTGGAAATATTAGCTGTGTTGCTTGATATTTGTAATACTAAGACTTTGGTATAACTTTTCAACTGCGCTTATTTTGAATAGAAGTTTTATTAATAAAATTTGTATAAGTAGAGTTTACTAAAAAAAAATTAGTTATTTAGTTGTTAATGAAAATTTTTATTAAAAATTATAAAATTATTTTAATATGTAAGTTTTTTAAAGTTATGTTATGAAAAGGATAAAATAAAATTATTAAATAAATAAATAATATTTTAGATATTTTAACATTTAAAAAAACTTCTTCAACTTTTACTCCAAAAATTTAAAATTTAAATTTTTATTAATAGAGACAAAATAATTTATTTAATTTTTAAAAATTCTATCAAAAAAAAAATTTTAAAAAAATTATAAAATTAAATAAATACTTATTACTATTAAATAAGCTATAAAATGACCCTTGTTATGAATTCTGAAGTCGCATTTTCCTAAAAATAAAACAAAAAAAAGAGGGGGAGTTTCTATAAAAAAATTTTGTAATTTGACTGCATGTCTAGATAAATGCATTATTCGCTGGATTTCATTTTAAAAAGTTACTACTCCAACTCATTCATTAGATTTTGTTTCAACCTTGTTAAACTTTAGAAAATTACAATTGTATCCTCAATTTAGATGGTTAAATGACCAAAATATTTTTATAACTTTGAATGATTAAAATATGCATCAAAATAGCTTAAATTTTTAGCTTTTAACTATTTTGTTTTTTTCTTCTCTCTCTCTCTTATTCATTTCCCCCATTTTCCTTAATCTTCTCACTTGTCAAGCATGCATTAAATTTTTAAATTTAATTAGTTTAGAGAATTGGTTTATTTAAAATAATTAACTAATTTGATTACCGTTCCATGAAATTGTTAATAGAATTGGTTTAGGGAATGTATCTTTGTCATCAAAGTAATTGATTTGACCAAAACCAACAATTGAATTACGTGATTATCAGCAGTTTGTTAATGCGCATTTAAGATAATTGCTATCAATTATGCTGTAAAAATAATGTACTATGAAAAAAAAAATTAAATATTTAGTAAAATATTTTTAAATATATTATGAGTTTTAAAAGCAGTCGTATATATTGGTAAGTCTTATTGTAAACTATGTAAGAGTGCAAATGGCTAAAATAGACATAATGTGAATAAAATTTATTTATACATTTACAAACATGCATATATAATATTGTTTATTGTGTATATAAATAATTGAAATATTCTTTTATTTTTATCTCAATATAATTAGTAATAACAATAATAATATCTCTAAATTTAATAATTTTATTTCCTAATTAAATTAAAAATATTTTATATTTTTATAAAATATATGTATTTAATATAAACAGATTTTTAAAATCAAAATTTAAAAACTATTTTTTCCCTCCTTTCTAAATATGTTGTAGGATAGAGTGATTTTGTCGAAAGTGATTTTTTAATAAAAATTTTACGAAATACTAAAATTAACTTTTAACTTTTCAAAATTACTTTTGATTTCTAAAAAATAATCTTAAACATGCACTATATCATGTATCTTTTCACAAAGTGGTTGGTGATTGGTTTATCAAATACTAAGACCTTATTTCATATTTAGATATTGTGGGAAAAAAAAATGTAAGTTGTTGATGTAAAAATTTAGTCGAACTCGTTATAGCGATCAGGTTGTCGTGTCAACACTTAAATTTGTTTTGGTGAGGCATGGCACTACTTGCAATTGTTTCAATGCAACAAATTTTGACGACCACTTACTCTCCACACCACTTACACTTGCAATCACAATAAATGTCAGGGCTGTGTTTTTCCAGAAAAACGCCTGACGCCAAGTCGCAGTTTTGAGAATTTTGCGGCTTAACAGTAGCTATTTGAAGTAAAGATTATAATGCCCACGGAAATAGATAATTTAAGAAAAAATTTATAGAATCAAAGAGACAAAGTTTCCTCCCTCAGTTCCAAAAGTGTCCCCTTTGTTTTCTACTGGCAAAGCTTTTATAGGTAGTCTGATCCGTTGCTCCACTATCAATTCGTGGATGCCTGCAGGCTGGTTGAGAATGTTAGTTGGGTTATGGGTACGTACACCAGTCGTGGGGCGGTTGAGAAGTTGTTTCGGTAATTGTTTGGGGGCGGGCATGGTGCTTAGTTTCCAAGACAACTTCCTGGTCGACCTTTGACCATGTCTTTGCGAAGACCTGATCTTGATTTCTCCTCGCGATTTCTGGATAGTCCCCGTGCATACGAGCAACTGAATGTTACGAATCTCCCGAACATTGCATTGATCACGAGGAGACTACAATCTTGACCAGATACATGCATCTATAGGCGATAAATGTTTTAACTTCCCAAACATAACTATTAAATAGAAAGTTAATAATATATAGTAAATATGACTTTTTAATAATATTTTTAACAAAAATATTATAAATATTATAGATTTTTCATCGTACAATTAGTGGGTTAAATAAGCTTAACTTTCATACCACAACAATCAGTCTCTATTAAATATTTTAATGTTGTTACCACCAACCTCAACGTCAAACAAAGCCTAGATCATCCGCAATAAGCATGGATAGCAATTTGATTGTCGCAAAGAGCTGTTATTGGCCGGGGATAAATAGAAAAACAAGAACATGCAATAAAAACTTGAGCCACCGGAGTTCATGCGATCAAATAAAATAAACAAGGTGAAGACCTAATGGTGTATAATTTGGCAACAGCAGTTAACTGTGCAGGGTAATGATGAAGTGGGTCATTTGGCAATGAGGCCGGCAATTTCTCTCGGTTCCGAAACCTGATAGTGATCGGTTAAGCCAAAAAAGGCCATGAGAAGCCACACATGTGTGAGAAATTGCCCACCACGCCTCAGCTGTTGACCGTGCTCCCTCCCTTTACACTTTCTTGCTGCATACGCCAACAGTTCCAACCAAGTGCATCCCAATGTGTTCCATTTCTCGATCAAAGCCTGTCACACATAATTAAATCAACACGCAGCCGTAACCAGCAAAGACTTTGGTTGCTAATGAATATTATATTTGGTGTTATTATTAGTTTCGACGAACACGTTTATTAATCAGAAAACAAAATTTAAAAATAAATAAGTAACGTACCATTTCCCCTTCGCTTTTTATATTTTTTGCAGTCACAAATCCTTCCGCGAACAATTTTAAACTATAATCAAATGGTCTCTCAGCCAATATCATTTCAGATGCTACAATTGATGCCCGCTTAGATACTTCCGTTTCTGCTTCAATTTTGGCTTGAATTTTCGCTTCGAATCTTTTTTCAAATTCCCGTTCACGTTTTGTATCAAATCTTTGTTGAAATCGTGCTTGAATTTTTGCTTGAAGTTGCACTTCAAATTCTGCTTCATTTTTCGCTTTGAATTTTGCTTCGTATTCTGCTTCAAGCTTCGCTCTAAGTTCTGAATCATATTCCTTCCCTTTAAATTTTGCTAAAATTTCGTCCCGAGCTTCCGCTCTTATTCTTTTCAGAACCTCCGATCTCAGTTCTTCTACAATTTCCGACCTCATTTCTTCTAGAACTTCCATTCTCGTTTCTTCTTGAACTTCCATTCTTATTTCTTGTTCAATTTCTACTCTTACATCATAACGACCTAACTGATATCGGTACATGTCAACTGTTTTCTGAAAGCTCATGGGATCAATTCCGTCAACTGGCAACATAGAAGGATGGAGGAGTAACAAATACAACATGTATCTCGAAATTTGCATGATTAGTCCACAGTACTGTAAAACATTTAGCTTTTCAATGTCCCTTCGATCTATGCAGTAAGAAGCCTCTGTAAAACAATGCCAGAAGAAAATGCTGTTTCCAAAGTATTCTTGAAAATTCGGAGCTACATGAAAATACTTATCACTAAATGCTTCTCCTTTGGCAGCAGGAAATATAACAAAATACCTGCTGCTACTACTCTTGCTGCTTTCTCGGTACTTTGCTGACTTTTCTTCGGCGACTTTCTCCTTGAAGTAGCGGAAGATCAATTTTTTCAAATCTTTGGAGACTTGAAGATCGTCAGATAAATACCATAGTTTTTCCAGCATTTTATGGTCAGTGTTTAACAGCTTTAGGATATCAAGGAAAGGAAGGGGTTTCTCATTGAAGAACAAGGTTTGCAGACTCAACTGATACATCCTATGTGACCACCTAGGCCTCCGAAATAATGAACTAATAAAGGAATTAGTAGGGCCTAACTGCAATAAGGTGGTGGAACTGGAAGTAATTTGAAATTCCCTCTTGTGCATACTCAACCAAATGATAAATCGATCGGAGGAAAGGAGTAGTAGAGCAGAGTATATCTCTAGAATAACAGCTACAACTAACAGTGTCCATGTTATTGAAATATCAACAGTTGAGAACTTGTTTCTGTCAACTAGTAAAGTGAAGAGGGCCAATGATAAACAAGTGATAAAGGAAGTGACAATGCGCAGGCCAACTCCCCAGTGAGTATTGAGTAGCGAAGCCTTGGTATAAAAACAATCGTACATAAACCCCAGACCCATTTCAATAACTTGGAAGGCATTTTCAGAAGACATATTCCTGAAGACTGTTAGGGTGGTATCTCGATCTTTGGAGGTGAGTACTGAATCTACAAAAAGACGCTTAGTCAGTTCTTGTAAACCATGCGCTGTAAGCAATTTACCTTCGTCCGAAATGTCGGAATGTTCATTGATGATTGAGAGATCAATTGGTAACGGAACCTCAATGAACCTGTCCTCACCCACAATGTATCCCTCTTCAGACCTGCGAACCAATTCACTCTTGAAATCATCACTGAACTGGGATTCAGAAACTCGATCAACGAACGTGGACTCTCTAAGTTTGTCACTACTTGCTGATCGAAGTGCCCACGTCCGTTCTCCATACTTGATAAACCCTGCCACAATCATTAGAATGGATAGGATTGAAAGCCGGGAACCTGTCCAAGCCATTAAGAAGACATAAAGTGCAATCGCTGTCTGTATAATCAGTCCAAGAAAGTGCCTCAACCACAGCTCATTATCTTCCAAGGCATAAGCAGTAATGGTGTCCGGGCCGCCCATGTGAAGAAGAAGAAATGGTGCCCAGAATGCCATTAGTTCAGTGTTTGGATCCTGAGATTTAGCCTCCTTGTCGTATAAATCTGTGAGGTTATTTGAAAGTGTCCCAAGGGCAAAAGTTGCTACGGCGTCTGCAGCTAAGTAGGCAGACCATATGACAATTCTGATTAAAAGCCTGGGATTGTGCTTTCTGCGAGAACCCAGGATGATTAGTAGTGTTTGCAGGGTGAGGCTAAGTAGAACCGCCACTCGAATATCCCAATCTTTCCATAGTTTCCTCAGCTTTGGAGGAACTACCTCTCTTACTGCCCTCTGATACTTGGAATATATCAAACCGCTAACTACTGATCAATTTGATATGTAAAAGTACACATTAGAGTTGAAAAAAAAGGGGTTTGAATAGCTAGGCACCCAAAAATAAAATTTAAAAAGAAAAAGGGAAAATCTCGAAGTAGTGCTGAAAACACTCTATGAATAGAAAGATGCCGATGTTGCAGTTGAAAACTGGAGACTTGGAAAGAAAGACAACATACCATTCAAACATTTCATGTTAGACAAGAGATATAAAAATTCAATTCAAAATTTTCTTGTAATATTATGTCATGTTAAACAATTTTATTAACCCAACACTTCAATGACTAGATAACTGCAAAACAATTTCTTCAAACTTACAAGATTAGACCAGAGAAGCCAAATCAATGACCAAATAATGAGGTACACAACGCGAATGCACCAACAGAAATAATGACAATCGTATTGAGATTATCAACAGATTATTTTCCTGTTGACTCACTCTTGTAGATTCCATGAGTTTTTCTTGCTGTGTTATCAAGAAAAAGGAAGGAAAGAAGCGGTACATACTCGTGGGAATCATTGGTGATGTTGCTTCCAGATATATCCAGTATGCATCCCCTTGTTAACCTAGTTGCAATGCCTAAACGTGAGAGAACGAGAGCAGAGGTATTTTGGATTTTCTTTCTTCGTTGTGGGAAAAAATTGAATCGTCTTTTTGCTTTTTACATAACATACGGTGTCGCTTTTTAGCATGCAAAAATATTTTATTAAGTGTTGTCGCTGTTGTGAGAGTACTTAGAGACTTTTTGGTATTTTGTTATTGTTTATTTAAGAGGCGCAAGTGTTTATTTAATTTTATACGTAATTTTTAAAGTTTTTTTATAATATTTGATTATTTTTTTAGTATAAATTTTTGAGTTTAAATAAGTTAATTTATCTTTATTAGTAAAAATTTAAATTTTAAATTTTAAAAAATAAAGATTAGAGAGTTTTTTTAAAAATATATAATATTAAAAATATTTTTAATATATTTTATTAATTACATAATATTTTTTATATAAAATTTATCCAACGAAAATTATTATCGCTACATGAACATATTACCGCCGTCATTTTACTTTTTTTTTTTTAAATAATTAGAACTTTAATTTTGTAATTCCTACAGATATCCAACATTTGAAAAAGTATATATCAATGATGTAATTTAATTTGGATAATATTATTTATTTAGGAAAATATATTAATGATGTAATTTTTAATTTTAAAAATTAAAAAATAATTAAATTAATTTTTCTTATTAATTGATAATTTGAATATATTTTATTACATATTATATAATTATAAATATATATTATTTTTAATAATTTAATTACATAAATATATTTTTAATTTTTCACAATTAAATAATTTAATAATTTAAAAATATTTTTTTAATTAATAATTAAACACTCAATAATCCTTTGTCCAAAAACTCAGTTGGTGTAAACTTTATACATATAAGCTTTACTGCAATAAGATTGTAACAAACGGAGCCTTGATTTGTTACTTTTTAATTTTTATCCAACCCCACCACGAAAACCAAGAGTGTCGGCCACTTGCAGAGCCCCTTTTCTTTAAAAAAAATTCAAAAGAATTGAAAATAAAACTCTCCACTGGGAAAATGCATCTTCTTCTTCTTCTATGTTCATTCATACATGAGATTATCAATTTTCTTCTCTGAAACACGTCATTTTATTCTATTTTATTGATTGGCCTAGTTTCTAATCCATGGATGCTGAGGCTTCAGTGTCCTTTTTGTTAGTGAAACTTAAAACTCTATTCCCTGCCGCAGACGACGGACCAACGATTAGTTCGTGGACTCAAAAACGAGTGCAGAAAGCTAGTGAAAGTCTCCAATTGCTGGTCAAGAACAAGAAGCCATGCTTGGATTCCTCAGCAGGAGGGGAGGCCGCCGATGATGAAGTCCGTTTTATGCAAGCATTTTACTCTGCACAGGATGCCATCAACAGCTTGGCCATAAGAGAGGAAGTGTGCCGGATGTGGAGAATTGATCCTGTCTGGATAACCATTCTTACGGTCACTACTTTCCCTTTCTCAAGCTTTGAGAATTTACGTTTACGGTTTTTATTCAGCTTCGGGATGACCAAATTCAAGCGCGAACTCGAAATCAGGGGCTCCTCCTCCTCCTCCTATGAGCATCAGCAGCGTATGGTCGAGGTCAACGATACTGGCCCAAGTTTGAGCCCTTACCAAGGAGGCTACAGTGGTCATAGTCGTCAGCGGCAGCAGCAGCGTTGGGCAAGAATTTCAGATTATTTTTGTGCAGAAGTGGAGACAGACTTTGTAGGTCTGCAACGACAAGTGAAGGAGTTGCTACATGTGTTAATTGCAGAACACCACGGCATTAATGATGCTGATGTGTCCTCTAAAAAGATCGTGGATGGATACGAATTTGCTCGATCCAGCGGTGAAGAGATTACAGAGCTGCCAATCCCAGAACAAGAGGGCGGCGGTGATGCTCTGTCCAATGAAGAAGAAGAAAGCGGTCGGTGTCAGTCTTCTAGTACTGCTGGCAATACTCAAGTTATCGCACTGATTGGCAAGGAAGGCTCGGGAAAAACAACTTTAGCAAGAATTGTATACAATAGAGTTGATGTGAAGCGCCATTTTACCAAACGAGCCTGGGTTCATGTACCCATCGTGAGTATGGTGGAAGATAGAGATGTCTTGGCTGACGTACTGAAACAAATCGATGAATCCTTGTTGAAGGTGGAAGCAACACTTTCGGCAGAGGAATTGATATGGAGAATCACTCAAGCTTTAGAAGATTCAACGTTTCTAATTGTGATGGAGAATGCCCAGCACCAGAAATCTCAAGTCTGGGATTCTTTCCTCGGCAAACTTTGTTCTTCTACTCACCGTGGCAAAATAATCATAACCACTAGTTCCACGGAAGATTTTGTTGAACCACTTGGATCCGCATTTTCAACTCTTCATGTCCCTGGATTAGGCAACAATGAGAGCTGGGAATTGTTTTTGAAGAAAGCACGTATAGCGGAAGACGTCTTGCAATCTAGATCTTCCGAGTTGATTAAACTCGGTCAGCAAATCCTGAACATTTGTGATGGTTTACCTCTACGAATAGTCCTGCTGGCTGGTCTGTTATCTACCAAACAACCAAGTTATGAAGAGTGGTCAAAAGTCATTGAGCAGGCAAATGGGGACACCTTAGCAGCCTTATGCTATCAAGACCTTCCTGCACAGGTGAAGCCATGTATCCTTTACATGGGGCTGTTCCCCAGGGAATACGAAATTTCTGTGAGGAGGTTGATTCATCTTTGGTGTGCTGAAGGATTTGCGCCTCCGAATTTGGATTTGATCTCCTCCGAAGATGATTTAGCTGAGATGTACCTTGAAGAACTTGTCACTAGAAACATGATTCAAGTAACAAGATGGAGATTAGACGGAAGCCCGAAGACATGTCGCATGCCTGGAGTTCTGTATGATATCCTCTGTCCAAAAGCAGCGGATATAGGATTCTTGTATCATCATCATCGTCATCAACAACTCAATTCATCTGCCAAAAGTTTACCAAAGTTCGCAGTTCGGCGGCTTGCAGCCAACCTAGGCAGCAACAGCTTTCCCTCTTCATCTCTTCTCAGTTGGCGCCTCCATTCTTACATAGTTTTTGACAGCCGAATACGTGGCACTCCTGCGAAACAAATTGGTATAATACTTGGTAAGTTTATCTCCAAAAGAAGATTTGGAATGCTGAAAGTGCTTGATCTTGAAGGCGTATACAAACCTATGTTGGCCAATAATAACGCTCTAGGACGACTGCCATTCTTAGAGTACCTAGGCCTGAGGTCAACTTTTATAGATTCACTTCCAGTTTCTACGCCCATATTATTTTGTTTAGCGACATTGGATGTGAGTCGCACCAAGGTACAGCGTTTGCCCTATGCCTTCTGGCCATCGAGACATCTCTATTTGAACTGGATTTTTTTGGCAGCCGATGTATTCAGACACCCTCAGTTTGTAAAGTGGGAAACGAGCCTGCAAACTTTGTGGGGGTTATGCATCAAAGCAGACGAAGTTCAATCATTAGACTACTTCCGAAGATTGACATCTCTTAGAAAGCTGGGCCTGAAATGCTGCTCAACAACATCTATGTCCCTGAAAAAGAAAATAATTGGTTCTGTTCTTCAGCTGACTGAGCTTCATTCGTTAAAGTTGATATGTGAAACTTCTTCGTACCTCCCATTATTGGAAATGGCCGAGCATTGCAAGCTACAGAAGCTGTATTTGTCGGGAAATTTTCCTCCAAATTCAGTAATCGGCGATCGGTCCTTTCCTCCAAACGTGGTGACTCTAACTCTGTCTCAGTTGAGGCTAGAGTACGATCCAATGCCAATACTAGGACGGTTGAGGCAGCTGAAAATCCTGAGGCTTTTCGGTGGGTCTTACATAGGTGAAGAAATGTCATGTTCCTCTGGCGAATTTCCTAAGCTCCTAGTTTTGAAACTGTGGAAGCTGAATAGGCTGCGCCAATGGACCATTAAAGAAGGAGCCATGCCTTGCCTTAGACAATTAGAAATCAGAAGCTGTGGCTATCTCGTGGTTCCAACAGGGTTGAAACACGTTACCAGCTCCTTGAGAGAGTTCTTATTGACAAATATGCCATCAACTTTTGGATCCGTTGTGGATATTGAACGAGTCTTAGGTATAAATGTTCATGTAAGAATGAATCAATGGTCTTCCTCTTCACAGGTATGCATGATAATTATTATTACTAATAATTTATATACATATACATACACACATACTTCAAGTTAAATAACAGTTTCTTTCTGAATGCAGGAGGATCATTACTGATTGTTATTACGGGTACGCATGTTTGTTGAGATGTTTGCTCTTGCTCCAAGTGGGGAAGGAATTAACAAAGCCAGTGGATCATTCTTTCGGTCTCAGTAAGCATTGCTCGCAGTCAAATTAGGCTAATGATACTTCTGCAATGGTTTTGTTTGTTATGGATTAAAGTCTTCAATTATGTTAGTATCTCAAAGTCACCTCGTTAATTCGAGGTCTGCTCTGTGCGCTTCGCACCGTTCTTGGCTGAACATTTTGCGTTTTGCGAAAATAAAGAAACGGAAAATGCATTTGACGGCCCATTCCCAGCAATTGGATTCGGTGCCGAATGCATTGTTTCCATATTTCAGCTTTTATTAACAAATGCACTTGAGTTGCCGTCACGAAGCTTCGTCTTCTTGCTGCAGCCCGCCTTGTCGTTCACATGCCGCTGCCACTGCTGCTTGTTCGCACCTGCCGGTGCTTGTTGCTTGTCGCCCCGTCGCCTCGCTGCTGTCAAAAGTCACCACCAGAAGCTATTCACATGGCTGATGTGCTAACATTCGTAATGAAATGGTCTCTTGTTCTTATTTTTTTAATATTTGTAATCACAATGCCGCAAATTATAGTTTAAAGAAAGTTGCTAAATTTTGTAATTTTAGCATCTTCAAAGCACCAAAACAAGTTTTATATGCTACAGAATTTGCTGAACAGCAGTATTGTTTTGTTGTTACAGAGGTCCCTGTTGTTTTAATCCGGATGGGGATATTTCCTCCGCTACTTGTATAATTCCATCCGCATTATTAATTTTTTTTTTTTTACTGTTATAATTTTACCCTTCATATGTTGTGCTTCACATTTTCAACCTCATTCTATTTAGTTGATTGAGACCTTTCCCTAGTTTCACCGAGCTAAAATCTTTATTGTTGATCTTGATATGGGTGCTATAATTGACCTAATCGAGCATATTCATGTGTGCCTTTTTATTTTTATTTTAAACCATTTATTTTCTTAAACTACAACAAAACGATCAGAAGCATTAGCAACCTAATGCGTGTTATTATAATTGATGAATGAAATATAAAATCAACTAATTGGTGTATAAGAACAATGTCACCTAATGAAAAATTAGTTAGAAAATTTAACCGAGATAATCACCTCCAAGTTCAACACGTTTGTCAATACTCAATAATAAAATATACGATTCTCTCCTTATCTCAACTTTTAGAACTTTTGTTAAGCAAAAATTTAAGAGATTAATAAATGCAAAATATAAAAAAAAAGTTAAGTCCTTAATTTTTATTGGGTAAAAATTCATGCGTTAGATTGATGTTTAATAACGAATGACGATATATTTATAGTCTTCAGACAAACTTATTTTGCATAAACCGACGCGATATTAATTTATTAATGAATGAAAATATAAAATAATAAAATAAATCACGCGCCAAGTGATATTTAATTCAACCATTTATTGCTAAGACGTTAAATAAGTGACAAGACAATATATTATATCATTACTCTTAATAAATTTAAATAAATTATTAAAAGTTTAGAAGTGCTTAGATTTGAAGGGGATTCTAATTTTATCAAATTTTGGAGGGTTATGTATATTTTTTATGTCCTTAAACATATAATTTTATCACGTCAAAAAAAGTAAAATTGATGGAAAAGGTAAAATTAACCAAAAAAAAAAATCTAATTAGAAAATTAGTAAATTGGTGTAAAGTGAAATCTATTAAAACAGTTGGGTATGTGTAAATATTTGTTAAAATATTTGGGTGCAGTAAAACACTGAAAATTAACATATAGTTTTGAGGAGTAAATTAAAGTTTATCATTTTAACTAAAGATAGATTAAAACTTTACTGGAATAAAAATTATTTAACTAATGTAACTTGAAAACAAGTGTCTAGAATCTGGATAAACATTCTTATCGGCGCTACTACTAATCTACTGATTATTTTGATAAACATTAGGCTAAATCCGACAATGCAGCAATAACG
The DNA here is from genome assembly GCA_030449925.1 of Citropsis articulata. NCBI lineage: Eukaryota > Viridiplantae > Streptophyta > Magnoliopsida > Sapindales > Rutaceae > Citropsis > Citropsis articulata. Next base: position 15,537,527 of record JASUUH010000210.1, read on the forward strand.
GTGATCTAATTCCTAAAAGGATCAAGGTTAGAGTTGTTCGAGCCTATCCCAAAAAATTAGTAAGCCAAGAATCGATCTTTTTCTGTTTTAACTAAATCTTTGTTCTAAACTTGAGAATAATAAGTTTCAACCCATTGTTATTGCCTATGGGTATATCCTAGTTAACTAAACTGTGAATTTGTGTGTGTATCTTGGAATCAATCAAATTAGAATCAAACATGTTTTTATGTCCCCTAAAACCAATTAGGCTAGGATTAAATTTTATTTTTCACGCCATCTTTGGGGATGACAATCCCTGATCTTTTTTTTTTTTTATATGCTGGTTATACACAAGAATACTTGCATTATACAAATTTACAATTGTTATTAAAGCAGACACTACACTGATATTTACAATCAGACATATATAACTGGGACTTATATTATTACATTAAATTTTATGAAGTACATGCCCAGATAAATAACTCTCGCAGAGGAGGGACGCCCCTGCTCCACTCGTATTCCACGAGAGAGAAGAACTTATAAATGTTTAACCCCCACAATACTTTTGTGGGGGCTTGAACAATCCCTTGCCTTGACATTCCTATATGCTACCAAGTTAATTTGTACAATGCGATTGTTAATCTACGAAGCGGTAACATGTTCTTGTTTGTACATGGAGGTCTTGTTGAATAATATCTTCATTCGTAGCAACAGGTGCTTGGCTGCAGTAAATTTGTTACACAAAGATAATCACTTCAATATCTGATGCTGTGAAATCAGCAAAGGCGGCGAGCTGTATGCGGTGGTTAGGATGTGGAGTTCTGACCCCTGATTTATTTATTTATTTTCCCCTAATTTTTCTCTTTTATCTTTTAATTATTGCCTACATCACGTGTATATTTGTTTAAATTCGTGACACCTGTAATTGTTTATTTTTATATCATGTTTAAGTGTATACAATATGCTATGTACATGTTATATAAATAATAAATTGCTGTCCGCGTGCTTAGTTGTATTATGATATTTCACATGCTTAATACATGCTCGTAAGAATGTTGTTTTTTTTTTTTTTGAATTACATGAGACTAATGCTCATATTACAACTCATATTATATAATATATTTACAACCATCGGCACTGCTTTTACATCGGGCCTCGATATTGCATCGTCAGATTTTAAACCCTCTCAAATATTCGGCGACGCCAAACTCCCATATTGCAGAAAGACTCGTTTCACCGAGCCCGGCGCCCATGAACGAATATAAATTAAACCCCGCACGTGCTCATGTGAACCCCTTCCTCACACTCATGAGGAATGACCCACTGAGCCTGGTTTGCTCGTAAGAATGTTGTTAATTCTAGAGGTTCGAGTAAATACCCTAACAATAATAATAACACCCCTAGGGATGGCAAAATCCTCCATGCCGTGGCCCACCCTGTATTTTAAAAATTTTAAATAATTTTAAATCATGAATTTTATAAAAATAATCCCCAAACTCTTAATGTGTTTTTAGACTCCCACCCCACCCCCACCCAATCCCCATTATATATAGATATTTTTTCTAAATTTTATTTAATAATTTTTGTTTTATGAATTACAATTTTAGTTAATAATTTTTTTTTAATTTCTACTTGATACAAATAGATTATAACTAAAAGAAAACCTTATAATATAATTTTTATTCAACCTTAAAATATTATTGTGCTTTTTCTCTTAAAACTACTTTTAAATATTTTTAATTTTAATATTATTTCAAGATATTACAAGAAATATTTGGAGATTTTTTTACATAATTAAAATACCTAGTAATATGATAATGATTTAATTGAAGTTTTTAATTTTAATTTATGAAATCATATATCTATATCTATTATAAAATAAATAAATTTAAATGGTATTTTAAACTGTTCTCCACATTGTGGGATTCCCCATCCCACCCCACTAATTTATTTTCCAGATCTGTGTGAAATTGAGTGTGCTGGTGAACGGAAAGTGATCCCCACCCCACCTGCACCCTACCGCCATCCCCAACACCCTATCACCAACGGTAGCAGTACAACGGTTTGAAATAAACGCAATTGCATGACTGAAACTGGCTCTCCACATGCATTCCCCATCCCCACCCCACTTGAGAGATTTATTTGTGAGAGAGAGAGAGAGTTAGAGAGAGAGAGAGAGAGAGAGAGAGAGAGAGAGAGAGAGAGAGAGAGAGAGAGAGAGAGAGAGAGAGAGAGAGAGAGAGAGAAACTTTACGACGTCGTTTAACTATTAGTATAATAGCATTAGTACTGAAGTCGAAACTTGAGAGAGAGAGAGAGAGAGAGAGAGAGAGAGAGAGAGAGAGAGAGAGAGAGAGAGAGAGTGTGTGTGTGTGTGTAAAAAAAAAAAAGGCATGAATGTAATTTATTAGAAATCCAGGCGTAATAAAATATAAACGTTGTCCATATTAAAAATCCAGACCAAAAGCCCACGGTAACGTTCTATCCAGCGAGCCAATGGCCGTGATGCTACGTTGTTCGTCCATCCTCACCCGCCCAAATTCTGTGCGATCTCCACCGGCCGATCATTTCTCCGACAAAACCCACGTCAGCGGTTAGCACCCTTGTACATTTACAAGCTCTGTTCTTTCAATACTTGAAAGTTATGCGCCTTTTGTTTTGTAATTTTAGCTTGATAGTTCTTTTAAGCTCCCAACTTTTATTTGTTAACTCAAGCTGTTCATAATGTACGTGCTTCTTTTTAGTAATTTGCTTTTAATGGGAAATAAATGTTAATACTTGCTGATTAATTTTCTAAAAGGTTTTATGTTTTTGCTGCTGGGATAGAGATTAGATAGTGCTGTTGTTACTTCAGTTTAGTTCATTATGTCTAATGTGAAAATGTGTTATTTTTGCCTATATGGTAAAAGGGCATGGCTAGAATTGAAACTTTGGTTTAGTTGTAGCAATAAACGAGGTTTTCTAAATGTGATTTTCGTCCACCCCCTTTTTATCTGAAGATATGTTGGAAAAAATTTGATATTACAGGTAACCATTGTGATTTCATGATATTTCAAGAGCTTTGTGTGGGAATCTCAAAACTAAGATTAGAACAAAACTGTGTAAGTGAGAATAATCAAATGCGAGATCATTGAGTGGTTGTTCATATATTAGGATTTCTTAGTATGGGTTCATATAATAGATAAAGAGTACTCAGGGAGGAAACATTTTGGATAAATTTGTTCGCCATCTTGTTACATTTTAACTGACTCTAATTGAAGCGAGTTCTTTTACTGAACCAGTGAAGTTGGCTTCTCTTCTTCATAAAGTGGAAAAGTTTGTATCATCTTTTACAAATGCTTCTAGTAGCAGCAGAGCCGGTCATCTGAAGTTCAGCAGGTGCCTCGAGTCAGAAGGAGGTCAATGTATCAGCAAAATGCAACAACTTTGTGACATTCTATTGCAAGGATTACCAGCACATCAGGTAGGATGGTGAGTTCCCCAGGGTAAGCTTCAAAGTAATTGTTTTGTTTCTTCAACATAGACTTTCTTCTTGTTTGATTGTCTGCTTAAATGGTCAAACTGATTTAGAAAACAAAATGAATAAAATTAAAAAAACTGTTATTGTAAAATCTTTGGGATAGCTAATAAACAATTCTTAAAATTCTGCTGCTCGCTTAAGTTTGGAAACTATTCGTTATCTAGAATGTGGAGCCTTTTGGTTCGAATCTCTATTTGTTGCTTCAAAGCCTCCATTGGGCAGGATATCGTATGCCTATGAATCTATGACCGGATCTTTTCTTCCCTGCCTTAGATGCATTCTATGTAGTGATTTTTTGTTGAATTCTAAACTTCACCGGCATGGCTGCATGTATGAGCAGGGGAAGGGATGTAAAAGAAAATAGTTGTTCCATTTCTGAACTTCCAGTGGAATTCTTTTAGTCTGGTCTACAAGATTCTTTGGCTCCTGCACTGTACGATTGTTTTTATCTCATTTTTACTGCAACTTGCCATCTGATTGATCTGACTATTGCTTGCAGCAAGGAAAAGTGCAATTGAGATCAACAACAGCGACATTTCTTGTGATAAACACCTTAATCCTGACTACACCTTTTAAGGCTCTAGCTGAAACATGTGAGGCTGATAACTCATTTTTCAACATGCCTCTACTGCTATTTGTGGCCCTTATAGGGGCCGCTGTTGGAGGTAATTTATTATCAACCCCTGTAGTTACTTCCAAGTGTTTTTTGCTAACAGTTGAAAGCTTTGTACACGAACTTGCTCGATCTTTACTGCTAACAGTCAAGTGTCAAGTACAGAAGTTACTTGATGTGCATAATAGTTAAAAGCATTTTTTTCAATTTTTAAGTACCTTAAAAAGGGGAAGAAGATGAGCAAATATCGATGTACGACGCCACCAGTTTGTCACTCACGCAGTCACATGCAAAAGTATATCTGGGGGGCACCAATTATGGGGCAGCATGTTGCAATGCCAAAGTCATAGTTGTGTATTTCATGCGCAATGTCAAATTTTCTCTTTCTTACCCCATGATAGAAATTCTAGTTTGAAGTGGATGTGCAATCCAGGAGAAAGAAGCCCTCATTTCAATTAATCTTATATCCCTTATTTTGTTGATTCCTTTTATATCTCTACTTGTAAAGATGTTCACTCATAACCATGTAAAGTGTAGATTAGAGTACAGTTCATTTTCACTGTGTTAATGAGCGTTTGTTTTACAGGGTTGCTTGCACGACAGAGGAGAGGCGAATTACAGCGAGTGAATGAACAGCTGCGCCAGATCAATGCAGCTCTTAGAAGGCAAGCTAAAATTGAGTCATATGCCCCCAGTTTGAGTTATGCTCCTGTTGGTAGTAGAATACCAGAGGATGAAGTGATCGTTGATCCGAAGAAGGAAGAGCTGCTTTCTCGATTGAAAACTGGGAAGAATTTCTTGAGGAATCAAGATATAGAAAAGGCATTTACTGAGTTTAAAGCAGCTCTCGAGCTTGCTCAAAATGTAAAGGATCCTATTGAGGAGAAGAAGGCTGCAAGAGGTTTAGGTTCGTTTCTATCCATTTGTCAATCATTGCCTTACATCGATGTATTAAATAATCATGTCCTCCGCTGTGATGGTGATTAGTTGGCTGTCCGTTAGGTTGTTTTTGTTAATGCTCTATATACATACCATGTGGAATGTACTTGCCCCTGTTCTTCTTGCGGTCTTACTCAAGAACTCTGCACATTTAATTCAAATTCTTCCTGATTTCATTTTCCTTTGTTTAGGAGCCTCACTGCAAAGGCAGGGCAAGTACCGGGAGGCCATTAAATACCACTCTATGGTTCTGCAAATCTCGGAGCGAGAAGGAGAGTACTCTGGAAGCACTGAAGCTTATGGTGCAATTGCGGATTGTTATACTGAGCTTGGAGATCTTGAACGGGCAGCCAAATTCTATGACAAGTATATTTCTAGATTGGAATCTGACTGATCCATTGCCAGGATCAGAATTCAGGTGGTCTTCTCTGCATCAGTAAGATAGTGCGGCTGGAGTACTTATAGAGGTAGTAGACTGCATGCTGTTCATTTTGCTTTTTTTTTCTTTTTTTTTAGTCTATGTTAAAAATTACTAATGTTTAGTATCCATTTGGATGAGCCTTGTTTGGGTCCATTTTCTCCATGCTATTATATCTGTATCTAGGTAGATTGGACTTGCCTTTGGCTTCTCTTACTTCCAGATGATAAAGTTGTTTTCAAAATAGATATCATGAATCAGAGCATGATCATCTCGTAGCTTTAAAAATAATCCGTAGAGACGAATATTTTACCACTTGCTCTGGAACCCAGATTTGGGTAGTTCAAAAACCGAATAGTTTAACCAGGTTCTGCGATCATTATCCATTAACTGACACCAGTACACGACATTTTATCTGGATGTTCAAACAACAATGCAAACCACCTCCATTATTATACATTACCACAAAAGCCGGTGCACTTCATTTCCAATTCATAAATATTCAACGCTATCAGGAGAGCAATAGCCTATGCGAAATCGCTTACACAATGCGCCTCAAACAATTTTTATATTTATATAAAGTTGGACTACAAGAAGTGACGTGGGATTATTATTTTTTATTTTGTATATTTTTTATTATCTAATAAATAGAAATTTTTTTTTTTAGATTTGACTTTTCATCCTCTTATAATTAATTTGATTGTTATTACGTAATCAATATGTAACAGTTGATCAAAAAATCCACTATCTTCTTTAATTGAAACCTTCTTGATTTTTCTCATAATTAATTTGACTATTATTATAAAATTAATATGTAACAGTTCATCAAAAGATCCACTATCTTCTCTAATTAAAACATTCTTGATCATAAATTAAGCAATAATTTATAAATATTTTTAATCACTCTTCTCCTTTGTCTCATCTTAATTTATAAATAAAAATAAAAAATATAATGTCCTACGTAAACATAAACACAACATAAAAAAACAGAAAATAACAATAATTCTAAAACATGTGTTTTTTATTCTGGCCCTTGCTTGCCTAATCATGACAAATATTGCAAATGCAACCAATAGGAATGATTACCTCAATAATAATATGAAACCAGGCTACGATATTGCAATGAGACTTGAAGTTAGAGGAGGCCTAACAGAGTGCCGAAACACGTTAATGGAACTGAAATCATGCTCAAATGAAATTGTTATATTCTTCCTTAATAACTAGAATGATATTAGTCCTGAAGATTGCCGCACTATCAATATCATTAACCGTAATTGCTAATCTGCAATACTCACCTCTCTCAAATTCACTGTTAAAGAAGGAAACGTAATTGCTAGCCTATATACTTACCTCTCTCAAATTTACTGTTGAAGAAGGAAACGTAATTGCTAGCCTGCAATACTTACCTCTCTCAAATTCACTGTTGAAGAAGGAAACATACTGAGGCTTCTACTCCTCGAGTTGGTCTCACGATGATATATCAACCTCAAATTTAAGGCTTTGGCTTAGATAAGGTGCATCTATAACACTTATTTTAGCTAATACAATTTTAAAAAATTAAAAAACTTTATTCCACTTTAGCTTTGTTTTTTTTTTTTTTTTTGTGGGAAATCTTACCTCTTAATCGAATAGAATAATTCATCAAAAGTAGAATAAGAAAAAAAAATAATGCTAAATCTTTTTTTTTTAAATGTGCGTAGCGCCATACTATTTCCTAGTTTTTAATAAACTGAAGAAAATCAACATTGATTTAACTCATTGTCCAAAGTACTGAAGACAAGAAAATCACTTGTATTATTTTGTGTACCTTAATCCGATCGCTAGATATCAATGAACGGGATATGGGAGCATAAAAAAAGGAAGAGAGGGGGGGTGCATTCAACAACACCAATAAGTACATAACCCGAAATAAATCTTGATAAAATAGTCACATTACAACTGTCAAAATACTCAAACCTTTAAGACAACCTACTGTCAATACTAAAACCAGTTTGCTCTGATGGTCATAATCACCCATCTGCTCCATGGCAGAGAACAAGACAACATACATGATACCTTAACTCCATACAACTGGCAAAGCATATGGTATAGAAAAGTGGGTAACAACCTCACCACCCAATAAGAAAAAAGGAAAAAAAAGAAAAGAGGGAAGGAAAAAACATACATAGCTTCCTAGAGATTTGGAACTCAAATAAAACCTGCAAAGGCAGGAAATAGGTATATTACCACATAAACTCTAATTATTACTGATAGTACATGAGCTGTTGGGCAGCAGCAACGTTCTGAAACCCACCATCATATATTGCCTGGCTTGCTCCAGCAGAACCCACTCCCATTGCTGCCTGCTTAAGCGGGTGTTGTGCCTGGGGGTGCATCAGCGCATGGACACCACCCATCTTGCTCATTGCTATTTGTCGCTCATAGGCTAAAAGGTCAGCAGCTGAAAGGCCCGGTATAGGTGCAGCTGCAGGTGGGGGAAGTGGATTTGAACTTGTCCCTGGTGGGGTGGGCTTGCTGCCCCAAGAACACTTCACAAAAAATCAGAAAAGTTTAAGCAGTCAACTTTGGATTCATGTAAATAAAAAATAAAAGGTACATAATATAATTACCTACCAGTCACATAAGATAAGAGTACTACACATCTCATCATGCCGAGAAAAATATACACATGCAAACTACTTATAATCTTTCTCACCAGATAGTTCCAACAAATTTTAGCATTCTTTTGTTACAGTTGCATAAATTGCTTAAAAGAAGCATAGATTCACACCTTCATCTGCTTGCCAAAGAGATATGATGACTGGGTGGTATTGCCCATCTGAATAGCCAGAGCTGCCTCAGCATGAGTACTGTATCTAACAAAACCAAAGCCTTTATCTCGCTGGACTCGGACCTCTTCAATCACTCCAGCACCAAGAGAATGGAAGTGGCGATGGAGATCAAGCTGAGTGACCTGCGAATAAAACATACAGCAACATACTATAAATTTCCATGATTATTACAAAGAGTTCGGCGAATCAGCAAAATCATTTTACCCATTCTCCAAGAAAAGTTTAAGACTACTTGAGAAGGTTTACACAGTGAAGCAGGAGAGTCCAACTCTCTGCCTTTCCTTAATGCCTCAACTTGAATAGTTTCTAGTATCTATTTCACAGCATATACGGCTACAAATTCACAACATCCTTACATCCATATGCAAGGACACATACCCCTTTTTACATGTGCATAACACAAAATATATATATATATATATATATATATATATATATATATATATATATATATATATATATATATAATAGAAAGCCAGTGGGTGAGGAGTATGGTCACTTGCCTCCGGAGCCAGATTGCCCACATATACTGTAGTATATTGGGGATTGTTCTCAGGGGCCTCAGTATTTGTGGTCTCTTTACCATCTTCTGCTCACAAGCAAAGTAACAAATGTCAATTTATTTTTCAAGCTCAAAAAGCTTCATCCACTCATCAAAAAGACAGAAGCAACATGAAAATTATAGGACTGGCAGACCACTCTCTCTTCATTTCCCTTTACCCTCCAGGAAACAGGACAGGGCACAAATATATAATAATATAGAATAGCCACACAAAAACAACAATCTTTATCATTCAAAACAAGGTACGACTACACAAGCTAAAAGCAACCCACTTCAACTGACACACCTGAAGAGCCATTTGTTAGTTCCACCACACTTTTAGCATCAGAGCTCTGTTTGTCCTCATTGTTTCCAGCACCTTTTGTTGCCCAGTTACAACGTATCTGTCTACTGCCTAGCCACTTTCCTGAAGATAAATAAATTCAAATTACTGGTATGCAGTAGAATATAATCTAACAGAAGAATCCTGATAAATTAAACCACTATGTGCTCCCACACTCCCAAGATGACGACAATGAAAATCAATCAGACGTCTCAGAACAAAATAAAAGTCAAAAATAGGTTTAACATAGTGAGGAAAAGCGAATACAAAGCAAAGTGCACCATTCTTACCAGTTAGGTCGTTTATTGCACTTTGGGCATCCTACAGAAGGGGAGAAAAATCACTATAATAATAATAAACAATGTTAAAAGAAAAAAGATTTGCAGGTAGTCAATGATAAACCTGCTGATTCCGGAAAGAAACAAAGCCAAAGCCTCTAGAACGCCCAGTCTTCTGATCCCACATAACTCTTGCATCCCTGAAACCATCCAAAGAAAAGTATTTATAGACTGCTAAGAAGCAATACTAATCAAGGTTTTCAATTATAAACACATACAAAGAAATGGTCATCAGCGCATAAATATAAACAAAATGAAGGGGAAGAAGCTTACGAACAACTGGGATAAACAGAAAAGCACGCAAACAATGTAGCATCAGTAACTTCTGGGCTCAGATCACCAACAAAAATGTTAAAATGACCTGCATGTCATTAATCACAGTATCATACACAATCCAATCCGATAATTTCCAGCACACAATAAATTTCAGATATGGCATCAAAAACACAACCACAAGCCAACCTGATGTATCTTCCCTCTGACCACTGGCATATGCCCAATTAACTTTGATAGGCTGCCCAAATCTGCAAATTCGATAAGATTATGTAAAAGTGTGCACAAAGGAAAACAAAAGATCATTGTCTAAATCAGAATTCTACTTACAGATGCCTTCCATTAAGAGAAAGTATAGCCATAGCAGCCGATCGGCGATCAAAATAGTGAATAAATCCGTATGATGACTGCATAAACAAATAAAATAGATATGTCAGAGATATGACAGTAGTACAGAAAAGAAAGGGAAACAAATTGCAAAAGACAGAACTCCACAAATCTCAATGGCAATGCTAGATAGAATTAACAGACTTTACCTTGTCCTTCCTAATAAGCTTGCAGCCTTCAACTGGACCGGTACTTGAAAAGACCTCCTGGAGAAGAGGTTCTGTCACCTGTGTATGTATGTTTCCAACATACCTGAATTTTTACAAAAAAATATAGAGACAAGATGTTTTAGAATCAAAACAAAAAGTATAACTATATGTAACACCCTCAGTTGTTAAAAATGGCAAGGTAAGAAAGTAGACATCACAAAAAAATAAAAACTAGCAATTTCTAAACTCAATACAATCAGCATTTTTAAATGCTTTTCAAAAGATTTAAAAGATTAAAAAAAGAAGAAAAAAACAAACACGCAAATCAATGGAAACAAGGATAAGGGTGATAGTTGCATAAGCAAGCACAAAACAACAAACCAAAAAAAAAAAATGAAAAAAGAGAAAAAAAACAAGAGAAACAAAAATAAGAAGAAAAATGTCTAGGCAAACACTCACACACTGCGGCAAGTACTTGGATCAAAACCAGGAGGCAGATTTCCACTTGGGATTGGTTCAATCTGCAAAATAAAAAAGTGAAAACGAAAAGAAAATAAAAGGAAAAAAAAGGCTAGATAAAGAAGAATCCTTCCTAAAATTTCAGTATGCAGAGTACTCCGATGCTTAAAGCCCTCCCCTCCCAAAAGAAAAAAGTATCAGAAGGTACTTATAACTCGACCTCGTACAGACAATCAAGAAGACAACACTTAGGAAAACTCAGACCCAACTCAAGCAATGGGTACCACACTCAATGTGATTTCTCGCATTATCGACCACTACCACTTGCCATTTCCGCCTAAATGTTCATCTTGTCTTATGGAATTTTATTCATAGCATTCTGAATAAACTAGAAAAGTTTCAAACATAGATACAATACAATTTAGTCCGTTTTTCTTTTTCTTTTAATTCATGATAATTCAATACAGGCACCTATATTTCTTTATGTGCCAAAATTAATCAACCAATATTGCTAACAGAAAACATGACCCACAGAGTTAGAAACAAGCCACTGAAGGACACAATTCTGCACAATCTCACAAGAATATTATTTGAAAACTTCAAAACAAAAACTAATTTCCAATTTTCCACATTTGATCAAATGAACGAAAATCCGGGCACCCTTACAAACTTTTATACACAAAGATAGACATATGCACATGCCCACACATACACACTCACACACATAGAGACAAGAAGATGCCAAAGCAATATGCAAATGGACCCAAGCAGTCATCAACTTAAATAATCAATATTTTTCAATACTCACTAAATTAACAGATTAAGTTGCTTGAAAAGCAATAAATAATGGAGGAACACAATTGACAATCAACAAGCAGGCTAAGTTTCACTTCACCAAGCACTAGCTAGAACTTCCTAATAAAACAAGTAACCGGAAAAAGAATTACAACAAAGTGGAGAATAATCCACCATCAACAACCCAAACATTTTCCATATTTCTAGTCCAATTCGCAAAAAGAAAAATTAAAATATTATTTTGATTCATAAATATGCTTTGTGGTACATAGATTACAAAAACGCAGAAATTTGAACAACCTTGACAAAAGAAGAATCATCAAAACCTAACTCTAGGAAAGCTAGAAAATTCAAAATCAAAACAAATAAGAACATCGAAATCACATAAGCTAACCCTAAATAACGCGAACAAATCAAAGCTTGAAATCGTGAAAACAAAATCGAAATCACGGCATCATTTATTCACAGAAGCGACGAGGAACCAAGAGAACGAGAAATTGAGGAGACGAGAAATTGGACCTGGGGAGCGGCTAAGAGGCCGGGATGATAGAGAGACTGTTGTTGGAGAAGCGCTTGCTGCATCAGTGCTTGTTGTTGTTGCTGCTGCTGCTTCAGCCTCTGGTGCTGCATTTTCCTTCAGAATCCGAGAAGGTGTAAAATGTTTGGTTCCCGAGAAATTTTCGTTAGGGTTTCTCAAGAAAATGAGGAGAAGAAGGAAGAAAAAACAAAAAAAAAAAAAAAGGCCGAGAGAGGGACAAACGGGAAATGAATGGATACAGGGAGAGTATTTATACAATGATATTTTTTGTTAAGACTGAGATGATAGAGTCACGGAGAGTGTGAAATTGGAGGTAGTACCAGCAAACAAGAATAAGCCACGTCAGAATATTGTTAGTATACGAGCCGTCAATTGGTCGTTCATAGGAAAGGGTGAAACCATTTTGTCGTTCCCATAAAGTGAAATTCTACGAGTCTCCGACAAACCTCTTCTGCACTTTTATGTATAAAACGACATGTCATTGTTTATTTAAATGCTTCTAAGACATGCCATCTGTTTTTCACGAAAGAGGGCAAATCTCATCGAACTTCAAATACCGAGAGGCAATAATAGTCTTTCAATTGTATCAAACAACCGCACCGACGTTTCAAAACGCTCTGCGTAGCCAGCTTCGAGTTTCCAATATTCAACTTTTGACAGAATGAATGAATAGTTCATTTTTCTTTTTGTCCTTCAACGCAGTATATCTCTCTTCCATGCGGTGAATTCTCTGCATTTAAGAGAACTTTCAAGGTGCACGTTTTTTATATTCATTTCTTCATTCGTATTGATTTTCATATAGAAAAATAATAATTTGCGAAGTGTAATTTGGTGGATTGATTCTTCATTGTCAGCGTATTCGATTGTAAAAAATATGTTAGGAAAGCAAAAAGGGTATTGTTTGGCTGGTGTGAATGTGCAGGAAAGCAAGAGAAGAAATGGTTATATTTGAAACTTAAAAGTTCTTATCATATGGGTATAACAGAATGAAACGTGGTCAAATTTGTCATTCTAATACCTTTTTGTTCTTCTGTTTATGGTGTTTAGAATTAGAATTGATAAATTGCTCTCTGGGCAGTATTAGTTGTGTTAGATGGAGCTTCAGAAATTGCAGTTCCATTGTTTTTTCCATTTTTCGTGGACTATATGGTTTAGATATGTTATATTCATAGAGAAGCGTTATGTTTCTTATGTTTCAACGGAAGCATATGTAGGGTAACAATGGGTAACATGGGTGTACAATTGAATTTGTAATCTGAATCCTGATCAATGTGGAAAACGGTAGCCATGTTTTTGTGCTAAACTCTAGCCATAAAATGTCCAGTTCAACGTAGGTCTTTGAGCAATGGAAGTGTGAGAGGAGAAAATAACAGCTATGGTAAAGCCCGATCGATTCTCTGGTAACTATACTGATGGTATCAAAATGGTGAGGCTCCAGTCTAGCGACCTCACACACAGAGCACTCTTCATGGAGCTCCTTTCTGATCTGACACACGACAAGGTATATTTTACTCCTCTTTAGTTTTTATGTGTAGAGGTCATGTCGATTAAATTGAACTCACAGTATTGTCTCTGCACTATGTTGCCTTAATCAGTCATTCTTTGGATGTTCCTGAGGACTAGTTGTTTACCTAGACTAATTGGTACGAACACATCTATCCATGTGTTTCGTTGATCAGACATTGGTTCAACGCCCTGAAGCTGGTGGCCAATGCTTGATTTATAAGTGCACCTTAAGGTATTACCATCCTCCAGATTATTGGCCCATTGTGGCGATCCAAATTCAGCCGCTTTCATAAGCGATTCCAGTTTTTGAAATTTTCTGAAAGACCCTTGTTGTTGGACCTAGCTAGTTGGGGGCATTGTTCTGTATTTGATTTATATTGGGCATTGAAAGTAGTATATGATGCTGCTTAATTGCCAGGTTGCCTAGATTTTTATGTAGCCCTGAATCAGATCATAAGGATTTCTGAATGCACTTGTTTCTGCATATTTAGGTAGCATCTTAGATGCCATAGTCCATTGTTTGCTGCAAATGGCCAAATATTGTAGCTGCTCTCTCTTGACTCTTCGTCCATCAGATAGAAAAGTGTTAGTTATGGTTTTGAAAACAGGAAATGCTCTTCCTGATTGGTATGAATTAATTGGGTCTACTGATGCTGTGAGGCTATAGTGACTCATCCCCACTGGTTGTTTTGGCTCCTATTTTGTGATCATCTTCATACTTGGTTTATAGGTTGTTTATAGGTCCACTGTCTTGTGAGATTTGGTGATTGGCTACTTCTGGAATGCCTTTCATTATCAATCATAGGCAACTCTACAGGTTACTGACATGATTTCCTCCAGAACCATTTTCCTTTCTGAATATATCCAGCATTAGAAAAAAAACATTAGCCAGATAAGGTGGTGATATTGTTCATGGTTCAGGCTCTCCTCAATTAGACTAAGAGAAATGTTGAATTTTCTCCTTGAGGTGATAACTACAGGTCAATGCCGATTCTACTTTCAGTTGATATGATGAAATGATATATAGTATACATGCATGTGTAGGATCAGCCAAGGGCCCAAGGCCTATGCTGTGGGAACAAGTGATTATTAGCAAACTGCATTCGGTGACTCTTTGCCCAATTATAAAAATCAGGTTGGCATCATCAAATGAGGTCCATATATGCTCACAAAATCTATTACGCTGCATCATCATACTAGTTATCCACTTTGTGCATCTATACCAGTTCAGTCTATAAATTCACCTTATATTCCTTGTTGCAATTTGCCTTTTAGTAGAGATTTCAAGGAATTTGCATTATTTGAATAGGTCCATGCTGCATCTATTCTTCTCCAATCATGAAGATCGATGAAGTGCAAGACTGCTTGAAAGGTTTGGAAATTGACAAGAGTTTTATGGTGATGATGTGAAGCTGCTGGCTCATCAATATATGTTCAATGTGCTCCAAGAATTAGCTATTAAGAGAAACAAGAAAGATTTGGAACTGATAGTTGCAGTGTGTTGGGCCGTTTAGTACTCGAGGAATCTTTTTGTCTATGAATGCAAGCAAGAAGATTTCCAATTATTAGTTGCTAGAGCAGTGGCCATTGTGGAGTCTATGAGGAGAATTAAAATTCCAACTGATCAAGCTATTTAAAGGCATCATAGAGGTAGGCAACAGACATGGACTCCACCTCCAAACAGTTGGTACAAAGTGAATGTAGATGCTGCTATCAAAACTTCAGATCAGAAGGGCAGGTTTTGGGGCGGTGATTAGAAACACAAGTGGCAAGATTGTTGCTGCAGCAGTTCAGAGAGTTTCCTACCAGGGGAAATGTGGCGTGTATGGGCACTGAAGCTTTTATGCTTAGTATTCAAACTGCTCAACAGGCAGAATGTGTGCCAATGATAATTGAATCAGACTCAACATAAGTGGTGGATCTCTGTTTAGACAGGAAGGGTAGCAAGAGTGAAATCCCTTGGACAATTACAGAAACTCAGACAAGCTTGAATGGTTGGAATCGGTCCTCAATTGAATTCGTTGTTGTAATGCTATTACTCACTTTCTGGCTAAGGTAGCTTTAGATTTTGAAAATCCTGTTCCATGGCTCGAAAATTTTCCAGTTCAAATTATGTTATTGTTATCTAAGTTTATTAATAGAAGGCTTTGCTTTCTCCTTTAAAAAGAAAATCATGAAGACCGAAGAGTAGAAAATCAAGAAGAAAGTTTACTATGGGAAATAACACACCAGATTTGATTGAGTAGATGGGGTAAATACTTGGAAGTGATACAAATATGAAATAAGCTTCCATTTCCAACTTATGCATGCTGTTCTAAACATCTTAGATGTTTGCATTTGTTGATGTGAAATGAAGGAACAGAGCAATATTCAGCCGCATGATTATTGACGTAATAACTTGCATAGGAGAGATAACAAAAGGCATGATGTTTTCTATGCAAATTAACTTCAGCGATCTGCTTGGCATCCGGATATTAGCAAAAAAAAAAAGTTGAGATAAAAATAGAATTGTTTGGCTAATCAGAGATAGACTAATAAACCGAGTAACCGAACAAAAGAAATAGAAGCATGGACTTCATATTTGATTTTATATCAGCTAATATTATTAGTTCAGCATGTTATATACTGAACATCACTTCCTGTGTATTTTCTTGTGACAGATGAGATTGCCACAATACGTGAAGAACTGAAAATTGGCAAGCAGAAAAATTAAAGTCAGAAAACCATTGAACAAGATTTTTTTTTTTTTTCCAGGAAATGAAGCTTATATACAGTATGTATGTGTTTGAGGGAATTATCTTCACTCAAAATTTAAAAAAGAACTCAAGATTTTAAAAAAAAAAAAATTAAATTTCTCTGTCTGTAAAGACTCGAACCATTTGAGTAACTCTTTAACACTTAGGCAAAGCTACAGTAGTTGCAGAGGGAATATTTAATATCAAGCTTTTTGAATAAAAATTGAGATCAATTTCGGAAGCTTCAACGACTTTACCCATGCCCTTTTATAATTGCTTATTGTAAAACGTTTTTCAAATCAAATGCGTACACGACAACCCGAGCCCACACGGTTTTTGAGCAGATGCCCCCAGTCCATATAATTATTATGCACACATAACACATTCTCAAAATAATAATAAGTAATTAAATCACACCATTGATACGCTTTTGACGATCTTGACATTGATCTTGATTCTTGCATCTTGTTAATGATTCAACGAGATTGAAAGAGGCTGCTGGAGGAACCTCAATTTGGTGAAATAACAAGCACAATTCACTAAACTGCATCAAAAACAACTTCTCTTCAACATAGGGAGGGGGATTGAAAAATGAAAAGAAATGAATTTGTTGTATTCGATTCTACTTTGAAAAGAGAACAATAACAAACTTTAATGTAAAATAAAACAAAAGACCTTTGCAAACTAAGTATGTAACTGGAACTTCATGGCTGAACATGATGTATATATGCTCCTTGAACATTTACTAATAATTAGTAGTAGTAGTTACAAAATCTGTATGAATCAAAAGTAGAAAAGATCTAACAAGTACAGCTAACAAAGGATTTCAATTTCAAGTATAAAGCCTATGGCTCTATAATTAAGTTCAATAGGATGGCGAACAGTTCCACTATAAGTTCAGATCAAGCTGTTTTGAAGATTGACCTTCAAGCTCCAGGCCTGGATACTTGCTTTGATCTTCTGGGTTTGCAGGTGCAGCAGCCATTGAAGAAGGATTCTTTACTTGGTATGGTGCTCTTGCTGAAGCCCTGAAAATTACAAGGCCATGCAAGCGTTAATATTTTATTAAAAAAATTACTCATTTCATAAACAAGAAGAAAGTTTTAACCGAAAGGGGGAAATAGGAAACAGATAGATACAAACTAGTTACCTGTCTTTTCTTTTCTCAAAGAAACGTTGAAGAGAGGCTCTTTGGAACTGAAGTGGGGTTGCATCATTGTTGTTGCTGCGAAAAGTGGAAGCCATATTCAAGTCTGGAATAACGTTAGAGCTTGATGCTCTGGTGGCTAAGGCCATGATTTCCTTTGCCTTTTCTGCAGGAAAGTCGCTGAAAACAAACACTTTTCCAGCATAGAATATCGTCATTTGAGAGGTTCCTTGCTCCGATATGGCTTCATTTTTCACATTGAAGGCGGCAAGACTTGGGATGTTTGCAAAGAAATCATTGGCTTTAACATCTTGTTTTGAAATCTCAGCAGAATTTTCTAGGTTTGGCAACAAGTTCATTGTTGTTGCTTGCTGCCTTGAATCTGATTCATTACCTGAAAAAGAAATCATAAAAAAAATTGCTCAGATTTCATCTCTGAATCTCCGTGCAAGCTCAACCAAAAGCAACTCAAAACCCATGCGAATGCAATGTAAAAAACAAACTCGTACCTTGATTAGCTGCAGGTTTTGAAGCAAATCTTCCATTTTCCTTGAAGTACTGGCTCAAACGGTTGCATGTTTGAGCAACGCTCGATGATTTCTGGCCTGAACTTGACATGCTTGTAGCCTTTTGGAATAAGAATTGAGAAGGCAAATAAACTTTCTGTGGATCAACTTTTGGTGAAGAAGAAAACATACTCTTTGCTTTATATGTATTATGAATGGAGGCGTGGCCTTTGAAAGTACGTTCTTTGAACTTGTCTGGGTATGACTGTGAGTTGTCTTTGCTTTGTCGCTTTCTTTTTATCTACAAATAAATGTTTTAAAATATTAGTTTCAAGCACGTTTTAATTGTTTCTATAACCTTATTTGGCGCCAGAGGGTGGGCAACTGGCCAAAGGAAAGAAAAATTAATTGCTTTTTAATTTAAAGGTGGGGTGGTGGAGAAGTCAAGGTTGGTGGAGAGAGAAGATTAGAAGAATTTTTATTTATTATTATTATTTTTTTTTTTGGGGGGCCATTGAAGGTTAGGACTGAGGGAGGGCGATGGCTGTGAATTGTGTGATTGGCTCACCCTTGTTTGAATGTTTCGGTGTCCTTAATTATCTAAAAGAATTTTGGATTATATAAATCTAATGTTTGCTCTTTGGTTGCTCCCTTCGCAAATTTGAAGTTGGTGACACATGTTACCTCTTAATTTGTTGGCATATTTAATTACTTTAAATATTAAAAATAATTTATTTGATTTTATCACATGAAGGGGTCTAGTTATTTAATGAGATAAATATTAAAACTTTTGGTGATTTTTTCTCTTAAAGCAAGAAAACATACGGATCAGGTTCAATCACAGACTACTCCATGCACGATACTCAAATGGATCATACTATGACCTGGATCTAATAATGATCCAACACAGACTATACAACAGACTTTTCTATATACAAGTTTTAATTAGTTTACTAATAAATTCGATAAGGTGTTATAAATGATTGGAAAATTATCATCCGTCCACCTGTTTATTTTACATTTTTTAAAAATATAAAAATACTTTTTTTTTTCAACTCGTCACCTAAAATTTGCCTTTTACTACACTCGTCCACTTTCGATCTAACCGCCATCATAAAGTTGCCGACATTAGAGGGGTAAAATGGATATTTCATTCGAATATCTAAAATTATATTATTTTATGCTTTTTTTTTTAAAAAAAAAGAGATTAAAACGAAGCCATTTAACTCTATTGCTTGAAAAAACTTAAATCTAACTAATTTCTCTCTAATTTCTATTTATTTTGGGTTAAATTATAATTTTGAGAGGTAAAATAATTATTTTATTAACATTCTGTTAAATCTACTAACAGAGATCAAGCGAAAATAAACAAATCTACTGACGGAGATCAAGCAAGTGGAAATGAACGAATGCAACAAAAGAAAAACTTCAGGTGGCGTGCTAAAAAAAAAAGTGTTTGTATATTTTTAAAAAAGAGAAAGCAAATATATAGACGGTAGTAAATTTTCCTAAATGATTTTAAGTTTGAACCCATTCACATAGTAGAGAAGAAATTAAGTTGGTATTAAACAGAAGAAAAAAAAAAAACTCCATACGTGCTTCATAACCCCAAAAGGGCAACATTTTATCCCCTGAACCCACATACTTCATGTAATTTAAATTTTCGGAATCTGGGCTGGAGGCCATGAGCCACGAACATGACGTGGGACCCAATCCCATCAGATATTTTCCCTCCTAACCGGTAAATTTTCGAAAATTTATCCTTTGAAAATTGGAAAAAAAAAATTTTTTTGTATCCATCACGAACCACGAGATAATTTTGAATGGGTCTCGATTGTAGAAGACAGGTTAAAATAGTGACTCCGTATAAGTATAAGAGTGGGGTTTGAATCACTCACTTCTCTTAAATTAAAAATTTTTATCTATCATAATATTATTAATTTTTTATTCGCATTTAGATTCATTATTAAACTGATGTTTTTGTTAATTTTTTATAAATATATAATTAATTATTATTAGATAAATATAGAACTAATTAAATCTTAAATTTATATTACTATATGTACGTCAATACATATGTAGTAGAATATCATAAAAAATGGAGCACTAAGTCAGGTTCGCATTAGATTTCGCATTAGATCCAAATCTAATTTTGAGACTACAATTTCTATTCTTTCAATGAAAATTGTCCTTTTTTTTAACCTTTTATTACAGGTATATTCATAATGAAATATGTCAAGCTTTAATTATTGCTATATTTTAATTCAATACTTACCGGAGCAAAAAATAAAATAACAATGAATAATATTTTGATACAAACTTCAGCCACTGCGCAGGATGCTCATATATATATATATAATTCATATTAATTAAGGAACTAAACGAGAAATGGATGCACCATGCATAACTTAGAATTTGATGATTTAATATCAGCAAGTACGATTGGTTCGAAATGATCTGTTCTAATTAACATTCCTCGCCACACCACACACGAAGAACTGGGGACTGGTAAGCCTTCAAATTATAGTATGCCGACCATTAAACACAGGATTTTTTTTCTTTTTTTCTTTTTTTTTTCAGAGAATGGTATTATGGACTATGGAATTCTTTTCTGTGATATAATATTTCATTTAGTAATAATAATAATCAGAAGCTTCAAAGACCTTTCGTTGGTTCACGCTTCACACACATCACATGTTTTGGTTATTGTGAAAACGAATTTTCAAATCAATCAAATACGCAACAACACCCACGCGGTTTCCTAAGTCGATGTCTCAGTCCAATGGATTATTAGTAGTACTGTATCCACACATTCTTGACAAATAAAAAATAAATAAAAAATCTTTGATTCATTATTTTGGATCGTGTTGTAAGTTGATTGAAAGAGATTGCTGGGAGAACTTCAAGTTGATGAATTACAAACACCACTATCCCTTCACTTTCCCCTCACTTCATAAACAGTCAACAAGAATCTCTCTACAACTGCAACTCTGATTGAAGAGAGTTACTTTATTCTCCGGCTACTTGCGAAGGTAGTATCTGTAATTGAATGAAACTTGTAGAAAACATTCATGATGGCTTAACTACTTGAAATATTAATAACAATAGCAGCAAAATATGTATGAATAATCAAAGGCACAAAAGACCTAAGAATAATTAATATGGTCGAAGTTTCAATCAGTCAAGCCTACGGCGGTAGTTGAATAAGATGGCGAACCCATCACACTACAAGTTGAGATCAAGCTGTTTTGGTGATAATTGGCCTTCAAGCTGCAGCCATGAGTACTTGCTTTGACCCTTTGGCTTAAAAGGAGGAGCAGCGGCAGCGGGAGTCACTGACGACGAAGGACAATTCACTTGGTACGGAGCTCTTGCTATAGCCCTGTCTTTTCTTTTCTCAAAGAAACGGTGGAGTGAAGCTCTTCTTGCTATTGGCACAGTTTGAGAGTTGGTGTTCAAGTCTGGGTTAACACCAGCATTAGAGCTCGATGCTTTTTTGGCTAAGGCCATGATTTCTTTCGCCTTCTCCGCAGAAGTGTCACTGAAGACGAACACTTTCCCGGCATAGATTATCGTCATTTGAGAGCTTCCATGCTCTGTTCTGGCTTCATTTACGGAATTGTTGGAAGCAAAACTTGGCATATCTGCAAAGAAATCACTGGCTTTCACATTCTGTACTCTTGAAATATCTGCAGAATTTTCCAGGTTCGGCAGCAAGTTCAGTGTTTCCACACCTGAATTATCATAAAAAAGAATAAAAAAAACATCAGGAAAAAAAAAAAACCCACACGAAAAAGAAAGACAGATTAAATCAAGAAGCTCGTACCTTTATTTGCAAATCTTCCATTTCCCTTAAAGTACTGGCTCAAAAGATTGCACGTCTGAGCAACACTGGGTTTTTGGCCTGACCCTGACATGATGGCTTGTTGCTTGTTCTGCTCTGTGTAAGAACTGAGAAGACAGAGAAAGCTTCTGTTGATTGATTTTGAGTGCACGAGAAAAATCTGATTTTGCCTTCATTCGTATGGAGAATTGGAGATGAATCTGCGGTGGCCTTTGGAGAGATGAGAATATAAAGGGCGGTGGGTTGTTTTCAAAGCATGTTCTATCAACTTGACTGCCTATTCGTTGTCCGTTTGTTTGTTGCTTTTTAGTAAGTGTTTTGAAAATTATTATTTAAATCACGTTTTTATTGTTTGCATTTTGAACGAGAGAAGAGAAGCAAGTGTGCAAAGGCTAAGAAAAGTCGGATGGAGTAGTCAATGTGGGAGAGAAGGCGAGTGCCTTTCTTTGAAATTCTCATTTCTTATATCGTGCGCTTTCGCAGTGGACCAAGTCTTTGATTTGGGAGGGATTCTGTTTTTCGTGTATTACACATATTCTTATAAATATGTTTTGTATTTATAATTTGAAATGGACGTAATTTTTTAAATTAGTTATGTGACGGCACGGTCTTAGGAGTCTAACTCAATAACTAGTTATGTGAGTTCGAATCTTATAAAAAAAAATTTAAATATTAAAAAATCAATTTAAACTTCGTCCACTTTTTCTTTAAGAAAAAATTGTGATAGAGAAATTCTAATGCATAAATTTAACAAAAGTTTAAATTTATATATAAACTTTGAAAATCAAATTTATTAATATATTAGAATACTCACACGTAGGTAGAAATATATGAGTTCTCATTATTTTTCTTATATCGTGAGAGTATAAATTATTCTCAATTTATATCATTTTAAGTATAGTAAATTTTAAACTTTCCATTAATCTTGAAGATGAAAGTAACTTTTCATTTTAAATGGATAAGCCAAATCTCAAAGGATGTAGTATGGTCATATATATAATGGAAAATAATGAGAACTCATATATCGTGGGCACTTTGGTAATTTGGGTTCCAGTAACGGAGTTAGGAGCTCCGTCGCCGGAACGTTAGTTATGTAAAAGGCCGTATATAACGTGGGTGGGTCGAGCACCCTAGCTAGGAAGCTAGTATCCGCCCGCTTTTATTACGAGCCGACACACTGGCGGGACCCACTTGAGTACAAATTTAAAATCAGAAAAGAAACGTCTCCATCGCGTCACGTTGTTCGATTGACTTTGGCAACCAAAAGAGCACGTGTTAAACAATTTCGAGTGGCGACCTGGTCATTGCAGGAATCAACACGTGGCAGGGTCTCACGGCTATTTGCTCGGGAGACATCTGGACCTAGTCACAGAGAATTGCTTCTAGATTCCAATTGATGATTTGCTTCTTGTTTAAAACTATATTGTCAGTTCGGATGTAGATAAATACCAGATAAAAGATCACGCTGACGCTCTCCCACCAAAATTATCACGAAAATAGGCCAAATTATTAAAGTTAACAATGATATTGACTAAGATTGTAGAAAATTTTTTATTTTGTCCATTTTTTGTTCCCATAAAAACCATGTGAAAAATCATTATTAGGAGTCTAACGTTTCTGGCCTAACATTAGATGTTAGTCATATGCCCTAAAAGCCAATCGAATGGTATTTGCTTTTTAAGGAATTAATGTATTTGATTAGCATTTTGATATTTATAAAATGGCAAAGTTATCAACATTCATTTATTAATTTAATGAATATAGTCCAAGAAGTAAAATAGTTAAGGAACACATTCTCGAGTTTGTCGAAAATATGAAACGTGTATCCTTTGTACTATACTTCTAATAAATAGTTCCTAGTGGTAGATTTATGATTGGACTTCATAAATTCCTATAAACACTAGTATGTGTTATGACTCATTTATGGTATGTGATACTAAATTGGATGGTGAGTTTCATATCATTGACATGAGATGTTAAGTCAAACACATAGGTAATTGTTGCAAGAACGAGTTTACTGAACTTGACCAAATATAATAAGTCATATGGTTTTGAGTGTTAATGACTTATTATACATTGTAATAGACACTATGTTTAGTAATGGTCTTTAGACCTGAGGCATCACAGATATCTTGTACATAGACATCTCGATATGTGAAAGATAAAGATTGATTCTAATCGGAAGAGATCTAGCAATAAATTGCCATGGTTGGCTATGTATGGAGATAAGTGTATGGCCAAGATGGAATTCATCACTTTATAATATACAAAAGGATGTCCCAGTTAGATAATATGAATTAAGATGAGAAATCCTTGGCCAAGGTGAAATATGTTTGAAGGAGTTCAAATTATATTTTCATGCCAAGTTTATTTAGATTTATTTTGAGATAAAGCATAAATGCTTAACACTCTAAACCATAAGTCGTGCTTTACTCTGGACATAGATGATGAAGAGACCAAGACATAAAGATACAATGGAATAGGTTCTATAGATCCACCAATTCTTGTTATTTGAAATCTTAGGTGTCACTCATGATTGTAGAAACCTTAAGATCATTATTGGTAAAGCGACACCAATGTATCTTAAAGTCATTAGAAAAGTTCTAATTGATGACTAAAGAGTTTAGCATCATTTAATGAATAAAGAGTTATCATTAAATAAGTTCTACTACCTTATAACAAAGAACCTAAAAGGTCACACACATAATAGAAATGAAAAAAAGGAGTTACTAAAAGAAATGAGAGGTTAAATTTCCTAATTTTAGGAAAATCGGTATTTATATTATAATTCATTAAGAATGAATGTATATAAATATTTATATATCTTAAATATGATTTAAGATAGAAATTTAGATGTTCCATAAATAGTTTAAGGAACAACATAAATTTCATAAATCCTCAATTAAACATTACAATATCGAGTAGTAAAATGACCATTTTGGACATGTTCGGTTCATAAATGATTATGGACTTCTAGACCAATTTTGGGTTTAGAATTTTGGGCTTTATTAGACCTAATATGGATTAGGAGAATGCATAAGAACATGTCACAAAAGAAGCCCACAATTAACCATTTGATTTGATCAAAATTGGTTTAATTAATTAAAGACAAAATTAATTAATTGAGGCATTTATTTATTCAAAATATTTTGATTGAATAAATTATTGAAGTGATAAGATCACATTCAATAAATAATGGCTAAGTGGGTGGGTCAAGGACATGATAATGTTTAATGACATTATTGATAAGATAAGGGTGGCTTTAGTTGGTGAAATGAATTATCATGAACTAGCATTCATGTTTCTTCATTATCTCTCATTACCAAACGAAATTGAGTGATTCAAAATCCTATGAACTCCTAGAACATTTCTAAGTGTGGACTAATTAGAGGCATCACAATTGGGGTGCTTTAAGGATCTCAAATCGTGGCAAAACAGAAGCTGTTCGTGCAGTGCTCTATTTTCTGGACAGTGTTCGTAGCTTGCTGTTTTCTGTCAATTTCTCCTACCTCACGAAGTCGTTTTTGAAACTACAAGTGAGGTAATTAAACTTCAATCTTTCCTCTTGATTTTCGTTTTTGAATGAAGCCGATCCGAGGTCTCTAGAGCTTCCGCCATCCGTTTTAATTTTACTGCGCAAAAGTTGCGTTTTTAGAGACCTCATGGACAAATGTTGTCCTTCAAGTGGTATCAGAGCCATCTTCATTCAATCTTGAATTTTTAAAGCATGATTTATGTTATTTCCATTTATAATAGCATGAAGGATGATCATGGAAAGACCTAGATATTTTATGATATATTTATGTCATGTGATGGTTGAATATATGCATGATTATGTGAGCTATTGATTTATTTGTTGATTTGGCCGTTTTTTAAAGGCTTAAATGGTTGTAATATTTTTAAATAGGGACTTGCATGTCCCTCCCTCTATGAAGATCTGATTGTATCCCATTACCCCTAAATTTGTATCCCGATTCTTCAAAATATGTAATTTCTACAAGATGATTGTACAAAGAGGGACGACGGATTTACGATGCCTTGGAGCAAGAAGACTTTATGGATTGTTGCAGCACTTCCAATGATATTTTGGCCTCTCAAATAGAAATTAATAATTGTAATAATTTGAGGCATGAGATGTCTCATAATCATTATTGCTTGCTTGATACCTAGGTGGACCTTAAAACCAATTTTGGCTCAAATTGGTTTTATTAGAAAAATTCCATGATCATCCTTGATAAGTTTGTCTATAATATGCATGAGATGTATATTAGGGTGCTTAGACATATTTGATTATTAAAAATGGAATAACATGCTAAAAAGTGAGACCTTAATAATGACCAAATACTCCCTATTAAAATAATCATAATTATTGTTAAGTTGTAATGATGGATATTAAGAATATCTATCATGGCCTACTAATATCAATGGAATGTTTAAAATATTTTATGCTTGGGCTAGTTGTCATGGATACATGGGCTACTCATTCATTAAAATGTTGAAAACAAACCATATATCATGATGATGCATAATTCATATATTAAGCTACCAAGAACTGTCGTGAGGTTAGTAAGATGTTTTGAATTATGCAAGGGTATTAGGTAACTTAACTAAATCATTTATACTAAGAACATAGTGAGGTATTAATGATTTAGAGGTCGAAGAATAATCGGTACATGCATGAGATGCATTTGGTAAGAGTTACCTACTCATTATAATAAGTAAGCCAAGAACTGTTAGGTGAGGTAAACTTAAATTAATGAGAATCTGATTCCTGCTAGAAACTTTTACCAATGAGAGTTTCCGTTTCTTGCATATGGGAGTGTAATGAAATGATAAAATAGTGGGAGGTGCTATTTGGTTTAAAGACCTAAATCAAATAGATCATAATAAATAAAATGCTAATAATTTAATTTATATTTTCTGCAGAAATATTTAATAATGAATAATCCGTTGGCACGAATTCTGGATAACTACCGTTTGACGGGACCCAATTACGTTGATTGGTTCAGAAATTTAAGAATTGTTCTTAATTATGAGAAAATTAGCTATGTTCTTGATACACCTAAGCCAAATATAATTCCTGAGGGTGCAAGTGAGGCAGAACGTGTCACTTATCAGAAGTGGCAAGATGATGACCTAAGTGCTAAAAGCTATATATTGGCATCAATGTCTAATGAACTACAAAGGCAACATGAAAACATGCCTAATGCAAGTTCCATGATACTTCATCTACAAGAGTTGTATGGTGAACAAAGCAGAACAGTTAGATATGAGATATCTAAGAAACTGTTCAGAATGAGAATGACTGAAGGATTGGTCAATGAGCATGTACTCAAAATGATTGACTACATTGAGCAACTTGAAGCTCTTAATTTCTCAATGGATGGGGAATTAGCCGTTGACCTTATCCTACAGTCCTTGCCAGACTCATTCTCTCAATTTATCATGAATTTTAATATGAATAAAATGGAGTGCAGTCTTGCTGAACTGCTAAAGATGCTTAATACTGCTGAAACTTGCATAAAGAAACCAAAAGATGTTATGGCTATAGAAGGGCCCTCAGCTAAAAAGGGTAAAAAGAAAAAGTTTCAACCCAAGTTTAAAGGTGGGATTAAGAAGGGGAAGGCTAATAAGCCCAATGACAAGGGGAAATGTTTCCATTGTGGTAAGGATGGGCATTGGAAGAGGAACTGCAAAGCTTACCTCGGCAGCTTGAAAGTCAAGCCTAAAGAGAATCCTTCTGAAGGTATGCTCATTATTGAAACTAATATTTCAATCATTCATTCTACTTGATTTTAGATTCACGCAACCACACATATTTGTATGTCAATGCGGATCCGAAAAGAAGTAAAAGACTTAAACAAGGTGAAGTGTCTCAGAGTGGGAAATGGAGCAATGGTCACGCTTTATAGGGACATTTTTTTTAAAATGCCATCCGGGCATGTAATAAGTTTGAATGATTGTTTATTTGTTCCTTCATGAAGTGAACATAATTTCAATTTCATGTTTATGCAAAGACAACTATGAATTTTATTTTAGAAATAAAATTTGTAAAATTTATCATGAGAATAAATATGTTGCACATGGTACTTTAGATAATGATCTATATGTACTAAACATGAAAGAAAATAATGAGCATGTGAATGTAAATACCATAACACATAAACGTGAAAGAGAAGAAATAAGCCCCAAATATAAGTGGCATTTAAGGCTAGGTCATATCGAGAAGATAGAGTCACAAATCAAAGATGGACCGATAAGTCCATTTGGTTTGTAACCTTATCCAACTTGGAATCCTCGCCTTCAAGGAAAAATGACTAGGCACCCTTCGTTGGACGAAGTACAAGGGCCATCGATTTACTTGAACTCATACATATCGATGTATGGCCATTTAATGAAATGGCAAGGGTGGATATTACTACTCATAACTTTTATCGACGATCGCCAAGGTATAGTTCAAGATACTTAATGAAGCATAAATCAAGCCTTTGAAAAGTTCAAAGAATACCGAAATGAAGAGAAACAGATCGAAAAGTTATTAAACCCTACGATCGATCGAGGTGGTGAATATCTCAAAGGAGAATTCCGCCTTACCAAAAGAAAATGGTATTGTTTAACAATGGACACCTCCAGGTACACCAGAGCTTAATGGAGTATCTGAAAGGAGAAATCGCACATTGTTAGACATGGTACGATCAATGGTGAGTTATACAGACTTACCAATTTCTCTTTGGGGATATGCTCTCCTTACTGCAGCATATGTACTAAACAGAGTACCTTCCAAGTCTGTACCTAAAATACCATATGAGATAATGCAATGTAAACAACCAAGCCTAAATCATCTTAGATTGGGGATGTCCCGCTTTATCAAGAGACTCAAAGTGAGAAGCTTGAAGCTAAAGCGGATAGTGGGAGGTTCATTGGATACCCAAAGGAAACTTTGGGTTATTACTTCTACAATCAATCTGACCAAAGGGTATTGGTCAGTAGAAATGCCATATTTCTTGAAAAAGAGTTTATTCAAGAAGGTGGACAAGGAAGAAAATTAGAATTTATTGAGAATTCTAATGAGAATAAATCCAATGAAGAGCCTGTTCAAGTACAAACACAAGGAACACAAAGAATTCAGAGATCTAGTAGGGTAATTCACCCACCAGAAAGATATAGTTTAATTCATCAGATGAACGATATATTTTTATTGGGTGATACAGATCATAAAGATGATCCTACTAATTACGAAGAGGCAATATCAGATATTGACTCTAAGAAATGGCTTGAAGCCATGGATTTAGAAATGGACTCATGAGAACCAACCAGTCCGGACTTAGTAGATCCACCAAGGTATTATACCCATTTCGGATGCAAGTGGATCTTCAAGAGGAAGATAGGCTTAGATGGAAGGTGGAGACCTATAAAGCAAGGTTGGTAGCTAAAGGTTATCGCCAAATACAAGGTATAGACTATGAGGAAACCTTTTCACCAAGATGCGTCAAGTCCATCGTAATCTTATTGGCTATAAGAAGATACTATGATTATGAAATTTGGCAAATGGATGTCAAAACTGCATTTTTAATGAGTACATTGAGGAAGATATCTATATGATACAACCTCGTGGTTTTGAATCAAAGACAGATCCTCATAAATTATGCAAGCTAAGAAAGTCCATTTATGGGCTAAAACAAGCCTCCAGGAGCTGGAACATCCGATTCGATGATGCAATCAAATCATTTGGTTTCATCAACAATGAGGATAAACCATGTGTTTATAAAAGGGTCAGTGGGAGTACAATAACTTTCTTTGTGCTATATGTAGATGACATACTGCTTATAGGAAATGACATTGGACAAATGTCTTCTGTCAAAATTTGGCTTTCTCAAAACTTCTCCATGAAAGACCAAGGAGATGTAATGTATATCTTAGGAATCGGGATTTATAAGGATAGATCCAGAAGATTGATTGGTCTATGTTAAGATAAGTACATAGAAAAGATATTAAAGAAATTTAATATGTGGGATTCCAAAAAGGGTTTTATACCCTTCAGACATGGAATTCATCTCTAAGACTATGAGTCCTAAAACTTATGAGAGAGAGTTTAATGAATAAGATTCCATATGCTCGCAATAGGAAGTCTTATGTATGCTACGCTTATGTACTAGACCGGATATAGCTCATGCGGAGTGTCACTAGCAGATACCAGAGTAATCCGAGTGAGGAACATTGGACCGCAGTTAAGAATATCTTTAAGTACTTAAGAAGGACTAAAGATTTATTCTTAACATATGGAGAGGGTGAGCTAAAAATAGAAGGCTTCACAGATTCAGATTTTCAGTCAGATGTAGATGATAGAAAATCTACATCAGGATTTATATTCACTATCAATGGTGGAGCAGTAAGCTGGAAAAGTTCTAAACAAGCAACTACTGCAGATTCCACCACTGAAGCGGAATATATGCATCGATGCAAAGAAAAGTCGTTGGATGAGGAAGTTTATTCAACAACTCGAAGTGGTTCCAACCATTATGTTGCCAATCTCAATACATTGTGACAATAATGGGGCTATAGCACAAGCTAAAGAACCAAGGTCTCACCAGAAGTCCAAACACATCGAAAGAAGATATCACATTATCAGAGAAATCATTGGAAAGGGTGATATCACTATGCAGAAAGTAGCCTCCACTGATAACATTGCAGATCCTCTGACTAAAGCACTGACTCAACAACAGTTAGATCGTGAAATACAAGTGTGCAACCCAAGAGGGGGGGTGAATTGGTGTTTTAAAAAATATCCTAATCAAATCACACAACAATCCACAACAATCAAAATCTAATGCCTTAATAAAATTGAAAACAATAAATTCAATAAAAGCACAATAATAAATGAGTAAGAGAGGAGAAAGCAAACTCAAGGATTTTTACGTGGTTCGCTATCCTCGCCACGCCCACGCCCAAGCACACGGCTTGAGGATTTCACTATTCAAGCCTTTCCAAGGCTTAATGAACTTACAATTGACTTCAAGGTGTCAATGAACCTTTACAACAAAGAGAGATTATCTCCAATCTCTTCACTCAAGTATCACACACTTAAACACTCACAAATTTGATGAGTAATTGAAAATTACAATAAAAACTCTCAAAGAGTAGATATACAAATGAAGAACAAAGCTCACTCAAAGATTTATGATTCACAAATTGAGAGCTCAAGATATGTTGTATGCCTTTTGTTTGTGCGTAGAGAGCTTGAAAATGAGTTGGATTTGAGTTTTTATAGTTGAGCTCAAAACTAGCCGTTATGCATAATTCTTCAGAAACGGATCGTTAACCGCTAACGGTTAACCGCTTGTGCTAGTCAAAGTTACCGTTTGAGCTGAATTTCAAATAAACGGTTCGCCGTTTTCGAACGGTGAAGGGTAATTTCAGAGACCTGCAAAATAAATTTGGTTTAACCGTTCTTACTAAACGGTTCAAGGTTAGCAATCTGAAATTAACGGTGAACCGCTTTTCCCTAAACGGTGAAGGGGTAATTTCCAGACCCGCAAAATAAATTTGGCTTAACCGCTTTTACTAAACGGTTCAAGGTTAGCAATCTGAAATAAACGGTGAACCGTTTTCCATAAACGGTGAAGGGGTAATTTCCAGAGACCTGCAAAATAAATTTGGCTTAACCGTTTTTACTAAACGGTTCAAGGTTAACAATCTGGAAATAAACGGTGAACCGTTTTCCGTAAACGGTGAATGGGTAATTTCCAGAAACTTGCAAAATAAATTTGGCTTAACCGTGTTTACTAAACGGTTCAAGGTTAGCAATCTGGAAATAAACGGTGAACCGTTTTCCGTAAACGGTGAAGGGGTAATTTCCAGAGACTGCTATAGTGAACTATTTACCAAAAATTGCAGCTTTGCCCCAAAACTTTATATAATTGTACTATGACCCAAAACGTTATAAAACTTTACAAAAAGGTCCAAATTCAGAATTTCTAAATAATACTTTGTGAATCTCAAAACTTTCTGAAATTATGAAATGGTCCAAAATACTATAATACTTTTTAAATAAGTCCTTCTCCATAATTTCAAACAATACTTATTGATTTTCAAGTTTTCAAAACACTTTCAATTAAACCATAAACTAGAAAAAAATTCAATTTCATAAAATCATTTTTCCATTAAATATAAAACATTTAAAATGTGAAAATAATGATTTATCTAAAATGTATAAAAATAATTTAAGCTTTTTAAAACTTAATCATTCTTAATCTTATTTGTTATCATCAAAATCAACAATATGTAAACATATATGTTAACAATCTCCCTTTTGATGATGACAAATCTTTCATGGTTTTAAAGAATGATTCAAAATTAATCTTGTTTGTTATCATCAAAATCAATATTATGAAAACATAAATGTTAACATTCTCCCTTTTGATGATGACAAACATTTCATGTATTTAAAGAATGATTGCATAAATTACTCCCCTAAATGTAAGCTCCTCTTACAATTTAGATAAATTAACAAATTTAAAAAAATGAAATCTAATCCAACTTCATCAACAAAAAGAAAACTTAATGGAAAAATGAAGAAAAATAGCAAAATATTGAATAAGTTTAAAAAGTATTTTCTCCCCTTTCATCATAAAAAAACTTTAAAGGGATAGAATAAAAGGAGTAAATTTATTACCCATGTTGTCCAAGTAGAAATTTTGATAGAATCTTCCCTAACAACAAGCATCACCTCAAATACAAGATTTAGTTATATCAATCTAAAATTATTATAAATCATTATACAAGCCAACTCCATATACAAAGCATCACACAATTTATCAACCATAAAATAATCATGAATCATGATTCCATCAATTATGAAATCAACAACTTAAAACATAAAATCACCATATAAAACACCAATGTAATCAAATAATCAAAATATCTCAAAATCATCAAAATCATTACCATAATCATATATCAACCAAAAGAAT
Organism: Citropsis articulata; assembly: GCA_030449925.1. Lineage (NCBI taxonomy): Eukaryota > Viridiplantae > Streptophyta > Magnoliopsida > Sapindales > Rutaceae > Citropsis > Citropsis articulata. The sequence continues at coordinate 15,570,361 of JASUUH010000210.1, forward strand.
ACTGAAAGATATTATTCTCCCCTTTGATATCATCAAAATGGTATATTACTATGTCTCCCTTTGGATAACAAAAATATTCAAAATGCATATTATCCAAAATAGAACAAGTAATAAGCTACAAGGAATGCAAGAGTCATAAGAGCATAATGTCAACAATCCAAGCTCTATAAATAATAACAAGACAACTAAACTCATCAAAGATTTAATGTGACATTTCAATAAAATTTAAAAATCTCATATGCTTAAGATTTCAAAGTAAATGTATTTCTCCCTTACAAATAATATCTCCTCTTATCATCAAAGAGAATAAAACTCCCCTATCAATCATCAAAAGTTCAAGATAGGCATATTAGCTCAAAATTATCCAATTTGTGCGAGCAACAATTTCAATAAAATCTCTTTAAAATGAAGAAATCCTCAAATGCACAACATGGTTAAAAAGGCTTCCATATAAGCTTAAGCAATTATAACAAATCAACAATTACATCAATTCATCAAGCCGCAAAAATATAATCATCAATCATCAAAATCATCAAGAAATTAATTCCACATTATAAAACATTCAATTATCAAACAATAATCATCCTTAATCCATAATGAAAGCAACAATGCATATTCAACAATACATCGATAGAGTACAAACAATGCATCCATTCACCAATCATAGATTGCATAAGATTAAATTTCATCAAATACAATGTAATCATCAAAACATATTCTTTATCTCAAATCTTTAGACCATCAAAATCAACATAACTATTTAGAAAAGCCATCATTATGAACAAGTGATCAAATCCATTATTACAAATGCTCACATAGGCCAATTCAATGAATGATGATATAACACAATTAATAGTACATGAATTCACACATGCATAAGAGATGGACAATGATTATAGACAATTGAGAAGAAGAAATCAAAGACCATATAATCATCAAAATCAAATAAAGGCATCATGATAAATCACTCAATGTTATACACAATGATATTCCATCATGTAAACATATAAGCATACTTTCACAAATTTAAGCTATTATCCATTTATCATGATCCATTCAACAAAATCAACATGGCAAGAATTGTTACCAAAACAATTAAATCATCTTGCCTCATCTTTTTCTTCTAGATCAAAATCAAATGATTATCCTCATAAGCTTTCATCAAGGAACTTCCACCATTCCTTGATTGTGGTACCTACAAAGAAAACATTCACGTTGTGCCCTTTGGTACCCAAATACCCTTGGGTCCTTGAGTGTTAGCGATAGTTCCTTTTGGAACCCAAATACATTTTGCTCCATAATATGCATTTCTTTTAACATGGCATTTATAACTCATATGACCATTTCCATTACAATAATGACAAACAATCTTATGATCACATGTGGAGGTAGCCTTAACAAAATAATTCTTATAATATTTTTGTTTCAAGTTAGTCTTATACCAATACCTCCTTTGTCAAATACACATTTTGAGAGTTGAGTAATTTTCGAAGTTCTTTTGACCATTTGTGAATTTTAAAACAATCTCATTTAACTCATTGTTCTTCTTCTTAAGCACTTCATTTTCATTCATTAATTCATCAACATGTGATTTCTCAAGCTCATATGAAGTACTTTGTTTACATGTAAATGATGCAACTTTATCATGCAAGATTTTATTATCTAACTCGAGTCCTTTAATCATTTTATTTAATGAATCATTGCGTTTTTGTAAAGCATCATTTTCATTTTTCAAGTTATCTACATGTGATTCTAGATGCTTGTATGAAGTGCTAAATTTCTCATTTAATAATGCAACTTTATCATTCAATGTTTTATTCTCTAATTCTAAGCATGAAATCTTTGCACTTAAAGATTCATTTTCATTTGTGAGCTCTACCATTTTCTTTTTAAGGCATACATTCTTTTTACCAATTTTCATAAACTCATCATGCAATTCTTTAAAAGCATCATGCAATTCATCATAGGTAGGATCACTTACCTCATCAAGCTCATCATCCGATTCATCTCCAATTGCCATAAGTGCCAAATTTGACACTTCATGAGATTCCTCCTCATTTGTCGCTCCTCATACATAAGTTCAAGTTTTCTCCATATTTCATAAGCATTAGAACAACTTGAAACTTTATAAAATTATTTTATCTAAGGCACAAAATAAAGCATTCATAGCTTTGGAATTTAAAGACATCATTTTTCTATCTAAATCACTTAAGGCATTATTCCTAGGAATGAATGAGTCATCACAAACTATTTCCCATATTTCATAGTTTAAGGCTTGTAAAATACTCTCATCCTAGTTTTCCAATCGGGTAATCATTTCCATCAAAATATGGAGGTCTAGTGGTGGATTGGCCTTCCATGAATGTTGAGCTAATTTGAGTTGCGATTGATCTTTAACTCTAGACGGTTAAGTCTATACAAGAGCACCTCGCCCGATACCAATTGAAATACAAGTGTGCAACCCAAGAGGGGGTGAATTGGTGTTTTAAAAATTATCCTAATCAAATCACACAACAATCCACAACAATCAAAATCTAATGCCTTAACAAATTGAAAACAATAAGTTTAATAAAAGCACAATAATAAATGAGTAAGAGAGGAGAAAGCAAACTCAAGGATTTTACGTGGTTCGCTATCCCCGCCACGCCCACGCCTCCAAGCACACCGGCTTGAGGATTTTCACTATCCAAGCCTTTTCCAAGGCTTCAAATGTTTACAATTGACTTCAAGGTGTCAATGAACCTTTACAACAAAGAGATTATCTCCCAATCTCTTCACTCAAGTGTATCACACTTAATCACTCACAAATTTGATGAGGAATTGAAAATTACAATAAAACTCTCAAGAGTAGATATACAAATGAAGAACAAAGCTCACTCAAAGATTTATGGATTCACCAAATTGAGAGCTCAAGACATGTTGTATGCCTTTACAGCGCGTACAGAGCTTTCGAAATGAAATTTTGGATTTAGTTTTATACTGAGCTCAAAACCAATCAAGATGACACCTTTTTCAGAAACGGATCATTATAACCGTTAATCTGCTAACCGCTTGTGCTAGCCGTCATCAAGTTACCGCTGAGCTGAACAACGGCTCGCTTCAAGTGAACTGTGAAGCGGGTAATTTGAGACCTCAAAATAATTTGGTTTAACCGTTCTTACTAAGCGGTTCAAGGTTAATCTGAAATTAACGGTGAACCGTTTTCCCTAAACGTGAAGGGTAATTTCGAGACCTGCAAAATAAATTTGGCTTAACCGTTTTACTAAAGCGGTTCAAGGTTAGCAATCTGAAATAAGCGGTGAACCGTTTTCCATAAAGCAGTGAAGGGTAATTTCGAGACACCGCAAAATAAATTTGGCTTAACCGTTTTACTAAAGCGGTTCAAGGTTAACAATCTGAAATAAGCGGTGAACCGTTTTTAAGTAACAGTGAAGGGTAATTTCGAAACTTGCAAAAATAAATTTGGCTTAACCGTGTTTACTAAGCGGTTCAAGGTTAGCAATCTGAAATAAACGGTGAACCGTTTTCCGTAAAGTGAAGGGTAATTTCCAGACTGCTATAGTGAACTATTTACCAAAATTGCAGCTTTGCCCCAAAACTTTATATAATTGTACTATGACCCAAAACGTTATAAAACTTTACAAAAAGGTCCAAATTCAGAATTTCTAAATAATACTTTGTGAATCTCAAAACTTTCTGAAATTATGAAATGGTCCAAAATACTATAATACTTTTTAAATAAGTCCTTCTCCATAATTTCAAACAATACTTATTGATTTTCAAGTTTTCAAAACACTTTCAATTAAACCATAAACTTGAAAAACAATTAATTTCATAAAATCATTTTTCCATTAAATATAAAACATTTAAAATGTGAAAATAATGATTTATCTAAAATGTATAAAAAATAATTTAAGCTTTTTAAAACTTAATCATTCTTAATCTTATTTGTTATCATCAAAATCAACAATATGTAAACATATATGTTAACAGATCGTCATCTTGAAAAGATGGGTATGAGATACCATAGCAAATGGCTTTAGTGCAAGTGGGAGATTGTTAGTCATATGCCCTAAAAGCCAATCGAATGGTATTTGCTTTTTAAGGAATTAATGTATTTGATTAGCATTTTGATATTTATAAAATGGCAAAGTTATCAACATTCATTTATTAATTTAATGAATATAGTCCAAGAAGTAAAATAGTTAAGGAACACATTCTCGAGTTTGTCGAAAATATGAAACGTGTATCCTTTGTACTATACTTCTAATAAATAGTTCCTAGTGGTAGATTTATGATTGGACTTCATAAATTCCTATAAACACTAGTATGTGTTATGACTCATTTATGGTATGTGATACTAAATTGGATGGTGAGTTTCATATCATTGACATGAGATGTTAAGTCAAACACATAGGTACTTGTTGCAAGAACGAGTTTACTGAACTTGACCAAATATAATAAGTCATATGGTTTTGAGTGTTAATGACTTATTATACATTGTAATAGACACTATGTTTAGTAATGGTCTTTAGACACGAGGCATCACTGAGATATCTTGTACATAGACATCTCGATATGTGAAAGCATAAAGATTGATTCCTAATCAAGGAAGAGATCTAGCAATAAGTCATGGTTGGCTATGTATGGAGATAAGTGTATGGCCAAGATGGAATTCATCACTTTATAATATACAAAAGGATGTCCCGGTTAGATAATATGAATTGGCATGAGAAATCCTTGGACAAGGTGAAATATGTTTGAAGGAGTTCAAAATATATTTTCATGCCAAGTTTATTTAGATTTATTTTTAGATAAAGCATAAATGCTTAACAATCTAAAACATAAGTCTTGCTTTACTGACATAGATGATGAAGAGACCAAGACATAAAGATACAATGGAATAGGTTCTATAGATCCACCAATTCTTGTTATTTGGATGGTTGTGAAATCTTCTAGGTGTCACTCATGACTTGTAGAAACCTTAAGATCATTATTGGTAAAGCGTATTACCAATGTATCTTAAAGTCATTAGAAAAGTTCTAATTGATGACTAAAGAGTTTAGCATCATTTAATGAATAAAGAGTTATCATTAAATAAGTTCTACTACCTTATAACAAAGAACCTAAAAGGTCACACACATAATAGAAATGAAAAAGGAGTTACTAAAAGAAATGAGAGGTTAAATTTCCTAATTTTAGGAAAATCGGTATTTATATTATAATTCATTAAGAATGAATGTATATAAATATTTATATATCTTAAATATGATTTAAGATAGAAATTTAGATGTTCCATAAATAGTTTAAGGAACAACATAAATTTCATAAATCCTCAATTAAACATTATGTACAATATCGAGTAGTAAAAATGACCATTTTGGACATGTTCCGGTTCATAAATGATTATGGACTTCTAGACCAATTTTTGGGTTTAGAATTTTGGGCTTTTATTAGACCTAATATGGATTAGGAGAATGCATAAGAACATGTCACAAAAGAAGCCCACAATTAACCATTTGATTTGATCAAAATTGGTTTAATTAATTAAAGACAAAATTAATTAATTGAGGCATTTATTTATTCAAAATATTTTGATTGAATAAATTATTGAAGTGATAAGATCACATTCAATAAATAATGGCTAAGTGGGTGGGTCAAGGACATGATAATGTTTAATGACATTATTGATAAGATAAGGGTGGCTTTAGTTGGTGAAATGAATTATCATGAACTAGCATTCATGTTTCTTCATTATCTCTCTCATTACCAAACGAAATTGAGTGATTCAAAATCCTATGAACTCCTAGAACATTTCTAAGTGTGGACTAATTAGAGGCATCACAATTGGGGTGCTTTAAGGATCTCAAATCGTGGCAAAACAGAAGCTGTTCGTGCAGTGCTCTATTTTCTGGACAGTGTTCGTAGCTTGCTGTTTTCTGTCAATTTCTCCTACCTCACGAAGTCGTTTTTGAAACTACAAGTGAGGTAATTAAACTTCAATCTTTCCTCTTGATTTTCGTTTTTGAATGAAGCCGATCCGAGGTCTCTAGAGCTTCCGCCATCCGTTTTAATTTTACTGCGCAAAAGTTGCGTTTTTAGAGACCTCATGGACAAATGTTGTCCTTCATTAGATTGGAGAAAAAATCCAAGAACTGACGAGACCACATGATTATATTTTGAATAACAAGACTTAATTTTCTCTGAGTACCGCCATTTTCTTTTACATAGACTATTAGTGGAGTTAAATTTAAGTATTTTACCATGGAGTTTTTAACACACCTATGAATTATGAAATATGTGGGTATTAAAAAAAATTATTTTTTGAGTTGGTAATAAGACTACAATTCATATGGGTCAAATTAATAACTAAATGGTTCTGATGTAAAGTATTTTTAACCTTAAAATATAGATTTAATAAAATATAAAAAACTATCGATATTTTTTGACCAGGAAAAATTTATTGCGTGCGTTTTCAACCAAACTTATTATATTTAAATTAATTTACCGACCCTTATACAAAATTATTTGTTTCTTGTAGGCGGATGAGAAAACGACCATTTATATAAAACGTGGGCGCCCATTTTTTGTGTTATATATTTATAGGTAGCCTTGTGGGAGAGGACTTGATGAGTTTGATTCAAAGAGAATCAATCAAAGCCCTCACGAAAATGTCAAATGAAAGAATCCTCATCACATGTTTATTATTAAATTTTTTGTTTACCCCATTATTGATTGCATTAATTGATTAAGCTGATTTTGGGCACCAGCTGGTCAAGATAGTGATGCGATTTTTTAAAACTTTTGCCTAAATCTTCGCGTTAAGCTTCGTATTAAAGAAATAGAATAAGGTGCCTCTAATTTATCCACATGAGAGCGACAATTTTTTGTGATGGCTTTAGGTTATTGATTCTGTGACATATTATTATTATTGAAAACTTTGCCTCCCCAGAACATGGCAATTACCTAGTGTTAGGAGTTTTTTGACTATTGCTGCGCATTAATGAGGCATCACGCATTGACTGCGAACCCATTTGCCGAGAAAATTCCTAGGCAAAGACTTGGTCTTGCTCATAAATTTCCTTGTTTCTAGTAGCTGTCTCTATTGTTGATTTATAACGTGTTCAAATAAAAAAGAAAGATTAGGCAATTAATTACTTTTTTATGTGTAGTCTTCCTCTCCAGTTTACTTTTGATTTTTCACCATGCGGCGCTTGGAATTTTCGACATTTAACATTGATTCACTTTTTTTTTTTTTTTTTTACCACAACATTGATTCACTTTTTTTTTTTAAAAAAAAAAAATACTACGGTCAGATCTCTCTGTTGATATTTACAATCCAAAATCACATGAAATTTATCCTAATAATTCTAGTACAGCGCAGCCCATATATCTACCCTCACATTGATTAACTTTTGAAACTTCTTTATGGATACAAATACGATAAAGGTGATTTGAAGGGCAACTGCGACAAATTCTAAAAAAACTGAAAGTAGAAGAAATTATTAAACGGAATAAATTACATCAAGTGTAACGTGGAAATTTGATTAGATTTGTCGTTGAAAATATGAGGGTTAAACTTACAGAATAATGTTGAAAATTCGAAAAAGCTCTAGGTCCTTGGAACTAACTTAATATGAATTTCATGTAAATTTTAAGCAACTTTTAGATTACGGCAGAGAATATAAATTCCCAAGTATATGTGTTGGTTAATTGTAGATTTAATATGACTACTTGAATTACTGACGCCGATAAGATTCTAATGCTAAAAACAAAACCATCATTGTACATGGGGGAAAAAAAATGTAAGTGGCTCATGAACATGTCGCCTTTTCCATCACCAACCTTTTTTTTTATCATTAGCAGTTAGAGATTTTTATTTTTTAGTATTTGTTTTATTTACATATGTTAATACGTGTCATTTTTTTATGGCAAAGATGCAACAGGAGCGGTTTGACTCTAGTCAACTTAGTCGGTTGTCTAGGTATCGTTATACACGAAGGCCTCACATTGGTATTAAACTATCATATTGTATATAAAAAGGGAACGTTAATTTTAAAGTCATTATTATTCATTTAATAAATTTTATTTAATTTATTATTAATTTATAATTATTTTTTCATAAATAAACTATTTAATGTCATACTTAACCGTTTTTATTCTTATAAAACTGTTAAATTAATAGTTTTAATTCCTACAAAACTGTTAAATTAATAATTTTAATATAGGGGTTGTAAAATCATGGTCGACTGCTAAGCGTATGAAGTTGGGCCGGTCTTGGGCGTGGCTTAATAAGGGCCACTTACTCGATTTTATTAAAAAAACTATTATGAAATATATATAATTTTTAAATATTTATATTTATTTGACTCGTTTATTACACATATATAAAGTTTTAAAGTTTTAAAATTTATATTTTCATGTCAAATTTTATTGAAATAAATTTAAAACTTATAAAATTACCAAAAAAATAAAAAAAATATATACACATATAATATTAAAATAAAATAAAATCCAGATACCCGGATTAAAACCTGGCCCATGCATCTAAAAATTGCATTTGGGCGGGGTCGAGGCATTGAGATCCCGGACCCGGGTTTTGCCAACCGTATTTTAATCCTACAAAATGTCTATTTCTTTATTAGAATTTATATATTATAATTAAAAAGTTTTATATTCATTTTAAACCTCTATAAAAGCCTCACATTTTGTTCTTATCCGTTAATTTTTTTTCCTCCAACAACAAAGATAGGATATGCTCTTGGTGCTTGAGAGAGAGAGAGAGAGAATTTACTTCCTCTACTTTCCGCTCGAAGGAAAAAACATTTTGATAGTTTTCTCTACTCTCTATGGTTATTGGTGATTACTCAAATCCTCAAACAATTAATGATAAAGTTAATTTATGATTTTTTTTTTCAAATTTCAGATTTTATCTTTTCATTATTTTCTAGTTGTGTTATTTATTTGTTCTTATTTCTTTTTAATGCATTCTTTTGTTTATCTTTTTTTTTTTGGTGTTTGTTTTATCTATTTAAAATAAAACTGTATCAAAAAACTTAAAAAAAATAAAAGAATAGAAAAATTAGTTTAAACTAAAAAAAAAAAAGAGTAGCAAAAAGATGTAATTTGAGTGAGAAACAGTAAGTGAAAATGTTATAATTCAATTGAAAGTTCATGGATTAATAATAGTAGAGTAGAATTTTATTTAATAATTTTACATTTTAGAATATCGGAAGGATCAAGGATTGATTTTAAATAAATAAATTTTATATTATAACTAGTATCTTTTCTTGCCTCAAGTTTTAAAAAGAACTAATTAAAACTATTTGGCAAAGCTTCCATGTATGGTTGAGCCGGCTCCAACCATAGAACACTCTTTCATAAGCATATGATTAAAGTTATAACATTTTTTCTTTTAATTATTTATCATTTTGATCGTGTGATTATGAAGGAAGGTTCCACCGTGGAGCATCTCCAACACATCCATTGTACTTATGTAATTATGCTTGTTTTAATACCAAAATATTAAATTTGTAAGGAAAGAAAAAGAACTAAAAACTATTTTAATATAATAATTGGGTAGATGAAGAGTCACAAGTATAAAAAATAGAAAATAAAAAGACATTTAGATGTATCAAAAGAATTTGCAGAAAAAACTAACAGTCAACAACGTTACTTACCAAAAAGATTAAAAATTTTTAGCAAAAGACATAAAAAGGTTAAAATATCAAAACAGTAAATCTTTTTTTCTACTAAGATATTTTAGTGTTTTCATACTTTCTAATAAAATTCTATTAAACCAAATTTTTGTCAAAGTTATATATTTTACAATCGGATGCGTGAGTTTGTTATAAGGATTTGGAGGGAGAGGAACAGTAAGTGAGATTATTATTATTTTTTTAAGAAGATGGTAATTGAGTTTAATTAAAATAGTTTGATTGCTCCTTAATTTAATTACATAAGGAAGGGGGTGTTATGAGGATAATGAAAGAGTGTTAATAGCATTACTCATATTATATGTTTAGGGATGGGTTGAGTTGGATTTTGTGAGTTAAGCCAACCCAAATTCATGACGGGCCATAAGAACCGGACCCAGTTTTTTAAAACCAGCCGAACAAAAGTGCAATTTGGTTTGGGTTGAGTTGGTTTATTTATTTGGGTTATTTATGTTCCTAACCTAGCACAGTAAAGAAAAAATTCAGTTATAGAAAATTTTATGATATTGTGATTAAAATTACAGTATTAATGTTGTCATAAAAATAATTTTTTTATATTACATATAGTATTAATAAATGAAAGATAAAACAAGTAAATTAATATAAAAAATAGTAAATTAGTGCTTTAAAATTGTAAAAGGACAAGCACATATAAAATAGCATAAGACTTGTAAATTAATACTAAACTTTCATTAAAAAAAAAAAGTTTATTCATTTAATTTAATTAAACAAAAAAAGTCACTCATCAAATACAAACAAAATAATTGTATTAAAAATAATTAGAAAAAAATCTATTGAACTGATTTAACCATAAGTTCTATATTCATTATAGGACAATCATAATTTCTTTTTCAGCCTCTGTCATATTATTGTTCTGTACATAGATTAATTAAGCACTATTTTTTTTTTTTATGTGGATCAAGCCAAAACAAAATAAAAAGATATTATAATATTAGTAGACATATATGATATATCAATAAAATTATATCAAATTTTGTGTTTTATATATACTTCATGAAGGATGCAATATCACCTAAACTTCCAAATAGCATTGAAAAACATAAAAAGTATGGTTTTTCAGAATATAATTTTGAAAATCTGTTTTATCTTTAATAAAATTTCAAATATATCATCACATATATTACATAAATATGAAACTATCATTATTCAATCTAGAAACAAAGTCGGCAAATATATAAGGTGATTATTATTATAATGAGTTCTTATTTTACATTTGCAAGTTTTTATTTTTTTTTAATAATTCTTATATTAATTTACATTAATATATCTTATATTTTATTTTATACTTAATGTTTATTTACAAGTTTAGTGTTACACTTACAGTTTTTATTTTATTTACCGATGATATACCATTACTATTTTTATCTTATTTTACTTATTTTACCTTTTATTTACATGTTTCTTTAACATAATTTATTTTTTATTTTACACTCAAGGTTGTTTTACAAGTTTTATAGTACATTTATAATTTTTTTGTTTTGTTTACTAATAATACACTAATTTACAATTTCTTTATTAATTTACTTATTTTATCTTCCATTATTCACAAGTCTTATGTTTTGTTTACTTAATTTATGTTTTATTTGAAACTTATTCTTGATTTACAAGTTTTACGTAATATTTGTAAGTTTTGTTTTGCTTATCATTAATATATCAATTTACAACTCTTATGTTAATTTACTTATTTTATCTTTCATTTACAAGTTTTATATTCCTTTCACATAATTTATATTTTTTTTTACATTTATGTGTTGATTAATAAGTTTTATATTAAATTTATATATTTTACGTTTTATTTACATAATTCATATCTAAATACAATATTGAGGCCGTGATTTTAATCGCGGTATCATAGAATGAACCTTCAAAATACATAGAAGTGGTAAAATTTCAGCATAGTAGGAGCAGATCAAATTCCAACAAACTAATTAAAGATTGTGTGGTAGCTTAATATTAAATTACTCAATTATTGCATTAGTTTTGGTAAATTAACATAATAAAAAGCTCTGAATATTTGTTAAAAAATTTCATTACAAAAGATCAACAATTTTCTAACGAAGGTAAGAACAAAACAACATAAAAGTAACAATTTGTTTGGGATGTGTGATCCTGATTATACTTATGCTGCGTTTACTTGTCAGTAATCGGAATGGATTGGAATTGAAATGGGCTGGAATGGGAATGAGAAATATGAATCATAATAAGTTGTTTACTTGACCTATAAGAATCGGAATCGAAATGGGCTGAAATCTCATTGATGTGTTTATTTTATCTTGGAATCGAAATCGGAATCGGAATGAGTTACAATGTAACAAATTACTAAAAAATACTTAATGAATATTGATATAATTATTATTTTATATTTTAAATATAGTGATTATTTATTCAAAAATTATTATTATTATTAATTATTGTGAATAATATATTAATATATTAATTAATTGTAATTTTTTAATTAATTATTTATAATGATATACTAATTAATTATTATAATAATATTAATTATTATTATAAAAATATATTAATTATTGTTATTATTTATTCAAAAACTATAATTATTAATATATTATTGTCAACAATATATTAATTAATAGTAATAATTATATTAATAATTATTATAATAGTATATTAAATAATTAATAATAATAATATATGAATTAATTAATAATAATAATAATAATTATTAAAATTATATATTAATTGATTAATTATAATTATTAATATATTATTATTAATAATATACTAATATAATATAATTAATAGTAATAATTATAATTAATTAATAATAATAAAAGTATATTAATTATTGTGATTATTTATAAAAATTATAACTATTAATAATTATTGTTAAAATATATTAATATATTAATTAACAGTAACAATTTATTAATTAATTAATTAATAATATTCTTAACCAATTATAATACTTGTATTAATAGTTATTATAGTATTATATTAATTAATTAATTAATAATATAATAATAATTATTTTGATTATTTATAAAAATAATTAATAATAATTATTGTTAATAATATTAATATATTAATTATTAGTAACAATTATATTAATTAATTATTAATATAATTATTATAGTAGTACATTAATTAATTAGTAATAATATATTAATTAATTTGATTATTTATCATTACTAATAATTATTGTTAATAATATATTAATATATAATTAATTAATTAATAATAATATATGAATTAATTATAATCATAATATATTAATTATTGAGATTATTTATTCAAAACTATAAATAATAATAATTATTTTTAATAATATATTAATAAATTAATTATTATTAACAATTATATTATTTAATTATTAATATAATTATTATAGTAGTATATTAATTAATTAATTAGTAATCATATATTACTTAATTTGATTATTTATCATTACTAATAATTATCGTTAATAATATATTAATATATTAATTAATTAATTAATTATAATATATGAATTAATTATAATTATAATATATTAATTATCGTGATTATTTATTCAAAAACTATAATTATTAATAATTATTGTTAATAATATATTAATTAATTAATTATAATAATATATTATTTAATTATAAATAAGGATAATATGAGTATTTTTAATTTTGGAGGAGGGTAAAATTGTCACTCCAAAGAATGGGAGATTCATTCCCACCTCTCCCTTGGGAATGAGTCTTCCATTCCTCATTCCCAAATTGTGGTGGATCCCACGATTAGATTCAGATTAGATTCTTGACTACATTTTGCGAAATAAGCATGTCGATTCCGATTAGGATTTCGATTGATTAAATTAAAATAAAGCAATTAAACTATTTTTCAAGAAATGAAAATCAAGAGAAAACTTTAAAAACTGAAGTTTTTATTTTTCCAAGACGACCTTAATTTTCTTGGGATATTAAATTAGACACTAAAGAAGTCAATGACAAAATATATGCATCGAGATGAACTTACTTTATTTATCAAAGAAATAAATTAATATAGTTTTCTTAAACTTTTTAACGAAAATAAAAACGGTCAGAATCAGACAGTTGAGATTTCGATCTCTGCTGTGCCAGACTAAGGAACATGGAACACAATAACCACTCCCATCCGCTGTACCGAACCCGTTCCGGCACCGCTATACCCAGACAATAATTTTAACTAGACTAGAAATGCCCCTGACATTCCATTTATTGCTCCGCCACATCACAAACACCCTCAGCTCTCCCGCAAGGGCATAATAGTAAGAGAAAAATTAACTGTTTTAACGGTTTCTCGATGCTGACCATTTCAAAGCAAAGTACAACCATCACTCTCTAATTTTAAGGCTCTCTTGCACTCACCAAAAGAGAATAATGATAATACACGCACATGAATAACAAAATAAGCTCTAACAGATCATCCCAAATAATTTAAAAAAAAAAAAGAAAAAGAAAAGAAAAACCAACCTAAAATTTAGCATTGCAACAAAATCCCACAAATAATATTCAGTGATAATTACATTTGTCTAAAGTTGCCTTTAGGCCTCAAGAATCCGGCTTAGCTAATGGCCTTGGCATGGCTTTGGCTTCTCCGGCCAATCTTTCTCTTTTCCATCACATTTCCGGTAACGTTTTCCATGTCCGAGTCCGAGGCTTTATTAAAGCTCAAGAGTTCATTTACAAATGCAAAAGCACTTGATTCTTGGATGCCAAGCACGGCGCCTTGCAGAGGAGGGGAAGAAGAATGGGGCGGAGTAGTGTGCTTCAAAGGCATTGTCACGGGTTTATTTATCGATAACATGGGATTATCCGGAAAGATTGATGCTGATGCATTGACAGAACTCACCGGTTTGCGTACATTTAGTGTTGCTAATAATTCTTTTTCGGGTAAGATACCCGAATTCAGTCGTTTAGGCGGTTTGAGGGCTATTTACTTGGACAAGAATCAATTCTCCGGTGAGATTCCACCGGGTTATTTCGATGAAATGGGTGCGCTGAGAAAGCTTTGGTTTTCGAATAACAAGTTTAGAGGGCGATTGCCTCCATCATTGTTTAAATTGCCTCATCTCAGTGAGTTACATCTCGAGAACAATCAGTTTAATGGGACAATTCCATCTTTTGATCAACCTACGTTGGTGCGATTAAACTTGTCAAGCAATAAATTGGAAGGGGAAATCCCGGCTAGCTTATTGAGATTCAATGCGAGCTCTTTTTCAGGAAATGCAGGGCTTTGCGGAAAGAATTTGGGTGTTGAATGCCGCGATGCGAAGGCTTCGGCAGCAAACAAAAACATTCATCCTCCCCCTCCTCATCCTGCCGCCGAAAAGGTTGAGGACTCCAAAAAGGTTATCGCGGCAGGAGTAGCACTAAGTGTGATGCTAGTTTCAATTGCAATTGTGGTTATGATAAGAATTAGGCGAAAGAGAAAGGCATTTAAAGTGCTAGAGAAGGAGAGTGTTCAGGCAGTGGAAGTCCGGGTTTCGGTGCCAAACAAAAGTAGGGATGTTGATGTGAGCAGAAAGGCTAGTTCAAGCCGGAGGGGGTCGTCCCATCATGGAAAGAACAGTGGGGTTGGGGAACTAGTTCTGGTGAATGGCCAAAAGGGTGTTTTTGGGTTGCCTGATTTGATGAAGGCAGCAGCCGAAGTGCTTGGAAACGGGGGTTTGGGATCTTCGTATAAGGCTATGATGGCTGATGGGGTAACCGTGGTGGTAAAGAGAATGAAGGAGTCCAATGCAATGGCAAGAGACGCGTTTGACACGGAGGTTAGAAGATTCGGAAGGCTAAGGCACAGTAATGTTTTAGCACCATTAGCGTATCATTACAGGACAGACGAGAAACTTTTGGTTTACGAATACATTCCCGGAGGCAGCTTGCTCTATCTATTGCATGGTAAGAAAGTTCCCTTGCTTGTTAAGTTCCATCAAAATTTTAAGTCGTTTTCATTAACGACCGAAATGTTTTGATTTCTGTAGGTGATCGAGGGCCGTCACACGATGAACTCACCTGGCCTGCCAGATTAAAGATTGTTCAAGGAATTGCCAGAGGGATAGGCTATCTGCATACAGAACTTGCTCACCTAGACTTGCCTCATGGCAATCTCAAATCAAGCAACATCCTTATTAGTCCTGAGAATGAGTCATTGATCTCAGAATTTGGATTCTGTACAATGATTAACAGTGCCAATCTGGCACAAGCATTATTTGCGTATAAGGCCCCCGAGGCTATTCAATCCGGGAAGGTGACACCAAAATGTGACGTATACTGTTTAGGAATAATAATTCTTGAAATCCTGACAGGAAAATTTCCTTCCCAATATCTTAGCAACGGTAATGGTGGGATCGATGTAGTCGAATGGGTAGCATCAGCTTTTTCGGAAGGAAGAGTGACAGATTTGCTTGATCCTGAGATTGCAGGCTCAACAAATTCACTAGGTGAGATGGAACAACTACTCGAAATCGGCAGAGCCTGCACTCAAAGTGATCCTGAGCAGCGATTAGAAATGAGAGAAGCCGTTAGACGCATAGTAGAGATACAACAATCAGATGGAAACATGGACGCTAGAACATCGCATATTTTGCCAACACTTAATCATGGCTGTGCAAAGAGTCAGGAATCCGGGAAAAGCCATGAATCGGTATTAGACAACTTCGATAACAGGATATCAGGGCGTTAAATTGAGAAGATGATGGCGATGATTTTTTTTTTTTTGGGGTTTTTTCACATTTAATTTCTCCGTTATCCTAACCTGACTAATGAAATGCGCCGTTTCGGAGAAATTACAAAGTTTAAAGTTGCATTGAGGCTAATGTATGTTACAAGTTTTGCACGAGGCAAGGACAGGGAGATGAATTCAGAGAACAAATATGTATAAAATGTTGTTGTAGCGGATTGATTTTCTTTTTCAAACTTCAAATAGGGTGGCAATATTAATTACTCTTTTTAAGAATGTGTTGCAAATGGTTTCTGTCGTGAAGATGCTTCCCAAACAAAGAAAATAACCAGCAATTGAGCAGCTGGTAAACTAAAATAGATCTTGCAAGTGTGGGAATTTATGCATATTTGAAGTTAAGGGAAGACAATATTTAAATCTCAGTTAACTGTAGAGGCAAATGAGAATTAAAGAAAGCTCTCAGATTTTGAAACTTGCAAGTTCCAACTCATTGACAGATTTAAAACGTTATGTTAGGTCAACATGTATGTACGTTCATAGCTCACTACAGCTGGAGATTTCATTGGATGAATATATAAATGGCTTAAATTTGATCATATTCTAATCTGGCATACTACAATGAACCACCATTGACATGCAAGTCCTCTAAAATACAAAACTGCAGACTTTTTCAAATAATTTATGTTCCATTTTAAAATTCTCCCGGAATCCAATACTTTCACATTGAACCAGGACCTTGAGCCCCGTGTAAAAACGTTTTAATTGTACGTGTGCATATCGAAATTGTTTTCAAATGTTTAAATTAAAATTACCTTCTTAAGCATTGAAGCTAATCTCTAATGGGTCATATCGAGTTGTGTGGTGTCATGTTAATAACATTAACTAGTGCTGTATTCTGAGTTTAATTATTTGATGATGCAAATAGAAGGCATCAGATTCATCAATTTGACAACCATGCAACATTTATAGAACCAAAAACGCAGCATGAAGAAAGGCCAAAATTCATCAAATTTTCTCTTTCTAAATCGCACTTGCACCACTCGTGCAACTCCTATTTTAAAAATAATTTTTTTTTTTTTCTAGATTGTAGTAAATTAATCATAAATCACCACTCAAAGATCCCCGAAAATCTCAAAACCCATAAAAGAAAGGAATTCTGTACTGTACAACCTCAAAATTTTCATTTGATTTACAGCTTTAATTATTGAAACCCCTCAATCATTTTCAAAATTTAATCAATATGATAATGCATAATTATTCTCCCTAGCATGCGTGCACGTGCATGCCCCCCTGATTTAGCAGAAGGTTAGTTGACTTCATTAATGGATCAATTACTCATCCTAACAATTTAATTTTGTTTTTGTATGTCGCCGAGGCAGCAGAGGTAAACTGGAATATATGCTAATTATTCGTTAATCAAAAAAGCACATTAAGCTGTTGCTTGGCTGTTCTTTGTTTGCATAAAAAGCAATGCATTTGTCTCTTCTTTATATTCATTTTCTTGATATATTATCATTTCCCTTAAACTTTCGTCTGACCCCATCTAGTCATCTACTCGTTTTGTTTGCTTTTCAAGCTAAACCCAACAGATAATTCTCCAAATCTACTTCAAAACATTTAAAAAGAAAAAAATCCTTTTTATTCGTGTACAAAAAATTATCAGATTGGTTTAATTCAGAATCATTTCAAAAAAAAATCTGAAGGGAACCAAAAATGTCCGTCCCTGATCAGCTAATCCCGACCATAATCTTGATGGAGCTAAGCCAACCAATTCCCCAATACTTTCAGTTAATCACTCAAATTCAATCAGCATAAACAGGACCAGCTAAGGACTTGCCTGGGCCAATTATAGTAACTACAGCGCATTATTGATGCCAGTCAGTATGGGCCAAGAAAATTTGGGCTATCGCTGAAATCTATGTACCCCAATAATTGGGGGAGATTAAACCAGAAAATTCAAAGAAGTAACGGAAAACAAAAAAAGGGGAAATCCTTTACATCACCCGAAGCTTTGTTCGCAGCTTCCACCAAAATTTTACCAGAATATACCACAACAGATACCCCCCCACTGTAACGTAATGAGATAATTGAGAGAGTTTCCATACCAGTCAAAAATGTTGCATTTTCGTCCCTTTCCTCCCTTCTCTTCCACATGAAACAGTTTTCAAGTTTTAACTCCAGTCTCGAATCTTTTGTCAAAATTTCCGCATACTGACAAAATTATTTCCAGAGACTGCAGCTGCCGTACTAGACTAGAGACCAAGGCCAGAGCCACCTCATCAAAAGAATAAACTCCAAAAAAAGCAGAAATTAAAAATTAATGAATTAAATCAATCATCAAAGTATCTCACTCTAAAAATTTCTCCTTTCTTCATCAAAGATCCCACCGCCTTTTCCAGATTTTATTCATTCTTTAGCCTTTCTGTGTTGATCCAAGATTACCCTTTACTCTAAACCAGCTGAAAAGGATTTTCCCCCCCCTTCACACCAACAGGCAACAGCTTCTAAGGAATTAGAAAGATCACCTTTTTGGTTGTGTTCCTTTTTTTTTTTTGTTTATATATATAAATTTAAAGCTATGGAGCCACCAGAAAATTATATTCTTGAAAGGAGCTTTGAATCAGCAGAGAAGATAATACTCCGGTGGGACTCAACAGCATCAGAGGAAGCAAGAGAGAAGATGATCTTTGAAGGTGACCGATGTGAGGTGGATCGATATTTGCAAGCTGTTGATGAAATCCAACGCTCAATTTCGTCTACAAGCATCTCTGGTGACAGCCAGTCAAAAGTCAACTCTGCTATCCAGATCGCCATGGCGAGGCTTGAGGATGAGTTCAGGAACATTCTGCTGGCTCACATTCATGCTTTTGATGTTGACTCGCTTGCAGCCGATCCCGGTTCATCTTCTTGCTCAAGAACTGAAAGCGGCGGTGATCACTTTGAAGATGATGATGAGGACCATCAGCAGCTGGGACAAGAGCAAGAAAAAGACCATCATGACTCAACAACTAGTAGTACCACTTATGATGTTTTGAAACACAGTGAATCCAACACTAGTGTTAGTTCTAGTTATAGGTCAACTAGTTGTATTCGAGAGATCGAGTTGATACCCGAAGAGACCATTGAGGATCTTAAGAATATAGCTCAGAGGATGATTGCTGCTGGGTGTTTGAGAGAGTGTACTCAGGTTTATGGAAGCGTGAGGAAGTCAGCAATTGACGCAAGTTTTAAGAGACTTGGTGTTGAGAAGTTGAGTATTGGGGATATTCAAAGGCTTGAGTGGGATGCACTTGAGACTAAGATTAGGAGATGGATTAGAGCTGCGAAAGTTTGTGTGAGGATCTTGTTTGCAAGTGAGAAGAGATTGTGTGAGCAAATCTTTGATGGGGTTGGTACAGCTATTGATGATGCTTGTTTTATGGAGACTGTTAAAGGGCCAGCTATTCAGTTGTTTAATTTTGCTGAGGCAATTAGTATTAGCAGGAGATCACCTGAGAAGCTGTTTAAGATTTTGGATTTACATGATGCCTTGGTGGAGTTGATGCCTGATATTGAGATTGTTTTTGATTCGAAATCGTCTGACTCGATCCGAGTACAGGCTGCGGAGATTCTATCAAGATTGGCTGAAGCTGCAAGAGGGATTTTATCTGAGTTTGAGAATGCTGTTTTGAAGGAGCCATCAAAGGTTCCAGTGCCTGGAGGCACAATTCATCCATTGACTAGGTATGTGATGAATTATATCAGTTTGATTTCTGATTACAAACAGACATTGATTGAGCTTATAATGTCAAAACCATCAACTGGGTCTAGATATTCGGGTGATCCATCAACTCCAGATATGGATTTTGCTGAATTAGAAGGGAAAACACCATTAGCCCTTCATTTGGTATGGATAATTGTAATTTTGCAATTCAATTTGGATGGAAAGTCCAAGCACTACAAAGATGCATCTTTAGTACATTTGTTTATGATGAACAATGTTCACTATATTGTTCAAAAAGTGAAAAGTTCACCAGAATTGAGAGAAATGATTGGTGATGATTATTTGCGGAAAATGACTGGGAAATTTAGGCAGGCTGCGACTAATTACCAGAGAGCAACTTGGGTGAAGGTGTTGAATTGCTTGAGAGATGAGGGGTTGCATGTAAGTGGGGGGTTTTCTTCTGGGGTGTCAAAAAGTGCTTTGAGAGAGAGATTTAAGTCCTTCAATGCAATGTTTGAGGAGGTTCATAGGACTCAAGCGACATGGTTGATACCAGATTCTCAGCTTAGGGAGGAGCTAAGGATATCCATATCAGAGAAGTTGATTCCAGCTTACAGGTCATTTCTTGGGAGGTTCAGGAGCCATATAGAGAGTGGAAAACATCCAGAGAATTACATCAAGTACTCGGTTGAGGATTTGGAGACCTCAGTCTTGGATTTCTTCGAGGGTTACCCTCTATCCCAGCACCTGAGGAGGAGATCTCAGTGAAAGTATTAAGTGAGTTTTGCCAAATTAGAAACTAGGACACATTCTTTAAATTTTTTATGGGGTGTTTGGGTGATGCAGTGCTGGTTAATCTGGGTACCATGTGCTTTTCAACTGCTTCAAGCATCACTGGCTTAATTTCCATGAATAATTTGTAGATCTCCAGATAGCCAGGTGCCTCCGCCCAAATTCTTCTGCATTGTAAGCACTATGATTGTTTTTGTTACCACATTTTAGATTTTTGTTCCATTTGTTCATATGGTTATTTGTTGAATTTGGAAGTGTGTACTCTATATTTTACATACTATCTATGATATCAGGAACAGTATTTCTTTTCTTTGAAATGCCCATATATTTTGACTAGTTATGTTTATTGCTTTGATCAAGTGTATATGGAAAATGGAATTTATTATTTAGCTTCGATATGGACAAAGCATAAGTATAGATGTTGTAATGAAATAACTTTTTTTTTTTTTTGGCCCTTTTGAAAGGGTTTTTATTAATAACTTGATGATGGGTTAAGCAAGAATGATGTCTGCTTTCTAAGAGTTCTAACATAATATAAAAATTTATTTGAATACAAATTTTTCTTTCAGATTTCTTTCTCTTAAAGATCTGTAGCAGTTTCTTCATCGAGATATGATGTTTGTGAATGTACATATTGTCGCAAGATTCAAAGAAGAGTAGGCAATTCAAAACAGGATTTGGTTTCTGAGTATCCTCTGTCAGCTTACAGAATCAAGAATATGGATAATCCTGATGAAACTTAATAGTTAGATCCTGATAAAACTTAAAAATTAGGATAACCAACTCTATCGTCCAAGTAAGAGTATGTAGTTGGAAAATGCTGTATACTCTAGTTTCAATTCTAATGTGAGTAGTTATGTGTATTCTTTGATTGATTCTGCTAACAGATTTGTGCTCAGAGCAGAAACCCAGTTATCTGGACAGACAGATATTTCACTAGCAGGGATTCTACCTAGTACTTAATCTTGAGTAGATTTTCAAGTTTCTAAAAATCGTCAATTGCATTCATAGCATTATTGGATCAATTCCCTGTTGTTTGTGACGAGATGTTTGGGGGCTTTACCTTTCTATCTTGTTGGCTATTTCTTAAATGAATGAATGCATATTGCTGATGGGAAATACATGTTGTTGATGGGATTACCAGCCTGCCTTGATTAGTCTTTAGGCAAAAGACGCAACCTTTAAGCCTAGCCAACTTGCTTGAGTGGTAATCCCAATTGTGGGAACAGTCAACTCTACGATTGTGGTCAATGAAATAGCTGGAATCTGGAGAGCCAAATGATTTTTCAGTCTACCTTCTTTTGTTGGTTGTGTATGCGAAATGCAAAAAGAGTCAAAAGCCATAAGACCAATTGGTTTTCCTTTTGCTTATTGGCCAACAGCATTGAATTTTTAGAATCACTGCTTACAGTACTACTGGATGAAAAACATGTGGATGCCGCAAGTTCCATATTAAATGCTTTGATCACTCTCTTAACCACGAACAATATTGAATGGTGGATAACTTTCATCAAAATGTTGGTCATATTTCCAGCACCTTGTCAATCCAATGAAGTGAATGAACAAATAAGAATGATGTGTTTGAAGAAAATTAACTAACTCACAGGGTCAGTGGGGGGTAAAATTAATTATCCAGTGACGTTTTATCCAAAGATCTTTGCTTTTCATCAACATCAAAAGACCCTTTCTGTAGAGAAAGAAGACAACAGCAGATAACAATCTATATTTGTATTGAAAAAAGAAAACAAATGTTTGTTCCAAAAAAAAAAGTAACAGCTACAGGTGAAAATTAAATAGAAGTACAAACAAATTGACTTTATAAGGGGGTGAAGAAAAGAAAGACGAGTGGACTTTAGCTTCTCATGATCTCTACCCTGGGTTTCAATTCTAAGTGCAGATTCTGAAGACAGGCGGTGGGTTTGCTACAATTTCAAGGCCGAACAGTTCAGAGAATCAAATGATTCAAGCTGCATTAAAAACCATGGCTGCAATTTACTTTACTCTCTTTTATCTTCTTCCAGATCACCATTTAACGCTCCATTGTTGCTTTGCACTGGTCTAGGTTCGGACACGCTTCTTACATCCTTTGAAGCCATTGGGGATGGTTTTATGAGTGTCAATGAAGTTTCATCCTTGTCAAACTCTTCATTTGCGTCTTCAGAATAAGCATACCTGTTGAAGAGTCAAAATATTGAACACTGATAATTAAGAGCTCAATGAGTTCAGAAAATTAGAAGTACATTCTGTGAAGCATGAACCCTCTGAATATATATTTCAAGAGCAACTACAGTTCATATGAGTGACATCAAAAGACTTAGTGCACTCCTTTTGTCATCTTGATTTTATACTGAAAATAGCCAACAAGGCTACCAATCCTATTTGTCACCTCACCATCAAATACCCAGCTACCACACACTTCAGTCTAATAGACAACTGAATGCATTCATCATTCCACCAGCAGCTAGATATTATCTTTCTATGCACAGTGATTTCTTATGTCAGCTAGCAGGGCTATGCCTTATTTCAGTTATTACAGGATGCATAGAAGAGTGCATTTCCGAAGAAACTCCAGAAAAAATATAAACAATTGATGCAACTGTATAAAATGGAAAAGGGAAAAGGAGAATAGAGGAAACAAAGAATTGGGGTAAGAGTCTGGCCTCGTACCGCATTGAGTTCTGAGAAGGTGCCCAAAGAGCGCAGATAACACATAAGAGAGAGAATGACAGTACTTGCCAAAAAGCAGGGATGATCCAAGCATTCTGCCACTTCTCATTGTAAATATCATTTGACTTGAAATAGAGCTGCAATTAGAAAGTATAAAATTTGTATGAAGTAACAACTCGATGTGAATTACAGAGCAGGCAAGAATAGGATAGATCTAAATTGGTCTACTTCACATTCTTTATAGCTATTTTTGCCAAAACTTGAAAAGCTAATAATTACATAAAATGTAGCTACATCTTTCATTTTCATTTGCCCATAACCAAATGGTTGTGCCCAGTTCATGTGTTTACCGGAATTTTTAGTTAAACTTAGAAGCCTACTGATAAAAAGCGAAATGACGGGAGATAAATTAGCCTTGAAATTTGCAGTAACATGATCAGTATTTGATCCATATTACCTCATAGCATATCCAACCAACAGACACAATAACAGCTACTGCCAAAGCATTTGTGAACTTCCGGTAAATATCCAGCTTAATCATCATCCTCCTAGCCTGTCACATCATATCAGCAGTTGAGTGAAACACCTAACTTTATCCGTCAAAACAACAACAAAATGAATGAGGTAGCTGAAGTACACATCCTGGAGAATGCAGCTAGTACCTGGAGTTTATTTAAAGTTGAAGAGAGTGAGGTAAAAATCCACAAAATGAAGAAAGCATCCAAGATGGCCACAGGAAGAACCAGAAACAATCTGGCCTTTCCTGAAAGGTCGCTGACCGCACCAACATTCTCTACCAATTCTAGCACTTCAGATGCCAAAAAGAAGGTCCCCCCAAGCATGATCACCTTTGACGTAAGACCACCTAAGGAGGGTCTCACAACACCATAGCCCATGGCAACCATCAGGATGATAACACGTGCAACTGTACGTTTAACAGTACCAAAGGTGACTGCCCAAGCAGTGATTCCCATTGGCCTAACTCCAGTCTCATTGAATTCAGCATACTCAAAATACCAAAGAGCCATCTCAAACATGCCTAGTGTTATCACCAATGTTATGCAGTTCTGCAGATGAAGAACTTCTCTCCAAAATCTTGCATACTGTGAGAACCAGAATAACCCAAGTATCACAAAGGCAAGGGACATAAACCCATAGAAATTCATCAGTGGTGCCATTCTACCAGGCAAATAGCCGGTAGGATTTTTCCAAATACTTTTGCCCTCTACAACAAAGTCTTTCAGATTCAAATCACAGTGAATGAAGTACAAGTTATACATCCCTGTTTTAGTGATTTGTATTGAATTTGACGGCAATGTTGCCTCTACCTCATCTACTTCAAATTTGATGCCAAACACCTGAGGCCAGCTTGGATCCTTTGTGGAAGGCCGGTGGATGACTTCTCCTTGTGTACAAACACCCAACTTTGAGAGATCTGCTGTGCAACAGACAGCCCTTTGACCTCCATAGGCTGAACCCCCAATTGTCTCTCTATCTTCAACCTCAAAAACAAGGGCTTGGATCAACCCTGAACTGAAATTGGAATTGTCGATGGATCTTCGAAATGTGATCTTCTCGAAACTGGTTTGAGATTACCACATAAGAAGAGAGTCAATAAGATCAAATCATGTTCAGTGTTAACTACTGAATAAATAACAAAATATGAAAAAGTTAAACAGATAAAACAAAGAGATAGCAATTCCAAACCCAATCAACAGCTTTGAACCAGAAGTCAGATGCAGCACTCATAGCTTACATTATATAGTTGAGCTGCTAAGATTATGAAAAAAAAGAAAAAAAAAAACTCACATTCCACTAATTTTGACTAACCCAGATATAGCACTCAGACTTCATCAATGCAAAAGGGATTTTCAATTACGCTTATTAGAGGTGTACAGAAAATGCATATCTAGTTCTCTAATTCATATTTATACACTCGAATTACAAAAAACAAAAAAAAAAAAATGAATGAGCTAATAAGTGTCTCTATGTGCATTTAAATGGCATTATTGTCATAACAGATACTTACATCGAAACTAGACGACAATCAATTTGAACAAAAATTCAATGATTTACTCTCTATGCAGTCAATCATTTCCTCCTTTTGCAATTCCCCAGTCTTATCAAACGCTTTCAGCTCACAACCAAATGACCATCAATAAACCCACCCAAAAAAACTTTGTTAACAAAAAAAAAAAAAAAAAAAAATCAACAACAAAAATCACAATTGCTTCCGCTAAAAGCCCCATTAAATATACTCAGAAATCAAGATTCATATGAAAAAGAGCCTGAAACTTAATTTACCGAATGTAAGAATCTCCGTTGTTAGCAGCAGTCTCATTGACATTAGCATCAGAGAAAGAAGAGTAAATCCCTTCACTGCCGCCATGCACAACAAAAGCATTCCCTTTGCTGACAAATTTATCTCCTTTATACTCGTGCACTGAGGCTTCACTTACGCACACCAACATTAAGCCCAAAGATAACAAGAAGAAGACAACCACTGATTGATTCATCTTCACAGGCATTGTGGTCACCAAGTGAGAGAGTTTATGACTGTGGGTACGTGTCTGTTTTGCTGGATCTGCTCTGCTCAGCAGCTAATGTGAACAAACTGTGAGAGGAAGAGACAGGCGAGGGTGAAATCTTGGGTTTGAGTGTTTTGGTCAGAGAGTGAGAGCATGTGCGAGCGAAGAAGCTCGTATATTGGTTAATTTTCAAAATTAGCCTTTTAATTTGCCAATCCAACAAATAGATCCATGATCTACTTCTTGTCTCTTTTTTCCCTCTTTTTTTTTTTTTTTTTTTTTGAGGAAAAAAATGTTTGGATGTGACGAAAATTCTCATGATCTCTTCTATTAAATACGAATCTTTATTTTTTTTATTATCATTCGGGCTCATTTTATTATGTATATAAATTACATTCACAATTAATTAGAATATGTTAAAAAATACCATTAATTATTTTAAACTCATTGATTCCTCCACTAGAAATAAACAATATAAGCGTGATATTATCATTTTAGTAGGGGGTGACAACTGAATTATTTAGGTTTGAAAATTGGTGGAAGATCACTTTTAATTTGAGGCGAGGTTCTAAAAAATGAATCAAGATTTTAAAAACAAAAAATACAAAGAAAATTAAGGAAATGACATTTGCCCGCTACTAAATTTATTATGATCATAGTCTTGTCGGCCTTAACAAACTGGGCTAGAGATTCGGGAAAAATGATTTGAAATAGCGAATGACATAAAGTTATTTGCTAGTTTCAATTATTGTTTCAAGCGGCATAAAATTAAAAGCATGCAACTTATTATTATTATTTGTTAATAGAACTAGATGACAGACCCTCGCACAGGTATGGATTTGAGATGAATGGGTAAGTTTATGAACTTGTTTACTATTTTTTCAAGTTATAGGTACTGTTTGGTAATTTTCGTTTAATTTAATATTAACGGCACGAGAAATACGTACGGTCGTGGCGTGGGCCACGGTGTGCGGTGTGCGCGCACGCAGCAAGAGAAAACTAACAGCTGTAACAACAACTGCACGGGACGCGCGTAGATGTAATCATGTAACAAGCGATTAAAGATGATTTGGCGAAATGGGGAAACAGCGGAAACAGAAAAGGCCAATGGCGCCGCTTGTGGTTGGTGGTATATTACAGGCCAGGGCCCAAGGCCCAGTTCTATGGCATGCTGGGCTGCATTGCAGACAGCCCATGTGGTTCGAGTACAAAGCACAAAATTTAAGATGAAAGATTGCAAATCTGATGCTAGAAATTTCAAATTAGGTGTCTTGCATCAACATCCCATAGTTTCCACGAAACCTTTCAAAATGTTTTATATTGTACACTTTTCATTTGTGATTTTTTTCTTTCCAGATTACATAAGTAAGGTTCACAAGCACTTGATCAAAAGATGTTTGTTAATAAGTTTTCGGATGATCGATTATGAGAAAGCAAATGCTTTTAAGATTGTATTAGCTGGGAATTGATGTCATCTCGTGAATGTTTTCACTGCCTTCACTGGATAAAATTCTTAGGATTCAAAAAAAAGCGGACAAAGCGAACCTAATCTTCAGGGTATAAAGCGATGAAACCAGTACCAACTGCAAATTGCAAATCATACGTAGTACAAACATTCTTGACTAATAATATTACAAAGATTTCCCAGGGAGCATCCAATGCTAATCAATTCTCCTGTACCACCAACCACTTAATATTTTGCGAAACATTGGGTGCACAACACATGCTAGTCCAGATCCAGAAACTCCATTCTTTTCCGCATTGAACCTTTAAGATCTGATGCCTCCCTCTCTGCTTTCTGAGCCTGAAGAAGTTACAATGCCGGCAGTTAACAGTAAGTATATGTCAAGACAATAAAGTTAAAAGGTACACGCCATCTCTTTGACGTTATTGGATTATATTATGTAAACTGCTTAGAATTATTGATCTTCTGCAAGCTAACAGTTTAAAATCGAAGACTAACAAATATGAATACAAGTCTTTGTTGTGTGTGACTCTTTAGTAGTGGGTTTTATTAGTACAAGAGATTTGGGGTTCAAATCCATTCACATCAGAGTATTTAAAGGGTCTGGTTTTCATTAATGCAAACATCAGTGTGAATTCACAAAATCACACTGCATAGAGCCACATCCCACTGCATAATCCTGTGGAGTCACCATGTCACAAGCTCGTGTCTATGTCAAATGTCACACAATTGGCCGTTAAAAAATGCAATCAATCGAACTGCCATTTAAAATTATCAAAATATGTTCATTATGTGAAGCAAGAAGAATTGATGGGTTATTGACCGACCCATTATCTCATATCTCATGGTCAATAGACAACACCGCTTATCCAATGAAAGAAACAATAATTTAAAAAAAAAAAAAAGAAAGAAAAAAGGGCACTTACTCTTTTAATTTCAGCAACTGAAACATGGGTCAGATGTGGAGGAAGCTCATCCCTCTCCAAGTCCTAAAAAGACACAAGCAAATCTTAAGAGGTTACAAGGGAGTGCGTATCCAAGAAAATATTCATAGTGATTGGGCAAACCAATTAAAAGTCATACCAGCTCACCAATTAAAACAACATTCTCCCCACGAATTACATACAGGCCTAAAGGAATGTCACAATAAAGGTCACCAACAATAACTCTCTCACATGCACCCTCAAGGACAGCATTGGCTGTATAGGACAAAGATAAAAATGTCAAACACTCTTGAGGGAATATTAGTTTGCAAAATCCTTAAAAAAAAAAAAAGAAATGTATTAGTGAAAGGAAAGAGAAAAATTGTACCAAATTGATCAAAGGAACAAAGTGTCCCCATGAGCTTTCGCCCATCGCGAAGCAGTACAAGCAATTTCTCTGCCGAATAACAAGTGTCAGAAAGAAAACAAAGTGCTCCAACCCACAATCGGAGAGTACAGCGAGATACAAGAGCTACACAACTAGCAATGACCAACAAAATAAACACAATACACAGTTCAATACATTTATGTACTGATAACCTTGGAAAGAATGAAGACTAAACTGTGTACACGGTAAGAATACTATTAACATCAATGCATAGCACTATCACTTATTACAGAATAAGTAAACAAAATTGAAACTGGGAAAAAGTACTGTACTTTGCTTCTTTTCCCTCCTCACTCGTAGGTGCATAATTGAAAAGTTCAACACCAAATTATGGAATGTTTGTAAAGGATTATAGATCAAAAACCAGAATTTTCAAGCACAAGCAATCTATAAGCACACACAAACATATGTCCATATAAAAGTGATGGGAAGCAAGAACCTAAACAACACGATTGAAACAAAGCTACATGATATACTATACATAAAAACCAATAATTCCATAACCCAATTGCATAACGGACATGTATAATCACTCGAAGTTGAGACCTTGTTAGCAATTTAAATTTATTTGAACACGCATAAGAGAAAATCAGAGCTTACTGTCTAAATAACTGGCAAGAGAAGTAGAGAGGTAGACATCATCTGGCCCTGCCCAAGACATTGATTTCTTTTATGAGCTCTAACTTTATTTTCGGTATCTCAAAAACAACCGAAAATCTTCCAAAGCACCAAATCAAAAATTGCATTGGCTGCTCAAAATTCTCTCTTTTTTCCTACCACCACTACACTTACTACTCCTTTCTATATTCAATCAAAAAAATTCCCAATTTTTCTTCCTTTTTTTTTTTTGAAACGCCCCAATATAAGAACTCAAATGATAATTAGCACAGACCCGAAAAATTACCACTTTATATTAGAAAAAGATCAGAACCCCAATTATTTGACAACGTAAAAAATAATAACTTTAACTAGAAATCTTCGAATTTGCTACAACTTGATCGAACCCAAAACAAGAATTCCAAATTATAACAAACGTTGATAGCTAAATACTCGAAGGAAGCCTATTTCATCAAGAAATTCTCCAAATTGAAGGAACACAAAACCCTAGAATCCGATTTTTTAAAAAAAATTAAATCAAATTTTGTAGTCTCTTCCGGATTGAAGGACCAAAGAGCAGAAGAATATAAAACTTAGATCCAATCGGAACCGGAAGAGAGAGGAAACAAGGGAGGGATTGAAAACCGAGACGAGTGGGTGATGTGAGGGCAGGCGAGAGACAGTGAGGGAAAATCATCTAGGGGTAAAGTGGGGATTCGGCGGGATTCTTTTTTTGCAAGTATTTTGAGCTTTGTTAGGGAATTGGATTAGGGTGTGATCAAAAGTGTTTATTATTTCGAGCAATAATTAAGATACACATTAAATGATATTATTTTTATCATGTAAATTAATTTAAATACGCTGGCTTATTAAATAATAAATCATGTCAGCAGCTCAATCAACCTATTGTGGCTGCTTCTGCTTGCTTGCTTGCTAAGAGTTGGATGTAAATTGTGCGTGTAGAGTGATCATTGAACAGGATTGGATAGATTATTGAACAAGATTTTTATTATCTATCGACTTTTTTTATTTTTATTTTTTATTTTTGACGTCAATCATTCATTTCAGTCCCTGATAATAATGCTTACGCACAGCATCACTAGCAAAACATCTTCACAATTTGATGAAGTCCAATCCGCAAGTGTATAAACTTTATTAACCTGAAACTATTCTCACAAGGACTGTAGCTTAGCAAAAAAGTATACAAATTAAACGACAGGATTTTGTTTCCTTAAAAAAAAGAGAGAGAGATTATCTATTTATCTCGAGACAATTAATGTCCAGCAATATAATAATTTGGCGACATTTCAGAACATGAGTTGCACTGTGTGTATCATTCACAGATACAACCATGAAAAAAAAAAAAAAAAAAAAGCACCGTCGGCAAAATAGAACTTCAGTAGCAGATTGATTTACAGCATAATCCCAGCAATGTATCTGCAAAGACAACAACATTATATCATTGTGTAAGACTGTAAGTTACTGAAATTAATTAAATGACAAAAATATATCAGAACGTGAGATTAACAATTACCCATTTTGTAAGTGAAATGATGTTGGAAGAGATGAAAGGGGCAGATTTTATATCTCCAGAACAATATCTGCCATTGTACAATAACTTCATAAATTAATCTTCAGATTACTGAAACCACATATGCTAATAAAATTTAGTTAATGAAAATCGCTAAAACAGTGAACTTACATTCTGAATCTGTCTTCACCCACTTACATCCTTCTTTATTTTTCCCCTGTAATTTTTCCCTGTCATCTTCAGTTACCTTCTTATTATTAGACACTTGCATAGTGTCCTCTAAATATTTCTTCATTGATGGTGCTCTTGATGCATTCTGTGCATTCATTTTCTTGTGCAGCATTATCCTCAGGAACTGCATGATAATTCATCATAAAAGCGAAGATATGTGCAGTAGCTATACATATTCACAAAAGGTGGGTAGTGATTGGTTGAATTGGTAAAATCTCTTGGGTCGATACAAAAAGTTTGGAGTTGGAGTCCTACTCATTTAGAAAAATAAAAATTAAAAGTTTAGAGGACTGTTTACTTACTCTTTCCATTCTTGATTCTTGAAGCGTGTCTCTCAAACTTGGCTGAGGTGCAAATCCACTTCTGCAGACAAACATTTTCTTGAGAAGAAAAGAAATGGATTTTTTCCCAATGGCTTTCTTGCTACTATCAGCTCGAATGTCTTTGCATCTACCAAGTATAACACTAATCGTTCGATCAATATCTTCATCTTTAATGTCTTGATTATCATGATCTTTCTTATGATGGTCATCTGATATTTCATTGCAAATTGCATTGCTGATTCTCCTGTCAACTTCCAAGCTTGAAGGGCAATTGAGGAATCTATCCAACGGAAGGCTTGCGACTTCTTTTTCTTTATCCGAAATCGGTTTCCTCCTCAGGAGTTTAGTCAATTCTTTCTCAAATTTCCCAATTTCTTCGGGAGTGAAATCCTGTAAATCTATTGATGAAGATGCTTCTTCCTGGTCATCCTGAATATTTTGGATCTCTGAATCGTTGTTGTCTTTATTATTGTTTATTTCAGGATTGTTACCGAATGTTCCAATTGCTAGCAATCCATGAGGCCAGTCATTGAATTCTTCGCGTGGCTCTTGTTTCTTATTACGATCTAAAACACAAGTTAACACACACAAAAATGCACATATGAGTAATCAAAAAAGAAGTACATGATTCACTTCCTTATCATGAAACAAAATGAAAAGATCAAAAGAACCCACCATACCAAAGTACTGCTTTTGGCAAACAAATAATTAAATTGTTGAGACACGAGATAAAAGAGAATGCTTACAGGAAGCTGGAGCTGCATTTGGTTTTTTGCTGCTCTCTTGTTTGCCACTGAGCTTATTTTGCATCCATCCAAAGAGCTGCCATATCAAACAAATTATTAATCAAGAACTCTCATGAATTAAATGGCTAGATATATAATACATGCAAATTAACGATTGATCTCTCTCACTCACTAACACACAATCAAAAACATTTACCTTCATTTTGAGAGAAAGAATGAGATTCTTGGCTTCTTTTTGGGATCTTAATTAAATCGCTCGAAAGGAGCTTTTTGATGATAAATACCAGAAGGTGGTGGGAAAGTGCTTGGAAAAAGCAGGGTGATAAAAAGCAAAAGCTTAATATAGCCAATGAAAAGTGAAGCTTCGAAGTTATAAAACAAGGAAATGGATATCAGTCAGCATTGATGAATTTCATGGCCGTATTCTTAAGATTTTTCTTCAGAAAGAAAGCCGGTTCAAGTTCCCAAACACGGCCTTAGGCACGAACCCTAGCTAATTCCAGCACTTGTATGTGTCTTTGTGTATATACATATATACATTCAACTTCAATTTTATTCTTCTCTTTTATACAAGTACTACATCTATCCCAAATCCCACTAAACAAAAAGACATTCTTTTTATAATTTTATAATGTCCATAAAATAAACACATGGGGTGTGAGAATTATCCGGGGTTGATTTTCTGGAACGTCCATTGCCTCGTGACACTGTTAGATCTTTGAATCTAAATGCTGAATTCAAGACAAAATTAGCTAACAAAATCAATCTCTATACATATGCTATATCATATCGAATGGTTATAGAGGTGACACACATTGTTCCAAAGACAGCTTGGTCTCCACTTGTTATATAATATCTCCTTGTGCAACGTAGCTTTTTAATTTCTTGCTAGCTTGTTTTTACTATCTAGGTTCATCTTTTGTACTCTAGGATTTGCTTCAATCGTGCATTAGGTTAGGCACGTATGTGTTGCTGTTGAAGCTAATCAGATCAATTAGTGAAATCATTTAGATTGAAAAAAAGGATGTTTGAAACTCAAATCTTTGTTCATAGGGGTGAACAGGAGAAGGATTAATTTGATTACCATTAGGCTTAAAAGGAATTGTACGTGTAAAACTATATTTGGAGTATATATAATATATTACCCTTTTATTTTTTTGAATGTTATTTTAAGAGATAGAGAAAGCATCGAGAACAATACAAACACAAAAGTAGCAAAAATAAGACTAGGCAGCATGGAGCGGCAAATTAAAGAAATAAATTAGTTGGATGCATGGGGTCATAATGTATGTATTGGAGTACAGGAGGAGAGATATGGCAGAATATATCTTTTTTTTTTAACCGACCGAATCAGCTTCATCACCTGCCCCAAATTGTAGGCAGTAGGCCTGGCACCACTGTTCTTTAAGATCTGAATTAAAGAGCAACTCTTTACAAGCACATACGTACATCTAACATGTGTAAGAAAAATCGGAACAATAAATCCCACAATTTTAGTGATTAATTATCAATAACGACTATGAGTTAAGAAGTTTATGCGCCTAACTCATATTAAAAAATTAATTTATAAATTTATTTAGTCTAATTAAGATATCAGTAGATGTCTGATTATCTAGGGTTGACATTCGGACTGTGCCGCAATAGGATTATCTAGGAAAGTCTCAATCGATGTCTGATTGTAAATATCAGTAGAACTCTAATTGTAATATATCAGTATATAAAAAAAAAAATCAATAGAACTCTAATTATAATATATCAGTGTATAAAAAAAAAAATTGTGTTATTGATTAATTTTGATAACGTGCATCGGTACAATAGGATCTCAATTGAAGGTATAGAAGCGTACTGCATAAGTAAACTGAAACATTGCAAGAAATGTATTGGTCTTCTAGTCTCGTCTTAGATCATGGCAGTTGTACGTGTCGAGACAAAAATAGATCCCATCATCTTCTGTCGGTCCAACACGTGTCCCAAAGGGGTCGGGTTGACTTCCCAGCTCTTCGATGATGCATAAATTAACATATTAGTAATTAATTAACAAACCAATAATCACGAACTCGAAGTTGTTTAATATTCGTCTTAATAAGCCCCAAAGGTTCTATTTGTCTTGCTAATTTCAAGGTCTCCCTCTCCTCTATTTCTTAAGCAAAGCCATCACGGTTTACTTGGCTATTAAGTGCTCTCGTCACTCTCAGACTGCACCATTCAAATTTAATAATTAAATTCTCTTTAAATCTTAAGATTACGAATTACAGAAGATGATGATTAAAAATGGGTTTGGGTTATTGGACCACCGCGAACCAACGTGTGAGTGAGCTGCCAGCACTCCATGCATGCATAGTGTTGGAGGCTTCAATTATATGAGAATTTCGTACGCGTTATTTTATTATGTGGTTCCTAAAGTGTTACGCTGCTTAATCTCTGTGATTAAGAATGCATGCACGTCAATAACAGTACTGTTAGTGAATAATGAACTAAGATGTTCTTTGATACTCGTGTGTGTGTGTGTATCGAGTACGAAAATTAACCAACAATTTCCCTGTTCCCGGATGATCAAATGATAAACTTGTAAAGTCTACAATCTTAAATATTTTGAATTTTATTTGAACAAAACATTAAAAAATAATTATCGCACTAAAAATGGAAAAATTATTGTTTCTTACTAACAAAGAAATTAAATTGCATAATCTCAATCTAGTAATTTATTTTGACATAAAATTCAATAGTTGAATATTATCGTTAAGCCGAATCAACCTGAATTTCGTTTACATGAAAAGCAGAATCAAAATAATCATATGTTCTCAAGTCTCAACTGAAACTTTCGATACATGGGTGATTATTTATCTTCAAAATTAAGGATCGAATCTCTCGTTTCGTTATTAAAAGAAAAAAGAAGAAAATTGCCCAATTATATCTTACATATTAAATACCAAATGAGATTAGAAATATCTTATATCCAACAACGTCACAAAGTTCGTCATGGCAATGTACATGATAAATTTTTTTAACAATTTATTTATTAAAAAAAATCTCGAGATGCATGTGAAGAGAAATGAAATGTAATAAAAAGGGGAGTCAAGAATACACAAACTCACACCCACCAAGATGAAAAGAAAAGAAAAGAAAAGAAAAAGGCATGTGGGTTATCGCATCTACTAGATGTCTAGGGTTTGTGAATGAAGCTTAATATTGCATGGCCTACTATATTTGGAATGTGTTTCACTCTGGCCAAGGCCCATAAACTAAGCATTTGCGTGACGTGGAAGAAGATGGTGGCTACCATGGTTTTTGGGCTACCTGTTACTATTAGCTCGACTTTTATTGTATCTTCTTTAATTAGTTGGCTAGTAATTGATTATTAAAGGACGTTGTTTTGCATTAAGATTAAGCAAGTGTTTAGTACGCTTCATGAAACAAATTAGTTAATTACGTGTGTTAGTAATTAAGACTTACTTGTACGTAATGTTGTTGGTTGAGTTTTTACCTATTTATTTTAGGTTTTATTTTGAGATTGATGTGTTATAACTTTTAAGTTACAATTGTTGTAAAAAAAAAATTGTAACTATAAAATAAAATTTAATAGTGTTTATTAAATATAAATTTTAAATAATAATTCAAACAAAATTATTAAAGATATAATAAAGTTTTCATCATATAAATAAAAATAATATTAATATAACTTTTAAGATACAACAGTTAGTATTTACTAAATACTTTAGTACTGTAACTTTTAAATTACAGTTATCCAACCTCAATAGGACCTTGAGCTTTTGGGTAAAGTCATTTTTCTTTTATTTGATTTTTCCATGTACATATGGAAGCACCTTTTCCTATAATTTAATGATTTCAATTTGGTAAATGATAATAACAATACTTATCTTTAGAGATGACAATGGGCATCGCTCGCAACGGATTTGCCGTTACCAAATCCAAAACTACACACAATTTAAATTACCAAAACCACTCACAACCTGCAGCAGATTTTAATTTTTTAAGAAAACTCACCCACTGCGGGTTTTGACAATTATCAAACCCACAATGCTATCTGGCGATTTTTTTTGCAGGTTTGTACATTTTAAATTACAAATGTTTAGTATATAAATTTACAATAATAACCTCAAATTTCACATAATATACTCAAATTTAAATTTAATCAATGTAAATGAAAAATTAAAATTTTAACATCAATCCAACACAAATTCTCAAATTTAAGTGTAAAATGCACAAATCCGTTTTAAAAAAAACCACAAACTAGCATATAAAAATAACAATTACATTTCATATTATCATTCAACAAAAACTCCAAGAGAAGATCTTCATTTCATTCTCTAAGCCAATAATTTGACAACTGCTATTATTACAAAAAGGATGGTAATATTTATATCCCTCAAATTATGTAAACCCGCCTCTTTAAAAAAATAATTATAAAAAATTAACATTATTTTTAATAATTTAAAATAAAAAATTTGAAAAATTAATCAATTAAATCCTCATTAATTATTTAAACTTAGGTCACAAGAACATGTTTTGAATAATTTTGGTTTATTTTATATTATAAAGGTAAAAATAGTCAAATTAAAATTATGCTAAAATAATATAAGGGATTAACAATGGCCAAGAGCGATTAGGATCCTTTCGCATTCTTGAGCTTTTAAAAATCTTATTTTATATGTCATGTAGTAATAGTATATGGATAGATTTTAAGTTTTTTATATTTTAAATTTATTAACAACCAGTCAACACGTGAATTTTTACTCAAGAAAAGTTTAGATTAGAAGATGATCTTAATCTTAGGTAAGAGACCAATGTTAAAAAATTAAGAAATGGATCCAATTGATTAGTTGTTTAAATTTTTCTTTATTTAAATTATTTAAAAAATTTTAAAAATAATGTGAAATTTTCAATTAGGTTTACAAAAATTGTAGCCCACTCTTACAAAAATGGCCAGCATATCGTGTATAGATTCTCTAATTCCTCCCAAACTGATGTAAGGTTCATGGTTTTGATTTGCACCACTAACCCGTCTCTAAACTAACTGACAAAAATCTAAATTGTCACGTGCCTCGACATATAATCAGGGGCACCAAATTTCCATAATCACCTTTTGACCCTTGTTAAACAGTCGCGCTCACCTGCATTAAACTTGCAAGCCATTTTTATCAAAATGACGAGTCGTTTACAGCTAATGATACCACACGTCATGACGCCCAACATTAATTCTTCGCTTGAACAATTTTCTTTGAATAAAAGATTTTGCTACCGAAAGCATTAAAGGCAACATTTAGGAGAAATTTGATGCCTTTCTTCGGTCTGCCACTTTGATTTCAAAACCTTATAGAATTTAGCATCAAAATAAAATAATGCATTGAAGTTGGGTTTATAAATGCAGTATGAAAATATGGAGCTATGACTATGAAGCTTGTAAAAAAGCTAGCGAAAAAAATTATAATTTAACAATACATTAATCTATACCATATTACTTGCTATACAAAGATGCCAAAAATGTATCACCCATATGTTTCATTCCCATTTTGGGTAATGCTTAGAGAAGTTCTAAACCCTTAAATAAGGTAAGTAAAAGGAATGCTACATCCCAAAAATTGATATTCTAACAACTTGTAAAGCTTTGAGTTGAAATCTAGGGACATGCATTGAAAGCTGCGTATGGATGCAAAAACACTACATTGTGTATGCAAAAAATAGCTACATACATGAACAAATGCATGAATTTATGGAGTGTCAAATAACTATAATCCAGGTAAGTAAAAGATAATCTTAACAATAAACAACTCTTTTCAGAATATCAATCTTGCTAACCTGACATCACCCAATCAAACAGTCATAAGCAGATCACTAACTCCCGTGAAGATCATGATCTAAACTCTCAGTACTGTATCTTGCAATAAACGCTGCAAGTTGCATATAGGCAATAGCAGCATCTGGGTCTTCAAAGATGAGAGCTGATGCTGTTGAATGTCATTCAAGACAGAATTGGTGGAAATAAAACCATTTGCTATATCTCTATTGACTTGCATTGACACATAAGGTAGCATCATATATGAGAAATATATCAGGCTCAAAGTAGAGCTTACAGGTAATTTCCTTTGACCAAGAATAGTGTGTGTGCAACCAAAATTGATTTTTTGAAGACAGACAAATCAAAGAAAATGGAGATATGTTAGATGCGTAAAATCAGTCACGTGTTGTACGAGTGCTATAACTGAATCAATCTTCCAATTTTGTCCATTATAGAGTTGTGAGAGAAACTGGTGAAAGAAATTGTAGAAACCATGTAGCTTCTTAAGTGCTTAACAACTACAGTTCATCGTGTCTTGTAACCTCATCTGTCCAAAGGAAACACAACAAAATATGTTAGTATGATAATTTCAACCAACTGACAGGCATTGCAATGGGATTTTTCTGTTTTGGTTCCCCACTTCATAACAAGTTCATGTTGAATTGAATCTCTAATCAAGAGGCTAAATGTTCCATTTTAATCCAAAAACATTTCTGCAAAATAGGTTTCATGTCCTACCACCATTACAGCTGGAAAATTTTCAAAAATGGAAAAGCTCCAAGATTACAATGTTGTAGCTACTAATGTTTGTATCAAAACATTATGCATTGGGTTTCTTCTCTGCAAATAATTACAGTAAATCTCAGGACCTAATGTTGTTCCACTTCCATTTAGATCACTGATTAAACATAAATTGGAAATTTACAACTATTTCAGTCCAACCAGAATAGAACAATAACAGAAGCATCCTAGAAATCTTCAACTAAAAGAGAGTTTATTTGCTTATAATTCTTCCTGTTCCTTTAAGAAGATATTCGTGAGAAGAAGTTATGGTTAATGCACATGGGTTAGGGATTAAATTCTGCAAGCATATATCTAGACCTCATCAATGATGGTGCAACCTTTATTTGTATAGATAGGCTAAAGGTCATACAATAAAGGTACTGCAATCATCATTTCTTTTGTAAATTATTGGACTGAACAAATTTTGCATATATTTAATTTGCAATATCAACTGAAAAGAGAATAGGGTTTAACCTGAAGACATCTCTTTAAAGAAAAATGACATCTCTCTTTGGGCTGATTCAGGAGAGTCAGAACCATGAACACAATTCTTTTCTGAATCCAGGCCGCACATTGCCCTAATGCTGGAAATATTGAAGGGAAAACGGAAAAGAAATCACCAGCATAAAAATTTTTAAAAAAATCTACAGTGACAAAGGTAAGTCAATCTCACAAACTTTTTATATAATAACCAAGTACAAATTCATCCAAATGGGAGCACATATAACCTGTGCGGATGAGAGATTTTAGCCCTGTTTGCATCAGTTGGTCCAATCAAAGCACGCCAATCAGTAATAGCATTTTCCTTCTCCAAAACCATAGCTAAAACTGGACCACTGATAAAACAAAGTCAAAAGAGAGGGAGAGAGAAGCACTAGATACATTGCATACAATGATGAACTGTGACAGCAAATATTTTATGGAAAAAGTAGCAACAAGTTCATTCAGAACATTAAATCATCAAGTCATTTGTTCTCATGCAAGGAAAACCAGGGTACACGTGTTCAGATTAATAGATGAAAAATTTAAGTAATTTGGAATTTGCATGAAAAATCCAAGGCCATTTAAAAAAATTCTCTCATCCAATATAATCCAAACTTATACTGTTATACATATAGGAAACCATTAGGCATAATAACTACAACCGAGCCAAAGATACCTCGTCATGTACTTGATAAGACTAGAAAAGAAGCTCCTTGAAGAGTGCTCAGCGTAAAAGGTTTTCGCCCCATCCTCATCAAGTCGAACCACTCTTTCCCTCAAAATACTGAAACGAGACTCCAGAATCACCTTTTTGATTTCATCCGTGTAGTTACCAGACAATCCATCAGGCTTTATCATAGCTAATGTTTTCTCCTTTTCCACACTTCCATTGCTCAAAGACCTACACTGATCGAAACACTTGAGACCACTGATTACTAAACTACAAAAAACTGCTTCCTAGAATTGAATATCAAATCCCCAAAATAGATAAAGCGTCTGGTGATCAAATCCAAATCTGTGTTCATGCTAAACATTGTGATCATACAATACATGCGCCCATATAATTCAGTAATTTAGAAAAGTTAATCACTATTTCTCCAGTTCCAACTAGTAAAACTAATGGTACCAATCAAATATGATCCATCAATTTCACTTCCAAACATCACAAATTACATCAAAATATAAACTGAAAGACAAAAGCACACTTAAGTCCCTAATCTCACGCCTTATTCTCAGGTACCCGGACGATGAAACAACGAAAATTTCAAATTTTGAGCAGTTTCTCTCTTATTTTCTAGCATATTCTCACCAACCAAACAAAACTTAAGAAATTACCTGCAGGAAGAAGAGATGCAGACCAAAATGAAGAGCCCAACAACACGAAGAATCATTTCAAAAGTTCCAACTGTTGAAACCTTTATACAGAGGCAATGAAGAAATAAATAAATATGAAAACCAAATTTTGAATAACTATCCCGTCAGCGCTAGCGAGAGAGTAGAGGCTACATATTGGGGGGTAATATGTATAATATTGAAAACCTTTTGGGCTTAAGTGTTAATTTTACAGGTCTATGGACTAATTGTATTTACGTCAAACTTTAAATGGTGAGACAAGTGATTCGCGTCATGTCGTAGTGTTTTATCATGTGCGAACGACTTATGGATTTTGGTTTGGTAAAAAAAGACATATTTGTCGTTGTTAGAATATTTTGCTCAGAAATGACAAGTCGTCGTCGTCGTCGTCGTCATATTGGAATGTAGAACAACTTTTTCATCGAACAAAAAATACCTGTCCATGGCTCCAACATGAATGTATGTCTCTACCAGTATGGACTATGAGGAAAGCCAAAATAACTAAGCAAGAAACAAGAAGGATATAAATCCTAATATATCCAAAAACTTGCCATGGTATAAAAATCACTTCATAAGTAGTAGTATCTTCTACAGGCCCAGCATCTAGGAAGAAATGTAAAGAATGAGCCAAAATAAACATGAGCAGCTCTGGACCAAATCTGTATTTTTCCCTGGGAGATTCATTTTCTGTGGTTTCCCGGATCAAACTAGAGGTTACCAAGTAACTGTGCAAACGCACCAGCTAAGCCTTAGTCATAACATGTGGAATGAATGCACAAGGATGCTGTGCTCAGCCTGGAATACAATCATGAAGTTGAAAGTACCGGAATCCCTAAGTTTGCTGATTGCATGCAGCAAGTTGTCTGTGTGACCTTATAGGGAAAAAAAAAAAGGAAAGTGAAGTTCATTAAATAACAGTAATAACTGTAACTTCAACTACCAAACTAGGGACGTGACTGATAGTTAAGACATACTCTTCTCAAGTACTAGTTCATATTGTTGTAAGACTATTACATAGATGAAAGCAGCTGGAAGAACGAAAATAATGAGACCAAAAGCAAAGAAATAAGGGCATACGTTATAATATGAGATTGATTGTGATTGGCCTAAGAAATCGTTTAGAATTCAGTAATTGGGTCGCATTCTGCAACTCAATCAAAGTAAATTGGAATGCGCATGTAAAATGGAACTTATGATAGACGATCGATCTATCTTTAGTGAATCAGAGAAATCAAAGTATGCAGATTTAAAAAAAAAAATTCTGCATAAACCAGAGAATCAGAAATGAACAGTCTACACGGGTTGTGTCGAAAAATAGGCCACCCACATATTTTATAAGCTTCATCTCCCTACTCTATGATGCCGATGCATATACAATCTTTACCCATTCATAAGCACATTCCGCCGAGTCATATCCAACAAAGGCATTTCCTCGAACAGCGTCTCCACAACAGAATCTCAACACTCTAGTTTGCCAATGGTTATCCCACAACAGAATTCCCATTTTTTAAAACTCCCAATTATGAATGGGCTTCCGATGCTTCATGTTGCAGCGTCTCCATGCTTGGGCATTAAAGTTGGACACTTTACTCATGTCTGCGTGTGTAAAATTTTAATTGAAGAAGAAGGATTTAGAGGTAGTTGGTTTTGGCGCCAACCGAAAATAGTGGTTGACATTTCACAAAGTTTTTGCCTCGAGAGGTTGTCGGTTGCTTCTTCGAGCATATGATGACATGTCGTCCGTACATTCATGAATTAGAGGACGTCTCGCACAGCCCTCACCCTGAGAGTAAAATTTTATTCTTGTTTTCTTCTCAACACTTGTAGACAATTTGTCGTTCTAGGACTTTATATATAAGATGACATGTTGTTTGTTGGTATTTCTACCAACAACATTATTTATTTGAACACAACATATACATACAGGACTGTACAAACTTTAGTTAGCTCTTTATTTAGATTACAAGCATTCACAAAGCTCGAAACAGCAATTGACGCACTCAAAGCAAGCAAGGGCAGTGCAAATTTGTGCTAGCACAATTGAGCACTGGTTGTTCATAGATGAACAAGTCTGAATGAAGCACCTGCAGCAGATGCGATCAAGCAGCCTACCGCAGCAGTTTGAAGCAGCACTTACCAACATTTGTGTGGCATCTGATGACTTTGTTTCCTCGGTTCCTGGAGGAACATTCTCAGCTGTTGCTTTTAAGTTCCCAAACCCTACACCTAGACTTCCAAGGAGAATGTTCTTTTGGCTTGTTGAGTCCGCCCTCTTTAGCAGGTCAACTTTGTTCAACAACTGGTTTTGATGAATTTTAAAGAAACAGGTGAATAAATAGTAGCACCTTCAATTAAGAGTTGTCGCAAGTACTTAAGAGCAATGGAGAGATTTATCTTTGAATTCCAATTTTAATCTGAAGATTTTGCACAAACTCTTTACATATACCATCTCAATATAGAGTATATACGAGGAAATATTGCATGAGCCAAAATGTGAATGAATAGTCTGTCAAGGTCCGTCAATTACGATATGCCATATATCATAAATGAAAAAAAAGAAAAAAGAAAAACCTACGATATAAACTTGAGAGTAGGAATATACGACGGTGCATTATCAGCTAGTCACTGACATGAATCTAAACCGAAGCCAGCAAAATCATGGCCATAATTAACAAAAAATGTAACTTAAAACATTTTCAAAAAATCATAGCAGAAATCATGCATACCTCTTTTAAAAAGACTGGCTCAGATGTTTTACTGCCAGTTGGAAGTAAAATCATGCATGTGTACTCGGATGGAACCCCAGTTTGAATGCTCATTTTTGCAACCTACACAAAATCGTCAATAGTTTTTGAGGTTATAATAAAAATAGAACGTCACCTTTCAACACTAACATTATTTAGCATCTAGAAGGGAGTAACGCAGTTAAAGCAGTCAGACTGGTTCACCTATGTTCAGTTATCACGTTTAACTAGGGCTTAAATGGCATACCTTCTCTTCAAGCTCTTTACTTTCTGAGAACCATGCTTGAGCAGTGAGTATTTCTATTTGTCTCCTAGCAAGAAGCTGCCGAGAAGCATATTAATCAGAGAAGAAAATGTACATCACCTAAATTTCAAGCAATAGTAAATTTTGGGACATTACTCTATCAAGCTGTATATCTTTAGCCTTCTGTGCTTTCAAGTCTATGATGAAATTGCTCATATCTGCCATTGTGCCACTAACTTGAACAGAGTCACCAAAGTTTCCACTGTATCTGCCTGATACAATCAATGGACATTCCAAACAGAAGTCTGGAATATGAGACGGAAATAGCTGCAAGGAACGTAGAGAGTACAACTTGTCAGAGATGGAAGCAGAGAGATCAAGCCAGACAAATCCTACGTATTGAGTGAATGACTACACAATAATTTGTCCTAAGGTACAGCTAACTCATTTTTGATGTAGATGAATGTGGAAAATCTTTTCTCTCAGGACTAGTATACCTCAAGTGAATTGAGATGTTTGCCAGCCTCCAAGGTCATATTTGTTAAAAACACAGATGAAGCAGCTGTGAATAATCTTCGAATTCGATAGTCAACAGAACCTAGCCAAATTAAAGCAACACAGGAGTTAAAATGTGAGAGAGTAGGTCAGTTGCTGTTAAATAGCAGATGTTATCAGAATTTTTTACAAATGATGCATCATCTTTGACCAGGAGGAAATGAGGGACGAACCTGCCCAAAAAAAAAAGGGAACTTACCCGGATCATAGGCACTATCATAGTAACCCCGCCCAATCTGTGCTAGTATTTGCAAGAAGTAGTGATTGCAATATAAACCTGAGAATTTTTTCCAATTTTCCACACAGTAAATGAATGGAACTAGTTTTAGTAGTTTCAGCAATTCAAGATTGCAGTACATAATCAGATTTAGACACATTCAGATAGGTGTGTGTCACTTGAACCACAATAGTTCTGACTTTGCTGATCAACATTAAAATGACAATCGATTCTTAAAAAACCAGAAAGAAATTTCAACATCAAAACCTTACCGACGCCAAAAGTGCATATGCGAGGAGAAATTGATCTTGTATTTGAGAGAGAGCTTTTAATTTCATTGCA
Organism: Citropsis articulata; assembly: GCA_030449925.1. Classification (NCBI taxonomy): domain Eukaryota; kingdom Viridiplantae; phylum Streptophyta; class Magnoliopsida; order Sapindales; family Rutaceae; genus Citropsis; species Citropsis articulata. Next base: position 15,615,215 of record JASUUH010000210.1, read on the forward strand.
AATCCCTCTTTCATCTCCCACAGTGCCATCAGTAATGAGGAAAATGAAGGGAATTGATTCACTAGTGTCAGACAACAACTTTATTGCCTAAACAGATCAAAAGGTGAAATCTTCAGCATTCCAGATTAAAAAAACAAAAAAGTAAAGTACTGTATATTTCAGAAATAAGAGAACTAAAATGGATAATGTCAATAGTGCAACAGTAACTACTTTAGTGATTCTGTTCTGCTAAATCTACAAACCTGTTTAAGGGGAAGCAAAATGTTTGTTCCACCTCCAGCAACTAAACCACTGAGCCACTGAGTAGCATTTGTGATTGTTCCCTGAGAAGCGAGCTTCATTGATGATGAGAATAAGTGAGTCTCCCCATTGAAAGCAATAATGTTAAAGGAATCCTGTGGATTGAGCTTAGAAAGAGATGCAGATAGTGCATTTTTGGTCTGCTCAAGAAGAACCCCTTGCATGCTTCCACTTACATCCACTAGAAATACGACATCCTTCCTGAAAACCTATCAGATGCAACAAATTAATGAATTAACTCTATCAAAAAAATAATAAATTTTTTTTTTAATAAATTAACTTTAAAATGCATTTATCAAAGACTAGTTTCTACATTTTTCATCAGAAACATCAAACTAAAAAAGAAACATTTTTAGAGATGTTGCACCATGAACAAGAATCTACTCCCATAAGAAGTGATATGCAGGAATCAGAACAAACCTTCCTACTCTGGCTCTTTTCGGGGAAGAGATAGAGGCAGAATATTTGTCTTTGATCAAAATCATGCAAACTTGGAGATTGCAAAAGAACACCACCAAATAAATCAGTTGAAGCAACCTGTATGTAAACACAGAACTCAAACAGGATTACTTGATTGTCCCTCCATATCTGGACCAAAATTAATATCTTTACATTGATGATCATGGGTTATAATATAAATCTCCGTTGAAATGGAACAATTATTAGTCACAGGACTTACGGTATATGAAAATTTGAAGTCAGAATTGGACCATCTTTTCACCTCTGCTTCATATGAGAAACTTAATTTTCCTACCTCGCGACTTAACTCCTGGAAAGTCACAGTAATCATATGAAACCCAATGCATAATGAAGCTCATTTGAAATTATGAGTTAACGAAAATGACCATACCTTTAAAGGATGGCTAGAACATTTGCCAACAATTTGTTCACTAACACCGGAGTTAACATTCAAAATTATCTTTTCACTCTTAGGAATCTTCCTCCCCAGTGGAATAACATATGCTGGAAAAGTGAAAGGTACACTGAGGCAGAATTGACCATCTTCATAAGTCAATTTCTGAGACCAATTGACCTTAATTGATAGAGTGGAACCCCCATCAACCTAATTAAATCCGAACATTAGCATTAGTAACAACTTTTATTCATACAAAAACTAAAATGCTACTGCTATATAAGCAATTACCTGTGGAATTCTCAAAGTATATATTTGGCCTTTCAAATAGCGACCATCGCCTTTACTTTTGCCTACATTTTCTTTATATTCTGCATCATCTAATGAAATCAACTTGCTCTGATATGATCTCCCACCAATCTCAACCTCAACACCTAGAAGTGAACCCTGTTAGCCAAATCATTTTTTCGTTTTTAACATTTCCCGAAAGTAAACTTAAAGAAATTAAATAGAAAAATTCATCAATCATAATTAATTAAGTACCCGCTCTCCAAGAGGAACTGCAATTCTGCAATCACACTGCCGGCCGGCCATGATACAATGAACACGCCATGATCCATTGAAGGCCACAAAGGCGGTGTCTAAACAGCAGTCAACTTCCATTTCAACTCCATGCATATGCAGGGGAATCAACGCTGGCGGCTGGCATTTGCCATGCACGTACGGCTGGTAACTCGGCACGTCAGGGTTGTCCACAATCTGCGGCTCACCCACCACCGCATACACCATCACCGCCTCCGGCGAGTAACTCTCCGGCTGCCTCGTCATCCCCGGAGGCACCACCACTCGTCCTGAACCCGGTTCTTTTCCATAGTATATCCTCTTCGAAAGATTCAGTCCATAGTTTACACAGCTCTCGAACTCACTTGCCATCTCGCCGGATAAATTTTCCGGCTACTGGAACAGCTTTCCGGTGAAGTTAGATTAGCTGGGTCAGCGTTTCAAATGAAGTTTAACGTGGAAAGAAGAAGATGAACCACACTTAACACATAAATAAACACATACTACATGTATGTAATCATCAATTAATAACTACACTGTGTCAAGCTTTTGTTGAGAAAAAAACTCGTAAAGATAAACAAGGAGAAGACAAAATGACTAAACAGGCATAAATTACGAATATGTTTTATAATAAAATTAAAATATGCAAGGGACAGAGAGAGTCGTTGGCCGGTGACCACGTTAGTAATAAACTTTGTCATACATATAAAAGAAAATGATTAATGAAAAATAATTTTTATTTTTATTTTTTTGATTGTTAAATAATTGTAAAAGTTTCGTTATCTAACAACTCGGCTTGACAAGAATCTCAGTTAGCCATTAATAATTCTACCAATCTCGGATGTGGTACGGTGAGGTAATCTTGCTTTTCTTCATCGACTACTAATGGGTATGAATTTATATTTTTGATAGACTCTATACTATAATATAATTATTTGAAAAGAGATCTATTTGATATTCACAAAAGGATATATCTTGGTCTTATATTATTACGTTTACAATCTTTTGATCCATTAGACGATTATGCATAAGAGATTTTGGATATATTTGTATTCGCTTTGGAAATATTAATTATTCATGATCTTTTGAACCTTGCCACAAAATGAGGCAAATCTTTAGTTTATATTTTTTAGTGAGGCCGAGTAATAGACGTATAATTAAAAAGGAAAAAAGGATAAACTTTTTTAAAAAAATAAAAGAAATCAAATCAATGCGTTTTACACACACAAGCATATTTAATTTATTTTTTAGGAGCTCGGTGTAGTACATCAAAAAAAAAAATTTATTTTTAAGGAGCTTAAAGGACTTTATAACAGACACCGACCCAACTAATGAATGCATGAGAGAAATGGCTCTAGTGAAAATATTAATTAATAATTGAAAAGCAGTTTCGTAGTGAAGACGAAGAGCGCAGTGGAAAATCAGCTTTTAAAGATCCGACAGCCAATAAAAGATTAACACGTAGCACCAGGGAAATGACTGCACAGATGAAGTGCTCTAATCTAAGTGCGTCCATAAAATATCGCCACGTCAATGAATCTGGATCGCATGCGGATTGAATGCCGCAATCATGTTTTGCATCAGCCGAAATTTGACTTGACCTTGGTTTTTGATTATATATAGTCGAAACTATATTTTAAATTTCGAGATTAACTTTTTTTTTTTTAGGAGATTTCGAGATTAGAGGTTGTTTGTTAAATGTCTAAAGTCTGAAATTTTATTAATTTCAGACCTTTTCTAAAATTTACTTGTTTGTTTTTTTAAACTTATGTCTGATTTTCAGACATTTACATCTGAATAAAAAAAGTAAACTTTTGTGACTTTTGTCTGAATGAGAAAATGTCTGAATGACAAGTAAATATTATATTCCAAAAATATCTCTGTAAAATAACTTATTTCCTAAACTATAAAATCTAATCATCTTTTTTTGTTTTAATTTATAAGGATATAAATGTCAAATAATCAAGTTTAAGATGTTTTTTTATTGTAAAAACAAACAAGATGTCACTTATATTCAGATATTAAAAAAAGAAAAACAAACGTGTCATTTAGATTTTCGTATTCAAACCCATTCAGACTTTAGAAAAATTCAGACCCATTTAAATTTAAGACAAAAAAACAAACGATACTTAACTTTAAAACCGATAAATAAACTATATTTTAGACGTTGTGTTATTTATTATCTAAACTATTCGGTTGTTGCTATGGTAATGCGATGAGAGCATATGCACTTGAGCGTCACCCCATTAAAGCAAGTTGACCCCACCAATTAAGTGAAGTGATTTAACCAGCATAATTATAGACAGTAGACTGTAGACCACCTAATCAACGTCTGCCACGCTTCAAGTCATTAATAGCGAGAAACAAATAATTGAAGAAATAAATGTAAGATAAACTCAGGACTACCATTTAGCGGTGGCCCGGACGATCATGAAACCTTGCGAACGAGCGAGTGGGCCAGAACCCCGACTAGAGCCTTTGGCGTGGACCCACAACAATATCTAGTGTTGATCTAACTTGGGATTCTTTTGATGGTACTTTTGTCGACCACGTGATGGAGGATAGACATGAATAGAAATTGTGCAGCCTGTTACCCGTCACATCTGAACATAACTTTGCTCGGGCTAGACTTTTTGTTCTCGCTAAGGTTTACCCCTCACTTGGAAGGCATGGTTCCTAATGTGTGTTGTTCCACATTTGACAAGTGTTTTTTTTGTTTCGATGAAGAAATGTTAACAATGTGAGCATTTAATCAAGTTTGGTCCACAAATCTTCCATCAATTATTGTAGCGAAAAGCTGCTCAGCTCGAAAATAATGCCCAAAATTGTGTCCAACTTGTGTGCTCTTCTCGGGCACGAACACTTTTGGGCACTTTTTTTCATGTTGTAACGTGGATTTGGATCCGAAAATTTAGATGTAGGTGTATTTAGTTTTGGATTTGCATAATATTTTTTATATCTGGATTATATGGATTTTAATGTAAATAATATTCACACACGAACACAGATGTAGGTAATATTATACAGTCTCATAATGAAAATAATTGTCTTAATTTAATTTTTTTTTAAAGACACTAAATAAGGAAAATTTTTAAAATGTTCTATTTTTTTTTTAAAAGTTTAGAGGGACTTTTTTTTTTGTTTAATAATATGTTGTAAAACATATTTAAAAGTACTTTAATCATGTGGGAGTGTTGGGAATGCTCCTACATGCATCCATTGTGAGGTATAGAATGCCTAAAAAGTACTTTTAACAATGAAAAGCACTTGGAACATATATTTTTTTAAAAAAAAAATTTATACATGAATAAATGAAAATTGGGATTCATCACAATTATAATCCTTTTAGAGAGTGATAAATTAAATACTGATAAAAGAATATGCTAAACTTTAGGAAATAAAAACAAATGATCAAAGGAATCCCAAGCAAAGCCAAGAAGTAAATTTAGATTAGCTTACCATAATTGGCAAATAATATTCTTACCTTAGAATTTAGACAAACATAAAGGACATGGAAGTCATAAATTTTGCTAAGAAACGAATAAAACTTGAAAAAAAAAAATTTAATAATGCTAGTATGTTATTATAGAGAAAAGATCTGGTGAGAGCTCAGTGAGCAATGCTTCATGTGACAGCTTCTCAGTTCTCATTGAGATAGATGTGTAATAGCTCGTACCTTTTGCAATGAAAATTTGTCATGTGGTGCATCGCTAGCTATGAAGTGAGTGTCATCACCCACCAGATCATATCCATATAATAAACAAATGAATAATAAAAGAGCAGTCTATAATTATGTCCAGTCAAAATGAAGAGACCACCAAACACGTTGATTAATAAATGTTCATAAACAATGTATGATAAGACGTCATACAGCTTGATGATAAGCCACTAAACAATTGGGTGTCCCACTGCAAAAGCAATTTGTAATTGTGCTGCTAAAACTTGATGTCTTATGAAGTTTTAAAAAATTTGAAAGGTTTTTTTTTCTAAGAAGGAAAAGCTAAACGCGAGAGAGTGAGAAATTTGCTGAAAATGTAAATCTTTATTTTACCGAATTGGTCCTTGAATCTTGGCAAAGGCAAAACTATTTTGTCGGCAAAGATGGACCATATTTCAGCCAAAATTTAGCAAATAATTTATTTATTTTTTAATCTTTTCAATGTTATTAACCACTTAAATATCTTAAAGGGCACATGGCGTGATGGTTAAATTGGCCCCTAGCGGCGAAGCCAGTTGGCTTGCATAAATATTTTAATGGCTAAATATTATAATTCACTCTCTTTCCTTGAAAATGTGAGGGTAAAAGGAATATCCGTCCTGCATGGTCGTTTATGCAGCGTATCTTGTGGAATTTAAATGTAATAATATAAGTCAGGTAATATATAAGAGTTAGCAAATATCGGTATTTAATGCAGTATGTCTTCGTAAATTCGTGTAATAATATAAATCACGATAATATATATACGATTAAATATCGGTGGAGTATACTAACTTTTAATAGCAGCAGCTGTATAACCAGCTTCAAAAAAAAAAAAAAACCACTTAAATATATGTCATAATACGAGTAGTGATTGTGTTGATAGATAGTTTTTGTGATGTTAGTATGAACGGGAGTAAGGGACTATAACTTCATTGAGACCAAAGATGTTGATATTAAAAACCAAGTGTTCACAGACATTGTTATGATAAGTCATCAAACAACTTGATGATTAAACTTTAATAATGAGATCTCTCTCGTCACAACAGCAATCTATAATTGTGTTGCTAAAATTTAAGATCCTTGAATCAAATTATGCCACGTTTTAAGATATTTGTCTCCCCCATTTTGTTAGTGGTGTGTTTCAATATATACGCATACGTGTTAAAAAAATTAGTGACATCGTGATTCACGCGTTCGTCCCTTGTAAGACTTTCTCCTCACGCAATGCTAATGAACTTGGGCTCGTTACTACTTGTTCTTGGGTCCATAGCACATACTGCAACTTAGCCCAATACCCAGGGGCAAATTCCAGGGATCCTCCGGATTTTGTTTTCCGTTTGGTCGTATTTCATATAAAATTTTTGTACGAAGTGCGGATTGATCCTGCTAGTAGAACTGCGTGAAGAAGAAAATTGAAGGAGAGGAATCACGGTAGCGAATAATCAACAATGAGTAGAGGAAGTGGAGGAGGATACGATCGCCATATTACAATTTTTTCGCCTGAAGGTCGTCTCTTTCAAGTGGGTATGTTCATATGTCTTCAATCTCCTTTGATTTAATCAATATCTTGCTATATTATCTATAAAATTTACATCTTTTGGAGGAACAGGGTTCTGATTATGTGATTTAATCTGCTATTGTTTGATGAATCGAAAGTTTTGAGGCTTTAGAACCCAGTTTGTCGATTCAAGTAATACCAAGCTCAGTTGTGTTTATATATATAGAAAGCGAATCTTTTGGATTATTTGGTCGAATTATAGTCCTTGGTATGTGCTATTGATTAATTTTAGTTTCAATAAGTGTGAGGAATCAGAAGTTAAGAATTTATAATTTGAAGTTGATGATTTAAGTACTCTTAAGCTCAGTTGTGTTCAACAATGTAGTCTACCTCATTATGAGGATCTGAGTTGACCTGTTTTTGGTTTCTGAGAAAAATAAGAAAGAAAGAAAAATAAGTTTTTGGTTCTCATTTTATCGTGGAAATCATTAGATATTCACTGGAGTTGAAGTTTTGGGTATGCAATATCATCTAGTTTCTGATCTATTAGTTGATACTAGTATACGCAATTTCAATAGCAATCAACGTTGAAAGCTGTAGAACTCATTTTCATGATTTAAGTTTCTGTAGCTCTTTGCATATTGTTATAGTGAAAGTATGAGTTTTGGTCCTTAGAAACTGTTGTGGGATTTAAGTTGAACTGTTGTTGGGTTGTTGAGAATTGGTGAGAAGAGAGGAAATAGGGTCTTATTAACTGTATTCATTGTACCACATCAGTTGTAATTAGCTATGTCTTCTGCAATGTGTGTCAGTCCGACTTCTTGGTGATAACTACTTGATAGAAGCAGCTAATGCAGATTAGCTGGTCACGCCAGTTTATGTATTATGCACATTTGCCAGCTAATGGATGGAATGTTAGATCTATGATGTAGTCTTTCAAGAGTCGTTCTTACATGCTGGACTAGTCATGAATCGACCATAATCTAATGATGATGTTTTGAATTATTTTAATAGAGTATGCTTTCAAAGCTGTTAAGGCTGCTGGGGTTACTTCTATCGGTGTTCGAGGAAAGGATTCAGTCTGTGTTGTGACTCAGAAGAAGGTCCCGGTGAGTATTATTGACATTGTAATTGATCCTTGTTTTGCTCACTGGTTGAAACAGTTACGAGTTTTGTATGTTTAAAATTAATGCAGGACAAGCTTTTGGATCATACAAGTGTGACACATCTTTTCCCCCTCACAAAGTACCTTGGATTGCTGGCAACTGGAATGACAGGTTTCTTTTTCGTGCTATTTAGCTTGATGATATGAAAGTTATATGAAAAATATGTGGCCAAAAACTTCTGGATAAGACTCAGAGAGTTTAAGGCAAATTCGGTTGGGTTAGCTGTCTGACTAGATCCTTTTTTATGGTATTTGTCCCACTTGTGATAAAAGTTCTAATGATAGCATTGCATTCAGTAAATGACAGAGTGTGTTTCATCAACAATGGATATGAGTCCTATAATCATATGAGTGCTATATTACTGTATCTTGAGCATGCTTAATGTGTTTTCACTTAAGAGAAATCAAGTAATTATTTTTAGAAACAAAGATTCTTGTCAAAAGATGGCTAGACAATCTAGGTTATTTTAATGTCTAAACAATCACACAAAAGGTTTCAGTTATTATTATTGTTTTTTCTCCAGAGTTTTTTTTAGTCCTCATTATCTTTGGTACAGGGTTCCCATTTCCATAATTTTTTTTTTTTTGGTTAAATATAAAACTGTGCTTCTGTATAGAGTTTCACAAAAAGATGTGGAGCTTAGATGTCTTTGTTATGTCATTTGTCAGCTGATGCAAGGACATTGGTTCAGCAGGCAAGATATGAAGCTGCTGAGTTTCGCTTCAAATATGGATATGAAATGCCTGTGGATGTGTTAGCTAAATGGTATGTTTTCGTATTCTTTTAAGTTGAATTCTAGTTTGCTTTAGTATTCGATGTTTTCTGCAAATTGTTGACTGAACATTGCCTTTTTCCTAACTTAATTTTTTTTTTTTTTTTAACGTTTTTACTGCTTAAGTTTTGGTTAGATGTTGCAGTACCACTATCTGACAAACAGGTATGGTAATTTTTTTTCATGTACAGGATTGCAGACAAATCACAAGTATATACTCAACATGCTTATATGAGACCACTTGGTGTAGGTATGTTTCTAATAGAAACTTCTATTCCTTCAGAGTGGCGAAAGATGGTAATAATACATGATCATGCAATTATGTCCAGTAGTATTGGTGTTTAATTTTTTTCTCCCTTTTTAAACCATTAATTTCTGTTTTGCCCTTGTTACTGATGTCATCCTTGCACTGTTCTTTTATGCTTGCTTTTGAAGTTGCTATGGTTTTGGGTATTGACGAAGAATATGGACCTCGCCTCTTTAAGTGTGACCCTGCTGGCCATTTCTTTGGCCACAAGGTAGGTGGTTTTTTCAATTAAAATTCCATTTATGATGCCTTTTGTTTTCTCAGTGCAATATGGATTTATAATGCTCTTATTGCGTATACATATTGCATTGATTCATGATATGGTTTAGGCAACAAGTGCTGGATTGAAGGAGCAAGAGGCAATTAATTTCTTGGAGAAGAAAATGAAGAATGATCCTGCGTTTACCTTTCAAGAAACTGTGCAGGTAGCTATTGCTTTCTTTTTGTAAGAATCATGTGTTTTTATCACTAATTGATGAGGTTTGACTTCTAGGGCATCTTCTTGTATGCTTTTTTGTTTTTTTGTTTTGGTATTCTCTTTTGGTGACCAATTCTGTACCAACGATACTGGGGTTATGAATTGTTAATTTAGTTCTTTTACAATCAATCACCTGGTTGATGTAAACACGACTTTCTTGCTTATAAAAGCAAGCAGGTTGATGGCCTCTGGGGACATACCCTCTTCAAATGATTTGTAAACTTGGTAAAACATGCTATCTCTTGATGATTAGACTTAAGTTCCTTTTAGACGATGTTCTTCATGGGCCGTGAGTCTCTGTTCATGATTGCTTTACATTGTGGGCACTGGCATGTTTGTTTGTAATAAATGATTCTGTTTCTAGAGTCTGATATTCTTATTCTTCTTTCACATATAGACTGCAATTTCCACCCTGCAATCAGTCCTGCAAGAGGATTTTAAGGCGAGTGAGATTGAGGTATTGAAAATTACCTTTCTTTTACTTTAGTTGCTTGGTATAAATCTAACATGATACGGAGGTGCTTAGTGACTCAGTTAGTGTTGTTTAAATACAATGGAGGCAAGGAGCTGCCAATTGAATTTTTTTTTTTTAACCCAATTACATGCTGTGGCTGCATCACTTTCTAGAATATTATTCAACTCTCGCATATTTAGTTGCTCATGCAGTAAGAGAGCAGGTAAGATTAAAAATATTATGAGGTCTTGATAAGGGTTTACCACGTTTACTGTAATGGATGATCATTTCATGCTTGCTTTATCTTTTACAGGTTGGCGTGGTGAGCAAGGAGAATCCAGAATTCAGAGTTTTGTCAATCGAGGAGATTGATGAGCACTTGACTGCTATAAGCGAACGAGATTAGGAGGTGGTTTCATGCCCCATCATAAATGCTGAAACCGAAAAACAAAAATGCTTTTTCCCTGTATCTTGAATTTATAATTTTAAGTGCATTTGGTGATACACACAGCCATTGCCCTCCAAAGCAGAAAACAAAACATTGAAAAACAAGTTATGTGACCATGCAGTGCCAGCCAGGGGAAGTGCTTTGTGTTGTAGTAGCTGTTGACTTTTACTATTATATTGGCTTGATAACGACTATTGACTAGTGCCTTTCATGGCCATTGTTATGATTATGATGAATGGCAATTTTAGTAATTTCCTGCCTTATGTGAAGATGGCCATTTCTTAGATGAACTTTCAAACATGGTTCCATTTCATTAAATTTACAATTTGGAGGGCGCGTTAGTGGATTCTTCTTAATGAATTTAATTTTTTTTAAAAAAAATTAAAACTGAAATAATAAATTGCATAATTAACTGTCTTTGTTTGGGACAGCAGCTGAACAAAAAGAGCCTTGTGGATTAAAAGAGCCGCGGAGAAAATCGAAGCGCGGCGTGTCCATTGACAACGCGTCGTGTCTAGAAAACTTTGTTAGTCCAAGTTGGTGCGGTCAATTACTTTCACGAGTTTGCACAATCACAGGTCCAATAAGTTCTTGCCGCGTGGCGCCTGCAATTTGAAGGAGGAAATATTTGTTAATTTTAATTAATTATTACGTTTTCGTTACATGTAACCAAGAACTTAATCTTTGCAGTTTCCTTTCTTATTTGTTTAAAAAAGTTGGAAAAAAAGAAAGTGTGCAAACGAAATTGAAATTGTTTAAAGAGTACGTGCACAAGTTTATCGGATTTCTTGAAAACTACGTTTAATTTACGAAGTTTCAGTAAACAATCGAGCTGTGTTACTCTTCAGGTTTGGATAATTATTTTCGACAATGCTTTTGTCACTTTTTAGGGTTTATATTTTTCGAAGTTATTTAGGTTACGATTTTCTATTCATTTGATTCATTTCGTTTAATTATTTTTTATTTTGGCCCGGCCGTTTATAAGTTTTTAATTTTTATCGTTCTTAGGGTCAAAGTTTATTGCTGTTGGAATGATTGTTTTGTTTGGGTGCCGAGAAAGTCCAGGAAAAGCGAATTAATGGTTTTTTAAAATGTAAATTTTCGATTTCCTCAGCTGCCAATACAAAGTTCATGTTTCAATATTGTTCGTAAGAGCAAATATTAAACCCTTGCATTGTTGATGCCAAAATTTGGATTTTTTAAGCTTTACAATTCGTTGAAGATTGAGTGAGTTAATAATCAAATTGTCATTTTTAATGTTGTTAAAATGCATCTTTGGCAGAGTACGGAGTCCGAGAATCATTCCGTCCTTAACTCTATTTTTTTTTTATTTTCTAATTAGGGATAAATTCATGGCCACTGCAACAATGGCTACTGCAGCTGGGGCAGCTGCTCTTTTGTACTACACATTGAATCGTAAATTGATGACAAGTTCATCAAAAGATGATGATGATGATGATGCAAACGGTGGTGTTTCAGCCAGTCATACTCCTTTAGGAATTGACCGTGTTTCCCATAGACTAATTCAAGCGCCAGCTACATGGCTAGAGACGATATCTACATTATCTGAGACTCTCAGATTTACTTATTCTGAGACCCTAGGAAAGTGGCCCATTGGAGATTTGGCATTTGGGATTAATTTTCTATTGAAGAGGCAGGTAAGCATTCTTGATATTTGAAGAATATGATATACATGGAATGATGTGTGGTTGTTAGACTGATTTGAGGAATGAAATGGTTTTGTGGATAAAATAACTATATTCATATTTGCTCATAATAGTGGAGAAACTGCAACACAATTGTTGGTTTGCATTCTCTTAGAAGCTATTTAAAAAGAAGGTGCTGCATGGGTAGACTGCATAAGTATCTATTTCATCACCTTAGCTGGTGTGTTGTAAGCCTTAGTGGGATAGTGAGGATTGAGTCTTGTAGCTGTGCCTTTACTGTTATGTTGTTTAAAATTATTTGCTTCCTTTTAAGTATTTTCCCATGGGGTATATAGCTATTACTTTTAGGAAATGGCTATCTATATTTTTCTTCTCTCTCTCTCTCTCTATCTCTCTTTTTTAAGGGAGTTAATGCGTTTTATTAGTCACAGATATGCCAATATGAAATATCAATTTAAAATAGGAACACAATGCCTTTGCCTCCAATCACCAGATAACTTGATGTTATGTTTACAAGAAGTGGCATATGTTAATGAGTAGAGTGATGACTTGTTTTGAATAAGGTTTATTATTTTGTTAGGCATGATTCTGACCATATAACTATGATCTTCAGGGGAATTTACATGTTGACAGCATTTTTGGTGGGAAAGACAGTGTACGGCTTCAAGGACCTGAGATTATTGCTGAATTTAGATATATGTTAAATTTGTTGACCCTGTGTTGGCATTTTTCAAAAAAAACATTCCCTTTATTTTTGGGGGAGACTGGCTACGCCAAAGAACATGTCCTTCTACAGGAACCTAAAGCAGGAGTAAGTTAGTTTTTAACTTGAATGTCACAACTGTATGTTTATTTATTTGTTAATAACTCTAATTAAAGCCGGTTGTACCATTTTTATTTGCAGATATTGAAGCCAGCTTTTACAATTTTAGTCGATCACAAAACTGAGTGTTTTCTCTTATTGATTCGTGGAACACATAGCATAAAGGATACTCTGACAGCTGCTACTGGGGCAGTGGTACCTTTCCATCACACTGTTGTGCGTGAGGAAGGAGTCAGCGATTTAGTTTTAGGTTATGCACATTGTGGGATGGTTGCAGCTGCTAGGTGGATTGCTAAGCTTTCCACTCCTTGTCTTATTGAAGCACTTGACAAATATCCAGGTTATAAACTTAAGGTAAACATGTAACTTGAAAATTTTTCATCTGCATATCCTTTAGTTGCATTACATAATTCACAATCCTAATGATGTTAAATAAATAATTATTTAAGTTTCACATGTTGATCTTGAAATTTAGTACATATTGGGCCTATGTAAGTACGTTCTCTTGCTGCTACTTGTATGAATATTTCCCTATTAACTCATGTGTAACAAAACCCTCTTCCAGCACCCCCCCCCCCCAACACAAAAACATCCAAACTTGTCCTGTCTAATTTTTTAAATTTTCTACTTTAAGTTTCTTGGTCTTTCATGCTGTCTTTTATTCTAGCTTGTATTTGTGTGCCAATTATGCTGCAACAAGTTTGCAAGAGTTTTTAATTGATTGCTGCTAATTTCAAATAGGCTTTTATTTATTGGAACCTTATCATAATCTTAGAAGCAACAGAAATAGCCAACAATAGCACTTTGACATCTCTTAATTTCAAGTTTGATATCATCGGCTGTCTATCATTGTTATTAAGCTGAATAAATTTTGAGTTCTTTTTTGGCTTTAACAGATTGTTGGGCACTCATTGGGTGGAGGGACTGCAGCGCTTTTAACATATGTATTGAGGGAGCGGAAGGAATTGTCAACAGCTACTTGTGTTACATTTGCTCCAGGTTTGTCTTCTTTTAGGAAAGTCTGACTGTGTTCATGTTAAATCTTTTCCTAAGACTTTGTTCATGTCAAGTCAGTATGAAGTGAACCTCTCCATGTAGTTTTAGATCTCAAGTTTGTTTGTCCTTTCTAATTGGGTCTGGTTGGTGACACTTTTTTTTTTGTTGCTCATATCTGTAGAGCTGACTCTGTCTATCTGACGCAGGTGCTTGTATGACCTGGGAACTGGCAGAGTCAGGGAATGATTTCATTACGTCTGTCATAAATGGAGCTGATTTAGTACCAACTTTTTCTGCAGCTTCAGTGGATGATTTGCGTGCTGAGGTTATGTTCCTGACTGCAGTTTAGAATATTATTACTGCCTTTAATAACAAAGGGTGAAGACTAAGGATCCCTTGATAAATTTCTTTTATACATTTCCTGTTACGTGTATGAAGTCATTTGGTGTCATTTAATCTCATTGAAACTTTTTCCTTATTTTCCTTTACCTTCAATTAATATCAATTGCTGTCCAAAGCTGAATTTCTAATAAAATATAGTAGAAGTTGATTTCCATTTATACATTTTTTGAGTCTCATATAAAAAATTCCTGGTATGCTATTCTTCTGGTGGATGCTAAATTGATCATGATTTCTGTCCTTGCAAGACACAAAATGTTGTTTCATTAACAAGAACTTGGATATTGGTATGGCAGGTCTCAGTTTTTTGACACATCCATATAACAAAGAATGCTTGGCATCGTTGACATTTGTTGACATACTGGTCATGCTTGTTGTACCATCTGCTTTCAAACTATATTTTTGTGTGTCTCACAAAAGGGATTTATTTCAGGTGACAGCATCTGCTTGGTTGAATGATCTGAGAAATCAGATTGAGCGTACAAGAATTCTAAGTACGGTCTATCGTTCTGCTTCAGCATTGGGTTCCCATCTTCCATCCATTGCTAGTGCTAGAGCAAAAGTCGCTGGTGCTGGGGCTATTTTGCGCCCTGTTTCAAATGGTACACAGGTAGAGTCATTTCTGCTATATGGTAAACTGTGTGCATTATCTAGTTTCCCCCCTTCTCTAATTCTGTTGATGTCTTTTCTATTAAGTTGTGCAAAATATCACCTACTGAGACTTGGAAGACTGATTAAAATTTTTGACAACAATAGTCTTAATCTGTTCTTTTTTTCTCCCAACTGTTGGCTTATCATAAACTCAGCACTGCTTTTCCATTCCCTCTGTAAGCAGAGAAATTTAAGCACATCTCAAGGCATTAATTTAGCTTAATCCTTTGTTTAAAAAGAAAAAGGCCGAATGCTTTAGCTTGTACATAAATTGGTTTGAAGTGCAGATCTAATGTTTGCTGATGATTATGGTTGATTTTGCTTTGGTTTTATTGAGCCATTTGATTGCCCACAGGTTGTAATGAGAAGAGCCCAGAGCATGGCTCAGGCGGCATGGAGCCCTGCACTTCATTTGTCCTCATGGTCTTGCATGGGAACCCGTCATCGTCGTTCAAGTTCTAAAGATGAGGGAGTTTCCTCTGAATCATCCTGCAAAACAGAAACTTGTGAGCCTCTTATTTCATCCCCAAAGAAAACCACAACTTTAATTGAAGACATGCAGCTTCCTGTATCATCTTCTTTAGGAATGGAATGGACCACAGAAATTGAGTCATGTTCTGATGAAGTGCACCCTCACTCAGATGATGTTGTTGATCTCAATGATAGTGAGGACCACATGGGCCATAGTTCACCCGAAGACCGCATGACTGAGGTTGAGTTATGGCAACAACTTGAACACGAGCTTTATGAGAGAACTGAAGGTGAGGGTGGTGATGTGACGAAGGAAATAAGGGAAGAAGAAGCAGCAGCCATAGCTGAGGTAGGTGAGGCCCAGCCGGATAGTTCTGCATCTGAAATAAAGGAAGCACACAGGTTTTTCCCTCCGGGAAAGATCATGCATATCATCACCCTTCACTTGGACAGTGATTCTGAAAATAGTGAAAGTGATTCCCCTACCTCAAGCAACTCTGACAGTAGTCAGCCCCCAGCAGAGGACAAGGTTCAGGTTTTCCTAACCCTAAGGTCACTGTATAGTAAGCTACGGCTATCACAGACCATGGTAAGCGATCATTTTATGCCAGTTTATAGAAGACAGATAGAAAGGCTAATAAAAAATCTTGCGAAGGAACAAGCTTCTGATGACTATAATCGTCGTGAACACACTGAAGGGGTTGTCTTATAGGAAAAGTGATTGTGAAAATCATAATTATGAGATAGCATATGTCATCGTAGGAAAAGGGTCGAGTCTTTCCGGCATTGTTTTTGAACCCGGAATCCTAAGAACTCCATGCTCGCCCTGTCCGACTAGGCTGCAATGGCGGAACGTGTAGACATTGCAGCTACTAGATAATGGTACATTTTGCCTTTTCAACGGGGACTCATTAACACTGTTTTGCTTGCTCCGGAAATCGATTTTGCTTTCAAAGAATACGTAGGACAAAGGTTATACTTCACGGGCCTCGCCATATACATACAGTTTTCGGATGCTGACTATTTTGTAAATTACCATTTTGTTTTATTTTGCTTGATGATTTTGATGTACGATGTCGTTTTGATCATTCAATAAACCCTCGTAGTAGGATTAAATTCTAAGACCGTTGGCCATTTGCAGGAATGCTTCCGATTATAATAACATCATTAGAAAAAAAATGCTTTGATAATAAATATGATAACGACATTGTGTGATTTGTGGAAAGGCCTGTTTACTAATACGGAATGGGGGAATCAGAATTAAAAAATTATTTACGTGCTAAATTAAGGCTTGGAATCGGAATCGAAATAGTGTCGGATCCATAAATTCGAAAATCATTACTAGAGTTCCCATTCTCATGGGGGAGGTCGGAATGGGATTTTCATTCTTAGGATTGATCATTTTGCCCTCTTTCAAATTTTAAAATATCTATATTGTCCCCATTTGTAATTAATTAATATATTATTATAATTAATTAATAAATATATTAATATATTATTAACAATAATTATTAATAATTATAGTTTTTGAATAAATAATCACAATAATTAATATATTATTCTTAATTAATTAATATACCATTATAATAATTATTAATATAATTATTTTAATTAATTCATATACTATTAATTAATTAATTAATCTAATTATTACTATTAATAAATATACTAATATATTATTAACAATAATATATTAATAATTATAATTTTTGAATAAATAATCACAATAATTAATTAATTAATTATTATAATAATTAATTAATATAATTCTTACTATATTAATGTATTATTAACAATAATTATTAGTAATTATAATTTTTGAATAAATAATCACAATAATTAATATATTATTATTATGACAGTAATTAATTAGTTAATATATTACTATAATAATTATTAATATATTATTATAATTAATTAATATATTATTATAATTAATTTATTAAAAATTTTACAAGTAATTAATATATTAATACATTATTGACAATAATTAATAATAATAATAATTTTTGAATAAATAATCACTATAATTAAAATATAACAATAATTCAAAGAAATACCTTTAAGAATTTACAATTCTAACTCATTCCAGATTAAGATTAAATAAAATCAATCGGGATTCCAAGTATTTTATTCGATTCCTATGGTCAAGAACAAATTGCTCGATTCCCATTTCCATTCCGATTCCAAATTTCATTCGATTAATCGATTCAGATTCATTCCAAATTCCGATTCTTGATAAATCATTAAAATAAAATTTGGGATTGCATCGACCTAGATATGCGATGAATCCAATTGGTTGGTCCACCTCATTAATGATGACAAACAATCTCAACGTGATCTATATTCAATCAATCAAATAGCCCCAACGATTATCTTTTGCGATAGCTCCTTCTTTACATAATAATAAATCTGATCATGGACTCATTGTGATTGGCAATCTCATAAGAGATATTTGGATGTTCGTTAAGCTATTGTAGTATATAATTAATTTATATATGAGAGTGATGACCCTAAGGCGAAGAGTGATAAATTGATAAGCAACTAAGCAAGCAACAATAGAAATATAATATCTTTGCCTCCCCACCCTCCCTCTTTTTCTCACTTAGAGGTAAAGTTTACACTCTTTCTTCATGACTTAGAAACCACTTTGAAACATCTAGAAGGATTAAATCAAAGCTCTGCAGGAAGGAGAAGATCACAAATTTGTAATTTCTTGCGTTATAAGTTTTAGGCGAGACTTGTAATTTCTTACATTATAAGTTTTTTATGTTTCATGTTATTAGTGTTACATAGCATATTACGAGAACAACGTAAAATTGTATAAATATAAAGAAAAGACAAAAGACTAGAGCTTAATTATTGAAAACCCAGCAAATGGAGAAGTAAAGATTTGTGTAGAAACGGGATGGTGTCATATGAATCATCAAACATATCCAAGGTGTTTAATAGCCTGATTGGGAGTGTGGTGAGGTAGTTGGGCTGCCAAAGTCTAGTTATTAAAGTATTTAGTAACACTTATAGTTGGGCTTTGGTAGGTTAACAAAAAAAATTTTTTTTCCAACTTTTCTTTCTACGGTAGTTTTTCTTTTCATCAATCAACAAAACGATGTCCATCCCCACACCCTAAGTCATTCAAAAATTCTATTAAGCAAATTGTTATGCAAAATGTCAGCGCACGTCACAAAACATGGGGGTACTAATTATTAATTTGATGTCTGCTTCTGGTTGATATTAACAGGTCTGGCTGCCCAAGTCCACAACCAAAAACCCAATCATCCGATTAGTGATTACAATGCAATGCATGTAGATCTGCCATCAAAATCCAGTCAATAAATTAATTAGTAATTAATCGAGACATATTCATGATCTCGACTAGCTGACAACAACTTCCAGCAACTTGGGTTATTTATTTATCACCTTATTATTACAAATAATTGCTTGGATAAGAATTTCTCTTAATTATTATAAATAAACTACTTATTAAATTAATCGTTTTATTTATAAATAAACCTACAATTTCATTTTCTTCGGGCACATCTAGAATTTGATCAAAATTTGTGTCTAGAGCACATAATCGAAGGCTTTACTAACATAAAGATACAGTTTCCTTGCTTCAAAATCATGGGGTATTACATATAAATTCGCAAGAAACATTTTTATAACTTTGTTTCATCACTATATTAATCAAAATTTTATTTAATATTAAGAGAGTTAACAACACAAATTTAAGTTTTGGCGTTGAGGTTTGATCCTATGTCTCTAGTTGATTCTATTAGATAACATTTTAACTAAATTTAAATTTTAACTTAATCCTTAATCCTTTCTTTTTGTTCTTTTTTTTTTTTTTTTAATGAAAGAAAAATTAAATTTGTGTTATCTTTTATTGGAAACATGCCAACAATTCCTTTTTGACGCAATGACGATGGCTCTTTATTAAAAGGGTCACCATGTCTCTTTGTGGCTACGAGTAAAGTTTTCTCGAGAACTGTCTTCAGAAAATTTAGCTACCAAACAAATAAGCTTTTGGCTTGTTTTCATCTCCAATTCCTCCTTCATTAGTTATCAAATGCCAATCACTTTTTTTTGAAAAAAAAAAAAAAAACCCTTTTCGAGATTTTATGTTTATTCCTTTTAATCCACCATATCATCATCAAGATCTATGCAAATTGAATACGTTGTTTAATGTTTAAGATTGGATGCAATCAAGGGCATATACCAAATTATACAATAAACTATTATGATAAGACCACTTGTTTAACTACTTTCGTAATTAGTGTGTGACACGTCAGATTTGAATCTATGCCATGTAAACATTATTTTAATGAAAATCATATAACTATTACAACAACAAAAAATTCGAACCTTTCACCTAAAAGATAAGATGAGGAGTTGCCTCATTGAGTTGTTTGCCACGTAAGAATTACTATTTACATGTGATCAAGATTTTTTTTTTTTTTTTCCCTTATAGAGTGATGCCTTAAATTTATATTTCTTTTGTTTTTTTTTTTAAAAGCATCGATTTGGGAAAAAGGTAATGTCGAATGTCATCTTTGATATTTTATTGGAAGAAATGTGACGTGTTGTTGGTTAGGGTTAGTGGGATGGGATGAGACGGTTGTCGATCTGGGTCTGTCCATCTGTCCGCGTATTGGAATGAGAAAAATTGGAGACGGCATTCCCATCCTTTTTATTTTTTGGGGCAAAATTTATACAAGTTGTCCGATATCTAATTAAATGAATCCCGTCCACAGTCCAATCTGGACTATCACCAGATACGTAGATAAATACTAAATTAATTTTCTTTAGGAATTATCCACTTAATTCAATATAAAAACAAAAACAAAAATTAAGTTACGTGTAGGAACCCAGTCAAGTTCGAGTTCGGTAAAGTTAAAAATTAATAAAAGATGTAAAGTTGACTTCAATTCCAGTTCCATACGTTTTTAACCATGCTCAGACACCTTTCAATTGTGTAAACCTATGAGATTAATACTTTTCAATTTATTGTAAACTAAAATTCATAAAGAAAGGTTAGAATGAGACTAATATATTTTTATAATTATATAATCATTAATCATTAATGTTCAAAATTATTAATAAAATTGATTACCTCTTCAACATCAACTTCTTCTTCCTCTAAACCATATGAATTAAACTTTTACAAACATCAAACCATATAAAACAAAAGTAATAATAATATGGGACCATAAAAACCTTTATAAATTTGTCTCATTGACTAATATAAACACATCACAAATTTTAAAACCAAATACTAGTGAAAACAAATATAATAATCATTATAATATAATAACTTCAACTAGATTGCCGTATATAATATAATAATATTTAACAAATATCAATTATATGGAAAGAGGACAAAACTATGAACACTAAAAACAAAAAAGCCAAATTATGAATGTTAACTTACGGTGAAAAGTGAGAATTTTGTGGATGAAGTGCTATAAAGGTGCAGTGTGCAAGGCGTGGCTGCTTGGGAACTTTGTGGCAGAGTGAAATTTTTGTGGTGAGGGCAAGGCGTTCATGGTCAATACTTAGAGCACAATGCTAATTTGGGAAATTGGTTGAGTTTGAAAGGTAACTAATTAATTATCTAAAATTATTAATTTTAATTGTGACTTTTACTTTTTATTTTAGTTATAATATTAATGGGATATCTAGGGACGGATTTTATAATTGATCCTTCTCCCGTCCCATAAATAAAAGTGGGATTTATTTTTATCCTTATCCCATCCCATTTTAATTTGGGATGTAAAAATATGTCCCAATCCCATCCTAAACGGGACGGGATCCCGCAGGAGCCCATCCCAACGGGAAAAATTACCATCCCTATGTGTTGTTCAAGCTGTCGAGTCATAGACTCATTACTCATAGTTGTAAGGTATTAGAAACAAAGAATTAAAGCATGTTCATTCTTACTTCTCAATCATGTATATATATATATATGTGTATGATCACCGAAATGTGTGCTCCTTAGAGTACAACATTGATAATAAAATGACCTAAACATGCATGCGTGTTTCACATGCATAAGTGTGAAATATGAACTCCGTTGCCGTGTGAATAGTCAAACATTTTGTTCCCACCTTCATTAATGCATTCAGAAAAGCCAAAACAAAAACCCTAGTTTTTGCTCTTAATTATTTTATTTGGTTTCAATTTGATGACATGTAAAAGAGGTTCATATAAAAAGATAGGAACAAAGTTTTGGTGGGTGGCCCTTTGTCTGATGATATGTACGAAAACAGTGCAAGTCAATTTCACAATTGATGCCCAAACAATAACAATTATAATACTAATAATTATAGTTTCCACCTCATCATGCTTTTGCTTTTGTTTGGTCCATGTATTAATTTGTTAAATAATTTATTAATTTTAATTAACTTCATTTGACTGTGACTGGTTGGTTTTATTTTGTGATTGCCAATTGGGATCGTGAGGAATCGCCGATAAGGTAAGATATATCCACATGCTTGTTAAAATTGTTGAAAGTGGGGCAAATGGAAATGAAAGGTGTTGCGTAAATTGCAATTTTATAAACTATCAAATTTTGAACTTGGTGATTGTTTCGAGTAGGGTCTAGAGTTTCTAAATATTCAATTTAAAAAATTAGTCTCTTGGAGACTTATCCCACATATAAACGTAAGTAATTTCTCTTTATTAGTCAATATATGATTTAATTTAAGAATCCCCTAAAATAAAACTACTGTCAGGCCCCAATTCTTTTGTCCCACATATATTTGACTTATTCCACCACATTTTAGCTACTAAGGTCAGATTATGATATTACTTAATTGTTAAGGAGTAGATCTAGAAGCCTATCCTACTTATAAACTCAAGTAATTTGGGGTATTTACAGATTATAAAATTTCAATCGAATCCGATCCACATATTGGCAAAATTCAATCTAAATCTAATTCATACATCTACCGATCGGATATGAATTCGACCCAATTCATTATTACGGATTAATTTGTGAACTAAAATTTTTAATTATATTTAATCCATAAACTAATAAAATAAAAAAATTAATATAAAAATATTTTGCCTATCGATCTAATTCAAAATTAAATAAGATTTAAATTAATTAATTATTTAAAAAGAAACTATAAAATATATTAAAATTTTCAAAATATAACACACGGAAAGAAAAAAAAAACTCATTTGATTAGATATATGAAAATTAACTAAAATTACAATTATTAACTATTTAGGAAGTTATATTTGTTTATTTAACTTTTTTATTTTATATTGTTATTGGATAAAATATAATATGGTATTAACGTAACTATATTTTAATTTATTTATTTATTAGTAAACACTAATGCCACATTTACAAGTTTTTTTAGTTAAATAAATATTTTATATTTTTTTCGAATTCACAAATTTTTATGGATTTACAAAAATAAATTCATATCCAATCCACCGACTATAGATTTTTGTTTGGGGAGAAATATGAAGAAAGAATACCACGCCACGCCGAGGCGACGTTAGTATAAAAGAGGACTGCACGGGTCCTGAGTCGAGATATGCAACCACTATAATTTAAGGTACTCCAATTAATTCGAGTTACCCCACTTAACTTGGGGTAAAGTGCATCTAGAGTGGGGTACCCCATAGAGTGGGGTACCCATATAAAGACTGACATCTGATTCTAAAACTCTAAAACCCATGAGACGCCTATCGCTCAAAGGGTCGATTAGGTTAAAACCACGTATCAAAACAACAGACTTGAAAAGAGGAGACACCGCTACCCCGCCAAAAGTGGTCCCCACCTTCAATTGACCTAACGCCGATCTGACCACTCTCCAGCACGCGCCACGTACATAGAATGACGGGATACGCCGCGATCGCCTACCTGATCCCCAAGCATGCTCCCCAAACGGCCCAAAATGATAAAAATGCCAAAGGACAGTCAAGAACCAATGAAAATTCGCCACGTGGCCGCCAGGGTACCTCATATATAAAGGTGCCTAAACTCTATTCTCCATAACTTTTTCTGACCCCATTAATACTCACACTCACACTCCACAAAATAAGCTTCCTTCAACCTCAAAACTCCATTTACAGAGGGCTGGAAAGCTCTCTTCACTTTAAAAAGCTCGAGTTAACTGAGCTGCTGTGAACGCCGCACTGCCACCTCTAACCTCGCCCTGCTTTGCGTGTAAAGCTACCCATGACTTACATCCTGCACCTCTCCATCACCGCCACCACCTCCCATTCACATTCTCACCTTTTACTTTAGAAACACCAAAACACACAACGACTACATTGTTCTAGATAGATTTTCCATTTTCTACCTACCAAAATCTGTCGAAAATAATTTTTTAATTTTTAATCCAATCCAATGCAATACATCACTCCACATGTCGGATTTTTAGAGATCAAATTGGATTATAAATACCCCTACAAGTAACTTTGTTAAACTAGCCAATGTAGCACAACTCAATAGTAATTATGTGTTCTCATAGGCTTGATCAAATAGTTTTAAGCTTTTTTTATTGGGAAATTATCAATCATATACCCTTAAGTGTCACCGGTATCAAACGTACTGCAACACTTTTCACTTGTATCACTCGTATACCCTAAGTTGACAAAACACTTCTTCCGTCCACTTTTCCGTTAATTATCGTTAGAAAGTTAACAGAATTATGGTAAATTGACTATTTTGCCCTTAAAACTCAAAATGAAGTAAAAAGATAAATGTACCTTAAAAATTAACATAAATTTTCAATACACAATTTTTTTTAAATTTTGTTATTAACAATATATTTTTTTATTAAAAAATATAAATTATTAATGATACATATTATTAATAATTATCTATAAAAATATCCATATTATACCATAAAAACTTTGTTAACAAAATATTATTTATAATTATACATATTATATCATAAAAAATTTCATATGGAGCTTGGAGGAGTAGATCTTCAAAAATTTAGGTTAAATTTTAGAGGAGTAGATTCGGTTGTAAAGTATTTTTTAAAGTAATTATTAACAATTATTAGATAAATGGGATGACATGTCATTTTTATCAATATATATTATATGACATGTCATTTTTTACTAGGTAAATGGAATGACATGTCGTTTTTTTAATCAAAGTTTAAAAAGACTAAATTACCTTTTGGCTGACAAGCACATTGCAAAATTCTGCAGTTTAATCTGGAATTTAATTTAGAATATTTTGTCAACTTTATGATACTTATTTATTATGTCGTATGTCATATAAATACGCTCTGATAATGTTACATCTAGTCTTTTATACTATCATAATTTCCCTTTTATTTAACCTTGGTTTCATTTAATTCAATTGGAAAGGTATGGAGTTAGAAAAGTCAAATACGGTTTTTCCCATCACTCCTTACCTTTAAGAAAAAAAAAAAGATTAAAAAACTTACAAATTACTATTTGTCCTTTTTTGCTCCGACGTAAACATCAATTATAATTTAACTTTTGTTATATTACATAATCATGTAACATACATGATCATGTAATAATCGTTGGATGAAATCTAATTGTTATAAAAATACAAGATAAAAAAATTATATTATTTTCATAACTGTTGGATGAAAATCCAACAAATTTTCTTCCTCAAATATTTTCATAGTATACATGCATAAACCACTTTTACTGAGCATAGAGTTTCAAACTATTCGATCTATCTTATTAATATAAACTTTACATTTTTAACTTAAGTCGAGCTTATATTTTATATATCCCCAAATAATTTGAGAGTAAGATTAACTTTTACCGGACGTTAAATTTGAACCAAATTATTACCTTATTGATTTGAGTTCCGACGGACCAATGCAATGCCTAACATTTTTTTCAAAGTTTTGAGAACCTAAAATATCATCTGTAGCCATGGACGAATTAGGCCACCAGCTTGAGTAAGTGATGCTCACCGACCACGTTTTCAAAGTGGAGTTATTGATATCATCACACACACACACACATGTATGTATGTTAAAAATCCTTTTATTATCTTATCAAAATTAAATGTTAACATCAAATTGATGACTTTTGATAAACTTGCCTTCACGCTCTCTTATTTTTTGGATATGATAAAATATAAAGTGAAGTTCAGTGCTCACAATGTTGTCCAAATAAGGGATTATCAATTGCTTCTTTAATTAATTTAATAAAAACTAGTTAAAGTAAACTCTAAATTTATAAAATATTATGCTTAAATAATGAGAAATGTTACCAAATCTTTTTAAAAATAAATATAATTATCTATGAATATTATAACTCTGACGTGATATTAATAAAATAAATTATTACGACAGTATTGTACTGTGACCCTGTGAATGACTAAAAACATAGTATTATCAACAATTGAGTTTGAATATTTTTAACTTCCATGGAAATTCAATCAAGGATGCTTTGCCCCGTCCCTTCATTATAATATTGTCGTGGTTTGTGGAAATACTCAGTTTTCACTTTTCAGCTAATTACCGCTACCTAGCTAGAAAATTAATGACAAAATATATTAAAACCAGTTATATATTTTTTTTTCCATTTTTATATGTTGTTGGTTATTGAAATTTTTATATTTTATTAAGAAATATGTCATTTGTTAAGTAGTTGGTAATTTTTTTAGAAAAATTTTAATTAGATCACGTGTATTATGTTATAAATTGTCATCAACTGATTGACGAACTGGGCAGTGAAAGACTGAAATTGAAATCTGCTTTGCGGACTCGTTTTCGGACAATAGTTACAGAAGTACAGGCAGTAAAATCTAGGATTTGGTCTTGAGAACTGAAGAAAAACTTACACGTCTCTGTCGAACAGGTGGCAGAAACCCATTTGGCCATACAGTGGCGAAGAAAGGAAACTTACAAAACAGAACAGGGGAATGCCAAGTTAAGTCTCACGTTCAACTTGATAAAAGCTTAGCTGGCAATCTAAAATCAACGGTCAGAAATTCACTGACAGCGTATAACATCAACACATTGCCTCACATGGATTGTAATTTTACTATTAGCCCACTTCTTTAAGCTTTCAATGATTGGGGCTGTGCTTCTGCTTCTCTTCTCCTTGTTATAAAAGTACTCTTTCTGTCTTAAAAGCTTCTACTTCGACACGCACACAAACAATCATACAAAATTACTAACAAAGCGCGTTTGGGAAGAATTGATTTTTTTTTTTTTTGGAGGTTGTGAAGAAAGTTTTTAAGAAACAACAAACAAAAAGCAATTTCTTGGTTTTTGTTCTCTGTCTTCATACGAGATTTGGTTCTTTTGGGTGTTACTTAGACGAGTGTTCTTGCTATATCTTTGAGTCCTTTAAATAAAAAAGAGAGCTTCTTATAATGGTTTTGATGTGTGAGACCATTTTTGCTGAAGAAGAGAAGCTTGAAGAAGGAGAGTGGGAGACTGAAAGATAATAATCAAAAAGCCAAAAGCACTAGCAGAAGTAGAGACAGGAGGCTAAGAGATACAAGGAATCAATCCAGCTTTGTTTCGATCTGCTTTTGCTGGTAAATTTTATCAAGTCTCCCTTGTTTCTGTTTGTCGTTATGGTCGGTCATGGAGTCTTTGATCATTTGGTGTGTAAAGATTTGTGCCTTTGTACCAAAGATTTGATTCTGTTGTTGTTATTGATCAAAGGTTAAGACAACTTCATGGGCATGTTTGGTTTTATTGATTTGATTCGTATGTTTGTAGTATAAATGAAATCAGCTTCCAGAGACAGAAGCAAATATGTTTGTGTTCGTTGACGATTGATAGTTATGGTATTATTGATTGATTTGCAGGGGTAATTTGGCAAATGTCTGCAACAATTGTGAGTGATCCTATGGTGGTATCAACCCCAGAAACAGCATCGTCGGCAACAACAAAACTCATAGCACAAACTGAAATCGAGTTTGTGAAGTGTGATTGCTGTGGCCTGACTGAAGAATGCACACAAGCATACATTGAAACGGTTCGCGAGAGGTATCAAGGCAAATGGATTTGCGGGCTGTGTGCAGAGGTTATCAAAGACGAGATTGTAAGGACCGAGAGACTTATTAGCACAGAAGAAGCAATGGCTAAGCATATGAACTATTGCAAAACAATTAGGTCCCCAGGGCCTGCCCCGGATGCTGCTGCTATACATTTGATATCTGCGATGAGACGGATTCTCAGGAGAAGCTTGGATTCTCCTAAAGCCTTACGATCAACTCCAAGTAGTCCTACTAATAAGGTAGGAGAAATTTGCGGCCCTGCGCTGACAAGGTCTGGGAGCTGCTTCCCTAGCTTGTCTGGTTGATGAAGGGTTTTGGGACAATGGAATTTGGAATAAAATAGAAGTGCAAAAATGGAATTGACGCAAAAATAAAAGAAAGCCAAAAAGGGTTTTAAGGTTTAGAGATGTTGATCAACGCAGTCATGATTAATATGAAAATAAAGAACTCTTTTTTTTTTTTTTTTTATGTGGTTGGACATATCTTGTTCGTTTCTTGTGAAAATTCTGGTCTTATTTTCTCAAACTCTCAATCAATCTTTTGCCTTTTTTTTTTTTTTTTTTTTTGTATGAATCGCAAAGAAATTTGGCTTGTCCATAAATGGTATCAAAATCCGGCAGATACTCAACAAAGTTGGCAGCTATTTGATTATATCTTTGATGAGCCAGCACAGGCGCACACCCACCAGCTTATTGTCTCCTGTTTTCTGAATAATTAGTGTGAAAGATGGCTTCAACCCAAAAAGATTTTGATTCTTTGGTGGGCTGAGTTGCCATTAGTGGCATTCTTTTTCATCATGAGATTCTTCAAACGAAGGGAAATGGCATGTCATGTCACAGGCACAGAATTGACAAGCAACTATTTCACTGACAAATATGACAAAATTATTTTGAGTGGTCGAGCTGTATGCCTGTATTTAATACTTTATGCTTATGTGTCATGAATTTTGCCCACTCCTTTACAATTCTTTCCAGATCTTTGCACTGCACAGACGTAAATCTTCAGCCGTTGTAAAATGCTTATGGTATTTTTCCACAATCCCTTTTTTTTTTATATTTTACATTCCAGGTCTTGCTAATTTTCTTTTCGGATCACAAGTCAAATTGGTCAAAGTGTTTGTATAAGAAATAGCACTTCATGTTTTCAACATTTAGTTTATCAAAAAAGATAAGTTTGTGAATATGTGATCATCTCCTTTTTGTCTTAGAGATAATTTCTTTTCTTTTTCTTTTTTTTTAATGAAAAACTATAATTTCTTGGGCCACAGAACGATGAAAAGAATTCGAACCTCAAAATTCCAACGAATTAAATATCCTTAACTCACGCATATCCAAATTTGAGATGATCCAAAAATGATGCCATCAATTACAAATGTAAAATTTAGTTAATTTTGCTTTATTGAAGCAATGACAAGATAATGACCCTGAAAAGCACAGATGGTGGCTAAATTCTGACTTTATGCTATAAATTACATCATATTCTGTAATCTAAGAATGGTGAATAGAATTTAAAAATAAAAAATAAAAAAAAAGTTGCGAAGTGATAAGATAGGGCCACAATGAAAGTGTCAAGTATACTCAATAATTGATCAGAAGTAAGATTTGACAGGTGCCTACAGGAATTTTGTGATATGAAATTTGTTTGTTCATTGGATCTTAAATCTCAAAGGAAATGCACACATTGGATCGACAAACATTGACAACTAAGAAAGCAACATCAAAATCAAAGGCAGACACAATCACGGCAATGCTCGCTGCTATTGAATTTGGCAGAAAGAGGGCTCTGGAGAATAGAGATACGGGATCATGCATTTGTATGCATGCCCGGTTGGTGCGATATGTTTTATATATGCAACAGCTGGGGTTGGCTGATGCTCTTCGGTCAGTGACAGGTCATCTTATTCATATTTGGATTTTCTTGAGTCTTTTAACCCCACTTGCCTTCTCTCAATTATGTGTGCCCCTCATTTATCATTATTTTTAAAATAGTACTACAATACATTCATTGTCATTTGTCAGTTATGATCACTTACTAACTTCATGTTACATTCGTATCAAAAAAAAAAAAAACTTCATGTTACATTTAATATAACACACATTTCACAATAACCACATAATTTATGAACCCACATAATTTGTGTGGTTGTTGTGAATTGTGTATGTTACATTAAATATAACATAATATTTGCTCACTTACTATTCATTAAGGTTGTCTATAAAGAAATTTAGAGTTGAGGACGAGAATGAAAAATGTGAGCGCTTGTAATTGACAATAATTTATACACGGTTAACACAACTCTTTTCACATTTATTAAAACTTGTTATATGGTTTGTTCATTATTGACTAGATGAATGAGACATATGATAAAAATTTTTTGTAGGAAAATAATTTTTTGATATTTTACCTTGTCCAAAATCATCCTCTTGTGCAAGAAGGAAAATAATAATAATAATAACAACAGTCATTGTCCTTGAAAATGGTGGTAAGCTTCCTCAAATAAACAGCATCTAAAAGATTCTACGCACATCCACCAATAATTAAGCTCGCATTTCTTGCCCAAGATGGTAAGTTGTTTACCCAATCTTCATATCTAATACCTATTTCCCATTTGCCTAGCCCAATCATCATATTCAATGATTAATTTATTTGGACTATCAAGCCACATAATTCATTCTTCCTTGTCTTTTATTTTGATGTCATTTTCATTTTTCTTGAGGAGTTAGATATCTAACAGGGTTTGGCGTCGATGAATTATTGACCGAATTTCTTTCAGAACACGTTATGCAAACGCGGTATTATTAATAATAAATTACTTCGAGATGCAGGCGAAGAGAAGTTGTAAAGAAAATAATTGTGAATTTGTTTTCTTGTTTACATAACTGATTATAGAAACAGAAACTTAAAGAATTATATGGTTGACCAAACCATGGGACGCTAAAAAAAAGTGTGCGCTCTAGCCCGCATTTTTCCTCTGACACACGATATGTTGTAGCAGATCTACTCAATCCTGGAAATTGAATTAGACTTACAGGGTGTCCAGATACTCTCTTGCACGCAATTAAGTTTCATAATGAGAGATTATGGTCAAAAGAGTTGTGTTCTCCCTTGATGATGATTGCTAATTGTTTTCAAAGTTCTTTGATCTTTGATTTGATTCTTAAAGTAACACATGCAATAAGATAAAAATCAACCTATTGCAATTCCAAGTTATAGAGAAGAGTAAGGTCTTATCTCAAGTCTCAACATAATTAAAAAAAACAAAAATGAACAACAGGTGCCTTTCATATTTTAGCTCAGAAAGGAGTTTCTGAGTGTAAAACTTTGCATTAGAGCATACTTTATGACATGATGCAACTTCGTGGGTGGAAGAGGAATATGATGAATTGCAATCATACTTTCCACTCTGTGCCTTTATCTGTAGGCAACTTTTATTGGCAACAACCCCCAGCTTTAAAACATAGCAAGTCCCTGGCCAAAGCCCTCTCGTGAATAAATGTAAAGCATAGCATAAATATTTTGCTGAGGCTGAAGGATGGCTGTGGACTCTACAATCAAGAACATAAGATTGAACCACAGGGGTGAAACAAATATAATTTTAGAAGTTTTTCTTTTTTTTTTTTCCCAATCAAACCAGAAATGTTAACATACTTGACCAAAATGTGTCTCCACTTAACCGAAATTGATTCCTTGGGCCAGAGGCAATTCATTTCCATAGTTGATTGTGCTGCAGGGATGTTAAGTTGATCGGTCAGTAGAAACATTGAAGGTCGATAGAGAATTAAGAGAGACAGACTTAAGAGAGATTTTTTAAATGAAAGAGGCAAGATCCCAAGAAGTGTGTGCGCTTATAAGGTTACCAAGTCGAGCGTCGCATGTATTGCTTCCAAGAATCACTTCCTGCTTCACGGCCTCCCCCTGTAGCCTTTTCACCACCAAAAGCACCACCAATTTCAGCCCCATTCGTAGGTATATTTACATTCACAATACCAGTGTCACTTCCATGTGGCCTGCATTTCATGTAACCAAGAGAGAAGTTTACTAAACTAAGGAATACTTCAAATGGAGACTGTCCACAAGAAACCAACATGTGTAACTCTTAAAACTCCAAATATGTCGTAAAGTTTCATCAAGATCATTTGATGACTAAGAGGTATCAAAATGGAGAACGTAGCATCTTGCCACACATGGAAGTGAAATACTTCTAGAAGACAATTCAGAAATCTAAAATAATAATACAAAATAATGAGGATTTTAACAATACACATACAAGACATGTGACCACAAAAAAACCTCTGAAGTGATAAAACGTACTTACCCTAGCCACTTGAAAATATTTTCAGGACTGCGGGTGAAAATAGAACTACTTAATCCCTGGGGTACTGAATTATTGATCTTAACTGCTTCTTCGAAGGCCTGAACAAAGATTTCATATTTTGAAGTAAGGGACATGCATAGCACTAAGATAAATAAGTCTATTTTATTGGAAACTTTCTCTCTGCTTCAGGACTCAGCAGAGAAATTGAACTTGCAAGAAAGAATTTACCTGAAATTTCATAACATAAAGGACAGGAGCAAACAACTCTTCTTTGACAATGTCAGCTGTTGGACTAATCTCAACTATTGTGGGCTGCACAAAGTTCCCCTCAGACTCTATAACAGAACCACCAGTAAGGATCTTCCCTCCCTGCAAAATATTATTCTTAATAATATCAAATTTTGAGTCAAGGATTAGGTAAACCAGAAATTAAATGAAAAAAAAAAAAGAAATATCTGATGACTGAATCAGCTTCTGAATCAACAACAGCAAATAAATTCAATAGCGCTACCAATGAGGATATAAACTTACGTTCTGTGGTTTGCTTGTTAATGGCATATACGAAATATTCAGTCTATAAGACATGTATAATCAAGTCCATAATTTTCAAAGTATCCTGAAGAAATGTGGCCCCCGGAAAAAATTGTTTCTAAGCCTCCAATTCTTTTGCAATAAAGTAACTCTAAAACTGTACAGGATAAGTAAAGCTTCTAGTACAAATATTGGTCCAATACAGGGGAGAAAAATAGAACATGCCTGAGATTTGATGTTCTCAATTCCTTTCTCGAAATTCTTCCTTGATTCAGGAGTATGCAATGGCCCGAGCAAGGTACCTTTTTCTAATGGATCTCCTATCTTAACTTGTTTGTACACATCAACTAGTTGATCAAGCACTGTCTGGTATATGCTTTCATGAATAAGCTTCAACAGCAGCAAACAGAAAGTTCAGTCATAAGGTTTTCTTATACTATTATCACTAGAAGTGGAAAAAGAAACAGAAAATCTTGTTCTCATTATACCAGTCTACGACAGGTTGTGCAGCGCTGACCAGCTGTACCGACAGCAGCAAATAGGACAGATCGAACAGCTAGTTTGATATCGGCATCATCCATAATAATAATAGCATTGTTTCCACTTAATTCAAGTAAACATTTACCAAATCTCTGATGCACTGTTTGTTGCACCATTAAACCCACCTACAGTTAGCCATATTCACAATAGCTTCATTAAATTTCTCGTGAAATTATGAACTTGGAGCTAAAGTAAATTGAACATCATCTGGAAATTCAAATTAAGCATGCATTCAAGAGACTCTGGGAACAAACTGTTGTCAAGTAATATGGAAAAATTCAACTACAAGAATTTCAATATTTGCGGAACAGGTAATAACTGAATAACTTACACAAAAAAGAGGGACTGAAGGTCTACCCAAGAAATCGCATTTAATCACACAAATTGTTATATAGACATTAAGAACATGCATTTATATAGAGACGCCATAGTATGTTTTGCAATTGCATATTTAAAGAGTTAATCTGTTAAGGATGTAAAAGGATGAAGCATTACCAAAGAAGCTACCCAGTACTGTATATTGCACAAAAAAATGGTCAGCATGGAAATAGTTTTGTAAATGGGAAAAAAGACGGTAGTACCTTCGTACTCCCAGTAAATGAAACCAGAGAAATACGGGGATCTTTCGCTATTGCTTGACCTATCTCAGCCCCACCACAAAAGGAGGTAAAAATTGCACCAGGTAACTTGTTCCTCTCGAAAACCTCAGACACCAGCTTTGTTATTGCTATGGTGATCAAAGGAGTTGTTGGAGCACCTTTCCTTTATGGCCAAACACAGAATTCAAGCACCAAAATTGGAATTCATTGCATGCACAAATAATTAAATCTAATTTTTTTAAAAAAAATTGCGATGTGGGAAGTAAGTCATATCATAAAATATGCTCTCTTCTAGGTTGACACTGCACTTACCAAACAACACAGTTGCCGCAGACTAGTGCAATGCATGCATTCCACCCTAGAGAACCATATTTAGTGTTAATTACGGTTAAAAAAAAAAAATGGTTCATGGTACATACCATTCCATAAGCAAGTAAATCTATCACATGATTTAGTATACTAAAGGATCTTTAGATAGATAAAGGTGGAAAGCTCACCAAGAACAGCACACGGGAAGTTAAATGCTGTAATCACACCCACTACCCCAAGAGGATTCCATGTCTGAATAGCAAACAGAAAAATGTTAACTATGGCAATAGATCATAAGCATTAATCTAACTGCAAAAAGTATAGATGTACAGCAAACCTCTAACATCATATGATTTGGACCTGTTGACAAAGAAAGTAACCGTTATTAGTTCAAAACTAACTTCCATTAAAATTCAAAGGGAAATAAGTAATTCTCAATGGTTGATGATTCATCAAACATAAAAAATAAAGAAGATGAAACAAAATCGCTCCAAAAATTACGAAAACTATATTTGGAGAAATCATGACTACTAAATGTTTGAGCTTACGTTCTGAGGGTATTACTGATCCATTAAGTTGCCGGCTTAAACCCACAGCAAAATCACACATGTCAATAACTTCCTGCAAGTATTAAATAACAGGAATCAGTCGGTATTCTACATCATGAGAAATTGAAGCATTGCAACTAATCAAGATGGTTAATTCCAGCCAAAAAAAAAAAAAAGGTCCATATGCTCATCAAATGAAAAACCTTATTTGTGTGCTTAATGATATCCAGTTGAGAAAACATACTTGAACTTCGCCAATTCCTTCTGGAAGAATTTTTCCCATCTCAATTGAAAGAAGACGGCCGAGATGATGCAGTTTTTCTCTCAATGCATCACCTATTTGTCTAACAACCTCCCCTCTCTTAGGAGCTGGAAGCTGCCACAATATATGAACTAATTAGCAACACAAAGGGATGTCATTCTGAGCTGGAGACAACAACAATTACATTTGCATATAAGAGAACTCAAAGATACAATAGCTAGAAATATTATTTGAATTTCATATTATAGCAAATAATAAACTCACTTCCATCCATATCTTAGATGCTTCGCTGCAAGCTTTCATGCCTTCCTCATAATCCTCAAGCGAAGCCTCCACAACAGTAGCAATTTTCTGAATCAACAACATGAAACTATAGTCAAATTAATGATTAATAGATGCAAACATTGTTACGATTTCTATAAGCACCAATCAACTGCCTGTCATTTGTCTATTTTGTAGTTGTTTCATACAACTCGGAGTATTATTTGGAGCAGGTGCAAGAAGTTCAAACTTAAGTTCAGATACATCCATCAGTTAATGTGCTTTTCTGCAAGCTTTTGATACATTACACAGTATGCATTAAAAAATTTGGGAATATTGTTTGCTACAGTATATTTATCACTTCTTGCCCGGGGCTTGTTTATCTGTTACTCCTACATATCAATAAATAATTCTCATTACAGTTAGAAATTAATATGCATGTACGTGATAATTTTTTCTTTTGTTTTTAAAGAATCCACTTTTTTAGCAGAATCTGTAACTACAGAAAGAAAGAGTATAAGAAATCATCAAGCAAATCTGTTAAATTAATGGATAAGTCACTTTCCATCAAATTAAAGCCATGATCATCACAATGAGATAATCAAACAGTATACACACAAATTAAAAAAAATATAGATAAAGATTAAAAATATAACCTGATTGTTAGCAGGATTGATAGAGGAAACAGTAGGACCGTGTGCCTTCCACTTGCCATTCACAAAACATCCAGGAGTTTCTGGACTTAAGCCGATCTCACTCAGAAACTCGTACTCTTGCTTTGCAAATTCCATCTCTGCAAATCACATCCCATACTGAGTTTTTTTTTTGGTTTAAATAAAAAAATAAAAAAATAAAAATCAAATCCTACCCATTTATTTAAAAAAAAAAATAACTATTTTGGCTGATCAGAAAAATCAGGAAATTAACTCAGACTGTAAAAAAAAAAAAAAGGATCTTTACGATCAATTAAGCTCCTTTCCCGAATTATCTCAGCTAACAAACAGAACCCGGAAAAAAAAATTATTTTACATGAAACAAAATCATAAACACATGAACGTACGTACTTGGATTTGAAATGTAAAAAGAAACTGCGAGAACTTTGAGGATTGAAAAAAAGATTAGTTATGTAAGACAATGTGACATGAAAGTGCGTTGGAATGAATAAGAGGTTTTGGTTACCTGTTGAATAAGAAGATCAAAGAAAGCAGAAAGGCAGATGGCAGAGACGTGTACTTACTTACAGTAAACGGAAGTGCCAAGGATTAAAGGATTTGATTAGGATTACGATGATGACGTCAATTTTGGCTGTTTCCTGAATCCTATTATTTTGTATACGTGGAGACATGAACATGTGTTTGTCTACGTGCCATGCGTCGCCGTATTATTCGCATTGAACATGAGAACAATTCTTATTTTTGATTTTAAATGCCTGTTTTAATTATTAATTCTTATCCTAAAATTGTGCTCTTAAGTGACGTGTCCACGAGTCTGTGTGTTGCTAAATTTGCTCAATCAACTAATTAAATAGTTTGTAATGGGTTTTCTGTGTGTGCGAATGCCCCCACTTGCCACATAAAGGGAGGATAAATCATTCAAGTGGCTGAGATATTATGAAATAACTATTGGAACTTATTGGCCGTTGATGATAATAGGAATGGAAATTATCTCGATCACTCATTTTTTCGACTTTTAAAAAATTATATAATTTTTTTTTTACTGTAATCTATTTGAAGTTATTTTTTTTTATTTGTTCACTTCTATTTAGAGATCGTTAAGAAAATTAACAAAATATTATATAAATGATTTTTTTATCTTTAAATATAAAAGATAAATTATCTACCAACCATCTTATTTTGTATTTTTTTAAAAATACATAATTTTTTTTTTATTGAACTCTACTTAAAATTATATTATTTTGTACCCATCCACTACTGCGTCGTTGTGAAATGATAATTTTATCCTTATGATACCAGTAAAATTCTAATGGTGTTATAACAAGAGTAGATCAATAAAAAAATATTAATTTTAGGTGGAATGCTATAAAAATAATTATATGTTTTAAAAAAAAAGTGAAAAAAAATTGATGGTTAGTGGATAATTTTCATAATAGGAATAACGCTAAGCCAGAAAATGCTTCAAGTGCTGATGCGGCTCCCGAGTCCTAAACCTTCACCCCCAAGTCCCAACTGCTGCGCGAAAAGATTTTGAGCCTGTTAAGCAAGCCCAACAATGGCGGATTACCATTCCCATCCCATGGGCATAAGATGGGCATTCTGTTTTCGGCCCAATTGGATTCTTGCACAAACTATTGTTAACGACTGTCACCATTGCCATCATATCAAACAGGCCCATCACTTTACCCCATGGTTGTATGTGATTTTTAAATTTAGGGATGCAAACACCTGCGCTTTCATTCTTGTTAAAATTATTCTTAACATTTCATGGTGAGATCTTCATAAATTGTTAATGTCAAATTTCATTTTTTTGTGTTAAAATATTAATACATAAGAACGTTATTCTAAAGTAGATATGGCATTTTTAAAATATAAATTAACTATATAAAATCTCTATAAATTGAAACTAGTTAATTCATTTGTCAAATATAGCACTTTCACTCTTCTATAATAACCAAAATTTATTTTACTTGTACTGAATGGATTATGCTTAAAAGTGGTAGACTTTCATGGGAGGCTTTAATAATTTTTTTTAAAAAAATCCTTTCTCAGTGTCAGTAGAAAATTAGTTAAATATACCAATAAAATAATGACATATATGGTTAACCATAATAATAAAATAATAATGGAGTTACAAATAATTTTGTATAAATTAATGATTTACGAAAAAATTGACAAAAATTGACAAAAAGTGATAACAGTTATTATTTTTAATTATATGAGCTCATGATAGAAATGAATAATTAATTATGAACAGAGATTTCTCATTATTGTTTTAAATGAAATTTAAAAATACTAGGGCATTTGTAAAATTAGTTAAAAAAGAAAAGTTAAGGGGCAAAAACTCGGTCCATGTTAACTAACTCTCCAAACAGCCCTCTTCGAAGCAAAGCACACGCGTCCAAAGAATGCAAACAAAAGATCCGAACACAAGAAGTAACCAAGAAATTTCTTCTTCATAAAGCAGAACAGACAACCAAAACCTTCAAAATCCATTACAATTCCGATGTATTTTCAGTTCTTTAAGACCCTACTTCTGGATCTGCAAAAAGAATAAAGGAAAAAGTAAAACCCCTTCAATCCCAGCAAATTTCTCCGGTAAGTCATTCAATTATTGGGCTCTTGCCTGTTCTGTTATCAGTAGTGTCTAGGGTTTTGTTTTTTTTTTT
The DNA here is from genome assembly GCA_030449925.1 of Citropsis articulata. Lineage (NCBI taxonomy): Eukaryota > Viridiplantae > Streptophyta > Magnoliopsida > Sapindales > Rutaceae > Citropsis > Citropsis articulata. Next base: position 15,653,447 of record JASUUH010000210.1, read on the forward strand.
TCTGGTTCAAGAAATGAGACCCTAGGCTCGTTTAATTTCTGGGTTTCAATTTTTGTTTTTTTTTTTGGGGGGGAGAATTATTTGTAAATATAATAGAGATGAGTGTTTTTAATGGCTTGTACAGTTCAAGAAACCCCAAATTTCGTGGGCTTTTTAGTGGATTTTGTAGCGTCATACTGTTTTTCTTATTTTATAAACAAGTTGATGTTCCGAGAAACCCAATTGTAAGGCAATCTTCATTGTTTGGTGATCATAGTTTGAATAAAGATCCTATTTTGGATAATGGGTCAAGTCAGTTCACTGTAATTCATCGAAAGATGATTGAACTTGATGGCAATTCGTCGAGTTTAGCTAATAATTTGACTGTGGGCAATCCTGGTATGTGTAGTGGATTGCTTCATCACTTGGGCTATGTTAACCAATGCGAGTACTTGAAAGCTAACCCAGAATGTTCATCAGGTGGGTTCTTTGATTACATTAGGTTTTTCTATTGTGCTTGTGGAGGATTTAGTCTGTTTGGTTATGCGGTATTGGCTTTATGGTTGGCTGCATTGTTTTATCTATTGGGCAACACTGCTGCGGATTACTTTTGTTGTTCATTGGAGAAGCTCTCGAGTCTATTGAGACTGCCTCCAACTATTGCTGGTGTTACGCTTCTTCCACTAGGGAATGGAGCACCGGATGTGTTTGCTAGTATAGCAGCTTTCATGGGGACTAACACTGGTGAAGTTGGACTTAATAGTGTGTTGGGTGGAGCGGTGTTTGTAACTTGTGTTGTTGTTGGGACTGTTTCATTGTGTGTTGCAGAGAAAAGAGTTCAGATTGATAGGAAATGCTTTATTAGGGATGTTTGTTTCTTCCTCTTTACGCTTTTGTGCTTGCTGATAATTTTGGTGATCGAGAAGGTGAATGTCGGGGTGGCTATTGCATTTGTGTCAATCTATGTGGTTTATGCATTTTCTGTGGCTGCCAATGAGATCTTGAGGAAACATGCAAGGAGGCTGAAATTGGATGTTGTTACGCCCATGCTTCCTGTCCGAGGAAGTGTATTTTCTCAAGGAAGTGACGAGGATGTTTCCGTTTATAGTCCCCTGCTTGCCTTTGACCCTGAGGATAATCCACCAAAACTCCCTCCATCCTTGCCTCAATGGATGTGGGCTTCACACGTAGCAATATATTCAAATCATCCTTCAAAAGGGAGTGAATCAGATGAAAGGCCTCCATGGGGTTGGACTGATGAGACTACTCAAGATACTGATGCATCCTTTTCGAGATCTAAATTAATTTCACTGTTGGAGTTGCCATTAACATTGCCTAGACGGTTAACAATTCCATCAGTTGAGGATGACATGTGGTCAAAGAGATATGCTGTAGCCAGCGCTTTATTGGCACCCATTCTCTTGGCATTTCTGTGGAGCAGCCAAGATGATGTAAGTTATACAAGCAGCTTGGTTGCATATTTTGTTGGCATTGTTCTGGGTTGTGCACTCGGTTTTCTTGCTTATCGCTTCACTGTGGCTGATCATCCACCTCAGAAGTTCTTAATCCTCTGGGTTTTAGGTGGATTTTTTATGAGTATTGTGTGGTTTTACATGATTGCTAATGAGCTTGTCGCGTTGTTGGTGGCCTTCGGTATGATCTTTGGGATTAATCCCTCCATCCTTGGGTTAACCGTATTAGCCTGGGGTAACTCAATGGGTGACCTGGTGTCAAATACTGCACTGGCAATGAACGGAGTAGACGGTGTGCAGATTGCGATGTCCGGATGCTATGCAGGTCCCATGTTTAACACATTAGTTGGTTTGGGCTTGTCAATGCTGCTCGGTGCCTGGTCAAGAAGACCAGCTTCATATTTAATTCCAACAGACCACAGCTTGTTCTACACCATGGGATTTCTAATGACAGGTTTAATCTGGGCCCTTGTTGTTTTACCTCGGAACGACATGCGTCCTAGCAAATTGTTAGGGGTAGGCCTTATTTCCCTTTATATTATATTTCTTTCCCTGAGGTTAAGCATTGCTGTGGGATTGTTATCATTAAGTGGTTAAGTTGAAATTCCCCATGGTCTATTGGATGGAATTCGAAGAACCGTAGACTCTATAGAAAGAGTTCCGGTTTACGCAATTCCAATCAGCCTGCACTGATCACAGAACAAGAGTTGTATTTGTATCAGCAAAGGAAGAAATCACTGTATTTTAGACGCAATGTACTCGTACATAGTAATCTTGTTAGAGCGGTATACAGAATCTCTGGCTGTCTATTTTTTCACAGAAAAAGATATATTGAATTGAACTACTGATTCTGTAAATTTATTTTCACGTGTTTGTCAAAAGTAATTCAAGCATGTATTATTACTCATCCGCACCGTAAAATTCAGTCTCATTTTGTGTTCATATTCATTACGAGCGCACGTTTGCTCTGGAGTCAGAAGGAAGTGGATGGATACAAAACGAAATTAAGCAAGCGGATTCATCGCTCGAACTGTCTTTGTCGTTTGTAAATATTTCCAGGGAAATGACGCGCAATCCAACGTTTCCTTTATTTATAAGTAGCGTACTGTCAATCGTAAAATTGATTTCTTAGAAGTATTAAGCCGACCAACAGTTACTAGCTTTGCTAGTTGCTTGTATATGGTAACTAGTAAGTGGGCACTAGTTGCTTAGTAAATTGGACAAAGACAAACAGTATCCAACGTGACCGGCACGTGCGTCCCCTGCGCCGTCTGAGGGTTGTGTTGGTACTTCTCTGGGTTCTGCCAACTTCATAAACCAACAACGTTTCAGTTCTCACTACCACCCAAACAAACTCAGCCTTCATTTCAATATTTCAACAACCATTGTTCTTTTCTCTCACTTTTTAATTAATTAAAGTATGTACTTCTTCTCGACGTACAAAACAAAAAGCTCCCTTCTTTTTCTTCTTGTTATTGTTCTTATTCAATGGAACTCGACAGACGAGGCCATTGCATGATCTCTCCTTTGTAGTACAAATAAAACGAGATCGTATTGTGCGCGCGTTTTATAGCTAGTTTAAGGAAAGGTGATGGATAATGCATGTAGGTCTTCATTGGTGGAGTCACCACTGGGCCCCAGGTCGCCGCCTGCTACTGCTCTTGATTTGTATGGTAAGCGAAGGCAGATGGTCAAAGTTCAGGTTTTGGAAAGAGAGATCGGTTTGCTTCAGGTTTGCTGTTTCTCAATTCTGAGCCTGTTAAGTTGTTTAACCCTTCTCATTACAGTTAGAATTGTAGAACTTGAAGCTATATTGATATATGTGCAAAAGCAAAGTTTGTTTTCCTCTTCCATATTTGTTTCTTCATTTCTTCTGTATAAATAATGATCTGATGAACTTTTATTGCCCATCTGGGAAAGAGTCTAATACTGGATTCTAATATAATTAACTAATTGATTTTAAGAATGGAAACTGCAAGAATGTTCAATTAATGGACTAGAACATTATATGCATGGATTGCACTGGGACTGACGTGCTTGATTCTGGATTTCTTTGAATCTAATTGTAAAATGTAGTAATTTAGCTTGCATGTTGCAGTATTATTGTCCAACTTCCACACATTTCCTAGGCTAAATGGCTCCAAATTAATTCCTCATTTTGCCATTGGATAGAGGAAACAGGGCATAAAATGAATGTTGAATGGTGTTCATAGCCTTTGAATAACTTGACACATTCAGTTAGTGTTTGTTGTTCATGTCCTCTATCGTGCATACTTCCTGTTGGTGAACGCTTACTTACATTTTAAATTATGAAAAATTGGTTACACATGCCATACACCACGCATCATGCTCTTGTGGGTGAAATTAGTTTACGTAGGAGGAGTCTAGAAGTGGGGAAGAGGCTGTTCTATTCCTCTGCTATTGTTGAATTACATGTTAGCTTCATTTTTTCTGATGCTGTATTCACCATGCTATGACGAACAGCCGCTGTTATGATAGAAGATAAATACAAATGTATATACTTACAAAAAGATTTGTTCAAGCAGGAAGAGTTGAAATCTGTTGAAGATGTTCAGCCAGCTTCTAGATGCTGCAAAGAGTACGTGTGGCTGCTTTGCTGTATTGTGTAACTTATAGTTGATTTGATCAAATTATTGTAAAATTCCCTTTGCATCCATCTTTAGGCAGTTTTGCTGAAATGTTCTTTTATGATTCCTTTTGAGCCTTAACTTTTTCATTTACAGGGTTGATGACTTTGTAGGGGCCAAACCAGATCCTCTTGTCGCTATGTATGACTATTGAACTTATGCCTGTTAGTTTTTGTATATTTGCTCCTTTGTAATGGAAAAATTACTTTTCTAATACTGCTAATTGTTTTCTTCTGAGCAGAAAACAGGAGAGTCATAAACCCGATCCCTTCTGGAAGAGTCTCTGGTACTTCATTTGGCCCCTCCTTTTGGTTTATTTATTGATTCCTGCTGGATTTTTCCTTGTTTAATTTTAATTGCCCTTGTTTTTTAGATCAAAACGTTTGGTTTGATGAGCATTTTTGTTTCATTTGTTGAACATTTATGGACTTCAACATTACTCTGGTAGTACCAAATAGAGAAATTGTATTAATACAAAATCAGTGTAGAGGCTCAACTGCTGGACTAGTTGCCTAAGAACAACACTATAATCCCCTCTTTTTGTGGCTCTACCTGCATTACTTACTTGCTCGAATAATTTGTAATCATTGACGATAAAATTCTAGTCAGTACTGAGTTTAATTTTGAAGTTGCAATTCACAGAAGCTGTTGCCATCAATTCTTGAGTTAGAACTAAGACCTTCTGACTTAAGACCTTGGTGCCTTATTTTCAACTGCCACACTATGACCCAGGCTGCACTTTAACAATAAATTTTCTTCTCACCGTGAATAAGTTGCATATTCCCTATAAGAATTTGTAATCATTGAAAATAAAATTCTGTTTACACAACTATTTAGGATGTGATATATTTCAAACTCTTCCATTTGGTACTAGTCATTGACAAGTTGGTGAAAGCAATGCTACTGAGTTTTCTGTCATTCAAAATTTGCATGTTAGAATGAAATCAATGAGTTATAAATGAATTGATAATACGGATTAATTCTTACCAGGGGAAAGTTTTGCTCCAGTCTTGTGTGGATTTGTTGCTCCACCTGTTGCCTGCATCATCTACAAATTCTAAACTGCTGCACATGCCATGTCTCATGTCGCCCCCAACGTCACATCTGTATTTGCTCTGAGAAGGTCACTTGTCAAGAATGGTGCAAATGCAAGGGACTTTCATGCCTGCACAATGCATGCTGCTGTTTCAAGTCTGGGCACAATTGTACAAAGGTGAATCTTTGTTCTAATTTAGCAAAATGCTGCGGTAATACTTGTTGTCTATAATCATCTAAGAACTTGTACTCCATCCTGCCTTCATCAAGCTTTTATATAAATAGCTATAGTCAGCAGGAGATTCTCTAATAGATTATGTAAACAGATTCTCCCCTGTGACCGAATTTCAATAAAGTGCCTCTACCAAGATGATGAAAACTTTCTCATTGACTTAGCTTGATTATATTATGTTGTTAACTTGTTCCTCTGATAACATGCACTGTGATTAAAGTTTACTCATTGTTGAACCATGGTGTGCCTTCGAGCATGAGGTGGGCTTCCATTGATTGGATTCCTGCACATACTAGTCACTAGCTAGATCAGATCTTATCACTGTGCATCTTAATTTTATTTGGATGAAATATCCTGGCAGGGTGGCACTTAAAAGTGTTGCCTTTAGTTGTAAGGTATGAAGGAAACACGGGGGAAAGAAAAGGGGTTGGCGAATTGGATTGAAAAGGAAGTGAATCCATCATTCGGTTAAAAGATTTTATTTTCTTGTCGATCCATTTTATTCGATTCTCATGGGACTTCTTATGTTAGGAAAATGTTAAACATGTTGAGCTCTCTCGTTTGTTTATGGGAAAGAATAATATAAAATGGTTGAATGATATGCTTATTATATGCTTATCTTTGTGATATATATGTCCTAGTGGGAATATTTTATAGAAATCTTCACATCATTTAGAAGGAAAAGAGCATCTCCTTGTGATTAGTGTATCCTTTGCCCTGAATTTCTTTCAAAAGTCGGCATCACGTGAGATGAATTTCTTTCATTATTAATTAAAAGTGCATTTATAACCAAGAATGGAGTTTTCTCTTACTATTCATAAGCTTAGTTTTGATGATCCTTGAGGATTCTGAACTGGTAGCCTCTCTTACATGGATGGTGGATCAGGGATCTGTTCGTTGATCACAACAAAGGAGTGGGGCCTCTAAGGTGCTGCAGTCTTTGTTACTAGAAAAGCCCCTTCTGTCCCATAATAACGTAAATAATTTGAATTTTGGAAGGGCCCCCTAAATTGCGTTTAACGCAACGTATGTTGCAGAGAGAGAAACAATACTTGAGGTGGGATCCAGTACTGTTCTTCTCTCTGCACGTATGTTGCGTTAAACGCAACTTAAGGAAATTCATTTTGGAAAGGTTGTAACAGCTCTCATATATATATATATATATATATTTTAATCAGAATTTTATTAATATTTTATAATAAAAAATTAATTAAGACTTTTTTATATTACTGTATTATATCACAATCTAAAAAATAACCCTTCACCTTTTAATATTTAAAAAAAAAAATTAGACTATTCCATCTTATATGTAAGGAATTGATTAATCCTCCATTGAAGAAAAAAAAAATTTAATAATACTATAACTCAAATTTATGCACGCAAAATTCATTAGTTACCCAATGAGCCATGATCCTATTCTTCTAGTTACAGAACTACACCTCATCTGGTACGAAAAAAATTAAAAATTATGTATGTTGGTTACTCTAACCTGCTCCTGATCTTTTCGGGAAAATTTACGTAAATAACATAAATAATTTTAGCGTTTTTGCAACTAACCCCCTCAATTTTATTCTATCTTCATTAGCCAAAGAACCATCCAAATGCCGAAACTGCCCCTCCCATAATCACCCAAAAAAATTTTCGCGTGCTCTCTCCCTCTCCTCCCTCTCTCCTTCCTCTATCCCTCTGTTCACCAAAATTTTCATTCCAACAAGCTTGATCATCGCCGACGGGTTCCCGGAATCATTTTTCGGCAGCCAACAACATCAAACTTGCAGTGAAGATTGGAAATAAAAACCTAAGTAAAAACCCTAGACTTTGAACCAAGATTATTTTTTATTCTAGTTTTATGTTGTTATTTTGTTGTTGTATTGGTGATGGGGAGTGAAGATTGAGGAGTTTGTAATGTTAATTATGTGGTTGAAGTTGTTGTTGTGGAAGAAATTGGCATGGGTGAAGAAAAATAGTGGTAATCGGGTTTGGCGCATTGTGTATATCAGTGCGGCAGGCACCTGTCGCATGATTCAGCGGTAGCGCGTAGCGCTCATGGCGTCGACAGCGCTGTCGCACAACATCGCGCTCGCCGACATCGCGCGCCGCATCTCTTCGCCGCACCCACGCTGCTTTACTTGCGACGGCGGCTGTCGCCGTCAAAATTGGGCGCTGCGCCGTGCATGCGACATTTTGGTCGACGGTTGTGCGACAGTTACCGTCGCCCACGTCAAAAGCGACGCGTCGGCAAATGACGCGCAAAAATCGGCGACAAGCGTCGGCCCAAAATTGCTTTACTTGAGTACGGTGCGGCCTGTCGCCAAAATCGAGCGACATGCACTGTCGCGAATCGATGTTGTATTTTTGCGGTAAACAAAAAAATACCTCGCTGATGACAAAATAAAGTAGATTGGTGTTTGAATCTGGATTAGATTAGCCTGTATTTGATCTGAATACACTTTTGTTGTTCTTGGTTGTTGTTTCTTGCGTTGATTAAAAGTGTTCTTTTGGTTTGTTAAAAGAAGATAAGTGTGTTTGATTTGTAAATAAGAGTAGGTTTGGTTAATGTTGATAGAAAAGCTTGGGTTATAAAAAAACAAGAAAATTATTTGTATTCCATCTTTTCGCTATAAAGATTGTAAATATGTACATTAATGAATCACACCACGACATCACTATTCTCGTCCTTTCATGGATGATGGCCCACGTGATTCCTCCTCAAACTTTAAGTACCAAAAAGTCAGCAGATGTCCATTAACTCCCACCAAGTGATATGATTTATCTTTGTTTCTTTTTGCCCCTTCTTGAACATAATATTTATTCACTTTCAACAGTTTACATTAGCTACCTTGGTGACAAATATCACTATGTTTAAATTTTGTTTATTCAAACTGGTTAAGTGTACCCATGATACTGCATTACAGATATTTACAATCACATATAGCAGACCATGCCACACCTGATATGACCTAAGCTCAAGGTCTATTCGATATTTCCCAATCAGATATATAACAATTTGGGACTTATTATTGGTTCATTCTATTAAAGTACGCCAGACGAATGGAGCAGAAACAAAAATCAACATAAACTTTGATCATAGATCTTACAAAGTCCCAAGCATATACATTTGTCGTTTTCATCACAATACTATGGGAATAACTGCTTCACAAGCCAAGAACGCCCAACCATCATGCATGAGGCCAAGTGTGATATCGCATGTTTAATTGCTTGGTTTAATTTGTTAATTGTTCAAATGGACTATAATTATCTGGGCCAGATCTCACACCTGTGGCCCCTAGCTCAAGGTCCTATTCATTTTCCAACAAGTCCATATTTTGCGGTTCATTTTTTTAATGATAAAAGGAGCAGAAACAAAAATCAACATAAACTTTGATCATGAATCTTACAAGAATCCCAAGCATATACATTTGTCGTTTTCATTCCCCCTTTTCTACAGGAGAGCAAGAAACATGTGTATCTGAGGTTTTGCCAACAACCACTATTAACCAAGTAAATTACCACTCATTAAAAAAAAAAAGAGTAAACTACAAGTATATTTGGTTAACTAATTAGGTTAGAAAATATTTTTTTTATAAGAAAATAATTTAATTATAAATAATGTTCATAATATAACTACAACACATGATTTATTATTATTTCTAAACATAAGTATAGCGGTATGCACATGAATTGTAACCTGTAAGGCCAACAACTCCTCTTACTCTTTTTCATACTTTAAAAACTTCATATGTAATTATTTTAAATTTAGTGTTGTTGAAATCCACTAATTTTATCTTTACACTTTTTTTTTTAAAATAAAATAATTATTGAATTATAAATATTATCTTAATTTAAAAATTCACAAAAAAAAAAAAAATCATTGAATTATCCGTGTTGGTCACTTCCTCCGAAATTTCACTATCACTAACTTCCTCTATCTATGATAACATGTTTTAAAGACTTTTTTTCTTTCAATATTTTATTCCTTTTAACTAAATTATGAATGTTCTTTTTTACTTATTGTTATGTTCTTTGAGTTTTGTTTTTCAAAGATTTTACCTAAATATTTCTTATAGATACAAAAACTTAGGAGATTTAAAGTGATAAAAAGTTTCTAATTTTCAATTCTATATGATGGTATCAATTTTTTTCTCAACTATGTATTAGAGTTGAATAGGGCAAAATTTATTAATTTCTGTAAGAATTTCATTTATTAATTGCAATAGTTATTTTAGATAAGAAAAATTTTAGTTACAGAAGAAGAAGATGAGGGTAAAGTAAAAGAGATCAGTGTCAAAAAAGTATTTTATTAAATTATATTTACAAAAATAAAAATTTTAATTAAAGAAAGTGTATGGTGTAAATTCAAAGAACCCGACCTTTCCGAATTGATTAGATACGTCATTAATATAATATTATATTAACTAGGGATAATTTCGTCCTACACCCAATTATTTCGACATTTATCACCACGCACTCAATTGTTTCGACATTTATCACCACGTACCTAATTTCGTTAATTTGACCGTTAGTTCTAACGGTCAAAGGGTAAATTTGAAAATTCATGCCCTAAATATTATTTGATGATGATAAATTAAATTTATTTGATAAATTAATTGATGTGATTATTATTAATTACCTTTAATTAAGAATTTTTAATGTAAATATTAATTATTATATTAATATTTTATGTCATTTAATTCTTTTTTAATTTAAGATAAGGGGTATTTCAGATATTTCATTAAATTTTAAATAGATCCGTTAAAACTAACGGTCAAATTAACGAAATTAGGTGTGTGGTGATAAATATTGAAACAATTGGGTATGTGATGATAAATGTTGAAATATTTGGGTCCAGGGTGAAATTAACCCTATTAACTATTTAATGATGGATTGATTGATCACCACCAATCAAATTTTGCTCCCGTCGTGTGCTGACGTGGACGGACATAGTGGCCTTTTATCTTCCTTTCCCCCGAGTGTCTCTCCAATTTCACAGGAGCCAAGCAGACAAGCTTCTCTCCCCATGGCAATCTCCTCTGTAATCTGTCCCTTCCTCTTCTTCTTCCTCTTTCTCACCCCAACAATCCTCTCCTCGGCACCATCAGACGCCCCACAAACGTTCATCATCTACGTGTCGAGATCCCACAAACCAGCACTCTTCTCCTCCCACGACGACTGGTACAGCTCCATTATCCAGTCCCTGCCCCCATCACCTGATCACCCCCACCCATACGAGCTCCTCTACACGTACAGAAAAGCCATCAACGGCTTCTCTGCTCACCTGACGCCACTCCAGGCCGAGATCCTACGTCAGCACCCCGGAGTCCTTTCAGTAATCCTCGACCAGCCCCGCCACCTCCATACAACCCGCACCCCGCACTTCCTAGGTCTCTCCGACAGCTTTGGCCTCTGGCCCAACTCCAAATACGCGGATGACGTTATCATCGGCGTTCTTGACACCGGCATATGGCCCGAACGCCACAGCTTCTCAGACTCTACCTTGTCCGACGTTCCCCAAAGATTCAAAGGCATTTGCGAGACATCAAAAGACTTCCCAGCTTCAGCCTGTAACAAAAAGATCATTGGCGCCAGAGCTTTTTACAGAGGCTACGAGTCTTATATTGAACGCCCTATTGACGAAACTGAAGAATCGAAATCTCCACGAGATACTGATGGCCACGGCACGCATACGGCCTCGACTGCGGCTGGTTCTTTAGTTTCTAACGCTAGCCTTTTTGATTATGCGAGGGGGGATGCTCGCGGCATGGCTGTAAAAGCTCGGATAGCTGTGTACAAGATCTGTTGGAGTCTTGGTTGCTTTGACTCTGACATTCTTGCAGCTATGGACCAAGCTATTGCCGATGGGGTTGATGTCATTTCTTTATCCGTCGGTGCCTCCGGTTATGCTCCTCAGTACGATCAGGATTCTATTGCTATTGGATCATTCGGGGCGGCTCAGCATGGTGTTGTTGTGTCTTGTTCTGCTGGTAATTCTGGTCCTGGTCCTTTCACTGCTACAAATATCGCGCCCTGGATTTTGACTGTTGGTGCTTCAACGATTGACCGAGAGTTTCCTGCTGATGCGATTCTCGGAGACGGGAGGATTTTCGGTGGTGTCTCGTTGTATGCTGGTGAGTCTTTGCCTGATTTTAAGCTGCGTTTGGTTTATGGTGGCGATTGTGGGGATAGATTTTGTTATATGGGGAGGTTAGAGCCATCGAAAGTGCAGGGCAAAATCGTTGTGTGTGATAGAGGAGGTAATGCTAGAGTTGAAAAAGGTGCTGCTGTGAAATTAGCTGGTGGGTTAGGCATGATATTGGCTAATACTGTTGAGAGTGGTGAGGAATTGATTGCGGATTCACATCTTATACCGGCAACAATGGTGGGCGCCATTGCTGGGGATAAGATTAGAGAATATATCAAATTGAGTCAGTATCCTACAGCTACTATAGTGTTTCGTGGCACGGTGATTAGTCCTTCGCCGCCTGCTCCCAAAGTTGCAGCCTTTTCCAGCCGGGGACCCAATTCTTTGACGGCGGAGATTCTCAAACCGGATGTTATTGCTCCTGGCGTTAACATCCTGGCTGCTTGGACTGGTTCCACCGGACCAACGGATTTAGAAATTGATCCTAGAAGAGTTGATTTCAATATAATCTCTGGCACATCGATGTCTTGCCCACATGTTAGTGGCTTGGCTGCTCTGCTTCGAAAAGCATATCCAGATTGGTCGCCTGCTGCAATCAAATCTGCTCTGATGACTACAGCTTACAATTTGGACAATTCAGGGGAAAACATTAAGGATCTTGCTAGTGGTGAAGAATCAACACCGTTCATTCACGGAGCAGGACATGTTGATCCTAATAGAGCACTTAACCCGGGATTGGTTTATGACATTGATGTTAGCGAATATGTTGCATTTCTCTGCTCAATTGGGTATGATGTTAAGAGGATTTCGGTTTTTGTTCGAGAACCTGCTAGCCCAGATACATGCACTAGAGCATTGGCTACTCCAGGAAATCTTAACTACCCATCATTCTCTGTTTTGTTTAATTCAAACAATGACGTCGTGAAGTACAAGAGAGTGGTGAAGAATGTTGGGAGCTCGGTTGATGCAGTATATGAGGTTAAAGTGAATGCTCCACCCAATGTTGCCGTCAATGTGTGGCCTGGTAAGCTAGCGTTTAGTGCTGAAAAGAAGGCACTGGCATATGAGATTACATTCTCACGTGTTGGATTGGATGGACTTGGTGTTAGCCCACAGCAATTCGGGTCAATTGAATGGAGTGATGGGGTTCATCTTGTGAGGAGTCCCATTGCTGTTAGGTGGATTCAAGGATCAGTGGGTTCCATGTAATCTGCAACTGGGAATGCTGTGATGTTTACTCCAATGCAGGATTAAGTTTTTTGTTGATTCATCTACTCACTTAGTGCTAAATGTGCAACTTCTCAGATTCTTGTACAGAGTAGAAAATCTATATGTTGGCTTTTCATTTCCCCAACATTTTTAAGTTTGGTAATTCAGGATAATTTATTTCAAAGCAATAAAATTAGTGTACTACTGAGACTTCACTGTGCTCTTGAACTCTAGTTATGGCTGATGTGGGAGTGATAAACATGGCTAAAGATCATCATATGAGCTTGTATTTTGCACCATTCAGGACAAAATTTATAATTTAGTTGCTTTATTTTAGACATTTGCCAACAGAAATGTATTATTTTATATAATATTGAGAAGCACCCACAACAACACCGACGCTTTGGCCGAGTGGTTAAGGCGTGTGCCTGCTAAGTACATGGGGTTTCCCCGCGAGAGTTCGAATCTCTCAGGCGTCGATCCTTTTTCAGAGATGACCACTTGATCACTTGGCAATTCATGTATATGAGCCACTTTGTTTTAATACTTTTCCATCGAAGTCCACCGAGGGCAAAAAGAAAACCATGAACGAGATTACAACCTACAAGACTAGTTAATTTGAGAACATAAGTGTTTCATAAACTCTTCTTATTCATAAGATTGGTTGCTGTAATCTGAGAATCAAACAAACAATAACATAATTCATCAATCAACTAGAGGGGAAAATTGCTAAAAATCAGAAAAATCAACTAGTAAATTTGTCAAAAAACTGATGAGAAATTGATCCAACGGCTGCTGCTGCTCCCCTTGTTGCTTCTTGCAGAACTCTAGTGCCCATACTTTTGGTATTCCCACGCACTGTTATCTGCAACAAAGAAGAAATTGCCCAGTTAAGTGATTGATGAATTAATTTGAGTGAAATAATGCATGAAATGATGAGGGGGTGGGGGGTCTGAAAAAAAACACACATCAATGAAAGTAATTGTTACGATTGTTGTAAAACAAACCTAAAGGGCACACTTGGCGAGTCTTGAGCCATCGGCTGATGCAGTGGAAGTGAAAGGCATGATTGCACAAACCTGACCAAACACAAATACTTTGCTAAGCCAAAAGCACTTTCATTTTACAGAGTAGATAAACAAAAGAAGAGCACAATGATCAAAGATAAGAAAGACCCTAGTATCTGAAATTTAAAAGGGCAAAAGAAATAAAGCATAGGGCTCTGGTTCACAAGTATTATACCCCAAGCAGCCGTGCAGTCCTCGCTAGTAACACTGGCTTGATTCGCTTGACACTCTATGCCTACAACAGCAATAGCAGGTAAGAATATTTAGCATAAGTAAAAAATTAATCCCAACAAATGGACATATATTCAATTAATTCATACAATAGATAAATAACCAGCTTACTTACAAAGATCCATGATGTGGTTCCTGCAAATAGCACAAGTGTCCACAACAATATCTGCTCATCAAATCAACAGCACCAAGGCTAATAAGGGTCTTGTGAAGATAACATTCATGCACGAAAACTTACTTAAAGAGCGAGAAACTTACCCCACTGCCAGAAAGCGACCGGATTCCACTTCTTGATTTCGAACGGTTTGTGTTTCTTGTGTGAATTTGAAGGGCACGGACAAGCATAGTTATGGCTCGACATTATGGCTGATGCTTACTTGACGAATCGAAAGAAAAAAAAAAAAACAACGCTTAGTGTTGTGTTGTGTGTGTGTGTTATTTAAAGAGTTTGTGTGTGTTTGCCCTTTTCTTAATAGTTTAGGATTCTGGGATATATATAATTCATTAATTAATACCAGGTTTTTAATTTTTTAAGAATATATATGTATTAATGTATGTATATAGGAAATCATAATCCATTCTAAATGTGGTTTTTCTTAATGAGAGCAGGAGGATTTGGGATTTTAAACAATTAATTTTATTTTTATTTTGTTAAACTATGAATTCCATAGTGTTTTATTTTATTTATTTATTTTTGTCTTAAATTTGAATAGGTCAGAACTCCGTTGAAGAATGAATCTAAATATAAATTTCTAAGTAAACATATTTATTTATTCTTTCCAAATATTTGAATATAGGTGGTAAGTTGTTTCTTTTTATAAATTAAAAATATTTTAAATATAATTATTTGACATTTATATCCTTATAAGTTAAAATAAATAAGTATATTTAGTAGAGATATTATTGAGATATACTATTTACTTTCCATTCAAATTTTTTCTCATTAAGATAAAAGTGATAAAATTAAGTTTATTTTTTCTGTTCAGATGTAAATGCATAAAAATTAGATATAAATTACAAACAAGCAAAATTTTAAATTTTAAAAATGAATAAAATTTCAAAATTTAGACCATTAACAAATAAGTTCCTATTAAGAAATGAATATAAACATAAAATCTAATTAATTAGATTTTTCTTTTTCTTTTTCATTTGTTCGGTGGGGCGAATCAAAGTCTATTTATTACCGTCATCGCATGTCCTTATAATGACAACATTTTGTATTGTTGTGACAACATTTTCTAGATCTTTTTTTTCTCAACTTTCTCCAGAATCCTTTTGATACGCAAATTTTTAAGAAAATAGTTTAGGATATAGGCATTAAGTACTAAATACGAAAGATGGGAGAGAGTCACTGTGAGATTTGAGCTTTGCCCTCAACTTTAATGTTCAGTTTAGTATTGTTGTAATTTTTAAAATAATTATTATTAATTTTGTTGTAAAAATAATTAATTATGAAAAAATCAAAAGTCAAATTTATTTTTAAAAGCACTGTAAATTTTAAAATCAGTCTTATATATTTAGTAAATCTTAGTGTTAAACTATTACAAGAATACAAATAACTAAAAGAGACATACTATTAATCAAAATTTACTTGTAGATTTATATATATATATATATGGATGTGTGTGTGTGTGTGTGTGTAATTTTTTTTTTTATTGTGTATATGTAATAAATGATAACTAAAAAAAATATTTATATGTTATCAATTTTATTTCTTATATTTTGTTGTCTCAGAATAGATGATAATAGTAATAATCTCTTTAAATTTAATGATTTTATTTCTTAATTGAATAAAGATAATTTTACATTTCTATAATATATTTGAGAATTTATATAAAAACATTTGAAGTATAAAACTTATTTTCAAAATAAGATTTTGAAAATAAGTTACTCATTCCATTTTTTTTTCTAAATCCATTCTAGAATAGGTTGATTTTTTCAAATGTAATTCTTAAAAAACCAGAGTTAATTTTTATTTTTTAAAATAATTTTTAAGCAATTTTTATTTTTTTAAAAATCATTTTTAAGCCTAGTAAAAACAATTCTAAATGAGTCCTAAGTCAAAGATACGTGCCCAGCGGGAGGCCTAAGTCGTAATAAACTTAATTATGGTACGATGTCTAATTATACTCACCATTTTATATTTTAAATATTAAAATATAAGTATCCTATATGTATGAATTAATGCTTGCACTATTATAAGAAAATCAGTTAAATATTTAGTAAAATTTATAAATTTATTTTTGAAAGTGCGTGAATTTTAAAATCAATCATATGTGTTTAATAAATCTTAATGTTAAACTATTATAAGAATACAAATGACTTAAATAGATATAATATTAAACAAAATTTACTTGTAGACATAATTATTTTAAGACTTGTAAAAATAATTCCAAATGAATCCTAAGTTTTAAATACGAGCCCAATGCTAGGCCAAAGTTGTAATAGACTTAATTACGTTACGATGTCTAATTATACTCACCATTTTATATTTTAAATGTTAAAATATAAGTATCCTATCTGTATTAATTAATACCTGCACTATACCAAATTTCATTTCACAAAAAATCAAAGTAATTCGTTTATAGAGCACCTCACATGGCTAGCTAGCATCACAAAGGTAGCTCAGTGGTCAAGTACAATAATCTCTTCTAATAATTAATTAAAAAATAAAATTTATTAATTGAGCAATTAATGATATATTTTAGTGCCACGTTTTATGCCTTAAAATTGATGTCACTGTATACGTCATACACATTATCCTGAAACTAATAAATTGTAAATATAGGCCACCATTCTTGGATAATTGTCTCTGATCGATGCTCTTTGTTATATATTTTCTGATCAACAAACAAAAATTGAAGTTTTTTCTTTTTTTTGAGTTATTGAAAAACAAATACTTGCAATAAAAAGCTATATGAATCATATTGTTGGACGAAATTGGTGTATTTTTCTTTACGAAGTAGGATCAAATTTGGAACCGAAATTTTGTAATTCTTAAAAATACATTTTTTTTACCTTAAATAGCAATGTGTTACATTTTATTATATTGAATATGGTTTTTTCCAATCATTGCAACGAACTATATACGAAAGTCTGTGTATGATCTCTATATTTTGATGCCCAAAAGGAAAAAAAATTCAAAAATAAAAAATATATGCAAATTACTCTATGAGCACAATCCGACGTTGTTAAGGTGCGCAAATCAAAAGATACTTGTGTCCACATATGGTCAACTCTTTAATAGTTTATAATTCATTCTCTTATATTTATTTATTTATATATAATCCCACCTCCGTTACAATTTCTTCTCAACATAACCCTCCTAACATGGCCACTCCCACGGCACTGGACTCCCCAGCCAGCTCCCTAAACCCAAATCAAACTCACTGGGCCACCGTTATCCGACGGCCGGCCAACCGGAGGCTCCTCCTAAGGCGGCGTAAGCCACCCGTGATACGGCTCGGGGGCAAAAAGCCACGGCGGGGGGTCTTCCTAGTGAGGATTCTGAGGAGAATTAGGCTGAGGTGCCTAAAGTTACATTATGCATGCATGCTGAGGAAGCTTAAGAAATATTATAGCCAGCTGGTTAAGGATATCAGGGATGCAAGTGCAACTTTAGAGAGCTTCCAACAAAGGCTCTTCATGGAAACAACTTTTGGGGTTCCTGTTGTAAGTGTTTCTTCTTTATCTAGCTTCCTTTCTGTGGATCGGCCTGCGCCTAGATCCTCTATGTTCATGTAAAAGCTTTTAATAATTATTCCTTTTTCTCTTGTAATTTGTTTTTGAAACTCTTTTCTCTTGTAATAATTAAAATGTAACATTTTATGTCGCATTTTATTTCTCAAGATTTATGTAATTAAAAAAGTGAAACAAATTGCACAATGTAATTTCAGCTAGTGGTGTGAACCTTTTGTTTTGTTTTGCATTTTTTTTTTTTTGATTGTTAAATATTTGAACATATAGATTCTTTACAACGCTGGTCTAATATTTTATGCCTTTTTTTTTTTGTTTTTATAAGCATGGATAAATACAAAAGAATTAGGTGAAATGTGCAGTTGGGATGAGATTAATTGTTTTTGTGAAATGGAAGTTAGCAGGTCATACTCATACATGATTCAGATATTAAATTAGTTTTATTTAAAAATCAGTGAGTGCCTAAAAAAAAAAATTTAAAATATTTGTGAAATGCCAAAAGTGATTTTGTTTGGGTTCATCATGGGACACGTAGTTAATGTCTTGATGATAATGTTAACAAAGGTTGCCCATCACGTTATGATTTTGTGATCTAGGAATTGAAAATCGTGCTAATAACTCCAATTTTAGATGCCTGTGCCCCGTAATTGCCATCCCTAGATGTAAGCCACCGATAGCTGGCTGAGATTAATGTATGCACCCTATTAATAATTAGCGATGAAATTAATTTTTAAAATAAATATAATTAAGTTTGCTGACATAATGTCCGTAAACAATTACGAGTAACTTGGGCTGACTATGGCTCTTTCTTGTCTATTTAATGAAGATTGTACACCATTCACATATTATACAGTTACATTGGGCCCAAAGCGGGCTCAAAATTTTATTTTGCTATTAATAAAAAGAGAAAAAGATAACGTCGCTAAAATCAAATTAGATTTGTTTAATAATATTTGGATAACTTGGAATTATAATTTTTTAAATATATGTTTTTTTTTTTTTTTATCTCTATTCAGAAGGGTATTATGTATATTCCACTCCACGAAGATAATGAATACTAAAAAATTTATCAACATTTTTATTTTTTGTAGTTTGTCACGTATTAAAAGGGATGAGAATGATATTTGGTGTCTCCACATCCCGTATTGGTACATTTAGCAAAATATTCTAAGACCCCTTGTCCTTCCGAATATTTTGTTAATTAGTCAAATTTTTGCATATTCAACGGTTTTAAGAATCATTTGTAGACAATGGGGCCCGGCCGAAATGACTCGGCCCAATCCGAATCCTCATTGTTATGATGCCTTTCAAAAATAAAATAAAATAAAAATGGCGATGAAATCACAATCCTACCATTTCAAAAATTTAGTTAGTTATAAAACTAATTAAAGGGATGTCTTATAATTATTTTTTAATATTATTATAAATAGAGTCATTCTATGATGCATAATTAAAATAACGGCATTAATATATAATTAAATATTAATTATATATATGAAACATAATACATGTAAATGTAACACAAAACTTATAGATCAACATTAAATTAAAATAAAATATAAATTATGTAAATGGAACATAAGAATTGTAAGTAAAATTTAAAATAAGTAAATTAATATAGGAATGGTAAGTTAGTATATTATTAAGCAAATGAAACAAGACTTACAAATTTAACTTAAAACTTACAAATCAAGTGCAAAATAAAATATAAATGATGTAAATGGAAGATAAAAATAAGTAAATTAGCATATGAGTGTCAAATTGGTGTATCGATGGTAAACAAAATAAAAACATACATATATAACATAAAGCTTGTCAATCAACAATAAGTGTAAAATAAAATATAAGACTTGTAAATGAAAGGTAAAACAAATAGATTAATATAGGAGTGGTAAATTAGTGTCATGTAATATAAAACTTATAAATCAATAGTAAGTGCAAAATAAAATATAAATTATATAAATAAAATATAATACTTGTGAATAGAAGGTTAAATAAATGAATTAATACAAGAGTTTTTGCAAAAAATAAAAATTTACAAATGTAAATTAAAAATTCATTATAATAATGATTACCTTGTATATTTACTGATTTTATTTCTAAATTGAAAAATGATAGGTTTGGGTTTATGTAATTCATGTAATGATTTATGTGAAATTTTGTGGAGTATAAAATTTATCTCAAAATTGGATTTTAAAAACTATTCTTTTTGTGTTTTTTAAAATTATTTATAAGATAAGGTGATTTTGTTTACTTCTAAGACTTTTGGACAACAATACCAAATGATTTTTGAATACAAGAAAGAGATAAAGTTCGAAATTATATGAAATATGTGTAACATTGAAAGCTACGTCCAATTTTATAGATATATCATACACGTACAATACTATAAGAATATCTTTTTATTTTATTTTGACTTGATACACATCAAGATTTTTTTTTTCTTAATTAACATATGTAGTAAAAAAAAAAATACAATGATAGAAAAAAATTTATAAATTTCCTAGGATGAATATAGAATTTATGGTTATATCGAAACAATAAAACTTATTATAATTGTTCTTAACACAATTTTTATTTATTTTTGTTTAATGAGTGGATTTATAAACTTTATGTTATTTTTATAAATGTTTCTTTTGTTTGTATTTTTAAAACATCTATTTACTACTCTTATATTAATTTTTTTATCTTACTTTTTATTTACTACTTTTATAAAAAATTTATTATAAATAAATTATAGAGCTTGAGTGTGTTGAGGGTTTGCCTCAACAGAAATATAAGAAAAATTTTATTTTCACAGGAAGACTCAAACTCTCAATTTCAATAATAAAATGAAAGGATGACAATTATTAGACAAAATAAAGAGATGAAAATATATAATCTCTTTTGGTTATAATGCTCTCATTAATAAGATTGGAAAACGAAGATTGCCAAATAGATAATAATTTTATTGGACAAACAAATAAATTTGTTTCAATAACACGTGAGAAGATTCGAATCATTAACTTCAACGAAAAGACAATAAGATAACGACCACACTTTTTTTTTTTTAAAAAAAAAGAAGAATATTACAATACAATTTTACGCGACTCTTTAGTAATCTGAAATTTGTTGATATTTAAAAAAGAGTGATCATTGTTTACGAAATTGTTGAAAAAACGAATTCTTAAATTCAATGGAAGAACTCGAAACAAAACTTTTTGCTGCCAAATGATAATAACATCAACTGATAAAGAAATGTGAATTGATAATTTGGAAATGTTTTCCCTCCGATTCACAGACAACATATTTAAATCTGGACGGTGGTTGTACGATTGGACTTTGCAAGATGATCATCAAAAATTCGAAGTCAATCCCCAGTGGGTCCTTACCATCACCGTGGTCTGTGGATACCTACCAACCAGGCTACCACAGCCTCCAGGCCCGTTGTTCGTCCTACAATACGTTGGTGGACCCGCCCACATAATGCATTAAAGATGTGTTTATCAATGATCACATGATATTGCATTGCTGTGTGTTGTATTATTTAATACAAGATGTATTTTATTAACATTTTATTATTTTAATATTATATTGTTAGAAAAGTTATTAGTCAACAACATAAATAAAGAAGTAACAAGAAACAGTACAAGATAAAAAAATAAAATAAGAGAGCAATGCATTATAGAGTGATTTTATTCATTTCAATTGTGTATACAAAATAAAGAGATGTGTTCTCTTTTTATACTTACATAATCACCCCATAAAATTAATGAAAAATTATGGATAATAATTCCTTGTGAGATAGTAGGAGTTATAAGGAAACTAAAGGTTGCTAATGGGAGATAATAGGGAGGCTAAGGGATGTATGTTATGAACATCTGCATTTATTTTAATAAATTCATAACATATGTAATGTTTAGTATTACATTATATAACATTATATATAAAAATATTTTATATTATTATTCATATTAAACTAATTTTTTATAGTTTATTAATAAATTAAAATTTTTTATTTTTATTTTCTTAAATCTACTAATTTAATTTTTTAAATAAAAATAGAATTACTCACTGCGGCCGCACAAACCACCGCCTCCAATCATATTTTGACATCTATTGACATAATTTTTTGTACAATTAAAGTTATTATCATCGAATACATGCAACCATACATAGTATCGATGGAAATAAAATTTCCATCAATCGCAAACATACGATCAAAGTTTTGAGATTTAAAATTTTAACCGTGAATCAACAACGGATGAAGGCCTTATTCTGACAATTTATGCACTACTGTGTAGCACAGCAATACGGATTCCGATAGTACCAAATTGGGCATCAAGTGCCAAAATTATGCCGCTGACAATGAGTTGTTATGATCGACAGTAGTTATTAAGGTTGTCGTTCAGCCCTATTATTTTATTAGCCAGTTTTAAATAAATTAAATAAGATTAATTGATTAGATAAATCTTATATTTAAAAACTATTGTCAAGCGGTTTAACTCATGGGCGGATGTAGCTTAGGACCGGTGGGGGCTCAAGCCCCCACTGGCCAAAAAAATTTTTAAATTAAAAAAAAAATATTTTAGTTTTCTAATTAACCCCCATCAAAATTTATTAAAATAATCACTATAAATTATAAACTCCCGTAAAATTTTAATTTTAATTTTTAAGAATTATAAAAACTTATATTGTAATTAAAAAAATTAATAATCCACCACTCAAAATATTTTTTATTCTAAAAAATAAGACTAATTCTTTCAATCTCTATAATAATAGTTGAGCGAATGTTTTTACTAATGAAACTCATGAAGAATTATCTTTAGAATCGGATGGGATAAATAATAGTTTGGTTGTTTATATAGGAAATAATAAATTTAATAATATTGATAATGAGTCTATTGCATAACATTTTTAAAATATGAAAATGCGTAGAGAATAATTATAAATGTATTAGTAAATATATAATATATTCAAAATTTTAGTTTTTTATATTGTATTATTATCTAATTTAGCCCCCGTTAAATTATTTTTCTAGATCCGCCACTGGTTTAACTTCGAGGGGGTCGTGGGTAGAGCTAGTAAAATTTAAAACGACTCGATTATCCGATACGAACATGACATGAATAAATAGGTATGGGTCATTAAATTTAACACAATTATTAAATGGATTGGGTACGAGTCGACACGATTTTTTTCCGTGTCGGGTTAGGGTTAAAGTTCTTGATCCATTTATCCGATCAATGACCCAATTATATTTTTTATTTTAAAATAATTTATAGGTTCTTGTTACCAAAACTCAAATATTAGAGATGATTCTCTCTTTTATGTTTATTTTTTGAAAAGATGAATATAAACACAATATTTTAGACATGTATAATTTTATAATATCGATATATAGTATTTTATATATATATGTGTGTGTGTGTGTGTGTGTGTGTGTGTGTATAAAATTAAATTTTCAATGGTATAAATATATGATATTTTGTTAGACATATATATTTTATGATATAGATAAATTATGCATGTATTTATATATGTACGATAGTGTGTAAATATTTGATGTAAAATTTATTTAATATATAAATATTAAATGAGTTATTGGGTAACTTAATTATTTTTCTTTGTCTAATTTAGGTCTCAATATCTTAACACAACTATTAAATGGGTCAAATTTGGATCGATCTAAAATTGACACGATACAAAATTGACACAATAAAATACGATCAAATGACCCATTTTACCAGCTTTAGTCGTGGGTTTGGATAAATCGTCTCTAGTGGCATTAAGCTTTCAATTAATGTGGTCACATGCGCTCTATTTATTTTGTCAAGCACGTTACAATCAACGCATGGGCCACCAACTATCCAACGCAATGCAGCATGCCAAACAACGCCTAAATGTCTACTGGAATGGCCGGAGGATATTTTGTGGGCAACTTTATTAAACGTAGATGGTTGATTTTTCTTATTATTATTTTACATGTTCCCATTTCTCTCTGGGGATTTTTGATGGTCGGTGTGCAATTTTATGTTCGGTACTGTTTGATTTTGTGGTCAACAAATTAATCAATGTGGTCTTCTTTTTCAAAATAGACCTAAAAGGTTGTACAAATCAAGATAGTGAATCAATCGTGAGTTGTTGTTTTTCCTACTAATAGAAGAATTTTAAAATTTCTGAAATTATTATGTGATAAAAGTTACCTAAAACTAATTTTTTTTTTTTTGTACTTACTTAATATATTTATGTCCTCATTTAGATTGTGCTTCAAAGATTTTGAAATGCTTTTGGCGGTGCGTGTATACATATATATTTGATTCATGTCGTGTTTATCTTTTAGCTACGTAATAAGAATGCAATTAGTGGTGAAAAACATTTGAGATGTACATAACTTCCTAAACAATTAATATGATCAAGGTCATGCGTGTTATCAAGCATGATGGGTCTTGTGTCATCTAACCATTGACTAGGATATGAAATGCTAGCCAATGATTAGGTGACATGTAGTTCGGTGCACAACATAACATATGCAATGACGCACACAAATTCAGAAACCTCTTGAATAAAAAAAGTTTATGAAAGGTCTATTATTGTGGGATCCAATATTCAACCTTTCAAATCTTATAATGACCACAATCTTAATACCTCAATGTGAGTGAGCTCGGGATCTGAAATAGTTTATATCCACTCCAAGAGATCTCCTGGATTAAGCTAATTAGCTCTAGTAAAATTTATATGTTTTTAAAGAAAATTAATTGGTTGGTAATTAGAGAGTCTAACCACATTTTTCTTTTATTTTTTTTTGGCCTAATAATTCGCACATTCTCCTATCGTTCTTAAAGTTGAGGGGTTAAAACTTAATTCTCCTTGCAAGATCATGAGACTTGGCGGATCAGTCCCAACGGATTTAGTAGATATCAAGAATTCTAATTGTAATATATACATTAAAAAAAAATTAGTGGATGCCACAAAGCATTTAACATAATTGACGACATAATTACGAAATCGCCCCAGAAAATAGATATATGTGCTGCAGGACTTGACTGACGACGGCTTGTTTTGCTTCTTCTTATCATTAATTTATCCACCTAAGTAAATGAAAAAAAGATAAATTAAAATAAAACAAAGTAACGATGTGGTTCTGTTCCACGCAACGACCATTAATATGCCTAACTAGACATGTATCTTGTAAGTTTGACAATTGACACCAGCGATTAAGTGATGCCTACATTTTAATTGGACCAAGAGACGAAATTTTGTCAAATACTCAAATTATTTGAATATGACCGATCGATTCTTTACTTTTTTCTTTGGTCAGAGTTCAAAGGGACAGAAAGCCGCTGGTCAATTGCTAGCTATGACACTGAAATGTGTTCTTATTAGGTTATACATACAGTAAGAGTCGTACGTATGTATACATATTGAATATAGTAAGAGTCATATTTAATATATAATAGAGATGTAAAGATTTGAATTGAACTAGAATATAGCTTTATTTAATATTCTACAAGAATTCTGTGGTCGCAGAATTCTGTTGGCAGTTTTTGCAACTTGCTCCTAAAAATTTTGGCCCAGTTGAAGAGAAACATTTTCTTAATTCTACTTGAATTTTCTTCATTTTGCCGTTACCTGATGCATGCCCCAGAATATTTTCTAGGTAGATTTATTAATTTATTATTAATTACTTTATTATACTGTAATTTTCTTTTTCTAATTAGTCAATACCTAATTTGTTGCTTTCCCTAAGTTTGCGAAGACATGAACTAGAGAATTGTACTATGAGAACATACTTTATTTTTTGTTATTTAATTTATTTACTATTTTTATGATTAGTAATTTTCGAGTTGACTTTATTGAACGTAGTAATATACAAATAAGGGGAGATTGTCAATTTCTTTCTTATTGAAATTAAAATATGTCACTTACCCTCTTTATTGTTTTCATAGTAACCAATAACCAGCTTCACAGTATAAATTTATAATATTAAAATTATTTCCAGATATAATTTTTTTCATATTTATTATAAATTAAATAAATCATATAAATAAAAATTTAAGTACTAAAAATAAGAAATATATGTATCGAAGTGAATAAAAAAATTAATAATAATAAAATTTTCTTGAACTTTTTGTTATTTGTTAAATACTTTTCTTAATATATATTAATTCTCAAGCCAAATTATCAAACAAATGACTCATTTACCTCTTTTTTTTTTCAAAATTTTTGGTACCAAAAGGGGTTTTGAATATTATGAAAATAATAGAGAGTAAATGATATATATTAATTTCAATACGGAAGAAATTGACAATCTTCTATAGTAATAGTATTGTTTGGATGAAAATACCACATGACTGACGTGATTATTTTCATTATTTTGTATTATCATTCTAACTTTAAAGTCTACTTTTATTCAATGAAAAAGTGTCGGGAGTGTTAATTTTGTCCAACTTAAGTTGTATTTGAGAAAATATAATCCTCAATTCCATGCACCAACAATCCCTTCAAAAGGCCTACATTTCATTGATTAACCGACTCTCATTGCCGAATATTTAAGTCTGTTAACATCGTAAAAATTTCACTGTCAAAACTTCACCATTGCCAAACTTGATGCATAAGTTTTTGGCAGTACCAACTCGGCTGCTAATTAGGTCTTTTTTTTAAAAAAAAAAAGCAAAATAACCCCGTGATCAAATGATCCATTTCAAAGCTGATGATTTCGTATGAGCCATCTTATAAGAAAATACCATGTTGAAATATCTATTTGACAATTCACTTCGCTGCACTTTGGTGAGGGTCGTGGGGCACGAAGGTCACTTGTAATTGCCTTTCATTTATTTATATGTCTGCAGAAAGAAAAAGGATTTGAATTCCAGCACGCCACGCTTTTGCTATTGCTTTTTTGGACCTTTTCCGCAGTGTTCTTTTTTGGGTAAAAGGGTTCTTTATTATATTCCCAAATGCACCCATGCAGAGTGGATAAAGCTCTGGAACAGAAGTTTTATTTTTTTGGGTAAAAGGGTTCTTTATTATTAGATTTCTTGAAGATGATCGACAAGGCAGATAAATATGTCATTATATAAATGGATTTGACATCAAAATGAACCCCGTTTTACATTTATACACTTTAAGTTTGCTTTGCTAGTTTAGAGCGAGTATAATATTTGAGATCTACTTGAGATCTACTCAGTTCTACAGCAGTAAATAAATCCTTTTTCTTTTTTTCTTTTTTTCTTTTTTTTGAGTTTTTCACACATGTAGGTAAATATTCATTTTCACTCTCGAGTATTGTGCATGTGATGGAAAATATTTTCTTACAAATATTTAGAAGCAGATGCAATTCATTAGTTCTTAGCTTAGATAATTCAGATTACACTATTGGTATGCAATAGATGACTAATAGTGTATTGCCACATTTATTTGTACATAAACAATTCATATATTATTAATAACAGGTAGATTATGCTACATTTAGGACCAATATTCAAACTATAATATAACAAATCTATCTAAGTAAGTCCATACAAAAAAAAAAATAATAAAAATATATATATATATATTGTAGCAAAAGATTTCTTTTTTAAATAATAAAAATTTAGGACACTAGTTGTCTGGCAAAAAATTGTGGATACTCTCTCATCTATTACATTATTTTCACTCATATATTTAGTCATATACGATTAACTAGAAGATAGAGACAGTAAAAAAATCAATGGGTACAAGAATATACCTGGCAAGTATATATTTATTTATTTTTCAAAGATAAAGGAAGAAAATACCCAAGACACATTGAGAGTTCAAGATAATGAAACTAAATTGCATCATCCTTAAAAAAGCAAAGTGATTCCGTATAAAGAAAAAGAAGAAAACAAAATGCTTAGTACGCTAACAAATATTTTTAAGATGTTAGATAGGCTGACAAATATTTAGGTGACTCGTAAAACACATATGATGTCTTTTACATATTTCTTGCCAAAAGTTAAAAGAAATGGTAACCACTTTTTCTTTATTTTCATTAATATTTTCTAATAGAATGTGGTTATTTGCATTCTAATATTTACTTTGAACACTCTGATTTTAATAAAATATTTTATTATAAATATACCCATCGTGCCAATTATTATTAAGGATGATTTGCTATGAATAAATATTAAATGATTACTTTGAACACTCATACAGTACACTCATTATTTAATTTATAATTCTCATTCCTCAAATCCTAAAATTTTTATTTCTAATATCTTAATTAATATTTAGACATGTAATGAGGAAATATTGATTTTTAAAAAATTTGACTACAAAGTATATGTCATCGTTTTTAAAAATAAAAATAAAAGAAAACCAAAACATTTTAAACAGTCCTTTTTTTGGGTTGGTTTTTGACCCTTTTTGTTCTTATTCTTCATGGTCTTCTTCTCTTCCTCCTCTTTTTGGATAATATTTATAGAATAATTTTTATTATGGTTTTCTTGTTGCAAGTTATTTTGGGTGCAAAATCTAAGATTGAAGATTGTTTACAACTTAACTTGATTATATTATTGTAAGTATGTGTTAAATCTCTTTAAATTGGCTGTGTGAAATAGTTTTATTAGTGTTTTAAGTAAATGAAGTTAATTAACTTAAATAATTTATGTAAGGATCTTTTTTTAAATTTAAAAGAGTGCAAAAAGTAAAATCTAATATTTTAAAATTATTATATGAGTGTAAAAAAGTAACAAAGTATTTAAAATAATTTCTAGATTGTAAATAACCCCATTCTTTTCAGTATGATGTTTTATTTGGTGGGCGGTTTGGTAATTGAGATGGTAAAATGAAATCTCTTGTGTTGAAAAAAAGAAAGTCTTAGATTTAAACTTTACTTACATGATTGAGGAGGAAATCGGATTGCTGTTAGGCTAATGAAATAAAACAATAAAATGCGATATATCCCTTACTTTTTCAAATTATGATTAAAAATTCCATTAGGATTGCATACCAAAAAGTCCAATACTCATTTCTTAATTAATATTACAAAATTTTTTATGTTTGCCAACATTCAAAAGCCTACAATTTCAACTGACAACAAAAAGAAGCCGTCAAGTATTGATCTCGTAGAAGCAAAAAATCTAGCTAGTTTAAAGCTAGCATGTGTATTTATTTTCTGGTGCCTTGAAACAACAAAATACTATAACATCAACTTTTTTTTTTTTTGACATACTACTGCAAAACTATTGATATTTCTGATCCGATGATCTGGATAATTCTTAAGTATGGCGTATATTTTCTTCTCGCATTTTGGAGGAGATTGATTCTGCTGGATATGGGCAATCAGCGTTAATATTGTTTGGGGGCTGACTGGCCCCGGGGCCGGGGGCGCGAGATAGATATTGATGGGCTACATCAACTTAAGTCTATAAGGAAGTGATTAGTTCCTAAATGCCGATCTCTTTACTTGGTTAGTTGGTTTGACACTGTCGATCACGGGTGACCAGTCCACGATGCCACCACGACTCGCCGCGTGTATGATGGAAGGGGGACAAACCAAAAAATCTCTCTGAAAGTTGGTGATATATATTTTTATTTATTTATTATAGATTAGCAGAGGTCCACAAAGAAAGTTGAATAATTTTGCCTTGGGTTAAAAACGAACGGAGTGGCTTTTGTGGTCCAATTTCACTTTCGACTTTCGAGTTGCCACTTCTTGTTTGATCAATTGAACCCATTTCCATCTATAAGCATACTAATTTGTAAGACGATTGCATGTCATCTAAATAAATGATATGATATATTCATTAAACTTTTCCTTTCAACTCAAGGGTCCGGCTACGGTGTAACTGTAACACCATATTATAGTTGCATTAACTGTTAATCTACTTGGATGAATGGGGTCCATTAAGATTCAATGACTAGGTACAATTATAGTACGGTACCATAGTTGCATCTCAGCTTTTCTCTCAACTCAATTATTTTATTTTGGTTTTATTTTTTAAAAAAAATAAAGAAATTAAAATTTCTTTGACTTCAACTAAGGTGGCGTTTGTTTTTATAAATCTGAATAGATATAATTAGTCAGATTACGAATAGGCGCAGATATGCGAATCTGAATAATAGTTTGTTTTTTCGTCTGAATCTCAGAAAATAAGTATTAAGTTGTTTGTTTTTTTCAACTTAAAAAACTAAAGATATGTACTTTTACATTTATATCCTTATTAAATTTGAATGTCAAATAAATAATATATTAAATACCACAATCTTTTAACATTTATAAGTAAAATAATATATTAATGGGAGATTCAAGAACTAAATGAGAGAAGCAAAGTAAGGAGGGATTCCATGATGGCCAAAAAAATAATGATGAGATTATTATGTGGGGTAAATGTCTATGGGTGAATTTTGGGATTTACATGAAAAATAAATTATAAAGCAGGGATATTTTTGACATTAGAAAGTAATTGACTTAATTCAGATTTCTCCATTCAGTAAAAAGCCAAAAAAATTGACTTATTTTATTAAGTCAAGATTATCTAAAAAGTCTCATTAAGTTATAAAAACAAACACTTCTAATTAACTTAATCAATTAAGTTAAGTCACTTTAAGTCATTAAGTTAAAAAACAAACGCCACCTAAGTCAATATGTAAAAATCTTATTTATTTAAAAGATTTTACTACATTTTTAAAAATAAATTTAATGAATTATTTTAAACTTTTAACGCGATAGACTATACATCTATTTAAATTTAGAAAAATGGTCCAACTATGATTATTAAATTAAAAAAAAAAGAACGTATATGGTCATAGTGTTGCGAAATTTTATGAAATAGGATTTGAATTCACATGGTGCATCCGCAGCATATGAGACTTTGTCTAAAATTATTAATGTTTTGTTCATTTATTTCTTCTCTGTAGTGTAGTTCACAATCATGCCATGCAACATGTTAAAGGAAAGAGGGGGCATCATTGCCATTTCTGTACAAAACAAGGACATTTGATGTCCTTTCTGGCCAAAAAAAAAAATAAAATAAAAATAAAAATAGGCACTTGTAGATGATAACCACTTCGGCTTAGCTAGTGGCTAGAACCCTTCCCTCACAAAGATGAGGGAAGGGGTTCGAGCCCCCGCAGAAGTATTGCATGGGTTTAATTTATAATTCATTCCTTGGAGCCTCAGAGCTCGAGTGAAGGCAGTCTTTCTCCCAATATGGGAGTTTGACGTCCCAATATGGGAGTTTGACGTCCCTCGAATATTTGAGAGGGTTTAAAATCTGAACGGTACTATATCAGAATTGATGTAAATAGATCTCAGTATCTGTATGATTGTTCCCAATATGGGAGTTTGACGTCCCTCAAATATTTGAGAGGGTTTAAAATCTGACGGTACTATATCAGAATTGATGTAAATAGATCTCAGTATCTGTATAATTGTAAATATCATGAGCAATAGTCTCTTAAAAAAAAAAAAAAAGGCACTTGCAGATGATAGATCCCCCAAGGCCCAAGCCCCAACTTTCCCTTTGAATTCCTATTATTTTTTTGTTCCATTGTAACCGCGTGCTTTAGCTTTACTCGGAACCCAGGAAAACTCGTATTTGACTCAACAACTCCGTTCCATTTTATTTCTCATGACAAAATTCAAAAAATATTTATATATAAATAAATCAAAATAATAAAAAAATTGTTTCATGAAAACATAGAAGGCAAATCAGAAAAGTAAAAAAGGACGACAAATAAAAATTTGAAAAACGTGTGGACGGTGTGATGACCAATTTACTCGATTTTCCTTATAAATATGTATAAACACATATGACGTACCTACACAACTTATTTTGATCCAAAAGCCAGCTTCGCTTAGCACATCTCTTAAAAGCTCCTGCAGCTTATTCAACTTCTGTTTTCAGAGGGGAAATAAAAAAGAAAAAAAGGAAATCGATGGCGCTGACTAGAGAATTCATGGGTGCTCTTTCAATATTTGAGAGATCATCATCATCATCATCATCATCAAAAGTGCTTTTAAACCAAAGTACTTTTTGGCAGAACAAGCTGCTGCAACAAAAGCAGTTTTTGGTACCCGTGCAACGGAGAAGAGTGCATTCGAGGAAAGCAGGAGCAGCAGGTGTGAGGAGGGGGATTAATAATCCTGTGGCTGCTCTAAGTGAAGATTTGGTAAAAGGAGCTGCTTCCTCTGCCGTGCCGGGGGCTGCTGAAAAGCCAGTGAAGTTTAAGGTGAGAGCTGTGCTGACGGTGAGGAAGAACATCAAAGAAGATTTCAAAGAGACCCTTGTTAATCACTTTGATGCTTTAACCGAAAAGATTGGCAGAAATGTCGTTTTGGAACTTGTCGGCACTGAAGTTGATCCCAGTAAGCGCTTCTGCAGCTTTTGCCCACAAATTAATTTTTGTTCTTTAGCCTTTAGCCAAAAGCAGCCATTTCCCTTTGGATCTTCGCTGCATATGATTCTCATGGGTTAATTTTTGTCAAATTTGATATTTATAATTTCTTTTATTCTTATGAAAGGATCAAAGGGGCCAAAGAAAAGCAGAGAAGCAGTTCTGAAGGATTGGTCAAAGAAATCAAATGTTAAGGCCGAAAGGGTCCATTACACGGCTGAATTTTTAGTGGACTCAAATTTTGGGACGCCTGGTGCAATCACAGTTGCCAATAAGCACCAAAAGGAATTCTTTTTGGAAACTATTACCATTGAAGGTTTTGCTTGTGGCCCTGTTCATTTCCATTGCAATTCTTGGGTTCAATCCACAAAAGATCATCCTGGAAAAAGGATATTCTTCAGTAATCAGGTAAATTTTATTTTATTTTTTTAAATTTTTGTACAGTTTGTTTATTTATTTATTTATTATTTTTTTGGCCTTTTGTCAACTGTTCTGGACAATGCTTGCCAGTTAGATTTTTTCAATTTGTTCATTCATGGCAAAATTGATGTAAAAGTCAAAGCCATATAATTTAGTCTTTGAATTCTGTCAATGACCAAGAAGCTGAACAATTCAGAGTCAGGTTAAGGCAGCTGTACGTATAAAGCTTATGTTATTGAAATTCCTATCAAGTGAATCAAAAAAATAAAAATTAACTTCATCATCTATATCTATAATAAATATTCCAGACCCAATTAGAAAATAGAGAAAGAAAAAGAAAAAGAAAATAGCCATCATTATATTTAGTAATACTATTATTAATATTCTCGTATAATTAATTAGATGGAGAAACATATCTGCACGGGGGACCATACATGAATCAATTTCTTATTCAATTATTCATTTTGTTTGTTGTGGAGGTATGGTGACATGACACAACCCCCATATAATAAATAAACTTGGGCGACCACTAACCAATAACCACATGCACATCACACTCATGATTTAACATGCACGGTATTGCATTTGTTTCAAGTTATTTTATATTTTTCAATTTAATTTTATATGATCTTTGAATTTGAGCAGCCATATTTACCAAGTGAGACGCCAGCTGGGCTTAGAGCACTAAGGGAGAAAGAGCTCAAAGACATCAGGGGCACCGGCAAAGGAGTTAGAAAATTGTCGGACAGAATTTATGACTATGATGTGTACAATGATCTGGGAAACCCAGATAGAGGAAGTGAATTTGTTAGACCAACTCTTGGTGGTGAGCAAAGACCATACCCTAGACGGTGTCGTACCGGTCGCCTTCCAACTGATACAGGTAAAAGGAAATTAATGAAAAGAAAATCTTTCATACACCGCGAGTATGTACGATTAGAATCATGACGCGTATGTATATTTTTGTACATCTGACACACGTCCATTCGATGTATGTTCGGCAGATATGCATGCAGAGAGCCGTATAGAGAAGCCACTGCCAATTTACGTGCCAAGAGATGAACAATTTGAGGAGTCCAAGCAAGACGCATTTTCAGCTGGAAGGCTTAAAGCCGCGCTTCACAACTTAATCCCTTTATTAAAGACCAGCATTTCTGCTCGTAATCATGATTTTAGTGGCTTTTCGGATATTGACAGCCTCTACAGTGAAGGACTCCTCCTCAACTTAGGGTTAAAAGATGGGCTTCTGAAGAAGCTCCCATTGCCGAATGTTGTTAGCAAAATCCAAGAATCTAGCCAAGGTCTTCTCAAGTATAACTCTCCCAAGATTCTTTCCAGTAAGTACTCAGTCTCCTTATTTTTTTTTCCATCAAATATTTCTTCATTAAAAATAAAATTTCGTTCATTCGTGTACTCTTAAGAACATACGTTGAGAAAGAAAGATTTTTAATTTTCAAAACTTTTATAGAAATTGAAGTTAATTACACACTAATTAAAAAAGCATAAAGTCAATGAATTTTTATTTTTTATTTTTTTTATGCATCTTCTAAACTTAAAATAGGCATATGGAAAACCTTCCAATATATTTATCTATATAATTTTTTTTTTTTTGGTGTTATATTTTAACAAATCTATGTGAAGGGCAATTTTCTGTCATAATAAATATCATGCTTTTTAGTGGGATCTTGATGATGCTCCATATTACTAGTGGGCGACAAATGAGAATGTCAAATCTATGAATATTTAAAATAAATAAACTTCATGTGCTGGTAGTTGCTTTTGTAAAACAAAAGAAAATCATTAATAATTTCTTAATCCTGTAATTTGCCTTAGAGAAATGAGCAAAATGACCCACCTTTAGATTCCAGTGTCACCAATCGCCTTCCTTACATGTAAAGTGCTTTCTGAGCTTGCACATATTTAACACGTGGGTATAATTGCACGATGGCTTTAATTTGTTTACTTCCTTTCTTTTTCGTAATGGACTGAAAATTATTAGTTTAATGAAAAGCCAAGAGCACTTTCACAAAACCAACGCATGTGATCCACATTTGCAGGGGATAAATTTGCCTGGTTGCGAGATGACGAATTTGCCCGTCAAGCTTTAGCTGGAGTTAACCCGGTCGCCATTGAAAGGCTTCAGGCTTTTCCACCTGCAAGCAATCTTGATCCTGAGATCTACGGCCCACAAGAATCCGCGTTGAAAGAAGAACACATCATAGGCCAACTCGATGGCATGTCCGTACATAAGGTAATTAATGAAAAATTTTCTATTTGAATTTAAATCCTCTCTTAATTTCATCTCCGATTAGCATGTCACATTAAATTCTGATAAGGGCCAATTTTATTATTTTCTTTTTCAGGCCTTGGAGGAGAACAAATTGTACATGTTGGATTACCATGACATTTACCTTCCATTTCTAGACAGAATAAATGCACTTGATGGTAGAAAAGCATATGCAACTCGTACAATATTTTTCTTGAATTCTCTTGGCACTCTTAAGCCCATTGCCATCGAGCTCAGCCTCCCACCGTCCGGACCGAGCTCCCGATCAAAGCGCGTGCTTACACCTGCTGTCGACGCCACTTCCAATTGGCTCTGGCAGCTTGCCAAGGCCCATGTCTGCTCCAACGATGCCGGGGTGCACCAACTTGTTAACCATTGGTAAGCAAATTAAATCGATTTGATTGCTCTGCAGCTTTTATCCAAATTATGGTATTTTGTTCTCCATTTTTATGTTGGCTAAATTATTGAATTGATATGTTGATTGTATAGGTTACGTACGCATGCATGCATGGAGCCTTTTATTCTAGCAGCACATAGACAACTGAGTGCAATGCACCCAATTTACAAGCTTTTGGATCCACATATGAGATACACATTGGAGATTAATGCTCTGGCTAGGCAAAATTTAATCAATGCCGATGGTGTGATTGAGTCCTGCTTCACTCCTGGCCGCTACTGCATGGAAATGAGCGCCGCCGCTTATAAAAATTGGCGGTTTGACGAGGAAGGCCTCCCCGCGGATCTCATCCGCAGGTAAAACACTAGTGAATAATTACCTAGTTTATCCTATGTGAGTCGGAACATATTTATATTGAGTTTGAAAAACTTTGTAGGGGCATGCATCTATACTACTTCATTGACATGTTCATATGTTTGCTTATATTTGTGTATTAAAATGTTTATTAAAATGTTGATCAGTTAATCTGAAAGAAGTTTCTCTTTTAATTGTGCAGAGGCATGGCAGTACCTGACCCAACGCAGCCACATGGTTTGAAGTTGCTAATTGAGGACTATCCATACGCAGCAGACGGGCTTCTAATTTGGTCAGCAATTGAGGATTGGGTGCGCACTTATGTGAACCATTACTACCCAAATTCAAGCCAAATTTGTGACGACAAAGAGCTACAATCATGGTATGCTGAGTCCATCAACACAGGCCATGCCGATCTTCGCCGCGAAAGCTGGTGGCCCACATTAACCAACGGTGATGATCTGGTCTCCATCCTAACTACGATAATCTGGCTCGCCTCTGCACAGCACGCTGCACTCAATTTCGGACAGTATCCGTATGGTGGTTATGTGCCCAATCGCCCTCCCCTGATGAGAAGATTAGTGCCCGACGAAAATGACCCCGAGTGTACCAGTTTCTTAGCTGACCCACACAAGTATTTCCTGCTGGCATTGCCAAGCGTACTACAAGCGACCAAATACATGGCCGTGGTAGACACATTGTCTACACATTCGCCGGACGAGGAGTACCTCGGGGAACGACAACAGCCGTGGATTTGGTCCGGTGATGGTGACATAACCGAGGCATTCTTTGAATTTTCTGCGGAGATAGGACGGATAGAAAAAGAAATCGAGAAAAGAAACAGTGATCCAAGCCGGAGGAACCGGTGCGGTGCCGGGGTTTTACCATATGAGCTACTGGTACCTAGTTCAGAACCTGGAGTAACATGCAAAGGTGTTCCAAATAGTGTATCCATATGAGCCCAAAGGGAGCTCACATGGTAATGTTTGATCAACTTTGGTATATAATTTATTAGATATCTGTAGTGTGTAGAGATGCTGGCTATTAATGGTCATTATACCAATTGTACCAAAGCAAGATTCTAAGTAATTAAGTGCCATTGAGTGCACTTTAAACTTAGAATTGTATATGCAGTTGAGTGTACAAGAATAATGTTTGTAGTTACCGTATCATATAATTTGTGGTGTAATTAGTAGGTATTTGTCTTCGGAGATTTGCCGTGGAATGGGAAGAACTAATGGACTCAACATTGGGCTTGGACTTGTTCAAAAGCCTTGAAAATCTTCCATTATCTTCGTCAATTATGGACCTCATGAGGTGTGACCCACTAACACGTACCAAGCCCAAAACCACCATATAGACCCTGGGTTCAGACTTCAAATTCTACTCTTAGGTACTAGATCCATCACATTTGGGATACCGCTGTCGCAACATTACTCATTACACCCAGCTTTTAATAAAATTTATAATTACTAAAATACCCATGTTGTAAATTACAATTATAGACATATGATTAATTAAAATAACAATATTTTTGTTTTATTCCATCTTCAAGCTCATTATGGATTTTTTCAATTTTATAATAATCATCTTTCTTTGAATCTTTAGTCATTTATTGAATTCCTCTGTCTCATCTACACTTTTGCATTCATCAAATTTGTTTAATTTTTAGATTATTTTGCCAAAAGTTTGCTGTTAGTTAAAACTCATCTTGAATTCAATTGCTAATTTCTTCTCAACAATGAATTCTCTCTTGCACGTGAGAAAATCAGCAAACCCTAGTTTTTGAATTTTTTTTGGCATTGTTAATATTATTATTTCCTTAATTTTTCATAAACTTTGAAATCATCCGTGACAATACGTTTAAAATTCAAGGGAAGCAAACAAAAATAATAATAATAATAATTGAAGGATTTGGGTATAATATCATGACGATTGACGAATAAAAAGCTATAGAGAATTGGGAAAGGAAGAGATGACGGAAGGGTTGAGAAATTGAATTATGGAAAAAAAAGTAAAAGAAATTACGCTATTTTAGTTTAACAAGGGTATTTTATATATCAAAAGAGTTTAAAGAACAAAAATTTTAATTTTAAGATTTAAGAGTGTGTTTATTTAGTAAATGAATTTTGTGACTAAATTGTCAAGTTATTTAGTAAATGGATTTTGTGACTAATTTGTCAAGTTCAAAGTCTTACCCTTACATTTATATTTGAATTAAAATTTTACTTTTAGAAAAATTACTAAAACAGTCCCATTGAAAGAAAATTTGCCCAGCAAATTCCGTCTCTAGTCTCTACCTGCTCCTGCATGAGCATCGACGACATACCTAGCCATGTCTACTTAAAGTCTTGACTCAAATGAATATCCGCAAGTTAAAGGAAAGTCTGGTTCGTTGATCTTTCACAAAAGCAAGGGGTCAAGGATTTAATAACAAGATACGTTTAATTTGAGTTGTGGTCGAAGGAAGTGCAAGGTAACTAAAATTTTTAATACAACTAAAAAAGAGATTGGGAATGTTCTTCGAATTCAACTTTAAGCTTCAGTTTTAGTAAAGAAGACAATTAAAGGATCAACAATAGCATCTTTTTTTTTTTGGGTAAGTTTTCTAAACATATGTGGCTCACTGTTATACAGCTTTCTAAAATTATGTCACATGGAAAAGCATATTAGGGAGTTGAAAAGCATATTAGGGAGTTGTGATAGTTGATCGCTTTTTTTATTTCACCAGCCCCATTAATTACTTTAAATTAATATATATTTTATCCTTATATGAAATAATTTAAAAGGATAAATAGCATTTAACTACACCCATATGATAATTTTTATTAATATTTAATTTAATTAATCTACTTTGTTTTTTTTTTTTAAGACATGATTAATATAGAATTACTGTAGCAAACCAACGCAGCAGGCAATTGCTGACTAACACGTGATCTACTTTGTTAAACCTTAATTTATTTTATCTTATTAAATTATTATCTTTTCTTAAATATTGTATATTCCACTTTTGTAATCATAGAAAAAATTAATTTACAGTAATTAATAGAGGATGATAAAGAAATTTTAAATCTTTTTATTATGGTTATGGCAAAAAATAGATAAAATCTTTAAAAAATAAAAAAGAGAAATTATAATGATTATGAGATTTTTTCTCTTTTTAAAATAGATTTTATAAGTTTATATGGTGGATGTTTGGAGAAAAAGATAAAAATTATAATAAAAGTAAATTTGTGGAATTGGTGGGGCATGCTCAGATATGAAGATTAGTTTAAAATTTTTAATGGTGTTAAATAAAAAATTAAAATAATGGCTGATGAGGGGTTGAATATAACCACTCATATTCATAATACGGAAAATATGAAATATTTATCGATTACACAAGATCTTGTCGGTACTGATTCAACAGACTAACTACTTTTTCTTCAATAATGCTTCTGATTGTTGTACCAAAAACGTTTAATCGCATTCCCATCTCATCAAGTGCTAGAAATAACTACGGAGTTCACAGCCTAAATTAAATGACTGATGCTGAGTGTAGCACTTTTTACTTCTTAATGGTCTTTGCTTTATATGACCAAATTGTAAAATTATTATACGTTCATCTTGATCACACACTGATAGATGATGTCGCTTTGTACCTGCCAGTGAATCGGCATCATAATGTGTGATTCATGTGTTCTACAGAACTGTTCGTTTTTGGTCTTGGACCGAAATTGATTCTCTGTACTAAAATATTTAATAATTGATCATGGAAAAGCTTGACATATTAGATGGCCCTTTATCTTGAAAGTATTTATGACTAGTATGATTGTTTATTTCTTTTATAATCTTGTGCCCCATATATATATATATATATTGATAATAATAAATGTTTAAATTTTACATATTATTTCTTATCTAATAAATATCAATCACGTTACTCCAAAAAGTTTATCTAAACTTGTAGCAACATTAAAGTCTAAGCTCTCGCTAGTGAGCTAGTGCTGCCAACAGTATTGAGGACACTAATGAGGGCACTAGCTTGATTTTTATAGACCCAAAATTTAATCCATAGTAATTTGATCCTTGCAAACCACTAAATGCTGCTTTCTCATGTTGTTAAGATGGAATGGAGTTTCTCAGAAGACTTATGCGTTCTAATCTTTTTCTTTTAATTTTTTAATATATTTTTTTTCCTTCTGTTATTTGGGAAGTTAGACTTCCAAATAATTTAAATAAATGGTGATTTTCTTCCACCCAAAATAGAAATATTGTGGTTATGATATTTTGTTTTAGTTATGGTTAAATGAAGTATCTTTTTCCTAAAAATAAGAAGTTTCAAAAGCTCAAATTTGAAGGATTTGTGGTCATAGAAGGTTAATTTCAGCATATTCATCACTATGTCAACCAAAAGAGCCAACCGGCATTGCGAAAGATTATATGAAGAGACTAAAAAAGTTACGAGTGCGGAACTCTTATGATTTATTGTGTTCATACTATCTACATATTTATCAATGAATCCTCAATTGATGATTTATTGTGTTCATACTATCTACATATTTATCAATGAATCCTCAATTGAAATATTGTTATAAGTGCAGTTTTTTTTTTTCCCCTCCTTATAAAGTCATTCAAACCCTGAATGATTTGTACCATTGACTATCAATTAGTGATGCATGCTTGATATTATAATGTTGTGTTAGTTAATATGAAATTTATTATTAGTTTGTTGAGAAGGAACATAAAACAAAAGTAAAAACATCAATGTAAACACAACATTTCGCAACTAACACCGAGTAAAGGATGAAACACAAACCAGCAACCACTGACTTATTGAGCCACCGGCCGCATTGACCCAAGTCAAACATTAAAAAATTCATTCATTCTTATTTCTTAAGCCTACTTTTCCTCGCATACGATAACTTGCTGAGAAAGCGGAAGGCACTAAATTTTCTTTAAAAAAGTCGAGTCAACAGTCAAGTCGTTCCCACTCGGACGCGGCCTTTTCCTGTGTTGTACATTGTATACTTTCCAAGACATTCATGATAAACAAAAAGAAACAAAGTGGTCCATCTCCACAAGCTTTCATGGTAAAGATAACAATTTCACGACATTGCTATAACTTAATTTTCTTTCACTTTCTTAAAGACCAACAATTTAAAACAAGTTTATTGGTTGTTGAATCTTTGAAAACTAATCGTGTGAAACTCTATGGGAAAATACAATAGATCCATTTAAATAATTACGTCAATGGACATAGATAGATACATGTATTTTTCGCTTAATTTCTCAGTGATTTCTGAGGTCTCCTGGTCATGAAGAAATCGGCAAATTGCAAAGACAAATCAGCACTCGGTAATTATAAGACGGTTGCAAGGAAACTTTCGTAAAGTCCTTGGACCCGTCCCTCTTAGAAAAACGTCGATTACATGCACTTCTTGGTAAGTAAATTAAGCCAACAAAAATTTGAAAAGGTAGAAAAACAAACGTGTATCGCATCGTCGCCCACCAAACGCAATACGAACACACCATGAATAACGCCAAGAAAAATAAGGCTGGTCAATAAAAATATCGAAATCTCAAAGACTTGAGTTGGTCACTCTCTTACTATAAATACCCACGAGCAGCACTTGTAACTTCACAGCATAATCAACTTGAAAGTAACACTCCAATACACTAAAGCTAGATTTACAACAATGGAGATCATTCATCCCTCTTGGGCTTCCTACTTGACCGCTTGGCTGGCAACCCTTGCCCTCGTCCTCCTCTCCGTCCGTCTCAGGCGCCGGAAACTCAACTTGCCGCCGGGTCCGAAACCCTGGCCGATCATTGGAAACCTCCACCTCATCGGCTCACTTCCCCATCGGTCCGTCCATGCGTTGTCAGAAAAATATGGGCCCATTATGCAGCTCAAATTCGGGTCATTCCCTGTTGTCGTGGGCTCTTCCGTTGAGATGGCTAAGGTTATCCTCAAAACCCATGATGCACTGTTTGCTGGCCGCCCCAAAACAGCCGCAGGCAAGTACACGACCTTCAATTACTCAGATATTACATGGTCACCTTATGGACCATACTGGCGTCAGGCACGTAAAATGTGTTTAATGGAATTGTTTAGTGTCAAACGCCTCGAATCATTCGAGTACATAAGAGTACAAGAATTGAAATTACTTCTCAATCGCTTGTATGAATTATCCGGCAAGCCAATTATGTTGAAAGATCACCTTTCTGATTTGAGTCTTGCTGTTATAAGCCGCATGGTTTTGGGGAAGAAATACACAGATAAGCAGCAAGAAAACGAGATCGTGACACCGCAGGAGTTCAAGGAAATGCTTGATGAATTGTTCCTGCTTAATGGGGTTTTAGATATCGGCGATTCGATTCCTTGGCTAGGGTTCTTGGATTTGCAAGGTAATATAAAGAGAATGAAGGCTTTGGCTAAGAAGTTCGACAAGTTTCTGGAGCATGTGCTGGATGAACATAACGCTAGAAGAAAAGGGATCGAAAATTATGTCGCTAAAGATATGGTGGATGTGCTTTTGCAGGTTGCCGATGATCCTACTCTTGAAGTTAAGATTGAAAGACATGGTGTCAAAGGTTTTACACAGGTATATATTTTCAACTCTATATCTATTATTATTATTATCATTTTTCATATTTCTGTTGCAAGAGATTTTGCATTTACATGCACATAGATAGGTAAAATTAAATAAACTAATTTTTCTCTTTAATTATTATTATTCTTCAAAGGAATAGTTCTCTAAATAAAATATCTTTTGGGTGATGAAGTAAATTTGTGGTTCACGTCAACTTTGGGTAGACATCGACATCTCAATTTACTGGTAGCAAATTGTCATGTAGCAACAAATTGCTTGCTTTTTTAGTACGCTGTTGGATCAAAATCTTCAAGGCATGTCACAGTCAGCAATAGAACCTCTCTCTCTCTCTCTCTATATATATATATAGCCTACTAGGTCTTCATATATATATATATATGAATGCCAATGAAAAATTATAGTTATAATATAAAGCTGAGAAAATTATATATGTAAAAATCAAGAGTGCAGTAAGGATAAAAGCGATACAAGAAAAAAAATTTGACTAAAAGATAAATTATAATTTATCATGTATGTATCAGTATTCTATTGATTGTTCTCATTTTTGTACATCTATCATTTTTGTACATCTATCATTAATAATTGTGGGCTCCATTAAATTCTCATGTATACAAACGACACGTGAATCGTTTAAAATTAAACCTGTCAACCGAGCAGTGTGCTCCGTGGGCTCATTTTCGCTTTTGCATGTAACTATCAGTTCACCGGCCACCAAAGAAATTGATCGCTGCTACATATGACTTTATTTTATAATGCATGCATAGTTTCGAAGTTTCCGCATAACTAAGATATAGTTCAATAACCAATTGATTTCAGAGTCAATTAGCAAGTGAGAGCCTAAAGTTTAGTCTGAAAATTCTTGAAAGTATATGTTCAAGCACACGATTTCTAATCTTTTATTTCTTGTGTAATCCAGGACTTAATTGCTGGTGGGACTGAGAGCTCAGCAGTAACAGTGGAATGGGCCATATCTGAACTAATAAAAAAACCCGAAATCTTTGAGAAAGCAACAGAGGAACTAGATAGAGTAATTGGAAAAGAAAGGTGGGTTGAAGAAAAAGACATCGTTAATCTCCCATTTATTGATGCCATAGTTAAAGAAACAATGCGTTTGCACCCTGTGGCTCCTTTCCTGGTGCCTCGAGCGGCTAGAGAAGATTGCAATGTGGCCGGCTACGACATCCCAAAAGGCACTCGAGTCCTTGTTAGTGTATGGGCGATAGGGAGAGACCCAAGTTTGTGGGAAAAGCCAAATGAATTTTATCCTGAGAGATTTATTGGAAAATCAATTGATGTGAAAGGCCATGATTTTGAGCTGCTGCCATTTGGGGCTGGGAGAAGAATGTGCCCAGGGTACAGTCTCGGCCTTAAGGTTATTCAAGCAAGCTTAGCTAATCTTTTGCATGGATTTGCATGGAAATTGCCAGGAAATATGAGCAACGGGGAGCTGAATATGGAGGAAATTTTTGGGCTTTCTACCCCGAAAAAGTTTCCACTTGAGGTTCTGGCTCACCCAAGGCTTTCACCCCATCTTTACAATCTGTGATTGTGGCTTCCAAAATAATTAATTATGGCGTAGCGTACTTTTGAGTAAGTGGTTTGTTAGCGCAAAAAGGCCATGGATTTGCAGATGTAATGAGATTTTAAACCCAAACTAACGTG
The DNA here is from genome assembly GCA_030449925.1 of Citropsis articulata. Taxonomy (NCBI): domain Eukaryota; kingdom Viridiplantae; phylum Streptophyta; class Magnoliopsida; order Sapindales; family Rutaceae; genus Citropsis; species Citropsis articulata. Next base: position 15,697,214 of record JASUUH010000210.1, read on the forward strand.
CGCTGCTGTTTGGGCCCAAACAACGTGTCATCTTTTGAAATATAATCTTATTGTTAGGGTGTTGATGTATCAATAAAAAATCCTCGCACAACCGCACTTCGTTACAATACAAAATATTTGTAGTTTGTTAATCTTTTTTGTTGGTTTACTTTTCGCTTTTCAATCTGGTACGATTACTAGCTTAAATTAAGCATTCCAATTGTTTCTGTGAGTGTTAAGAGTTTTTTTTTTCCTAATGGATGAAACCGTAGTACACCTTGTGAATTTATTAGTGTGATGCACAGACACATCACAAATCATACAATTGCTTCGACAATTAATAATGCTATATTTACTAAGTTTAAATAATTAGTCAGGATACTCAACTAATGTGTCATGAATCATTTAATAACAAGAGTATAATATGAATTAATTCTACTATTAACTACTAACTTATTATTTTTACAACCTACTCAACAGTTGACCCATAAGATGCCACATCATTAAATATCACAATTGAATATCCAAAGTGAGTAAGGATAACATTACTCTTTTTAAATTGAAGGCCTAAAATTTTTTTCTGCAAAACACATGTCACTTTTATCAATAGGCAAGTAAATAAATAATTAAAAAAATTTCTTTTAACTGAGTTTAAGAGTAACTAGAGCCAAATTTTGTTAAAAAAAAAAAAAAACTACAGTCAATTTACTTCGGATGCGCACAATTAAAAAGGAAAAAGCCACTATGATCATTAGACCAATAATAAATTACATAACAAATTATTATTATTATTCTAACAACATTCATAATCTTCACAAAAAAAATACGTTTATATTTTTAAATATGAAATTTAATTGATAATTTCTTTGAATACATTAGATAGAAGTATTCTCTAGTCCAGATGTTCGTATTTGTTAAAATGCGGATTCATGATTTTACAATGTTATAAACTAGTAAAATTTAAAAGCCCCATATGAAAAAAATAAGTGTGTTCATGTCTAAAAATGATTACAGTAGGTGGTGTAATATAAAAATACTAAAATATAAATTTCTCTATGCTTGTTATGACTCGAAGCCCTAAGCCATTAGGTTGATGTATGAATTAGTTACATAAGTATGAGAGCATTAGAGCAAATCCAAGATAATTTATTCTAACCTTAACAAAAAGAAACAAAATGGTCCATCTCCACAAGCTTTCATGGTAAAGATAATAACTTCCACGACTTTGCTATAACTTATTTTTCTTTCACTTTCTTAAATACCAACAATTTAAAACAGAGTTTGTTGGTTGTTGAATCTTTGAAAACAAATCGTGTGAAACTCTATGGGAAAATACAACATATCCATTTAAATAATTACGTCAATGGAGATAGATAGATACATGTATTTTTCACTTAATTTCTCGGTGATTTCTCAAGAAGAAATCAGCAAATTGCAAAGCCACGTCAGCACTCTGTAATTATAAGACGGTTTCAAGGAAACTTTCGTAAAGTCCTTGGACGCGTCCCTCTTAGAAAAACGTTGATTACATGTACTTATTGGTATGTAAATTAAGCCACCAAAAATTTGCTAGTGTAGAAAAGAAACGTGTATCGCATCATCACCAACCAAACACAATACCGACACAGCATGAATAACGCCAATTAAAATAAGGCTTGTCAATAAAAATATCGAAAACTCAAAGACGTATGAGAAATTTTAGAATACATCTTTTGTACCATGTCACTTATACAATAAATAAATAATGTCATGATATGTATGTATTTATTTTGTAAACTATCATGCAAGTGGTTGTTATATTAAACTCGATTACACATGTCATGCATGTATTAATTGATTGTAATACAACAAATGTTTTCTAGAATTTCTGGACTTGTGTTAGTCACTCTCTTACTATAAACACCCCCACCAACAACACTTGTAACTTCACAGCATAATCAACTCGAAAGTAACACTCGAATACACTCCAATACACTAAAGCTAGATTTACAACAATGGAGCTCATTCATCCCTCTTGGGCTTCCTACTTGACCACTTGGCTAGCAACCTTTGCCCTCACCGTCCGTCTCTGGCTCCAGAAACCCAACTTGCCACCGGGCCTAAAACCCTGGCCAATCATTGGAAACCTCCACCTCATCGGCTCACTTCCTCATCGGTCCGTCCATGCGTTGTTAGAAAAATATGGGCCCATTATGCAGCTTAAATTCGGGTCATTCCCTGTTGTCGTGGGCTCTTCCGTTGAGATGGCTAAGGTCATGCTCAAAACCCACGATGCACTGTTTGCTGCCCGGCCCAAAATAGCCGCAGGCAAGTACACCACCTTCAATTACTCGGATATTACATGGTCACCTTATGGACTATACTGGCGTCAGGCACGTGGAATGTATTTAATGGAATTGTTTAGTGCTAAACGCCTCGAATCATTTGTAACATCGGTGGTAATAAAAAAAACAATATAGATGAAACGGTTAATAGAATGAATAAAACAAGAAGATGTTAGCAATTATGGGAAACATATACACGTGTGAGAGAGTGACAGAGAAGCTACAAAAAATCGACCCGAAAACCCAACCTGTTTGACTCGAAAATTGACCCGACCAGTTCTCCCATTTCCGGCCACTACTCCGGCCAAGTAAGGTATCAATTGAAAGCCCAAGAGACGCTGATTATACCCCAGCCATCATCTTCGCTGAAAATCGACCGGAATGCCGCCGTTTAAGGCTTGAAAAAACTGGGCCAAAACCCATCACCAGTGCCGTCGATTTCGCTGGTTTTGAGTGATACCCCATGTTGGGATTTGTTCCCCACGACTTCCTCTTCGATTCCCGACCATCTATAGCCACTGGGAGCCGCTGATTCGCCGCCGGTTTGTTGTTCGTGTTCACGGCTGTCGAGCTAGATTCTGGCATCGTTGCCGCGCATGGAAGCTCACCGCTGGTGCCACTAGACTCAGCAGGATTGGAACTTTCAGATTTGAGCTTCCCGGCAAGTGTTGACTAATTCCGGCCACCGTTTACCGGTAAGGGGAAATAGATAATTTCACGTTTTGAGGGCGATTTTGTAATTTCAGAGCATGTGGATATTTTAGTAATTCCTGAAATTGAGAATTTGATATAATTACGATTTCGAGGGTAATTCGGTGATTTACGATTTCGGAATGTTTTAATGATTTATGGACTCGAGGGTATTTTAGTAATTTTAATGACACAGGAGTTGTAGATTATGGATATATGTTCTTTTTCGAGTTTATTGTATAAATTTAGTCGTAATTCTGATTTACGGAAAATAATTATGTCGTTCCCTTGATTTAGGAGGATCCGCGAGCGAGAACTAGTCTGCAGATATGAACGATAGCCAAGCGTGAACACTGTCACTGTGAGTGGAATATACAAAATCTATTTTCATAGTTAATTATGATAGTAAAGCATGTTTACGAAATGAGAATGTTAAATGTTTGATTGAATGATTTCCTTAAAATGGATTTTATTCACATAATGATATTATATTAACATGTTTGATTAATGGATTTCCGTATCAGTTTTGAATAAAATATCATAGTATTTTAAAGATGAGAAAAGTAGATTTAGTTGTGATGATGAAAAGAAATGTATGATTTGAAGTATGGTTAGAATGTATATGAATATGAGTATAGAGATTGTTTTATGTCTGATTGAAATGAGATGAGATGAGATGAGAGGCATTTGAGGCCCGTCTGAACACACATAGAGGTTTTGGGCCGTGTGTTTGGGCGCTTTTGCCTTTTGGGGGCGTATGCATGCAGTATAATGATTACGGATGAGATATGATGATACAAATGTGATACAGGCCTTTGGGGCCCGTCTGATACACATAGAGGCTTTGGGCCGTGTGCTTGGGCGCTTTTGTGTTTGGAAACTGGATTATACATGTACATATATGATGAGATATGAGATAATATTTCTCTGTTTATCCATGTCGCTCCGGGGCGTGACGGTACCCAGATAATACGTCATTGCCCGTCCGTTGAGGTCCGGATACGACGAGGTTTTTCCCTTGGGTACTTGTTTGGTGATGATTTTCAGATTTGAGTATTCTATATGTTATTGTGATATGATTTCTATGGATTATTGGGTACGATATTGTATATGTTTCTTTTTATGATTAATAATCTGATTTAAATATTAAATAATTTATTATTGATTTCTCGCATATGGCTTGATGAAATCGTGTTTGGAAATTGATATGATTATTTCTTTTAAAGTAAAATTAAATTAATATATTTTCGAAAACTATTATCCACTCACTGAGTTTTATACTCACCCTGTTTTATTTATATTTTCTCCCCCCCCCTCACCAGGAGGTTGCAGGTAAACTAGACCGACCCAGCGACTATAGATATATTTTGAGTCTTGGCAACATGATGGTGTTAGAGAATATAGATGATTTTTTTATAGAATATCTTGATCATCTTGTTCTTTTAGGATTGTAAAATTTTGTTATATTATCCTCACTACAACAAAAAAGGGCTTTAGCGATGAAACAGTTCGTCGCTAAAACATATGATTTTCGTCGCTAAAGGTTATAGCGACCAAAAAATTGTCGTCGCCATTTCGTCGCTATAGGAGCGTCGCGTTAGGTCTTTAGCGACGACAATTTCGCCGCTAAAGTACTTTTAGCGACGAATGTTTCGTCATAAAAATATTTTAGACGATTTGTTTGGTCGCTAAAAATGCTTTTAGCGACGAATACTTTTGCGTCGCTAAAAGTAAACATTTAGCGACAAATATTAATTTTTGTAGCTAAAAATAGTTTTAGCGACGAAAATTATTTCGTCGCTAAAAAGTATCATTTTTCTTATCATTTATTTATTATTACTATTGTTAAAATATTATTATTTTTAATATTAAATTACAATGACAATTAACACCATAATGATAAAAACAGAATTAATTAATTTAAAAACAATTGTTATTATTGATGAATAATTAAAAAATAATTACAAAATTTAATATCTCTTTTTTGAAAGAAAATTGTTACAAATGAATATAAATTTCTTAATTTTCTTCATCTTGATGTAATTGGTCTTCAATATTCCCTACAAATAAACACACAATAATTAGCTAACATAATAAACACAAATTTAATAATAATATAAGTTAGAATAAATAAGATTAATAAAAAAAATTACAACAAGTTCAAAATTAAAGAGAAAAGAAGTAGGGATTAAATTAGAAAATGAGAATTATACATTTAGAGATGAGAGAATTAAATAATAAAAGTAAGTGAATGAGAGAATGAGAGAATGGGAGAATGAGAAAAGAATGAAAAAAAAAAATGAAGTAAGTGGTATATAAATAGGTTACATGATTTTTAGCAAATTTAAAATTGTCGCTAAAACCTAATTTTACGGAAAATAATCCCGCAAAATTTTTAAATTTTGACATTTTTATGACGAAATATTTCGTCATTAAAGCACTTTCAGTGATGAAATTCAATTTCATCGCTAAAGTCTTAAATTTAGCAAAATCATCCGCCAAATTTTTTAAATTTTCACAATTTTAGCGAAAAATATGTTATCGCCAAAAGTAGTTTTAGCGAAAATATTTTCGTCCAAAAAGTAGTTTTAGCGACAAAAAGTAATTAAAGGTATTTTAGCGATTTAAACATATTTTCGCCGCTAAAACAAGCTCTTTGCACATCGAGAGTTTCAAATGACAAATCTATTCGTAGAATTATTTTTAATGACAATCTGTCAGTCGCTAAAACTAATATATTGCGACGAACTAGTTTCGTCGCTAAAACTAATATATTGCGACGAAATATTTTCGTCGCTAAAACTATTTTTAGCGACGAAAATATTTCGTCGCAATATATTAAATTGTCATCGCTAAAGGTTTTGGCGCCAATACATTTTTAGCCGCTTAATTTTTTGGCGACGAAACTAATATTTGGTCGCTATAAATACTCTTTAGCGACGAATAAGTCGTCGCTAAAAGTAATAATTAATTTTTTTTTTTTTGGTATCACTTTAGCGACAAAAGTTCTTTTTCGTCGCTAAAAAGTACTTTCAGCAACGAAAATAATTTCGTCGCTAAAAGTTTCGTCGCTAAAGACTAATATTCTTGTAGTGCCTTTTGGGATTAAGAATAAACCGATGTATATTAATATTAGTTATAATATTATCTTTTCAGACTCTAGAAATATCTTAAGTAAAACTCAGCATTTTGGTTGAGAATGTTGATCACTGGAGTTTGTGGTATATTATGCTATTTTGGAAGTGTTTGTTTATATATTTTCAGATTGGAAGTGTTATATTTATAAGGAGACTCTGCTAAATTTACGGCAGAATTCTTACTAATTAGATTATTATCTACCTAGTTTGATGTGACAGGACAGACTTGCCCTTAGGTTTTGGGGCGGGTCGTTTCATCATTCGAGTACATAAGAGGAGAAGAATTGAAATTATTTCTCAATCGCTTGTGTGAATAATCCGGCAAGCCAATTATGTTGAAAGATCACCTTTTTTATTTGAGTCTTGCTGTTATAAGCCGCATGGTTTTGGGGAAGAAATACACAGATAAGCAGCTGGAAAATGAGATCATGACACCACAGGAGTTCAAGGCAATGCTTGATGAATTGTTCCTGCTTAATGGGTTTTTAGATATCGGCGATTCGATTCCTTGGCTAGGGTTCTTGGATTTGCAAGGCAATATAAAGAGAATGAAGGCTTTGGCTAAGAAGTTTGACAAGTTTTTGGAGCATGTGCTGGATGAACATAACGCTAGAAGAAATGGGGTCCCAAATTATATGGCTAAAGATATGGTGGATGTGCTTTTGCAGGCTGCTGATGATCTTACTCTTGAAGTCAAGATCGAAAGACATGGTGTTAAAGGTCTTACACAGATGTATATTTTCAACTCTGTTATTATTATTATTATTATTATTATTTAATTTTTATTTCCGTTGCAAGAGATTTTGCCCATACGTGCCCATAGCTAGCTAAAGTCAAATGAACTCATTTTTCTCTTTAATTATTATTATGCTTCAAAAGAATAGGTATCAAAATAAAATATCTTTTGGGTGATGAAGTAAATTTGTGGTTCACATCAAATTCAACACTCATCCCTAATTTCTTGGCAACTTTTGATATTAAATCCAAACACTTTACGACATGGATAATTTGTATAGATGGACAGAAAAGAGTCACGGGCTTTCACAACTTTTGGTGGACATCGACATGTCAATTTGTTGGTAGGAAATTGTCATGTAGCAACAAATTGCTGGTTGCCAAAAGAACTTTCAATACTGTGGACCTGTAGAATTTATTAAAATTGCTTGCTTTTTTAGTACACTGTTGGATCAAAATCTTCAAGGTGTATATATGTGTGTGTGTGTGAGTGTGCATGTGTTCATATATATTACTAATTCATGCCATTGAAATACGATAGTTATAATATAAAGCTAAGAAAATTATACATGTAAAAATCAAGACTACAGTAGGGATAAAAGCGATACAAGAAAGAAAATTTTGACTAAAAGATAAATTATTTAGTAAAATTAATTTATCATGTATGTGTCAGTATTCTATTGGTTGTTCTCATTTTTATACATCTATCATTTTGATATAAAGGAACATTACAGAACTAATAATTGTGGCCTCTATTAAATTATCGTGTATATAAACATCACGTGAATCGTTTAAAATTAAACCTGTCAACCGAGCAGTGTGCTCCGTGGGCTCATTTTCGCTTTTGCACGTAATTTTATTTTTCTTGTCGGTTTTACCGGTTCATCAGTTCATTGGCCGCCAAAGAAATTGATTGCTAATTCATATGACTTTATTTTATAATGCATGCCTAGTTTCGAGGTTTCCACATAACTTAAATATACTTCAATAACCAATTGATTTTAGAGTCATTTAGCAAGTGAGAGCCTATAGTGTGAAAATTCTTAAAAGTACATGCTCAAGCACGGGACTTCTAATCTTTTGTCTCTTGTGTTATCCAGGACTTAATAGCTGGTGGGACTGAGAGCTCAGCAGTAACAGTGGAATGGGCCATCTCTGAACTAATGAAAAAACCTGAAATTTTTAACAAAGCAGCAGAGGAACTAGATAGAGTACTTGGAAGAGAAAGGTGGGCTGAAGAGAAAGATATCGTTAATCTCCCATTTATCGATGCCATAGTTAAAGAAACAATGCGTTTACACCCTGTGGCTCCTCTCCTGGTGCCCCGATCAGCTGGAGAAGATTGCAAAGTAGCCGGCTACGACATCTCGAAAGGCACTCGAGTCCTTGTTAGTGTATGGGCGATAGGGAGGGACCCAAGTTTGTGGGAAAAGCCAAATGAATTTTATCCTGAGAGATTTATTGACAAATCAATTGATGTAAAAGGCCATGATTTTGAGCTGCTGCCATTTGTGGCTGGGAGAAGAATGTGTCCAGGGTACAGTCTTGGCCTTAAGGTTATTCAAGCAAGCTTAGCTAATCTTTTGCATGGATTTGCATGGATTTGCATGGAAATTGCCAGGAAATATGAGCAACGGGGAGCTGAATATGGAGGAAATTTTTGGGCTTTCTACCCCGAAAAAGTTTCCACTTGAGGTTCTGGCTCGCCCAAGGCTTTCACCCCATCTTTACAATCTGTGATTGTGGCTTCCAAATTAATTAATTATGGCGTAGCGTACTTTTGAGTAAGTGGTTGGTTAGTGCAAAAAGGCCATGGATTTGCAGATGTAACGATATTTTAAACCCAAACTAACGTGCGCTGCTGTTTGGGCCCAAATAACGTGTCATCTTTTTTATATATAATCTTATTGTTTTTTTTTTTTTGAGACTTATATAATCTTATTGTTAGGGTGTTACTTCGAGAAGTATTCTAATGTTGTGTTTATTTGGAAGGAATGGGAATGGGAATGGAGGAATGGGAATCTAAACTTTGTTTACTTGGCAAAATTGTATTTGGGAATGGGAATAAATTGTGTGGTCATGATTTAGGAATAAGGAATAAATTTGAAACCCATGGAGAGGTTGGGAATGAAAATATAGGAATGAATGAAACATGAATTTACTTTTCTATCCTTCTAATTTTTCATATTTACTAAATTACCCTTGTTCAAATCATGAAATAATTTTATTATTTTAAATGTCATTAATAATAATAATAATAATAATAATAATAATAATAATATTATTATTATTATTAATATTATTATTAAATTTATTAACTTTATTATTTTAGTTATTATTAATTATTAATTTTATTTTATTAATATTATCATTATTAACAATAAAAATAATGATAATTATAATAATTAATAATAATTAATTTATCATTATTAAAAATAATAATAACAATAATTAATAATAACTAAAATAATAAAGTTAATAAAATATAATAATAAATGTTAATAATGATAATATTAATAAAAATAATATTAACAATAATAAATAATAACTAAAATAATAAAGTTAATAAAATTAATAATTATAGTAATAATGTAATTTCATTATCTAGATACATGTATAAATATTATTATAAAATGATATTAAATAATAATAATAATAATAATAATAATAATAATAATAATAATAAATGTTAATAATGATAATATTAATAAAATAATATTAAAAGTAATTAATAATAATAATAACTCAAATAATAAAGTTAATAAAATATAATAATAATAAATGTTAATAATGATAATATTAATAAAATAATATTAAAAGTAATTAATAATAATTAAATAATAAAGTTAATAAAATATAATAATAATAAATGTTAATAATGATAATATTAATAAAATAATATTAACAATAATTAATAATAACTAAAATAATAAAGTTAATAAAATTTAATAATAATAAATGTTAATAATGATAATAATGTTAATAAAATTAATATTAATAAAATTAATTATTATTTTATTTTATTAATATTATCATTATTGACATTTATTATTATTAAATTTTATTATTTTTTTTTTTATTTATTATTAATTATTATTATTTTTATTAATATTATCAATATTAACATTTATAATTATTATGATTAATTTTATTTTTTAATTAATATCATTTTTATAATAATATTTATACATATCTAGTTCATGAAAATCACATTATTTAACACTATGGATATTTTAGTAAATTGATTCTCATTACCATTCCTCATTCCCATTTATTTTACCAAGTAAACACATCAATAGCATTCCAGCACATTCCCATTCCCATTTATTTTTACCAAGTAAACATTAGAATCTCATTAAATTCCTTATTCTATTCCAAATTCATTTAAATTTCGTTCATTCATTCATTCCCATTCCTTAGAAATAAACGCACCATAAATTAACTTACCCCCTTTTTTAAGGGTGTTTTTGAAGTAGAAAATCTCTCTCTAGATGAGTACCGAAATCCTAAGCAAAGAACCTCCACCACCGCTGGTGGATGATCGTTCAACAAAAAGGGCAAGGTTTAGGGAGCAATGTGTTGATGTTGATAATCCACCGCCCTTATCTTTTAAAGATAAACCGATGGAAGACTAAAATGAGCTTGAAGAGGAGATCTTCGGTAGAGAGGAAGACCTGGAATTTGAGCCTGAAGACATGATTGTAGAAAACAAGAATAATATCCCATCCATCTCCTTCTCAGGAAAGATTCAAGCTCAGCTCGTTAAGCCATGGATGAACACGATTGTTGTCAAGTTGCTAGGGAGGTCTATGAGATATAGGGCTCTCTGCAATAGGCTGAATAATCTATGGAGAATGCTACGAGGCTTCACAGTTATAGACCTGGAGAATGACTTCTTCCTGGTTAGATTCAAATCTGAGATTGATGCACAGTATGCTCTCACACAAGGGCCTTGGACCATTCTTGGCCATTATCTCAACGTACAACAGGGGAAACCTCTTTTTTTTTATTTTTTTATTTTAGCCACGAGGTATCATGGGAAGGACTTGTGGAAGGCACGCTGGCATACCACAATCCAGGATTAAGTCCACTTTCGAGCCGGAGGCACAGGTTCTCCCAACAAAGGCGACTTCCCTACGACTCGAACTGGGGAGCAAATCCAGTCAAGCCACTTAAGGGGGACTCCATTGCCAGTGGAGCCAACACTTTGGTGGTAAACCTCATTTTAATAGTTCTAACGTCAATATTGAAAACATTGTGGCTTGGATTCGCATACCGAGAATGCCTCTACACTATTACCATAAAAGGATCCTTCGCATGATTGGAAATGTCGTGGGAAAAGTGATTAAAATTGACTACAACACCGAGTCAGCAAAGAGGGGAAAATTTATGCATTGCGATGGAAATTTCATTAAAGAAGCCTCTCTGCTCATAATTTTTTCTGGATGGGAAGTTGTAAAATATTGAGTATGAGAATCTGCCTATTACTTGCTTTAATTGTTGAATTTACGTGCATAGGAATGATGATTGCCCACAGTTAAACACATTGAAAAATTCGATGGAGAGTTGTGAGAATACTATTACGGAGGATAATCCCAATGGTCGTGGGGTGGAAAAGTCATTATCTTCTGAAGTTTCGGTTAATCCTAGTTTTGGCCCTTGGATGATCGTCAGCTGGAAAGGGAGGGGAAGAGTCAGCAAGGGAGGCGGCTACACAAAAAATTTCAACCGTTTCCGAGACGACAAAAGTGAAGGGGGCTCTCGTTTTGAAGTTCTTGAGAATGAGGAAAATGAAGAAAGAGAAATTACTCTCCCTCGAAACCATAATGTTCCCACAACCGAAAATGAACAGCCAGGTACCACTTTAAATAGAAAACCAAAAGCAATCCTAAGACCAGCTCCACCACACAAAAAACATTTGTCAACAATGCCAAGCCCCAATGTTTGAATATTGAACACTCTTTGTCCCCACCAGCTCCCATGCTTGCAAGAGCACTACCAAGTACCATTTCAACTAACCATGCACCCTCAACAGATTTACTAGTTCCCACTACAGTCCCTACTAACTTGGGTCCCGTAAAGCACACAGCCATTAAATTTATTCCCCCAAGAGTTGAACCTTCATCTCTAAATGAAATTATTGATACATCTCAATCTAATTTGAGGCTTGTTGTCCCTAACATTTATTTCAGGGACCATGACAAACCCCCTGAGGATAATTTGGCCATGTGTGCTAATGAAGAGAATGACCCGGATGATAGGAACTGAATGGATGATGATAATGAGTATGATTTAGCTTCTGTTGACAGCAGGGCTTCTTTGGAGGAGAAAGATAACATGGAATGTTAATGATGTCTGGTATGGGCAATTTTTTGTCTTTTTTTTTCCTTAATGATGAATTTATCTATTCTTTTTTGGAACTGTCAAGGGATGTCTTCATCGGGTTTAAAACCATGAGCAAGATTTACAAACCTGATATTGTTACTATTTTAGAGCCTAAAGTCAGTGGGCTAAAACTGATTATTTTATTAAAGGAAGTGGCTTTGAATTCTCACATAGAGTGGAGGCTGAGGGCTTTGCTGGGGGTAGGGATGGCAGAAAAATCCGGATCCGGCCCGCATCCGCAAAGATCCGCAAAATCTGGATCCGGAAAAATTCGGATCCGCATTGTAAAAAATGCGGATCCGGATGTGAGTTTTTTAAATCTGCACGGATCCGGATGCGGATCCGGATGCACTTGCATCCGGAAAACCGGATATCCGGATCCGGATTTTTTTTTGTTTTAAATAAAAAAATATATAACTTGAATTTAAAAAAACAAAACTAAAATCCCTAATTCCCTATTCCCTAACCTAATCGGCACCAACTCCTGCCACCAACCGCAAGTCTGCAACCCATTTTACTTTCTTTCTCTCAAAATCGGTGACTCGTCCGTTCTTGCGGTTGCCTCTCCGTCTCACTACTGGCTTGATCTGCGGCTCGGCGGCTGATTCAAAGAACTCGTCCAAGCTTCGCGGTTGCCATCCGTAGGCGTCACGACTGTTGATCTGCGAAGTCTCGCGGCTGATTCAAAGAACTCGTCGATCGGCGGCTGCGGTGTGCTTGATCTGCGAAGCTCGGCGGCTGATTCAAAGAACTCGTCAAGCGGTTGCCATCCGACCTTCGCTGTCAAGCTTGAATCGGTGCTTCCGTCAAGGACCAAGACTCCAAGCTTCAGGCGGTCACGCCTTCACCAAAGCAAGTGTCGGGTAAAATTTTCGTTCAAGCCCTTTTTTTTTTTAATTAAACAGATTATTAGTTAGCACATAGCAGTAAAAATTTTTTGTAATAATTTGGTGTTGTGAATTTGTGATTGATTATTCAATTGTATTTAATGATTTTAATTTAATGTAAATTGTTTAAATTTAAAAATATTGGTGATTTAATTTAATTTTATTATTGATTGAATTTTTTTGGTTACTAACTTAGTATTTTGTTTAATTTTAATTGTATTTGATGAGTTATGAATGTAATTTTAATTTCAATTTGTGTTGTGATGTTTTTATTTGGAGATTTATGTTGATTTTATATATTATTCATGTTAAATTGTTAATTGTTAGATTATAATTAAGTTTTATTTGTTATTATTAATTAAATTATTGAATTTTTAAATTATATTTTTAATTGTTTAAATTTATATTTTGCGGATCCGGATATCCGGAAAATCCGTCCGGATCCGGTGCGGATTTTACCCGCATCCGGATCCGCAAAAAAATTTGCGGATCCGAATCCGGATCCGAATCTGCAAATGTCATTCCGGATCCGGATTTTGCCAACCCTAGCTGGGGGTATTTGGATATTATGGAATAGAGGTTTCACAATGGAGTTTGTTGTTAATCATAAACAGTACATTCATTTTAAAGTCAGTAAGCCGTATGGTTTTAGGGAAAAAATACACAAACTCATTTGTGGCACGACATGAGTTTAAGGAAATGGTCCATGAGTTGTTTATTTTAGCCGGGGTTTTGGATATTGGCGATATGATTCCTTGGTTAGGGTTCTTGGATTTACAAGGTTATATAAAGAGAATGAAGGTTTTGGCTAAGAAATTTGACAGGTTATTCCAGTATGAGTTGGATGAACATAACGGTAGAAGAAAGGCGGTCGATAATTATAAGGCTAATGACATGGTGGATGTGCTTTTGTAGCTTGCTGATGATCCTACCCTTGAAGTTAAACTTGAAAGACATAGCCTCAAGGCTTTAACACAGATATTTTTTTTAATCTCTCTCTCTCTCTCTCTCTCTCTCTCTCTCTCTCTCTCTCTCTCTCTTATCATAATTTCTTTAAAAGTAAGATTATTAGTTGCCAAACCATCTTTTGGGTAATGGTGAAATAAATCATGTATTTTTGTGGTTCATATATGTTACAACTTAATTTACATATAATTTACATATCGGTTTCTGGTTCATTAATGCAAGGGCTCATAATACGAACTGTCTTGGTTGTACTCAGGAAAGAAATTTACCGGTAACATATATATGACTTATATATATGCCTAGTTTTAAAGTTTCCGCATAACTGATTGTTCAATATAATCAAACGATCGATTTCAAAGTCAAGCTTGCAAGTGAGAGCAAGCTAGCGTACAAGATTTGTGCAGTTTTCCTAATCTTTATCTTTCTTGTAATATAGGACCTACTAGCTGGTGGGACAGAGAGCTCAACAGTGATAGTGGAATGGGCTATCTCTGAACTAATGAAAAAACCAAACTTTTCAAAAAAGCAGCCAAAGAACTAGATAGCGTAATCGGAAAAGAAAGATGGGTTGAAGAGAAAGACATCGTTATTCTCCCATTCATCGACGCCATAGTTAAAGAAACAATGCGTTTACACCCGGTGTCTCCAACGCTGGCGCCGAGAATGGCTAGTGAAGATTGCAAAGTTGCCGGCTACGACATCCCTAAAGGCACTCGAGTCCTAGTTAATGTATGGACGATAGGGAGAGACCCTGCTTTGTGGGAAAATCCTAATGAATTTTACCCTGAGAGGTTCCTTGGAAATCAGTTGATGTGAAAGGGCATGATTTTGAGTTGCTGCCTTTTGGTACAGGAAGAAGAATTTGCCCAGGGATGAGTCTAGGGCTTAAGGTAATTCAATCAAGTTTGGCTAATCTTTTACATGGATTTTCATGGAAAATGCCTGGAAATGTGAGCAATGAGGAGCTTAATATGGAGGAAACTTTTGGCCTTCCACTCCGAAAAAATTTCCACTTAAAGTTGTAGCTCAGCCAAGCCTTTCACCCCATCTTTATGATCTGTGATTCTGGCATCCCCAAAAACTAATTGTGGCTTAGTTTGCTTTTAGTATATTTTGAATAAGCCCTTCTTGATGGTCTTGCTTTGGTTTGCTAGTACTAACTTGGTCCTGAATTTGAATATATAACGAGAGCCAGTGTATCCAAGCCGACGTAATCTTTTTGGGCTTAGATGTTGTGCCTTTTTAATAATCAAAATTGTTACTGGTGATATTTTACCATGGCTTTCCGTAAACACTTACTTACATGGGGCTGTTTACAATGAACATTTTTTATAGATTGCTTCTACTACCTCTTTCCTAAAATAATATGCCAATTTTGCAGATCAAATTGATAAATATCTAAATTGCGCAAGCAAAGAATTTAAATGAAGAAAAGCTAAAGAGGCATGATGATAGTAAGTAAGGAGAGACAATTTTGAAAGCTCCTCCTTCCCTTCCATTTTTCTATGAATACGTTAATAGAGTACAAGGGATCGGTTTCTATTTACAGAAAGCAATTAACCAGTTTTGAGTGGTGGAAGCAATTTCAATTTGCATAATACCTTATAACTACCTTTGATCAAATAGCAAGATGCTCTTTGACTCTTAATGTGTTGTGGGTAGTACACCTTGTGAATTGATTAGTGTGATGCACATACATATCGCAAATCATACAATTACTTCTACAATTAATAATGCTATATTTACTAAATTTAAATACTTAGTCAGGATACTCAACTAATGTAGCCTGGATACTCAACTAATGTATCACGAATCATTTAATAACATGGGTATGATATGAATTGATTTTATTATTAATTACCAACCAATTATATTTACAACCCACTCAACAGATGACACATAAGATGCCACGTCATTAAATATCACAATTGAGTATCCAAAGTGAGTAAGCATAATATTACTCTTTTAAAATTCAAGGCCTAAAATTTTTTTGCATAAAACACATGTCACTTTTATCAATAGGCAAGTAAACATATTATACATAAAAAAAATTTTAAATGAGTTTAAGAGTAACTAGAGCCAAATTTTGTTAAAAAAAAAACTGAAAAAAAGAAACTATGGTCGATTTACTTTGGATTCGCACAATTAAAAAGGAAAAAGATCATTCGAATAATAATAAATTGCATAATAAATTATTATCATTATTCAAACAACATTCATAATCTTCACAAAAAAAAAAATCTAGATTTTTAAATATGAAATTTTATTGATAATTTTTTTGAATACATTAGATTCATATTTCTTAAAATGCGGATTCGGGATTTTATAGTGTTATAAACTAATAAAATTCAAAATCCGCATTTGAAAAAAATAAGGATGACCACGTCTAAGAATGATTACAGAAGGTAGTGTGCAATATAAAAATACTAAAATATAAATTTGTTTGTGCTTGTCATGACTCGAAGCCCCAAGCCATTAGTTTGATGTGTTAATTAGTTATATAAGTGTGAGCGCATTAGAGCAAATTCAAGATAATTTATTCCTGAACAATGTGATAAAAGTCAATTTATAAAATGAACTTCAGTTCATATTTCATTTTCATGTTGGCATCAGATCACAGTTAGCTGTATGAAGTTTGAAAAATGTCACCAAACTACCTGCAAAATCTAGTTTATTTTACAGTTATATGCCCTATAATAAAATAGTAAATAGAATTTAAGAACTGAGAGATAAATTGGTATTTTTTTTTCTCTAATAAAATTTCCATTAAAACAGAAGAGAAGTTACAGATGCTGATAAATTTGGTTTCCACACTCATCCAAAAGCCAAAACATATCCTGTGTTACCTAATAAGTAATAAATTTCCTTTGAAGTACCCCAGTTGCATTGCAATAACCGAAATATATCAATGAATCTCGGAAGTTATCTCCTAATCGCCTAAGAAATATTGAAAGTAAACATAGATATCACGAGTCGTTGATGACATATTAAAACTGTCTCAAGTTTTAAATTTATATCAACTCACCACTTTTTCATTAACTTTACCATCAAAGAATTTAAGATAAAATACTATTATTAGACTTGTAAATGTAATTAGAAATAAATAAATTAATAAGTATTTTTGCAAAGGTGTTATTGTAATTTTTATTTAAATTTTAGTGTTAATTTAATAAGTTAACTTTTTTTTTCTATTTCATTAATGCCATTAAAAATATTATTGCAAGAGTATTATCGTAAAAACAAAAAAAAAGAATAAAAATATCACATATTTAATAATAAAAGTGTCCTAAAATATTTTTTAAAATATAATAACTAAATAAATACTTGACTTAAAATATAAAAAATAAACAAGTATTTACCTTTTTTGAGCATATAATATTTCCGGCCAATGCCACGGCATGATTTGAAAATTGAGGTCAACAGCTCCATCTGCAATTATAGGAAAAAAAAATTTACTGAAAGAGAAATTTTGTTTGAAGTATAACAAATAAGGATGACTTTAGTCTTTAGCCATTAAATAAAATAAAATCCTAAATTCGGCAACCTCCATCCGCTAGATTAAATATTTAAGCCGAGCGTGCTGCTACAGTTTTTCCCACCAATTTGACTCAAAGAGAAAGCGAAGGCTAGAGAGCATTTTCATGATCTTACTGTTGACAAAAAAATTGAGTTATAAAATTTTGATAAGAGGTTTGAAAAAAAATATATTTTATTTTATTATAAATAATTTATGGTTACCCAGATGTTTTTGTATTTTCATACCCAAATTATTTTGTTCACAATTATGGTTTAATTTGTACTCTTAACGAAACTTATTATAGCTAGCTGCAAGTTATTTATAGTGCATTATGTCAAGAAGAAAACTAGCAAGACCCCTTTCTCTTTTTGGTAAAATTAACCTTTTTTAAAAAAAATAAAATTAACTATTTCCCACACTTATTTTAAAAATTAACCAAGCATCCCTTCACCTTAATAGTTGAAAAGTGGGTGGTTTTTATAATATTTTTTTCTTTTACTGAGTGATTGAATAATAATGTATTGATGGTTTGACGGTGATAAGCAACCTCACTTCTCACCTTTGTGAATCCTAGGGGAAAGATATTTAGAAGAAGAGTTACACCTACTCAAAGACTTACTTATCTGAACTGCATTATCGTAGATTTGATCGCATGTAATAAAAATTGAGGACAATTTTTTTATTTGATACAGTTTGAGTTGTAATCATTAGTAAACTTAAAATGCAATAAAAAAATAAATAAGTAAAAATAATTTAATAACGATACACACACATGATTGGCGGCCCTAAAAATACCCTTAATTTTACATTTAAAATTTAAATTAAATCAAAACAGAAAATTTATTCAATTAAATATTTAAAAATATTTAATATTTTCTCTCTTTATGTTGTCCTTACCTTAAATCTTTCTCCATTTTATATTTTTCTCTCCTCTGGCAAAAACAACTCACCTTCCTGTCTTGTGATAAATGCCCAACTTTTACCAACAATTTTTCAAATTAAATGTCCACCACGGTACCAGTTTGCCATAGCTTAATCAATTCTCCAAAATAGTCTTTAAATTGGTTAGGCCAAATCGAGAAAATATCCCATTATTAAAATCTACGTAAGTGATATAAAGCATTTATTGCTCCAACATCTAAAACCATAATTGCGCATCGCTCTCCAGGTAGAATGAAGCCAATGTCACCTTGTCTGATTCTGCAATGTCATGGATGGAAAAATACTTTTCAGCTCTACAAACCCAAATAGTAGGTTCATCTTTTCCATCATAATGAGGAAAATCAAGCTTAACAGTCTTTGGAATGATGCTGCTCAGTAAACTCGTGGTCTTGATTGGTGATGAATGTGGGGATCGCCCTCCAAATTTCTTTGAGTTTTGAGCTGAATTCTCTCCCATTTCATAAGTGTTTTCGTTAGAAACTTGTTGACTTAACTTCTCTAATATCTCTGTGACATTACATATATTTATTTAAAAGATTTCACTAAATTTTGAAAACAAATTTAATAAATTAGAGTATCTCCAAAAATCTCTATTAATTTTAATCGTAAAAAATCTATTTACTTACTTATGTGGTAAAAAAGAGAGTGAAAAAATATATTATTCTCCAAAAAATTTTTTAAATAAAAATAAGTTAATATTATTTTAATTAAATAAATATGTTTTTAAAGGAAAAATAAATGATAATTAAAGGAATTCTCTCCCGCTCTCTAATAAAAAGTAATAAAATATAAACTCAAAAAGGAGGAAGCAACTCTATAAAATTGAAGAGAGAGATTCATTTTTTATTTGAAAAATCTTAACTGGAGTCTATTTTGGAACCTTAAATGCTGATATGACTCTTCAAATAAATAATAAAATCTTATTTTAAAAATCTTTGGGAGATACTCTTATTTCAAAGTTTTAATGCTACAAACTCAAATCTATAAATTTACTATTGGGTCCAACTCGGGGGATTTAATTTAAAGAAAGAACTTATATGGTCATAGTGCTGTGAAATTTTATTAAATAGGATTTGAATTCACATGGTGCTTCCGCAACATATAAGACT
The DNA here is from genome assembly GCA_030449925.1 of Citropsis articulata. Lineage (NCBI taxonomy): Eukaryota > Viridiplantae > Streptophyta > Magnoliopsida > Sapindales > Rutaceae > Citropsis > Citropsis articulata. The sequence continues at coordinate 15,716,885 of JASUUH010000210.1, forward strand.
TCGTCTAAAATTATAAAAAGATGTTTCATGAAAACATAGAAAGCAAATCAGAAATGTAAAAGGCAATGCCAAATAAAAATTTGGAAAACGTGTGGACGGTGTGATGACCAATTCACACATACGCACTCTTTCCTTATAAATGGCTATAAACACACGCCTACACACAGCTTATTTTGATCCGAAAACCGGCGTAGCTTGTTAAGGAATATACTCTAGTTAGTTATTTACCTAAGGCTGATGATCTGGCAGCCTAGTCAGCAAGTTAGTTATGAGTTTGTTATTCGGCTATTAGTTTGCTAGCAAGATTATTTTTGTAATTAGCTTCAGCTTAAGACTCCTGAATTTGGCGTGCATGGAATGTTCCAGATGTTGATATAAAAAGGCCTTGTAATCAGATTCGTGATAATGAAGAATTGTTACTGTGGTTCTAATCAATTTGCTGCTTTAACTGAAAAGATTGGCGGAAATGTTGTTTTGGAACTCTTCAGCACTGAAGTTGATCCCAGTAAGTGCTTCTGCAGCTTACGACCATAAATTCATTTTTGTTCTTTAGCCAAAAGCAGCCATTTCCCTTTGGATCTTCGCTGCATATGATTCTCATCGGTTAATTTTTGTCAAATTTGTTATTTATAATATCTTTATTCTTATAAAAGGAACAAAGGGACCAAAGAAAAGCAGAGGAGCAGTTCTGAAGGATTGGTCAAAGAAATCAAATGTTAAGGCCGAAAGGGTCCATTACACGGCTGAATTTTTAGTGGACTCAAATTTTGGGACGCCTGGTGCAATCACAGTTGCCAATAACCGTCAAAAGGAATTCTTTTTGGAAACTATTACCATTGAAGGTTTTGCTTGTGGCCCTGTTCATTTCCATTGCAATTCTTGGGTTCAATCCACAAAAGATCGTCCTGGAAAACGGATATTCTTCACTAATCAGGTAATTTTTTATTTTATTTTATTTTTAATTTTTGTATAGGTTAATTTTTTTAAAAAAATTCTTTCGGCCTTTTGTTAACTGTTCTGGACCATGCTTGCCAGTTGGATTTTTTCAATTTGTTCATTCATGGCAAAATTGATGTAAAATTCAAAGCCGTAAATTTAGTCTTTGAATTTTGTCAATGACAAAGGAGTTGAACAATTCAGAGTCAGGCTAAGGTAGGTGGCAGGTGTACACATAAAGCTTATGTTATTAATGTTGTGCGCGCAATGCAGAATTAAAGCGTACTAAATAATCACAGAAAAATAAATAACATAAAAATTTATATGGTTCGACAATTATAACTACGTCTATAGGATCAAGAGAAAAATAATTATATTATTAACAATTATTAGAGTATAAATTTGAGTAGAGAAACCTCACTTTCCCAGAATCCAAGTACACCCAAAGTACTCTCACACACACTCTCCAATTGCTCACAGTCTTAAAACTCTAAAATTACTTCAATTGCACTTTCTCTTAAGATCTCAAATGTTGGGATGATTATAATAAAAGAAGTACCATCTATTTATAAGCAAAATAATAGCACTATTGCACCATCCGCTTTACGTTAATTTGATAAATTTTGCTAACTTTTTCATTTTTCTTCATTCGGTGCAGGATTGTCAAGAGTCACATATTCTACTGTTCTGGACAATGCTTGCCAGTTAGATTTTTTCAATTTGTTCATTCATGGCAAAATTGATGTAAAAGTCAAAGCCATATAATTTAGTTTTTGAATTCTGTCAATGACCAAGAAGCTGAACAATTCAGAGTCAGGTTAAGGCAGCTGTGCGTATAAAGCTTATGTTATTGAAATTCCTATCAAGTGAATCAAAAAATAAAAATTAACTTCATCATCTATATCCATAATAAATATTCCAGACCCAATTAGAAAATAGAGAAAGAAAAGAAACTGGCAATCATTGTGTTTACTAATATTAGTAATATTCTCGTATAGTTAATGAGATGGGGCGGTAAATCTGCAGGGGGAACCATACCTTAATCAATTTGTTATTCAATTATTCATTTTGTTTGTTTTAGAGGCATGGTGACATGACACAACCCCCATATACTAAATAAACTTTTGCGACCACTAACCAATAACCACATGCACGTCCCACTCATTATTTAACATGCAGGGTATTGCATTTCTTTCAAGTTATCTCATGTTTTTTAATTTAATTTTATATGATCTTTGAATTTGAGCAGCCTTATTTACCAAGTGAGACGCCAGCTGGGCTTAGAGCACTAAGGGAGAAAGAGCTCAAAGACATCAGAGGCAGTGGCGAAGGAGTTAGAAAATTATCAGACAGGATTTATGACTATGGTGTATACAATGATCTGGGAAACCCACAGAGAGGAAGTGAATTTGTTAGACCAACTCTTGGTGGTGAACAAAGACCATACCCGAGACGGTGTCGTACCGGTCGCTTTCCAACTGATACATGTAAAAGGAAATTAATAAAAAGAAAACCTTTCTTACACCGGAAGTATGTACGATCAGAATCATGATGAGTGTGTGCGTGCGTGTATGTATTTGTATATCTGACGCGCGTCCATTGGATGTATGTTCGGCAGATCTGCATGCAGAGAGCCGTATAGAGAAGCCACTGCCAATGTACGTGTCAAGAGATGAACAATTTGTGGAGTCCAAGCAATACGCATTTTCAGCTGGAAGGCTTAAAGCCGCGCTTCACAACTTAATCCCTTTATTAAAAGCCAGCATTTCTGCTCATAATCTTGATTTTAGTGGCTTTTCGGATATTAACGTTACAAGATGGGTTTCTGAAGAAGCACCCATTGCCGAATGTAGGAAAATTCAAGAATCTAGCCAAGGTCTCCTCAAGTATGACACTCCCAAGATTCTTTCCAGTAAGTACTCAGTCTCGGCAATTTTTTTAATCAAATATTTCTTCATTAAAAATAAAATTTCATTCATTCGTGTACTCTAAGAACATAAGTTAAGTAAGAAAAAATTTTTAATTTCAAAAATTTTATACAAATTGAAGTTAATTACACTAATAAAATAACATAAAATCAACCGAGTTTTTTTTTTTTTTTAATGCATCTTAGAATAGGCATATAGAAGACCTTACATTTTTTTTTTGGGGTGTTATAATTTAACTAATCTATGTGAAGGCAATTTTGTGTTATAATTTAACTAATCTATGTGAAGGCAATTTTCTTTGTCATAATAAATATAGTAATTTTTGGTGGGATCATCATGATGCTTCATTTTACTAGTGGGGGACAAATGAGAATGTCAAATCTGTGAATATATAAAATAAATAACTTCATGTGCTAGTATTTGCTTTTGTAAAACAAGAGGAAAATTATTCATTTCTTAATCCTATAATTTGCCTTAGAGAAATGAGCAAAATGACCCACCTATAGATTCCAGTGTCACCTATCACTTTACGCAAAGTGCTTTCTGAGCTTGCACATATTTAACCTGTGGGTATAATAGCACGAAGGTTTTAATTTGTTTACTTCCTTTCTTTTTCAGTAATGGAATGAAAATTATTATTTAAATGAAAACCAAGATCACTTTCACAAAATCAACGCATGTGATCCACATTTGCAGGGGATAAATTTGCCTGGTTGCGAGATGACGAATTTGCCCGTCAAGTTTTAGCTGGAGTTAACCCGGTAGCGATTGAAAGGCTTCAGGCTTTCCCAACCGTAAGCAATCTTGATCCTGAGATCTACGGTCCACAAGAATCCGCATTGAAAGAAGAACACATCATAGGCCAACTCGATGGCATGTCCGCGCAACAGGTAACTAATAAAAAGTCTGCTATTTGAATTTAAATCCTCTCTTAATTTGATTTCTGATACTCGATTGGCATGTCAAATTAAATTCTACTAATGGCCAATTTTATTATTTTCTCATCCAGGCCTTGAAGGAGAACAAATTGTACGTATTGGATTACTGTTACACCCTTAAAACTCGAGGCACGCCGACGCTTGGCTTGTGGCCTTGTGCCAAGCATGAGGGGCAGCGGATGTGCGAGAAAACAAGGTAAGTCTGCACGCGGGCTGGGGCGTGGCAGCAACAAGCGGACTGGTGGGCAGTACGCGAGAAATGTGCGAGGCAGCGCACAAGTGCTCCGAGGGATGGCGCGCACACAGATGTGCGTAAGTCATGTGCACACTGATGAGCAGCGGACAAGTGCGGACGCAATAGTGTGCCAAGCAACATGCGTAAGGTAGCGGGCATGCAAGGGCGCGCAAAGCCATGCGAGAGGGCGCATGGGCGCGCAAGGTAGCAGGTGCGCGAGGGCGCATGAGCACGCAAGGCAGCGGGCATGCGAGGGCACATGAGCACGCAAGGCAGCGGGCACGCAAGGGCGTGCAAAGCCATGCGAGAGGGCGCATGGGCGCGCAAGTCAGCAGGCACATGAAGACGTGCAGGGCATGCGAGAGGGCGCATGAGCGCGCTAGGCAGCGAGCACGCATACGCTAACGGTTAGCGGACAAGCACGCCAAGGGGGCGCGCACACACAACCCATGCCACACATAAGCAATCAAGCCAAGAGGATTGTTGGAGCAATTCTTGGTGGCGGCGGCCCGCCACTACATGAGCACTACCTAAAATAGGGATCTTGTCTAAAGTGGGGATGGTCCGCCACTATTCAAGGTAACCTAAATAATGTGTATGGGCAAATGCACTAGGGTAGTGGCTATTTGTTTATATGGTATTGGGGAGGAGCCTAGTGAGTGAGGTTGTCACTCACAACTACTATAAGTAGTATTGGGAGGGAGAGCTTAGGGGGAGCCAAGTTTTGTAGAGAGAGTGGTCTCCTCTAGTTCTCTTGCTTATGCTATTTGTAATCCTTGTTCTTGAGAATAAGAAAAGGTTGGAAGTCGGTGCTTCTGTAAAATTATGAGTCTCCCCCATTTCGGTTGTTGAATCGTTGAAAATCTTGGGGTGTGTCTAACACACGTTGCCTCCGTTGTGAATTGTCGAGTGGCTGGCTAAGCGGGAAACTTAGCGCCATCACAGGCTTGCCGCCTCGAAGAAAATAGCCCTGTGACAATTACCATGACATTTACCTTCCATTTCTAGACAAATTAAATGCACTTGATGGTAGAAAAGTTTACGCAACTCGTGCAATATTTTTCTTGAATTCTCTTGGCACTCTCAAGGCCATCGCCATCGAGCTCAGACTCACCACCGTCTGGACCCGATCAAAGCGCATGCTCACGCCACCCGTCGACGCCACTTCCAATTGGCTTTGGCAGCTTGCCAGGGTCCATGTCTGCTCCAACGATGCCAGGGTGCACCAACTGGATAACTACCGGCAAGCATATTAAATCAACTTGATTGCCCGCAGCTTTCATCAAAATTTGGCATTTTGTTTTCCATTTTTATGTTGCCTAAATTATTGAAATGATGTGTTGATTCTATAGGTTACGTACGCATGCATGCACGGAGCCATTTATTCTTACACAATTGAGTGCAATGCATCCAATATACAAGCTTTTGGATCCGCGTATGAGATACACGTTGGAGATTAATGCTCTAGCTAGGCAAAATTTAATCAATGCCGATGGAGTGATTGAGTCTTGCTTCACTCCTGGCCGCTAGCTACTGCATGGAAATCAGCGCCGCCATGTTTAAAAGTTTGCGGGTTTGACAAGGAAGGGCTTCCGCTGATCTCATCCACAGGTAAACACTAGTAAAGAATTACCTAGTTTATGCCATGCAAGTTGGTACATATTTATAATGAATTTGAAAAACTTTATAGGTAAAAGAAAATGGGCATGCGTCTGCACTATTTCTTTGACATGTTCACTGCTTATATTGGTGTATTAAAATGTCGATCAGTTAATCTAAAAGAGGTTTCTCTTTTCATTATGCAGAGGCATGGAAGTACCTGACCCAACACAGCCACATGGTTTGAAGTTGCTAATTGAGGATTACCCATACGCAGCAGATGCGCTTCTAATTTGGTCAGCAATTGAGGATTGGATGCGCACTTATGTGAATCATTACTACCCAAATTCAAGCCAAATTTGTGACGACAAAGAGCTACAATCATGGTACAATGAGTCCATCAACGTAGGCCAAGCCGATCTTCGTCACGAAAGGTGGTGCCCACATTAACCAACGGTGATGATCCAGTCTCCATCCTAACTACAGTCACCTGGCTCGCATCTGCACAGCACGCTGCACTCAATTTCGGACAGTACACTTATGGTGGTTATGTGCCCAATCGCCCTTCCCTGATGAGAAATGGGTTGTGTTTGGGTCAATTTAAATTTGACATGAAGCGACACGGAGCCGATGCGATGCAAACACGACCTGCTGACCCATTTTGTCAACTTTAATAGATCATATTACAATTATATTTGAATTAAAAATTTGTTTTTAGGAGAGTTACTAAAACAGCCCTATCGCAAAGAAAATTTGCCCTTCAAATTGCGTCTCTAGTCTCTTCCTACTCTTGCATAAGCATCAACAACATACCTAGTTATGTGTCACGGGTTGCTCAAATTTGTCACAAACGAAAGTTAAATTGGCGAATGGGTTTGCTCGATAAAAGTCCTCCTAATAGGAGGATGTGTTCAGCAGCAGGGTATGCTTAGTAATGGACCGCATCATACAATTAGCGAGCCGTGGTGCGCTTAAGAAGCGAACAACCCACATTCGCAAACCCAAAGCGAGCAAGCCCGACCTAATTTCTAGAAATCTTTACAACTCTCCACTACTTTGTATTGTCTAAGACATTTCCACACTTATATATACCTAAACCTCTATAGAATCTAAGAGATATTTGGGCAACTTGCACCACTTATGTAGATGAATCTAGACCTAGGCAAGCACCTCTGTCTGTAAATAAGGGTTGCCGCCCTCCATTTCACTCGACACCACACCACACAGACACACAACACATCACACTACATATTATTTCTTATCTAATAACTATCAATCAGATTACTTAAAAAAGTTCAGCTAAGCTTGCATCAACACTAAAGTCTAAGTTCTCTCTAGTTTCCATTTAGGTTTATTAGTTAATAGTGAGCTAGTGCTGTCAACAGTGTTGAGGACACTAACGAGGGCACTGGCTTGATTTCTATAAACTCAATAATTAATCAATGGTAATTTGATCCTTGCAAGCCACTAAATTCTGCTTTCTCATGTTAGTAAGATGGAATGGAGCTTCTTAGGAGGCTTATCCGTTCTAATTTTTGTTCTTTTAATTTTAACAATTTTTTTTTTGTTCGACTATTATTTGGGAAGTTTGATGTCCCCATAATTTAAATTTATGGTGATTTTCTACCACTCAAATACAAATATTGTTGTTGTGGTATTTTCGTTAAGTTTAAATGAAGTATCTTTTTCCTAAAAATAATAAGTTTCAACAGCTCAAATTTGAAAAATTTGTGGCCATAGAAGGTTAATTTCAGCATATTCATCACTATATCAACCAAAAGAGCCAACCGAGATTGTAGAGGATTATGTGAAAAGGCTAAAAAAGTTACGAGTGTTGAACTCTAACGATTTATTGCGTGCTACAATAAAGTCATTAAAACCTGAATGATTTATACCATTGACTATCAATTAGTAATCCATGCTTGATATTATATTGTTGTGTTAGCTAAGGTGAAATATTTCGTAACTGACACCAAGTAAAGGATGAAACACAAACCAATAACCACTGACTTATTGAGCCACCAGCTGCATTGACCCAAGTCAAATATCAAAAAATCATTCATTCTTAAAGCTACGTTCCTCGCAAATTGAATAATCTTGAAGAAATGACTAATGAATACTCTCCGCTGGTATCGTCCTTCAAGAGCTTATACACAGGAATTGGCACATCTGTGTGAACCATATTTAAGGGAGACAAATTTCGCTGCAGACTCAATTGCGAATTACGCTACCGACCTTCCGATTGGCCTTCACAAATTTAGTAGTCTCCTGTGTCACTCTTTTTCTTCTTCATGATATGTATGGGGTGGCTCACCCCCGTTTAGTGCCTTTATAGTTCTTTTGCCAGAGCCCCTATTGAATTAAAAAAAAAAAAAGCTACGCTCCTCGCACACGATAAATTATTGAGAAAGCGAGAGGCACTAATTTTCTTTAGAAAAGTCGAGTCAACACTAATTTTCTTAAGGAAAGTCGAGTCATCACTAATTTTATTTATAAAAGACAAGTCAACAGTCAAGTCCTTCACACTCAGACACTTCCTACTCTATATGGTATACTTTTTCTCTGTTGATTCTTGAGTCTTTGAAACCAAATCGTGTGAAACTCTACGGGAAAATATAATGTATACATTTAAATAATTACGTCAATGGACATAGATAGATAAATGTATTTTTCGTTTAATTTCTCGGTGATTTCTCAAGTCACCGATCAACAACACAGCATGAATAACGCCAATCAAAATAACGCCGGTCAACAAAATTATCGAAATCTCAAAGACTTGTGTTGGTCACTCCCTTACTATAAATGCCTCCACCAACAACACTTGTAACTTCACACATAATCAACTTGAAGGTAACACGCCGATACACTAAAGCTAGTTTTACAAATATGCAGCTAATTCATCCCTCTTGGGCTTCCTACTTGGCCGCTTGGCTAGCAACCCTTGCCCTCGTCCTCCTCTCCCTCCGTCTCCGACGCCGAAAACTCAACTTGCCGCCAGGTCCGAAGCCCTGGCCAATTATTGGAAACCTCAACCTCATCGGCTCACTTCCCCATCGCTCCCTCCATGCGTTGTCCGAAAAATATGGGCCCATTATGCAGCTCAAATTCGGGTCATTCCCCGTTGTCGTGGGCTCTTCCGCTGAGATGGCTAAGGTTATCCTCAAAACCCACGATGCACTGTTTGCTGGCCGCCCCAAAACAGCAGCAGGTAAGTACACAACCTTCAATTACTCAAATATTACTTGGGCACGTTATGGACCATACTGGCGTCAGGCTCGTAAAATTTGTTCAATGGAATTGTTTAGTGTTAAACGCCTCGAATCATTTGAGTATATAAGAGTAGAAGAATTGAAATTATTTCTCAATCGCTTGTACGAATCATTCGGCAAGCCAACTATATTGAAAGATCATCTTTCGGATTTGAGTCTTGCTATTATAAGCCGTATGGTTTTGGGGAAGAAATACACAGACAAGCAGCATGAAAATGAGATTGTGACACCGCAAGAGTTCACGGCAATGGTTGATGAATTGTTCATGCTTAATGGGGTTTTAGATGTCGGGGATTCGATTCCTTGGCTAGGGTTTTTGGATTTGCAAGGTAACATAAGGAGAATGAAGGCTTTGGCTAAGAAGTTTGACAAGTTTTTGGAGCATGTGCTGGATGAACATGACGCTAGAAGAAAAGGGGTCGAAAATTATGTGGCTAAAGATATGGTGGACGTGCTTTTGCAGCTAGCTGATGATCCCACTCTTGAAGTCAAGATTGAAAGACATGGCGTGAAAGGTTTTACACAGGTATATATTTTCAACTCTGTATTTTATTATTATTATTATTATTTAGGGTTGACAAAATTCGGGTCCAGGTCCGTGTATCCCAATGCTCGTATCCAGCTCGAATGTAAATTTTAGATACTCGAGCCTGATTTTTTTAAGCCCGGCACTAGGTCAAGGTTTAATCCCGGTGCCCGCATTTTGTATTTTTAATATTATATATGTACACTTTTTATTTATTTTTATAATTTTATGAGTTTTAAATTTATTTCAATAAAATTTGACATAAAAATATTTAAAATTTTACATATGTGTAATAAATGAGTTAAATAAATATAAATATGTAAAATAATATATATTTTATAATATTTTTTAATAAAATTCAAATTCCAAACTGAGTCTTGAGTTTATCAAGTGATGCCCGGGACCAGCCCAACTTCATACTCGGGCCAAGTAATACCCAATCCACATCACCTGGGTGAGGGTTGGGTCTGGACCATGCAGGTATTTTTGCCACCCCTATTATTATTATTATTATTTTTTTCTGTTGCAAGTGATTTCGCCTGTACGTGCACGTAGCTAGCTAAAGTCAAGTGAACATAATTTTTCTCTTTAATTATTATTACCCCCAATTTCTCGGCAACTTCTGTATAAGTCCAAACACTTATGACATGAATAATTTGTATATACGGAGAGAAAAGAGTCACCGGCCATCATAATTTTGGGTAAACATCGACGTCTCAATTTATTGGTAGCAAATTGTCATGTAGCAACAAATTGCTAGCTGCCAAAAAGAATTTAGGGCTAGTTTGGAATTACGGTGGTTGATTAAATAAATTGTTTCTACTATGTAGATTAAATAAGTCGCTGATTAAAAAGCAACTTAGAGTGTTTAGTGAACTGTATTGTTACTGTTGTTATGAATTTAAAAAGTAGAGTACACGTATTTACAAATTTTATTACTAAACTATTGTTTTATTAAATAATGATTAAAATAGATATAAAGTTAAATTGCTTTTTATTTTTAGAGTATGTTTAATAAATTATTTAGATATGCCTTTTTTTCCCCCTTAAGTACGTAAAATTACATAATGTGAAAAAACTCAATTAAATAAAATCTAATGAGCTTCATAATCTATCACATGAATATGATAAAAATTCATATTTATACATAATCCAAAAAAAATCAAAAGTAATATCTATTATATTCACATTAAATTAATAGTGGAGAGAACATACAATAGTTTTGGTGGTAATTTAATTGTGACGGCAACATGATATCTAATGGTTATATATTAGGGTTTATGACAAAGTAAGATATAAATATTTTTTTGTAAAATATTAAGGTTATAATAGAAATTTTAAAAAAAATATAGTAACTTATTTAATAAGTTACTAATGAAAAGCAACCCCCACCTACCTTTAAAAGCTGCCATCAAATTGGAAAAAAATTATAAAATAAACTGTTTTTATAAAATTTACCAAACACTATCTTTGTCAAAAATTATAAAATAAACAATTTATTAAGTTTCAACTTCAAACCCAAACAGGACCTTAGTTCATTGTCAAGTATCTTTCACTACTGTGGACCTGTAAGATTGATTGAAATTGCTTGCCTTTTTTAGTACACTGTTGGTCACAGCAAGTAATAGGGCCAATATATATTACTAATTCATGCCATTGAAATATTTTGGTTATAATACAAAATTGAGAAAATTACAGATGTAAAAATCAAGACTAAAGTAGGGATAAAAGCGATAAAAGAAAGAAAATTTTGAGTAAAAGATAAAATTATTTCGTTTAATTATTAATTTATCATGTATGTGTCATTATTCTATTGATTATCCGATTTGTTCTCATTTTCTGTACATCTATCATTTTTCTATAAAGGAACGTTACAAAATTAATAATTGTGGCCTCCATTAAATTCTAGTGTATATCAACAACACGTGAATCGTTTAAAATTAAACCTGTCAACAGACCGGTGTGCTCCGTCGGCTCATTTTGCTTTTGCATGTAACTTTATTTTTCTTGTCGGTTTTGCCGGTTCATCAGTTCACCGGCCAGCAAAGAAATTTGATCGCTAATACATATGGCTTTATTTATAATGCACGCATAGTTTCGTAGTTTCCACATAAGTAAAATATAGTTCAATAACCGATTGATTTCAAAGTCATTTAGCAAGTGAGTGCCTAAAGTTTAGTGTGAAAATTCTTGAAAGTATATGTTCAAGCACACGGTTTCTAGTCTTTATTCTCTTGTGTAATCCAGGACTTAATAGCTGGTGGGACTGAGAGCTCAGCAGTAACGGTGGAATGGGCCCTCTCTGAACTAATGAAAAAGCCAGAAATTTTTAACAAAGCAACAGAGGAACTAGACAGAGTAATTGGAAAAGAAAGGTGGGTTGAAGAGAAAGACATCGTTAATCTCCCATTTATTGATGCCATAGTTAAAGAAACAATGCGTCTGCACCCAGTGGGTGCTTTCCTGGTGCCCCGAGCGGCTAGAAAAGATTGCAAAGTAGCCGGTTACGACATCCAAAAAGGCACTCGAATCCTTGTTAGTGTATGGGCGATAGGGAGAGACCCAGGTTTGTGGGAAAACACCAATGAATTTTATCCTGAGAGATTTATTGGAAAATCAATTGATGTGAAAGGCCATGATTTTGAGCTGCTGCCATTTGGGGCTGGGAGAAGAATGTGTCCGGGGTACAGTCTCGGGCTTAAGGTGATTCAAGCAAGCTTAGCTAATCTTTTACATGGATTTACATGGAAATTGCCAGGAAATATGCGCAATGAGGAGCTGAATATGGAGGAAACTTTTGGGCTTTCTACTCCGAGAAAGTTCCCACTTGAGGTTCTGGCTCACCCAAGGCTTTCACCCCATCTTTACAATCTGTGATTGCGGCTTCCAAAATAGTTAATAATGGCGTTGCGTACTTTGAGTAGGTGGCTTGTGATGATCTTGCTCCAGTTTGTTAGTACGAAAAGGATATGGATTTGCAGATGTAATGAGATTTAAACCCAAACTAATGTACGCAGCTGTTTGGGCACAAATAACGTGTGTCTTTTGATATATAATCTTATTGTTAGGGTGCTGGTGTATCGATACAAAATCTTCGCACAATCGCACTTCGTTACAATATAAAATATTTATAGTTTGTTAGTTTTATTTGTTGGTTCTCTTTTTTCTTTTCAGTCTGATACGATTATTAGCTTAAATAAGTATTCCAATTTTTCTGTGTGTGTGAAAATTTTTTTTTTCCAGTGGATGGAAAAAATTAATCTGAAAAAAAAAATATGGAGAAGATACCAACGAAAGCTTCAAGATTAAAACAATTTAATCTGAAAAAAAAAACAACAACAACAACAAAGAGATTTCTGTACAATATTTTTTATGATAATGCCAAACGTTAGCATGCCGATGAAGCATGAGTATGAGCAGGATGCCTTGACCACCATTTGTGAACATTTAGAAGGAGTTATATATGACATCTCTGCACTTGAAGGGTGAAACCTGAGAGACTTCACTATTAATATAAGATTTTCTTTTTCTTTTTTGGCTAGAAAGCCTCTTTTGATAAAGCAAAACTTTGAAATATTCCAAATTGTACCATAAATTGCTTGGCTGGGTTTTGTTCCTGATCAACGATTGTGGTAATTAATGAAGAAAACAAGAAAAGAACCAACTCATTATGATTGTCTGTTTTGGGCTTTTATATTTTTTGTATTTGGTTCAGCTTTATTGTGACCTAACTACTAGTCTCACAGAATATTGAAAAACACAAGGTAAAGAAAATAAACCATAGACATTACTTTATCCATAAGTTTATAAATATTTTAAGTAAACTAAAAAATATATATATTTAAAATAAATTGTTGAAGGTTATTAATTAAAAATTTTGATAAGGTGGACAATGTTGCTCTCCGCCGTGCACCTGGTCAACTCTTATACGAAAAGTTATGGATCACCAGTCTATTAAATAAATAGGTAAAGGTACTATGAACACTAACACATACTTTTAAAAAATCCGAAATAATCAAATTAAGTATATGTTAACAATTTTAAAAGTCAAATACCGAAGGACAGAAGTAACAAAAAAGATATTTAAAAGTGTGGGGATAAGTATATGTGCCAATCCATATGAGAGTTTGTCGTTTAACCACTCAACATGCAATTGATTAACAAATTAAGGGTTTCAGAGGGGCTGCGATCGAGATAAGTTATTAATCGAGCATCTAACGTAATTATGTTTGATTTATCAACTCTAATTGACTTTCAGACCGATCAATTTATATCATAATCATAGTTAACGTTTAGTATAGAGATAGCAGGACGAGATTCTGTTTCTTTTTAAAAAAAAAAAAAAACCTCAAATAAGTTTTATCTTAAAAGGTTTTCTGGTTGGAACAGGGAGAAGAATCAGTTTAGGGAATAATTTCTCGAGGATATTTCAGTATATACATTATCACAGTGCTGATAGAAAAATTCAAATAAATTTATGATTATAACTATAAGTAGACTTGCAATGTAATTTTGTTTTTCTTCTCAAAAGGAAAGTATATTAGTAGTGGTGAAGATGAAGATGCAAGGGGGTAGACTAATAATCAATCGGATTTGAAGTGCCGTCATCAGAAAGAATTTTTCTAGTATCTTAATATTATTTTTAACCGTAAAAATGGATCGAGATGCGAGGATTTGCTGCACAATTAAGGTCAACTACTCAACCTGCAATTGATTAGTAGATCAAAATGAAATTTAGATTAAACTACAACGGACAACTGGTTTGTTTATCTACAAATCAGTTGTCATACCGGCAACATTTTCGTTGTAATTTAATTAAATTTATTTTTATTTCTTTTTAAAATGAGGTTCCTTCCAGCTGAAACCAAGATAAAGTCGGTAAGTGTGGGAGTGTCACTGATACATACAAGTTGTTCATTGATTTCTCGTAGATATATATCCATGAATAAAGGCCATTAAAATAGATATGCTCCAAATATTTTTGGGCCATTCCGTATTTTAAATAGCAGACCACTCCATCCCGCAATACTTGCAACTCCACACCAGTAAACTGGCTAATGTTTACTACAATGGAGCTCATTCATCACTCTTGAGCTTATTACTAGGCCGCATGGCTAGCAACCCTAGCCCTCATACTCCTCTCCCTCCGTCTTCGCCGCCGGGAACTCAACTTACCGCCAGGCCCAAAGCCATGGCCGATCATCGGAAACCTCAACCTCATAGGCCCACTTCCCCATCGGTCCATCCATGCTCTGTCCGAAAAATATCGGCCTATCATGCACATCAAATTCGGATCATTCGCCGTTGTTGTGGGATCTTCCGTTGAGATGGCGGGAGGCTTTCCTTAAAAGCCACGACTCTCTATTTGCTTACTGGCCCAAACTGGCCGCAGGTAAGTACACAACCTTCAATTACTCAAATATTACATGGCCACAATACGGACCATACTGGCGTCAATTACGTAAAATATGCTTGATGGAATTGTTTACTGCTAAACGCCTCAACTCAAATGAGTACATAAGAGTAGAAGAAACGATGATGTTTCTCAAAAACTTGTATGAATCATCTGGCAAGCCTATTATATTGAGGGATAGTCTTTTAGATTTGAATCTTCATATTTACTGACAATCGATATTTCATTTTATTTCAGATTATTAATTCAAAATCCAGTTCAAAAACTAGGAGCCACTGGAGCTAGAGAGGTAAACTGTTGAGAGTTAGTTACTAGCAAAGACTTAAATTGTACTATGACTAAAGGGACTAATCAGAATTTTCTGGCAGTTGAAGCAACATCCTTTTTAAAAAAATATAAATTGGGACACACTTGCAAGACAAAAGGTCCTCCGATTTCAAGCTTATTAACTTTTTTAACATTGTAGTTGACCTAATTGCAATATTGAGTAGCTTCTCTTATTTGCTGTGGGCTACGCTTATACCATCAGCAGACTCACTGGACGCAAGTTACTTTGTGAGCCGTTATGTATGGAATCCAGAAGATGAAAATGTTTAGGTAGTGACTTTGACGATTTGACTCACACATTCACACATGCAGTAGTGGTTCGTTCGGTAACACTGGATGAAGAGGTGTATACACGTTTTCATTTGTTTACCTATCAATCTCTATGCACAAAAGCTTCATAGTGGAACAGATTACGATGCAAATGTCTTTTGATGACGGCTTTTAACTTGATTATTCTAATTTAGAAAATGCCAACTTTGAATACATTTGGAAGCATATGTGAAAGAACTTAAATCAAAATTTATGGGTATGAATTTTATGAGGCTTACTACTAGAGGATCAATATTTCATTTTCCTAACCGTCTTTTAATTTTTCCTATGAAGGAGGCTGATGAGTGTGGTTGCTAGGTAGCATTTAATGCCCCTACTCTTGCTATGCAGTACTTGTTTAGTAATTTCTCATTTAAGGTAAATCCTACCACTTCAAGATTCTTCTAATGCGGTTAGAGAACTCTTGAATATTAGTTGAAAATGAATTAATTACTTGCATTTTTACATAGCTTCTTAAAAACTAGCTTAATAAAAATTTGTTTGGAAATTATTTGTCAAGTACCTAATATTTCTTTTATAGATGTTATTTAATCCTATTATCACTTTTGAAAAAGTATACTTGGAGATTTTTCAGGCCTAAATTAAATTCTTCAAGTTTAAATTGAATAAATTTGGCTTTTGGCTAAATCTCTTTACCAAATTGAACCAATTTCATAATTTTACTAACAAAATGAAGTCTATTTCAATTCAAAAGAGTATAAAACTAAAAGAAAACTCGAGGACCAAAATTTTATTCTAACCAAAAGTTTTTAAAATCCATATATTGATGAGCTTCAAATATAGCTTTGCAGTTTGTGAACTGCAATATAAATTTTGAATTTTCTTCTTGTTTTCAGCTAACTTTTATCAATTTTGACCTGGTGGTGAAGAGTGCCAAGGAATTAGCAGAAGCCTTCAAATAATCTATCCCATGATAAAATTTATACGGTTACTTTAGCCCACATATATAGTTCCACTTATGACATACATATCTATTCATAGAACTTCCTAGTTAATTCTACCTGCACCACGATCAGATGGTTTGAAGAAAATCTTCAACCTTCTGCCTGATTTGGTATGATTTTATTTGACAAATACAGGTTGACACTTGGTTGCAGGGATCATCATGATCTTCCTAAATCTAGATAACCATAGTAGTAGTAGTCATCCATATAAAAGTCGCAGTCTATTGCACCTAGTCGTTTTTTTTGTTTTTTGCATTTTTATTCCTTATATCTTTTGTGCACTTTTTCTTCCGTGTATATATTTGCATATTCTTTCTAATAGATGAAATTTTGAGTCTATATCATTTCAGGCTATGTTAGCGGTTTCTTCACCTTCATATCTTTAATTTTTTTCATATTGGCCTTTCTTTTTAATTTCCCTTTCTTTGAAATAAACTTTAACTAGATTTGAGTTGCCTTATAATATACACTTTAATTCTTCAATATTTTCTCATATTGACAGCCCTTTTTTTTTTTTTTTGGTTTTCTATGTACTTGTATGCAGATTTGATCAGTGTTGAAGTGTTTTTTTCCTCAATTTCACTTGTATCCTAACCCATTTAGTCTATTGAATAGAGAAGTTGCTGGTGTGATAACGTAACTGCACTACTTATGTTCAAAGAGTGAAAGGCAGTTATATTTCTCAATTTAGCATCTAAATTTGTTAAATGCAGCCGCAGTTAATAGGCATTTGATTGGATGGTATAAATTCTTATGTATTTAATTTAGTTTATTCTGTTATGAGAATATGATATCTTGTTTATTGAAGTATTTGAGACTTGTAATATATACCAATAATATTTAAATGTGAAATTAAAGGTTTTATAATATATATCAAGTTTTTTTCGTGTTTATTTTGTGGTGCCTTTTAATTTTACCAATAAATCAACAGGTAATGAGCCAATTCAAATTTTTATTTTTTTATAATAAATTAAATAGTGATGCCACAGTAACAGTAATAATAGACACTAATATAATATTAATAACTACTAATACCATAGTGTCATAAATATGGTAATACTGTAGTAATAGTAATTACTGACACAAAATTCGTGATACCACAAAGAAGTGTCACTATTTTTCTGACTGCCAGATTACTGACATTATTTTAATGTCACTAAAAACCATTTTTCTAGTATTGATTTTGCATTTGGATCATATATTGAGCTTTATTGTGATCTAACTACTAGTCTTATAGAATATTGAAAAAACATAAGGTAAAGAAAATAAACCATAGACGTTACTTTATCCATAAGAATATAAATATTTTAAGTATATATATATATAAAATAAATTGTTGAAGGTTATTAATTAAAAATTTTGATAAGGTGGACAATGTCGCTCTCCGCCGCGCAGGTGATCAACTCTTATAGGAAAAGTTACGTATCAGCAATCTATTAAATAAATAGTTAAAGGTACTATGAACACTAACACATACTTCTAAAAAATCCGAAATAATCAAATTAAGTATATGTTAACAACTTTAAAAGTCAAATACCGAAGGACATAAGTAACAAAAAAGATATTTAAAAGCGTGGGGATCAGTAATTTGAAATTTGACCAAGTGGGGGCACGCCGCATGTGCCAATCCATGTGACCGTTTGTCGTTTAACTACTCTAACACGCAATTGATTAACAAGTTGATGGTTTCAGAAGGCTGTGATCGAGATAAGTAATTAATCGAGCATCTACTCTAATTATGTTTGATTTATCAAATAAAATTGACTTGAGTTGTTCTGTTTAGATATATCAGTTTCAATCATAATCATCAAATATGAAGTGTACGTAGATCCTGCACTCGAGTCATAGTTAACGTTTAGTATAGAGATGATAGAAAGAGATTTTGTTCCTTGAAGAAAAAAAAACTCAAATAAATTTTATCTTAAAAAGTTTTTTTGGGACGGGAAGAAGAATGTGTTTAGGGAATATTTTCTGATATTCTGGTACATACATGGTCACAGTGCTGATAAAAAAATTCAAATAAATTTATGACTATAAGTAGACTTGCAATGTAATTTTCTTTTTCCTTCTCAAAAGGAAAGTATATTTGTAGTAGTGAAGATGAAGATGCAAGGAGGTAGACTAATAATCAATCGGACCTCATCAAAAATAATCTTTGTAGGACCTTAATATTATTTTTAACCGTGAAATGGCTCAAGATGCGGGGATTTGTTGCAAAATTGAGGTCAACTACTCAACCTGCAATTGATTAGTTGATCAAAGTGAAATTTAGATTAAACTACAACAGATAACTGGTTTATTTGTCTACAAATCATAAGGCATACCGGCAACATTTTCGTTGTAATTTAATTAAATTATTATTATTGGAAATGGAGATTCCTTTCAGCTGAAAAGAAGAAAAAGTAGGTGAGTGTCACTGATACATACAAGTTGTTCATTGATAAATTATTCCCGAATACGTCTCTTGCATTCACCAATTGAATGCTCTCAATTGGAATTGCTTCTCTGGCATGCAAAAAATGAGGGGGAGAACTGCCAAATTTTGGCTTCCTTTTTTTCCTTTTTGCTTCTTTGCATGGGCGGCACCCAAGCATTTTTCCTTGTTCAATGATGGTGGCTGGCACCACATTGGCGGCTTCTTTGACGATCACCAGCCACGTCTTTCACATTTGTTTTTCTCTAATCACGTGTTCAACAAAAACAAGATAAAGTAGGTGAGCGTGTGAGTGTCACTGATACATATAAGTTGTTCATTGACTTCTCGTACGTATATATCCATGAATAAAGGCCATTAAAATAGATATGCTCAAGCAATTTCAGAATCTAGCTCCAAATATTTTTGGGCCATTTCGTATTTTAAATACCAGCCACTCCACCCCGCAGTACTTGCAACTCCACACCAGTATACTAGTTAATGTTTACTACAATGGAGCTCGTTCATCACTCTTGGGCTTATTACTTGGCCGCATGGCTAGCAACCCTAGCCCTCATACTCCTCTCCCTCCGTCTTCGCCGCCGGGAACTCAAGTTACCGCCTGGCCCAAAGCCATGGCCGATCATCGGAAACCTCAACCTCATAGGCCCACTTCCCTATCGGTCCATCCATGCTCTGTCCGAAAAATATGGGCCTATCATGCAACTCAAATTCGGATCATTCCCCGTTGTTGTAGGATCTTCCGTTGAGATGGCGGAGGCTTTCCTTAAAACCCACGACGCTCTGTTTGCTTACCGGCCCAAACTGGCCGCAGGTAAGTACACAACCTTCAATTATTCAAATATTACATGGTCACAATACGGACCATACTGGCGTCAATTACGTAAAATATGCTTGATGGAAATGTTTACTGCTAAGCGCCTCAACTCATATGAATACATAAGAGTAGAAGAAACAATGTTGTTTCTCAGAAACTTGTATGAATCATCTGGCAAGCCTATTATATTGAAGGATAATCTTTTAGATTTGAATCTTGAAGTTATGAGCCGTATGGTTTTAGGGAAAAAATACACAAATGAGATTGTGGCACGACATGAGTTTAAGGAAATGGCCGATGAGTTGTTTATTTTAGGTGGGGTTTTGGATATTGGCGATATGATTCCTTGGTTAGGGTTCTTGGATTTACAAGGTTACATAAAGAGGATGAAGGTTTTGGCTAAGAAATTTGACAGGTTATTTGAGTATGAGTTGGATGAACATAACGCTAGAAGAAAGGGGGTCGACAATTATGAGGCTAAAGACATGGTGGATGTGCTTTTGGAGCTTGCTGATGATCCTACTCTTGAAGTTAAACTTGAAAGACATAGCCTCAAGGCTATAATCCAGGTACGTATTTTTCAACTAATCATTTCATATTTTGTTTTCAAGAACTCTTGTCAATACGAACATGGAGACTAGAGTCAAATTAATTTGTTTTTTTCTCTCTCTCTCTTTTTTTTTTTTTTATCGTGCTTAATTTCTTTAAAAGTAACATTATTAGTTGCCATACCATCTTTTGGGTAATGGTGAAGTAAATCATGTGCTCTTGTGGTTCATATATGTTACGACCTAATTTACATATAATTTACATATCGGTCTCTAGTTCATCAATTCACGGGCCATCATATGAACTGTCTTGGTTGTACTCAGCAAAGAAATTTACTAGTAACATACATGTGACTTATATATATGCCTAGTTTTAAAGTTTCATCGTAACTGATTGTTCAATAATCAAACGTCGATTTCAAAGTCAAGTTTGCAAGTGAGAGCAAGTTAGCGTACAAGATTTGTACAGGATTTCTAATCTTTATCTTTCTTGTATTATAGGACCTACTAGCTGGTGGGACTGAGAGCTCAGCAGTGACAGTGGAATGGGCTATCTCTGAACTAATGAAAAAACCAAAACTTCTCACAAAAGCAACCGAAGAACTAGATAGAGTAGTCGGAAAAGAAAGATGGGTTGAAGAGAAAGACATCGTTAATCTCCCATTCATCGACGCCATAGTTAAAGAAACAATGCGTCTACACCCTGTGTCTCCAACACTGGTGCCAAGAATGGCTAGTGAAGATTGCAAAGTTGCCGGCTACGACATCCTTAAAGGCACTCGAGTCCTAGTTAATGTATGGACGATAGGGAGAGCCCCTGCTTTGTGGGAAAATCCTAATGAATTTTACCCTCAGAGGTTCCTTGGAAAATCAATTGATGTGAAAGGGCATGATTTTGAGTTGCTGCCTTTTGGTACAGGAAGAAGAATTTGCCCAGGGATGAGTCTAGGGCTTAAGGTTATTCAATCAAGTTTGGCTAATCTTTTACATGGATTTTCATGGAAATTGCCTGGAAATATGAGCAATGAGGAGCTTAATATGGAGGAAACTTTTGGCCTTTCCACTCCGAAAAAATTTCCGCTTGAAGTTGTGGCTCAGCCAAGGCTCTCACCCCATCTTTATAATCTGTGATTCTGGCATCCAAAAGAACTAATTATGGCTTGGTTCGCTTTTAATATATTTTGAATAAGCGCGCTTCTTGATGGTCTTGCTTTGGTTTGCTAGTGCTAACATGGTCCTGAATTTGAAGATATAACGAGAGCCAGTGTACCCAAGCCAACGTAATCTTTATGGCCTTAGATATTGTGCCTTTTAAATAATGAACTTTGTTAGTGGTGATATTTTACCATCTCTTTCCGTAAACACTTACTTACATGGGGCTGTTTACAATGAACTCTTTTTATAGATTGCTTCTGCCACCTCTTTCCTAAAATAATATGCCAATTTTGCAGATCAAATTGATAAATATCTAAATTGTGCAAGCAAGGAATTTAAATGAAGAAAAGCTAAAGAGGCATGATGATAATAACTAAAGAGAAGCAATGTTGAAAGCTCCTCTTTCCCTTCCATTTTTCTATGAATTCGTTAATAGAGTACAAGGGATCGGTTTCTATTTACAGAAAGCAATTAACCAGTTTTGAGTGGTTGAAGCAATTTCAATTTGCATAATACCTTACAACTACCTTTGATCAAATAGCAACATGCTCTTTGAATGTCAATATGTGCAGTACATCTTGTGAATTGATTAGTGCGATACACAAACACATCATAAATTATGCAATTACATTTATAATTACTAATGACATGTTTACTAAGTTTAAATACTTAGTTAGAATACTCACTGACGTGTTACGGATCATTTAATAACATGTATTTGATATGAATTGATTTTATTTTTAATTATTAACTTATTATTTTTACAACTCACTCAACAGATGACACATAAGACGCCACATCATTAATTATCACAATTGAGTATCCAAAGTGAGTAAGCATAACATTCCTCTTTTAAATTTCACTACCTAAAATTTTTCATTAAAATATTTGTTACTTTTATCAATAGGCAAATAAACATATCCTATAATACCAATCAATTAATAGTTTTTATTTGGAATTACACTTAAAAGCTTCATTATAATAGTTTTGATGAAAGGTTAAGCTTAAATGCCTAACCAGAATACTTGATCCCCAAATTTAATATTGGTTGTCAATTTTTGTTTTTTTAAAAAATAAGATTTTTGACTAAGTTTAAGTGTAACTACGGCCAAATTTTGTATTTAAAAAAAAAAAAAAGAGAGAGAAATTACAGTTAGTTTACTTCTGGACGTGCACAATTAAAAAGGAAAAAGCGACTATTGTCATTGGAACAATAATAAATTACATAATAAATTATTATTATTATTCTAACAACATTCAAAATCTTCATAATAAAAAAAATACGTCTAGATTTTTAAATATGAAGTTTAGTTGATAATTTTCCTTGAATAAATTAGATAGGAGTGATTCTCCAGTGATGTTCATATTTTTTAAAATACGGACTAAAGATTTTACAATGTTATCAACTAGTAAAATTCAAAATCCATATTTTAAAAAAATAAATAAAAGTGTTCATATCCAAGAATGATTGCATTAGATAGAATAATATAAAAATTATAAAATATATATTTCTTTATGCTTGTCATGACTTGAAGCCCCAAGCCATTAATTTGATGTATTAATTAGTTATATACGTGTGAGCATTAGAGCAAATTCAGGAAAATTTGCTCTGTGATAAAAGTCAATTTATAAAATGACGTTATTCATAGTTACATACATGCATATTGCATGCATTAGATAAAAGTTAACCTTTTTATTTTAATTCCATTAATGACGTTGAGAATATTGTTGAAAGTGTATAATTGTAAAAGCAAAAAAATAAGGATAAGAATATCACATATTTAATTATAAAATTATATTTAATAATAAAAGTATCTTAAAATATTTTTTAAAATGTAATAATTAAATAGATACTTAACTTAAAATATAAAAAGTAAACAACCATTTATCTTTTTAAGCATATAAATTTCTCCGGTGAATGTCACAGCATGATTTAAAAATTGAGGTCAATCGGTCCATCTGCAATTAAAGGAAAAAAAAAATTACTGAAAGGGAAATTTTGTTTGAAATATAAGAAATGAGGATGAATTTAGCTACTAAATAAAATAAAATCCTAAATTTAGCGGCGACCATCGGCTAAATTAATAATTTACGCGGAGCGTGCTGTTACACCAAATCACCAATTTGACTTGAAGAGAAAGCGAAGGCTAGAGAGCATTTTCATTATTTTAGTGTTGAAAAAAAATTGAATTATAGAATTTGGATAAAAAGTATAAAAAAAATCAAATTATCTTTTTATTTTATTATAAATTATTTATGATTACCCAGATTTTTTTTGTATTTTCATACCCAATTTTTTTTTTGTTCGCTATTATGGTTTAATTTGTGCTCTTAACCAAGCTGACCATAGCCATCTGCAAGTTATTTGTAGTGCATTATGTCAAAAAGAAAACAAGCAAAATCGCTTTCTCTTTTTGGTAAAATTAACCCTTCTTCTTATTTTTTTTTTTGGGGGGTTGAAATTAACTATTTGCCGTTATTTAAAAAATTAACTAAACCTCCCCTTACCTTAATAGTAGTTGAGAAGTGGGTGGTTTTTATAATATTTTATTCTTTTTATTGAGTGATTGAATAATAATATATCAATAGTTCGATGGTGACAAATAACCCCGCTTCTCACCTTCGTTGGTGGTAGGGGTAAGATATTTGGAAGAAAAGTTAGGTCTACGGTCTACTCAAAGGTTTAATTATTTGGACTGCATTATGATAGACTTGATCACCTGTAATAAAAATTGGGGTCAGTTTTCTGATTTGATACAGTTTGAGTTGTAAATATTAGGAGACTTGCAATATAATTAAAAAATAAATGAATAAATAAAAATATCTTAATAATTATATATATGATTTTCTACTCTGGGATCTTAAAGTTCAGAAAAAATTTGACAAAATTTTAAAATTGTGGAGTTCTAAAAGTTTAAAATTTAAAGCGTTTACATACACGGTTTATGCATTCTTCCAAACTTTTCCGTACTCTAAAATTTTCAATTGAAATATTTTTTTTTCTCTCTCTCTTATATATATATATATTTGTGTGTGTGTGTATGTATATGTATGTATGTATGTATGTGCTGGGACAGATCAACAACCCTTAAAAATACACTTAATTTGACACTAGTTAGTATTCATTAAATTTGAGTTAAATAAATGAAGGAGATTTATTGAAATTAAATATTTAAAATTTTTTAATATTTTCTCTTTTTGTGTGGTCCCTAACCCAAATCTTTCTCTTAACCCAAATCTTTCTCCTTTTGCACGTCTTCTCTTACCTTGTTTTATTTACTTTTTTTTTTCCTCAGCTAAAAAATTATTCACTCTCTTCAATTTCATGTCACAACTCTTTGTTTCATACTGTGACATATTTCCTATATACTAATAACTTGTTTATACTTATGCTTATATATTCTTATTAATATTATTGATATGATATTTTTTGGTCAAGACACAGAAAAGGACCTTGGTTTGACCAAGGAAAGGCTAATTCACATGGCGTCCTTCTTGTGAGTGATTATACTGAAGGGATTAGGTAATTAACTGTGAAAATTTTAGGGTTCGTATTTGAAACTTACGTTAGTGCACCACAGTTTTGTACAATTTAGATTTTACGCAGTTTTGTACTATTCTTTAAAATTAAAAAAGAAAAAACCATTGAGATAATCTTAATAGATGAAACTAAGACTTTAGTGGGAGAATGGAAATAGATGAAACAAAGAGTTGAGAGATAAATGTGGAGAAAGTAAAAAAAAAAAAAAATTAGTTGAGGAAAAAGTAAAAAAAGAAAGCAAACGAAACCCGGGGGGGGGGGGGGGGAAGAGAGATAACATGTGCAAAAGGAGAGAGAAAGATTTGAGGTGGAGGCCATATTGAATATTTAATTTTAATAAATTTTGTCTATTAATTTAAATTAAATTTAATGGATATTAATGAGTATAGAATTAAAGATATTTCTAGAGGTTAATGATACACCTATATATATAAATATATATATATATAATTATAGTTATATCAAATCAAAGGATATGGTATAAAATTGAGGTCAACTCCTTAATCTGCAATTATTTAGCTAATAAATAAGGATTTGGAGGATGAAACTACAACAAATAATGGTTTTAGAACCATTTTAAAATTGAAAAATTGCAGCCTAATTTCATAGATTAGCCAAAAGCCAACAAAACTTAAGACAAACCGGCCAAAATTCCGTACCCTCGGATTTCAACTGTATTTATGTTTATTTTAAGACATTATTGCCCCACTTTTCAACAAAATTAATGGTATAAAATTGTCCACGCACGCAATAATGTTAGGAAAAAATAATGATTTAATTAAACTTTTTTATTTTTTGAACAAGGTCGTTACCTTACCTTCAGCTAAAGACGGCAGGTAAAACAGGTGTCTCCCCTTTTCACGTTATCACCATCATTGACATGTTCCAGTGTACAACTTCAGACGCCACCATATTATCAATTTGAAATTTTCAATTAAAAAGAAAAAAAAAAGAATAAATCGTGTATGAGTAACCAACTACCCATTTTATGATTGGACTATACTATGTTTTTGATAGATTTGTCCTATGTCATTTTACCATGTTTGGACGTACACTTAATTTGTATAAGAAAAATATAAAGCACAAGATTCGGAATTTAAAAAGTGAAGAGAAGAATATAGAGATTAAAGAAAAAGCAATTAGTCAATCATTTCATTAGGAACTTATTGTTCTCTTGCGACGTGCCAAGATACGTTGACATTGTTTTGCAATACATGTTATTTCAGGATTATATAGTAAGTTAACATAATTTGTTACATATATATTTATTTTAAAAATAACCAATAATATATCAGCGGTTATAAGAAATAAAATATATTTATTTATCAATTTATATGAATAGGATGATTGTATTTTGAAGTTGGATGGTTTTTGTTCGTAATGGCCAACAAAGTAAAGGGTAGAGGGATGGGCAAATTCCAATCAATTTTCTAACTCTTTATTTTCATTTCAGACTCATAGTTGAATTTAGTTATCTAACTAAATAAAACTATTTGAAAACCACTTAATTAAACCTCGAAGCCTTCAAAACCAATCGGTTAAGTCTCGGAGCCTTTGAAATCATGGTTTATTATTAACTTAACAACACATTTTTACTGTTATTTCAACTAATCTTCTGAATTGAAACTCACCCTCAATAATTGGTACTGCTACTGCAAGAAATTAATTTGGGAGAAAAATGTTTTGACTACTTTTTATCACACTCAGAATTGTACTCTTATGATGTGAAACAACTAGTAATTAACCACAATAGCATGTATATGCAATAATTTACTGTAGAGAATTATATATATGTATGTACGAACGTATGTATGTATAAAGTACAAAATAATGACGAAATAACAAGTAATTTTGATTGTTTAAAAAATTAAAAGAAACAACCAAAATTGTGCAGTTTAGATGATAATTTCGTCACTCTTTGCACAATATCATTGTGTTGCGACACTGGTGGCTATCTACCGCTAGCCTTGGATGGTGCGATTTGGAAGAACCCAGCTAAACATTGTGATGCATCTAATCTGGTGATGGCTGTTACGCCGGTTGCTGTTAGTGGAAGAGAAGCATCGGCATAGAAATTGGCTTAATTAGAAAATTCACATATGATGCTACAAAGTACAAGCCACATCACACACGGCCTCCTCATACGCACCGCTTAACGACGGTGAACATAGGCAATAAATACAAGCCTTTTCATGCCACTACTTTTGACTTCAGAGTTTGAGCTATAAAGAATTAAAAAGGGGCATTATTCCGTGGTTTATATCTTCTCGTCTTTTGTAGTTCATTTAAATTTAATTTTGCTCAATACTTCCTACAATATTACGTAACACATTGTTTAGTAATGGGTAATTGAAACAATTATTTCACAAGCAGGTCAGCATTTCTGCCTATAAAAACAGGAAGCAGCTTTCCAGGAAGTACAAAACCATCTTTGAAACGTCACAAGCCCGAGTCAAGATGGCAGAGAAAGGTATGGCGACCGATATTGAAGCAGACGGAATTGAAACCGTGGAGACGGACAAAAACCTGAAAGAGAAAAAGGTTTCATGGGCCAAGCTACGACGTGTAGACTCTCTCAATTTGGAAGCTGGAAGAATTTCCGGGGCTCATGGCGGTCATCATGGCTCAAAGGTCTGTATCAATAATTATTCTTTTTTACTTTCTGTTTCCTGATAATCTGAGCTCTCTTAAACTTTTAAAGATCTTGTATAACCTAGTACTATTGGTTGCTTTGGATGGTTTGAACAGGGTGATTGGAGGACGACATTCATTTTGGCATTTCAGAGCATAGGGGTTGTGTACGGAGACATTGGAACTTCACCACTGTATGTGTATGCGAGCACTTTCGCTGAAGGAATACACAACACCGATGACATTCTTGGGGTTTTATCGCTCATCATATACACTATAGTGCTTGTGCCCTTGCTTAAGTACGTATTCATTGTGTTGTCGGCTAACGACAACGGTGATGGTAAGTAATTACGCTACTTTAGTAATCAAGTACTCAAAAATGGAAGGAAGCTGGCTAGCTGCAATGATACTTAATATTATTATTGCTGTTTGCGTAGGTGGAACATTTGCTCTCTATTCGTTGATATGCAGGTATGCGAAGGTGGCGTTAATTCCAAATGATCAGCCTGAAGACAGGGAGCTATCGAATTACAAACTTGACACACCATCCACCAATTTAAGACGAGCTTACCGGATCAAAGAGATGCTTGAGACCAGTAAAACTGCCAAAATCCTACTATTCCTTGTCACTATTCTAGGAACTTCCATGGTCATCGGAGACGGGGTTCTCACTCCCTGTATTTCAGTCCTTTCGGCTGTCAGTGGCATCAACTCCCTCGGACAAAGTACTCTAATTAATAAATAAATTTTCAACTCCTTCACCAGCTGTATATATATATATCCAAAGCATCCAAAGAGATTTTTAATTGATCCTTTTTTCTTTTTTTAATTTTACAGATGCTATTGTGGGGATTTCAGTCGCAATCTTGATATTTCTTTTCGCTGTTCAAAGACTGGGGACGGACAAAGTGGGTTCTACCTTTGCTCCGGTGATCTTCTTGTGGTTTTCATTTATCAGCGGGATTGGGCTTTACAACTTGTTCAAACATGACATTGGAGTATTACGTGCATTCAACCCCAAATACATTGTAGATTATTTCAGAAGAAATGGTAAGCAAGGATGGATATCCCTCGGTGGAATTGTTCTCTGCATCACAGGTGAGCCCTTGCACCGCCTGCTGGCCTCTCTAATTAGCTTTATTTTTTCCAATTCAATCATCATGCTCTTAGCCTTCAGCTAGCGTCTAAATAAAATAATGATTGTGCCATAGGGACCGAGGCGATGTTTGCTGATCTAGGTCACTTCAGTGTGCGAGCCATACAAGTGAGTCGTAAGATATACTAATTATGATTATGATATGTACTTAGTTACCTAATAGTTTTCTCTTTTTTTGGCCAAATAATTTTTTTAAAAAAAGTATCATACATTCTA
Organism: Citropsis articulata; assembly: GCA_030449925.1. Taxonomy (NCBI): domain Eukaryota; kingdom Viridiplantae; phylum Streptophyta; class Magnoliopsida; order Sapindales; family Rutaceae; genus Citropsis; species Citropsis articulata. The sequence continues at coordinate 15,745,828 of JASUUH010000210.1, forward strand.
AAAGTAGTGATATGTCTTTATAATTGTAGATTAGTTTCTCTGGCATTGTGTTTCCTGCATTACTAGCAGCTTACAGCGGGCAAGCAGCTTACCTCAGAAAATTTCCAAACCACGTCGATGACACATTTTATAAAGCTACTCCTGGTACGTCCACTAGTTTGTAGGAGAAAGGAAAGTGAAAAAATCCGAGATCACGTTGAAGAAATTGTTCAAAGTAATTAACATAAACACTACTACTATATATGCAGATGCATTGTACTGGCCACAATTCGTTGTAGCTGTGGCTGCTGCCATTATTGCCAGCCAAGCCATGATATCTGGAGCATTCTCAATTGTCGCTCAATCTTTGAGTCTCAGCTGTTTCCCCAGGGTTAAAGTTGTTCATACCTCAGCTAAGTACGAGGGACAAGTCTACATACCTGAGATCAACTACGTTCTTATGATTGCTTGTGTCATTGTCACCGTCGGCTTCAAAACCACCGAAAAAATTGGTCATGCATACGGTAAGCTCGATCTGTTAATTTAGGTTAGCTTATTCTTATCGTTTTCTTGGCTAGTCAGTTTCTTCTCACTCGCCCACCCACAAAATCTCTGAATGCAGGAATTGCTGTGGTTGCGGTGATGGTGATGACAACATGTATGGTAGCCCTTATAATGCTTGTTATATGGAAGACAAGCATATGGCTGATTGCTCTGTTCTTTGTAGTCTTCTTCGTCATAGAAGGGATCTACCTTTCGGCCGTTATATACAAATTTACACAGGGTGGTTACCTTCCGTTGGCGTTTTCATTAGTCCTGATGATTATTATGGCCACGTGGCACTATGTTCATAGACAAAGATACGTCTACGAGCTCAACAACAAGGTTTCTAGTGCATACGTAAGAGATTTGGTTTCCAACCCGAATGTAAATCGGATCCCTGGAATTGGGCTTTTATATTCTGAGCTTGTCCAGGGAATCCCTCCTATTTTTCCCCATTTCATTTCCAACATTCCATCCGTTCATTCAGTTACAGTTTTTGTTTCAATCAAGTTGATTCCCATCAGCAAAGTAGCATTGGAAGAGCGGTTCCTGTTCCGACAAGTTGAGCCTAGACATCACAGGATGTTCCGCTGCATCGCCAGATACGGGTACAAGGACAAAATTGAAGAACCCGTAGAGTTCGAGCGTCAGCTCGTGGAGCACTTGAAGGAATTTATCCGCCATGAGCATTTCATTATCGAAGCCGAAGGAACTGCTGAAGATCAACAACAGATCCCACATTCAAGTCCGTTAGTCAAAGGATCATCAACAACGGTTCACGTTGAGGAATCCCTTCAACTTCCTCGGCGCAGCTCATCGAATTCTATCAGGTCGAATAGTGGTGTCCCCAATTCGACAAATTCTTCAAACCAGATGGTGGCTCAGCCGCTCCAGGGAGCAGAGGAGGAGATGCAGTTCGTGCAGAAAGCAATGGAGAGGGGTGTGGTTTATTTGTTGGGAGAAACGGAAGTGGTGGCTGAACAAAATTCCTCATTGTTGAAGAAGATAGTTGTGAATTATGTGTACAGGTTTCTTCGCAAAAATTTCAGGGAAGGGGATAAAACATTGGCGATTCCCAAGAGTAGGCTTCTCAAAGTTGGAATGACATATGAGATATGATCTTCCCAAATCCCCAATTTTAACTCTCCAAAAATTTATAAGGATCTGATAGCTTCCATCTTGTGTTGTGTCATGTTTGTGGGTTCCTTTTAGACAATAACACTAATGATATGATGATATTTTGTGATATTTATTTTCTAATTTTATTATTCAAGCCCTAGGTAACAAAAAAACATATGCATTGACAAGTTTTTATTTAATTTAATAAAATAAAATGAAAAAAAAAATTAGGGGAGGTATATTCTCATCAATTTAGAGAGGGAGTTTGGATTATATCATATATAATATTAAAAATAAAAAAAAAGTTTCGAATGCAACAAATAAAACAATGTATTTGAAGTAGTTGACTTAATAACAAAATCATAGATCAAACAGTATTAAATTTGCAATAATTAAAGTTCAAGATCTAGTAGTATTTTCTCATTCTTTCAATTAATTTTCCTATGGGACTGAATTGTTGCAACTTGCAAGTGTCTTAAGTAAGAAAACTCAAAAAGTTGACTTCAAACCAAGTAGTCATTTGCAACCGGTAGAGTAATTTATAAAACATGCAAGTCCGCAACCTGGAAGGATTAATCACACGAAGGCAATGTGAAATCAATAAAATCTTCGCTGACCAAACTCTGAAACAAACTTTTCAGAGAACAAGGCCCGAAAAGTTATGGGCTTATCATTCAGCCATTCAGCCCAACGTACAGACACCGTATCAACTGCAGCACCACATCATCGTTCATGCACACCCACTTCACCGAGTCCTGCCTCCGTCTTCCAAACGAAAACAGAAAAGTGAAAAACGCAGAGCTTAACAATCAAAACGACGATGCTGAGAAACATCGTCCTAAGAGGCCCGTTAAATCTGGCGGCGGCTATATGCCGCCGTCACCTTCCGTCATCATCTCCGCCGTCGAGTTTATTCTTCTTCTCTTCTGACGCGACGGTGACTCAGTTGCCTCGGCTGCCGAGTTTGCTGGAGGGATGTGACTACAAGCACTGGCTCGTCGTTATGGAGGCTCCCAAAGGATACCCATCACGACATGAGATCGTTAATGTCTACGTTAAGACTCTAGCTTCGGCTTTGGGCTGGTAAAAATCTCAACTTTTTAGTTTAAAAAAAAAAAAAGGGCAGAAGATGAAGAAGTCGAGCAGTTCTCGACTGAGTCGAGAGGAGCTCGACAAGCTGTATCTTGTGCTTGTTTATTTAACTTTAGCTCAATCAAAGTTCAACTTTAGCCTTTTTTTTCTTTCTTATATGCAGCGAAGAGGATGCAAAGAAATCGATATATTCAGTTTCAACTAAATACTACTATGCATTTGGTTGCAAAGTTCCTGAAGATTTTGCTTATAAGATCAGATGTAACATTGTAACCTTCTTTCATCAAGATTATTTTAGTTTGGTTGTTGTTTTCTCCTTAAAGTGGAGATTGATAAAACCGTTTATCGGTTTGCAGCCTTACCAAATGTGAAATGGGTACTGCCGGATTCTTTTTTGTGTCATGGTGAAAGTGGCTATGGAGGTACTATAGCTTGCTCTGCCTTCATTTTTTATTTTCATTACTGATTGATCATAAAATCATAAATTAACAATTACATTAATTGAGTCATTGTATTATAAGTATGATCTTTATCTAGTAAATTTCACATATTGATATCAAGTGATCATGAATCTAATGGCAATTTGTGTGACCAAAAATTGGAAAGCACAAATCAAATGTGATGAATGTTTTTCATAGCTGTAAGGAAGCACTTGTTAATATCTCTGTTGATTTAGCATGCAAGGCGGCATTTTATGTTTATACTCTTATTCCCTTTTTAAAAAGGAGGGGCGGTCGTAGGTACATACTTTTCTTCTTCATTCTTCAAATAAGAAGGCTTTGGCATTGAATGAAAATACATAAATAAATAAGGCTCTACTGAGTTACTACATTTGCAGCTATAAAGGAATAAGCTACTTGAATTTTCATGATGGTAGTTCCGTTTATAGGAAATTTACCGGATTCTCAATGATGTGTCCAAGGCTGCAATGCGATGATTTGGTGTGGATGTATTAACTCGTCTGTATCTTGCCAATATAACTCAAAGTATGCCCTCATTTCTTTGACTTTAATATTGGAAGTAATTGGAAGTAAAGCTTACATTCAATTGCTACATTGTTTACCACATGGGTTTAGTTTCTGTAATTAAAAGGTTTTTCTGAATGATGTATCAGTTATTTCTTGTTCATGACTTTATTTTTGATCTGCTTATATTTTATTGTAGGAGAGCCATTTGTTGATGGGGAGGTTGTTCCATACAACAACAAGTATCATGCAGACTGGATATGGAACCAACACAATGATAAATGTAAGAGTGTACCCTGTCCTAGGAAAGCCAGGAGAAAACGAAAGAAAAATTAATTGCAGCTGAAAGCATGGACATGAAGTTCGACTTTCCCATCCAAGGTCGCACTTAGAAGCTCACCTGCTGTTGAAACACAGATGAGAAGAAGCAATGCCATCCAACACAGATCTTGATTTTTCAACCTTGTAGAGAATTCTTCTCCTGGGTTGCTAGATTAGGTTTTCGAATTCTCAACCTGCTTAACCATGTCAAAAGCCAAGATCAGTTGTTGCCGTTCAAATTTTAATGTGTCAATTTTTTTGGTATTTAAAACATTCTGCTTATGTTGGATTCATTCTATAGGGTGCTCCTTGGAAAATATTTACTTGTTAAAGAGTGAATTAAACATCTGCAATGCCAAGCCTTAACTTGTTGAATATATGGTGCCAGCAACAATGGTTCAGCATTAAAAATTTCTTTAGGAATCTCAATATGTGAAAAATTGCGGGGAAAGGGACAGAAATTCTAATGCCACGTAAGAAAGTATGTGCCATTCAGCAATAAAATGACTTCCACAGGTACAGCTTACTGCCCGATCTAACAACTATCATATGTCAGGGAACCACAAAGTCAGAACTTTCCCCGCTCTATATCAAATCCTTCCCAATGCATAGCGGAACGTGGGGGAAGTGTACAGCATCTCCATGGAACTGATGATAGGCCCCATAGTAATATATGATCACTTCAAAGATAAATGATATACGTGATAACTTTTAAAATGGCCCGTCTACATATATCAATATAACGTATCTCCATTTGGTATATCAATGTCCTGTTTACAAGTTTTTGATTAGTAATTTTTAATAAAGAGCACCTTTAAGGGATTTGGAAACCCAACTATTTCAATTACTCTAAATGCTTCATACAGTTGAACCAAGTAGTGGCTTCTAGAAATTATTAACAATCGGGTTAATCTACCATTGTGAGATGTGATTGCACTCATTCCATAGCTGAGCTTTGCGCTTGAAAATAAAATCAATTGTCTTCTGCGCAGCTTCACTACATTAAAATTACAGTGAAACTTTTCAGTCTACCAATGACTTAGACTTAAAAATGGGAAGTTTTGAGTTCAAAAAAAAGAAAAGTTACTAGCAATTCCATGTACCTGGCTGAGCTTTTGGATGGGGTTTGGTGAAGGGATAAAAAATGTTAAAAGTCTTGCAGCATTTTTGAGTCCTGCAGGGTTTGTTGCACTGCCTTTGAATCTTTAGGGGACCTCATGAAATTAATGGAGTCGTGTATTGAAATTTTGAACAGGCCACATGTGTTTACTTGATCACAAATATCGACTCTTGAACTTTTTCATGAGAAGTTATTTGAAGAATTGGATTTGTGGAAAATATATAATTGATCAATTTTGAAATGGTTGCCATAAGTTTTAGGCAGAGTCGCACTTGCCCAAATTGGGCGAGCATGAGGTTTTTTTTTAAGGAATTTTTAGGATGATAACGGAAACGTTGTGATCTTCAATATTAATTTGAGAAAGAAAAATAGGCTTGCGGCATAGAAAACTGTGTGAAATATAAAATCAAGCCGGAATCTTGTTGGATCAGTAATTAGAAAATTGGAAACTGCGGACAAGCGTACACATCCATGCTTAAAAAAGAGAGAGAAAAAAGCGTACGCATCCATGCCGAAATTGGAAACAGTTTTTTTTTTTTTTGAGGCTATCGTGATATTCTGATCATACGAATCGAGGCTATTTCATCAATTACGATATAAGACCGCTCGGATTTTGGATCAAATTAAAGCAGTTTTTTTTTTTTGAGGCTATCGCTCATGATATTCTGATCGTCTGAATCGAGACTCATTTACATCAATTACGATATAGTCTCAGTTTTAAACCTCTCAAATATTCGGGGATGTCAAACTACGATATAGTCTGATTTTAAACCTCTCAAATATTCGAGGATGTCGAACTCCCGTATTGGGAGAAAAATTTGCTCATTCGAGGCTCGAGGAAGGAATTATAAATTAAGCGCATGATCTTACGAACTCCTCGCGAGGTGAGGAAGGGTTAACTGAAATTTGGCCAGTGGTTGAAATTGGAAACAGTTGAATTATAAACTTTGCGTATTTATGTTTTAAAAAAAAAAAAGGAAAGAAAAAAGCCAGTTAGACTTACATTCTCACTAGCAAATTTAATTACCTAAAGCTATAAAAAAAAATTTTCAAAAGTACACATCCATGCTGAGTTATTAGAGCTATCTTTGAATTACTTTGCTTGCATCTCCTAGAGGATATATATTCGGATTCCATATATAGTAAAGGATCTATAAAAATAGACTAGAAAGTCTCTCCAAATCAAGATATAAAATGATTTTGAAAAAGAAGCAATAAACCCAGAAATAAGATGAATATTATATAAAATCAATGAATAATTTGAAAACTGGCTGATTCAAAGTCCACAATTTGACAATTTAAAAAAAAATTTCACAATTGGACAGACAGATCATTAGTGTTAATGCTCATTCTCTTCTTTTACGGATGCAATAGTCATAACGATCAAAAAGAAAAAAAATAAACAAAGTATCACATTTCTGTTTTGTGTCATTCTTAGCTAGCCCACTGCTTAATTACGGGGAGAGTACAAACTAGTTCCAAGAGCTTTATACAAAGCAGTATCAGAATATACATCTCTGGACCTCACTACCCTAACGCGACGACGTTTTCGACGACGGTTTCGGCCCTTTTCTTCCTTTTTATCCTCCTTCTCTTTTCCCCTGTCCCCTCGTTTCTCATTTTTCTTTTGCCCACAACTTTTTTGGCCATGACCATGATCGCCAGGTGGAACTACAGTGTACACAAAGGGTCCAATTGGGATGTCGTTCAAGTCCAAGAGAGGCTCCAAAGCCTTGACCACAGTGGTCATTGTGGGTCGCGACTTTGGGTTATGGCTAAGGCATTGGTGAGCTAATGCAGACAGCCTTTTAGCCCCTTCGGTCGAGTATCGACCTTCAAGTCTCGAGTCTATTATTTGGTCAAGTTTGGTGAAATCCTTCAGCATTGGCCTTGCCCATTCGACCAAATCCTTCTCTCTTTTACAACGGTTCTTGTCAACCGATCGCCGGCCGGTTAACAGCTCCAGTAGCACAACCCCGAAGCTAAACACGTCGCACATAGTCGTCAAGTGACCTGCAAAATTTTATGATTAATCGGTAAAGCCTCTCAGACTAGTACTAAAAGGTAAAAACTCCAGAATTCGAACTCTGCTCCGTTCATAAATTGGTACCTGTATTGATATACTCAGGAGCTGCATATCCTTCAGTGCCCATGACACAAGTTGTGATGTGAGAATCTTCTCCTTGCGGACCGTCTGTAGCTAAGCCGAAATCCGAGAGCTTAGCATTGTAATCCTGGACGTAAAATATGGGGAAAAAAGAAAAAAAAATCACTTGTATGCTCATGGAATATTAATCTCTTGGAAAATATGAGAAATAAAAAAGATATATACCGAGTCCAATAAGATGTTTGAAGCTTTAAAATCTCGATATATGACTGGTTTTTCTTCTCCATGGAGGAAAGTAACACACCGTGCAGCTCCTATTGCAATTTTTATTCTCGTTAACCAAGGTAATGTTGAAGAATAATCTGCATTATTTCATTTTTTTTTTAAAATAACATTAATTAGTGATAACCTAAAAATTATCGCATATAAAGTAGCATTTTTGAGAGAATTAATTAAAGCTATGCATACTCTTAAAAAGTTGATCATGTAAGTTGCCTAGTGCCATGTATTCATAAACAAGAAGCCTGTGCTCATCTTCACAGCAGTATCCAATCAAGTTGACAAGATGAGGATGCTTCAATTGTCCAAGAAAGATCACTTCAGCCTGGAAAATTAAAAGTAACAGTCAAGATCAATCACTATAATTAAGAAATTGAAATTTTAATTAAATATTACTGGACTGGTAATTAATATATAAAATTAAAAACTCATTACCAGCCATTCTTTATGGCCTTGAGAGCCATTCACATCCAACACTTTAACAGCAGCAGGTTGAGCCTTCAAGCCAGGCCTGAGATTATCATCGATGCAGCCTTTGTACACTTTCCCAAATCCACCTTCTCCCAAATAATCACTCCTTGAAAAATTATGCGTTATCATTTGCAGCTCCTTGAGTGTAAAGACATGAAGATTTGATCCAACCAGCGAGCTTGATAACTCATTCAGCGAAATCGGCGAGCCGGGACAACTCACATCAGTGAGTAACAGTCTCTGCTGATTGGAAACATGAACTTTAGACATACAAGATGGCTTGTTTGTGGCCTTGATACAACTAGGAAGAATAATTTTCCAAGTGAAGCTTTTGATGGGAGCCATGTTATGATTTTTAGAGGTAATGTGGCAAGCTTATCTGGTTCCAGTGTTGTAGCACATTTTGGTTCAATATATATAGGCAGTGTTTTTTAAGTCAATTAAATTTGCTAAAAGCGTAATGAGAAAGCAAGGATTGTGTTACTGCTCGTTTAGAGGCCTTAAAAAAATTCTCTTGACTTTGATGAATAACAACCACCAACTTACTTTTTCTGAGGCTATAGATACAACTTGGAAAATACATTAATCCAGATGAATTATTAATGACATTTTGTGAGTCACAATGTGTAAAGTCTTTACTTTATAAGAGTCATCATAAGTTCTTTGCTAGCTTTTTGAGGGCACAAATGACCTGGCCCAATGCCTTTTGACTTTGAAATATTGAAAGGACTCCATCTTGGATATTTTGGATTTCTTTAGAATTTTGTCATACGACAAATCTGATTTTTTCTTAGCTATTTGTTAGAGCCGTTTTCACCTGCAAAAACTCCATTAGTGTTCACTTTCATTTTGTCATGTCTGGGTTCGTTTGTAATCATGAAGAATAATGTAATGATGAGAATAAAGACAGGACAAAAGGATTTATTCATAATATAATTATGAAAAAATCAAGGGAAAATGATAAATACACTCCCAATGCTTAGTTACAGGGACAGAAATTTCCTAACGTTTCAAAAAAGATATTTACACCCCCATTTACTAACAGAACAGTAATTTTTAATAAAAATTATTATTATATTCTTCTAGTATATAAAAAAATTGTTGATTATTCAATTTGTTCATATATTATTAATAAAATTATAAATATACTATCATTGCCTAATTTTTCTATTTAAATTTTTATCAAATTCCCTCTTCAAGCTAAATAAATTTAATTCATTACTTAAGAATAAAAATTAATAAAATTGGTTATTAATGTTAACTTGTATTTTAATTAATATCATAATAATAACATAAAAATTAGTTATAAATATACAAGTTTAAATGATAACATGTGGAAAATTATTAAATATATAAGTTTAAAATTTTAGTAAAATTTTATGGTATTAATACCACAAGTTAAACTTGTATGTATTTTTTTTTATATGCTAAAAGGGTAAAACAATAATTTCTATTAAAAATTACTGTTTTCGTTAGTGAATGACGGTGTAAATATTTTTTTGAAACATTAAGAAAATTTTTATCCCTTTACCAAAAATATTAGAGGTGTATTTATCCTTTTGTCATTGAATGATTTGCTTTGTTGACCTTCAGATTAGTTACGTGGCAATCTTTCCTCATATATAAGCTACCATTAGAATAAAGTCATTGACTTTGGGTCTATCTGACGTATAATTAATGGGCAAATTGGAGCTTCACAGAGATTTCCTGGGCTGGACTTTTGGGGACTGCATGATAAGAGCATACACACTTTATTGTGAGACACTTTTTTTTTTTTTTTTTAGTCACGAGGTATTTTGGGAAGGACTTCAACTGTGGGAGATATCTGTAAACTCATACCACAACTTAAATTAGAAGTCCCGCCGAACTCTATACTAAAGCCCCACAACAGGCTGAGGAGCGGGGAAAAACAATCAAACTACTCATGACCGACGGCTCAGCGAAACTTACAAGTTGTTGAGATTTTTTTTTGTGGTGCAATGCGACCAGTTTCTGTACTTCTCATACTAATATTAGATCTAGTTTTATAATAATAGTATTGAGCATATACCCCTTAGCTTGTTTTAACAATTTTTTTTTTCTATATGATATTAATTTTATAGAATTATATGTCGTATTATTAATCACCAACTTCTGGTAAAGATCTAAAGAATGTTTGTGTAATTTTTATTACAAATCAATTGTACGCATCAGCTTCGCACTTAGATTCAACAGCTTAACAAGAAGGTAACAACTACAGGAAGTTGCATTGCAATTACGAAGTTAGTAAAATAGTTAATCGTCAATGACGGGCTCCTCGATTTATTCCAATGTTAATTCTCCCTCTATTCGATTTCTTCCACTGGTCAACTGATAATTAAATCATGAGTAAATTAGTTTTCAGTTTTTTGTTTAAAAAAACGAAATTTTTTTTTATAGTTTTTGAAAAATATATTTTTTTAAAAAAAATACTTCATCACATAATAAAATATAAATTAGCCTTGGCTTGAATAATTTGAACAATAAAAAAATATGTTAACTAGTACGTATGATATGAAAAAGTTTGCCCAACTTGTTCAAAGAATGATTTGTGATCTATTTTGATTTATTTTAATGAGAATTTATTAGTTGATCGAATATAAACTAAATAGATAAAAATCTCTTCTTCTTTTTTTTTTAATTTCCAAAAATGTGGACGCCCAACATGATGGAGAGTCTTGGGAAGAAATAATGATGGGCGCACAGTCAGATCCCAAAATGCAGTAAAATTCAAATATTCTTGCTTGACGGTTTCTAAGAAAAGAAAGTTAAACAGCCAATTTTGTAGTAAATTAAAATCTCTCTCAATAATTCTAAACAAAGTCTTTGGATAAATGGAAACAGCTCTCAAATTCTTTCAAAATTGTTCTAATCAAAGTCCTTTTGTGATGTGACTATATAGGAGGTGACATCCTCATTTCGTGATTTGTGTGGCTTGCTTTGTTGTTTGCAACTATCTGAGACTTTAGCAGGACGAGAAAAAAAAAAGACAACTACATGAGTTAAAATCTTTACTTACAAATAAAATAGAAAGTGAGGATGTTGTGTTTGTTAAACTTTTATTGCATTCGAGTTTGTGTTATTTTATGTTCTCATATCAATGCATTTTAAAATCACGAGAACATCCACACCAAAGATTAATTATAACTTAAAAAGATTAATAGTTTCAATTTGTATATTTATCAACTGACTTAATTTATAGGAACGATTTTCATCCATTAGAGAAAAAAAAAAAGAAAAAAGAAAAGAGCACCTCTTTCGATTAAATATTTTCATCCATTAGTGTGTTTTTTTCTTTAAGAGTTTATTTTAACTAGACACGTGAAAGTAGGTCTTCATAGGTTTATGATTCCCCTATCTATCAATAGATTTGTAATGTAAAAAAGGGCCTATATAATGATATATGTTTCAATATATCCATCGATAAATTCACTTGCGCGTGAAATGACCGATACCCAAAAAATAAAAGGATAAAATGCTATAAAATCTCGAGAAGATTTTATATATCAACTTCATTTAGTCTAATTTTCCGAATGTCGAATGCCTTATGAAAACGCAGATGGAAAAACAGCCGCACCCAAAACGCATTTGGCCCTCGAATTACCAAATCAAACGAAGTTTAATGATGAGTTTTGAAAATCACATATTAGAGAAAAGAAAAAAAAAGGCTCATTTATTGCCTGCCACGGATTCAAGATTTCATTGTCCATTTTCACGTGGAATTATTTGTTCAAAAAAATTATTGTCAGCCAGAAGAGACCATACTTGAAATGTAGGGCACGCCAATAGCACTGAAATGTGTACAAAGAATTATGAACACAAGATAACGCACAACAACCCATCTACATATTTCAATTTTCTAGATATTACTTGTTTTCACATTTAACATTTAGATCTTATCGGGCGGGCATTTTGACAAAGCGTAAGGCCACATCATTTTAAAATTTTTATATATACAACATATTCTTCCATTTCAGTTCCATTTTCTCTTGATCTTTACGCTTGCCGCTTGCTTTGTCACATAAAGCAATTTTATGTGCAAAAATTGTGATGATGGTAAAGGAAGTAATAATATGGCCGAACAAAATTAAGACCATTTTACAAAGAAAAGCTGAGCAACTACAGAACATATTGCGTGAAAAAAATTTTAAGCCGAGCTTCTGGGGTAAAAAGTGAGAAAGAAAATATTATGGCACAACTCTTCCGACTTCTTTGCGATCAAAAACCCTTATCCCGAAAATCTACAAACTGCAGGATCAAAGTAAAGGAACAACTATCAGCCTAACACACGAGAATCAGAGAGAAAAGGAGATACAAGGTTTTATCAATATTCAGGTACACTTGCAAGTTTACGCACCTCACTGTCCGTTAAATGGACACAGTTTCCTATTTACAGATAGAAACCCCGCGGCACACATTGAGGTAAGCGCAACATGTAGAATTCATGTCAAATACAAGTTTTGATGAGTGGGCAACCTGACAGCAAGATGACAAACAGCACTGCAAACAGTATTGAATTTGCAAAATCAATAACCAAAATTGGATGCTATCTGAAAACAAGGCTTCCATTCTGTTGGACTCTCAGTTTTTCAATCAGTGACTGATAGAATGATTTCAATGCCTTGATATCATTACCCTGCAGAAAGATACAATCAAAGCACAAAAAAAAAAATTTAGAGTTCTTTCCTGTAAAAGTTCATGTATTTACTAATGTCTCAGCAATCATACTGGCTTGGTTTACTAAAGAAGGATCCAGTCTAAACTGTCAACCAACTAACATGAAGGATCCAGTCTAAACTGTCAACCAACTAACATGAAGGATCCAGTCTAAACTGTCAACCAACTAACATATCATTTCAAAAGCTAACTTCAGTTTAGAACTTCTGAACAGAAAACCATTCATTCACTTAAAAGTATAGATGTATATTAGCCGTTGGTGCTGGTAGGATCAACTAGTAAAACCTCTTGCAGTGATATCTTAAGTCTGGGTTTTGAACTCCATTCATGTGGGTCACGAGTGGATTTGGTTTTTGTTCATGCAATGAAAAAACAAAAACACACACACCCCCCCACCCACCCTACCACCAAAAAACACTTACACACCAATGATAGAAGATTAATAGAAGTTCATATCTAAATACACAAAACTGACAAATGAATAGAAATGTAAGATCCACGGGGATAATCTTTCTTTAGATATATATTAAAAATTTATAGTATGATACCATTACCTGCAACTTTTGGCAATATTGTTCTGCCAAATCTGGAGGACAGAGCGCTGATGGAAAGCCTTTCGTTACAAAGTGAACAAGAAAATCATTGCCAAATTTCTCATACATGACCTTCTGAGCCAACACAATTTCTCCGAACAGAACAAGCTGCATAGAGATTAAGAGTAACAACTTCCACATTAATAGGATACATTATTTAATAAAAATTTTCAAGAAGCCTACACACACCAAAGATTATACAGATCAATATCATCTATTAAACATTCCCAATCAAATAACACTCCTATCTTACCAGCCATACGTGCCCTTGTCACCACTAAGAAATATGTTACATCCAGAACAAACAAATTACAATTAATATTACATCAATAACGTGAAATCCTTAATCATTCTAAGTTTATCAAGTTCTAACCTTCGGACTACTAGTATGCAAATCTTAGACAATGAAGCATGCATAAGAAAAATAGAAACAGATTTCTACCGTATTGGCATCACCAAACTCAAAGGATTTGTCAAGAACGCTGTACAAACAACAATTCATCGCAAAGGCCTCGATCATAAAACTTTGGAAACCAGGTACCTAAACAGCAATAAGACTTATCCCATTAGAGAGAGGAATTCTCCCAACATAACATATGAAATCTCAGTATATAGCATACCTTTTCTTCTACAAAAGGCCTGGCACACCAATCTTTGATTAATCTGATGAATATTTGCACGCATGCCTACACAAAGGGGAAAAATTTTAGAGTCTCTCCACATCATTTTAGTATTCAGATAGCCCAAGCCAATGAGATCAAAATGGAGAAACCCCAAATGCGATGTCGGAAAAAAAAATCCCAAGAAGTAACACACCTTTCTCACGAGATAATCTTTATGACTACAAGATGTGTACAGTAACAACTGCATTATTGGATCCAAGTAGCCCCTACTTTTTGGGGAAAGAAACACAGAAGATAGATCATGTGTGGCTATCACATGAAGAAATGTATACAAAGTCCTCTGAAGCTCTTGCACTTCACGAATTTCCTACAAGAGAAAAAGAAAAAGGTTTCAGTACAAAATCTTTCCAAATGCACCCACGGGTTTGGCTTGACAAGCCAATAATTTTGCATGTACAGAATTCAATTGGATTTTAGCTATTGGAATCAAAATCCTTTGCAGGTTCAGCATAGTTTTCTCAGCTAATAACTAAAACCTGGCACATAAAAACAACTTCTGATACTGTTTAAGCTAGGACTGACCATTTAAGTTTAAATCATTAACATTCATGGATAAGATTATATCGTAAAATTCAAGAAAATGACGATGATAATTAATAGTTGTTTGTGAGAAATAAAAATTGCAATAACTGTCCTCACCTCAGTGTTGGTACCAGGTCCTGAAGGAAAGGCATCCCTTGGGATGATATTAAATATCCTACCAGCAATAGCAGGAAATACTTCATCTAGTATGTCATGCACCAATGTGTTGAATTTACATATAAGTTGATTGAGTAACACAAGAAAGCCAGCCATTTCCTTTGGCTGCAACAGGTCACAATCCATAATCAGAAAATAACCACAGAAAACATACAGAGTAAACAATTAATGTCACTGAACCAGCACAATTACCGTAAAACTAAAAACAGAATAATTCCATAGTAATTACCCCCAATTCTAAGGAAAATAGAAGGTCTTCCAAAGATACAAACAAAATAGGTCAAATTAACCAAATTAAAAAAGAAAAAGAAGAATATCCCAATCGAAGAATTCAACAGACGAAAGCGGCAAGGAAAAGGGAACACATGAAACACCCACCCCTTAACTTTTTCCCCTTTATTTTCAATCTTTGAGTAGAAACTTTCAATCTACCCTAATTAGAACTAGGGGTGTTCGCGGATTGGATTTTGCAGATTGGACATCAATCCATATCCGATCCATAATTTTGCGGATTAGAAATTTTTAATCCAATCCACTCCATGAATTGGTAAAATTCAATCCAAATCCAATCTATCAGTTTGCGGAGCAGATGCAGATTTGACCTAATCCATGTCTAATCCACCATTTTGATGATTGGTTTGCAGGCTAAAAATTTTTAATCATGTCCTATCCACGAACTAACTAAATAAAAAAATTAATATAAAAATAATTTTACTACCGATCAAATTCAAAATTAAATAAGATGTAAATAAATTAATTGTTTAAATAAAGCTAGAAAATACATTCAAAGTTTCAAAATATAACACATCAAAAAGAAAAAAATCTCATTTATTTAGATCAGTACATGAAAATTAACTGCCTAGGAAGCTATACTTTTTTTATTTAATTAATTTAATTTTATATTATTATTGGATAAGATATAATATGATGCTAATGTAACTATATTTTAACTTATTTATTTATTAGTAAGTATAACGCTATATTCTACAAGTTTAATTTTTAATTTTAATTTTTTTTTTTTTTTGCAGATTCGCTGATTTTTGCGGATTTACAGAAGTAAATCCATATTCAATCCACCGTTTGCGGATTTTCAAATTTTCAATCCAATCCAATGCACCAATCCACAGATCAAAGTTTTACGAATCAGATTTCTACGGATCGGATTGGATTCTGAACACCCCTAATTAGAACATTATTTGCTTCAGTTTCCTCATATTGTTAGCAACGAGTACTAATTACAGGGAAACTCAAAAATTAAATCCATGGGTGTAAAACTAAAAACTCAATACAAAAACCATAGCATGCCAAAGATTTGTGCTGTCATATGAACACCCCTTAAAAGGACTATACTAAAAACTAATCACCATACCTCACTTTCTGCAAGTAATTGTTCCAATGCCTTGGGAAGATAAGGAAATACTGATGCTCCTAATGTGTCAACCATACGATGTATGAAGGACGTTACCTATGAGAATACCAGAATTCAAGGTTTAGGCAAGATGCAAAGTCAATAAAACAAGAAAACCATGCACTCACATGATCAAAATCCAAACTCTTACCTTGCACCGCAAAGGCTCCACCTTTGGAAACACAACAAGAATTTGAAGGAGGACATCCAATGTCTGCAGCACCAGAAAGAAGCAAATAAAACAGAAATATTAATCGACTAGAGTTTTCTCTGGTATAGGCTATACTGAATACACTGAACCAAAATACTGAATTATTTGAATACATTGAACCAAAATAAAGAGATATCACAATCAACTAGATTGCTACATCACGGAATGCATAGAGTACCCTATTTAACATTGGCCCAAAAACAGGTAGAGGCATCTAAAGAAAGAAATTGCAGAATAGCGGGAACATAACAAGCCAATATGTCATGCACCAACATAATCCCCACTCATAAATTCTATAAAGCTACAAGAGTAACTAGCTAAAAGGATTGAAGCCAGCGTCTATGAGGCAACGTCAAATTGTTTATAATTCTGAGCACTACTTGTTAAAACTACAAACTGTAAAACTAAATGCAATCATTTTTTGGTTCCCCACATTCTGCATCTAGAATTGACGAAAGGGCTCCAAAAATAAAAAAGCATTAGGCATGAGACACAGATAAAAGTCTACAATTCCAACCTGCTTAAACATTAGACCAATTGCTGGGCGACTGGAAGTTACAAGACGCTCACTGAAACCCTGGATCACAAACACACATTGTGAGAACAAATTACAGAAGTGAATATGCTAATTAATAATTAAATCACAAGTAAGAAACCATAAAAACAAAAAATAGCATGATGTGTTTCCAATATAAGAACAATGTTATTAGTTTTGTTAGAAGCGCATGACTGCTATTAGCGAGATAGACTGTCATCTAAGCTTAAGAGATGAACCTTTCAAGATATAACCACCAATAAAACGCAACAGGTATTATGATAAAAAGTCAAAGATGGAGAAAAACACCTTGCTAAGAGCATTGATAGCCATAATTATCTGCTGAATATTTGCAACTTTGGCAGCTGACTCTTCTGAATTTAACATTTTTGCATCAAGAAGCACTGTCTGAACCTGGAAATAAACAATTCTGCTTCAGAAATAATGTCTTAACAGATTTCTCACAGACTTAGGATATAACACATGTAGTATGCGTAAAGTATATTGAAAAGTTAATACTTATAGGTTTAAGCACATGAATTTTATACAATAAGAACAAGGGATCTAGAAGCAAAAATAAAATTGGAAGAAACTAACCTGTTGGCAAAGAGGAGTGAGCAATGAAGAAAGATAATCAGACTGTTTTTCTGGCGGTACATCTTCCATCCCAATTAATAAACCAATTGCCTGTGGAAGTCAGCACAACAGTAAGAACAAAAGAGAGCACCCAAGACCCCCTGAAGAATTTTTTTTTTAATGCTTCTACTTGTCTTTTTAATATTTGTGAATGTATAATGTGCATGCACGTCTACATAGAAGAAAGATAGGATCAAATACCTCAAAGATGTGACTACCATCTTCTGATCCAGAAAGTTCCTTGGAAGCATAGTTCATGCTTGTAAATCGAGCAATAGTATCTTGCAGGCTCTGAAATGTTCAGATGAAAAATTATGAGACACTGATGGAAAGAGTATATGCATAAACAGTATAAAATTGATTGAAAGTAGAAGGGCCATAGATGATACCTGCAAAATGTTCTCTATGAAAGGCACAAGCTTCGCTTTTAGCAGCTTCACAACCCTCATAAACAAATAACTTGCCCTGCGGCTCACATGAACGTTCGGATGGTGTATACCCCTCTCATCAAGAAAGGCAGCGAGAACTGCAGGAATATACTGGGTATTCTCCTGAATGAACTTCATATATCTTGTCACTGTCTCCAGGTAAACATGTGCAACTAGCCTATTAGAATGGCAAGGAAGCTTTGTTTGCAAAAGCATTGGCACCAACTCACTCAAATGTCCAGCTCCAGTTCTCATTGCCTCCTCACTCATTGACTCCCCTAATGCATACAAAAGTGTAAGTGCAGCTTCCACCTCTTCAACGTTTCGATCGGCGGAAAATGTAACCGCATTAGCTAATGAATTTCTGATAAATACCTGAGTAACCTCAGGTGCTACACGGCCTACACTACGCAGCAAAACAAGCAAATCCTTTCTATACTCCACCATTCTGTCTTCCTCTTCTATCCCAATTTTATCCAATACATCAAGATTATTTCTGTACATAGGATCATATCTAATCTGTGTAAGAATAACTTCCAATATCTGACCCGCATGCAAACGTTGTTCCTCTTTCAACGGGGAAAGGCTCTTCATTGTAGCAACATAACCTGAAAGGAACTGGACAATACTGAACGTCGTGTCCACTTCACAATTCTGCATCACATAGAACACCGATGGCAGAACTTCATTCAAAAGCTTCTTTGAAGCCTCATTAGCATTTTCTGCATTTAACCGTTTAACACACTCTAGAACCTCCATTGCGTACCCAGTAAGCAATGCAGCTACTTTTGAAACCAACTCTGATTCACCATCTTCAGAAACCAATCCAAAAACCCGACTTATCTGGAGAGTTTGCAAAAGGGTCAGCTTCGACTGTGGATCCATCCTTTTAGAAACCACAGCAAGAACACATCCCACAGCTGCACCTCGGAATTGTTCTGGCAACCCATCTGCCAAAATCAACTCAAACAATAAAGGAATAAATGCATCATTTGCAATCAAATTAATATCAATCCAAGAAATATACCTCCTCATACAATCCAACACACTAGTACAGACTTCAAAATCCGAACTCCTATACATTGACACAATGTCATACCAGGCTCTAACAATCTGCTCCACACATTGTTGCCTCATTGCATCCTTAATTCTCGCAGCCACAGTTAATTCCTCAGCAGTTCGAGGGTAATCTAAACTAATCAACTCATCATCCAACGAATTCAAAACCCGACAGAACATATCGATCACCATTGACCCTTTATTTAACTGGGATAAAAAATATACAAACACTGAAGACCAAATTAACGGGTACTCAAAATATATCAAAGTAACCAGCACTTGAGCAAGCTTGTTCCTTATAAATGCAGGACTCTCTAGTACCCTCATAGAACTCTTACCATCTACCAACTCACAACAGACCATCGAAAGCACAGACTTCCTGATTAAGTTTCTCTCTTCTGAGCTCATCGATGTATATTTAACCCTAACTACCTCATGTAAAGTCTGTAAACACCAAAACTGAACCTGAACAATATTGCACAACGAAAGCTTTTCAATACAAATTCTAAATATTGATGGGGTCTCTTTAATCTGTTGACAAAAGTTCACTGCTTGCGATTTCAACATTGAATCAATAGCACCTGATTCATCGAAGCTAAAAAGTATTGCTTTTTCAAGATCATCCATTTCTTAAAACTCAATATCCAGTAAGATTTTCTTCACTTTCTCTTAAATCACCAATAAAAACCAAATACCCACCAAATTTTTCTTCACTTTGTACTGAAATCTCCCAGAAAGTTTCGACTTTTTACAATAATTTCGATTTTTAATTTAATTTTTATCAAATTTTCTCGGTTTTTCAGGGGGTTTGAGTAGAACGAACAAAAGGGTTTTTGTGGGCTTACCTTATACGGTGATCAGATGAAACTGAGGGATCTTTTAGAATGTATTAATGTATTTGTGCGTGCTTATAGGCCAGGGTTTTTGAGTTATACAGGAGAGAGAAACCCTAGAACGTGTTTGGATTGGAGATTATATTTATAGGTTAGTTTTTTCCTTTTTTTCCTTTTTTTTTGGGTTTTTTTTCACATTATGTGAAAATGGAAGAAGAGTTCAAGAGGGGATTTTCAAACGAGGAGTTAATTGCTTAAAATACCCTTTCAATGTTGAAAACAGACTTTCAGGCACCGATTGGCTGTGATTGGACGCTCTTGATTCGATAAAATAAAAGGTAGATACCCCCACGTGGCAAGATCTCATCTGTTGAGTACAAGAAATCATCAAAGATTGTGATGTGTGGTTGAGTGGGCCTATGTTTATCACTGAATCATGGAGTGAAAATTCGTGTTTTTTTTTTTTTTTTTGCCCTTTTTTTCTTCTGATGGATGGGGTGAAAATATGTTCAGTGGTAAACAAATCATCGTGTCCGTCGATAACCATGACGCCTTTACCAATCGTTGTTGAATTACAACATTTTAATAAGATAACATGGGATTAATATCTCATTAGAAGTCCATTAGGAATGAGCCTGAGCCCAAGCCCAAGCTCAAGTGAGGCATGGGTAAACTAGTCTAACGAGTGCCAAGTCCAATTAAACTGGAATGATAGAGACAATGGACCACAGGCCGAAGCCCAATTCAATAAAAACAAACTACTCGGCCTGTAGGATGCCCGAACCGAATTTTGATGTAGCATTTGTTGTCATGATGTGCTGGCTGCCGACGACAAGTCAAGAGAAAATGACTCTCGGACCCCTTAAGGCTTTGCCCAAATGGTGACCTAAATTCCCAATATCAAAAATGTGCAACCACCTCTCCTTTCGCTCGTAAATTTAATCTACATTAAGATTTATTTTGTCCTATTATATCCGTTTATATTATTAATGTTATCCTAATAAAATTGTTGACTTAAGATTTCATATATGATTGATGGAGTTTTAATTTATTAGTAAACTCCATCGGTTATATATGGCTTCACACAAGATTAGTCAACTCAATCCATAAATAAATTTTATATTCTAAAATATTTTTGGATCCTAGCCATATGGAAGATTCTTTGGAGTTGGAACCAATAAAATCAACAAAATTATTGGAATTGAGCGCGTACGCAATTTTCAGAAGCGTATAAGCAAAGCAACAGAAACCCACGTTCCAAGTCATGCATAAAGTTCGCTTGCACGTTTTGGAAAGCACTGGTCGGATATCAATGTCATGTGCCAACAAATTAATTTCATCCTCTTCTGAAAACGTTGCATGCAGCACATTATTTTAAAGACCCAATTCTTAAAAAAAAAGCAAATAAATTAAAAGAGCTTATCTTTTTTTTTTTTTAAACTGATTAAGCATCAGATATTTACACTGATATTTATAATCATATATATACCTGGAACTTACATTATTATATTTTTATTACAAAGATACGCCAAAATACCCTCATGAGAGGAGATGTCTCAACTCCACTCAGATTTCATGAGAGAAGAAAGCCAAGTTCTCACACAATTATATTTAATTGAGGAGGTTGAGTCTATCGAACTATCGTCTCATACCACGCCGACTTTAAAATGGTTTGCTCAAATTTCAAGTCCAAGTTAAAAGAAATTTCTCTTTAAAAACAGAGAATAATGCTGTTTTAAGAGAAATTTAATCTATGTATAATAAACATGCACTTAGCTTTTTTCTTTTTTTGGGAAAAGCAAGTTGTGTGAAAATTATAATAAATAAAATTATTTATTATTTTAAATTTTATTATTATAAAATATCAATAAAATTTTGATTGTAATATATGTATATTTAAATATGAATATGACTATTGATTAATGATTAATTTAATGGTTGATATTTTGTTCCTGTCGCTCATAAAATAAATGGTTCGAATTGATTGCTCTATGAGTAGTCTGTAAAGCTTTTGATTTATGCTTGTGAGTGCATTGAGAGTTAATTATGATACATATTTTGTAATAACTAACAAATCGGATGTCGATGAAAATTACTCAATAAAATAATGATAATATATTTAAAGCTACTACAGCTCCTATCGATCACCAGCACCCATAAATATACTCCTAAGTCGATATGATTAAGAAATCATTAAAATTTTGGATTAAATTTAGTATATATAATACGGTGCTAGCTTGTTTTTAGTGAATAATAATAATAATAAACTATAAAATAAGTAAGATGTTTCAAAGGAATCGGTAGCAAAATAATGTGGACTTTTGACGGCAAAAAACGACCCCACCAAAAATTGCGGAGGCCGACCAAGCTGACCTGGTCGGCGAAGAAAAGTAAGCACGTGCACCGAGCGTGACAGAAACTGGGCCCTGACTCCGAAGTGGGAGTGTGACCGGCTGACCGCATGCAATACAAACACCGGCACCTACCAGCCGTCATTCATAAACACGTGTACGACCCACGCGCTGACCATGTGGCGGAGGTATTTGCTTGGAACACGCCACGTGCTCCGAACATCGTTCACGAAACTGTGAATTTAACATTAAAAGACAAATAAAAGAATCGGAGGAATTTGCGTGCGTAATGCGTACTTATCGTGGACATGCACGTTCTAGAGGTTCAAAGAGAAGCTGACGTGGAAATATCACTGTCTCTCCACTTAAATATCTAAAATACCCCCCATTATTATTATTATTATTATTAATATTTAGTTCTTCATTTAAAAGTTTGCCCCATATTATTCCGATTCCCACACCGAATTACCCAATGTATACCATTAACGTCGTCACATATTTTTAATTATAACTTAATTTTTTTAATTATTCTGATTTATTGATTTTTATATTCTACCCACCAACTATTATCAGATCACCTAAAATTTATTAAGATTAATTTTTAATAAATATAACTTAATTTTTTTATTATTGTCAAATATTTTTAATTATAAAATATATTTTTAACACTCATGTTCGTAAGACCAAACGAACAATGAAAATATTATCCATACATTCTCTTATTAATATCGGTATTAGCAAATTATTAATTTTATTTGCCTAAAGAGGATTGTTATTAGAATTTAGACGCATTGGGTAGTGGGTGAGTATTTTATTCAGTCGCGAACGTGAATGATTATGTGCATGACGAGAACATCACAACCATAACGAAAATAGAAAAAGCAAGATGATGATTTTTGATGAAAGATTAAGTGGGATCCTCATCCTAAAAAATGATTAGATTCATCCAAGAAATCAAAAATATCAATTGGTGGACCCTACCCAACTAGCATGCACTTAAAGCCGGTGATTACATCATTTTGGTCACTAAAGCGGCTGCTTTTGTTTAAATTAGAATCTGTGTGCTGCAGAAATTCTAGATTATCATATTAGTTAGGTAATAAATAAATAATACTATAATTTATTAACATTTATTTTACATATCATTACATATATCAATTAATTATATGTCCATTAATTATATAACGTGTAATCGTCAATACTCGATTAATAAGAAAAAATTAATTGATACGACCTTTAATTTTAAAACAAAAAATTGCATCATTCATATATTCCTCCAAAACGATTAATCTTGCTCTGAAATTCGTTAAATACGTTAGTATTTACTAATTAATGAAATTCTCCATGATGATAATAAATAATTATTAATTAAAGGAATAGATTTTTGTTCTTTTCATTGTGAAGTCAATATTTATCATTTATTATCTATTATTTAGCGTGTGATTTAAATTAGGTAGGTTTTAATCTAAAAAATTAAAGAAAATAGGAAATAAAATAACAAAATTACTGTTTATAATTTTATATTATAAGAAAATATTTTTATTAAAATTTATTTTTGAAAATAAGGCTATTTTTATCATATACTAAAAGTATAGTTATGATTACAATAATTTGGGATTTTTTTTACAGTAAGTGGTCTTTTTATATATTTAAAAACCTATTCTGCATGAAAAATGACATTATATTAGTTAGGTAAACGTAAATAATACTATAATTTTTAAAAAGTCTTGTAGGATATACAATTAATTATATTGTTTAACTCTATTCTGAAATTCTCCGACGGCTTATAATAATATAATAATTACACTAAAGGAATAGATTTTTGTTCTTTTAATTGTGAAGTCAATATTTATCATTTATTATCTATTATTTTTATAATATTTAAATAAAATTTAACATAAAAAATTAAAAGAAAAGAGACATAAAATAAAATTATTTGTTTGATAATTTTTTATATATTTATTATAAGAAAATATTTAAAAAATATAAATATAAAAAATACTATTATTTTTATTCATACTTAAAAGTATAGTTATTATTTTAAATAATTAATTTTTTTTTAATTTTTTATATTTATTATTTAATTTATAATAATTATAATTAAAAATATATTAAAAATAAAGATAATACATACTGTAAAATTATACAGCTAAAAGCTTAATAGCTACTAAAAAAATAGAGAAAGTAGTTGATATATATATATTAATTTTAATTAAAAAATGACAATATCCCTTAATTAAAAAAGCTCCAATAATGCCATGATGATTCTCAACAAAATGATTAAAAAATAAAGACTCAAAGAGGATAAGTTCAAAAACAAATTATCAAGTTTGTCAATTTTTCAATGTCTTAGAAGGCACACAATATATTGTAAAAAAAACCAATCCTCCTGAGGGGATTAATGACAAATGTACTGTCAGTTTACATATCTCAAGTGCAAGAAAATAAAATAATTTAAGAATTAATCCTTTAATTAAGAATAAATATTATATTTTCTTTTAATTTTTGTACGTATATCATTACTAAACAAATGTAAAATATTTTAGTTGTTAATTACTATCATTTGAAAGACTTAAACATACTTATCAAAAAGTGAAAGACTTAAAAATATAATTGTCTAACCAATTAGAAAAGATGAATAAATAAGGTCAATACACTGTAGAATACAACTAATCTGTCAATGTAATCCAAGGTTAGCAAGGTAATTTAACTGTTTCTTTCGGGGGCAACTGGGCCACTAGCCAAATAAGAATCTGCGAGAAAGAGAGAGAGAATTTGCAAGAAAATCAAGAAGAAAGCAGGAGGAAACTCGCTTCTGCAAAATCCAACCATTGTTTGACTTTCTCTCTTTGACAAATTTTTGAGTTAGTTTATGTAAATTCTATGTAATTCTATTCCTTTATCGACAATTGTCCATAAAATCTGCAAATACAGCATCTTATAAATTAAACATTAACCCCTTTCCCGAATCTTTCATTTCCATTGTAAAATCACCTCAAATTTCAAAATTTTGGGATCTTAAGCTCACTAAGGTGGAAGAAATTAGTGGGTGTCTATCAAATCAAATCTTGATTAACGTTTTTCACGATCTGGGTTCTCGTCGGAATCTGAAACTGATATTGGAAATAAAAAATTCTTAATTTTTTTGATTTGTTGTGATGACCGGCATGGCGGTACCAACAATAGCGCTGTATGCGAGTCCACCGAGTAGTGTGTGTTCGGCGACGCACCAGATCAACGCCCACACAACGTATGATTTTGATCTGAACTCGATATCTTCAGCATCAACCTCATCAACGGCTGCGGCGCCTTCATCACAGAAACAGATAATCGGGGGGCTGTCGTGCCTATTCTCTTCGAGTTCAGAGATGGGCTCTTACAGAAGTGAAGAATTGAAAGAGCTGAGCAGTTCTTTTGGTTATGCTTATTCACCGAGTAAGCTTTGTGGGTCATCTTCTTCTCTGAAGAGGGACCAAAGTCCGGTCTCTGTGTTTCAGGGTCCGGTTTCGTGTAGTGGTAATGGTTCATATTCTTATTCTAGAAGTAGTCCTCCAATTAGAACTGCAAGAGAAAAGGCTGATGTGAATGTAAATTTTTTTACTTTTTTTAAAGGTTCTAGTGGTTTGTTCAATGGATTTGTGAGGAATGCATTAGGGTCTTGTGTAGACTATGATTCTTCAAGTTTTCGAGTTCATAACGGTGATGCTGGTTTGAATGTGGGTTCATCTGCGGCATTGATTGATGAATTAACGTTTAATATGGAGGATAACATTGTAGAGGGTAATTTAGAGACTTATGCTAAGGAATTCCTTGCTAATGCACAATTGAGGCATAAAATCTTTCGTGAAGATTTTGTTATCAAGGCATTTTATGAAGCTGAAAAGGCACATAGAGGGCAGGTAAAAGGAAAAGAAAATGTATATATAGAGAAATTGGTTTAAATTTTGATTGGATTTCATTGTTTGGAACTTTTGGTGATGTTGGCTGGGAATTTTTTTGTGTTTGTTGGTTGTAGATGCGGGCAAGTGGCGATCCATATCTGCTGCATTGCGTAGAAACTGCCATGTTGTTAGCCGCCATTGGTGCTAACTCCGCAGTTGTTGCTGCGGGGCTCTTGCATGACACGTTTGATGATGCTTTTTTGAGCTATGACTATATTTTTAGGACATTTGGAGGTGGAGTTGCTGATTTGGTTGAAGGGGTAAGATAAAGGAATTTTTATTAGCATAAAATGATTTGGAATCTTAGGACAAAGACTTTTTCATCCAATGCTTAGGGGTATATATTGTCGTTTGTGCATAAATTTTTTTCGTGGATCATTCAATTGCTAATATACAAAGTTGATTTGCCCCTTGTAGTGTTTTATTGTTTACCTTTAAAACAGTAAGTTATATGCAATGCTTTTATGATTTGTGTATTTGATTTTTAAAGTAACTGCGTTGAAATATATAATAGCACAATATTGTAGATGCATTAATAAGTTAGGGAATATAAATTGTAGATGCTGATGTTGAGATAAAGTATTGAATGTTGATGCTGTTGCATGCATATATACGGGTTTCTAGTATTGCAGCACACTGTGAATCCAGAGTTGCATTAATTTCAGAAAGAGCTTGGATAATTAAAAGAATTTAATTTAGAACTTTGTGCCATTTACTAGGTCTCAAAGCTTAGTCAATTGAGTAAGCTTGCTCGTGAGAACAATACGGCAAGCAAAACTGTTGAAGCAGATCGGCTACACACCATGTTCCTCGCCATGGCAGATGCTAGGGCTGTTCTTATCAAATTAGCTGATCGACTACACAACATGATAACGCTCGATGCTTTGCCTTTGTGCAAACAACAGAGGTTTGCTAAGGAGACATTAGAGATATTTGTCCCTTTGGCTAATCGTTTGGGAATCTCTACCTGGAAGGTGCAGCTAGAAAACCTATGCTTCAAGCATCTTAACCCAGATCAGCACACAGAACTGTCCTCTAAGCTTGTAGAATCTTTTGATGAGGCGATGATCACTTCTGCAATAGAGAAATTAGAGCAAGCTCTTAAGGATAAAAACGTCTCCTTCCTTGTTCTATGTGGGCGGCATAAAAGCTTGTACAGCATTCACTGCAAAATGTTGAAGTATGCTCTCCCGTCTCTCTCTAATGCTTGTTCGTGAAAGTTTTGTCACTGAATATTCCTCTCTCCCACATGCCTGTTTACAGAAGTTTCAACTGTTAACAATTTATGGAATTGGGCGCATTTTGTGGAAAATCCTCTGCTTGCATTATCTGAGTGTAATTATGCAACTTGTACCAGTATGTCTAAGCCATGGATCCCAATTTGATGAATAATTGGTTCAAGTAGTTTAAAGTAGCATGATTCTTAGCATAATAATGCTTTTGTCTGTCTTGAAATTCAGATTTTGCGATGTATTCATATTTGGGAATGTAGTTTAAATGCACTTATAAGAGAAGTAACAGAACAGCATGCCCTGATCTGTCAGAATATTGATAATATTCAAACTTGTGCAGAAAGAAGCTGACCATGGATGAAATCCATGATATCCACGGGCTTCGTTTAATTGTTGAAAATGAGGAAGACTGCTACCAAGCACTGAGAGTTGTTCATCAGTTGTGGGCTGAAGTACCTGGAAAGATGAAGGATTACATAACCCGGCCCAAGTTCAACGGGTACATTATCTCTCAAGTGGTGTTATCTTACAAACGCAATATTCTACTTTTCTTAACTCTAGGTTTATTTTATAGGTATCAGTCGCTTCACACAGTAGTGACAGGTGAAGGTATGGTTCCACTTGAAGTTCAAATCCGAACAAAAGAGATGCATTTGCAGGCTGAGTTTGGGTTTGCTGCTCATTGGAGATACAAAGAAGGTGATTGCCAGCATTCTTCTTTTGTGCTTCAGATGGTTGAGTGGGCTAGATGGGTTCTTACCTGGCAGTGTGAGGCAATGAGCAAAGATCGTTCTTGTGTTGGCAATGGTGACTCCATCAAGCCACCATGCACGTTTCCGTCACATGCTGATGATTGCCCATTTTCTTATAAGCCTCAGTGCAGCCATGATGGACCTGTCTTTGTCATCATGATTGAGAATGATAAGGTGAGCTTCAAATATCATTTCCAATGCTATGTATCCATGAAATGGAAATACATGTGTAGTTTCAGTGATCGTTGATCCTTTGCCCCACCATCGTTCTTGCCAATAATTGAGCCGGTTAGTTGTATGATATTTGGGATTATCTAGATTCGTTATTCTAGTGCATGCCTGATTATGTTTGGCTTCTGAATGTTGCAGATGTCAGTGCAGGAGTTTCCTGCAAACTTCACAGTAATGGATTTGCTGGAAAGAGCCGGACGGGGAAGCTCAAGATGGTCTCCGTATGGGTTCCCTCTGAAGGAAGAATTGAGGCCAAGGCTGAACCACGAGGCAGTAGGTGATCCCAGATGTAAGTTGAAGATGGGCGATGTGGTAGAGCTCACTCCGGCGATACCTGACAAATCTTTAACGGAATACAGAGAGGAGATCCAGCGGATGTATGAGCGAGGCCTGGCGGTATCAGACACAGGACCTGCTGTCACCAGCATGGTTGGTTCCAGGAGTTGACCCTCATTTCATTGTTGCTTTTACGGTGTACCACTTAGCAAATTAGTGAAAATTGGTTTCTTTGTATATACGTGTTAATCTGTACAGAACTGCTATATGGTTCTTTTATGAAGAAACTATGTCTAACTGGTTTCAACATGACAATATGCAAGAATTTGTTTCCGGAATTTCTGCCGAGAATGAAACTACCGTCACCATATGACGCCGGTGTTCCTTTACTCCGTTTTATTGTGACCTGATGAAATTCGCGCCTAGGTATCACTAATTCAATTTGTTACCATAGGCATAAGCTTGTGAAAAAAATATTATAAGTTATCAAGGGCATGGATACTCCCCTCCTCGAAAAGGAAAAAGAAAAAGAAGGGTTGAGGCTTGGTGGTGGATTCAAGTACGGCTCCATCTTGTCTGCAAACAGTCAATTCTTTATTCCGACAACATAGTTTAATTTTGAGTTTCTCCAAATATGAATTAACCAGGATAAAGGGGTCAGATACACACCAAAATCCTTCCTATAATGGAAGCAAGTAGAGATGACCAAGATACATATTTTAATCAAGGCCGAATAGAAGCTAACACGGCTAAGAGAAATTTTCAGATAACCACAATGATCCAGTACATATCAGCATAACAGTTAAATTTTCCTTTTTTTACTTGGTTGATAGTACAGGTCCACTCCTACTGTCCTCACAAAACAGGGTATCAATGAGGTCGTCTCAAAAAGCCACCGTGTGGAGGCCTCACTTTGTCCCTTTAGCAAGGGGAAATGATACCCTCTGAGGGGTTTGTTGTGGCAAATCTGTTGCCTGATCTTGAGATGCACTGAGCTCGGTACTCTCTTCATCTTCCTCCATCTCTTCGGCTTCCTGAGCAGATTGCTTCTTTGGAATCGACAGCTGGTAGTTAGGGCTAATCAATGTGTCCTGCTCAGGTGGAAGTGGGATACCAGGCCCTGATATTGACTTTGGCAAGGGAATCTTGTTCCTGTTCTTAGCCAACTCTAGTAGTACCTGATTGACGGTCAGAGTAAAGGAGGTACGTATCTTGTATAAACAAGGAAGGAAAAGCAGAAGTGCATTTAAGCTCATGATATGCAACAAGCAATAAAATCTCTGCTATTCTAAGCATAGTTTGGAAGAACAAGACAAGAAGGGGGGGGGGGGGGGGCACCAATCAATTCAATCCCATTAAAATCGGGGACAAGTGCAAACCAAAACAAATGCTGAGATAGAAGAAAACAGAAAAAGATATCATAATCACGCATTAATTCTCTTCATATTCGTATTTTGTAGTCTTTAAGAACAGGTTCCCACAGACTAAGGTTAACACACCAACGTACCTCTCTTGCAGGGGGTTGTGAGAAGCTGGAATTGACTTTTGACTGGACGGCAAGCTTGATATCGTCACAATCAATGGTAGTTTTGCCAGCATGCTCTGAATAGACCTGTGCATCCGTCAATACATCAACAACGTAACGGTACCACACTTCCAGGAACTGGTGTATGACTCGAGGCTCGTATTCCTCCACCCCCATTGATTTCAGCAGCGATTTTACAATCTTTGCGTCTCTTGGCAAGTCCTCGTCTCCCTCTGCCATTTCCTCACCTGGATCCTACTAGACCGACACCAAAACCCTAACATTAAAGACGCATCCTATGATAACCATAATCATACCCTAATCCTCGCATAGCATTATCATCACTTGCATTTTGGGACAAAAAAATAAAATATAAAAATCCATGCTTTATACAGCAATTGTATTGAAAAGATGTGCTGGATAGTAGGCACTAGTATCTATTTGCTTCCCACAGACAAATCATCAAGCAGAAGGGTGAAACTTTGCGAGGATGCTGTAAATTTTCAACTAACTACAAGCGAGTTGCAAGAGTTCATATACGACGTCGGATTCGTCTGCAGATGCCATAATAAAACAAACATCAATTGAGAGACTCACCCAGTCACCCTTCTGGTTTAAAGTGTAAACAATCGTGGCAATCCACACCGTCGTCGGCTCCTCTTTCTTCTCTCTCTCTCATCTCTTGCCCGCCGGGCTTGATATACTTGTTTATCTTTCTCTACTATTTCACGAGGGGAAGAGAGGGCTGGAATGTTTGGGCGGTAACGACCAATGGGCCTTCGGCCCAGTAACGTAATTTATGAAAACCAGTTGAAAAATATAATGGAATAAGGAAAATAATAATTGAATTACAACCGATCCTTTCATTATTTGATACTCAACGTAACGTATACAATGGAGATCCAAAATGGGACAAAAGTTACAATACATACACGAACACTAGCTACAGAAAATTTTATATGTTGTGTTTTCGTTTTGTGAGATGTCTCATCTCCAAAAGAAATGCTGGACAGAATCTTGCCACGAAAGCACAAGCATGAGCACGACCAAAATCCCAGCGAGTCCCCATGACGAGCTCCCAATTCTGAGCACCCAAGAAGGATCGGGAGAGGGAAAAACTGATCCTCTCTCCATTGAAGAAGAAGTAGTAGTTTTGATGGCAATTATAAGGACAGCTAGAACCATGGGAAGAACAAAGCTAGAGTTCCAATATTGTTTCTCATTATGAAATATTGTATGATGGTGATAATGACGATCGTTTTTTATTGTCATATAGAGCGGTGACAAAACTATAGCTGATACCAAAGCCAACCCCATGGCGACTGCTCTTTGTGATGATGAGTTTTGGCCTGCGTAGTTGTATGCATTAGCAGCCATTGAAAGAAGTTAATTAATCAACTCTCTCAATCCTGCAGGACTACTATAAGAAAACCAACTTGGTGATGTGGAGAAATTGATGGGGGGAAGTGGAGAGTTTTATAGGAGGAAGAAGAGAAAACAAGCGAAGGAATCTAGTTGTAAAGCTTGTGTTTTGATGATGAGAAAAGTGATGGAGTAATCATAGATATAGCCGTCCAAAAAGTGAAAAAGGGGATGAGTTATTTGGAGAAAAAGCTAAGAGAAAGGTGAGGAAGGATAGGTAAATGAAGAAAAGGATTCGAATTCTTTGGAAGTAAGGTATCTTTAATTTGGTGTGTTCATACATGTCTACAAGGCACTGCTAGCTGGAATCACTTTTGTGAGATACATACGTACATACATACATACATACATACATACATACACTGCCTCATTGCGTGGCCTGTGTCTTCTTGTGCTTGAAAGTAGATGTTTGTAAATGCATGTTGGTTTGTTCGCAAAACAAGAAAGTAATTAGTGTATATTAGTGTATATATTATTGTCATCATCAGTATGATATACACAAGAAAGTAAGTGAAAAAGACACATTTTAGCTTGTATCCGTTGAGGTTTGGTATGCATATTTATATGTACATACACTTATACGCGTAATACATGAGAGCTTATTTGTATAATTCGTGTACTGTATTATCATAAAGAGAGTCTTCCGTGCTCCTTGGAGCACCATTTAAGTCACTAATAAAAAGAGTTTCATTTTTCCATTCTTTCCTCATCCAATGGTTTCTCTCTCATTCCATCTTAAATTGTCAACAAAATCATGTACTGGCAGCAAAGAAAAATAATTTCATTTTTTTTTTTTTGCAGAGGGAGAAATGAAACATTTGGGTTCCCTTATAAATTGTTTCTACTACTTGAGTCTCTTATATTATGTTTAATATCTCATTTAATACTTAATCTTTTGTTAATTGTTTGTGTAACATTTTTTTTTCCTTTTTTCAACAAACTTGATCTCACTCTCTCTAAAATCAGATATACTTTCCGAGAATATATAACTAACTGTACCTACCTCAAAAATTCATGATAGGATCTCTTTTTGAGTAAATTTTATTAACGTAATTAGTAGTTAATAAATAAAAAAGTAAAGGTGGTTAAATTTTAATAATATATTAACATTAAAATATAAATAGTACAAGATTTTTTTTTTTAAAAAAATTATAAAAAATCAGGAGAATTTGTATAGAGAGAATCTTAATTTCAAAGAAAAAAAAAAAAGAAACATTCAAACATGTCGCGGTTGTAATAATAATTAATTGACCACTAATTGATCAGCTTATTTTGCTGACCCCTCCTGACATTTTATGGATATAAAATTGTTGATTTGTTATTATATGGTTTTTGGCAGTTTCTAAAGACGTACAGGAACCTGCATAATGCATATATATTTAATGATAGTTTTCTTTGCAAGTAACAGTCTTAATCTCTTAATTATCTTTCAAGCTCAATTATTAGTAATTTGACAACAAAGTCATCGTCGATAGAATATTAGAATCTAATCTTACAATTGTTTACCTTTTTCCATCTTGACATGCAATTATTATACATATTAAAAAAAAATTAAACATGAGATAAATCTCGTCACTGTAATTATATGAATTTTGATTTTTAGTACACTTTGAATGTATTATGAATAGATTGTAATATAAATTTAAAAATGAAAAACCAAGGCATTTTTTTTTTCCTTGCTTATCAAATCGAGTGTTACTGCTATTCAAGAATCTACGATTACTGTCCATATCAAATCCCAAATACAATCAATCTATAGTTAATACGTACAATTAATTTCTATCTGTCTCTTTGTCTGTTTTAACAACATTATTCTATAATTAAATTGCATATGCATCAGATCCATTGGATTTCTAATTTTCTATTCATCAAAATTCAGGTCACAATTACACAAAGCATCCCTTCAGTAAATTGAATCTGATGATCAATTAACGGAAAAAAAAAACTCCATGGACTCAAAAAAAAATTGGCACTTCTTCTCCTTCTACTTTCCCACAATACAGATAACTTTCCGATGCCTTTTCCTCATCATTCAGAATTTAAGTCGATTTCCCAAGTACCCTTTTAGCCGAAACGCCATCTCCGATTTGTTTCATGCTCCGGTCATCGTCACATTCATGGATACAATGCTGTTACTGTATTTCCGTCTATGCAATCTCTCTCCATGCACCGTTGATATAGATGATCAAACCACAATTCATTTTTTCACCCCAAATCACAGAAAATTCAACAAGCCAAATCTGGTCATAATCCACGGCTACGGCGGAACGTCACGCTGGCAATTTGTACATCAGGTCCGTCCATTGTCGAACAGATTTAATCTGTATGTACCCGATTTAATATTTTTCGGAAAGTCATATTCTGGCGGGGCTGACAGGACTGAAGTTTTCCAAGCAAAGTGTTTGGTTGAAGGGTTAAAAAGATTGGGAGTGGACATGTTCTCGGTTTACGGTATTAGCTATGGTGGGATCGTGGCATATCATATGGCTGAGATGAATCCTCTGGAAATAGACAAGGTTGTGATTGTGAGCAGTGCCATCGGCTACACCGAGGAACAAAAGGAAAGGCAGCTGACGAGAATTGGTAGAAGGATCTCAGGATTTCTGGTTCCTGAAAGCTCACAAGACCTACGGTTCCTAGTGAGCTTGTCAATGTACCGTAATGATTTCCTCAAATGGGTCCCCGACTTTTTCTTCCGTCAGTTCATCAATGTGAGTTCATTTTTTTCTGATTTAACTCATCTTTTAATCCGATTTAACGCAATCAGCATTCACAAAGTGTTTTTTGAAAGTATTTTGAGTCCAATCAAAACCCATAACCCATGATTAAAAATTTTCAATTAGGCGATGTATAAAACTCACAGGAAGGAGCTGTTGGAGATGATAGGGCACTTGCTTACTAAAGATGCAGATCCAAACATTCCCATTTTAACTCAGGTAAAAGCTTTCTCTTATTAACTTGGAGCATAATAACTTATTAAATGTAATTTTGTATCACGAAACAACTCAGACCGGCATTGTGCTGAAAAGTTCTTACCACTCACACCAATGACTTAGGTATGCACATATACGTACTGTTTATCGTGTTTGCGCTAAGTGCTTCTACGAAAAAGACTTTTGAGCAAAAGCCTCTTTTAAAAAGTTAGTTACTGTAGTTGCTATACTCGCCGGCTCATGTTGCTTCACGAAGCACCCAATTGCTTTCTAATCGATCTACTTAAAAGACCTTTTCACTGTTTAACTAAACATTGCAATCAAAACACGCAAGTCTCTTTAATTTATTTGATGATACAAAAGAGCTGGCTGGCTATTCATTCCATCAAAATCATTGTTTATGACCTTATGCATAAATCTACCTCACTAGCTACTAATTAACATTTCGTTTGGGGTGGAGGAAACACTGATAATTTGGGGAGATCAAGACAAAGTCTTTCCATTAGAATTTGCCCATCGGCTGCACAGGTATGTATGTAACCATTAATTTGTTGTCTTCGACCATTTCAGTTGTCACCTTAAGATTTATGACCAGTTTCGAATTATATATATATATCTTAACCATTTTTTATGAATAATATTTCAGGCACTTGGGATCAAAATCAAAGTTGGTGGTCCTCAAGAACACAGGCCATGCTGCAAATATGGAATCGCCTAGTGAACTCAATATTCTTATAAAAACATTTGTTTTGGGTCATTCCTATCATCTGCTTGAGGTCTAATATTTTGTCAACATATATAGACTTCAAATAGATTGTTGTTCATTCAAACATTTATATAATCCAGCAGTAGTAGTGATATGACTTCAACAAATGAATTTTTAGATGGTCCATCGATTGGCTATGATTTAGGGTTAATTCGTGAATAATAATTAAGTTTCTAATATTTGTTCTTCAGAGAGATTAGTCCTTCTTGTTTGTACACAAACAAACTCAAAAAATGAGTCGACTAATTGCAAAATCAACAAGGGTTATATAAGAGAGGAAAAAAAGGGGAAAGGAAATAGAAAGAAGCACATGCATGACAAGTCGTATAAAGTAAAA
This sequence comes from Citropsis articulata, assembly GCA_030449925.1. NCBI lineage: Eukaryota > Viridiplantae > Streptophyta > Magnoliopsida > Sapindales > Rutaceae > Citropsis > Citropsis articulata. The sequence goes on from JASUUH010000210.1 coordinate 15,781,370, forward strand.
ATTACAAAAGATAATTACTTCAAAATAATACCACGTGGACGGTATGTCGTGGGAAAGAAATATCGATAAACGCAGAGATCGATAATCTAAGGGAAATTATCAGTCATATACCTTTAAATGACACTCATATCAAGCATGTGTAAACATTTTTCATGTATATCACTCGTATATCCTAAGTTGGCAAAACACTTCTGCCGTCCACCATTTCGTTAACTGCCGTTAGAAAGTTAACGAAATTGTGGCAAATTACTATTTCGCCCTTGAAACTCAAAATGAGGTAAAAAGATAAATTTACCCCAAAAATTAACTTAAATTTTCAATATATAATTTTTTTATTTTGTTATTAACAATACATTTTTTGATTAAAAAAATATGAATTATTAATGCTACATATTACTAACAATTATCCGTAAAAAAAATCCATATTATACCATAAAAAATTTATTAACAACATATTATTTACAATTATACATATTATACCATAAAAAATTTCAGTTGGAGTTTGGATGATTAGATCTTCAAAAATTTAGGTTAAATTTTGGAGGTTAAATTTTAGAGGAGTAAATTCGGTTGTAAAGTATTTTTTTTTTAGCAGTTATTAACAATTATCCAATAAATGAGATGACATGTCATTTTTATCAATATATATCATATGACATGTCATTGTTTACTAGGTAAATGGGATGACATGTCGTTTTTTTAAATCAAAGGTTAAAAAGACTAAATTACCCTTATGATGTCGGCGCTTGCAAACGGTAGTTAACAGAAAGGTGGACGACAGAAGTGTTTTGTCAACTTAAGGTATACGAGTAATATGCATAAAAAATATTCACACATATTTAATACTAATGTCATTTAAGGGTATATAACTGATAATTTCCCAAGGCAAAACCAAAATAAACGACAAACATACTAAATATGTCCGTCGGTTATTAAGATTAAGAACAATTAGTGCTAGTCGCCGACACGTCGTCCAGTAACCCTTGCTGTCGCTGAATGAATATTGAATATCCTCTGTGAACTCTCTCTCTCCATTCAAAGCCCAAGTTCTCGCTTCTTCTTTTTTCGCGATAAGATGTTAAAAACCTTCTTCTCTCACGTCGCAAGCACGAGTACCAGCGCGACTCTCGTCAGGTGCTACTCGCGCGTCCTAAACCAGATGTGAAGAGTGAATTACCAAAAATGTCCTTGCTCGAGCAACACCTAGCTTCGCTCTACCAGCTGGCGGTCTCCTTCGACGGCGCCGTTTTGGGCGTGGCCCTCGCATACACCGCCGTGCGTTCGTTCCTAGACTTCCGCTACACATCCAACGCTCTAGGAAAAGTCAGGAACGCTCCGCAGCTCAAAGTCTCCGATCTTCGAGCTCTGTTGGACGAAAAGCAATCGCAGCCGTCCGATCAAGAGCAGAATAGCCGTCTCGTCATCGTGCGGGGCCAAGTGGAAGCGAAATCAGCCGTCGATGGAATAAACTGGAAGAACTTGATGTACAGTAACGATATATTGGTTTCTGAGAGCGGAGACAAAACTGTTATTCTTGAACAAAGAAAAGCTGTAAGTATTTTTTAATATTCAGAAATTTTAGTTGTTACGCACCTTCGAGATAAAATTAGTTATTTATTTTCTTTAGCTTTATCGTTATTGATTTATTTATTTTATTTTGTTTATCTCTTGTAAGTTTGGTTCTCAACCAGGGGTCTAAATAATGGAACCTCTAAATAAGGTTGTTGAGTAGGAGAAGATGTCAAGAATGTTTATGTAATTTCTGAAGTTTAATAGCAGAGGTTATCCCCCATGAATTTTCTTATTTCTTCTTTCCTAGTTCTTTACCATTAGTCAGTCTATTGAGTTTTTGTGAAATTAGAGCTGTTAGAAATTAAATGAATTGCAGAAAAATTGATTCCCCCCCCCCCTAAATATAGAGGGGTTTTCATGTATAATTGCGGATGAAGATTGAATATTGAGAATAAAATATGAATTTTAAAATGCACGCTGGGGGTTTGTTTGGTATTGATGTGCTGCTAGTGAATGGAATCACTGGCTATCAAGTGAAAAATGGGTGCATGTTTTGTAAACATTAGTTGTCAAAATTAAGCAGAAGCCCCATGATTATAAGCTTATCTTTGATTTTTAGGGAACCATGGTGGTAGGGAAGCAATTGAATTAGGAATTTTTTGCTTTTCTTTTGGGTGTTATTTTTGTATTTGCATCTATTAATACATATATCATGTATATTAAACATGCTTTTATTTGTTTCTGATGAAGTCCATATATGGATAACTTTCTTCTGAAGGAATAATGTGCATGTGCTTCATTGCTTAAAGTTTTTATTGTTACAAGATATCGTGGGAACTTATTCGGATGCTTTTTGGGCATAATCTCTCTGAGAAATTTTATGTATAGGAGTAGGGGAGCCGATAGGCAGCTGGCTAGCATTTTCTGGATCACTTCAATGTTTTTCCTTTTGGGTCAAATCTTGATTAAGTGGATATCCTTGTGCTATAAATGCACTTTACTTGTAGTTTATGTAGGAAAGAATCCATTTATTACTATTCCAAGATTAAGCAACCCCATTGGTTGTTAAAGGGGTAAAGCTGAAGTTTTAACTGTATTTTGCATGGTTATTTGTTAATTTATAGATAGCAATTTGCTGATTTTGTGGTTTATATGCTTGAAGTTTCTATATAACGAATGGAGGGACCTTTTTGGATGGACTCCTGATATACGTGCCATCTTTGGAAGATCTTTGAAAGCAAGCGAACCATCCTCCTTAAGAACGGTAAAATGAATAACTCATCTCATGTAATTTTAAATGGATACTTTTCTGTTTAAATTATTTTTAGCTTGAGAAATGCAATAGAAGCAATCAAGCAAAATAATACTTGTTTCAGTGTTGACATAAATAAATATGTTCAGTTTTAATAGGTATCCATTTTAATATATTTATATTTTTTTGGCTGATTTCACAGGTTCCTTTTATTCTTGTTGAAGGTGATCGGTGGCCACAGTCTGATTATATTATTGTGAACATGGATGGCTCTAGACAGCCTTTACCTCTTAAAACAGCTTATCAACGGCTGGAACTTGCTAATGTCTCTCCCTTTACATTTCTTCAGGCAATGTTTGGTCTAAAATGCCCTGTAAGTTTAGAAGTTGAATAGCCTTAATGCCTTTCAGGTGCTCTTTTTTGTTACAAATGTATGAAACCTTGTTTTCTTTGTGTTTGGAAGATTGGTGTGCTCGCTGAGGAGAAAATTCTTCCATTAGGGAAGGATATCAGTGCTGTTGGTATTTGCAATTTCAAAAATGGAATTCCCGAGATCAAGTCGTGCAAGGATCTACCCTACTTTCTGTAAGAAGATTTCTCAAACCGCCTCAGTTTTGTTGTGTAGTTTGAAATGCAAAATTTTGTAGCATTTGAATAATTTTAAACCTAAAGATAGATGAAGACTTTGTTTGGTTTCTGAAAGGCCATTGGCCAGTAAAGTGACCTGGGGCGTAGACCAACTTTAGGGGATTAATTTGTGTTTTGGTCTTTTGCAGAAGCGAGAAGACTAAGGATCAGATGGTGGTAGATCTTGTGAACAGGAGTAAAATACTCTTTTGGAGTGGTATTGTGCTTGGTTCACTCTCAATTGGTATCCTTGGATATGCTATTGTCAGGTACATTAGTTTTAATATAAAAGAGTGTCTTTTCTTTTTCCTATTAAAATAAATAAATAAACATAAAAGAGTGTCTTTTACCTTCTCTATTCCATCACATATTGCAAATACATGTGTTAATCCAAATTGGACAGATCTGAATTTAATCTTATGAGCTTATATTGATTCTTGCTGATTTAGTTTTGGGGGGAAAAAAAATGTCTGTAGGAACTGGAATAGATGGAAAGATAGGCAACAGAGAATGTCACGGCAACTAACCGAAGCACCTAGTGACGATACTGACTCTCAGATAGGTTCAGATGAAGAAGTGGCTGGAGATATTCCAGATGGGCAGTTATGTGTAGTCTGCTTGACGAGGCGGAGGATCTCAGCTTTTAATCCATGCGGCCATCTAGTTTGTTGTCGCCGATGTGCTATATCTGTTGAACGTGAATCATCACCAAAGTGTCCTGTTTGTCGCATGACAGTTCGGAGTTCAATGCGGATATATTTTTCTTGAGCATTGAAATTTAGGGGTTGGTGCTTTTTGTTTGTGGTTGGGAATTTGCATTCCTCAAAGATACACTCATGGATTAGTCATTGGCTGATTTTTGTGAATGCTGGTAAATATTTTTGTATATTTTGAGAACGAGAAAGCAGCAGCGAATGTAAAAGATCGTACGTTTATAGCTTTATCCTTTTCGTAACTGTAGATACAAGGGGGAGAAAATTAACAGAAAGTAGTAGTTGACATTCTAATTGTCTTCTACTTTCACAGCCAACTTCCACAGTGAACAAAAAGAAACAGGCTGCCCTTTCCACCATAACTCAATGCACCCATCTCTCTCTTCAACTCTCATCTCCCAGCTATTGTCGTACTTCCTCAACAAAGCTCTGCCTCCATCGATGGCATCCTCGCCAAAAACTTCTCCAACAAACCCAACTCGTCTCATTCTATCACACCATTTGTCTTTCCTTTCGTTCATCTCTGCCCTATTCGTCAAAGCCTTTGCTGCCTCTCCTTCCATTACCCTTCTTTCTTCGCTTTCCCGGCCTTTAAATGCTGTGCTTGTTGAGTCCAAAAATTTCCATAAGTACTCCACTCGACGTGCAAAACCTGTTGCAAAGTCTCCACAGTTGCCACAGCTGCAATCCAGATTGTTTTCACTGAGTATAACTCCTTTCGGCTCCAAACTTCTCAACACCCTCAAGAATTCTGTTCTTTCATCTGGGGTGCTGTGATTCAAGTGATGCAGTCTAAATTGTGTGCAAACTATTAAGGTTTCCTCCGGAGATGCGCTGACCATTTGCGCACTTAGATTCTGTAAAGGGTGGCTTTCTAGTCTATTGATTTGTAAATTTATGTTCATAGACTTGGCAAAACCAAGAAGTTGCAAGGAATAATTGTCACCCGGGGGACCAACTGAAAAGGGGGTATCTGCGTTTTGATCATTTTCAGCTGTTGGAGCAATGATTGTCAGGCGAACAAGAGGAGGAGGACCGCCCGATCTTCGAGTCAAGGCCTCAAGTAGCGTAGGCCATTGCACTCCGTGGGAGACCCCAATATCAAGAATGTGAAGATTCTGCACCTGATTGTGTCGATCTTGAGCAAGAATCTGGAGGATGGACGAGTTTGCAATGTTGTTGGGAAAGGCGAACCAAGGGCTCTTGTCATAGAAATTGAGCAAAGATTTCTGGAAGAATCTTGGTTCCGTAGAAGAAAAGGTTAAAGGGCCTGTTGAGGTCGTTGTGGTAGAGGAAGACGATAAGGAGGATAGATGGTGTGTCAAGGCTCGCAGCCCATGAGCCGCTAGCCGGTGGTTGGCATCTCCGGTTGGTGAGGCAAGCTCATGGAGGACATACAGCAGGTGTTGCACGCGTGTCAGGTTGCCGGCTGTGATTGCTGCGGCACAAGGATTAAGCAACTGCTCTGCCCATCTTCCTTCCTTGCTATTACCGTTATTGCCGTTATTTCCTGTAGACTTGTTTGTGTTTTTCTTGTTAACAACCGACCTTTTAACAATGACCCCTTCTTCATTGCCTTCTTCAGTTTCACTAATCCGACGTCCCTGATTCTTCCTCTGGTGATGACTTTGAGATGATCTTGTAGGAGGGTCATCCGTGTTTCTCCGTTTTTTCGATGAGTCAGCCGGTGCTGGAGGACCAGGAACAGCAGAATCAGTAGGGCGTACACTAATGGTACTGACATTAGCGGTGGCTTCTGTGTTGTTGACAGTAGTAGCAGCAGCACTACTATCGCCAGTGTTGCCAATGAGCTGTTCTGGGGCCATATCTTGACCTTGATTCCACCATTGATAGTCATCGATCCCATTAGCGTTGTACGGGTCATCCAAGAACGACGGAAGGAACGATACCGAATCTTCCAACCAATCTAATATGTGATCTGCGGTGGGGTTTGGTTCTGGTTCTTCAATAATGGTCATTGTTCTTGAGGAGAAGGAGCTAGCTAGGACAGGAGAGAGCCGATAAATTATTGGTATCAAGGTGTTTGATAGTTCTGACCAAAAGAGTGTGACGATGATGATGATGATGATGATGGAGTTGTGTTTGTTGATCAGAGGGTGTTAAAATAATAATGTCAAGAGGGCATTGGTGCAACGTTAATTTTTGAGCAAATGGGCCAAGGCAGGGAATATTGTAAGAGTTTGTGTGCTGTTTATTTGGAGGATCTGATGTATTTATTGAGAATGAAGTTGTGTCTTTTGCTTGTTATGGTTATTAACTTATTTATCTTGTTCAAGTTCGTATGTCATGGTGGTTGAGTTCAACTTTCTTTGAAAATGAGAGGATTGTGATATTTTATGTATGGGTTGAATTCTGAATTGTCAAGAGACGGCAAACTCTTCATTTCTCTATACTAATAAAATATTCGAAGTCTCTGTTCGTTTCTGCCTTGTGCCTTTGGGACCAAAGGGACCTCAATGTCACCAAGTTTTAGTACTATATCATAACTTTTGGATTAGTACTACTATGTTATTGGTACTATAATTTGGAATAAACTCCTGGTTAATGAATGAGTTCATTCATTTAGTTTTCTATTTTAAAAATAAACAGAAAGAACTTGCAAGTTTCTGATACACAAATTTATTAATACGAATTCTGAAACCATGTGGTAGAGGTATTAATTGATCATATTTTATTATTTAATACACCATAACCACAATTTAAATAGGGTGAAAATCCAATGATCCTTGTAAATAAAAAATAATTAAAAAAATGGTATGTGCATTGTGAATGATGGATCTACTTATCCAAAACAAAAAAAAAATTGTAATTTTTTTTTTAAATTTTCAAATTGATTTATAATGTCTAGGAATTCTTAATGCCAGTTTGATATACCTTATTTAAATGTTATAAGTATTAATTTAATTTCATAAACTCTTATCATAATCTTTTTGTTATTGTTTGGTTATTTTTCTAACAGAGCTGTTGAAATTTAAATAAGCTATTTTATCTATATTACCAAAATTTAAATTTTGAGCTTTTGGGAATAGAGGTAAAAAGTTTTTTTTTTTTAATGTTAAAATATCTAAAATATACTCTACTTATTTGACAATTTTATTTTATTTTTTTATAACATATCTTTAAAAAACTTGCATATTAAAGTAATTTCATAAGTTTTTAATACAAACTTTATTGACAACTAAATAACTAAAATTTTTTTGATAAAAACTCTATTTATAAAAACTCTAATAATAAAATCTCTAATTAAATAAACTCTATTTGAAAAACTGTACAAAATGGAGCCCTAGTTGAGAACATTGCCAATATATTTTTTTTTAATTTAGACTTTGAAATCTGGGTTTTCAAACCATAAAAAATTGTAAATTGCAAATACATCTATTACCGTATGCAAGATGGAGCCTTTTTTTTTTAAAAAAAAAAAAAATTAAAAGAGAACTTATCAGTGGCTCCACGGTAAATAATACTATAGCAGGGAGTAAGCGACAATTAATGACAACTGATTGCCAGTTGCGGCTGATCTTTTTATCGACCGAATTTTCTTATTTGTTAATAATGGTTTAAAATAATATTAATTTAATATAAATCTATTTACGTACACAATACAGGCATTCAGCCTACACAACATCAAATATGATATTATAATAAAATTTAATCATTCCTAATTTAAAATTATGAGAACGTAGAGAAATTTTTCATTCAGTAAACAAGTTATCTTGTTACCTAAAACTGAAAAATAATTATAAAAAAGAAAATGACTTGCGAACACTTCATCTGTACTTCATCCAATAAAAAATCAAGCCACATATTTGACAACTCTTGTTGTCCTATTTTATTGGTGTTCATTTTTTTTTTTAAAAAAAGGTCAGCGTTGAGAAAGATTTATGTTTTGCAATAAAATATTATCGTTGAGTTTATACCAGCTTTACAGTGTTTCAATTTATAGAAATAAGTAAAGAGTAATGATACCTTATTAAAAATTGGTTCACAAAATTTTTTGATTCAATTATGAGAAAAGACCCAATTGTCTTTTATTTATTTAATTTCTTTTTTTCAATGCACACACTCTAATAACCAACCACACAGAAACACAAATTAAATAAATTTCCCCACCAAAATTGTTGAGAGGCCAAGATAAAAAGCTTGACCTCTTGCTTCTATTGCCAGGGAGGCTAACCTAGTTTGTTATCAAACACGAATTGTTACTTCAAGTTTATTTACAATAATGAAGAGTAATAAAAGGAACTTATCTTTTACGTTTTTCTTGCTAGTGTGAAAGGCGAAAAAATTCATACGGTGTTAACTGATTAATTCCTAATAAAAGAAGGGATGATCTAGTCTTTTTATAATTTATATAATTTGTCGAGGTAGCATTACTTGAGAATTAACTTTCCAAAAGTTAAGAGAAACAATTATGCCATGATTTTTGGGAATAAATTCTAACTGCCCCACAACTCTTTTGATAAAAAGAATTTCATCAACTTTGATTGTTACAGAAGAAATGAAGTGACGCAAAAATGAAGCAATAAATGTATTATTCAACAAGCTTTATAAGCTCTGTCTTAGCTTAGCCTAAGATCAAATCAAACTTACAGTGTGTGTTATATATATATATATATGCACTGCCACTAACTAGAGCATATATCCAACGACAAAATCGAAAATTCCAATCATGGATCTTCACCATATATATTGAATTATTTGGGAGGAGAATTTGCGTGTATAATCTAATGATGTTCAAAATTCAAGCAATACACGTGATTAAGCACTTGCAATACTAGACAGTTTGTTGTGTTCTATTCTCACGATAAAATATCAAATAAATTGCTCATTTGATCTTTTTTATTTTACTTTAAAATTTTTCATGTTAGGGAAGATATTAACTATTATGTAAATAATAGGAGGTAAGCCGTATATATTAATTTCAATAGGGACGAAATTGACAATCTACCTTCTAAATTAAATATATTATAATCTAATTTTTTTCAACCATTAGGAATTTCAAAGATTCTATCTTTTCACATGCGATCCTCGATGAGATGATTCAATTAGGCCCGTTTTTTTTTTGAAAAGATGGACAAAATTTATCACATTAGGGACCCGCTCAACTAGGCGTTCGGCTTAAATAGCATTCAAGTGTAGTTTATATAGTACAGTATGACATACAAAACATAATGCACCAAAATTAAGTATTTTGACACAAAATAATGATCGCTACTCACAACAGTTAATATAAATTAAAAACCAGAGCACCTTAATTTCAAACATATTTCAAAGAGTTACACATCCCATACTTGCCACAGCACCTTGGTGCTGAATATCATCAGCTGTATATATTCTTTTAGTCAAGTCTTATTTTTTAAAGGTCTTTCTTTAATCAAGTCATATTTTAAGTCTTACCTTTTTTTTGAAAAATCTAAAGGCTAAACCATTATTTTCTTGCCAACGATGTCCTTATTTTAAGATGTCGTAAATTTTTATAGGTTATATATCCTCTTTTGATGTGTTGGAGCAATTCTTCTTCTTTCTTCTTCTTCTTTTCGTCCTTTAATGATGTTTAAAATTGAAAAATGTGAGAATATCCACATAAGATACTAATTATTTATTCAATAAATAAGTTATATTAGAGCATATCTTTGTTATGAGAACGTCTTTAGTGCCTTAGAGTATTGTTCTTTTTTTATTCACTATTTGACATATATGTATCTTTTAACTCATTATGATTATATACATTGATCGACCAATGGGTAACCACATCGGGCTACAGTACAACCAAACTAAAATTTCCTCTAAATTTAATTGCTTATTTAGCATATGTATTAATTTTAATGTTAATTGTATTCATTTAAGCCCCTAGTAATTTATTTCATAAAGGCACACATTAAATTTTATCCTATTAAAAGTTAAAAAAAATTCTTTAAATAATTAAAAGAGTTGACAGCTTGGCATTTAATCAAAGGAGCCTCCTACGTTACGATTAAGGTAACGTCTGTATACTCAGACAGCGGTGGTGGGTTGGTTCACCATATTCTTGTGAATGGCGTCGTTCTTAATTATAACGTTAATCAAATTATTTTTTTTGCTCTTTTGTGTCCCTATTTTAATTTAAAAAAATTTGACTCATTAACTTATCTTCCAATTCCACGTCCTACATCTAGAATCCCTAAAGCCCGCAAGAATTCAAAGATGTTTCACTTTTCGAAATCTTGAATGCTAAAGACTCCAAAATACAGATCCTCTTCCAAATAACTTCCAACGTGCTTAAATCTTAATCTTTTATTCATAATTATAATTAAAGATGATATTTCTGTTAAGTTATATCAAGCAATAATTTATTTAGTGATTTTTTTTGTTTATACAGTACAAATTAAAAAGTATCATTATTCATCATTAGCAATTTGTTTTGTCTAATAGGTTGGTTATATACATAGAGAAAGACAATTTTAATAGTATTGACAATGAAGTTATCTTACAACATTTTCATGACAAGTGTAATAATATATTAAATTAACTTCAAGTTTGTATTTTTGTTTCTATTAAAGTTGTAAAAAACTGAAATTAAGGGTATTATTATAACTAATGTAATTATTTTTACTCAGTTTAATTATCTCATTATTAGATACTGACATTGTTATTAAGAATAATCCCCTTCAAACCCACTACTGATGATACGTATATTAATATGTTAAATAGTATATGGATAAAGAGAATTGTTTCCAGAGCACCAAAAAAATTTTCATAATGACTCTTGTTACCCAAAAGGGCCAAAACTGAAAAATGACTCGCTAACACTTCATCTGTGCACCATTCCAAAAAAAAAAAAAAAAAAGAAAGAAAAAGAAAGCAAGCCACGCTTGACAATTCTTGTTTTCCTAATTTATTATTACTTATAATTGAAAAAAGTCAGCGTAGAGAAGATATATGTTTTGTACTAAAATATTAGAGTAATATTATACTTGATAAGTGCATAGTTTCTTTATATTTTACCATTAATTTCTTCATCTTTATATTTTCTTTATATTTTACTATTAATTTCTCCATCTTTTTCTTGTTTGGTCTTAAATATTCTAATTATTTTAAATAATTCTTAATTTAATTATTTTGTTAAATTATATTTTATTATATTAAATTTTACCTCAATTTTTATATTTTGTTATCTTTAATATATTCTAAGATTAAACAGGGAAAAAATCAAAACATTCAAGAAGAAATATGCTTAAACTAATCAAGATGAGAAAGAACTGAAGTTGCTGGATTTATGCTTGATGGGCTGATTATAGAAGCTAATTAAATTGGCCATTATTAATTTCTTTCCAATTAAGCCATCATATGAAAGCAAAATAGAAAAGGAATTGCCTAAGCTAAAGTAGGTGGGTGCATGGCTATTATGGAATTAATTGCCTTAAATTGGAATTAGAATCCAAATTTTATTCGGCCAAGCATTATAAAAAGCCAACCTTTTGGCTTTTGAATGTGGCAGCCAAAAAAGGGAGAAGCCAAAAGTAATTAAATTGGAGCAGTAGCCGCTTGGATTGATTTCTATGATTGGTTTTATCAACTCTTTTATTTCCAATTCAATTATGTTAGAATAGATTTTTTATTTGGTTGAGGGTGAATTCAAAACCCTAAATATGTCATATGATTAAGATTCAATTTCTATCATTTATTTTATTTGATTGAAATTATTTATGTTCTTTACAATTAATGTTTATGATTTTAGTCTTGTCTTATTTGAGTGACTAATTAGATAGGACTTGAATAAATTCTGTTACTATATTAAAATTCTTGATTCGTAATTGTCTTGATACTTTAATTATTAATAGCAAACTAGATAATCCGAGCTTGAATGTATATTGTCTATATCAGTCTAATATTTTTATCTAATGAATGCTTAAATTATCTTAACTTTAAAGAGTTTTTAAATTATTTAATAGTTAGAGATTATGTGAAGAACTTATTTTAAGTCTTTATTTGTACGAATTGATAATAAATACAACTAATTTTGATTAGTAATTTAGTGTCGGGCCCATTAAAATGAATCTCATTCCATCTCTTATTTCACCAAGCAAATGCGGCTTTCATTCCCGAATCCACAATAATAAAGGATAATAACACGAATTTATCTTATACGTGTTTCATGCAAGCGTGAAAAGCCAAAAAATACTTATGATGTTGGTTAACTATTCAATTTGTATTTTACATATATATATCAAAGTAACATTACTTGAGACTTAACGTACCAAAAAGCAAAAGAAATAATCATGCCATGATCTTGGGAATAAATTCCAATCGTCTCACGACTCTTTAGAGAACTCATGAACTTTTATTGTTGCAGAAGAAATGAAATTATGCAAAATTGAAGTTATAAATGTTTTACTCAGCAAGCTTAATAAGTTCTGTCTTAGCTGGCCCAAGATCAAATCAATCTTAAAGTGAAGCGATATGTACATGCCTAACTAGATAATTGTAAATTGAACTAACTAGATAATTGTAAATTGAATAACAAGATTGAAAATTCCAATCCTTTATGATTTTTTTCTCGAATTTTCATTCGATACACAGCTCTTCACTGTATATATTTATATATTTGGGAGGGGAATTTTCGTGCATGATAACGATCTTTAAAATTCAAGTATTAATATGTGACTTTTCAAAAAAAAAAAAAAAGTATTAATATGCGAATAAACAATTGCAGTATTACACTGTTTGTTGTGCTCTAGATCTAGCCAATCTTGTGGCTTGAAAAATACAAAGAATGAGAAAAAAATTCCGAATCCAACGTGTACTTAATGCACGCAGGGGCCCGGAAGGGTAGTGCTTTCCAACAACGCAATATAATGATAATGACAATTCTTTCTAGACTGTGTGTGTGTGTGTGTGTATTGGCTTAGCCCCTTTGCCTCTTTCGAGCATCCTGCTTAAAAATATACACATATCTCATATCCGTAGTTGATTCATTCCCTAGAGGACTAGTTACATAATCAAATAAAAACAATGGGTCAGGACGAAAACACAAAAGCGCAAGTGGAGAGCAATGAGGGTAATAACAAAACTCCGAATGCAAGAGGTGAGTTAATTAAGGTATCTTTTTTTTTTTTTTTTTTTTTTGGTTGAATGAATTCTTAATTGCTGTACGTTTGATAATTGATGAACAGATGAGAAGATAATAATGGATATTGCTTGCTACAAGCAGCTTACGATGTATATATTGGAGAATGATTGGAAAGGTGATAGGTTATAAATAGTCATATTATATTTAGTTTAATTCCCTCATATTTTGATTGATCTCGTGCTAATTTGTGTAAATTATGTTTGATTTGATCTAGGAGCCAAAGCATGGAGATTAAGATAAAAAGTGGATAAAAAGAGCTTTTAATTAGAACTTTCTGACAAACCAATTTGACTGAGGGGAGAGTTCTGTAATCGAATTGGAAAAGGATTGAACCTAGACTAATAGAAGAAAGCGTGAGAAGAAAAGGAAAGCTAGTAAAAGGAAACAAAAGCATTATAAAAGGGAAGCAAAACGTGACAAGCAACAGGGATCCAACAACACAAGACACAAAAACAAGGCCTGAACGTGAGGAAGGGAAGCAAAGGCTGCTGCAATTATTTTTTTCTCAATTCTTTTGTTTTGTTTGCCACCATGTGTGGCTAAGCTTTTAATTCCTATCCAAGGGTAAAACAATTCGTTGTAGTTTTGTGAAACTTTGAACTTAACAAGAATTTCTTATCCAAGTAATTTTTTCTTGTTCTTATTTTCTATGAATTATTTATATTGATTGAGTTGACGCTTAATTCAATATTTATTTTCTATCGCTAGTCATGAGTTTGTGATCCGTAATTGTCATGAATGACTGAATTAGTAGCAGGAGTTGGCTCGTGTGTGTGTATATTGATGGCCACAATTACATAGCTTGCATGATAGGCTCAGAAAAAAAAAATACAAATTGATTAAATTGGTAATCTGAATTAATTGATCTTGTTTTAGTCATTCTCACTTTTCTTAATGCTATCACTAAATTTGATATGGAACGATGATGCCCAGTTAAATTGGTGATAAGTTTGGATTTAGGCGATTGTTTGAGTCTAATATATTAGGAGAATAATTACTTTCTACGGCTTTTCCGATTAAGTAGACTAAGTTCTTGGATTGAGTAATTTATATTTTTGGCCTATGATCAAAATTGCAATTGGATGGAATTGACACCCTTGGATTGGAAGTTTGGTAAGATTATTCTTTTTACTTAATTTTAAAGTCTTGTTTTTATTTTATTTTTATTTGTTTTTATCAAATTCTCGTTAAAAAACCATTAAAACCCAGTAAACGGATCACCGGTTATCCTTGTAGTTTGTGTCCGTAATCAGGAGAATCGACAAGCGACTTCGGTTTCTCTTAACCGGAAGTCCGAATAAGCTCCAGAAAGTCTTCAAACCGTAACCGGTCTACCGGTTTTTCCTATCCGGATTGCCGGATACGTCCAGAATCATTACCAGCCACAACCGGACTTCCGGTTTCCAACTATCCAGAATCTTTCCAAACGAGAAGAGCGAAACGGTTTTCCGGTTCTACCTCGTCCATTGTCCGAATCTTCCCGATCCGTCACAAGCAACATTCGGTCTTGGGATTTTCCCTCAACCGGTTAGCCGGATCGCGCCCAGAATACTTCAACTCAGCAAACGGATTGCCGGATTCCTTTTCCGGTTAGCCGAATCGAGTCAGTAAGCGGACAACACACAAACGGACATCCGGTTTCCCATATCCGGTTAGCCGGTTATTTCCCAGAAAACTTCACACAACAAACGGCTAACCGTTTTCCCTTAAACGGCTATCCGTTTGGATCCAGCAAGCTCGAAAATCAGTTTTTTCTTGGAAAATTAATTTTTAGACTTTGAGAAAATTAAATACATAGTTCCCTAGGGATTCGACCTGGTCTCACCATTTCTACAATTTTATTTAGGTGAATCAGTATTTGTTTTTGAGGAGCTTCGACAAACTCCGTCAAAATTGGCGCCGTTGCCGGGGACTTATTTTTAGTTTCTCATTGTTTAAATTGTTTATTTGATTTAGTTTATGACCCGTTCCTCTCAGACTCCTAATTTGCAGTATAATCCTGAAATCGAGAGGACAGCGCGTCAATTGAGGAAAGAAACTAGAGAAGGAAAACGTCGTCTTGAGGAAGAAGCGGAGATAGATTTAACTACTGGTGGTACATCCATTTTTGCAGAAGCTAAAGAAGAGATGGCAGACAGAACTCTCAAAGAACTCGCCGCACCAGATTTGAATCAACAGCCCCTATGCATTACTTTTCCCAATATTGCTAATGATTTTGAATTAAAATCTGGTTTAATTCATTTACTTCCTTCTTTTCGTGGTTGTGCAGGTGAAGATCCTCATAAGCATCTAAAAGAATTTCACATCGTTTGCTCTGGAATGAAACCACATGGTGTATCCGAGGAGCAAATCAACCTTAGAGCTTTTCCATTCTCTTTGAAGGATCAAGCTAAGGATTGGCTCTATTATCTACCTTCCGGTTCTATCACCACATGGAATGAGATGAAGAGGCTATTTCTGGAGAAATTCTTTCCTGCCTCACGAGCTGCTAGTATTAGGAAGGAGATTTATGGTATCACACAAATCACTGGGGAGACGCTGTACGAGTACTGGGAACGATTCAAAAGATTATGTGCAAGTTTTCCCCACCATCAAATTTCTGATCAACTCCTCATCCAATATTTCTACGAGGGATTATTGCCAATGGATAGGAGTATGATTGATGCAGCAAGTGGTGGAGCTTTAGTGAACAAGACACCGGAAGCAGCCAAACAATTGATTTCAAACATGGCTGAAACTTCTCAACAATTCGGTACAAGAGCGGGTGGAGGATCTATCAAGCACGTTAACGAGGTAAGTGACCTTAAAAATCAAATTTCTGATTTAACTGCTTTGGTTCGTCAAATGGCTGTAGCAGCGCAAGCGGTGGCGTGTGGGATATGCTCACTTCATGGGCATCCTACTGATATGTGCCCCACATTGCAACAAGACTCCACACAAGAAGCCAATGCTATAAATGGATTTCCTGGTCACGCTCAAAGGCCATACGATCCCTATTCAAATCACTACAATCCTGGATGGAGGGATCATCCCAACTTTAGCTATGGAAACCAAGGAGGACAACAAAGGCCACCTCCTCAGAACTTCACTAGACCACCTCCAATCCCCACACATACTCAAGCTCCAAACTCAGGTATGTCTTTGGAAGATATTGTTAAGAATCTTGCTAACAATACTCTTCAATTTCAACAGGAAACAAGAACAAGCATCCAGAATTTGGGCAACCAAATCACTCAATTAGCCACATCTGTTAGCAAGTTGGAAGCTCAAAATTCTGGAAAGCTACCTTGGCGGCAATCAAGAGAGAACTGTAGTGCAATATCACTGCGAAGCGGTAAAGAAATTCCTTCGGGGTCGATTCCACCTAAAGACGTTGAAATGGCCAAGGGAGATGAAGATGAAGAAGCTCCCTCTAAAATAAGGCGTGGGGTAAAATTCGATCCTCCTTTATCTCTTTCATCTTACACACCTACACCTCCTTTTCCTAGCAGGTTAGCCAAGCCAAAAGAAGATGAGCAAGAAAAGGAGATTCTGGACACATTCAGGAAAGTGCAAATTAACATCCCCTTATTGGATGCGATCAAACAAATCCCCAAATATGCAAAGTTCTTGAAAACGTTGTGCACCAACAAGAGGAAGATGAAAGAAAAGGGGAAGGTGGAGGTAAGTGAGAATGTGTCGGCAATTTTACAAAAGAATATGCCAGAAAAATGTAAGGATCCAGGTATGTTTTCATTACCTTGTGTGATTGGTGAAAAGAAAATTAAGCATGCTATGCTAGATTTAGGAGCTTCAATTAATGTCATGCCATTTTCTGTTTACCAAGATTTAAAGTTGAATGACTTGCAATCGACTGGTGTAGTTATTCAATTGGCTGACCGTTCTTATATTCACCCACTTGGGATAGTAGAAGATGTTTTGGTGCAGGTTAATGAGCTTATATTTCCTGTAGATTTTTACATATTAGAGATGGAAGGTAATCCTTCTTCGAAATCAGCTTCAATTTTATTAGGAAGACCTTTCATGAAAACTGCCAAGACAAAAATTGATGTAGATGAGGGTACTCTCTCTGTCGAGTTTGATGGAGAGATTGTTAAGTTTAAAATTCTTGATGCTGTGAAACACCCTACCGATATGCATTCTCTTTGTCAAATTGATGTGCTTGATTCTATTGTGCAGGATGTTCTTACCCAAGGAAGTGTTGGGAATGAGCTAAAATTAGATGCACAATCTAATTTAAAAGGCATTGGATGATTTATTCGCTTTGCGACTGTGTCTAGCCAAAGACATAAAACAAAGGCGCTTTTTGGGAGGCAACCCAAATATTTTCTTTATTCTCGCTTTTGAATTTTCATTTCTTTATTATATTTAGTTTTCTTTACTTTCGTTGATTTTATTTTAAGCCTCTAGATGTTCTTGATGAAGAAGATTAACCTCAATAAATCGTGCTCGCGCCACTTTTCAGCTTTCCTTGGAACCCTCTCCCTAGATCATTCGTCTTCCCTTCTCATTTACTTTTCATCATTATTATTTTTTGTGAGCCATTTACTTTTTGATACATTGAGGACAATGTATTATTTAGGTGTGGGGGAGGATTTTGGCAATGTTCTTAAAAATAAAAATTTTTTGTGCTTTAAGTCTTCCCAATATCTTTGAATACCTTGTAAGCTAGGGATACATCTTTGTTTTGAGTTTTAATGCATGAAAGAGGTAAGCATGAATAGTGTTTTTTCTTTAAAATTTTCGATGGTGTCACATTTATTTGTTGATTGAAAAGTGCACAAGACTTGATGCAAAATAGACACTCTAGTGAGCTTTTGAGCCTAAGAGCAACTTATTACATTTTGCTCCTTTTATTTTTGTTGAGTGTATCAAACTTAGTGTGTTTGTTCTAGAACTTGTTTTTGAATATATGTTGAGACCACATTTTTGAATTGATGCTTAAGTGTGATAAGGGCAATTAGGTTCAACCAATTCTTAGACTCTAAAATACCCACCTTTTATTTTTCCCTAGTTAGCCCCTTTGAGCCTATTTTTCCCTTTCATTTGTTTCTAACACATTGTTTAACCGCAAGCCTTCTTGTTTGTTATCCTTGTTTTCTTTCTACCTTGTCAAGACAAGAGTGAAGTAATTGCATGATTAAAAAAAAAAAAAAAAAAGAGAAAAAACAAAAAAAAAAGGAAGAAAAAGAAAAAAAAAAAATTCTGTTGAATTTATTCCCTTGATTGGATGATTGGAGAATTATTTGCAAAAGCAATTGAATTATCAAATTGTTTCTCCAAGTATTTTAAGTGCTTAAATGTGGGAATAAATTTCATTAGAAATATGTTTGTTTATTTTGTTTGTGAGGCATCTAAATCATGCATGTAATTAACTCTTTGTCTTGATCGTTAAACCCTTCATTTTTCCTTCTACCATACCTTTACCTAAGCCCCATTTCAACCCTTGATTAAGTCCCTTTGATTTTTGCATCATATTCATATGCAGTGGTGGAGATTTAAATCATTTGCAAGCTTATGGTAATAACATGCTATGCTTTGATTTTGAGAGTAAAACACGCACCCTAAACACTTTGAGAGCATTGAGCGAAACCATGCGAGGGTGTTAAGTCTTGCTGCATTTGATTTTGATGAATCGATGAGATGCTTGTGTTTTTACAAATTCTATCCTATGAATGCTTATTCTCTAGATTGTCACTATGATTCGACTCATTGATGTGTGTTTAGCTTTATTGGTATTCTTGGATATTGAATGGGCTAAAGGGAGGATTGGTATGATGATCTAAGATATGCTTGAGGACAAGCATGGTTTAGGTGTGGGGGAATTTGATAGGTTATAAATAGTCATATTATATTTAGTTTAATTCCCTCATATTTTGATTGATCTCGTGCTAATTTGTGTAAATTATGTTTGATTTGATCTAGGAGCCAAAGCATGGAGATTAAGATAAAAAGTGGATAAAAAGAGCTTTAATTGGGCTTTACAAACGTGGGCCGACCATTGACTTGAGGGAGACGGTTCCTAACAATCAGAATTGGAAAAGGATTCAGCTTCCTAGCACTAATAGAAGAAGAAACGTGAGAAGAAAAAGGAAAGCTAGTAAAAAGGAAACAAAAAGCATTATAAAAGGGAAGCAAAACGTGACAAGCAAAAGGGATCCAACAACACAAGACACAAAAACAAGGCCTGAACGTGAGGAAGGGAAGCAAAGGCTGCTGCAATTATTTTTTTCTCAATTCTTTTGTTTTGTTTGCCACCATGTGTGGCTAAGCTTTTAATTCCTATCCAAGGGTAAAACAATTCCAGTTGTAGTTTTGTGAGGCTTTGAACTTAACAAGAATTTCTTCTATCCAAGTAATTTTTATTTTCTTGTTCTTATTTTCTATGAATTATTTATATTGATTGAGTTGACGCCTTAATTCAATATTTATTTTTCTATCGCTAGTCATGAGTTTGTGATCCGTAATTGTCATGAATGACTGAATTGAGTAGCAAGGAGTTGGCTCATGTGTGTGTATATTGATGGCCACAATTACATAGCTTGCATGATAGGCTCTAGGGAAATAAAAATACAAATTGATTAAATTGGAGTAATCTGAATTAATTGATCTTGTTTTAGTCATTCTCACTTTTCTTAATGCTATCACTAAATTTGATATGGAACGATGATGCCCAGTTAAATTGGTGATAAGTTTGGATTTAGGCGATTGTTTGAGTCTAATATATTAGGAGAATAATTACTTTCTACGGCTTTTCCGATTAAGTAGACTAAGTTCTTGGATTGAGTAATTTATATTTTTGGCCTATGATCAAAATTGCAATTGGATGGAATTGACACCCTTGGATTGGAAGTTTGGTAAGATTATTCTTTTTACTTAATTTTAAAGTCTTGTTTTTATTTTATTTTTATTTGTTTTTATCAAATTCTCGTTAAAAAACCATTAAAACCCAGTAAACGGATCACCGGTTATCACTATCGGCTAGCCGTTTGTGTCCAGAATCCGGAGAACTGACAAACGGCTTACCGGTTTCTCTTAACCGGAAGTCCGAATAAGCTCCAGAAAGTCTTCAAACCGTAACCGGTCTACCGGTTTTTCCTATCCGGATTGCCGGATACGTCCAGAATCATTACCAGCCACAACCGGACTTCCGGTTTCCAACTATCCGGCTAGCCGAATCTTTCCAGAAACGAGAAGAACGAGAAACGGTTTTCCGGTTCTACCTCATCCGGCTGTCCGAATCTTCCCAGATCCGTCACAAGCAACATTCGGTCTTCCGGATTTTCCCTCAACCGGTTAGCCGGATCGCGCCCAGAATACTTCAACTCAGCAAACGGATTGCCGGATTCCTTTTCCGGTTAGCCGAATCGAGTCAGTAAGCGGACAACACACAAACGGACATCCGGTTTCCCATATCCGGTTAGCCGGTTATTTCCCAGAAAACTTCACACAACAAACGGCTAACCGTTTTCCCTTAAACGGCTATCCGTTTGGATCCAGCAAGCTCGAAAATCAGTTTTTTCTTGGAAAATTAATTTTTAGACTTTGAGAAAATTAAATACATAGTTCCCTAGGGATTCGACCTGGTCTCACCATTTCTACAATTTTATTTAGGTGAATCAGTATTTGTTTTTGAGGAGCTTCGACAAACTCCGTCAAAAGGTTTAGAAGATTACGTAATGAGCAAGACTTCAAATGCCTTGACCTGCAATATTGTCGATCAGAGTTCCATTTTTGAATTTATTGTTGCTATACCAGATGTGCCCGCGACGCTTGTAGACAAGCTTGCGTCAAAAGTCCCACAAAAGTTAGTGAGAGATGAAGACTTTGAATATATGAAGTACGCTGCTTCTACTGGGAGGTTAAACTTGATCAAAACCCTTATGGCTTACAACAAAGAATTGCCAAACATAAAGGACAAGAAAGATGATCTTCTTCCTGTTCATATAGCAGCGAAATCAGGGCAGAGGGACGCTGTTGGTCATCTACTCCCAGAGACTCACTTGGATGGCCGTCAAGGCATTGTCCTGCTTAAATTTCTGATTAATTCTAATCTCTTTGGTAAGTGCTACAGTAGAGAATCCTCTATAGTAATTTTATATTAAGGAACACATATTTTATTAAAATAAAAAATAAATTAAAAAAATAAAGACGTATGCATTAGAGAATGACTATTTTTTAATATTTTACAATAATATAGAATTAGTTTACAATATTATAAATTTGTCCTGCGTTTTAATAAATTATGAAATTCTCCCATCGAAAAATTTTATATATATGCATGCGTAGAAATAACTTTTACAATATTGTAAAATCATTCATTTATAAAATTACAGAAGTCTTTCTTATATTTTAATAAAGTACGAGATTTTCATATCAAAAAATTTTCGTGTATATATAAATTTGGGCGGACATCCACTTTTATGACTCTGGAATCACCGAGTCCGTACTTTTGTGCAGACATATATTTATGTATATATTAAGCAATTTAATTCATTATACATATATATTTTTTTAATTTTACAGATATGGCTCTTGCTTTATTGAAGCGCCATCCA
Organism: Citropsis articulata; assembly: GCA_030449925.1. Taxonomy (NCBI): domain Eukaryota; kingdom Viridiplantae; phylum Streptophyta; class Magnoliopsida; order Sapindales; family Rutaceae; genus Citropsis; species Citropsis articulata. Next base: position 15,803,162 of record JASUUH010000210.1, read on the forward strand.
ATGATAGCCCGCGCGGATATTGGTGAGACCGGAAAAATTTTGCAGTCATTGAGTAAGGGTATGTTTGGGATTGAGGTTGGGCAGCTGTAGCTTACAATTCTGACTAAAGTGTTTAGTAGCTATATGATTTTCACTTATATCATGAAAATATTTTATATATTTAATAATTTTATTAAAATTATTATTTAAAATTATATTTAATATGTATTACTAGCTTTTGTTTCACAGTTATAGCTTTTTCACGCATTTGTAGGCTTAAAAGAAAAGCTCAATCCGGCTTGTAAGGCCTAAAGGCGTTCGACTAGCCGACTTGGATATTGTAAACGCTTACTGTATCAATGTTGACCTTCTTCACAACCTTTACTAATTAAAGTTGCACTACTTGTTTATTTGTTTCAATTACACCTAAGTGGAAATATTTAAAAAATAATAATAATGATAAACCACAAACTCTTCCTACAAACTACCTAGTATAATAAGATTGGTTGAATAAAAATATAATAATATAATAATAAAAAAATTAACTTGTGTGTCATGTGACATATCTCTCTATATATTTGTGGCACTAGATTCCAAATCATAACATATCATTAAATTGACATATCTTTCCATATATTTGTGGGAGTAGATTAGAAACTCTATTACTATGATTGAAATATTCTAAATTCCATAGTTTAATGCAGATAGACTGATATTAAAATTAAAGAATGTAATGAGGTCTTTTGAATAATTTCACCAGTAAAATCATTTAGGCTCAAAGCTTACAATAATGTAGTTTAATTTAAAATAAATCTAGCCTATCTAAGTTTTCCAACTAACCTTCCTTTCTCTTTACTATTGTGTATTTTCAGGGATTCCTATGGAAGAAGAGCATAATCCTCACCCTCACCCTCATTCTCATTCTGAGAATGTGGGTGGAGACTTGGAGAAGCAGCTCAGTGTAACATCAAAGAGTCAGTTGAAAAAATTCTTTCTTCAAAAAATCCCTTCTGCATTTGGTTTGTATATCTCATACTCCTATCTAAATCTTTATGAGCATTTCATGACTAATCAAGTTTTATGTTCATTCACACCATCTTACCATCCACTTAATGAATAACACATCATTTGTAAAAAAAAAGATTAGAATAAAATCACTTGGGATAAAAAAAATAGAATAACATTTGAGATGTCTAGTTTTCCTTAAATCTTTGTATGTGTATGCTGAACAAAAAAATTATTATCCTGAGTTATTTCATATATGCTGATCAATAAATTTTTCATGCATCTAATAACTTATAGTTTATTTTTACAGGTTCTTTGCGTCAAAAATTAAAGCTTGTGCTCTGGAACAACCTCCTGGAGCTAGGTAATTAAGTATTGAAGACGTTCTCTTAGATAAATTGAGAAATTCCTTTTCTGAAAATTAATATTGTTTAATTACTAAGAATTTAATTAGAGTTGAATACATGAATACCAGCCCCGAGCATAAAATCGATACGTGATTCAAAGTTAACACATGAGCAAACACTTGAAATATTAAGGATCATGTGTGCGGGAGCGGTGGATATCTTGAATACACATGAAGAAGCACAAAATGTATTTAAGAAGCCAATGTTTGAGGCCGCAAGATTGGGGATTTACGAGATTGTCATGGGAATTATGAACTCTTATTTCCCTTGGTCGTTAGAGTTCAAGAATAAAGATGGATATAACATATTCAAGGTTGCAGTTGAACATCGCCGAGAAAAAGTTTTTAACATCATATTTAATTTTCCAAACATTTACCCCTTCTTTTTGGCCAACATCGATGAAAAAGAGGTCAACATCTTGCACATAGCTGCAAGGTCGGTACCTTCAACTGAAGTCCCTGGTGCAGCATTGCAGATGCAGAGGGAGTTGCAGTGGTTCAAGGTATATAATTAGTTAATACATCATTGTAGTATATACCATTTTATATAATTAATCATGCAATTATATGTTAACTTAATTATATATGCTAACTCAGGCTGTCGAAAATTATGTTCACCCAACCTTACAAGATCAAATAAATGATAAAGATAAAACACCAAGAGAGGTGTTCACTGAACAACACGAGAAGTTAGTCGAAGAAGGTGAAAAATGGATGAAAGACACAGCTCAATCATGCTCAGTTGTAGCTACACTCATAATGACAATAGTCTTTGCTGCAGCGATCACCGTACCAGGTGGTAGCGACGGTAGAGGAACGCCCAATTTCTTGCAAGAACCATCTTTCACAATTTTTGGAATTTCAAACGCCCTTGCACTCTTTTCATCCGTTATTTCCGTGTTGATATTCTTGGGCATCCTCACTTCACGTTTCTCAGAAGAAGATTTTCTCGAGTCCCTGCCCAGGAAATTAATCATTGGCCTCATCACCTTGTTCTTTTCAATTGCATGCTTGATGGTTGCATTTGCTGCCACAGTCCACATAACTCAGTTTAATCCATGGAAATGGGTCATTATCCCAACGGCTCTGCTTGGTTTTTTACCTGTCTTCTTATTTGCAACCCTACAGTTTCCACTCTTGATTGAGGTGTTTTCGTCCACTTACGGGCCTGGTATTTTTCATCCAATGAAGTTTATAAGAATGTAACTTTCAGATCGAGACAATTGTTGGTGTTGTTATAATTGTTTTAACGTCAATAAAAGCCTCGTCTAATAAGAAACTCAAATAAAGCTGTAATAACACCCTTTTTGTTTTATTTACCTACGGAATAATAAATTTCTATCCGTTAGCATTTTATTTTTATCTTTTTCCTGGCCTTTTCGTGTCGTTATAATACATAAACTCCAGTTTCTTTTTAATTTTGTAATTCGAACCCTCTCTCGCTTGTGATGTATGCTTCGAACAATAAACAACTGATTTGGCTTTTTATCGTGATGATGAGATTTTCCTTGTTTCTTTGTTTTAAGATGCATTCGAATGAAGCGGGCATCGTTGTCCCAAAAACTAAAATGTGAACTAGGGTGCAGTCATTGCATATTGTAAATCGACCCAAAATTTGGGCCGTAATATTTTGTCTGTAGTAACAAATTTGTCATTAAATTTGCAAATTGTGTCCTAACTTAAGAAGTACTGTTTCTAACATTTATCACCCATGATGAAAATTCTGTTTTTAAGAACAAAATTAAAAACTTGCGAATATATTGCAAGCAACCATGTAACACACTGACACCGGATGTGAACCAATCTCGGGCAATTTACGAAAATCAATCCCATCAATCAACTCCATAACCATGCAAGGACATCTGACATCTCTACCTATTATTTTTCATTATGTGATAACCTCCACAGATCAAACTATTATGAAAAATTTCCTTTTCAAGTCTCATTTTCCCAGATGGAGCAAAAGCGTTTAAAGAAATTTCAAGTCCCTATAGAAATAAAATCCTTTCAATTTCTTCACAATCTATGAAATTTCATAGATGTAATTGATCCCATCTCATCAAATTGATATTGAGAAATAAAAAGTTGTCTTTTTCCACACCGTAAGAATATGTGTGGACGAAGGCAATGGAGTGGCTTAGTGCTACATTGCATGCAAAGTGGTCTTAACCATTCACAAGGGATAAGATTTTCATCATCCACGCATTCTAGCTTGCTTGCTTATCTCTTGCTGCATTGGTTTTGTCTCTTTTCTCCTTTCTACCATACCGGTAACGCTAACAACCAATGATGTACGTCTTCTTGATTCTGAGATTCAATATGAGCATCAGTATTTGTGGAACAATAAATAAATAATTAAGCTAATGAAATGCTCAGTACTCGATTTATTCATCAAGTTTATTTCTTGAGCAATATATAAATCTCTTTATGTTTAACGTTTATAATTGTGTTCGAAGAAAAGATAGGGGACGCGAGAACAGAAAATCCAAACCCGTGAATTCCAACTATCAAAAACATTAGCAACTAAATGAAATTAAGAACTCAAAGCTACAAATGAAGAATATGGTAACTAATAAGCCTAGCCGGTGCCACCAAGGACACCCTTGAGCTTCTTCACTGCAGCATCGTCAAGGAAAGTGGTCTTCTCCACCAGTTTGGAAGACAAGTTGTTGGCAAATAAGGCGAAATCGGTGATTTGGAGTCCAGGATTCGGGCTGTTGAAGCTAACAAAACCAAGGGCTCCGTTCTTGCCAGAATTTAGTTGAAAATGCAACAACCCTTGTGGAAAGACCATGACATCTCTCCCCTTAAGCGTCTTTATGTTAACAGTGTTAGCTGAAGAGGAAATAAACCCGGCAGTGATGCGGCCATGCACACCGAGAAGGATTTCGGAAGCAGCTGGATGAGTGTGCATCGGGGTTACGCCACCCTTTGCAAGATGTAGGCGTGCCAAGGAAAGTATCCGAGCCCATTCAAGCCTGGAAATTGCGCTACAAGTGCAGGTGTCACTGCAGCATTAATAATGCTCTTGCCCGCAAGGATGGCAATGGTACCCACAAACCGTCCAAATCCACCTGCTGCAGGTAATTTTATGGGTTGTGTGCGGATTTGGTATTATAAATCGAGTCACAGATGGATTTGGTATTAGCCAAATATCTAGCAAATATCGATGCCCACAACTTTTTTTAACTATTTTTTAATTTAATTTTAATTAAAAATATTTAAATCTAAAAATATACCTATTTACTTCTTATAATTTTGATTGAATTTTCTTTAATTTAAACCATGAATTATTATATACTTATTATAATTTTACTTGTTATAATTTTGTGTGGACTATTATTCTTAAACTTAATGCATGAATTATTTCATTATTATAATTTATTCTTCATATTAGTATCTAAAAGGTATTATTTTTTAGAAATTAATCTTAATCATGATTGTATGAAATGTGTTGGATGGTTACTAATGGTGGTGAATGAAATGAAAATCTTCTCTTAGAGCTTGTGTTGAATGATAATATGAATTGATAATTATTATGATTTGTGGCTTTGTTTTTTTTTTTTTTTTAAACTTAAAATTGGGACTTTGTATTGGATTGATGTTGAAATTTTAATTTTTCATTTACATTGGTTAAATTTAGAATTGAGTATGTTATGTATAATTTTAGATTATTATTATAAATTTACATATCAAACATTTGTGATTTGAAGGTAAAAATCTGCAAAAAATCCGTTAGGTGCTATTATAAGTTTGGTAATTGTCAAAACCCGAATAGGTTGCCAGTGATTTGATAATTTAAATTTTGTGCTAGTGCTGGTTTGGTAATGGCAAACCCACTACGGGTGTTACCCATTGCCATCCCTAGCTCATGGTGTTTCCGGTCACATCGAGGCCCGAAAATGCGAAGTTGTCAGCGGTAACCTAGCTTACTAAGCGGCACGGCTGCTTCAGGTCAGCGATGCAGAAGTCATTAACCATTGAATTGGAGGAAGAGGATAGGAAAGCAAAGAAGAAGAAGAAGAGAATGGGAAGCATTTTGACTAATATTTAGTGTAGTTAGGGTTTTGATGATAATGGACGTGGTTGTTTGATGGATTTGGGGAGGTTTATATAGAGCTTGTGCATAAGTGGGTTTTGCTGCAATTTCCAGAAATGTACATGCAGGATTTTAATGAGTGAAAATAAAAAAGAAAAAATTTGATTGTGTTTGACCTAAGTGAGTGCAGGAAACAGATTTGATGTAGGGTAGATGGTATGGTGAGTATATGTGAGCGGTGACTTGGTGATTCTTTCACATGGAAAGAGTTCAGACAACGGAGAGTGTGAAACTGACAGTTGAATGATAATTGTAAGTTATGCCTCCAAATCAAGATTTAATGTTGGATGTGGTTTCAAATATGGGTGACAGGTTGAACCATTGGTCATTGGTTGCTCAGAAATATTACATTTCAAATATACCGGGAGAAAGCTGAGGGAACGGTCCCAGGACAGTAGTTCTAACCAAGGAAACAACAAGCAGTGTAGGCGATGCAGTAAATAAATGAATTACACAGATCATTCACCTTTTAAATGTGATTTTAGTTAAAATCTTTCTTCAATATATCTTCGTCCTTTAGCTTGCTACTCTGGTAATCAATGTATACGATTAATTGAGGCAGCAGAGCAGGACTATGAGAAACAGAAGCTAATTGAAAAAATTGCACAACTTTCAGATGGTGGGTAGTTTTGCTGTGATGGAAGTAATTCTTTGTTTGCTTACATTTTTCCATTGCTTTCAATGGATATCTACTAAGTTGCACTTTCATATCTAGATTGAAGCACCAAGAGAAACAGAGCTGAAGGGAAAGAAATTGAGGGTGAGAAATGCTATAAATGCAACAGAGGTATTCTACCATTTGTCATCATATTTGAAGTTGTGTGACTTGTGTCCTCATTCAGAATAATAATATATATAGCCTTTCCCAAGCGGCACAGGGGAAACTCTGGGGCTGCTCGCAGTGAAAGCTGATGGCATCAGAGATGCTCTCGACAATGATGGGCAACAGGTTGTAAATGCATGCATTGCTAAATCTGTATTATTCATCTGTCATTCTAACGTGATTCTTAATTTGACTCCCGGTGAATAATTGTTAGGTTGTAGCAGATATTGTCAAAACGGCGTTGACCTTGAAAAGGCGTGGAAATCTAGTGGCTATATGTTAAAGCCAATTGCACTTAAGCTTTTGAAAAGGTTAGTCTGGTATCTTCGGACAGTATAATTCTTAAACTTGCCTGCTTCTTGTTCTTCGGTAAAGTTTTCTTTATTATTAACTGTTCTAAGGGATGAGGTTGGAGTTCCCCTGACAAAATTATAAGTGATGGCAGTGAACAAAAGAATTGCACGGATCAGGAACCTTCTTGAGATGATTTCACTGGAATTTTCCTCTACTGATCTTTGTCATTGGGTTCCTACTCTCTGGTAATCAATTGCTTCACATTGCTGGTCGGTAAAAGTTTTCTTTATAAACTTCGAGCATAATAACTTATTAAATGTAATTATGTATCACGAAGCCACTCAGACTGGCTTTGTGGTGAAAAGTTCTTACCACTCGATCAATGACTTAGGTATGCATGTACGTATTTTTTATTGTGTTTGAGCTATGTGCTTCTATACGAATGACTTTTGAGTAAAAGCCTCTTTTGAAAAGTTAGTTTCCTTAGTTGCTATACATGCTAGCTCATGTTGGTTCATGAATCACGAAGCACCCAATTGCTTTCTAATCGATCTACTTGAAAGACCTTTTCACCGTTCAGCTAGGCATCACAATCAAAACACGCAAAGCCTCTTTATTTATTTGATGATTCAAAAGTGCTATCCAGCCATTCATTCTATCAAAATATTTGTTTATGACCTTGTACATAAATCTACCTCCCTAGCTACTAATTAATATTTCGTTTGCGGTGAAGGAAACACTGATAATTTGGGGAGATCAAGACAAAGTCTTTCCATTACACCTCGCCCATCAGCTGCACAGGTGTATATAACAATTAATTTGTTGTCTTCGATCATTTCAATTGTCACCTTAAGATTTATGACAAATTTTGAATTATATATATATATATATATCTTGACAATTTTTTATGAATAATATTTCAGGCACTTGGGATCAAAATCAAAGTTGGTGATCCTCAAGAACACAGCCCATGCTGCAAATATGGAATCACCTGGTGAACTCAATATTCTGATTAAAAACATTCGTTTTGGGTCATTCCGGTCACCTGCTTAAGGTCTGTTATTTTGTCAATATGTATATAGATCTCAAATAGATTGCCGTTCATTCAAACATTTATATAATGCAGCAGTAGTAGTAAAAGGATTTCAAAAATTAATTTTTAGATGGTCCATGGATTGGCCAGAATTTAGGGATAATTTGTGAATAATAATTAACTTTCCAATGGTTTCCAGTATTTTAAAGACTATTAATATGGGTCCCACCTTCAACATTTTTAACCATTTCTTTTGGAGAGGAAAAAAATAAGTTTAAGTGGTACTTTAATCATTTTTTTGGGAGAGGCAAAAAGCAAGTTCACGTTATTTCCTTTTCTCTTTCACTCAATCTCAATCATCACCACAAAATCAAATCACTGCATCAAAGCAAAGTGAAGAACTCCTAACAAAGAAAATCAACTAACGCTCCAACAAAGCTGCGAGCCCCATATTTCAATTTTTTTCTTCTTTTCTGCTTATCTGCGGAAAGGCAACCAATATATTATTGTATTTGGGTGATTGGTACCGAATATTTTTTCTTATTTGACTTGTCACTAAATTTATTTTTTCTTGTACTTCTCCATCTCGCAAATATGAGAACTTATTTGCAGTTAACAAGTGTATATTCTTATCCAAAAAATAAGTGTATAGTCATTTTAGAATTATGTTCTTTACACTTGATTTTGAATGGATCCAAAATTTGCAAATGGTCATGATGATCTTAATTCGTACAAACAAAAAGTGCAAAAAATTGCCCATGAACAAAACAAACAAAAAAGTGCAACAATGCACACAAAATTCTCCATGGTATCCTTTAAACGACAATAATCCTCACAATTTGACATCTACCATATAAAAGATCCATCATCCTGTAAAGTAAGTTAAACAAAAAGAATTAATTAATTATATTTCTAATAAGAGATATTAAATTCATATAAATCTAATATAGCCAATTACAAAGTCAAATTTTAACAAACAAATACTACCTCTGGAAGAGTAGGAGTAGCTACCATCATCTGAATTCGACAAATTCAAATATAGTTCCTTATCCACCATAGATCTAAATCATATAAAAAAATAACTTATTAGCAAAATGCGCAAAGTCACAAAAGAATTACTATCACAAATGGAAGACATATTTACCTATTAAGGAGCATTGGACAATTTCTTTTATCATGGTATTGGCCAACCTGTCCACATCCATTGCAACGCCTACCTTTCTCTTTCGCCTTCTCCTTTGCCTTTTCTTTTCCTCTTTTAAGTCGTTTGCCACACCCTTTAAACCTGACTTCATCTGGTTCTTTGAACTGTGGTTGTCGAATAGAACTATCTTTTCCTAAAACTCTCCTATTTTTATAACTATTTATTATTGACTTAACTTTTTTCTGTAGATCTTCTAAGCTATCAATGAACATCTGACTTGCTTCTTCACTTGAAACAACTTGATCAATCACCTCTGAAGCAAAATGAAGTAACTTGGTCCTCCTCAAGAATAACGATTTGTCCTTATAATCATTTATTTCTTCTCCATTGTCATCCACAACCTTCTCTAGTTTGGCTATTTTAGTCCATCTCCTCAGAATATAAGCATCAGGTAACAAAATAACTTGCAATTTCTTCAATAAGGCTAAAATGTGTTTACAAGGGATGCCTTCATTATTAAATTTCTTACAAATACATGAAACAAAATTTGTGTTTTTGTCATGAATGACTTTGTGCACATCACAAATATCTTTTTTTTCACTCACAACATTATATATCCTATTTTCTTCATTCTCACTCACAAACTCAATCAGATATGACAAGCTATCCCATAATTCAGATTGAAACTTATAAAAAATATCACGTGAATAAATTACAGCCATTTGCTTCTCCATATCTAGTGGCAATTTCAACAATGGCCTTCATTAATGTCTTTATGGTCAAGTATTAGCTCCTCATGACGTTGTCGTGCAAGTGCTCGATTAAATTGAAAAACAAAGTCAACAAGAGAATTCTTTTTTGAAACATACCTCTTGAAGAATGCATGATTGCTCTCAGCACGTTGGCTACTTGACATTCCAGCTGAAAACACATGGTTGACATATGCAGGCACCCATTTTGATCTGATTTGATACACTCCCTGTAACCAGACATTTTCAATTAAATTTGCTTTCTCAACAACATACATCCACATTGCATCAAACTCTTCAGTGGTTTTTGATTCCCAAATGCATTTTTGAAAGTGTCGATAATGATCTCGATACACCAATGTATTTAATTTTTCAGAAAATTTGTTTAAAATGTGCCAACTACAAAATCTATGATAAGTGTTTGGCAAGGTTTGATGAATAGCTTTTGTTATTGCAGGATCTTGATCAGTGATAATCATTTTCGGGTCATCACCTGGCATAGCTTCCTTAAACTGCTCAAATAGCCAAACAAATGATTCTGTAGTCTCATTACTAAAAAATGCACTACCGAAGAAAGTAGTTTGACCATGATTATTCACTCCAACTAGTGGTGCAAAACTCATACCATAACGATTCGTGTTATATGTGGTATCAAACACAACCACATCTCCGTAAAACTTGTATGCTCGTCGACTTATTGTATCAGCCCAGAAACAATCAGTTATTCGATTATCAAATCCAGACTTAATTTTGAAAAAAAATGATGGATTTTTTTCTTGCTCAGATAGAAAATGGTCATACAACAAAGATGCATCATGCCCTTTTAATTCATTCCGCCAATCTCTTTCATAATTATAAATATCTTTCTTTATACAACCCATGTTCTGCAAGCCCCCAGCTTGTAATTCAAAAAGACTAATTTGCTGATGTGTTGGAATATTCACTGATGCAAACTGTTGACTCAAGCATTTCTTCACCTCTGAAACAGACCGATGAGACCTCAGTAGATGTCTTCTTCGAGCTGTTGTTAAAGAGTGATTATGCTTCTCAATAAATATGCTAACCACATATTTACCCGATTTCGACTTCACCACTGCAAGTTTTAAACCACAACCATCACGTACTATAAGTCGACGCCTTTTCGACCCACTATCCACGCAAGCACTTGATTGTGTTGATTTTCCTTCTTTAAAGCACACATACTCCTTCCTCATTATGTCAGTATTGTCCTTGCTTCTTCGGCTAGAATGAATTCTAACGCTAAAACCAGCCTCCTTAGCATATTTGTTGTAAAAAGCAAAAACTTCTTCTAAATTATCAAATTCTTGCCCTTTATGTGGCTTATAGTCAGAAGCTACATTAAGTGTGTGCAAAGTTTGCCCATCACTTGACTGATCACCCATATTCTCAGAATCCATTAACTGAAACAGAAAACAAAAGGCCTAGTATTATTTAAAGAAAATTGAAAGAAGAAAGGAAATTAACTTGGTACCAGGTCAGCAAAAAACAACTCAACTCCCAATAAGAAAATCAAACTCAGCAACAAGTCTACAAAAATAACCAAGCACAACATAGCTCGGTGAGTTACCTAAAGTAGCTAAAACTCAGAACGAGTCAACCAAAACAAATCAACTAGGCACCGAGTCAAGCAAGAAAAAAACAAACTGAGTACCAAGCCACCCGAGTCAAAAAATGCAGTGACCACATTTGCTCAAAGAAAAAAAAAATAAAAAGAAAAACCGAAATCTGGACACTTAGTCACTTACGGAGAAGAAGGAATGTGGTTGATAAGAGAAGAAAAATGTTTTACCTTCATTCATAAAAATATTTTATTTTGATGATTGAGATTGAGTGAAAGAGAAGGAAAATCACATGAACTTGCTATTTTTCTCTCCAAACAGAATGATTAAAGTACCATCACGTTAACTTACTTTTTTCCTCTCCTAAAAAAATGGTTAAAAATGCTGAAGGTGGGACCCATATTAATAGTCTTTAAAATACTGAAAACCATTAGATTTATCGGACGGCCACAAATTAATATCCGCATTTTGAAATTAACACGGACGCCCGCGTAGGAGAACCACTGTATATATATATGTAATTAAGTATAAATGTAAATATAATTTATGTTCAGTAGTTTCTTTAAAATGTGAAGGTACTGTTCCAAATGTATGAAGATTAAGCGGGAAAAAATGTAACTGAAAATAAACCATAAAGTTGAAGATTTGGGCATAAAACTGAAATAGATTATTTATAATAATCTATAAATAAAGAAGAAAGGAATCAGAGATGGAGTAAATAATGAAAAAGTCATGAAAAGAAAAGGATAAAAAGAAAATATTTATAATTTAGCTCAATAATAGCTTTTTAGGTATTAAAATGGGTTTATGAAGTAAAATTTTTAATGATGTGTTTACGAAGTAAATAGGTGTAGTGAGTATTTTAGTGTGTTCAAATAATCTCACCATAAATTTTTATCATTCTCAATAAAGTGATTGTGAGTTTTTCTTACTGAAATCAATATAGGGAGATTGCTAAGTTCTCTCCTATAATTTATCCTGTTGTTATTTTTATAATAGTCAATAACCCCCCTGACAACATAGGTTTACAATAATACTCATATTTTTAAATATATTTTTATTTTTATTTATTATAAATTAAATAAATCATATGAATAGAAACTAAATACAAAATTTAAGTATTAAAAACAAAAAAAATATGTTTTTATGTGAACAAAAAAATTAATAATAAAATCTTTTTCTTGTACTTTTTTATTTTGTAAATATTTTCTTCTAATAAATATTGTATAAGATTTTAAAATTAAATGTAAAAAGTGCAAGAAAAATATTATATTATTTATTTTATATCTTTATTTATCATTCAAGTTTTATTGTAATAATTTTTTTATCATTTTATAATAATTTTATTATATATTTATTATTATAAAATGTTTATAAAATAAAAAAGTAAAAGAAAAATATTTTTATTATTAAATTTTTCACATCAAAACATATTTCTTATTTTTAATGCTTAATTTTTATTTTTATTTATTCATGTGATTTATTTAATCTATAATAAATATGAATAAAATGTTATTTGAAAATAAGGGTAATATTGTAAACTTATGTAGTCAGGAAGTTGTTGACCATTACAAAAGCAGCAGGGGCAAATAGTATATATTGATTACAGTAGGGGGCAAATTGGCAATCTCTCAATCAATATATATCACTTATCCCTAACTATTTTTATAATAACCAATAATCTCCTAGCACTATAATTTTTTCAATATTATCTTTATTTTCAATTGTACTTTTATTCATAATCAAAATTAGGGGTGGGCAATTGTCGGTTCGGTTCGGTTCAGGTCTCGAATAGAACCGAACCGAACCGAAATATTTCGGTTCGGTTTTTAAATTCGGTTATGTTCGGTTCGGTTTGGTTAAAAAATTTATTAAATATTTATTAAATTTGTTAAATTCGGTTCGGTTCGGTTCGGTTCAAATCGGTTCTTAAATATTTAGGGTTAGGAATTTAAGAGAGAAATTTATTTTTTAGTTAATATATTTTTAATTAAATATATTATAATAAAATAAAATCGAACCGATTGGTTTTTCGGTTCGGTTCGGTTTCGGTTCACTAATTTTAGAACCATTCGGTTTTTGCTCATTGAACCGAACCGAATTTTTTCGGTTCGGTTCGGCAAAAACCGAACCGTTTGCCCACCCCTAATTAAAATAAACAAATTTTAGTACAAAAAAATAAGACTCACTAGTCTCTTGTACTTTCACCATCCTTATTCTTCCAAGTTAGTTTGTTTCTCAGTCCTATTGGCTACATTCTGTTATTCAATTGATACTTGTTAACCATAGCCATCAACTCTCTTCGAAAGCCATCCACAGCTGCTATGGAAAAAAACTCCTAAAAACGAGATGAACCCAAAAAAGGAAAAGAATAAGAGGTTTCAGAAATATTTTTTATGAATAAGGTAAGGACATGGCAGAAAAGGAAGCAAATATTCTAAATATGGAAAGAAACCAGGTACCATAAGGGAGAACACTATAGTGCGTCAATCGGTCACTCAAAATCCTACCTTCTTAGTAAAGTCATATTTAAGTCTAAACTTTTTTTGTAAAATCTAAAGTCTAAACCATTATATTCTCGTCGAGGATGTCCTTATTTTAAAATGTCGGCAAATTTTAATGGGGAAAATATATATATATATATACACATGAGAAAGGAACTCACACAAATAGTTACAAATTAAGCGGAAATTAATTGTTTCCCTCTTTGTGTGGTTAAAATAAGATGTCTACTATAAATAAACGACTAGAAAATAAACCAACAAAATTCAAAATAATAAATCAACTAAAAAAGACACATATTTTTACATAAAAAATCTAAATCAATAAAAGTCATGGGATTGTAAACCTTCCACTCTATTAATAATTAGATTGCTATATAAATTCTTTTCTAAATAACACTAGAGTCTAACAACATCAAGATATTCAATAATTTTAGTTTACACTATTAATCTAAAATCTATCTCTCTAACAAGTGAGTATCTCACTAATAATTAATAAAAAGATTAAACAAAAATTAAAACCAATGAAAATGTAGAGGGCGATACTAGGAACTCATCCTCAAGATTTGATAAAAAATAAAGTTAAAATCACTTTCCAATCTTTCAATTAAAGATTAAAACCCTTACTTCCAAATTTAATAGTCGGCTACTGTCTTCTTCCTCTGTCTTTTCATGCACATAATAAAACCTTTCTGCGGTTTCCTTTTTATTCTTTATATAGTCAACGTCTTTTTCAAATCAATTTAATAGTATTTTTCAATTACTCCCAACTTGTTTCCTTTAATTATTAAAACACCCAAATTAATGGAGGCTTTGAGTTTAGGCCACCCAAATGAGATGGACCCATATATATATATATATATATAATTTTGAGTGTTGGAGCCCTTTTCTTTTTTGGGTCTTTTAATTAAGTTCAAAATTGAAATTTATGAGAATGTAAAATTTTTCATTCAATATGTTAGCATATATCTATCCATAATATTGATTTTGATGATAACAAACAAGATTAAAAATGATTAAGTTTTTAAAAGTTTAAATTATTTTTATACGTTTTAAATAAATCATTATTTTTACATTATAAATGTTTTATATTTAATGGAAAAATAATTTTATGAAATTGGTTGTTTTTCAAGTTTATAGTTTAATTAAAAGTGTTTTGAAAACTTGAAAATCAACAAGTATTGTTTGAAATTATGGAGAATGACTTATTTGAAAAGTATTGTAGTATTTTAGGCCATTTCATAATTTTAAAAAGTTTTAGGATTCATAAAGTATTATTTAGAAATTCTGAATTTGGACTTATGTGTAAAGTTTTATATCGTTTTGGGTCATAGTACAGTTATAAAAAGTTTTGGGATAAAACTATAATTTTTGGTAAACAGTTCACTGTAGTAGTCACTGTAGCAAACGGCTAACCGTTTATTTAAAACGGCTAACTGATAATTTCCAGAAAGCATGTTCTACAAAGGTTTGTTAAAATGATGTTTCTAGAAATTAACCTTGAATCGTTTACAGAAAAGCGGTGAACCGTTTATTTCCAGATTACTAACCTTGAACCGTTTAGTAAGAACGGTTAAACCAAATTTATTTTGCAGGTCTCTGGAAATTAACCTTGAACCGTTTACAGAAAACGGTGAACCGTTTATTTCCAGATTGTTAATATTGAACCGTTTAGTAAAAACGGTTAAGCCAAATTTATTTTTTCAGATCTCTGAAAATTAACCTTGAACCGATAGTGACTAATGGTCAACCGTTTATTTGAAATTCAGCCCAACGGTAACTTTGACCAGTGCAAACGGTTAACCGTTAATGGTTAACCTTGATCCGTTTTCTGGCAAAAAATGCATAACGGCTATTTTTTGAGCTCCAATTATAAAAACTCAAATCCAACTCATTTTCAAGCTCTCTAACATGCATAAACAAAAGGCATAAAACATATCTTAAGCTCTTAATTCGTGAATCATAAATCCTTGAGAGAGCTTTATTCCTAAATTTATTTATCCACTCTTAAAAAGAGTTTTATTGTTGTAACTTTCATTTATCATCAAATTGTGAGTGTTCAAGTCAGGGAACACTTGGGGTTAAGAGATTGGGGAAATAATCTCTTGATTGTAAAGGTTCATTGACACTTTGGAAGTCAATTGTAAATATTTGAAACCTTGGGAGGCTTGAATAGTGAAATTCTCAAGCCCGGTGTGCTTGGAGGCTTGGACGTAGGCGGTGATAGCCGAACCATGTAAAAATCCTCGTGTTTGTTTTCTCTTCCCTTACTCCTCTATTATTATACTTGTTTGAATTTATTGTTTTTGATTTGATTAAAACATTAGATTGGATTGTTGTGGATTGTTGTATGGTTTTGTTACGATAAGTTTTAAAATACCAATTCACCCCCCCTCCCTCTTGGATTGCACACTTGTATTTCACAATAAATAAGTTATATAAAAAAATATCTTTGTTATGAGAAGGTTTTTAGTGCTCTTAGAGTATTGCTCATTTCCCATTCACTATTTAAAAGTTAAAATTAAAAAAAAAACTACTTTCTTTAAATAATTAAAAGAGTTGACGACTTGACATATGGTGTGTGATTTCTAATGCTATAAGGGTCAACGTGCAAATATACAAAACAAATAAAATGCTGATGAGTATTCAGATCATCTCCACCAGGATTGATGTTATCAAATTTACTATAACAATCTTAACGGTGCAGTTTTGTTTTTAATTAAAATAAGATAATTTATGAAACTAATAAACTAATTAAATTAAAAATGCAATAAAGAAATTCTCATGTCAAATGTGAGGATGAAATCAATGGAAATAGAATAGTTGAGTGAATAAACTCACTTAATGGCATTGACCATTTTTTTTAATTACAGTACTGTTGTTACAACATTTACTACAGCATTAGGCAGAATCCCTCATGCATCTTTAGCTGTCACATATTGGATATCTTATATTTAATGCAACCTAACAGTGACTAATTGTTACGCCAATATTAAATATAGCATTAAACATTTTAAGTTCCATTTATCCTACAAGGTAAATGTAACACCCTAAGTGAATCCTACATCGATAAAGCACAGGAGAGATGTTGGGTTTATAATGATCCACACCTTAATTGGAACGACACGTTTTGGGGTGGATAGGCGCCCCTGAAACAAAATCTTGTGGGCCTTGTTAAGGCCCAAAGCGGACAATATCTTGTTAGGTCTAGGTTGGGTCATGACATTATAGCATTAGAGCAGCTTCGCATGTCCTCTTGAGCGATAGTGGGACCGGAGGGTGTATGTAACACCCTAGGTGAATCCTACATCAACAAAGCATGGGAGAGATACTGGGCTTATAAGGGGTGATCCACACCTTAATTGGCAAGACGAGTTTTAAGGTGTATGGGCGCCGCAAGAACAAAACCGCGTGGGTCTAATTAAGGTCCGAAGCGGACTATATCTTACTAGGTCTAAGTTGAGTCATGACATTATGGTATAAGAGCGGCTTCACGTGTCCTCTTAAGCGATAGTGGAGCAAACCATAGCGAGAACGCTGAGTCCCTAAAAGGGGTGTGTATATAACACTCTAGGTGAATCCCACATCGGCAAAGCATGGGAAAGATGTTGGGTTTATAAGAGGTGACCCACACCTCAATTGGCAAGACTCGTTTTGCGGTGTATAAGTACCCTAGGAACAAAATCGTGTAGGCCTTGTTAAGGCCCAGAGTGGACAACATCTTGCCAGGTCTTTATTGGGTCATGACATTATAGTATTAGAGCGGCTTCACGTGTCCTCTTAAGTGATGGTAGGGCAAACCTTAGCGAGGACGCTGAGTCCTTAAGGGAGGTGTATGCAACACCCTAGGCGAATCCCACATCAGTAAAGCACAGAAGAGATGCTGTGTGACACCCTAGGCAAATCCCACGTCGGCAAAGCATGAGAGAGATGTTGGGTTATCGTTGAGTGTTAGAAAGTGTATATTTATAAAGGAGAAAATCGTCATTTTACACTTCAAGTCTCACTAACATTGCTACTTTTATTTATTTAAGTATTTTGTTATTTAATTATATGTGTTTCATTATAATTAGGTATTTTATGTATTTTAGGGGCATCACGATCGTTTCACAATGAACGAGTGATCAGACAGCAAAACGGATGTCACATTTGAACTCAGGACGGTCGAAAACCTTAGGAGGAGCATAAAAGGAAAAATGTCACTGTTCACATATACGGCACTATTCATACGTACGGTACTGTTTATGGTACTGTACAAATAATATTACTATGCAAAACTGGATTACTGTGCAAAACCAAGTTACTGTGCAAAACCGGGTTACTGTTGACTGATGACGTGGCGCAATCCTGAGTGTCCGAACTGTTTTTAATCCGATGGTTATGATTCACTCCATGTATCTATAAAAAGGGGGCTCCCCCCTTAATTTGATAGCCTTGAATGCATTTCTAAGCTTAGATTTCTGTAATTCCTTCTCTTTCTTGTATTTTCTATGTATTTTAATAAATTTCCATTTTACCCCTAGTTAAAAAATAAGTAGCTAATTTTCTTTTAAGCTTGGGTTGAAGGTGAAGTCTCAACATGTTCCATGAGCTTAATTTGGTAAATTTACTTTCTCTTCCCCTCTAATATTTGTGGTTGTTTTGACTTTTCGTCTACATATAATAATAGTCTTGTCTAGATACCGCCCTGGTTAAACCGGCACACTAGTACAAGGTTATTATTATTTGGCACGATAAGCCCTTATCACCATATTTATTTGAGCGTGGTTCATGAGGTGTGGAATCCCCCTTCATGATTTAATTAGTATTAATATGGAATATTTAGCCCATGGAGCATGTTGATGCAGATCCGGATACCCAAGTGCTTTATCTCAATAGTTTCTAGTTTAAGTTATTCCTGCCATTCCAATTTAATTTCTAGCACAGTTTAAATTCCTTTCACCATAAATTCATCCACCCATTTAAAGAAAATTAATTCTGCACATAATTAAAATCCACCACCTCGTGGGATCGACACTCGTCACCATTGATCTATTCTACAATAGATTCGTGCGCTTGCGAGTTCAATAAAATTTGCACAACAAGTTTTTGGCGCCGTTGCCGGGGAGGTAAGTATTTTAACTCATAGAATTAGTTTTTTTTTTATTATTTATTTTTAGTTTTTTTCTTGTAATTTTATTTTTTTTCCTTTTCTCATTTAAACAAAAAAAAAATTTAAGGTTAGAATTTCATTTTTTTTCTTTTCTTTAAATTTGTGTAATTTAATTTTCCTATTATTTTTCTTTGTAATTTAATTTTGTTTATCTTGTTATATTTCTTTGTAATTTATTTTAATTTTAGTTAATATTTATTTCACGTAATTTCTTTTTCTTATAGCAATTGAGTTTATTTTCATAGTAAGATTGTAACAACGTGACAAGGTTAGTATCGTAATTTCTCCCTCTTCTTTATTTTTTTTGTTTTTGTTTTATTTATTTTATTCTTTGCATGCATGGTCGAAGGTCATTATCACCTAATCTTGAGCCTTTAGACCTAGAATTAGAAAAAACACTTCGCACGCACAAACACACTGCATTTAAAAAGAGAATTGACATGGATTTGCAAAACCAACCAGAACCACAGGAGAGGCCATTTAAGGATTATTTTAGTCCCTTAGCTAATTTGAGCACATCATGCATAAGGTACCCAAATGTAGCAGCTAGGAGTTTTGAATTAAAACGCTATTCGCAGGGAAATTTCAGAATTTACCCAAAGAGACGACGAGCAATTTTTCGAAGCATGGGAGCGATTCAATGGGCTACTCTTGAAGTGTCCACATCATGGGTACGAGAAATGGCACCAATGCCAATACGTTTTGGAGGGATTATTGCCACATGTGCAAGAATGGCTAATGGCGACCAGTGGAGGAGAACTAATGTCCAAAAGCGCATCAGAGATTTGGGAATTCTTCCAGCGACAATCGGATAATTCCCAACAACGGAGTCGATCACTCAAAAATACCAAGAGAATTAAGGGAGTGAATGAGGTTCACGTTGGCGAGTCAAGCTCGGGAATTAAAGAAGTCAAAGAGATGGTTGAAGGCCTTTCCCGACAAATAGCATCATTGACGACTGCCAACTCAACAGAACCACATGACCATGACTCATATTCAGATCAAGCCAATGCCATAGGAGTCATGAGAAAACCATCAAACTACAACCCTTACTCCAACACATATAACCCTAGATGGAGAGACCACCCCAATTTTTCATGGTCTCAAGGATTCCAACAAAATGGACCAGCAGCTGCTCCACCTCCACCAATGCAACCAATTCCTCAAATTCCTCAAATTTCTCAAGCCTCTCAGCCACCATTTAGACCATACAATCAAAACCCAAACCATTCTCAACCCAGACCATGGGAGGATACATTCCAGAATTTCAAGAATTCTACTCATTCCAGAATCGAGCAGCAGAACCGCACCATTGATGAATTGCGAAATGAGTTGAGAGCGGGCTTCAACTCACAAGCCCAATCAGTTTCAAGCCTCGAGAAAATGGTGGGACAACTTGCTTCTTCAGTTCAAACCTTGGCAATGACCGTTGAGAAAGGAAAATTCTTAAGTCAACCAGTGCCTAATCCTAAAGCAGTGCATGAAGTAAGTACTAGTTCACCACAGCAACATGGAGAGGTCAAAGCCGTCATGACCTTACGAAAAGGAAAAGAAGTCGACAATAAAGTGGAGATGCCAAAATCAACTCAGATTGTACCTGTGAATGTTGAGGACCCGTCGCCAGAGGAGAAAAAAGAAACCAGCCCACGAGAGTATGTTCCCAAAGCTCCATTTCCTCAGAGGTTAGCCAAAGGGAAGAAAGGAAAATCCACAGGTGAGATTCTTAAAATCTTCAAACAGGTAAGTGTTAACATCCCTTTGCTTGAAGCTATAAAACAAGTGCCATCGTATGCCAAGTTTTTTAAAGATCTTTGCACTAAAAAAAGAAATATTCATGTTCAGAAAAATGCCTTTTTAACAGAAAATGTTAGTTCTATACTCCAACATAAAATGCCTCTAAAATACAAAGATCCAGGCTCCCTCACTATCTCATGTAGTAGAGGGAACCACACAATTCAGAATGCTTTGTTGGATTTAGGAGCTAGTGTAAATTTGTTGCCTTACTCTGTATTTGTGAAACTTGGACTGGGCGAATTACACCCAACCCCAGTGGTGTTACAGCTTGCAGATCGGTCCACAAAAATACCTCGTGGTATTGTGGAGGACGTACTTATTCAGGTAGATAAGTTTTATTTTCCTGTTGATTTCATTGTCATTGACACTCAACCAGTGCAGGATTCAAAGAAGCACATCCCTATTATCCTGGGCCGACCTTTCTTGGCAACTGCCGATGCTCACATTCAATGCAGGACCGGAAATATGCAGTTGTCTTTTGGCAATATGACCATGGAACTCAACATCTTCAACATTGCCAAACAACCTCACAATGCAGATGATGGAATTGTTGATGTGGATTTAATAGAAGCATTAGTTGATGATACTTTTCTTTTAAACCTTAGTGATGACCCTTTACAAACATGTTTAACTCACTTTGGTTTGAATTTTGATATTGATAGATCAATCAATGAGGTCAACGCACTACTTGACTCAGCACCATCCATGGACACGAACAAATGGAAGTCAAGAGTTGAACAACTAGCGCCATCAGAAAAGAAACTCAGCCCATCATCAGAATCACCACCAAAACTTGAGCTCAAACAATTACCCAACACGTTGGAATACGCATTCCTGGGAGAAGAAAGCACTTTGCGAATCATCTTCTTCCTCAACAACCAACAAAAAGGTAAGTTGTTGGATGTTTTAAAAGAGCATAAAGGAGCATTAGGATGGACCATGCATATAAAATGTATAAACCAGTGCATTACATTCACTGATGAAAATGCTAAATCTACTAGGGAAATTCAACTTCTGTTAAATCCTAACATGAAAAAGTTGTTAGGCGAAGTCCTTGCTATTAGATCAGTGTATCATTTACCCTATTCGATGGTTCACGGGTCGATCTGTACAAGTTGTTCCCAAGAAGTCAGGAGTCACAGTAGTTACTAATGCTGATAATGAATTAGTACCCACTAGAGTAACTACATGATGGCGTGTATGCATTGATTATAGGAAGTTGAATTCTGTCACACGTAAAGGCCATTTTCCTTTACCATTTATCGATCAAATGCTTGATAGATTAGTAGGACATGAATTTTATTGCTTTCTAGATGGCTACTCAGGATACAATCAAATTCCCATAGCTCCAAAAGACCAAGAGAAGACCACCTTCACTTGCCCTTTTGGCACTTTTGCATATAGGAGAATGCCATTTGGATTATGTAATGCACCTGCTACATTTCAACGATGCATGTTGAGCATTTTTTCTGATATGGTTCAACGATTTCTTGAGGTCTTTATGGATGACTTTTCTGTTTTTGGAGATTCGTTTGATCAATGTTTACAGCATCTAACACTAGTTCTGCAGAGATGTATCGAGAAGAATTTAGTCTTGAATTGGGAGAAATGCCATTTTATGGTTAAACAAGGTATTGTTCTCGGTCACATCATTTCAAGTAAAGGTATTGAGGTTGATAAAGCTAATGTGGATCTCATTTCCAATCTTCTTTCACCTAAAACAGTCAGAGAAGTAAGATCTTTCCTTGGGCATGCTGGTTTTTATAGACATTTCATTAAAGATTTTAGCAAAGTTTCTAGACCCTTATGCAATCTACTTGCTAAGGATGTACCTTTTGTCTTTGATGATTCATGTCTTATAGCATTTGAAAAATTAAAGCAGTTGTTGACATAATCACCCACATTCAGCCCCCAAATTAGAATTTACCTTTTGAGCTTATGTGTGATGCATCTGATTATGCAGTAGGAGCAGTATTAGGACAAATAGTTGATCGAGTTCCCCATGTGATTTACTATGCTAGTATGACATTGAATGATGCACAGTTGAATTATTCAACCACTGAAAAAGAAATGCTAGCTGTAGTATTTACATTAGAGAAATTTCGATCTTATCTCATTGGTTGTAAAATAATTATATTCACAGATCATACTGCTCTTAAATATCTTCTCACAAAGAAAGATGCAAAAGCTAGACTAATTCGTTGGGTGTTACTTTTGCAGGAATTTGACTTAAAATTCAAGGATAAGAAAGGAACAGAAAATGTTGTGGCTGACCATCTTTCTCGTCTCCATTTTGACACAACTATAGAACCATTACCCTTGAATGAGTCATTTCCAGATGAACAATTAATGAGTGTGGAAGTAGTAATATAGTATGCTGATATTGTTAATTATCTTGTTACAGGTCAACTTCCAGAGCATTGGACTAAGCAGGACAAGGCCAGATTCTTTGCAGAAATAAAGAATTTCTTTTGGGATGATGCTTATTTATTCAAGCATTGTGCAGATCAAATTGTTAGGCGATGTGTCCTAGAAAATGAATTTCAAAACATTCTTTCATTCTGCCATGAACAAGCTTGTGGAGGCCATTTCAGCGCTAAGAAAACAACTACTAAAATTTTACAATGTGGTTTCTATTGGCCAACTATATTTCGCGATGCTTACACCTTTTGTTCTTCATGTGATAGGTGTCAACGAATAGAGGGCATAACACGAAGAAATATGATGCCACTAAACCCAATTTTAGTGGTTGAAATTTTTGATGTATGGGGTATCGATTTCATGGGACCTTTTCCTCCATCTTTTGGCCATCAATACATATTGGTTGGTGTTGACTATGTTTCGAAATGGGTAGAGGCAATTCCGTGTAGGACCAACGATCACAAAGTGGTGATAAGATTTTTGAAAGCAATATTGTTTCACGCTTTGGATTTCCTCGAGCAATAATCAGTGATGGTGGTGCCCACTTTTGTAATAAATCATTCAAAGCACTTTTGACAAAGTACTCCATCACTCATAAAGTGGCGACCCCATATCATCCACAAACCAGTGGTCAAGTTGAGATCTTCAATCGAGAAATAAAACACATTTTAGAAAAGATTGTGAGGCCCGACAGAAAAGATTGGTCGTTGCGGCTCGATGATGCATTATGGGCATATAGAACAGCTTTTAAGACTCCAATAGGGACGTCACCCTATAGGCTAGTGTATGGAAAAGCTTGCCACCTACCTGTGGAACTCGAGCATCGTGCGTATTGGGCCATCAAGAAATTTAATTTTGACATGCAGCAAGCTGGCTCAGAAAGATTACAGCTGGTAGAACTTGAAGAAATTCGCAATGACGCGTATGAAAATGCCAAGATTTACAAGCAACGAATGAAAGTCTTTCACGACAAGCAAATTATGAGAAAAACTTTCACTCCAGGTCAGAAAGTGCTTTTATTCAATTCTCGCTTGCACCTATTTCCAGGTAAGTTACGTTCTCGATGGTCTGGCCCTTTTATTGTTCACACTGTTTTTCCACATGGGAAAATTGAGAATCCAAAGAACGGCGTCACTTTTAAGGTTAATGGTCAAAGATTAAAGCCATATCTAAAGTACCAACCACATGGAGAGAATAGTGAAATAAATCTGAGTGACCCACCAAGTTTAAATTGAGGTTTTTCTTTTCTTTTCGGTAATTTTATTTGATTTTTTTCTTTCTTTTGATTATTCTTTTGATTGATTGAAATTATTTTTGTGTAAGTGTGTTTGTTTACCCATTACAGTCCTCTCTTATCATTTTAATCATGAGACAGTACGTCTTGTACATGCTTAGAACATTTCAACCTATCCGAACTCATCTCAGAAAGCAGATACGATTTTTTAAAACACATCGTATTTGGGTTTTGCAACCACCAGAGTTAGTCGCTCATGTTGAGGATTTAGAAAGCCAACTCATAGATATTGAGAGAAGTATCTACAACACCCAGTTGGAGCTTGAGGTAAATTCGATAAGAGGACGATTTTAATTTACTTTGTGTGTTTTAATTTGTTTCTTTGTTTGTGTGTT
Source organism: Citropsis articulata (assembly GCA_030449925.1). Lineage (NCBI taxonomy): Eukaryota > Viridiplantae > Streptophyta > Magnoliopsida > Sapindales > Rutaceae > Citropsis > Citropsis articulata. Next base: position 15,827,771 of record JASUUH010000210.1, read on the forward strand.
TTAGTTTGCTTTGTGTGTTTAAGTTTTTCACCCCGGTGAAGAGGCGGATAACGGTACTCCGTGACAATCAAGTCGGTTACTTGATTTCCCAATAAGCGATATTCGACGAAGGCATGGACAGAGACGAGATTTTAGCAAAGCTTCACAAACGATTCCCTTCGCTTCCTCAGAATGCGCTCCTTTCAATCTATAAAGCCCGATCCGAACGCATGCGATTGCTTATGAACAATGACATACCTGCTGACCTCCGCTGGTTAATCGAGGCCAAAGTACGCTTGGCAGGTGAGTTACCTCTTAAATTTATTGCATACATACCTGGTTGTGGTAAAGGAATTATGCGAGAAAACGACGAGCTAAAAGACTTTCTGTTGCTTGTCATAAGTGTGCCAGAACGATATGCAATAAAAAATCATGTTCTTTAGGAATGGTGTCTGATAACAGGGAAGATAAGATTAAATTCATTAGGGATGGCTTGAATAAAGAGTCATTGGATAATATCCTTTTGTCTTTTGAAACGCATCCCAGTGGATATGTACAAAGAGCGATTCTCCAGTTATGGCCATTATTCGAGAAAGAACGTGCACGATACAGTCTCGGGAATCTGACTATAAACGACCCTGTTTGCCAGTTTGTAAGAAAACTGGATGGGAAGCCTATCCTCGACCCATAGAGGGCGTTCAAGCCGTTTCTGGACGTAAAACCAGAGGAAGATGTGAGCCACAGTCGCAACTACCTGTTAATATCCTTTTACTTTACTGTTTTTTTTATTTCACCGTTGTTTTACCACTCGCATTATTGCATGTAATAATTTTTTTTATCATTGTTTGCTTTTCCTTTTTACTGTTTTCTTTTTTACTCTCGAACCATGTGCCTTATGCGTTAATTGACACTGACATAATGCCTCATACACAGCTGTGACACATTGTCACCAAGGTTCTTAAATATAATTTTTTTTGTGCACTCACAAATTGTTTTTGAGCAGTATCCTAATGGCAGCTACTCCCAGCAAACAATTCAAGAACATTTGTGTGCTCTCTGGGTTTAATTATGGCAAACATAAAGAGTTCGTCGAGGCAGCCATAGATCTTGGTCGAAGAATAGCAGAGAGAAAACTGCACTTGGTATATGGAGGAGGTGACCGAGGGTTATCCAAAATGGTCTCAGAAGCTGCTTATGTCAGAGGAAGCCAAGTGTTAGGCATCATCCCAACAATCCTAAAACATTTGGGCTGTTTGTCTAACTCATCAACTGGAGAAGAGTTAGTCGTCTCAGGTATGCAAGAAAGAATAACTGAAATGTTAAATCATGCAGATGCTTTTATTTTTCTTCCAGGAGATATTGCAACTCTAGAGGCACTAATCACATTAGCATCTTGGGCCCATCTGAACATCCACCAGAAACCTATCGGTTTGTTAAATGTCAATAATTTTTATGATGGTTTTATCGCATTTCTTAACCATGCAATAAAAAATTATTTCATTCCTTCCTCAGTTAAAAAAGTCTTTATTTGTGCACATACTGCTAATGAGCTACTTGATATGTTACAAGCTTATCAACCAGAGACAGATCCCAGGACTGTTGTATTGCAGTGCTCAAATAATAATGGTAACAGTAGCCGCAGTAAGAAGTACAAATTAGATTTAACTCTCCGCTTGTAAATATTTTCTTCTGTGTTGCACTACCCAGGTGATGTCTTCTAAACTCTACTTCTTTCCTTTCAAACATTGAGGACAATGTTTCGTTCTGGTTGGGGGGAGGGAATAGTTGACAATTGTGGAATGTTGGTTAAGTTTTTACTAATTTTTTGTTGTAGAACTAACCATTTTGAGTAGAAGATGGTTGAATATGGAGTGTAGTTACTCTAGAAACACATCTTCTTAGTAAAAAAAAAGATTTTGTGTTTTTCTTAACTTTTCCTTTTGACTTCTCCTTTATAAATATACATTTTCAAGTTTTTGAGTCGAAGATGGCTGAATATGGAGTGTAGTGACTCTAGAAACGCATCTCCTTTAAAAAAAATTTAGACATTTTTCTTTAATTTTTCTGTATGTATGTTTTCTTTTTATGTTTAGAATAGGTTGGGGGGTAGAATTTCGTTAAAAAAATAAAACAAAACAAAAAAAAATTTGGTATTTTTGTGTGAGTTTTTTATATTGGATGATATGATGACTTTCGAATTTTAGTATTTGTATTATCTTTGGTCTTGAGTGATGTTACACCATGTTTACTCATGCTGATGTTGGGGACAAATATGAGTTGCTTGAAGGAATGCACATGTCATAGTAAATTGCAAGTGAGTTTTTGAGCCTATTAATTTTTCTTGGAGAGTAACCTTTTTTGCCCATTTTTCATACAGCTTAGCAGTTTATTATTTTATAAATGATCTCTAGACTCTTTTTGAGTCAATCCCTAAAAAAAAAAAAAAAAAACATGTGTTGCTGCATCTAAAAGCCCACCTAACTAGTAAATATGAAAGATTATTTAGAGTCCTAAAAGACGATGGAAGGTCATTTTTTACCTGTTTGAGCATTTCAAGCCATCCCTATTGTAAAATATCCATAGTTAGCCATTTTAGGCCTTAAAAAAAAAAGTCTTTTCTTTGTTAACTTATCATCCTGACCCACTCCAATTTGGAGTATTACCCGATATTATACAAGTTCCATCACCTATTCATGTTTGAGAAAAAGGATAAATAATTATTTTGTTCAACAAAGTTGTGCCATATAAAAAAAAATTCAAAAAGAAAAAAAAAAGAAAAAAAGAGAGAAAAAAAAATTTTAAAAAAAGAATATATACAATAGCAATAAATAAGCGAAATGCATCTTGTAATTTTCAAAAGTTCTTGAACTTTTTCTCAAACATATATATTTTGTTTCCCTATTTTTCTTTCTTTGTTAGCCATGTCCCTAGCCTACGTTACGTCCTAATAAAAGTCCTTCTTGATTTTAGAGAACTATAGTCTTAAGTTAATGCTAGTTATATGGGCTATTAAGATGTAGTGATGCATTAAATAATATATATATAAAAAAAAGAATAATATTGGGTTGACTAGTACTTTGTTTGAGATCGTATTATTTCTAAGCTATGGGCATATTTCTTTCATCTTGGTGAGAGTGTGTGATATTTATATATTATTTTCTCTCAATTCACAATTCATTATAGTGACAATTTTTATTGGGTTTAATTTCTTTGAGAGAGTGTCACTACTACTGGCCAGATTTTGGGGTTTGATATGTCATTCTTGAAAGTGGCCTGATTACTATAATCAGCTGGACTGATGCATGTGGATTGTTGATGTGGTTGTGATATTTCTTTAGACTGGAGATAATACTTGTACTTTTCTTTGATTGCTATCATTCATCTGATTGAATAAACACGTGTGTTTTAAAAAAAAATTTGAAAAAAAAAATTAGTTTTAAAGGAGAAAATCGTCATTTTACACTTCAAGTCTCACTAACATTGCTACTTTTATTTATTTAAGTATTTTGTTATTTAATTATGTGTGTTTCATTATAATTAGGTATTTTATGTATTTTATGTGTTTTAGGGGCATCACGATCGTTCACAATGAACGAGTGATCAGACAGCAAAGCGAACGTCACATTTGAACTCAGAACGGTCGAAAACCTTAGGAGAAGCATAAAAGGAAAAATGTCACTGTTCACATATACGACACTATTCATACGTACGGTACTGTTCATGGTACTGTATAACTAGTATTACTATGCAAAACTGGATTACTGTGTAAAACCGTGGTCAAACCGTGTGTACTGTGTAAATAGTGGTCAAACCGTGTATACTGTGTAAATAGTATTACTGTTCAAATAGTGGCTGTTGACTGTTGACTGATGATGTGGCGCAATCCTGAGTGTCCGAACTGTTTCCCTGAATTCATTTCTAAGCTTAGATTTCTGTAATTCCTTCTCTTTCTTGTATTTTCTATGTATTTTAATAAATTCCCATTTTACCCCTAGTTCAAAAATGAGTAGCTAATTTTCTTTTAAGCTTGGGTTGAAGGTGAAGTCTCAACATGTTCCATGAGCTTAATTTGGTAAATTTACTTTCTCTTCCCCTCTAATATTTGTGGTTGTTTTTCCGACAATAATAATAGTCTTGTTCAGATACCGCCTTAAACCCAAGACACTAGTACAAGGTTATTATTATTTGGCACGATAAGCCCTTAGAACCATATTTATTTGAGCGTGGTTCATGAGGTGTGGAATCCCCCTTCATGATTTAATTAGTATTAATATGGAATATTTAGCCTATGGAGCATGTTGATGCAGATCCGGATACCCAAGTGCTTTATCTCAATAGTTTCTAGTTTAAGTTATTCATGCCATTCCAATTTAATTTCTAGCACAGTTTAAATTCCTTTCACCATAAATTCATCCACCCATTTAAAGAAAATTAATTCTGCACATAATTAAAATCCACCTCCTCATGGGATCGACACTCGTCACCATTGATCTATTCTACAATAGATTCGTACGCTTGCGAGTTCAATAAAATTTGCACAACAGTTATAAGAGGTGATTCAGACCTTAAATGACAAGACGCATTTTGGGGCGCATGGGCGGGTTCCCATGAGAACTCCGCAGTTAAGCGAGCTTGGGCAAGGGAAATCCCAAGATGGGTGATCTCTCGGGAAGCCCTCACGCTGCGCCCCTTGAACAAAACCGTGCAGGCCAAGGCCTAAAGCACACAATATCTTGCCATGTTTAGGTTGGGTCATGACAATATAATGGTACCAGAGTAGCTCCATGTGTCTTCTTGAGTAATGGTGGGGTAAATCTCAGCGGGCACGCTGAGTCCCCAAAGGGGGTGTATGTGACACCCTAGGTAAATTCCACGTCAGCAAAGCATGAGAGAGATGTTGGGTTACAAGAGGTGATCCAGACATTAAATGGCAAGACGCGTTTTGGGGCGCATAGGCGGGTTCCCATGAGAACCCAGTAGTTAAGCGTGCTTAGGCGAGGGAAATCCCAAGATGGTTGACCTCTCGGGAAGCCCTCACGCTGCGCCCCAGGAACAAAACCGTGCGGGTCAAGGCCCAAAGCGGACAATATCTTGCCACCCACACAACTAACCAATCCTGGTGCGCTTAGTAATCTTCCCACTAAGGCCTATAATCTAGAATTCTCTACAATTACCCATGGGCTAGAGTTTTCTAAAATTAGGTATTTAAGTCCCTATGATATTTGTACAAGTGGCATGAAATTCTCTAGACTCCTTATGGCCACCCCTATAAATATGGGTGGACACTCCTCATTTGTGCAACCACCCACCACGCCCCACAAGCACACACACACAACACACTTAGCACACAAGCATTTAAGTTCTCTTGCCAAAACATCCAAGGGTAGAGAAAGTCATCAACCTAGGAGGGTTAGAGAATTCAAGATTCAAAGGTAAATAACATTCCCACTGCAATGTAAAGACTAGTTCCTTTTATATTAGATTTAGCTTTAAATCTTTAACCTTATGATAATTACTAGGATGTGATTATTTATTATTATTTATTCTTATATCGTATTATTATTTATCCTCATGTGGTTTAATTATTGGTTATGTAATGATATTACTTTATATATCTTTATATGGTCGGCTATGCCGCCTATGTGATAATATTCCTTGCTTTACCCTTATATGGTCGGCTATACCGCCTTCGTGATGATACTACCTTAATTATGTTCATATGGTCAGCTATGCCGCCTACGTAATGATGGATATTCCCTTATCTCTCATATGGCCGGCTATGCCACCTAATCATGATGTTCTTATTTGATCATGCTATAGTCGACTCTGCCGCATATAATGTAAGATGTTCTTGGTTAATTCTCGCATGGTCAAATTTGACAGAGTTGTCGAAGCTCTTCAAAATAAATACTGATTCGCCTAAATAAATTTGTAGAAATAGCGGAACCAGGTCGAATCCCAAGAGAACTATGTATTTAATTTCTCAAAGTTTAAAACAAAATTAATTTCCCAAGAAAAAAAATAGATTTTCAAAGTTTCTGCCCACAATCGGTTAACCGTTAGTGGTTAACGGTGAACCGTTTATTTGGTGAAATTTTCTGGGAGTTAACCGGCTAACCGGATAAGGGAAACGGAAGACCGTTTATGATTTGTCCACCATCGACTCTAATCGGCTAACGCAGTGGAAAACGCAAACCGAATTCGGGTTGGCTTGGTTCGAACTAATCGGCAAAACCGGTTAATGGAAACCTAAGACCGAATCTCAACTCTCTCGCTTCGGGCACATCGCTAACCGGTTAGCGTAATCGCAAACCAATTTCTGGTTCTCTTCTCCCATTTCGGCTAACGGTTTAGCCGTTTGGGATTAACGGTTATCCGATAGATGTTAACGGTGAGCCGTTAGTGATTAACGGTTAACCGTTTTTCTGGATTTTAATTTTCTTCTTTAACAAGGAATTGATAAAATAAAATAAAATAAAAATAAAACGATTTTAAAATTAAGCAAAGAAAATTAATCTTACCAAACTTCCAATCCAAGGGTGTCAATTCCATCCAATTGCAATTTTGATCATAGGCAAAAATATAAATTACTCAATCCAAGAACTTAGTCTACTTAATCGGAATCCCGCAGAAAGCAATTATTCTCCTAATGTAATAGACTCAAACAATCGCTCAAATCCAAACTTATCACTAATTTAACTGGGCATCATCGTTCCATATCAAATTAAGTGATAGCATTAAGAATAGTGAGAATGACTAAAACAAGATCAATTAATTCAGATTACTCCAATTAAATCAATTTGTATTTTTATTTCCCTAGAGCCTATCATGCAAGCTATGTAATTGTGGCCATCAATATACACACACATGAGCCAACTCTTTGCTACTCAATTCAATCATTCATGACAATTACGGATCACAAACTCATGACTAGCGATAGAAAAATAAATATTGAATTAAGGCGTCAATTTAATCAACATAAATAATTCATAGAAAATAAGAACAAGAAAATAAAAATTACTTGGATGAAGAAATTCTTGTTAAGTTCAAAGCCTCACAAAATTACAACTGGAATTTGATTAACCCCTGGACCGAAATTAAAACCTTAGCCACTCATGGTGGCAAACAAAATCAAGAATTGTTTTAGAAGAAGAAATTGCAGCCGGATTCTTCTTCTCTCCTCACGTTGGCCTTAACTTTGTTTCTTGCTTTTACACCTTGGAAAAAACGTTGGCTTCCTCTCTTTTATATTGCTTTTTGTTTCCTTTTTGCTAGCTTTTCCTTTTTCCTTGCAGTTTCCTCTTCTCTCAATGCTAGGAAACCGACTCCTTCTCCAATTCTGATTGCTAGGAAACTCTCCCTCAAGCCAATAGTCGGCCCATGTTTGCAAAGCCCAAATAAAGCCATTTTTATCCAAATTTTATCATAACGTCCAGGATTCATCTCCTAAATCAAATCAAATACAATTTCCACAATTTAGCACTAGATCAATCAAAATATGAGGGAATTAAACAAAATATAATATGACTATTTATAACCTATCATCGGCACTGCCACCTAAATTAAAGATTGTTGACTTTGGATACTTTGTGTGTTAGCTCGATTTTATGTTTAGAAGCTTTACGTGCTATGAAGTAAGTTGCGTTGGACATATGCATTCTGTCATTTATTTTATAGATGAGGTATTTTGAGTTTGCAAAGTGGGTTGTTGCACTACGAGCTGGCAAAGTCTTCCAAGGAGGGCAAGCCCTCCAAGTTAAGAGAAAGGTAATCTTTTAGGGATGGCGGTTCGTAACGCCCAAAAGACCAACTAGTAAAGCCCAAGGGCATGAGAGTAAAATGAAAAAAGGGTGCTAGCCTCGTAGTACAACATACACAGGGCTTTAATAAAGTTAATCAGTCCTAACGACTTAATCCATATGCATAATAATTCCTTGCATACATCTAAGTATTATCTTACTGAGCATTAACTCACGTAGTCTTTATATTACAGGCAACATCGAGTATGGTGAAGAGAAGCCAAGTCCCAACCGAGGCGAAGTGCATATGGGCATCGCAGACCTTGGAATTTTCGATGGGCTCGACTAGGAATCTTTCCAAACATATATCCATATCTATTTTGTAACTATGGAGTCTTTTAATATATATAGTAAATGAACTTTTAAACTTTGTAATCAAGTTTTTATGTAACAAAGTTTTATGTTATGTTTTTATAAAATATTTTTTAAAACTAAGGCAAATTTCTAAGTGAATTATCTTACAAAAACGTGGGATGTTACAAATTGGTATCAGAGCCTAAGGTTTAAAGCGATGTTGTAGACCGCCCACATACGCAAGCTGAGGGAAAGAACAAGGCTTAGCATGAGTAGGTAATTTAGAAATAAGAATGATTAAAAATCTTACCTTTGATTTATCTGACACATAGAAGTTAGATCGAAAACTCGTTGAGATGTCAAGTGTTAGGGGTAACAGAGGCAGAAGGGCAGGAGGAACTTCAAAAGAGCAATCCGCAATTGACCGACTTACAGATATTATGGCACGACTCTTAGAAAGGGAAGTTAGAAGGGATGAACATGCCCAAGCTATAAACAATGCAGGGAGCGAATTTAGGAGATTAAATCCACCAACATTTGAGGGAGGTATAGATCCTATTACAACAGATCAATGGTTGCGAACTGTGGAAATGATGATAGAGGTGGCCAAAGTATCAGAAGAAGAAAAAGTCACTTGTGTTTCCTCTATGCTACGAGGAGCGGCAGAATACTGGTGGGATTCTATCAGACGATACCACGATGAAAGCAACAATGCAGTGGAAGGAATTCAAGGAGCATTTCAATAACAAGTATTTCTCGGAGACTGCTCGCTCAGCTAAAAGAAGAGAGTTTGTCTATTTACAGTAGCGTAGGATGTCTGTACTGGAGTACATTCAGAAATTTGATGAACTCTCTTAACATGTCTCACATATGGTTACGACCGAAGACCTGAAAAAGGATCACTTTATGCAAAGATTGCGGAAAGATCTCATAAAAGACTTGAAGGTGGCCGGTGTTCGTGATGTTTTTTTTTACGAACTTATCGATCGAGCCTTGGTAATCGAGCAAGTGGATAAGGAAAAGAAGGAAGAAAAACGAAAAGACAAGGGAAATACAAACCAAGGGAATTTCTTAACCAATAGCAGGAAGCCACGCACAAACAACAATAAGAGAATGGGCACGCCAGTGATCCAGGATCAAGATAGGAACAAACGCCCAAGGAATCATCAGAAGGAAGCAGTACAAAAGCTAAGGTGCAATCAATACGGTAAAACTCATCCTGGAGAATGCCGAGCCAACACCAGAACATGCTTCAAATATGGAAGAGAAGGACACTTCATCAGGGATTGCCCAGAGAATGGTACACCACAAGAGAAGGCTAATGCTCGAGTATTCACATTCACCAAAGCGGACAATATCTTACCAAGTATAGGTTGGATCACGATAATATATGGTATTAGAGCGGCTCTGCATGTCCTTTTAAGCGATGGTGGGACAAACTTCAGCGAGAACGCTGAGTCCCAAAAGGAGGGTTGTATGTGACACCCTAGGCAAATCCCACATCGGCAAAGCACAAGAGAGATGCTGGGTTTATAAGGAATGACTCAGATCTTAAATGGCAAGACGCGTTTTGGGGCGTATGGACGGGTTCCCATGAGAACTCTGCAGTTAAGCATGCTTGGGCAAGGGAAATCCTAAGATGGGTGACCTCTCGGGAAGCCTCACTCTACGCCCCAGGAACAAAACCATGTGGACCAAGGCCCAAAGCGGACAATATCTTGCCAGGTCTAGGTTGGGTCATGACATGCTGGCTTTATAAGCGATGATGCACACCTTAATTGAAAAGACGCATTTTTTGGGTGTATGGGTGCCTCAAAAACAAAATCGTACAAGACTTGTTAAGGCCCAAAGCGAACAATATCTTATCATATCTAGGTTGGATCATGACAAAGCCACATTTGACAACTCTTGTTTTCTTATTTCATTGCTATTTACATTTAGAAAAAGTCAATGTTGAGAAGACATATGTTTTGCACTCAAATATTAGATAGAGTAATATTATGCTTACTAACTTTGGATATTGAATTAGAATACTCACTGATGTAAAGTATGATGTGTCTACTGGCTTTAAAAATTGAAACAAGCTTTAAAAATATGTTTCAATCTATAAAAATTTATACAAATAAATAAAAAGTAATGCTACTTTATTAACAATTGGTTCACAAAGTTTTGATTCAACCTTTATGATGTTTCATTTTATAAAGATTTATATAGATAAATAAAGAGTAATGCTACTTTATTTAAAATTGGTTCACAAAATTTTGATTCAACAATAAGAAAAGATCCAATTATTCTTTTTCTTTTTTTTTCTTTTTTTTCAATTCACACACCCTCCACCACACACACAAACAAAAATTAAATAAATTTCCCCTCCAAGATTCGTATGAGGCCATAAAGGGCAATTGATTCCTTGACCTCAACCAGACTATCCTAGTTTTCAAACCCGAACTGTCATTTAGTTTATTTACAATAATGATGGGTAATAAAATGGATTTATCTTTCACGTTTTTCATGCTAGTGTGAAAAGCCAAAAATACAAACGATGTTACTTAACCACTCAATTTGTATTTTACACACTTCATCAAAGTAGTATTACTTGAGAATTAAGATACCAAAAAGGAAAAGAAATAATTATGCCATGACTTTGGGAATAAATTCTAATCGTCCCACAACTCTTTAGATAAAGAGAATTCATCAACTTTGATTGTTGCAGAAGAAATGAAATGAAGTTATAAATGTTTTACTCAACAAGATTCATAAGTTCTGTCTTAGCTAGCCTAATTAGATCAAATCAATCTTATAGTGAAGCGATATATGCATGCCTAACTAGATAATTATAAATTGAATAGCAAGATTGAAAATTTCAATTCTTTGTGATTTTACTCTCGAATTTTCGTTCAATATGTAGACTTTCATTGTATATATTTATTTATTTGGGAGCAGGATTTTGCGTGTATAATAATTCTCTTTAAAATTCAAGTATTAATCTGTGACTAAACGCATTCAGTATTACACTGTTTGTTGTGTTTTAGATGTAGTCAATCTCGTGGCTTGAAAAATAGACAGAATAAGAAGAGAAGAAAAGCAAATTAAGAAACCCAACATATAGATCGACAAGAACAAAACTGGAACGCATGATAATTAATTAAAGTGATTTCATAAGTAAGATAAAAGTGATTCGAACTTTTAAATTCTTCTGTTTGACTTAAAGTACAAAATAAAATTCCAAACCCAACATGTACTTAATGAACGCAGGGGCTGGAAGGGTATTGCTTTACAAGAACTCAACGTAATGACTACAATTCCTTCTATACAGTGTGTGTATTTAGGCTTAGCGCTTCCGAGTATATATACTAGGCCCGTCGGATTTGTTACCTATAAGACTAAGATGCAAGAGACGAAGATCGCTTTGACAGTTACACACGGCACGTTAACGTGACGTTAAAATTTGCATGGCCAGATTTATGGACATAGCTTTAAAAAGCAAGACGTATTAACGATTGTGAGAGATTTTACTAAAAAGATCAGTAAGTAAAAACATTTAATAAAGACGCTTTCTGTATTTTTTGTTCTAAAGTAAACTTAAAATTTTATGATTTTATAAATAATTTGAAATTAAATCTTTTAATATATTTTGTTGGCTCAAGTTTTTTAAATTTATTTAATTCTTAGTTTCAAAAAAATTATAATTGATTTATGTTTATAATTTATTAAATGAATAATTGATATCATGATTTTAATAAATAAAATTTTAAATATTATGATTTTATAAATATGTATTAATATTATTATAAACTATGATTTATAATTTTACGTAATTCTAAGTTAACAATTAAGTTAACCCTTAAAAGAAATTATTATTATTGTTGTTGTTAAGTACTAAAAAAGAATTCTAATACCATAGAGTCAAACTTAGTAATTAATATTACATTCTCTTATTGTTATTAATTTATTATTATTGAATATGAACTTGAGTTTTGAATTTTTTATTCTATTAAATTTAAATAAAGGCACATGGATCTAAAAAAAAGTATATAAGTTTGATAAAAATAAGACAACTTAACATGCGCTCTTTAAAAAAAAAAAAGCTTAGTTGCCTATTTTTTCTAAGTACGGCATGGCACGAACATGAGTACGCACGGGCTGTCTTTGATGGGTTTGGGCCTGCACGGCCTGGCCCGTTGGCAATCTCAACTTCCGAGCATCCTGCCTATAAATATATTTCTCATATCTCTAGTTTATTCATTCCCTAAAAGATTAGTTTAATAATAAAATAAAAAATGATGGATAGCAACGAAATCGCAAAAGCGTAAGAGCAGAGCAATAAGGGTGATAACGAACTCCGAAAGCAAAAGGTAAGTTAATTTAAGGACATTGGCTGGCTGATATTCAGATTTTATTTTTTTATTTTTTATTTTTCGTTAACTGAATTGTTAATTGCTGTACGTTCGATAATTGATGGACAGATCAGAAGACAATAATGGCTATTGCTAGCAACTTGCGAGTTACGAGGTTTCTACTGGAGAATGATTGGAAAGGTTTAGAAGATTACATAATGAGCAAGTCTCCGGAGGCCTTGACCTCCAATATGATCGGAGACTACAACATTTTAGATCATATTGTTGCGTCAAATGCGCCCGCTACGCTTCTAGAGACGTTTCTATCAAAAGTGCCGCAAAATTTGTTACAAAAAATGCTGACTGATGGCAGCTTTTTCTTTGCTGTTGGTCGTGGGAAGAAAAATATTATCGAAATCCTTGTGCGTTGCAACACAAGTTTGCCAAACTCAAGGAACCAGGTAAATGTTCAAAACTCAGGGAACCGGTTAAATTTACTTCCTATTCAACATGCAGCGGCTCTTGGCCAAAGGGACGCCGTTCATTATCTACTCTCAAACACTACAGCACCATTGGATGGCGGCGATGGTATTATCTTGCTTGGATTTCTGATTAGTTCTAATCTCTTTGGTAAGTACTACAAAGGAGTACCCTATATAATAATTTTACAATAAGAGAATCCTTATTTCATTAAAGTAAAAAATAAGTTAAAAAAAAACACATACTCCACCAATGCAGTATTTTATCCTATTTTGTGTTGAAATTTATTTATTTTTATCTTTTAGTATAATTATGAAAATGTAAAAATTTTACTATATTGAAGACTTTTATAACGCTGTAAATTTACTTGCAGCATTGTAAACACCGCGTCCGTTCAGAATTTTGTGCAGACATATATGTATGCATATTAAGCAATTTAATTCATTATATATATATATATATATAATTTTTTTTTTTTTAACAGATATGGCTCTTGCTTTATTGAAGAAACATCCAAAGCTAGCCAGCGCCGCAATTAGTGGGACTGGAAAAATTTTGGAGTTACTCAGTAAAAGGCCTAAGGCGTTTGCAAGCGGGAGCCGACTTGGATATTGGGAACGCTTACTATATCCATGTTGGCCTTGTTCACAACCTTTTCTAATTGAAGTTGCACTATCTTTTTATTTGGTTCAATTACACCTAAGCCTTTCCAAATTATCGTCCGCCAGAGTACAGATATAGATTGATCTTTTTTTCTTTTATTTTCTTTTACCCTTTTTTCCTTCACATCAGTTTGTTAAAATAACTTAAATAAACAGTTTGTGACTTTAGTAGTAGTTGATTAGAAACTCTAGTATTACTTAGATTGAAATATTCTAAGTCCCATAGTCTTACACACGTGGACCGATATTAAAATTTGAAAGAAAAATATATTAATATCTTTTGGATAATTCCACTAGTAAAATCATTTAGGTTCAAAGCTTACAATAATATAGGTTAATTTAAAATAAATCTAGCCTATCTAAGTTTTGCCACTAACCTTCCTTTCTCTTTACTTTTGTGTATTTGCAGGGATTCCTGCACGAGGAGAGTATAATCATCACCCTCACCATCATTCTGAGAATGTGGATGGCGACGTAGAGAAACAGCTCAGGGTAACATCAAAGATTCATTTGAAGAGTTCCTTTCTTCAGAAAATTGCTACTGCATTTGGTTTGTACATCTCATACTTCTATCTAAATCTTTATGAACATTTCATGACACACCAAATTTTATTTTTATTCACACCGACTTACCATCTACTTAACAAATAACACATCATTTGTGGAAAAAAAATTAAAATAAAATCATTTGGGAGAAAAAAGCAAAATAAAATTTGAGATGTCTAGTTTCCATTAAATCTTTGTGTGTATGCTGAACAAAAAATATATTATCCTGAGGGGTATATCATGTATGCAGATCAATAAATTTTTCATGCAGCTAATAACTTCTGTGTATTTTTACAGGTTCTTTGCATAAAAAATTAAAGAGTGTGCTCTGGAATAACATCATGCAGCTAGGTATTAATTAAGTATTGAAGACGTTCTCTTAGTTAAATTGAGAAATTTTTTATGAAAATTAATATTGTTTAATTATTAAGAATTTAATTAGAGTTGAATATATGGATAGCAGCCCCGAGCATAAAATCGATACGTGATACAAAGTTAACACATGAGCAAACACTTGAAATATTAAGGATCATGTGTAAGGGAGTGGCAGCTAATTTGACTACATATGAACAAGCAGAAGATATATTGAAGACGCCAATGTTTACAGCTGCAAGATGGGGGATTTACGAGATTGTCATGGAAATTATTCTCTCGTATTTTCCTGTATCATTATATTTCGAGAATAAAGATCAATGTGACATATTCGGTGCTGCAGTTGAACATCGCCAAGAAAAAGTTTTTAACATGATAAATTATATAAAAAAGCATTACACAACAACACCTTTGACCAGTAACTCTGTAAAAGGGGACAACACCTTGCACTTAGCTGCAAGGTCGGTACCTTCAAGTGAAGTCCCTGGCGCAGCATTGCAGATGCAAAGGGAGTTGCAATGGTTCAAGGTATATTAATTAATTAATACATCATTCTATTGTGTACCATTTTATATAATTAGCCATGCGATTACACGTTAACTTAGTTATATATGGTAGCTCAGGCTGTGGAAAATATTGTTCACCCAAACTTTCAAGATCAGCTAAATAAGGAAGATAAAACACCTAGAGAGCTGTTCACTAAAGAACACGAGAAGTTAGTCAAAGAAGGTGAAAAATGGATGAAGGACACAGCTCAATCGTGCTCACTTGTAGCTGCACTCATAATCACAATAGCCTTTGCTGCAGCTATCACCGTACCAGGTGGCAGCGACAATAGAGGAATGCCCAATTACTTGCATGAACCATCGTTCACAATTTTTGGAATTTCAAACGCCCTTGCATTCTTTTCATCCGTTATTTCGGTCTTGATGTTCTTGGGCATCCTCACTTCACGTTTCTCAGAAGAAGATTTTCTTGTGTCCCTTCCCAAGAAATTAATCATTGGCCTCATCACCTTGTTCTTTTCAATTGCAAGCCTGATGGTTGCATTTGCTGCCACAGCCTACATAGTTCAGTTTTATCCATGGAAATGGGTCATTATTCCAATGGGTCTGCTGGGTTTTCTACCTGTCTCCTTATTTGCAACCCTACAGTTTCCACTCTTGATTGAAGTGTTTTCGTCCACTTACGGGCCCGGTATTTTTAAACCAATTAAGTATGTAAGAATGTAATTTTCAATTCAAGACAATTGGTGTTGTTATTATAATTATTTTAATGTTAATGAGAACCTCGCTACCTATTACGAGGTCTCGTCTGATAAGAAATTCAAATAAAGTTCTAATAACACCTTTGTTTATTTATTTCTGGAATAATAAATTTCCATCTGTTCGCTTTTTATTTTTCTAATTTTTCCTTTCCTGGCCTTTTTGTGTCGTTATAATTCATAAGCTCTAGTTCTCTAGGTAAACTCTGGATAATTCAATCTTCATTGACCGGTCATAATTCGACACCTTCTGTGCTTGTAGCGTTTGTTTCGAAAAGAAACGATTAATTCGGTTTTTTATCACGATGAATTTTTTTTTTTTTTTTTTGGTTTTAAGATGCATTCGAAAATGAAAGGGGCATCGTTGTCCCAAAAACTAAAATGTGAAGCAGGGTGGGGTCACTGCATATTGTAAATTGACCAAAAATATGGGCCGTTTCTATAAAATTTTTAAATAACACTTTCTCCTTAGTGACAAATTTGTCATTAAATTTGCAAATTGTGTCCCAAACTAAGGAGTAATGTTTGCAACATTTATTACTGATCATAAAAAATTTGTTTTTAAGAATAAAATAAAAAAACTTGTGAATATTGCGAGCAACACTGTAAGACTATGACGCCGGATCTGAACCAATGTCGAGCCATTTACCAAAATCACTTCCATCAGTCAACCAGGTAACCATGCAAACGTAACCATGCAAAGATATTTCCAACTAATATATTTTAGAATAAAGATTCAGTGCTGAGCTGTGTTTTTACATAACGATAAATTAATAATTGTTAAGAAAAAAATAATAAAAATTTAAAATAATTTTTAATAATTAATTTAGTGATCAGCAAAAAAACAAAACAAAACAAAACAAAAGTTACCTAATTCTATTTTTTATTATGGCATAACTTCAGATCAAGCTATAATGTATAATTTCCTTTTCAATTCTCATTTTCCTAGATAGAGCAAAAGCGTTAAAAGGATATTCAAGTCTCTATAGAAATAAAATCCTTTCAGTTTCTTCACATTCTATTAAATTTCATGGGTTATTTTCAGAAACCTCCCCTGAGGTTTGGTGTATTCTCACTTAGATAGAAAGTATCTGTGTATTCTCAATAACCTCCCCCGACGTTAGTATGCTTACTCTTAGACCGTTTGTTAACTCATAAAATGACCACCATACCCTTGACTTCAAAACAACACAATTTTTATATTAAGATTATATGTACAGTATGTAGTATTGATTAATAATATCATATTTGTTTTGACGCCAAATAGATATAAACACAATGAAAGTACCAAATCACCCTTGTCATTTTCCAAAATGACTTAGCTAAAAAAGAAAAAAAATTTAGTCCTCTTTTGGGGGAAAAATAGGAAAATTTTGAATTTTTTAAATAGAAAAAATTTTGAAATTTAATTTCAACTTGCTTCTAAAATAATTTCAACCTACTTCTCAAACTTAAGATAAAGCATTCATCTTCCTTTATTAGTATCAAACCACCACTTTACAAACTCTTTCAACAAAAATCAAGAGTCTCCATAAGGAGTTAATTTAGGAGTTAATTTTGATCATTTATCAACAAATGGAGACTCTGCAACATTAATGGCACATGTCAGAGCAACAACTTCGTTTCCGCACCTTCTTGCTTTTCATGAGGGTCACTGCCAACCGTAACAATCTATTTGTTTCACTTATCCACATCTTTGTATGAATATAAATGTCAAAGTGTGTTGCAGTTGGGAAGTTTGTAGTTCTGAAAGCAGGGTAATGCCTGTATCACCACAAAACCAAGATGGACAAGTTCATGAAACACAAAAGAAGAAAAATTGGCCAAGTAAGATTAAGAATGAATATTTCCAACATAATCCTCCCCCAAGTCAACAAGCATAATATGCTCTGCACATTGTCTTTTATCATTCAAAATTTTCTTTTCAACCACTAGATTGTCATTAGCAGTCATGCCTTTTCTAATAATGCCAAGGGGTTGATTAATAATCTTTCTCTGTTAAAATATTAGACCCATCAAAAAGGATTTGGCGGATATTAAAAAAAAGAAATGCTCGATTAATCCGTAAATCCTATTTGTTTTAAATAATGATAAAAGGTGAACATCTGCAATCATCAAAACAATAAATACAAAAATTCTGATAGCAGAAAATAATTAACGCATAGAGTGGGAAACAAATTTTATATAGTCATTATGTATTCCTAAAATCAAAATTTAAAGGGAAAGAGGAAAACAATGTGAAATTAATCATCCCAAAATTCCTTCAAGTATTACTAACCTTCTTCATACTAGTAAGAATTTTTTGTCTAGAAGCCACTAGTAAACTCGATTTAACATGATTAGAGAAATAAATAAATAAACAAAAAGCTTGGAACCTAAATATTATTTCTCGACAAACAAATAGTATTAGGAAAAAGTAGGCAAACGTGTAACTAAGTCTGTAAGTCATGTATGGACTTGAATTAACATCTCAATGCTTTCTATATTTCAAATGAAGTATGCAATAGTTTGCCTTTAATAAGGTTGACTTAATATGATGCGGAAAATGTGACCATAATATCATGTAGAAAATGTGACCAGGAAGGACATACTGCTTGGTATGCAGTGCAGCCTCCTTGTATGCTTCACTTTTTATGCTTGACCTCTCCAATTTCAGACTCAAATGCTGTATGCAACTTTATTGAACCTGAGTAGAGCTGCGGTCTGAAATTGCATTAAAAATAAAATGTCAAAAAAGTTAACTTGAAGAAACAACAATGAAGAAAATGATATTAAAAAATATAAATTGAAAGACAACAACTTGCAGAATTTTTAATGCAACTGTCTATGCTTCCATTTATACAAAACCAACAAGTTAACACCAATCATAGGTTAATATAATTCTCCATCACAAATTTATCTAGTTTTTCCACATATAACCATTACTTTATAATTTCAGTGCATGCCCCAATAAAGCCATGTAATCAACTTCACTGTTGAAACTTTTTTCTTTGAATTAAAATAGATATGCAACTAAAATAGCTCATGTGCATCCTAAACCCACTGATCCAAAGGATACAGCAAACCATTTCATTTTTTGCAACCCAAGTCATGTAAATAACACGATAAAAACTCCAAAAAATATAAAAACCCCTTTAACAAAATACTACCTATATACACTTCAAATTATCTTCAACATACATTTTCATATTTAATTTTACTATAACTATCATGATTCTATTGAAAATAATCAGAAAAAACAAATACAAATCTCAAAAAATTTTAAGAACCATTTTTCAATCAATCATAAGGCAACAAAGATATTTAGCTCTATGTTCAGCATGCATTTGCAATACTCATTTAACTATAACTAACACTAAATGATGGACAAAATTGAAATCAACAGCAACAATCTTAAAAAAATTTCAAGACCTATTTGCTAATTTTTACCGAGACTGCCAATTTCATATAATAAAACTAGCATGCATTGAAAGAATTAATACCTTATTCGTGGCTTGAAAACAATGGGATGATTGGCTAGTTGCCGGCAAAACTCACTTGAGGTCATGAATCATTCGTAGTCGATAATAGAGTTGGCTTCATCGTCATGGTCTTTAATTTTTGGCCTAAGTACTTGATCAAATCATTAGAGAGAACATGAAATGGGTTTTGCTTGGTTGCTTTGGAATTGTGGAGTAAAGAGATGAGCAGTGCTAATGTCTGTTGGGTAAAAACGTGCTTCAATTTATTCTCCACCGGATATTAACAATGTTCAAATCATTTCCAAAGCCCAATGCGAAAATATTAAGTTAATTTGAATGGTTTTATCATTAACGTGTTTAATTTACAGTCTTGCCCTCATCTACTCAACATATACTAAACGAAATACTAACGTCAGGGGAGGTTACTGAGAATACGCAAATACTTTCTATCTAAGTGAGAATATGCCAAACCTCAGGGGAGGTTTCTGAAAATAACCCTAAATTTCATAGATGTAATTGATCCCATCTCATCAAATTGATATTGAGAAACAAAAACTTATCTTTGTCCATACGTAAGAATATTTGGGGACCAAGGCAAGAGAGTGACTTAGTGGTCTTAACCATACATAAAGGATAAGATTTCATCATCCACGCATTCTAGCGAGCTTGCTTATCTCTTGGTGCATTGGTTTGTCTCTTTTCGAGTTTCTACAACACCTTTAACGCTGGCCACCAATGATGTACGTCTTCCTCATTCCAAGATTCAATATTTGCATCAATATTTGTGGAACAATAAATAAATAACTAAGCTAACGAAATGCTCAGTTCTTGATTTATTCTTCAAATTTATTTCGTGAGCAATATATAAGCCTATTTATTCTTAAGGTTTATAATTGTGTTCGATTTCTTTGTTGGGCTGCGCTTGGTTAAGATGGTAATTATTGTTGAGTTGCAATGTTTTATATGTGTGTGTGTGTATTTTCCCATTCTGAGTAACACATGGATAATGAGAGAAATTTTATTTATTCAGAAGAAAAGATGGGGGACGTGAGAACAGAAAATACTAACTTGTGAATACCAACAATCAAAAACATCAGCAACTAAATGAAATTAAGAACTCAAAACTACAAATGAAGAATGTGGTAACTAATCAGCCTAGCCGGTGCCACCGAGGACACCCTTGAGCTTCTTCACCGTAGCATCGTCAAGGAAAGTGGTCTGCTCCACCAATTGGGAAGACAAGTCGTTGGCAAATAAGGCGAAATCGGTGATTTGGAGTCCAGGATTCGGGCTGTTGAAGCTAACAAAACCGAGGGCTCCGTTGTTGCCAGAATTTACTTGAAAATGCAACAACCCTTGTGGAAAGACCATGATATCTCCCTTGTTAAGCGTCTTTACGTAAACAGTGTTAGCTGAAGAGGAAATGAACCCGGCAGTTATGCAGCCATGCACAACAAGAAGGATTTCGGAAGCAGCTGGATGAGTGTGCATTGGGATTACGCCACCCTTTGCAAGATCCAGGCGTGCCAAGGAGAGTCCGAGCCCATTCACGCCGGGAAATTGAGCTACAAATGCAGGTGTCACTGCAGCATTGATAATGCTCGTGGTGTTTCCGGCCACGCCGAGGCCCGAAAATACGAAGTCGTCAGCGGTAACCTTAGCGGGGGGCACACAAGGATAGCCGACGGGACTGTCCGGCAGATTTAGGTCAGCGACGCAGAAGTCGTTAACCATAGCATTGGAGGAAGAGGATACGAAAGCAAGGAAGAAGAAGAAGAAGAGATTGTGAAGCATTTTGACTAATATTTAGTGTAGTTAGGGTTTTGATTATAATGGCTATGGCTGTTTGATGGGTTTGGTTAGGTTTATATAGAGCTTGTGCGTGAGTGGGTTTTGCTGCAATTTCCAGATGCGTACATGCAGGATTTTAACTAGTGAAAAGAAAAAGACAAAAAATTTTGAAGCTGTGAAGCATCTTGGCCATTGGGAGCACAATCAGACAAATAAAAAACCGGAATCTCCTTTTTCATGTCATTAATTTACCATATAAAATACGACTTTAATAAATTATATTGACTTGAAAAAGTTAATATTTTCTTTTGGTAACCTTAGACATCAAACAGTGACAAGCATGACGAAGAAGGATGACCTCATTTACATGGCACTTGTTCTTTGAAAATTGCACAGCCCAGCCAGGTCGACCCAAACATGTAGGCTGCCTAAAATTTGCAACCAAAGTTGAAATTCTTGGCAATTATTTTAAGAGCCGCTGGCATCGGCTTTAATGGGAACCTTGTATGTACAATTGACGCGCCGTCATGCATGCGATGACCTTATTCTGAACTGCACAATTACGAAGGGCTGCTTCAACGTGTTTAATCAGATATCCTAAATTCATCTGTCCGATAAGGGAGTAATTCTCATAGGCTGAAAATAATTTTTTGCACTAAAGTATATGCAACAATCATTAACTTATAATTAAGCTAGATTTTAAGTATAAATCGGGCTCATTCATTGTCAAATCATGTAAATTTGTTAATCGAATTTCAGCCTAATAATTTACGGCAGTGCATGGCAGTAGAAATTCAGGAGCTACACTAAGATAAATCACTAGCATCGAGTAGATAATTGGAAAGTACCGATTGTTTGTCCAATTGCAGCGAGCTAGGTGGCACATGGGAAGAGAGAAGTGAAGTTTATAAGAAGACAATCTGACAGCTAAAAGGATACAGAGATCTTTAAAGGTCTTGCGGCCGTCAATTTGGGACCGCGGAGACACTGTGTGGCCTGTAAGAATTCCCTTCCTCCTAAGCTTTCTACTCGCCGTATAATTGGGACGCAATGCCAGCTAATTTGTCTGTCGTACTGTATGCGTTGTTCATATATGTATAACTCTATACATAGCTTAGGATCCGTTCGGAATTATTTTTAGAATTAGTTTTGGGAGATATAAAGTAATTAATTTTATAAGATAAAAAAAATTAATTTTAGTGTTTGATAAATTTTTTTAGAAATAATTTTTGGTAAAATCACCATAATTTAAAACATAAAAAAGGAGTAACTTTTTAAAATTTAATTTTAAGAATCAATTTTATATCAATGTAATTCCATATATATCCTCATATATATTATAAAAATTTAAAGTTATCATTATTAATTAGAAAATAAAATAATTACCACTATCACTAATGATCTTAAAATAATAAAATAAAATAAATAATGTAAAATATTTATTTTGGTTATCAAATATTACATATACGCATTAAAGAAGGTATGTTATATGCATGTTTATAAATGTGTAAATAAATTTATTCAACATTATGTCAAATTCAATTTTTACATTCTTATAGCAGCTTAACAATGAGATTTAATTACCAAACACAAATGATTGCCTTTAAAACTCACAATATTTTTAAAAATAAAATTTTACCAAATATTTAAGCGATTCTCTTCCCAGTTGATTATTTCTACAACACATCTAACAGTAATTATTTTGAAAGTTCTAGCATTACCAAACATGCCTTTAGTGAATGTTTGGGAATGTTTTATATTGTCAAATAATCACTTATTTAACAATGTTTTAGATTAGAAAATAATTAGATATTATATTGATTTATAAAAGTAACTTAGCTTTCCCAAACTTGATTATTTGAAAATCAATTTGTTTCAAGGTACAAACCAAAATTTTCCTCTATAAATATTTATTTTTTCAAAAATACCATCATACAACAATTAATTAATACATAAAATTTTATAAATTAAAAGTAAAATTAAAAAATGATTGCCGGAATATAGTCTCAGCGTCGTCACCAGTAGCGAAGCTTGCACCATTTATTGGGGGTGGGCTATTAAGTTTATTTTTATTATTTTTAATAAAGATAAATTCATAAATTATTATTATTATTATTATTTTTCATAAAGTTTACCCGGGCTGCTGCCCGGGTTAGGCCACTCTAAGCTTCGCCACTGGTCGTCACCGGTGACATTTTTCCGGCTCCAGCCAAGAGAAATTTGTCTTTCAGTGATAAATCTAACAGCAATGAACTTGAATTTTCACAATGAAAGTGATGTAGTGGTCTCTTTAGCAAAAATATTTTGGTGATGAAGTGAATGCCACCCAAAGGTTGTGGCAATACAAGACCATCATCTAACGGTGGTGAGGTGACTTGCGCCACCACCTCCATTAGATAGAGCAACTCGCAGATCCTATTCATGTTGAGACTGATCAAAAATTACCTTATTTTAATGGAGGTTATGTTGCCACCACTTATTTAGGAGACCTTTCCACCATCACCATTTTATTTTATTTTATTTTATCTTATCTTTTTTTTTTTTGGCCCGATCATATAGATACAGTTGTGTAGATCATAAAAAGAAAAATGATAAATCTGACGTTTAGATAAAGATGAAAACCTCATAACGTTTGAAAAGACGTTCACTCGCTGAATTCTTTTAATGATAAAAAAAATTACATACAAGTTTAACTTGTGGTATTAATACCATAAAATTTTATTGAAATTTTAAGCTTATATATTTAACAATTTTCCACATGTTATCATTTAAATTTGTATATTTATAACTAATTTTTATGTTATTTATTATGATATAATTGAAATACAAGTTAATATTAATAACCAATTTTATTTATTTTTATTCTTAAGTAATAAATTAAATTTATTTGACTTGAAGAGGAAATTTGATAAAAATTTAAATTGAAAAATTGGGCAATGATGGTATATTTGTAATTTTATTAATAATATGAACAAATTGAATAATCAACAATTTTTTTAGAAGGGTATAATGGTAATTTCTGTTAAAAGTCTTGTTGAATAGTGAATAAATATCTTTTGAAATGTTAGAGATGTCCTTCTAAACATTATGTGTGTATTTGTCCCTTTCCCATCATAAAATCATAAAATTTTGAATCTAACGTTGTTGTATATGTCATTAAAGGACAAATTTACTTGACTGTTACCGGTAGCGGAAAATTTAAAGTCCAATCAACTATATTTTTATTGTAAATATTGTTTATTAGTTAACATTTAATATTGACTTTTTTTTGGGGAGGGGGGGGGGAAAGATAACATTAAGTTAAAAATTATCTTATTAATTGACATTTAATGCGTTAATGATAAATAGAAAATATAAATAGAAAGTTGAAAAATTTTATTTATTCATTAATAAATAATATGATTTAAAATTAATTGTAATTCGTTTCAGTGCAACCAAAATATAATTAGTCTATTTTAATCATTTCAATGTACACGTTTCCTGTTTTTTTTTTTAATTAATTTGACAAACATACATGCTAAATCACTAGACCTATAAGTTTAAGCTTTAAGATAAGAGTTCAAACAACAATATCATTTTGTCTAAATTGATAGTGGGCTTGTTTTCAAATTCACGGACCAAATCTACCGTGTAGTGTGGGTAACTGAACCCACAATTTGGGCCAGAGATTTGACAAGGAGAGCTAAGATGGAGAGCCGAGAGCTCGCAGACGAGTAACGTGAAGATAGGGTGATAAATGAGTGATGATGAGCTGTCGACAATCAGACATGCAATACCCTTTTTGAAGCCGTAACATGAGGTCTTCCGTCTTTGGATTATTTGTTGTGGTCCTCTTGACAAATTAACAATGCAGAACTAACATATATACCAAAAGTAAATTTGGGAAAATGTTGCTATCTTTCTCTTGTTATATAAGTTGAACATATATACCAATTAGCGATGGTAGCTACTTTTTTTTTTCTTTTTTTATTACATGATATTATTACTCAAGAGTACAACTCATATTATATGATAATACAACTAATAATTACAAATAATATTATTATTGAACTTAATTTATATCAATTCTTATAAAACACTAACTAAATTTTTATCCCCACAAATATTTGAAAGATAAGATGTATGTTCCTCGCAAGAGAGAATACTAGCTCCACTCAATTATTAACAAGTAAAGAAGAAATAAATCACCCATAATGCATTTGCAGTGAGTCAAACAACTGCACTCACATAAGTGAGGTGGGGCCAGGGGCGATGGTATCTACTTGGTGTTACATAAATTTGGATTTAGAGCCAAACCCATGGAGATGGAGTTGAATTGTGCAGGGCGGGCCACTGGCTCGCAAACAGAAAGTCTGGTTCCCGGTCAAAACACTTATCCCAGGTGAGGTTTAGACCTATGTGACTGTGAAATCTGCGAACTGTCTGCTTCACAGGGAAAGAGATTTTTTTTTTTTTTTCCTCTCCTCGTAAGGGGGGAAGCGATGTTCAAATGAACTGCAGAATAGAGGTAAAAAAAAATATCGGGTGATAATGAGTGCAAAAGGCTTGGTTAGTTGAGGCAATGCAATAAAGGAAGATAGACAGAGATGCATGTGTTCTGGGGCAGAGAAAACTCAGAGTGAATAGCCCTTCTGAGGCTTGAGTCCTGAGCCCTGAACCCTCCCTGAGACTGCGTGTGCGCACTTCCCCTGCTGATGCTGCTTTTCCTGGCGACTTATTAAACTTTCAACTGAAAAAATAAAAAAAAAATTAAAAAAGGGGTAAAAATGCTTTTATTTGCAAGCAAACAAATCCAAACCCTTTGACCAATGGTCTTTCACTTGCGCTGCTATTAGTGTTATAACCTTCTCACTCAACCTTTTTAATTGACACATTTCTTGTTCTGCAAAAGAAAGAATTCAGAAAAACGATAACAAATTTCAGGTCCCTTTTTTATTCTTGAATTCCGGCTTGTAGAGTTGTAGTAAGAAGCTCCACAAGATAACCATTTGAGAACTGGCCACGATGGTTAAATCATTCTCTTCTGATGTGAGGAAGTGGTTGACGCATGACGCATTCTGAGGTTTAATTTATATTTCCTTCCTGGGAGCCTCAGTGAAAGCGGCATTCTCGATATGGGGTTTGGCGTCTCGAATATTTGAGAGGGTTTAAAATCTGAGCGGTGCCATATCAGAATTAATGTAAACGAGTCTCAGTATGTGTAAATATTAGTTGTAAATCTTATATAATATGAGTTGTAATCTGAGCATTAGTTTCATGTAATTAAAAAAAAAAAAAGAAGCTCCACAAGATAACATAGCATCAGTTAGCAGAATTTATTACATATTGACATTTTATTTAATTAATGGCTACATTCTCCTTTAATAAAGTTGGTTTATCAATTTTTCATGGGCGATTTGATGACACGAGATTTACATACTCTATATATATATATATATATATATTATTAAATCAAAAAGCACATCAAATCTGTAATTGGTGAACCCAGAAGGCTCAGATCAGTAAATATATGCAAAGTCCACTATAATATCATTTGCTGCAACTTGAAAAAGAAATGACATGTAGATCATTCTCTTATCTCTCTACACTAAATAATAGGTGGAAATTAATGTATACTGAACAGTGCAGATCGTTTCTCATACATACTTAAAGTTCATTTATGGTTTGTTATTCTTGTATGTTGCATAACTGGTGGTTGAAAATGCAGCCTTATGGAGTAAGTTTATAACCACAGATTTTCTATCTTGGCTTGGAACCTGTTTCGTGAAAGACTTTCTACTGAAGACAATCTTCGTCTTAGATGTATGTACATTATTTCTGCTCGCCAACTCTGTAAAACTATGGAGTGCGACGAAACTATTAGCCATCTCTTTCTCAATTGCCACTTTGCTAAAGTATTTTGGGATTGGCTGTCATTATTGTTTAACACACGTTTCCCACCACTTGGTAATGTTTGCGATCTTTGAGAGTTTATTATAAGCATACATTGATGTCTTCTCTTGATATTTTGTACCATATTTGGAAGGTTTCGAATAAGCTAAAGTTTGAAAATTATCAACCTTCAATTGCACCTATTAAGCATTAGTGTTTGGGGCTATATCTATCACTTGAGTAAGCTATACTCAAGGCTTTGTTAGTCTTCATAACTCTTTCTTATTTATAACCTACTTAGTCTGAGCAATTCTCTTCTCATTTTTCAAAAGATCTTTACACTTCTATGGCATCCTCTAGTTTTTTTTTTTTGTTAAAGTTAATACTGATAATCTCTTTGAATGAAATTTAGGTCTAACTTCTTGTGATGCCATTTATAGAGGTTCTCATGAAATTTTTTTGAGGTGTTTTGTTAGGTCAATGGAAAATTAAATTTCGTTTTATGCAGAATTTTATGCTGCTATTGAATTTGCTTACTATTGAAAGGGTTGGACATTCATCGTAGTTAGAATGTGATTTGATGAATACTTATTCTTACATGAAAAGTGACATCTTTTTTTCTTCATTGACAACTCTGCATTAGTGGACTCAATTGTCTAACCATTATAAAGTTTACGAGATTTTATTATTCCCATACCTAGTTTTTCTGATTTAACACCATAGAATTTCCCTCTATTAGAATTTACGAAGTCTCTACTCGATTTTTTGGAGATACTTAAGTATCGATTTTCTTAATCTTGTTCTTTGGAGATACTTAGTATTGATTTTCTTAATCTTGTTATGATTCACTGTTATATTAATTATATATAGGATTTCATTAGCTCTGTCTGTACTAAACGAACATTGTGCCCTCTTCTTTCAATATATTATACCTCTCTTGTAGTTTGTTTATTTATCTACTATTAAAAGAGAATCCCGGTGGTTGAAAGGCTTGCTGCTCTGTGCTTTCCCTTTATATATAAAATATCTTTGATCAAATGATTAATTAATTTGAGGTTTCCAAATTGTAGACATAACCACTTTTTGCTTTAAAAGAAAAAAAAAATTGCATTACAGATCTGCTAAAATTTTAATCAAAAGTTCATCAGGACCAACTTCAATCAAAGTAGTGTCGATGAATACGAAATTTTGTAACGACCAGTTTTATTCAATACAGTCATAAGTAATTGCAACCTAACAGTGAATCAACAACAAAGAAATCTACTCAAACTTTATTGAAATCTAACTATATGCCACTAGCGAAACTTGAACTTGTTCCTTCAAAATTGAAAAAGGCGCTGAGTTCGAATGATTCTCCAATAGATACGAAAATCAAATGAACACATTGTAGGAAACTTTAATAAAAATTACTCGCAACAAACAAAAGCTTAATTACTTGCAACAAACAAAAGCTTACTTCTGAATTATAAGAAAATTTTATGCAGTTCTTGATGTTTTTTGATAAATGCAGTTCTTGATGTTGATATTGGAGAAAAAGCAGCTGATAAAAATAAACACCACCGAGTGAAAGAAAAAATATAAAAGAAAAATGGCATCATGGAATCAAAAAGAAGAAAGCCAGAGTCCACCGTCCATCCGTCCACTAGTTCATTTACATTTAAAGATAAACATTAGGCGTGGGGTAAAAAAAGTCTAAAAAGAAAAGGCACCATACTCTGTACTATAAAGCAGCTGCTGAGCCTCTAAGGTCTGATTTCTCTGTAAATGTCTCTTTACAAATGTGTAAATGTACAAACTTAAAACATAATTTTTCTTCTTTAAATATATAGGTGTCAACTTCCAATTAAGAATATCATAATATATTAAAGTTAAGAATAAATTGTCAAATAAAAAATATATATAAATTATAGAATAAAATGTATACATTAAATTTTAATTTTTTATCTTTTAATTTATCTCCAGTTTCATAAAGTATAAACAGAAATTGGTGATTGAAAAAATATTCCCTTTGTCTGTATCTCAATAAGCGTCGGTATGTCCTCTAAGAATTTAAGCAGCTTCAAATAATGTCACGGCACTCATTTCCAGGACTATGATGTTGGGAGACAGCAAAATAAAAGACCATTATTACAGTAGTTTTTTTTTTTTATTATTGAAATCATATTTAAACGATCAAATGTATATATATTTCACAGTATAAAAAGATATATTTATATCATTAGTTATATAAAAAGATATATTTATATCATTAGTTATATAAAAAGATATATTTATATCATTATATATTTTATTTTGATAGACATAATTTATAATCTAAATAAAAAATTTTCATTATCTCACAAAACCTTAATGTGTAGACTGTAGAGTCATTTATTCTCTTTTCGAATTTACAATTTTATAGTGTACATAATTATATTTTATGATTAAGTATGATCCAGATTAAGACTTGAGTTTTAATTATTGGTCTAATTTATTATACTTCATAGGAGTTTATATTTGTGCCTACATAAAATTGTATTATTAGCTATTATTCACCTTTTCCTTTTGGATAAAAGGCATGTTTTCCTGTTTAAAATAAATAAATAAATAAATAATAAAAATAAAGGTGTGACCTTCAATGTCACAGAAATTTAAGAGGGCAATGTGGGCACAAGTGAATGTAGCATAAGCCCAAACCCAAACCCAAACCTAAAGGCACAGCGGATGAAAGTATAGGCTGTGTTTGTATTTAATATTACTTGTTTTACTGTACATTTGTTTATGGATTTCTGTAAAGATGTCAGAGACAAGGGCAGAGCAGAAGCCACAGTGGTTGCAGTCATAATAAGAACAGACTCTCTCAGTACTCAAGAGAGAGAAAGAAATAGAAAGGGAGGTGGTAGCAGTAGTAGCATCAGAGCCATTAGTTTTCATCCACGCACAGAGGAAGATTCTGCAACCAATGGACTCGGCAAAAATATCCTTCAAAACTAGCAGCAGCAGCAATAGCCCAACATGAACAACGCCTCTTTCTCTCGGCCTCTGATCTCATCTCTTAACTTTGTTAATAAAAATCTTCCATTCTTCTTGCTGTTATCGGTTTTTCATTGAATATCCCTGCTTTGAATTTCTTCATCTCCTATATATCTTTTCCCACTCTTCCAAAGATGATGACTGTTGGGGCTGCAACAACAAGCTGCGGTGCAAGAGATCATAGTATAATTAGGTCTCCTTTCACCCCAACACAATTGCAAGAACTTGAACACCAAGCTCTCATCTTCAAGTACATGGTGTCAGGAGTTCCTATTCCACCTGAACTCATCTACTCTGTCAAAAGAAGCTTGGATTCTTCATTGGTCTCAAGTCTCTTCCCTCCTCAGGCTCCACATGGCAAGTAAACAGACACCTTAACTTCAGTTTCTTTTCCTCTTTTCTTTTCTTAGTATATCCATTAGATTTTGTGGACGAACTAGCTCAAATCTATGCACCCAAATTTGTGTTAGGCCTATTTTTTCATATTTTTTGTTGGATTAATTTTTTATATAATTTTTGAGTTGAAGTGATTTTATTTATTTTTTTTCCAAAAAAGCTTTTGATGGGACTTTGGTTGGTGCAGTTGGGTGGGGTTGTTTCCAGGTGGGTTTTGGCAGAAAAGCAGACCCAGAACCTGGAAGATGCAGAAGAACGGATGGCAAAAAATGGAGATGCTCAAAAGAAGCATATCCAGATTCTAAGTACTGTGAAAGACACATGCATAGAGGCAGAAACCGTTCAAGAAAGCCTGTGGAAGCACAAGCACTCACTTCTTCATCAGTTACAACAATATCATCATCATCCACAGCATCAAACCCTGACCCTAGCCCTTCTTCATCACTCAATAAAAAACTTTCCATTAACACACCAAGCTCTTCTGTTTCTTCTTCTTACCCATTCTCTCCTTCTTCTTCCATTTCTCCTGAACTCTATGCCTATCAAGATCCATCTCAAAAGAGTTGTACTCAGATTAACCCTTTTCTTTGTTCTCATTCTTCTTCATCTTCAAGGCCCCCTGGTTCTTCTAGTTTCTCAATTCAAGATAACGTGACCACGCGTCATCTTTTTCTGGACTCTGGATCCTGTTTTCAGACCGACAAAGATTACAGGTTTGTGTTGTAGGAGACAAAACACAACAGCATGGTTTGGTTTTATCTCTCTTTAGCTTAATTTGAGGTTTGTTTGTTAACTTGAGGATGTTGTTTCTTTCTCCAGTAGTTATAACTTTCATGGAATAAGGGAAGGTGCAGTTGATGAGAGAGCTTTCTTTCCAGAAGCTTCAGGGAGTATTAGAAGCTTTCAAGATACATGTCCGGGGCCATTGGTCACAATTGATGGTTCCTATAATAAAACATACCCTCATCATTCACAATTTCAAAGCTTTTCTGACTCTATAAAACAACAGCAACAACAGCAGCAGCAGCATTGCTTTGTTTTGGGCACTGACTTCAAATCATCAGCAGCAACAGCAAGAACAGTCGTGAAGGCTGAAAATGAAGATAAAACGCAAAAGCCACTCCACCACTTCTTCGGGGAATGGCCACCAAAGAGCACTGACTCTTGGCTTGATCTTTCTTCCAATTCCAGAATCCACTCAGGTAATTAATTCAATAATCCATTCCTATTTATTATTTTCTGTTCCAATTTTTGTCATTTCAACTTAAGATTTTTTTCTTGCAGATAGCTGATCAAGTCTCAATAATGGACAATTATACGGTATCAAAAAGAGTCCCAGCTGGAGGTCACAGCCTTATTGTTGAAGTTGTGGATGGGAAAGGGCTTAATTTTCGTTGCTTTTAAATTTGTGAACGATAGTGGAGGGGGCCATACCAGGAGTATTTAATCTCTAGATCTATCTTTTGCTTTCTTGATACTTAATTTTCTCTTCTTCCCTAAAAAGAAACATGTTTGGGATTTGTGGAACTTTTTTTGCTTGTTTGAGTGGGAGCATCTTTTGTATACCTCAGGGTCCCCAAAACCCCTGCAATTACAGTTTCACTATTTCACTTTTGTTTGTTTTCTGATCATACCATGGTCCAGTCCACAGATGGGGACCCAGCAGGGAGCATCTACAATGATTTTTAATTGGTCTAGATATATCAGACATCAATATATAAATTTCTCAATCATTCTTCATGAATATTATCTTCTCATGATTAATTTGAATGGATATAAACATAAACACGCATCACATTATATGAGCCGAAATTGATAAGCAATAATATGAGTACTCATTCAACGAAATTGTGTGGAGAGATTGGCTTAACAGTTGAGTACATAATGCTTATACATTAGCTAGTTTGGGCTTCATACTCAAAAGTAGGTCTAGTTAGCGTATAACCTATCTCAGATTCCTCTTCGCTTATTCAGGGAAATGTCACTGCTTACATATGGATTGAATACTTAGATTATTAACTTTGATCAGTTGCTGATCACAATCAGGTTTCTTCATAGCTTCCAATGTAAAGAGTGTTTCTTAAAATTTAGTGTTAGTCCGTATAGCTGCCGATCAATGTCCTTGAGATTTCTCCTTAATGAATCTCCAGAACCAAAAGCATTCTAAAGATCAATTGATTAGGCACTCCATCTATTTATAAATTTTTAACCATTTTTTTAAAGGTATCTTCTTAATTAATTTAAAATTTTCAAAAGGATGAAAGTAGTTCTTCATGTTTCTATCTCTTGTCATGCCACTGCTGACTGCTGTCGCCAACTCCACTGAACTCAAGCTTTTTATCTTTAACAGTAAATTTCAGAAGTTTTGTCTTTTCTTTGAACTGGTCAGCGTTCAAAGAGAACATGGGTTTGTATATCGGTCAAAACGGTAAACAGTCAACGTAAACGGACTCATCAAACAGTTTGCACTTGAGACGACAGTATTTGAAACTTTTCAAAGTAAGTTTTTTTTTTTTTTTTTATATATATACATAGGAAGTTACTGCTCATTATATTTATAATTATATAAATATTGAGATTTATTTATATTAATTTTGATATAGTACTGTTCAGATTTTAAAGCTACTACCGAATATTGGGGATGTATTTCGCGTATTATGGAAAATTACATGACAAAATTACGTGGTTTGAAAAAAATATAAATTAAAAACACGTAATGCGTCTAAACTAGTGCTTGTGTGAGAAAAGTGGTTAGCCAAATTTAGCCAATAGTTCTTTTCAAAGTAGCTGAAGTTTACAGAAATGAAGGATATATTTTAACCACGTGCACGTATCCCCTTTCCAAATATTTGTAGGAATAAATTTCTTAACTGCAGAGGCGGCTTGTGCACCAAGCGGCAAGTGATTCTGGCAAGTACATGCGATAAAAAATTAATTTTAATTTATTTAAATTTAATTGATAATAATTAATTGTTTTAAATGGATAAACCATATTAAATTAAAGCTGCTTACCGCAGAAAAGTTTTTAAAATTAAAGCGATAAAATTATTTTATATCAGTATATGAAAAGATTAAATAAATTAGCTATATTGTCTATTGAGAAAGATATATTAGCAAAATTAGAATACAAAGATTTGATTAACAAATTTGCATCTCAGAAAATTAGAAAAATTAATTTTAAATAGTTTTATTTTCCTATAATTCATATATATATATATATATATTTTTTTTTCTTCAATTTTTTGTAGGAGTCCTAATTTTAACAACTCGCCTAAGGCCCCCATTTTGGTTGAGCCGGCTCTACTTAACTGATCCCGATAATTATTTTGTGTATAATACTACAAATGCATGCATTTAGAAGCCCAGTCGACTTCAGATAGTAATAGATATTTGGGTGTAATTGAATTCGCGCGCCCCGGGGGTGGGGGTTGGTGGTTGAAGAAAAGCGTCATACTTTCTAAGCAAAGATCTCGGCAAATTTTGCTCTCTAAATCTCAAAAGGGCAATCTAATTGGTTGGTCTTGCAGTTGTGATAACGAGACACTCTAAATTTAAGTTTAAGAAGATATATTTAATTTGAAGTATGACGCTAAACAAAGGTTGGAAAAATGATCTTGAAATAAATTTAATTGTAACGAATGCAAGAAAAGGGTACTGAAATAAAAGAAAAAAAAAATCTTTCAAATTATATATACACACACGTAAAGTAGTAAATAATAAAAATATATATTATAACTGTAATCATATCCTTATAAAAATATAAACGATCTTAAAGCAATTTTAATAGAGCCGAACCCGGATTATATTCCTTAAGAGCCCTTGGACTGCAGTGATTGTGGCGTCAGTGTCGTAACTTCACTTGACAAAGAGATCCCGCTACCTAACATATCATCGACAGTATTTACTAAATTACCGAAAAGCCCCTCGATTTGGTCCTATCTGTAAAACTACGGGAAAAATAAATGGTTTTGTTCGAATATTTCCGTCATGCCTGGACTAAAATGACATTTCACCTAAAGTAGTCTACTGTTAGCAAAGAAAGCTCTGGAACAAGAGAATTCTGTATCATGGCTGGATGCTATTCCAGACACTCTTTTGTACTTATTCTCTGGCTTTAATGAATGAAAAATTATGTTTCATTTCAAAAAAAAAAAAAAAAACATCTTTCAAAACGCGGCTCTGAATGCAATCAGACATATAACCAGAGCTGTTACCATAATGGCAAATGAATTAGCGACCTCAACTCGTGCAAGGCCATAAATCAACAGTGTCGCAGTAGATATCATATAATTTAGAGTGAGTCCCAACAGCAGATTTCATATTGTAAATCTCTGTCGACTTTAATATGAAGTATTAAGCAAAGAAATTAAGTTTTAAAAAAAAAAAAAAACTAATGTAAGCTGGACTGTTTTGTAAAAAGCTAGGTTTAACAAACCCCAGCTATTTATTTGAAACACAAATACATTCTTTTCAATAATCAAACTCTTTCGTCTTTACCTACATTTTCTTCACAGATTTACATACAATACCTAAAAGTTTATACATCCTTGTCTATCAGTTCCAGATCAGTGCCAGACAATGATAAATGGGCAGCATGATATGCCCTCTCTTTCCAACTCAAGTCTGGCCAGAGTCAGTATTTTAAGAACCCAATTTTTTAGCAGCTATTATAGAATTTATAGCGGACGGTGGCTCAATCTAACAGTGCAACCACTATTATGCAACATCTACCCAAGTTTTTCTTGACTCTTCTGCCATATTCCCAAGTTTTCCTTTAAATGTAATGAAAGTAACAGAATACAGGTGGCTGTAACATAGTAAGGCATACCCAAATTGCATGCATGATGTTTCAACCGCTCACTCCTGCACAGATTTGCAAGACTTCAAACATCTTATGTTCAAGACTGCTACTATCACTGATGGAAAAGACGGTGATTGTTCAGGAAGGTAGCCCGACAATCAATAATGGGAAATACTCTTAACAGAACAGCAAAAAACTTGTAGAACAGAGAAATTAAAAAAAAAAAATCGTAAAGACAATTTCCACTGCATTACATAGCTAACACAGAAGAAAAGCCGAAATAAAATAGAACAACCAAAAACAGGAAAGATTAAAAGGAAGAAACTAAGCAAGTAGCAAGAACCCCTATGAAGAGCGAAGGCACATATATGGCCTAGAATAAATGCGCATCAACATAAGCAAGAAGCTTGAGAAGATATTAGAAGCAGTTATATTCCATCCCCAAATGCAGCATACCAAATATGCATTGGCCATTTATGGGCAAAATAACTATTGCCCCCAACACATATAATCCCAGTACATCCTCCGTTAACAAGTGTAAACCGATTACTGTACCTTAATACCTATGGCCTCTAATCACAAAGCTCACCAAGAAGATTTCAATTAATCAAGCTTATTGGCTCTCTATATTACAGCCACACATTCAATTTTCATCCGTTAGATGCAGAAAAAGAAAATGCAGATGTACAGGAAAAGTCTTAACGGTACATGAATGTGAAATCAGAGAGCAAGAGCACTGTAGGGCAAGTCATCAGCCAACAAACCACTAGCATATTTTCCATCATGCTAGTAAGTGTGAAACTAAGCTAAACCACAACAAAGACATGAAGCCAAAGAAAAGTTCCTTGCAGGCATTTAGTAGAAAGTGACTAAACATTGTCATTGTATCTTTTAATAATATCCGACTTTGCAGTTAGTAGACAAAATTCAAGAACCCATGTTTCTCCAACTTGAAGCACAAGTGTATATAAATTACATAGTGAAAAAGAACAATATACCAACAAGATCATGAGAAATTTCAATCAACAATTTACCCATTTACAGAGAACCGTAGGGACCCAAATGACGACGCCTATACTCCACAATCATTCCGCAATATGTACCCGTCGATCCATTTTGCCTCTCTCTTAACAATTCATCAAAGAATACAAATCTCACGATAGCTACAAAGCTCTCTCATTTCCACATTGAAATTTACCTCTCCAGAACAAAAGAATTGATGAATGGATACGATAAAGCTCAAGAGACCTATATAACAAAAGTTCAAGACGAGTAGTTATCGTATCTGTCGTTGATCTTTAAAAGCTGCCTTCTCTTGAAAACCAAGAAGCCTACAACACCAATTTGCAAAATTGCAGCAACGCCAGCAAACAACAATCCAATCTTTTTCCCAGTATTAAGGGAGTGCCTATGTTTCTTCTGCGGTGGAGGCCTTCGATGAGAGGCATTATCGGATGATTTATTGTTGAACCTATTAGGGGATGGAGGTGGGGTTGGCCTCTGCTGGGGAGGAAGAAAAGTTGGTGCCTGAGGGGCCGGCCTCTGCTGGGGAAGAACAGAAGTTGGGGATGGCGATGGCGCTGGTGGACGAGTCCCAGGCGGTGGCAGTGGTGGACGCGGAGGCGCAGGTGGCCGTTGGGCTATTTTGACTTCCCTTTGTGCATCTGACTCGACAATAAAAGCGAAAATGGTGCAAACAAGGCCTAGAGTTACCAAGATTGGTGATAATGAGGGTTCCATTAAACAAGCAAACACCAAATGTTTTAAAACAAAGACGGCTTTAAGAGAAATCAAGATTTTGCTTTGTTCCCAAAATTCTTGAATTCTTCCCCCAATTCAAAAACAAGGGTTTCCTCAAAGACTATGCTAAACAAAACAAGGGTTTGGCCATTTAGGTTAGTTCTTGCATCTGGGTATTTCTGATTTCTTGTTCCCTCAAAGAACAAAAACAGAAGTTCAAATGGGTATGGCCCCAAAATTCTAATTCCCTCTTCTCTCACGCTATTTAAAGATTTCAAACAGAAAAGGAATTAGGGATAGGGCAAAAGATTGAACTTTTGAATCTGGGTGCTTGAGATTCCTTGTTCTTGTGAAGAATAAAGAACATGACTCACATGGGTTCTGTCCAAACTTCCTTGATATCTCAAAAAATGTAAACGATGTCGCAGTTGAGAAACAAAAAGATGAAAATGGTCTTTGAATCTCCTGTAGTTTGAGAAATTTTCCCTTCCCTTTCTTTCTTTCTTTCTTTTTTTTTTTTTTTTTTTGGGAGGGGTCGGTTAGTGGAAAGGGTCAAAAGACTCAAAATGAGTTGGTAGGAAAATGAAAAAACATTATTAGATTAGGAGACTAAGGTTTATTTTTATTTTCTTTTTCTTATTTGTATCATTTTAGCTAATTGTAATAATATAATTATAAAAAATATATATAAAAATTTATTTTGTATAAATTGATGTGACATGATAAAATTAGTTGAATTAAATATTTTTTGACCCATATAATTTATTTTTATTATTTTATATTTTCATTCAACTAATAAATTAATACCATATTAGTTTATACAAAATAAATGACTGTATCATCACTCTTTAGTTAAAGGCTGAGTAGTTAGGGTTGTTGTACTCCAAACATATTGTAAGGATTTTTTTTTTAATTATATTGTATAATTGAGTGAAAATAATTTTTTTTTTATCTAAAAATAAGTAGAATAGACATTTTTTTAATATTAATAAAGTTTAAAATCTGAACAGAACTTTATATATATTTATGTAAGTTAATCATTATAATAATTTAATTTATAAATATTAATTATAATTTCATATAATATAAATTATAATTAAAGTAATAATCTCGCATAATAAAAAAAAAAAATCATTTCACCGTCTTAGTCTTAAGAGATATAAAAGACAGCGACAAAGTGTTTGCTTTTATTATTTCCATTTTACAAATGTAAAAAGAAAGGGACAGAAAGAGTACGCGGGCTTAAACGGTTGGGTCGAATTGGGGGTGTCATCGATGTAGATCGCCGTTAAATTGATTGCATTAGATTTTAGCATAGAGGGCGAATCTTATTTTTAGGACGTGTTTTTCGCAAAATCTGAGCGGAGCCTGAGCTTGCGCAACCCTTGGTTTTATTTGTCAAAAGATTCAATTTGACATGTTGGCACTTGGCACAAGTGTATTGGATCACGGCTTGATCAAAACAAATGTGGGCCAAAAGACTCAGCAATCTTGGGTTGGGACTCTAGGCTTTGGGCCATGATCCATGACATTCTCGTTCATGTCTGCATGCAGCTGTTGGAGGAAAAAGTCTAATATGATATAATGTTGAGGCCCCTCATTCCAAGAGTATTCTTTAGCTAATCGTGTGTGGTATTATTAGTTTCTCCCCACGTCACAAATCCGAATCTTTTGGGTACTCCTTCATTAGTTATGGGAAACAAATCCGGTGCTCAATTGAGCTTGTGCTAAGCATTAAATCCTAGTCCTTAGTTATGATATGTCCCGATTCGGCGGATATTCAGATTACAATGGACAACCTAAATATTTAAATTTAAAATGATTAGATTCACTTCTATTTATTTATACAAAAGAAAATATTTCTACAGAGTGTATGGACAGACACTAGAACCCCTTCCTTTAATATTATAAGGGTCCTGCTAAGTTACAATTTGTGTAACTTACTGTCCATACAAAATTCATGTGGGTCCCACTATCTACTGTTTGTTTGTTTGTTTTAAATGGACTGTAAGTTACATCCGTCTGTAATTTAGCATTTGCCATATTATAAATAAAATAGTTTATTTACTATTATTTATCTAAGGCACTGTTTGAAATTGAGGTGTTATGACTACTGTGGAAAAAATTTATAATTATAAAATAAAAGTTAATAGTTTATACTTATACAATTTTTAAATAATAATTCAAAAAATCATTAAAAATATATTAGATTTCTCATAAAAGATTTTTTATCATAAAAGTGTAAAATCAAATCAATTTACCTTCCAAACTACAACAAGTAATGTTTACAAAATACTTTAACAATATAATTTTTAAGTTACAGTTGTCCAATACAAATCTAATAGACTTACGAAATTAGAAATATGTGATATTTTGGCAATTGAGATTGATTTTAATCCATGAAAAAGATAATATTATAAAAACTATATTTTAGTTAAAAACTAATCATTTGTTTTCTTATACTTTATAAGACTAGTATTACTGTTATTTAGTATCATAAAACTATAAAAAGAATAAGTGGTAAAATCTAAATACTATAGGCGAAAAAGTGTCAAATCTTCTTTCCAATATTAAATTATTAATGTATTGGCACATTGTATTCAGCTTAACATTTTTAGGAAAGACTAGGCCTTTTGACAACCTTCAAAATTCCTCTTAAAATCCCTTTTCTAAATAAAAAATACTTGAATAATTTAATACAAATTAATTCACTCCTTATTTTGAATGGAAATTCAATTAAAAACTTAGATAAAATCATTCTTTTAACAAACATTTTACACCCGTCCCATTTTTATAATATGTATTTATATTTAAATTTTAATTAAATTTTTTTTTTGGAGAAAATTATAAGAGTTTAAGGTTATGAGGAAAGAAATTCTATAATAAGATAAATATTTTAGGATTTGTATGCAATTTAAAAAGAATTTTTTTGGGGGATAAATTTCATAGAATTGATAGTTAATTATAGTATATGAATTGGTGCTTTATAAATTAAATTGGGAATATTTTAAGAAATAATATTTAAAAAGGGGTGTTACAACGTATAAAGATTTTAGAAGGGTGTCAAAGCTGCTCCACTCTCTAGGGAAATAGAACCAGCCGAGAAAGACAAGGCCGGACTAGAATCACACATATTCCAGCCCATTATGCGCTGAAGCACGAGCCCAAGCCGAGACGAAGAGTATGAAAGAACTAAAATTTTGGGGCCCACAAGATTAATATGGTAGAATTATTTGAAATGCTTACACCGTTGTGTAAAACTAAGTTAATTTCTTGCTTGAGAAATTTGTTTAAACATTTTAGCTTATGTGATGGAGGCAAAAGAGTCACCCAACTTTTGACTCTTTTGTTCTGCAAAAAATGACAATTAGAAAATAGAAACCCCATGAGAAGGAGCCAAAAGTTCACATGGGAGAGAGAGTGAAGTTAGAAGCATGCATGTTTAGGTAATTGGCAGGATCCATTTTCATGTTTTGAACAAAGCCACGTAGCATCATCGCATGCAGTCCGCTCGCAGTGTGTCCAAAATTTGACAGCACAAAAGTGCCATTTACCGTCCGATTAAATGATCTAAAAGAGAAACTAGGCTCGCTGCTGCTCTCTGTTGTCCCATCAATCCACCCTCCTTTCACGTAAAGTTTTCAAGACAAATTTTTATTAGTGCATCCATCATAAAGACCATCATTATTTTTTTCCAAAAAAAAAAAATTAAAGATCATGAAAGTGATGCCGGTGGGCGGTGGCACACCTGTGTAGACCATTCGTTTCCAAATTTTCATTCTGGGTAATTTTTTTTTTTGGGTAATAAATTTTTTGACTACTGTTATACCTTTTAAATATTGCTGCATAATGTGAGTGTTATTAAGAGATAAAAAATATAAATTTTATTATATCCTAGCAAATGAAAACATATAATTTCCAACACATTAAAACTTATACACGGTAATCAATAAATTCATTTTTATTTATTATTTATTGATTTATAGATGTTGGAATGGCAGAGACAGAAATGGAAGTGATCAAATGAGGAGGGTTTCTTTTAATCAAAAAATAGAAAAGAAAAAGAAAAAGGATAATGAAGGAGAAATAGGCCACGGTGGAGTTTTCCAAATTATGAAAGATTCCAAATGCAAGTTCATACTGAAAATATGCAATGTCTTGGAACTTGATGCTGTGTTTCTACTTGAGGCTAAAAGTTCAGAAACTGGCTAGGGCACGCGAGAAGCCACTGGCGGTAAGGAATCGTTGCCTGTATTGCTTTCTGATTACCCTTATCACCTTTTCTGTCTTTCCACCCTTGTTTATATGTTTTTTTTAATTATTATTATTGAATGGTTACTTACACGAACACTTTGCATGGAAAACGGGTGTTACATAATTTGCTTTCACCATTTTGTGTTCTTTTTTCACTAATATTCTCATGCCATGCATATCAGTTTATATCAATAAATAATATGACAAAAAACTGTGCAATTATTACTTAGATAGTGATATGATTTTTTGCGTTTAATAAAAAATAATATGACAATAAATAATATCCTTTGCGTTTAATAAAATTATCAACACAAGTCATGAAGTCAACATGCAGAAGTAAAATAAAAGCAGGCCAATTAGGACACGCAACTTTTATGCCACAGGAGACAGGGGGTTGGTCTCTGTGTGTGTGTGTGTGTGTGTGTGCGGGGAACCGTTCCGAATCAATAGAGCAGCTGCCGAAACATAAAAGTAGGTTTGCAAACAAAGCAATGCGCAAAAGCTGGTTAGAAAGGCTTAAACGGGGTTAAAGCAGCGGGAGTGAACAGATCCCAAAGCCATGCAAATTAAAAGCAGAACCCTAGTCCACACATGACATGTAGCCCTGAAACCCTAGCTTAGTAAATACTGTTCGCGTCATCACCTCTACGAATCTACCGTCTAACACATACAAAT
Source organism: Citropsis articulata (assembly GCA_030449925.1). Taxonomy (NCBI): domain Eukaryota; kingdom Viridiplantae; phylum Streptophyta; class Magnoliopsida; order Sapindales; family Rutaceae; genus Citropsis; species Citropsis articulata. The sequence goes on from JASUUH010000210.1 coordinate 15,869,505, forward strand.
TCAAGATTTAATTTATTAACGCCCAAAGAGCGTAGTGTGTAGATATGAATATGATGCGGAGTTTTGATGGGGAAATGTCACTGTATCAAGTATATCTTTGTCTTTTGGATTTTGTCTCTTTCGATGCATTTTATTGGGGTCACAAAGCCTTGAGGCATCTGATCGTACGTGCCAGGTTTAATTTTCCTTTAGCTAGATTTATATGGATTCCCACTTCTGCATCGAATCTATCTCCAAATTTTCTTCCTGCAACACCATCTGATCAGTCCGTACATATTCTCTCTTGCATCATAGGTATTTTGGATCGATGGATCTCTCAATTTACAATAAAACAATTAATCTTTTGTAAAATTAACAGATAATAAAAATCATTTTCCTTCGTTTCCTAGAAAAGGGATCCGTTGAAGATGCCCGTATGACATTGTCCTATTTTTACTACTTGGGTAATTATGATTTTAAAATTTTCAATGGTCTATTGGATCTTTGTTGTTAAGATAGCTGCAGAAAAAATTTCCCTTTAAAGACTGTTTTTGTGTTCCTGTTTTGGCAAAAAAATAGATGAGGTGTTACAAAATATATAAAGAAAGCTTTCATATATACATGAAGTAAACAGATCTTGATCTGTATGGGACAACATGGATGGTGATTCCAATGTTCTGTGGGCTGTGGCAAAATCAAGTGTAGCCACCAACGGAATTTGATGCATGTTCGGTTGGCTTAAGGCGCTTCAACGTTTGAAGAGATACTCCGTGTGTGCGTGTGTGTGTGTGTGTCTCTCTGTTCACAGGGCATGAAAGGGCGGGGCTTTGCATTTTGGTATTGAATGGCTCACGGTCGTATACAAAGCAACGAAAGGGCACGCAGTTTAAGACAGCTATTCTTTTAGTAGGCCACAGGCTTGGATTCTTGCGCCTTCTCTCTGTCTAAAAGTGTAAAAGAGCAAGAGACCGCTCAGTTCTTTGACTTCTTCTTGAGGTGCATAATTTGCATGGAGCGTATGTTAGCAATACCTGCAGTCTTCATCAGAAAGACCAAGACTAATTGATTGCGGGAGGCTTCTTTACTGTTTGTTAGATTCTAGCATCATATCATCTTGTCTCTGCATAGTTAATGATCTTTAAATGCATGTGATGGGATTTGAAATCAATCGAGTCGTGTCACCGATTGACGGTAATTTAATAAGTGTGTGAGGAAACTTGAATCTGGAATTGAGTGTGGTTTGGTTTCGTTCAAGGGACCAACTCAACTCAAGAAGAATCCAATTATTCTCAGGTACTTTCTCTATGCAAAATTGAGCACGCAAGCATCTAGCAAGGGGAAGGGTAATCGAGGCCTCATTGCAAGGCCTGGATGGTCACACATCACAAGGCAGCGTTCACTAACCCACATCATGCTCAAGTCACTTTGTCAAATTTGCAAAATTATGAAAGAAAAGAACAATAATTCTTTAACGTATGCAATTACGCATCATCAGCCATGTCAAAAGGGCAAATTCAAGGGGACGCTCAGGTTTATTTGATGGTGAAATCATGCCTCGTTCAACTAATCTGAAGTAGTTAGATAATTAATTAATAACAGTAATCGTCATCACTTAGGCAAAATGCCATAGCCCATAGCAGTACAAACAAGAGAAACAAAAAAGCTTCTCCTTGCCCCCACTTTAACACAAAGTCTAAAATAGTCAAAATTAATTAGTTGATCAAAAGCCAAAACCATTTAACCCCGCGCTGTGTGTTAAACTTATACTACTATCTAGGGCCTTTACTTAACTTTCCATATTGAAAACTATAACTAATTCCCTTCTACCAAATCATGGTTCCAAATGCAAGCCTTTCACAAGCTCATTCATTCCACAGAGCAAACATAGGAACGTGATGAACCAAACCCAAATTCACAAGCCTATTGTTAGTTGAATGATTCCCTCCGTTATCATCATCCTCACCATTTTCGTACTTGGTACCCAGCGATGAGAAATAGCCTTGAGTATACTCTGCCCCACTCATTCCAAACTCACCGGTCGAACCCACCACCGGGCACTTTGGACTCTCTGGATTTGATGAGTTCCTACCGCCAGAAGCACCCAATGATGTCTCATTGTTGGTGTTAGTATTTTCATGTTGATGATCATCGGAGTTGGCACTCCACACCATATCAACCAATTCATCAGATGCTTCACCATTTGATATGGCAAGGGGTTGAGGAGATGCGGATGAAGCACAAGAATTATAATCCTCGAGAACAAGCGGAGCAGAGTCTTTCGGTGAGCGTTTTGCAAGGTCACTGGCAATCAGTGTGGAGCTTGAGCAAATTCTCTTTACATCATACCTACTTATATCAAAATTTGTCACTGCACTCGTCCCCCTAAATTTGATTGCAGCAATATCATAGGCTTCTGCAGCTTCTTCTTGTGTGCCTGGGTTGTAACAAAGTTATTATTTCTGGTTCATCTGAATAGGAGGTGCCAGACTGATCATACTTGGAGACTAAATGAGCTATAATACAGTTAGTGTCTAAGGCCAATTCATGGAGGCTAAAATGTTGTGACATTATTAGCAGCAGGGCCATAATATATAGTTTTTTTTTTTTTTGAACTATTAGATGGATTCACAAATCTTAAAAGTGCAAAATTCTTTTCAGATTTTCATTTCTGGAAATGATAATAAAACCACTGATGCAAGCATAACAAACTGATAAAAACTTGTACCGTTTTTAACGCTCATCATTTAAGATAAGATGATAATATCATCAAACTTAAACCCACTATAATTAATCAATAAAATCAAGTTAACTACCAGATTTGAACACCTATGTTATAAGGTTTTCAGAAGTGGTTAAGTTATGATCATAACACAAAAGTACAAAATAAAGACAATGTCTGTTTTCTAAGCAAAATTTACTTTCACATGGAACCAAAACAATGAGAGGCAAAAAAGGAGCTGAAGCTTACTAAATGTTCCAAGGTACAAGTCCTTGTTCCCTGCAACCCTTCCTATTCTAGCTTGCCACCTTCCATGCTGATGGTGCCTGTCAAGAGACATAAATAAAAAGGGACTCTAACAAAAAAATGGAAAGTTGGATAGATTTATTGATTGGAAGCCATTAATAATATGCCAAGTATACACATATCATAACACATTCACATGTTTATATAATAATGTTTGCCTATTATTGTCTATGATAATTGAAAAAGGCTGCAAAGTGCAGTAAATAATGAAACTTTATCATTGAATTCTTTTTCTAACATTACCTTGTCACTCCTCTGTAAACAGAAGCTCCTCTTGAGAACCCACTGCTTTTCCTGTTAATATATTGAAAATTTTAATCACCTTTAGCAATTTCTCACTTTTAAATCTTCAAGTTGAACTATTGACAGAAGTTAGAATACCTTCTCAAATTAGCAACAAACTCTTGCCTGGTCATATGCTTCATTTCTTCAAGCTCTTTCTCATAAGTACTCAACTAAACATTCAAAAACAGTTTTAGTCACTGAACAAATGATGATTTTTTCCAAAAGGGTAAATGAAGAAAAATGAAGAAATTAATCAGCTTTCTTTAATATGTGATGTCAGCAGCAAACTTACAGGAAAATTGATATGAGTAGTTGCACCCCAATATTTCAAGGCAGCCAAATCATAAGCCCTTGCTGCTTTATCTTCTTTATCATAACCACCTGATTAACATTTTTGTAAATAAGAATCAAGGACAAAATATATGCGCAAAAGCTTAAGGTAGTACACAGTTAATAATTAACAACAATTATGAATTTATCACAAAATTAACAAAGGGTATATGTGAGAGTTTCACTTACCAAGGTAAACTGTAAAAGAGAAAATTAACCCCAAAAAAAAAACAACCGTTAGTAGTATATTCTTTCCAGCCAAAAATGTAAAAGAAAGAAAAGAGTAACCGTCAGTAATAAAATGAAGCAGTGGTAACAAACTCCTCTCACCTTGTCTTCCTTTTCTTGTTTGACCTTCTTTTCTGCAACTGTTGTCCCACAAATGTGCCTCGTATCTTCCAGTCCATCTATGCCTAACAAGTTTCGCAACATACACACAGACTAAACTCAAAAATATCAAAATAAACAAATGTCCTTCATAGTTAAAGAAATTAAAATGATAAGTATCTATTAAAAAAAAAAACCAGAAATATGTTTAATGTGAACAATAAAAGAAAATAAGAATCTGAAAAAATAGTATTTTTAAAAAAAATAATAATACCTAGTGACACCTCGATACTGAGAAGTTCTTTGCCCAAAAGAATCAATAGATTTGCGAGGCACCGGTTCTTTAGCAGCAGTTGCTTTTCCCACAGGCCTTTTTCGATTATCAGTAGCACCCCCGTGCACTTGCAAAGGAGTAATTGCAGTAGTAACAATCGGACCATTTTGTTCTGATGAGGTGGGATTCATGGCAAGAGAGAGTGGCTGAAATCCGCAGTTGTTTCCTTGATTAGTATCGCTTGCTGCAGCAGATTTATCAGCAGAAGAAGAAGAAGAAGCAAAGGGAGTTTGCCTTAGCCAAGACTTGAATCCAGCAACAGAAGTTGCACTCTCAAAAGGAACGTGCTGATGCTGATGAAGAAAATGATGATGGTACATAACATCATCGTTATGGGTATAGCTAGGGTTTAGGGTTTGTGTTTGTGGGTGATGATGATGCTGATTGTAGTGGTGGTGGATGATTGAAGACGGGTGGCTTGTCAGATTTTCAGTAGTGGTTTCTAGGTCAAAGTCTCCATTATTATCAACATTAAAGCAGCTGCTTGGTACTATATTGACATTAATTCCATCATGTTGGTTCTGGTCATCAGCGTCAGTTGATGGAGAGTTTGAATAACATGACCCCAAGAAATCTTCAAGCTTTGGACCTTGATGACGATCCTCATGACCTGCACCACCGCTACCATTATTCTCATATCTCCAATCTACAGCCAAAATGAAACAATAAAAAAAAAACTTGGCAACATGCAGCAGATTTATTATTATTTTTTTTAACTACATGCAAGCTTAAATAAAGTAGGAAATGAACTAAAACATGTTACCTTGATGAGCATGAAGAGAGAGAGAGCCATCAGAGCGCAGAGGCATGACTGTCAAAGGAGGCTCATGATGATGACGATGAGTAGTAGAGAAACAACTTTGTGGTTGTTCTTGCTCGTCTCCGGTAACAAAATTACCTTCGCGATCGATCATCAGCTGAGGAGTCAGAGAGAATCCCAACCAATTACTCATTTCTCTAGAAAAACAACAACAACAAATTATCGCTGAGTATAATAAAAATGTTTCTGTCGTTGTTATCTTGGTCTCTCACTCACTCACTCTCTCTCTCTTGATGGGTCTGGTTTCATATTAATATTACTCTTGTACTCAGGGCTTGGGCTTTTTTTATTTTTTATTTTTTTTAATTTTAGTGTTTAATTTAGAGTTCAAAAATAATTTTACAAAGTTTGCTCCCTCCTCTCGTCTAATATTCCCCACCCAGCTGCTCTGTGTCTGTACGTAATCTGTTTCTGTTTTCCTAATGATGCATCGAGTTTCGTGCCTTTCTTTCATTTCATCTGCAGATTTTTACAGGAGTGGCCATCACTTGTTTGGATTATTACACTGCAGTCCTCATGTTTCAGTTTATTTTACATTGCTCTGGTGTGTTTGTTTTTGGATAAGACATTACCGTAGTTTTGTTATCTCGATGAGTGTTGGTCTTCTTTAATAAAATTTTATGAACATTTTATCCATACATCTCAACTCTGGAGTTAATTTTTTAGTATTGACTAGGCTTTGAGTTTCCGTAACTTTGGAATTGGTCTGCGCTAATGATAAATTAATAATGTCTCTCTCCTATTTTCTCTTTTCAATTTGTCGGATCAGGATCCTCTCCTGATCTGATTTTTATCTGAGCAAAACTTATTAATATGATTGTTAGTTAATAAATAAAAAAGAAAAAGTAGTTAAATGTAAAGATGAGTCTTTCGAGATCAGGAGAGGATCCTGATCCCAATTTGTCAGATGATGTATTCCTATTCCTTTTAATCATTCAGCGGGCTCGTTTCTTCTGTTATTGGAATTCTAATTGGGCTCGTGGTTCCTTTATGATTGAGTGATGCTATTCGCACCCCGTTTCTAAGAATCATAAATTTAAAACCCCACTTCCTTCCAAAAATACCCTTTTTATTTTTCTGTTACCAATTACCTCAATGGTTATATTAAGCCACGATCTATTTTATCTTATTTTTAGAATGAAACAAGTTTGTAGAACCATCAAAAAAATATTTATGTATGGAAAAATTTCTATGAGGAATGAAAATATTATTAGTCCATTTGCCCTTTTCGTTTTTTGCCCTTCCAAAAATGCCCTTTTGCCCTTTTTTGCCCTTTTATGATTATTTGCTATAATTTCAAGAAATTGATGTAAAATTTTCAAATAAAAAATAAACAATAAAAATTTAAATTGTAAGAGTGGACAAACAAGGTTTACGATGAGATGGGATGTAAGATTGTTTGAGAGAGAATATTACTTGTCCCCTTATGTAATTCCAAAAGAAATAAAATTGATATTTGAAGAGAGTAGGCTTTTTGACACCTTTCAAAATTCTTTATAAATCCCTTTTCAATTGGGATTGCCTAAATAATAAAAAATAAATTATTTAATTTCTTGTTTTGAATGAGAATTTAATTAAAAACTTAATTAAAGTATTATGTTAACAAACTTCTTACACCCACCTTATATCATAATTTATGTTTATATTTTAAATTTTAAATGAGAAATATAAAACTTTATCAGGGTGTGAAATAGAACACGAAATCATAAGCTCCTAAGCAGTGGGAGGAGCCTAGGGCTCTGGCCGCGTGCCTGTTGAAGAATAAGCCGACAACTCATAGGCAATGGCTTGGTTAAGGGAACTCATAAGAGCTGTAGCAGAGATAGAAACTATCCAATAAAAAGAAAATAATTTAAGATTTTAGGATTTGTATGCATTTTAAAAATAAATAATTGTAAAGAAATTTTTTTAAGATGAAAATTTATGAAAGATGATTAATTTTTAATATATGAATTTGTATTTATAAATTTATATAGAAATATTTTAAGAAATAAAATTCAAAATAGGTGTAATAACGATTTTGGTGGGATGCTTAGAGCTTCAGTCGTTTGGAATATATATATTGTAAAATAATTGCTGATCAACATCGATTGCCAGTTTTTTAGCTCCACTCTGATGGACTTTGTTACAGGATCTACTCAATGGGCTTGTAATTTGTTACGATTGGGCCTCATCTTGGCTGATAAATAATTAAATATTATAATTATTTCAACTATAAAATATATCGTTACACGCGTGGTTCTATGTTATGATCTTTCTTAATAAGAGAGTGCGAAAGAAAGGCAATCAATTCTCAGGTAATATTATCATTTTACTATTAAAATTATTCTGACATAATATATCAGTACCATGGTTTGCCGAAAAGTGTATTTTACTACTAAATATTTGCGCCGTTATCAATTTACTACAATTCCGTTAAGAAAACGTTAATGTTTAACGAAAATTGAGTTAAAAGTCGATTTTACCCCCAAGAGTTTGATAGTAAAATGATAATCGCCCTAAAACCTTGGTAGTAAAATGATAATTCTCCTAAAACCTTGGTAGTAAAATGATAATTTATCTATCAAATTAACAAACAATTTTATTTTCACAGCTGGAAATGTTTTTGATGCCCTTATGATATCAGTACATTTTTAACGTTCTTAACGGAATGGTAGTAAATTGACAACGACACAAATGTTTGGTAGTAAAATGTACTTTTCGGCAAACCATTGTACTGACTTGATATTTCAGAATAACTTTGGTAGTAAAATGATGATATCCCTTTTTAAAATAATTGTTGTTAGTTGTACTATATAAATAATTAATTTTAAAAAAATTAGTTAAATTTTTTGTAAATTTTATTTTTTAAAAGTATTGTAAATTTTAAAAGTAAATTTATGTGTTTAATAAATATTACTGTTAAATTATTGGAATAATATAAATAATTGAATTAGATATAATATTAAATAAAATTTATTTACATATTTATATAAATTTTTTATTGTGTATATATAATAATTGATAACAAAAGTGAATATTTTATATTATTAATTTTTTTATTTTGTTATATCAAAATAATTAGTAAAAATAATAATTTATTAGAAGTTAATGATCTATTTCCTAGTTAACAAGGATAATTTTAAATGTTTATAATATATATGAGGATATATATAGAATTCTATTAAATATAAAATTTGTTGATGCATAATTATGGTCGAACTGGGCTGTTACCATATTACCACATCAACACTTACATTTGTAGTTGATTGGGAGAACAATTCTGTGATGCTTCCTCTCTTAATGAACAGGATCTCGTGACCCTGAGCTCTCTCTCCAAGGTCTTCTGCACTCACAACAATCAATCAGGGGGACGTCAGAGATTTTTCCGGCATAAACTCTCTGATGCTTAAGTCAGCAATTTAGGTTTACTTGGGAAAATTTATGCCACCGATACTGTGGCCTAACTATTATTATCATCATTTTAAGTCAATAGAAACTAGTTTTAGACTTAAGATAGAAAAAGAAGAGAAATTGTAAAGCAGAGAGAAAATGAATAGAGATGAATGCCAGTTCAGTGTCTAACCCCTTTACCATTGTCTTCTGTATCTTTTATATCCAACTGGGACATTCGGATTCCTCTTCCTCATGATCATTATTGGGTCAGTTGCACCATCATGGATGCCACAACTGCTGTTGAGAGGGCCTCGAGCCTGAATTCATTGGAGGAAAACCACATACTATTAACCGCCGTTGACCAAGTCTTCGACCCAATTTGACTCTAGCCTCTCCTCTCATGCCCTCTGACCAGCCATAATCGAACGACCAACCTTATGCCTCCTTGGGGATGAGTTTCCACGAGGAGATGCTTTTGACCGAAGGGAGCACATTTCTGCTCATGAGTATCTGGTAATAACGCTTTTTGCCCCAAACAAAACAGATTCTTAAAATTAAATTTTGATAAGTCCAAATTTTGTTGTAGGATGGATTGATTTTTATCAAAAGTGACTTATGAAAAAATTTACTAAACGTTAAAATTAATTTTTAATTTATCAAAATTACTTTTGAGTCTTTTAAAATAATCTTAAATGAGCCCTTATTCTAATGTATTGAGCTTCACGGAATAAATTGAATGATTTTCCGAAAAGGATTTCTAACAGTGTTGAATGAGTCGAAAGTTTTAACGAGCTAGTTGAAAATTATCACAACGACCATACCAAGATCTTATATTAACCATCGAAAGATCGACAAATATAATTAAGTATTAGAGCCGCCCCAATTGCAGTATCCTCCGAAGCACTTTCTAGTTTTAATCACGCTTGGACAAATAAAATAAAATATCTTTGTTTGTCATTTGCTCTAACTATTAAGGGAACCAAGGTGACGATTAGCAAGATTAATTTACTTGCTAATTACCATGAAAGGCAGATCAGTTCGATTCTATTCCTATTCCTTGCCACGATTGTTTTATTTTTTTTATCATCTTTGTCGACAATTGGGTGTCTTCAAAGAATTAGTTGGTCCAAGATTTTCTTTCACAGATGAAGAGATCCCCCCGCATCTAATATAGTTATAATTAATTAATTGACTTTTTCATTTTGATAACATCATTTTTACTAGTTAATTATTTGTCCCACTTCTTAGAAAATTAATTGTTTACTTCACTGTTTACTTCATGTGAGATTAATTAATACTAAAATCTAGCTGCTAACCGGGGGCAGATCTACATGCATGGAGGGCTATTCTTTTATTTTCGTATTAATTTTTCAAAAAAAAATCATTTGAGTGGGGCATTTTGAAATTAAGTAGGGTCAATTTTTCGGTTATTAATTTTTATTATAATTTTATCTCCAATAAATTAAATTTTTAAATCTATTCTTGCTAAAGAAATTATAGAATATATCAAAGATATCATATCAACCACATAATAAGTAAATGATGCATGACATATGTGCATTTATTCTAAAAATCTACCATACAAGTAGTGATTATATTAAATTTAATTACACATATCAATTGATCTGGCTAGGGTACAACTGTGACACTATACCACGCTTTTTGTCTTTATTCTGAGAAGTCGTTGGATGAAAAATTAATGAATCTGATGATTGAAATTAGTTAGTGAATGAGTGATGGTGGTAAAATTGGATCCATTAAACAATAGCATTCTTTGATGTTTGGGAAAAAAAATTTAGGTTTAATTGATTTCATTCGACAATTAATAGGGAGACACCGAAATGGAAAGAAGACGATCACAATTTTCTTGGGGAAGAAAAGAGTTCGAAGAACACTGACTCTCAGCTTTCAGCAACTACAATCCACATTAAGGGGTGGTAAAAGTTTGGGAATTAGGCATATATGAAGTATGAGTTCAACAAATTCGCCATCAGTTTCGAAAGGCTGAGACCCCCCGTTCAATACCACCATTTCCCTCTTCGGCTCTTCCCAACCAAACCATTTTCAACAACAGACCATGTTGCCAATCCACTGTATGATCACTCACATATCTCTAAGCTACATCAACAGACTAAGCAAATGGGTTTTCTCAGATTTCATTCAACTTGACAAACATTGCATAGACCAACAGTATTCCTGCAATGCCTGCAAAGGACCCACTTTTTATAATACCAACAACAGCAACTTCAATGAACCATAAATAAATAAAACAAAACAAGCCTTTCACTAAGAGAAATCCCGAGTTCAAATATTCATTAAATCATCATGCAGGAAAAAAAAAAAAAAAACAAATATTGACATTGATTTCAGTTCAAAGAAAAAAAAATTCAACCTTACATGCCTGACCATTTTCTCTGAATGCCCCTCTCTATTTCACAAAAGTTTCTTCTGCTGGATCGATAATTGAAACCCATTAAATCGAAATGTAAAAGTAACTTATCAGAGGGCCTTCGTTTACACAAATCTCCTTTACCCACTGTTAATTTTTTTACAAGTTATTTTACCTTTTCTTATCCGACTTTCCTGTTTCCTTTAACAGAAACAAAGCCATTTGTAAAGCATTAGATCACATCCTTCTAAATCTAATAATTACACCACATAAAGACAAAAAATTTTGATATGGAATCACAATCGTACCATAGCTGAGTCCCCTATCAATATGTATTAATTATTTGTATTACCTTTGATATTTTTTCATTCCGATAAATTTTAAAATACATCAAAGTTAATATAATTAACTAATACATATATGATATATGCATTTAAATTTAATATAATCATCACTGGTATGATAATTTTTTAAAATAAATGCACACATACTCTAACATTGTTTGCTGATTATATGGTTAACATAGTACCTCTAATGTATTATAAAATTTTTAATTTTAGAACCACTCGTCCTACTAGCCTTCCTTGAACCATAGTAATATTGGTCAATCCATGTCGTGCATGTTCACTGTTTTGCTGAATATCATCACTGCTTGCATACATATATAAGATCCAATAAAACGATTGATGACTCTAATATTTGTTTTCACCCAGTCCCTTTTTAGGTGCCAAACCTGAAGCCTAATTCAGCTTTGTTAATCCACTTTGCTTTGTTATTTAATCAAGAAACACACGATCATTTGTTATTCTGTTTATGATGAAAACAACGTATTGGAAAATGGTCATACGTCAGTAATTTGTTCATGTAACGACTTACACGCCATACAGAAATGCTTTTCTCATTTAAGCAGCCTATTAATTAATTATTAATAACTTCAGGGTTAACTGACCAGTTTTTTTTTTTTTAGAAGACTATTGCTCATGATATTTACAATTATATAAATACTGTGATCTGTTTACATCAATTCTGATATGACACTGTTCTGATTTTAAACCCTCTCAAATATTCGAGGGACGTCAAACTCCCATATTGGGAGAAAGACCGCCTTCACTCAAGATCCGGGACTCTAAGGAATGAAATATAAATTAAACCCTATAACGTCATGAAATGAATCACTTTCTTCACATTTGTGAGTGAATTTTACTGCTGTTTCAAGTGGTTGGGTTAACTGACCATTTACTTCCAAAATATTAACATTACATTTTCAATATATAAAGACGATAATCCTTTTAAGTCAATGTGAAGTGACGCCTATCATCAATCATCCTATTAGACTTATTTTTAAACTGATTTATTAAAACAAACAAAAACTATTTTGAAAATAATATAATTTCATTTCATTTCAATTAACAAAAAAAATACATCGGTGTTTTTGGATCAATCTTCTTAATCCATAGGCATTCATAAATAAATAGCACTAGGCTAGCCGCCTAGCCCATTGCATGCCTTGGTTAAAGAAAAATACATACTTTGCACGGGCAAAAAGAACGTTGGTGCTGGCAAAATATGTTACCGTCCCATGATCCCAAAGCCCAAGGCGACAAACGAGTCCAGTGTTTGATGATTTGATTACTTCATCAAGGCCATCCGATCTGCTGACAATTTTTCATAATGTGACTTTTGAAATAGTTACAAAATCCGGTACGTCCCCACTTAGAATTATAAAAATACAAAACCCCCATTTACCTTCAGCGGCCTTTAATTGTTGTATGGAGTACAAACAGTAACGATAACTTGCTATTGCTGCTTGGTAGCTGCATGCGGCATGTAGCTTGTCTGAACAAACTTTATAGCTAGCTAGCTAAGCTCTCTCTCATTACTCAAGCATCACAAAGAAACCCATCCCCGCACCCCGCACACCCCCCCCCCCCCCCGCGCGCCCCCTCTTCTGAAACTCTAGCTTGTACATATGTATAGAAGCAGTGGTAGATGAGTTTGTTGCTCCCCTTTCTCTCACAACTTGTAACTGTTGCACTTGCGAATCATTAAGCAGCTACCGAAAGTAATAAGCTCTTAAAAATTCGCACAGCAAATATTATCTAATGGCTTCAATGATGGATAAGTCGTCACCAGCAACGTTCAACAAGGGAGCATGGACAGCTGAAGAAGATAGGAAATTGGCTGAGGTCATAGCAACTCATGGGCCTACAAAATGGAGGACAATTGCAGCTAAAGCAGGTACTATAATACACACGCACGCACGCACGCACGCACGCACATACTCAATTGATATGCCTCCATGAAGATGCATGTTTGATGTAATCTAAAGCTCGATTAAACATTGGTCTTGCATTTTAATTTGAAGGCCTCAATAGATGTGGAAAGAGTTGCAGGCTAAGATGGATGAATTATCTTAGACCAAATATTAAGAGAGGGAACATATCAGACCAAGAGGAGGACTTGATACTTAGGCTGCACAAACTCCTAGGAAACAGGTTACAATTTTATATGTAGCTTCAATTGAATTCGTCAATTTGGTTTACATTATGGTTGATAATTATTCGTTTTGAGTACTTGAATTTTGCCTTAGGTGGTCTTTGATAGCTGGAAGATTGCCTGGTCGAACGGATAACGAGATAAAGAACTACTGGAATTCTCATTTGAGCAAAAAGATTAAAAATCAGACAGAGAAACAAAATGGAGTTTCAACAAGTGAAGCTTGCAGAGAGGAGAAGAGAAGGGCGACGGAGGTAATCATCAAAGCAGAAGCTGTGACTGCGAGAGAAGAGACCAACGCAAATAGTATAGCTGAAGAATCATCAAACTCAGATAATATCAGTGGTAATAATGGCTTCAATGTAGATGAGTTCTTTGATTTCTCCAATGAGGATCCTCTAAACATGGAGTGGATTAGCAGATTTGTTGAGCCTGACGAGGGCTTTAGGTAATGCTTCTTGTGGAGTGGAAACTCTGTGTTCTCTGTCAACAACTGATAGGTTCCATTATAATTAACAAACGTTTATGGGGATGTTCATAATTTTTATGTAAAATTATTTATCTATCATGAAAAATATGGTATTGCTCATGATGAGTCTGTCAGTTCTTAGTTATTCAATGTGCTATATTTTAATTACATAAAAATATACATGTAATTAAATTTTAACCATACACTGAATGATACTAGATTTTTTTTTAAAAGAGCAACACAGCTTAGATCAGTGCTAGATAGAAAATGCACAATCCACAATAAAAATGTTGTTTGCACAACACGCCCTCACTCTTTTGAAAACCACTTTTTTTTTTTTTTGGGGGGGGCGTATACCCCAATTCTTTTCCCATAATTTTCCCATAACTTAAGGGCCAGGAATGAGATCTTGAAGGTCTGGTATGGCATAATAATTGAGGTATTTCTAGAGAAAGAGCTGGGGTTACCAAACATTGTTTTGGAGTTTTCATGATTCTCCATTTTCAACTTATTTTCTTTGCTACTATGTGAAAATAATCACTGGTACCAGGCTGGCCAAAAGGAAAAAGAAATTGCAGTAAAGAGGAGGAAATAATTGCGGACACGAGGCAATAATTGAACAAAGAAGGCATAGCCAGAAGCATTTACGCGCTGAAATTTTTGGCCCCTTGTAACTAAATGGTTATGCAGATTCTACTGATGTGAAAAACTGACAGCAAATTGATAAATGATAATAAAAGGGAGCTTGCTATGTTACAATTCATGTAACATACATGTCCAATAGTTAGCAACCATGTGTCCTGAAGAGAGAGAAAAAAATTAAAATACAAATAATGAGAGTCGACAATAAGTTACTTGTAACTTCGGCGAGTCCTAAATCCTAATAAAAGATGGTAAAAAAATTTATGAGACAAAAGGCTTGCAAAGATTCCTAGCCCCCCTCTCCTTTTCAAATGTGAACCCCTTTGCTTCTCACCAATTATTTAAAAATTTTTTGCAGACAGTCGTATCTAAGATGTGCTTAGTAGACCCCATGTCAATGACAAAGGCAGCACATGTTACACGAAAAGTTAACAAGGCATTGCTGTTTCAACAGCCTGCCCGTAAGGAGGGTATTTAGGAGTTCAGTTGTTCCCACCAAACAAACAACTCATAATCAATTGAGCTACCACCTACCATTGCCACCTTAACAACGAGAGAAACTTACACTAGCAATATCGGTTGTTAGCATTACAAGTGTTTAGACATTAGGGATTCCCTCACTCGCTCATCTCAACAGTCTAATAACATAGTACTTTGCTACTTGGCAGAGCAGGAATCTCACAATAGATCTCACTAATTTTTCAAATAATAAATTTAATAGATCCGACTTTGAGACCCACTGCATTATTGGACTCGCCACTTCAACATACCGAAGTGCTGAAATAGTGTACGTACCTCACTCAAGGATCTCATATATCACTGCAAACGGATTTAATTTACCTATTCCATGTATTAAGAATAATATTTACACAATCTGACCAACTTCCCGATACATAGCAAGCAGATGTGACAATAATTGCAAATGGAAGTAAGAAGTATTATTATGGGCACCACATTAACATTTCATCTTTACATTGAATATACTCAAAGCTTGTGATCTCATGACGGTAAATTGAATTTGAAAAGAAAAATAATAATAATAATAAAGGTAAGCATCTGAATTTTCTGCTATCAATCTGTCATCCCAATGAGACTTCAGCATAAGAACTAATGGCGTTCCATTTGTTGTATGGAAGTGAAAAAAGCTTGAATTCTCTACTGGAGAAAGATCAGTAAAAGACATTAGAGATGGGAAAAGGCAAAAGCATGAATAACAGGTGTTTAGCTGTGTGTTCTACTTAACTTTCTTCACTGATCGGTACAATTGGAGAAATGATAATATAGTACTGAACTAAGGAGAAACATGCACTTACAGTATGAACAGCTATATAACATCAGCAGACCAGTAACATTAAATTAGCCCCATGCCATGGAACAAGCATAATTGACAATCAATTTACCATCAAAGCCAAAATTCTGCAAAAAAGATGCAACAGTTGATCAGCGACTGAAAAGATGTAGGCATGTAGCAGAAAATTCAGAACTCAATTAAGTAAGATGGGAGAACCTTAATGAAGAGAAACTTAGATTAAAAACCATGTACTGGACAAGCAAACCAATGTATCTATGGAAACAACAACGATCGTATTTCTGATTTTCTTGTTTGGAAAAACAAATTAAACATTTATTAAAAACCATCCAGAACCTTTCTCCTAAAATATAACATCAATAATTTGTTAATAACCATATTCAAAATTGACAAAATATCTCTAGAAATTGAATCTTAACAAGGTTATGCAGTGATTACAAAGTGCATAGTCATTTTCTTCCTCAGGAGAGACAACAGCCACTGTCAATCACAAATATAGTCAGACAATTTAATTCTACAGTTGGAAAAATATAAATTTTTTTCTTTCCCTTAAACACACACTCAGGTACTAGGGCTGTATAAACGATGGAACACCATCCACACCAATAAATCTACAAACCCAAATGAATGATTTATATCATTGCAATGTACAAGGTTCTCTTATTTCATTTATATGCAACGTAAACACAAACTGAAAACATTTCTCCATGACATTTGCCAATAGAGAAGCATTATATTTGCATCATGGCTTCAGAGTTCCCTTAACTAACAGCAAAAAGAAAGAAAGGCATCTCCTTTGGAGTAGTTAGGAAGAAAAAACCATGTGCAGATCAAGCCATTGGTTGGTCTTTAATGCAAATTTTACCACAAATAAAAGATGACCGATTTCATTATCACTACTTCATTAATGCATATGGGTGCAACCATTATCAGATAAAACAGAAAAAACAATTAAATAATAAATTCAACAAATTCTTTGAACACATAACTAGATAACAAGTATCTATCATCCAAGATAAGAAAGGCTTTAACAAACTTACATTGTACAGATCAATCACTAATTCATCAGGGTTTGGTGAAAATGCACTATTGACATACACAAACTGCACCCACAAAAAAAAAAAAAAAGAGAGAGAGAGAGAGAGATCTTAGTACTCTGAATCTCAGATGAAAATATATTTGGTTAAACGTCAAATAGCATACCAACGTCTCCCGCCCAAGATGCCGGCATAGGAATTCAATCACTTTTGCAAACTTATCAGATCCAGATATCTGCCCAAAGTGTACAGCATATAAATACTAACAGACAGCAATTATATGACAACCAAGAACGCCCTTCTCTTTAAATGGAAAAAAAACACAAGGTTTCTTGATAAAGGGGGTAAAAAAGTTCAAGCCAGACAAAATCATTTAAAACTAGGAGATGTTGAGCTTCAAAGTACACTATTTTTTATCAAGTACCTTCGGAAATGGCTTCTATATTAATTACCTTCAATCATGTTCCATTTATTATGATTCAATATTGCTATTAAGTCCTAACCTTATCTCAGTGTCGCGGTTAAATATCTTCAGAAACAGAGAAAAGGCCTTATATTGAGGCATCTCTAATTCTCCATGGTATATTAGCACTTAGCTCCTGTTTTACAACAGTGTAATAACATATATTAGCACTTAGCTCCTGCAAAATCTCCTTCCAATTAAACTTAGAATCGAGTTTACTGTCAATAAATTCAATCCACAACTCCCCAATATCTTACAAACCTCACTTTACTAAAGGAATATTGTCAATAGTTAACAAATCACTACAATGGCAATCCTAGAGTTTTACAACAGCAATAACAACTATAAAGATCGAAATTCTTTCAGGCCATCAAAATTTACTCTTTGCCCAAGAGCCTACGCATAAAAATCACACAAATGCAAAACCCAAAAAGGATTTCAAAATCTGGATCTTCTACTACAAACACATACATTATATCAAAATCATAGATTAAAAGAAAAGCGAGAGAGAAAAACAACAGAAGACTATGAATTTTACTCTTATTTGAAGAACCCATATGCAAAAGCTCATCATAAACAAAACCCTTAAGGATTTTCACCTATAATATATTAAAAAGTTGACAATTTTACGAAAACACAAATTAACATAGTGATCAAAGGGGCACCTTGAACTTTGCTTGCTTGAGTATAGGAGCACCACCAGTGGCTCTAAAATGAACAACAACTGCATCAAAGAACAACACCCAATAGAAAAGCAAATTAAAGAAAGTTCAAAAATCCGGAAAATGCACGAAATTACAATTTTTTATTAACTAAAAAGATAATTAAGAAAAAGACTGCAATCATCGATGATAAAGCACTGGCCTTTTCGAGTAGAACTCGGTGAGTCAGTTGCCGCCATCTCTGTTAGTCTGATCAAACGCCGTTGAGTTGTTGACTTGCACTCAATCTTTTCATTTATTTCACCGTAAGATAAGTTTTGAAAGAGAGCGAAAACAACATTTGGATCCTTCAGTCTTTATATTTTCTCAACTAAGGACATAGTTTGTCCATTTATTTAAAATAAGCTCCTAGTTATGTTGAAATGACCAAAGTGCCTTTGCAAAGTGCAAACGGGTAAAATTTCTAAATCCGATAAAATTTTACGTGGCCTGGTTAATCTTGTTGTACCACTGCTTTAATGATCGAGTGATTTTAACACTCAATTAAGGTGACGTCACTAGGTTATTTCTATTGTAGCACGACCGAACTTTTGGGTTCATTTCGACCCTGTTTGTACAAGGGGAAGTTTATTTTATCAAATACAAAGGCAAGTTGATGCTCGTAAAGACTCATTCCTATATTTTATGAGAGCACAATATACAGGTCTAATCATTTGGGCCAACCTCTTATGAAACAAGAAGAACTTGTGTGAGACTGTGAGACAGTTAAATGATATTCTATCATGTAATATAGCAATGAATTTTATTATGGAACCAGCAGGATGCTAAAGTAGGACTCATTAAATTTAATATTAAAGACATCAGTGAGTCCTATTATGAGTTTTATTACTCTACCACATGACAAAGCATCATTACTAAATTGGTGAGACAGCTTCACACAGATTTTTTCTCGAATACAGTAACTTGATGATGAGCCGATTCACTTGATGATGATGTGTGCAGATGAGCCGGCATGGTGACTAATGAAATGTATGCTAATGTGCGAAGCTCATTTCATAAAAGGGTCATGCATAGGCTGTGAAGATGCAGCTGGCTTGTTTTGATTGGTTACAGCCTGCAATTCTGTTATTGTATCCATAGTTAATTATCAACTTGTAAACATGTATAAATTGAGCTGATCAAGCTCAACCTGTGTAATCTGTATTCATTGAATAAAGATTCTTGGTTCTTCGAAAACTTTCATTTTCGTTTTTCCTTCTCATTTTCTTTCAAACCAAACAAGTCTAATAATAGCAATAGATCTTATAAACCAGCAATTTTATCTATAATTTTAATTATTCAATGTAATCATGGGAATGAGTGTCCTCGTATATCATGAAAGTCAAGCCTTCAAAACCTGAAAATTTGTTTGATTTAAGATGGAAATGTATCAAGCAAAACAAAACAAAATATGTCATCCGAAAATTATTTTGTCTAAACTCACATGTTACGAATTGGCCATCATCAACAGTTTGCAAAGATATTGTTTTTCACATGCATTGATTAATTAATAGGCAGATCGTTGTCCAAGCGTCGGTTAAACCTTGGTCACACTAAAATGTAAATATAGAAAAAATATATAAAAAAAAAAACCTATCTTTCATTTCATTTTAGTCTTATCGAGTGACAATAATGCATTGTGCTAAGAAAGGAAATGAGAGTGACCGAATTATTAATTAAATGTGTTATTTATAATCTCACATCTTGTTATTCAGGCATCAACAGATCACATGCAGGGATGATTAATTGTTATTAATTAGTGAAAAGTTGGCATATGCACGACCAATCCGGTTGGTGAAATATCGCAAATGTTTACATCTTAGATTTACAAATTGTTTGGGAAGGAATCAAGAGGCTAATGACGAAGCACCACGTGTCGATATTTAAGGAGTTCGTTTAATTTGGGTACCTTGGGTGTCCCGGATACCTGGGATACTCGGGGTACCTCAGGTACTTCAGGGGTACCTCAGATACACCATGTAAGGGTATAAAAGTCAGAGAAACATCCGTAAAAATACCCAGGGATCAATGGGCCCAAATCTAAAAAAGATCGGCATAATACGTGCCAAGAAATAAAGAATCAACGAGGAAATCTTGTGCTGCGAAAGAGGAGACCGCTGCTGTTACGCCAACAAATAAGCCAAAAGTTAATAATATGACAGTTGGGACCACCAACATTTCCCTGCCACGCCTGCAAATTTACAACGAATTTGCAGAGGTACGTGGGACCACTCCATTATACCTAGCACGTGAATACACCTTAAACTTGCTCCCAGAGTATATTTTTGAAGCGCCCAAACCGCCACACGTATGAAAAGGAGAATATTCCTGATATGACAGGGAGGAACACAAATAAAATAGCGATAGGTGGCACGGCGACCGGGGTACACCATTTAAATACCCAGGTTAATTTTTAACAGGTAAGTTTTTGACACACACCAGAAAAAACTAAGATTTCTTCAACCTCAAACCTCCATTATCGAGAGCTTTCAAGGTCTCAAACCTGAAATAGCCCCAACTCTGACTTGAAGGCTTGAGTGGTCACGGCCACCCCGGCCCACCTCCGACTGCTTTTTAGTTGTTTCGCAGGTTTTAGAGGATTTTCCAGCCCTCTGAGTCTGAAGTCACCGTCTCCTCCATCTTCCTCCACTCCACAAAAACCCAGTCAGCCCATACACTCCAAAAAAGTGAGGCGCCCCGCTCTCCCATAAAAAAATAAATTTATTGTTCTTAGTTTGTTTTTGGTAGTTTCCTTTTATTGGCCCCAAAATAAGCTAAAAACAATTGGCGCCGTCTGCCAGGATCGCACAAAAGCTTCCACACGGTGCTAAGCTTGTTGATACCAGTGCTTGCTCAACAATGGCACCCGAGGTACCCGCTGACAATGCAGTTTTAGGTCATGACGGATTGGAAGACCTTTATGATGATGAGACGGGTGACTCAATAAGGAGGGCGCCCCGTCTAGACAAAGGCAAATATGTTAAGCAATCAACCGGAATTCATCTCGATGAAGAGCCCGTTACTCATAAACACTTTGAAGATCTAGCTCACGCGATTCTCAGGGCTGTAGGATCTCGGGTACCCGAAGCAGCCACTTCTCCGATGACTCAAGATATCCCGCCTCCACAAGGTGATAAGCAAATCGTGCCAAGATCTGAAATACCGGAGGGGAGTAGACCAAAACAAGAACCAGCGGGCACCCGTTCAAAATTTCAAACCGGCGGCTCTCGAGAGGAACGCTCCACTGCTTCTTGTTATTCTCGTAGTAGCCAAGGTACCAAGCGTAAACAAAAGGCATAAGAAGACCTCCGATACAAGTTGAACGCCAAAAGAGCTTCCCAAACAATTGCGGCATCCTTAGGTGCACCTGGGGTACCCCGCGAGTTCATGGAAAAAATGGAGTACCTCGAAGCTCAAGTGAAGCTCCTTTCTAAAAGACAATACCCTACCAATGCTCTAGCGCCAGCAACGTATAACTAGCTATTCACCATGGAGATTCGAACTGCGGTTCTCTCGGAAGGGTTCACCATGCCTCAAATACAGTAATACTCGGGTATCTCAGATCCCGTGGAACATGCTGAGTTATATCGTGACCAGATGCTGATTAAAGGAGTGGGCGACGGTGCTATGTGCCGGATGTTCCCGCATACTTTCACCGGACCGGCCAAGTCGTGGTTTCAGTTGTTGAAAGCAGGCAGTGTATCCTCTTTAGACCAACCCTTAAAAGATTTTGTCCATGAGTATGGTTATGCTTCCTCCCAAGATATAACATCCTCCAAGCTTGCTTTTATCAAGCAAGGGGAATTGGAGTCATTAGCCGAGTATGTAACCCGTTTCCACCAAGAAGTGTTGCGCACCGGTACATTTGGTCACCAACATACTCTCACTCATTTTGAAAAGAATTTGCGTTTGGGGAAGTTATGACGGTCGTTTTAGAAGCATCACCCTCTTTCATATGGGGAAGCTCATTCTCGAGCTCTCCAACAAATAGAAATGGACGAGAAGTGTTATCTGAAGCTGGAGGAAGACAAAATGATAAGCCACAAAAGGGTGCCTCGAGAAATTCAAAAACCTAACGATCTATAATGCCAAGGCACCCTCTGAGGGCTTGTTGGGGGCAAATTGAGAAAAATAATGGATAAGTAGGTAGGACATGAAGCACAAAGGCTAACTCCACATGAAAGGAACAGTTATGAACAACTTATGGAATGCCACCATATGAAGGAAATACCACCAGCAAATGGGAAGCACTTTACTTCTTTCAATTTACTTTATTTAGTTTCCTTTAATGATTATGTGTTTGATATATGTGGTCGACCATATGGGGAACTCAGAATACCCTAAATTGATCAGTTGCATTTTTTAATTCTCCAAGTCTCTAATGACAACAACAAGTGATCCTAGGATCCCCCATAGTCTCCTCAGGATAACAAAATAGTGTCATATAATGATCTATATCTCGCTCTTTATGAATGCATTCGCTTTACAAAATTTGATAATGTGTGCGTTTTTATTTGCTTTTTGATTATTTGATATGAATAAGTAGTTTGAAATGCTATAAGAATATTTCGCCATTAAACTAACTCTATGTATTTCATTGTGCAATATTCATTATGGTACAGTATAGCACCAAAGATTGCTCCATTACAAGATAGCTTAAGGAACCTTGGGTATCTGACCCGACTTGATTATGAAGATCTGTTCAAGGTCAACACCAATAAATAAAAAATAATAATAAATTTAAAGAGGGAGGGTCAGAGAAGGCCCGATGGCGAGGTAAACCAGCATACCCTAGCGCCATGAGGCTCCGTTAAGGTATGCACACGCTCACACCTCCATTTGGTTTGAGCTCAGAACCGATGACAAAGAATATAACAAATTTAAAGATGGAGGGTCAGAAAAGGTCCGAGGGCAAGGTAAACCAGCATACTTTAGCGCCATGAGGTTC
The DNA here is from genome assembly GCA_030449925.1 of Citropsis articulata. NCBI lineage: Eukaryota > Viridiplantae > Streptophyta > Magnoliopsida > Sapindales > Rutaceae > Citropsis > Citropsis articulata. Next base: position 15,892,434 of record JASUUH010000210.1, read on the forward strand.
CGTTAAGGTATGCACACACCCACACATTCATTCTTTTACTTAGCTTAATAAAGAATAATCAGACAAACGGCAATCACAAGAGTTGAATGCCTAAACGAAATGAGGTAGGCAAGCATGCACATTTATTATCTCATTAAATACTAACTAGAAGCAGATGGCCAAAACAAGCATGTTTTTGACCAATTCTACAAGAGAGGAGGCCAAGAAGGTCCCCGATAAAAATAATAAGGGGGGTACCTGGGGTACCCCGAAGAACCTCGACAAGTCTATTCGAAGATGCGCCATAACCTTTATTTACATCCTAGTTTTGCCAATTATGAATTTCATTTTATATTATGATGATGCTCGAATTATTAAATTATTTGAGATACGCCATAATCTTTATTAAGATGAGTTGCGAGCATATCTACGAGAACCACCACCAGTCTACACAAGTCTACACAAGTCATAAATGAGGAATTCAATAGCACACCAAATTAAGTCTGTTATGAAAAGTTTAATGTGAACAGTAACAAGATTGCCGAGGCAACTTTTCAAAGGGCAAATATTCCAGTACATCAAAAGTTCCAAAAGTAAAGAAAGAAGGCTACTGAAATATCTGAGAGGAACTCTAAATGATAAAAAGCACAGAGGATCATGCAGAAGGGGGAACATTCTTTCCATCATTCCCATCAACGGGGGCATCAGCAGGAGCACTCCAGGCTAAAGAGGTACCACCTTCACAAATAGCGTTATCGGAGGAGGGAATTATATGAGGTACCTGGGGTACCCCAGATGATCGCTGAGGGCTCAGAGATGGAGGAGCCTGAAATATCCATTTGTCTTCGATCGCTTTCAGGATAACTGATTTGTCCACCCATTTTTTAACTCGGGGTACCACGAGCTCTAGATCCACACTCCAAACCTTTGTCATGATAAGAGTAAAGGCTTTATCCATCATCTCCTTTTGGCGAGATACTAACTCATCATACTTAGCTTCGATCTCTTCGAAGCCCTTAGATAGGCGGGCATTCTCTTGAGTTAGATCCTCCAACCGCCTCTGTAAAGCACTGACCTCCCCTGCGAGCTTCTCCTCCCGAGAACGAACGAGGTTGAACTCTCCTTTTAATTTCTCCACCTCTGCATGTGCAGCTAAGGTACCTCTAAAGTCACGAAGACTATGACTGAGATAAAAGGCCACCTACAACAAAAAAAGAGAGAAAAGAAAAATTAGTAACAAAAAAAAGAGAAGAGAGAGAAGATAAGGAGAAATAAGAGAGGGTAAGAGTGAAAAGCACTCATATCATGACACGCCTTAAACGCCCGACCATAGCGCTTATTCAGATCTAGCATATCTGCCTCAGCAGCCATGTCCGCAGAAATGCACTCGGAGGAATTAAGAAAACAATCACTCAGATAATATATACTCTTTTTTGCCACTGGGTCAAGTTTGCCCTCTACGGGATCCCTCGAGACAGTGAGCAACGAGCTAAACTTTCACTTATAGGTACCTGGGGCACCCCAGGAACTACTGAAGGAAGAATCAGGCAACTTCCCCTTGGAGCTTGGAACAGCAGGAGGTCGAGCACCCTTCGCTGAGGTACCCAGGGTACCGGAAGAACTGCAGCTCATACGGTTGAAGAAGGCATCAAAGTCCTCGGTAAAGTGATCCATACCTATCCAATAAAAAAAAAAGGAGAAACAAAGAGGCAGGTCAGGAAAATGGACATAAGAATCATCACAGGCGAAGAGACATACTAAGAAAAATAAGTTATAGCAGCTAAAACAAAAAGATGTGCAGATGGTAGGGGCACCCCACAAAACTAGTAAAGGCGAGGTACCCCAATAACACCAAGCACGTGTATCGCCCCCTGAGAAGATGTAGAACTCCCATCAATCAAGCCAGCCCTCGCCATTCGGGTCGTGCTCAGAACATCGCTCTCACTCTGTGGAGACTGAAACCTCTCTATGACACCACTAACTTTTCTCCCTACCTCATGAACAAGGCATGATCCCTTAGACCAAGTGATGTCTACAAATGTCCCCATAAACACCGAATAAGAAGAAAATTCATACGAGAGATATATATATATATATATATATATAAAGAAGGGAGAGAGAGAAGGAAAGAAACACATACTATCTTCATTGAAGAAGTTTCGAACTTGCACAACTTCGTTCCCCATTTGTATACTCCTTCCCCACTCATCCTCAGCCACAAGCCAGCCATATCTATAACCGTTTTTCAATAAGGGATCCGGCCTCACCAAATTCCCATGAACCCCCCAAGTTGCGAAGTAAGCCACGGATAAACCAGCCGGCTTCTTCAACTGATAAAGCCCCCTCAAATCTCGATAAGAGATATCCTCCCCAAATACATCCAACCACAACACCTCCAAACCCGTGAGCAATCTCCAACCGGGTAAAGATAACTGTCCGGGCGCAATTTGCATCTCACTTAACATTCTTCTGAAAAATGGTTGGAGAGGCAAACAGAGACTTAAATCAAAGAGGTCAATATGGAGGGCTACACCATCAGAGTGAGGGTGCTCGGGTCGCTCACCCTTGCAAGGTACCCTAAGACGCACAGAAAAAGGTATATTGTATTTAGCCCTAACTCTTTCTAAATCTCTAGGAGTAGCTGTCCTATCCCCTAGTGAGTAGAGCTTGCAAGATACAGAGATAGAGGGGGGGACCAAGGGAGGTTCGGGAATACTGGCTGGGCTAAGGGATTTGGGTCTAGAATTCTTTGCACGGGGTTTCTCTGTGGGCTGGCTTGGCCGGTTGTTTGCCTTTAATCCTGGACTTACTAGGATTGGTTCGAGATAACTTGGGGCTAACTGGAGGGGACCTATCGTCAGTGGCGGTGCCAGGAAGTTAATCTAGGGGGGGCTAAATTTAAATAATAATATAATTTAAAAATAGTCAATAAATAATAAATATCAAAATAAAAATTTATTAATATATTTAATTTAATATATTTATAACTAACCTCGACTTGTTTTCATATATTAAAAAAATTTAAGAATAACTTTATCATCAAGAATACAAAATAAATCTTTTTTCATGTATACAACAATAATATCACTCAATCATTAATCTCTTATCTGATTTCATAGATGATTTTTCATAAAATTCATTGCCAAAAATGCTTTTTTGACCGTGATGATGAGAACTAGTAAAAATAATAAATTAATTAATTAATATAATTTATCATTTTTAGTATCGACTATTTTTCTTATTAGCGTATCAAATCCTTTCAAATTTTGAAAATTTATTATCAGAACTCACTTCTATAATGTAAATACTAAGTTGAATTTTACGTGTTATAAGACTCATTAAAGAAAAATTGTTTGAATAAACTCAATGGAGTGAAATAGTTTCTTTTTTCTTTGTTTTTTTGTGTGATTAGAGTTAGGGTCAGAGAAACTTCAAAACACAATATTTCTTTGTGAGCTGGAAGTGTAAAAATAAATACTTAATAAATTATTTATTTTTAAATTTTAACAAGAACTTTCTTAATAAATTAAATTTAAAATGGGACATATTTAATTAATTTTGTAAATTTTCAAAAGTCTAGGGGGGGCTGCAGCCCCCCCTAGCTCCAATGTGGCGCCGCCCCTGCCTATCGTCATCACTAAGGGATATGTAAGGGGCTGACTTAGAAAAGGAAGCCTCCTCACTCGACTCCCCTGGCTCCCTGACCACGTTACGACCCTTTTTCGCAATAGTTTTTCTCTCCATCTTGTTTGCCTAAAAACAGATAAGACACAAATTGAAAACAAAGTCCCCACATCAAAACATACAAGCCCCACAAATTTCAAACTCCATCCATCAAAATTAAACACCAACATCCACCAATCAAACCACAAAAAAAGAAGCAGCGACAACACTCCGCATGAATTCCAGAAACAATACCACAACAATATTCCTCCGAGATAAAAAAAAATAATAATAAAGGAGTGGAGTGAAAATGGCAGAAACTCACCGAAGGTAGAAGAGATTCTCGTAAATCACCAAGAAAATTTGAATATCGCCAAAAATCGCTTGAAAATGAAGCTGTGCAGGGCTGTCACGGGTATAAAGAAATCCGTTAGAGATTTTAGTAAAAAAAAAATGAATGATGATTGAAAATGAAGTAGAAACAAGAAAAAATGAATGGAGTAGAAAAGTTTTAAAAAAAAAGGAGGAGAAACACAAAAAAAAAAGTGAAGTTTGTAATGCAAAAAAAAAAAAGTGAAGTCAGCGATGTCTGAAACAAAAAAATGGGGAAAGAGAGTGAAGTCTAAAAAAAAAAGAAATAAGAAATAAGAGGAGTTGACAAAAAAAAGGAAGAAGAGGAGTTGACAAAAAAAAGGAAAGAAGAGGATTTGACGAAAAAAAAAAAAAAAGGAAGAAGAGAAGTTAATGGAAAGAAGAAAGAAGAAAGAAGAAGGAAAAAAAAAGTTGACGAAAAAAAAAGGAAGAAGAGGAGTTGACAAAAAAAAGGAGAAGAAAAGGAGTTTATAAGAAAAAATGAGAAGGAAGATTGAAAAAAAGAAAAGAAAAGAAAGGGAAATAAGAAAGAAGTCAGGGGAAGGAGACGTAAAAAAAAAAAGAAAAAAAAAACCAAGAGAAGAAGACGAAAAGGAGATAAAGGAAAAGAAAAGTGAAGAGGAGAGATTTTTACCTGTGTGCCTGCAATGTTGATGGAGTCAAGGAAAAAGATGAGAAATTTTTTTTTTTTTTTGAACTGGTTACACACCAGATACTGCATTACACAGATGTTTATAACTGCTATTACAGCAGATCTATACACTGATATTTACAATCAGATATATATACTTGGGACTTATATTATTACATTTTCATGCTATTGAAGTACATGCCCAGACGAATGACCCCTCCATAAGAGAGGGATATATCTACTCCACTCGCATTTCGCAAGGGAGAGTCACAAACTAATATTTGCCCCCACAATGCTTTTGTGGGGGCTTGAACCTTTGCCCTCACATTTGTGAGGGCAAAGGCCCAACCACTCGGCCAAGGAGGCCGAGTGTTGGAAAAAGATGAGAAATTAAAGGGCAAAAGAAATAAAGCTCAGTGAAAAATGAAAAATCATAAAGTTAGGAGAAGCCACGGGAAGCAATTAAAGTTAATGGAAGATTTTTTGGGATTTTCAAAATAAAGCGGCAACATGAGAGGAAGGGAATAGATTTCAATTGAACCTGACAAATCGTACTTCATAAATAGAAAGGTTAAATTTATTCTGCAGAAAAGTGTTTATTTTCAAATTATGTGTCAAGCGGCTACCACTTCCCAAGAGAAGCTGGATAGACGTGAAGACAGTAGTGCTTCGTTCCTTGCTAGTTCCAAAAAAAAAAAAAACTAGGGGAAATCCAGATATCGCCACGTGTCATGCACAATTCCTGTAAAAGTTTCTTTTGCCACTATTACATTCGCAAAAAAGAAACTAGGGGGATGCTGTTTGGGAAGAAATCAAGAGGCCAATGACGAAGCGCCACGTGTTGATATTTAAGGAGTTCGTTTAATTTGGGTACCTTGGGTACCCCGGATACATGGGATACTCGGGGTACCTCAGGTACTTCAGGGGCACCTCAGATACACCATGTAAGGGTATAAAAGTCAGAGAAACATTCGTAAAAGTACCCAGGGATCGATGGGCCCCAAATCTCAAAAAGATCGGCGTAATATGTGCTAAGAAATAAAGAATCAATGAGGAAATCTTGTGCTGCGAAAGAGGAGACTACTGCTGTCACGCCAACAAATCAGCCAAAAGTTTATACTATGACAGTTGGGACCACTAATATTTCCCTGCCACGCCTGCAAATTTATAACGGATTTGTAGAGGTACACGGGACCACTCCATTATACCTAGCACGTGAATACACCTTAAACTTGCTCCTCAAGTATATTTTTGAAGCGCCCAAACCGCCACACGTATGAAAATGAAAATATTCCTGATATGACAGGGATGAACGCCAATAAAATAGCGCCAGGTGGCACGGCGACCGGAGTACACCATATAAATACCCAGGTTAATTTTTAACAGGTAAGTTTTGACACACACCAGAAAAAACTGAGATTTCTTCAACCTCAAAACCTCCATTATTTGAGAGCTTGCAAGCTCTCAAACTTGAAATAGCCCCAACTCTGACTTGAGCGTCGGAGTGTGGTCGCCAGCCACCCCCGGCTCCACCTTTGACCTCATTTTTAGTTGTTTCGCAGGTTTTAGAGGATTTTCCAACCCTTCACACCTGAAGTCAAGCTCTCGTCATAGTTACCAGCCGCCTCAGTCCTCCACATTCCACAAAAAAACCTAGTCAGCCCGTACACTCTGAACAAGCGAGGCGCCCCGCTATCCCGTTAAAAACAAATTTATTGTTCTTAGTTCGTTTTGGTAGTTTTCTTTATTGGCACCAAAATAAGCTAAAAACACAAATGAATGTTTCTTTGTCTATGGACACATCAACATGTGACTAAATACGCTATAATTGATGCAGATATATTGTTTTCTTTCTTTAATTCAAGTCTAGATTCATTAAGTGACAATAATAAGTCAAATAACACATTCCACTAGCTAAGAGAGTGAGAGAGACCGAACTGAGCTTTACCCTTCTGGAAAAGACATGGTAGTAGGGAAGCATGCTAAATGACATAAAGATATGGTGGAAGAAGAACAATCAAACAAACTAAGCGTGTACTTAGAAATTCATTAGCATAAAGAGAAATAAATTTCTGAATCGAAAAAGAAAGATCTCACCACCAAGTGAAAGAGTTACGATATAGGGTGGGTGTGATTGCACAGTTATTCTTCCTTAAAGTGTGAGTGCATTATAAAACAATCTTGGACAACATATAACCATGAATGATTTAAAAGGATAAACGATTGTTTAGTTTTTATATTTTGAATTAAGTACTCATTTAGTTTTTATAGTTTAAAAAATATCTCAAAATGTCTCAATTGTTGAATATGTTAAATTATTATCCTTGTCTTTTCTTTACTTTTGCAAGCTTTCAACAATCTTTATAATAATTTTTATTTATAAAAAAAATTGATATCAAATTAACCTTAAAAGTTAAATAATAGTGAGAAATTTTTACATTATTTTTTATTTCCTTTTATGGTTAATTTGATATATTAACATTTTTCTCTTTATTAATGTCTCCAAGATTATTGCAAAGATATTTTTGTAAGTTAAAGTAAATAAATAAGGACAAAAGTGTAATATATTTAACACCATGAGTGTCTCAAGAATTTTTCAAAATATAAGAACTAAAGAAACATTTACCCTAATTTAAAATAATGAAATCCATTCTAAAACTATTGAAACCCGACTGTTAATACTTAAAAGCCAAAATTATTAAACAATGTTATCAATAATTTTTCAAATATAATATCGGGATTGAGTGTCCTAGAACAACATTAAAGTCAAGCTCCTTATACTTTAAACAGTAGTGCTAAACGTAGAGAACTCTGAGAGAAGGCTGAGAGAGACGGCAACTTTCGACACTTTTTTTTTATAATTATCTTAACATTAAATAAGTGTCACAGGCGGGAGAGAGTGAAACGACAACTTGTGCTGCCGTTTCTCTCAATATTCTCTCAGTGCTGGTGACACTTACCATTTTCCTACCTTATATTCTTATAGTTTGAAATGGGAATGCACCAATTGGAAGACAAAACAAAGAGAGAATTTACTATAATTAATTGACATAAGGGATTTTGAAGATTTGGCAGTCTCCATCTCATGACACATCGTTTGGAGCTATTTATATGCTATTATTACTAGAATTTACTGTCTAATCTTTTTGAATTTTTTTTTTGGTCTAGAATTTTGTTAAAAATTTACCCCCAATAAATCGATATTGATCTGGCTACGCTACTAAAAATATTACCTATTTATCTTATTTAGTAATTAAGAAGTGTTTAATTATTAATTTTACTTATTCCTCTGTATCTCATATGGGTTTCATAATTCTAGGAATAGGCTCGATAACCGATACAGGTCTCAATGGAGCCGTTTTACAAATAATTTCTCATGGGTTGATTAGTGCTGCACTTTTTTTCTTGGCAGGAACGAGTTATTTGAATGTAATTTTGGTATATTTTCTAAGTATCTTATACCATACCAACGAATAAGAAAATTAGCAAACTAATAGTTGAATTACATCCAAAAAAAAAAAAAAAACCAAGGGAGAGAGACTACGATATTGTCAGAATTGATTCACAAACCCGTCTCTGATCTATTATTGACTTAATTATGAGACGCAGCAGTCAACAGTCAGGAACAAGATCCACGAGAAACTAAGACAAAGTGATATTCAACTCTTTACAAATTACATGTTGACTTTTCCATAACTTCGTCGACTTTATTTTTCCTATAGCTAGACGATCCTCATAATTCACACAAATCGATCCATCATTGTTGATATAGATCATATGTAGTACCCATATGTATGTGTAGAGAAAGAGAGTAATTAATTACTCCCTAAACCACTCGACTTTGGACCTGATTAACCCATCTACTCATGCAAATTCCGAATCTTTCACCTTATCAACAGAATTTTGAGATGAATAAGGCCGATGCTACAATACCTGTATGTATGTGATACATGCAGGAAAGATGACCGTTGGATTGAATATAATGAATCTAACGGTTGAGATGAGTTTAATTAATAAATAATTATAAAATTTCACAAGACTTAAAACCTATAGAAACGGTAACAGGCACACATCCCAATCGGCCATATATATTTGTGGAAAAAAAAAAAGAAAAAGCTCTCACCTCACGCAAAACTAGTTCTTCTCTTCTCTTCTTCTTCGACAAAGGTGAACGGCACGATGAACAGCGGCACAACTTCCACAACAGTGAACGATGGTGCATGAACAACCCCCCTGCCCCGCTCACTCCTGACGCGGGCTTATGGGCAAAAAAATTCAAAATCCCTAATTACTAATTCCTCTCCTCTTCAGCTTCCACAACAGTCAACGGCGACACAACTTCCACAACAGTCTGCGGCGGATTTGATTTTCAGATATTTTGGTTAACTCTAAACTGATTTCATAGCCTTTCAATTTTTTTTTTTTTTGCTAATATTATTTTTTTTTTTTTGCGCATGCTGTACAATCCTTGCCATTAAACAAACCCCCACAACCACCAGGCACCACTGACATGCATGAACGTCCAATCTCTTAGCCGCAATCGGTATTCTTTGTCGACATCGTGAAGAAATTGGGTATGATGTTAATCAATCACACATGCTACCAAAAAATGCTAAGAAACAATTTTTTAAATTTTGTTAATATGATTATGAAATTAGGCTTGCTTTTGTGTGAATTTTTAGGATTTGTTTGCTTTTGGATGAAAATTAAAAATCAGATTTTTAAATTGTTTGTTCCTCATTTTATTGAGATATATCTTGTCTTCGTTTATTTGTGCTTGTCTGGATAGATATGCCAACCTAATCGAATGCTTATTAAATTCAATGAAATGTGATGCATGGCCTTAAGCTTGCGGTGAATAGCTTTATTCAACATATAAATTTTGGAAATTATTTTTATTTTGTTTGATTGAGAGATTTTTTTGCTTAGTTTGATTTATTTTGCTTAAAAAAAGAGCCTAGTCAAAATAAGTTTATTTAAAAGTGGATGGCATTTGATTAAAAGAAGAGGTAAGATTTAAAGCCCTCTAAGTGTTTGATAAAATATCTAATGAAACTTCATGTTCATATTTTCCTTTCGCAACTGACTTAGGTTCTTCGTAATCAAGGTGAAGGTGATATAGTGTTAGTATTGGCACCTACTAGAGACTTAGCTGATCAAATTCAGGAAGAGGCTTTTAAATTTTGGTCGCGCGCAGGTGTTATAAATACTTGTGTTTATGGAGCTGCTCCTAAAAGACCTCAAATATTCGAAGAGGTGTTTTGAATTCTTTTTTGGAGAATTTAATTGTTTTTAGATTAAAATTACAAGTCAAGTATTTTTATTTGGTGTATCTTCCTCTTTAACTACAATATGAAATTGGAAAATTTGATAGAACTTTAATCATTTGTCTATACTTTACTATTGCTTAATTGTATCATAAGAGTGTGTTAATTTGCTATGTAATTCTTTCAAGGTTCTTAAGCTATAGTCTTTTGTTTTGATAAATTTCTCTTGGTTATTTAATTTTGATCTATTCCCCACTTTAAAGATATTTTATTTTAAACATAAGATGTCATTAATTATATTGATTTAATCTTACTGGGTGATGAGCTAAATTAATTAATTATATTATATGTAAATTTTAGTTTCCTCAATAATGGTGTGCTAGGAATGCAGTTTTATTTTAAGCATAATATGCAATTTGTTTTGCTTCTGTTTACGCATAAAAACAGCACCTGAAAGTTTCCAGGTGCGGCTTAGCTGCTGTTATGTAATAAACATTAACACAACACATGGAAATTTTAGGGTGTTGTTTTGCTGTTGTTTACGCACAAAAATAGCATGTAGAAGTCTTGAGGCGCTGCTTAGCTGCTGTTATGTAGCAAAAACAATAGCCGAAAGTTTCTAGGTGTTGTTTTGCTGCTGTTTGTGCAGAAAAACTGGAAATTTCAGGTGCTGTTTAGCTGCTGTTATACTGCAAAAACAACACTAGGAAATTTACTGGCACTATTTTACTAATGTTTGTGTAGAAAGACTTTAACTGCTGTTTTATATACCTATAATTTGTATTTCAATATGATCTCCATTTTGCCTTTATTTTTTAATTTTTAAAATGGGAAGATTCCCTTGTATTTTATCTCAATTGCAATTTTGTCTAATATTCGTTCTTGGGATTATATCTTCTTTTACTTGTTTTTAAGGTGCAGCTCTTAGTTTCAAGTACTACCAACATTGTGTCTCTTCCGTGAAAGAATCTGTAGTTTTACCCAGCTTTGAACTGAGTTAGCCATTGGTTATTAGCAGTTTCTGAACAAAGAGCAAGAAGATACCAATGAGGACCTGGATTTCAAAAGCAATTCTCTTATATTTTTTTTTATTTTGAATCATTAGCATTTTCTTTTTCTTGTTCGGTTTCAGATATTTGTGGCATTGGGTAGTGGTTTTTTTTTTTCTCAAATCATGATGATACCAAATGTAATTGCAAACAGCATGGTCTAAAATTTATACGACCTTGTGATTTGTCCTATATTTTTATACTGACATTTGCTTAATTTTCTTTTCCTTTTTGTTCTTTTTTGAGTGATCTCCATAATTAATCAAGAACCAAAATATCAAGTTTTTTAATCTTTTAATTTAATAGTATTTTGAGAATTATTGGCTTCCATCTTACATTAAAATAATCCCTCAATGAAAAATCATTGTTTTAACATTAAATTTAATTTTGCATAATTTGGCATTATGTAAATTACCAAAATAAATTTTTTTGTTAGAAGAATTATGTTATATTCTGTATATCTAAAAATTAACCAAAAAAAGTCTATATGTATTTTAAAGTTATAATAAATGTACCATTGAAAAAAATCTATATCTATCATAAAATACGATTTTATGAAATGAGTTATTGTGAAAGCTTATGGGCAAAATAGAAAATATTTTAGAAATTAACAAGTATTGTTTGAAATATTAGAAAATAGGTTTGATTGAGTTTCATAATATTTTTAATAAAATTATAATTTTTGGGGCACAAACGGCAAACCGCTAATACTTAAACTGGCTAATTGATTCCATTTTGGAGAGTTTTCAGAATTAAAAGGGCGAACCACTAACTTTAAGTGGCAAAACAACTACAGTTGGGTGAGTTTATTGTATGGTGTCCGTTGATCATCCCTGATCCTCCAAGTAAGAAAATGTGCTGGTTCTTCCATGTAATAAGAAGCTTAGTCGTATCTCTGTTGGGTTTTTAAAGCATTTAATGTCACCATTAATGAAAAGATTTGGTTGGTTTATGAGTTGTTGTACAAATAAATTAACTGCGCTCATATGTCATGTAGAGCTAAATCGACTTGCCTGTAGTGAAAAGGCGGTTAGCCGTTTGGAGTTGCATGCTCTCTGGAATGAAAGAGGCTAGCCTCTTTGTAGGAAACGGGTAGCCCTTTTCACGCCAGAAAGCATGTTTCTAAAAAATGGCTAGCCGTTTCAATGAAGAGGCTAGCCTTTTCACTTCGCATGCTCTCTGGAATGAAAAAGGCTAACCTCTTCGAGGGAAACGGCTAGCCTTTTTCACTCCAGAGAGCATGTTTCCAGAAAATGGCTAGCCGTTTCAATGAAGAGGCTGGCCGTTTGGAGTTGCATGCTCTCTGGATTGAAAAAGGCTAGCCGCGATAAAGTAAACGGCTAGCCTTTTTTACTCCAAAAAGCATTTTGATCGAAAACGGCTAGCCGCTTATTTTAAAAAGTCTAGTCGTTTTCGATCCAGAATCTATTACATTTGTAATGCCTAGCCTCTTTAACAAAATGGCTACCCGTCTCCCTCACTGTTCAACTTCAACCCGCGACCACCTCTCTTACCGTCACACGAAATTCACGCTTCTTTAGCCATTAACGAGGAAATATACAACTCCTCATCATTTTCCTTCATTTACACATCCAAATTACATTAGTTAATTACTCTTTAACCCTATTTTATAGAAGAACCCAATTGAAAACCCTAGGTTCGGCCGATGTTGTTTCTCTAAAATTGAGTCCTCGTTCACTTCTTATTGCTGAAATTACTCATCCACATTGATTTCAAACCCATTTGTGTGCCATTAATCGGTTCATCTTGACCCAAAACACAATATTTGTTATTCAAAGTAAGATTTTGGTTTCCATGGCAGGTGGTGAAAATTCTCAAGGGAAGCAAGGGAAACTAAAGGAACATTAGATCATTAACTTGAAACATGAGATCATTAACTTGGATCATGGAAATCATGCAATTATTGGACCAATAAACATGAAACCAGGACCATTAACTTGATACCTGGACCACTAAACTTGAAACCAAAGGAATTTGAAACTTAAGGCAATAAACATGAAACATGTCATCATTAACTTGCAACCATGAAAATTATTTAATTAATGGACCAAAAAACATGAAACCATGACCATTAACTTGATACCTTGGCCATTAAACATGAAACTAAAGGAACTTAAACCTTAGGGCAATGGACATGAAACATGTTATCATTAACTTGCAATCATGAACTTGAAACTTATGGCAATAAACATGAAACATTAGATCATTAACTGGCAACCTTAAAAATCATTTAATTAATGGACCAATAAACATGAAACAATGACCATTAACTTGATATCTAGACCATTAAAGGTGATACCAATGGAACTTGAAACTAATGGCAATAGACATGAAACGTGTTATCATTAACTTGCAACCATGAAAATCATTTAATTAATAAACTTGAAACTTAGGGCAATAAATATGAAACATGAGATCATTAACTTGCAACCATGAAAATTATTTAATTAATAGACCAATAAACATGAAACTATGATCATAAACTTGATATCGGGACCATTAAACTTGAAACTAATAGAAGTTGAAACTAAGGGCAATAAGTATGAAACATGAGATCATTAACTTGCAACCATAAAAATCATTTAATTAATGAACCAATAAACATGAAACCATAACCATTAACTTGATACCTCGACCATTAAACGTGAAATTAGTGGAACTTGAAACTTAGGGCAATAGACATGAAACATGTTATCATTAACTTGCAACCATCAAAATCATTTAATTAATGAACTTGAAACTTAGGGCAATAAACATGAAACATTAGATCATTAACTTGCAACCTTAAAAATTATTTAATTAATGGACCAATAAACATGAAATCATGACCATTAACTTGATATCTAGACCATTAAAGGTGATACCAATGGAACTTGAAACTAATGGCAATAGACATGAAACATGTTATCATTAACTTGCAACCATGAAAATCATTTAATTAATCAACTTGAAACTTAAGGGAATAAACTTGAAACATGAGATCATTAACTTGCAACCATGAAAATTATTTAATTAATAGACCAATAAACATGAAACATGATCATTAACTTGATATCAGGACCATTACACTTGAAACTAATGGAACTTGAAACTGAGGGCAATAAGTATGAAACATGAGATCATTAACTTGCAACCATAAAAATCATTTAATTAATTAACAAATAAACATGAAACCATAACCATTAACTTAATACCTCGGCCATTAAATGTGAAACCAGAGAAACTTGAAACTTAGGGCAAAAGACATGAAACATGTTATCATTAACTTGCAACTATCAAAATCATTTAATTAATGAACTTGAAACTTAGGGCAATAAATATGAAATATAAAATTATTAACTTGCAACCATGAAAATTATTTAATTAATGGACCAATAAACATGAAACTATGACTATTAACTTGATACCTAAACTATTAAACTTGAAACCAGTGAACTTGAAACTTAGGGCTATAAACATGAAATATGAGATCATTAACTTGTAACCATGAAAATCATTTAATTAGTGGACCAATAAATATGAAATCATAACCATTAACTTGATACCTAAACCATTAAATATGAAACTAAAGAAACTTAAAATTTATGGCAATAAACATGAAACATGTTATCATTAACTTGCAATCATGAAAATCATTTAATTAATAAACTTGAAACTTAGGGCAACAAATATGAAATATGAGATCACTAACTTGTAACCATAAAAATCATTTAATTAATGGACCAATAAACATGAAACCATGACCATTAAACTTAAAACCAAAGGAACTTGAAACTTACGGTAATGAATATGAAATTTGAGATCATTAACTTACAATCATGAAAATAATGAAATTAATGGATCAATAAATATAAAATTAAGACCATTAACTTGATACTTATATCATTAAACTTGAAACTCTTTTTTTATTATTATAAAAATAAATTTTTATCGTTGTATCTTTTAATATTAAAATAATAATTATTTTATAATTATTTTATTTATTATAATTAAATATTATTATATTTATTATTATTTAATTCATTGAAGGGGCAACCGGTTTTTGAAACCGATTGCTCCCAATTATTATTATTATTTTTTAGGTGTATTGTTCCGTTTTTTTTTTCTTTTTTTATTGCCTGCGTGTATCACATACATGCATGTACTATAGCCGTGCCCGATGAATAATAATAGCCTTTGTCTTCGTCACATGTGTTAATGGTGCTGACAATATCACCTCCAATATTATTAGTATCATCCGAAATCGGTAGCTGTGAGAAATCTGCATTGAGTAAAGATATAAATTGCTCGTCCATCTCAAAATCAATCATGAAATCAGACGGATCGCTCTCTTCCATATTGAATTCTGGCAATACTGTTCCTCCTTCCTTCGTCACATTTTGGTCATTATCATCGTCGGGGGGCCGTTAGCCATTGATGGCGCAGGTCCACAGTTACTTGATCTTGACCGTAGCATTTTTCTTGTGCCGGTGTACTAAAGAACAACTCTTGGTGTACTTTGAGGTCCTTGTCCGAATTGGGTAAGAATCTGTTTTGGCTATGAATTTTTTGGACCCTAATTCCGGCTTTTCTTGGCATTGATTTAATGTTCTTCGAGTACAAGCAGTTGATGAAGAAGGGCTTTGGTTGATGGTCCTGCAGTTTTTCTCAAATGTTGGCGTTCCAATAATTCTTGATTTCATTGTCTGTTCGCCCTGGAAGCCGGCCAGCAATTAGAGACCACCTGCAGTCGCAATGAATATACATTTGTAATTGCATCACAGTAAGCATTAATTTCCTGCACGTCTCAATTTTCGCAAACATTGACAGTACGAGAAAAACTTTTATATTTTAACACAAGGAAATTAAGGGGGGAGTAGGGTTAAGAAAGAACCTGTTTCCCAGGAGATAGTGAAGCCTGATAATGAGTTCCTATTCATCATGGCTAATGTTTCCTCTCTTGATATCAAGCCTCAGATAATTTAGCCACCTTAGCCTGCAACTCTTCCCACATCTTTTAAGACCTGCACATATATAATTAATTTAAAATCAAACCAAAAATTACAGGCTCTCAAAGGCCTAATTAATAATTAAAACCATAAATTTATTCACTTTAATTTGCAAATACATCTTAATTAATTAATTACCAGCCCTTTTTGGTAGGTATCTCCATTTTCCTTCACCATATATGGTAAAATAATGTGTGAGTATCTTGTCTTCTGCTGCTGTCAATGCTTCTCTGTTCAAACCTTCTTCCTTTGAGCAGCAAGGTTTCCTTCCCATTGAAATATCAATCCTTGAAAAGAAACTCAATTCTCTCACTCTCTCTCCTTTTCTTTTCTTTTGATCCTGTTAAGTGATATTTTTGTTTGAGCTCCCTAGTGCTTGGGTTAAGGAAGCTACTATGAAGAGGGCAACACAACACTTCTTATGGCATGTTGCTCATCCATGCATGTGTGTGCGTATTTATATACACACAACAGAAATTTATTTTTCGTACGCAATGTAACTAGTCCAAAAATGACCAAAAAAAAAAGTGTGTCTCACGGTAGCATATTGAAATTTATAATTTGTTGTTGTTCTGTATGTCTTTTTCAAAAAACATAGATGTCAGCAATACTACATTACACTCAACAATTTATTGATTTTTTTTTCATCAAACAATTTGAAGCCTAAGAAAAGAATTTTTAGTTGTGAAATATGGGATCATCCTTTTGCCTAATTAATGCAGTTTCTAGCAATCTTTAGAAAAGAAAGAACCTGCGTATTATTTATGATTAAATAATTATTTATATAGTTACATTATTTGTATTGTATATGGTGGTCATTTATCAATGATTATGATGACTCCATGGACCATTCACCATCAACACCATATGAAAGACATTCACCGGCCCTTCAATTACATGCCTTGGCTGCTGCTTAATTAATTAATTTGCTTTCCCAAAGCTAACTTTCTTACCGAGCTCTTGAAAGTGTGTTGAAGATATATAATAAGGACTTTAAATGTATACGTAGGGATGACAAAATAATCCGGACGAACTCAGATAATTCGGGTCCGGTTGAATTTGTACCGGAGCATAAAAAAATCTAGATCAGGAATAGATTTTAGTGACCCAGAAGTATCCGGGTCTGGTTCCGGGTTTGGGTAAATCCGGATATCCAGAACCCGGACACGAATATCTTTATTTTAATATTATTTTTTCATATAAATATAAAAAAAGGATGCCCTAATTTTACAACCTAGCTGCCTCTTCTCTTTTCTTTCTTTCCTCTCTCTTCTCTTCTCTTCATCAAATCATTCTTTTCCTCTCTCTTCAACTCTTCTCTTCATCAAATCATCACCATCACTCGTCATACCTTCGCTGTGTTCATGTTTATCAGCATCATCAGCCTCCATTTGGCTGTCGTTTTGCGGCTGTGACGTTCATCAACACCTTTGCCTATCGTAAATTCGCGGTAGTGACGTCGTGGTCGTCATCACTGTCGTCGTCATCAATAGCTGACATTTGCTACTTCGCCGGACGTCGATCCTTGAAGTTCGTGAACTGAAGCCGTGAATCATGAGTTTGAATGTAAACATGAAATTTTGTATTTCATGAATGTTGTATTATAGATTTGTATTTGTGAATGGTTTATTGCTTTGAAACATTGAAAAATTTAAAATTTGTATTTGATTTTTGTAGAACTAGGTTTGGATTTTTTTTTTAGTTTTTTTTTTATTTGTATGTGATTCGGGTTTAACCCGCAATCTGGAAACCCGAATTTTTTCGGGTTTAACCCGGACCGGACCTGTACTCATAAAAGCAGGTTTAAATTTGGGTCCGATACGATATTTTGATGTCTGGGTCTAGAACTGAGGAGGCCAAAACCCGGACCCGGGCCCAGAAATTGTCATTCCTATGTATAAGAGATAGTTTCCCAGATTTATTGACATCCAAATATGTACGTACGGTATCTATCTATCTATATATATATATATAATATAATTCTTCTCTAGTTCGGACGTCTCCATTTTATCTCCATGCAGATAAACTTTAAACCATCTAAAAAATTAACTATTTTAAATCATACAATTTAAAAGTATGTCCGCATTAAAGATATGCAGGTGTTCGAACCTGAATACATATATATATAAGAACAATCATTAAGAACAATCACCATCGCTTATATGTATTCATTATTAGTGTTTTTTTTTCTCATATTACATGAGATTACAACTGATATTTATAAATTAGACCTTTACTGTGATTAGTTTATATCAATTATTATGAAATACAATCAATAGTTTTATCCTCTCTAATATTCGAGGGAGGTCTACTCTATTCACATTTCAAAAGGGAGAAAACTGTCTTCACTGAAATTGAAAAAGAAAAGTAAATCCCCACAATGCAATGTAAGGACTCGAACCCATTATCTTACAATTATGAGGTTTGGATTCTAACCACTAGATTAAAATCTAGTGACCACTATTAAGGCTTGTTAAATGTTAATACTTTTCAAAATAATACGGCAGCTGCTACAATTCAACCACAAAAAATAGACATTTTTTTTTAATTTAGTTAAAAATTATGACAATCTTCATGCATGGCATATCCGTATATAACAATTGATAGGCTTTTATGCCTTTAGGTGCCATAACTTGGAGGCACCAAATTATGTCAAATGTTCATATAGAAAAGAAAGAAAGAAGTTATTCTGAATAAATAAATAAATAAATGTTGAAAAATAGCATATTAATATGCTATTTTGAGGACACATTTTGAGTGAATCCCACTTAGCGAAAGTGAAAAATCTAAAGAGGTTCGGATTCTACTCCGTGAATACTTCGAAAGTGTATATCTATTTACTCAAAATGATGCTTTGGTGAATGAGAAACTGTCTCTCAAAGTGCACCCTTGAAGTTGGAAATTTTAAAAGAAATGAGGTTTGTCCCACAAGGAAAAAATAAGCCAAAGGATATGTGCTTATATATAAAAACTTATCCATGCATGAGCAAGAATTTTAAGAAAAAAGGCTCTCCCCACACACGCATGCGTAGGGGGGTACGAATCCAAGACCGATTTGGCTGAACTCATAGGCGCTCACACTTTCTGCGTATGCGAATGTCAGCCCAAAATCATCCAAGTTTGCATAGCCACGTTTTTAATTTTCTTTTGAATTTTTATAACAATTTCACAATAACTTGTGAATTGAATTTTATGCTGTTACTTTTTTTTTTTTAATTCAATGGCTTTGTAACTGCTTCACAAATTTGTGAATTGAATTTTGGCCATTATGCAATTCAATTTTGAATTTAATAGGCTGAATTGAATTGTTTAAATACAATGGCTGTTGCAACATTAAAAGGCATATATTGAATTCGGAAATTCAATGTTATGCTGCTGTTACATACCCACATGAGTATAAAAAGGTAGCTTCCCTTTCTGTTTTTGAAACAGAGCAACTAACACAACACATAAAGCACTCAAATTTTTCTGTCCTTCTTCCGACGTCTGAATTTTGATCGAGTTTCTCTGCTGTTGTGGTTCGCTGGAATTATCTGTTTGTGCTTGATGGATAATTAGTGCTTGTTGTATCCTGAAAAATAGTTACCACCAAACCTAAAGTACTGTAGTAGGTGATAAATCTATTTTAAGAACACTGTGTTACAAGCCTCGGGTTTATTTTCTTTATTTCGTTAATTTCTTTCCTTACTGTTGTTTTGCTATTGTTTAATTCCAGTTACTGTCTTGCTGAGGTTTAATTCAGTTACCAATTAATTTCATTTAAATTAACTATTGCTTTAATTTTTAACTCAATGTATTCGGTGTTTTAACAATCTTAAAATAGATTTAACGTTTGAAATGGCAATCGAAACCAATGATGCAATTCCAACCATGATTGAGACTGCCCCTATTTCAGGTTCTGCTGCCGGGCCATCTGTTGTGAAAGAACCAGCCTCTATGGCTATTCTTGTGAATCATGCGGAAATGCCAGAAAATTTCAATGGCCAGAATTTTAAACGTTGGCAGCAAAAGATGTTCTTTTACCTGACCACATTAAATCTTGCGAGATTCTTGACAGAAGAAGCTCTTAAACTCAAAGAATGTGAAACAGATGTTCAAGTTGTTTGCGCAATTAATGCGTGGCATCATTCTGATTTTTTATTTAAAAATTATGTAATAAATAGGTTGACCTATACTATAAACTCGATAACTGAGATACTCGACCTACACTATAAGCTCGGTTACCTGACTTACACTATAAACTCGGTACTTGAGATACCCGACTTACACTATAAACTCGATACCTAGGATACCCGAGATACACCTAGAGATTAAGAAGGTATGAAGGGTACCATAAATTAGAGGCAAAACAGTCAAAGAAAAGGCTCTAAAGAATCAGTCGTGAGAAATGTCTCTATCAATATAAAGTTTATTAGTCGGAGTCACCAAAATAAGGTTGGCTTACACTGGGTACCCCAGATGCTCTGTGGGGTACCTGAGGTACACCATATAAGGGTATAAAGGTAAGGGAAAATATTTGTAAAATGTCAAGAGATAGATAGGTCCCAAATCTTAAAAAGATCGGCTGAATATGTGTCAAAAAAATAAGGAATCGACGAGAAAATGTCGTGCTATAAAAAAAGGAGACAGCCACCTGTCATGCCAGCAAATTAGCCAAAAGATTAATACTATGACAATTGGGACCACCAGCCCTTTCCTGCCACGCCTGTAAATTTACAATAGATTTACAAAGGTACGTGGGACCAATCCACTGCGCCTAACAAGTGAATACGCCTCAAACTTGCTCTCCACGCATATTTTTGAAACGCCTAAGCCGCCACACATATGAAAATAAGAATATTTGTAACATGACAGCGAGGAATGCTAATAAAATAGCGTTAGGTGACATGGCGACTGGGTTACACCTTATAAATACTCAGGTTTAATTTTTTATCAAGTAAGTGAACACACACACATACCAGAGAAAACTAGGGTTTCTAAAACCTTAAAACCTCCATTATCAAGAGCTTGCAAACTCTCTAACCTGAAATAATCCAACTCTGACTCGAGCGTGGGAATGTGGTCGCCGGCCTCCCCCGGCTTTACCTCTGACCTCATTTTTCGTTGTTTCGCAAGTTTAAGACGATTTTCACCAGTCCTCCGCATTTGAAGTCAGACCCCTGTCATATCCGTTGTCGTCTCAATCCTTCTTCACTCCAAAAAAAACCTATACAGCCCGTACACCCCGAACAAGCGAGACACCCACCCCCCGCCCCCCCCCCCCCAAAAAAATATATATAATTAATTTATGACATGTGTGTATGAATTAATATATATAATTAACTACTATTTACGTGATGATTTTTCAAAAACAAATATGCACTAAACTCAAAATACACTCTTTCATTATTCCCGCTTAAGCTAGTGCATGGGTAGCCGTTTTGCTTTTGAATCTATTTTATAACTGATCTTTCGTGGATAATTCGAGGGAGGAAGATTTTATGTATGTCCTAATTTCTTCAATAAAAGCACACAGTAATTTGTCCATGCATGGCCGTGGCAGCTGATACCAAGTACTTCAATTTGTCATGATAGTTGCAGAAACTAAATATTTAACGAGCTGGAGCAGCATTTCAAGCAAGCTCCATTGATTTTAAAAAGAATTTGCTCTCCAGCTAGTGCTACGCGCACGCGCACACTCACGCACAGAGCTATAATAAACCTGACCAATCATTGAAGTTTTCAGCTTTGCGACTATTAATTATTTTATTGCCTTTCTTCCATATTCAAGTAATTTAATTTGTGAAAACCTTTTTTTAGTTTTTTATTTTTGGTTAATTTACAGTTTCTATAACTGTGCAAGGAAATGGAAAACAAACTAATTAAAGGAACAAGAAAATGACCAATCATGGTAGCTCTTATTTGAAAAGGCACAAGAACCAATGATCCTAATTCGTCGGGCCTACAATTATGTAGAACAGTAGAACATTGATGTTTGATTAATTTGCATTAAATTATTTTAGTTGGCTTCTGATTTTAAGGGGTAATTTAAAATGTAGAATACTAAAAAAAAAAAAAAAACGGATAAAGATTAATTTATTTTGGAGTGGGAAATTGAGTGCATGTTCTAAAAGATTGTCATGACGCTGTTACTTTTAATAACAGCAAACTTGGTACAACAGCTTGCATAGAAATTGATTGGTGTGAAATGAACGTGATTAAATGAGGTCCACCACTGCAATTTTGATTGAAACTAGACAATACAGCTGATTACCTTCGCATTTAATTTTTTTTTTTTTTAAATGTTAATTCACAAGAGTTTTGGAAAATTGGATATTTGTTCAATTACAGGAACTCTAAATTGAAACAGTTCAAATGTTCAAGCATGACAAATATATAGTAATAGTTCATGGACTGGAACATATAACCAAGATTTGCCGCAATCTTGTAAAAGAATGGAGGTAAAATGAAATTCCTCATTAACCAAAGAAAAAAAGGCAATAATTACAAGATATAACAAGCATGATGTATTGAGTATCAGCAACTCCTAAAAATTATTTAGACCAACAGAAAAGCACACAAGAATCCTTCAAAGGAATGTCATGACCAATCTTTCATATTGTGAAATAAATTATTGCAAAATCTGGTTTTCTGGGCATGCTACTCAAACCTTGCACTACAAATTTCTCAATTAATGTACAAAAATTATGAAAGGCCGTAGAATGAAAAAGAAAGTAATGTGCGTAGTGAATATATGAAAATACAACACCGACCCACACCAAGCTTCATTTATGCTATTACACTGAAATAATCTTGATGAAGATAGAAACTTACCTTATGAGCCTATATATATTAAAAATAAATATTAATACTTATAATCACCAAAGCAAATAAACAAATAAATCAAAAATGGAAAAATTTTTTTCTAAAAAAAATATGATGATTAAGTTCTGGGAACTAGTTCACTACTTGTGATACTTGTTCGGTAATTACAGCCTGTTCTTTTGGCAGTCCCGTTATAGTTTTCAGTCTTCACGTATTCAACCTGCAAAACATTTAAAAAAAGTGTAAAACTGAAAAGCATAAAATAAATTGTAACATAAAGTTCTTAAGCCTTCAAATCAGCAAGCAAGAACAAATACCATTTACAAGTCTCTCCTGTGACACTAAGGTTCACAATGTAAAAAGTCATTTATAACCAAAAAAGGCGGCCAGTTCATTTCTTGCAAGCTCAGAATGCTTACCATTACTTCTACACAGTCGTAACCACTCAGCATGAAGACCAGATTACAACCAGGTACCCCTATCCGTCAATAACGTGTTAGTTGCTGCAACATTTGAGATCCAGATGGCATAAGTAGCTGCTCAGAACTTGCTGAAGATTTCATATGTGTGTTAACACCAACTGGGTTTCCAAGTCCCTGTCTTTTCATCTCTCTAGGGTCATTTGTGTCGGTTTCAGACTGAGAGGGTTCCATCCGTATCTGACATAATCCGTATAAAATGAATTTTTTCAGTGCCCCATCTGGTAAGGATATACATTAAAATAAATCAACAGGTCATTCAACTCACCATTTCAAGACGCTTACTGTGGAGGTCACTAGATAACTGCACCATTTGGAAAACATTACATCAAAATTCGACTAGAGCGTACTTTCATTTAAAAATAAGCAATAACTTTCATCTCATGGGACCATCTCCATTCCAAATCAAATTCGTTAGGTGGAAGAGTGAGATTATGAAGCATCATATCGCAATCCACGGGTCTTGAGATAAAAATAAACTACTTACAGATTTCCTTTGGTGATTCCGCTCTTCACTTGAAAATCCCGGAACCGTCAAGTGCCAGTTTTTCTCTGTACACATACTCGATGTATCAGATTCAAGGTTCTGAGGTTGCTTAGTAACAAAAAAGAAAAGTGAGTAAATATATACTACTCCGAAGAGTTATCTACTGTTCAAAGATTCTGAAGCAATATGTATGTAGCCTGGTGTTGGCATTAGGTTCAACGAGCTAGCACATTAAAATCGCACACATGGGAATGAATCAGAGGGAGGAAGCTACAGGAGCAGAATAAGTTGCTAGAAGTGAGTTCGTATAACCAGACAAGCTTATAAGGTTCTCTCCACCCTGATGTTACTTCTAAAACATTCCCCATCACAATTAATTAATACTTAAAAGACATATTAGACTCTGAACATTTATGAAAGAAAATGTACGAGTTCTTACAAGTTAGCACTTTCAAAATCACATATGTATTAATGAATCTACCAAAAAGAGATAATTGCAACTGCAAGTCTAACCAAACAAACAGATTATTTATGAAAGCATGTTATTTCTAACCTCTTCCATTCACTACGTTTTTTATAACATAAATAATCTGATATTCCTAAATTTCAACCAAATCTTTAACCAGTAAACCAGCAATCAAACATAGGCGACACCTAACAATATGCTTAAGTTCAACACGATAAAACTTCTGTAAAACATGCTCCGGAGAAGCACAAACCCAAGTGTAGTAATATATCCTTGGACTCCAAAGTTGATGATTTTCGATGCTTTGCCAAATTACAGGCAAAGGAAGTCACCTGCAAAAAGCAAATATAGATAAATATCTTCCAGAAAGACCATCCAAAATTCTACTTTGTCAAAATTAGTATAACATTTTCAAAGAGAATAATCATCTATAAATATGAGCATGAGATCTAGTGTACATAGGGTAAAAAATCATGGCAACATGTTAACTAGATGACATTGCAGAACTGCCATTATCTGATGAACCAAACAGGTTCCCAGCGAGGAAATCTAACTTGAAACTCCAAGTAATCTTCTATCATTGTAGGTCCCCATTATAAATAAGTTATTCATGAACAACATATGATGTCTTTCAAAGAAAAAAGAAAGTTCTTTGTGAATAACTCTTTCAAAAATTCTATTTCTAAAGCATTTTAAAGAACTAGAAGCCAGAAAGAAGGGTTAAACGATTGGTTAGTTTAGAAGTGCTCACAGAGTCAATGAAGTCATCAGCAATTTCCAAAAGAAGATCTTCAACTTCTGGATCCACCTTTCCCTGGGAGTCCACCTGAGTGGCCAAAAATTGAACACCATGAATAATAACTATAAACAAAAAGAAAGAACGGAAAACTCAGTGGAATGCAGCAAAAACCTGGGAAACTAGATCCTGTATCTTTCTCTTCCCAAGGAGTTGATTAGTTGCTTCTGTTCCTTGACTTGAACTGCCCCCAGGTGTAGTTGTACCAGAGGCAGTTGCATCTGGCTGTGATCCAGTCAAACTAAGAGATTTCTGGCCTGCGGGGCCTGAAATCCTTGGAGACTGCTGCTGCTGCTGCTGTTGTTGATGCAAGCTCGGTTGCTGTTGCGACTGTTGTTGTTGTAGTTGCTGTTGCTGCTGCTGCTGCTGCTGTTGTGGCTGTGGCTGTGGCTGATGCAGCTGTGCATGCCCCATTTGTGGCTGCTGCTGCACCAGCTGGGACAACTGCTGTTGATTCAAGCCCATAGAGTTCTGATGTAATTGAGGAGATGAAGCAAGTTGCTGCTGTAAGAGGACCGGGGGTTGCCTCTGATGTTGTTGAAGACGGAATGAAGGAGAGCCAGGAGCAGACATTGGAGGCATTTGCTTCAACCACTGCTGTTGTGACAAAGAATTTTGCATCATGCCTGGCTGTCCATTCTGAGCCAGCCCAGATAACTGAGGATTCATAAATGCCAGAGATGATGATGTCCTAGATAAGTTTTGGATCTGCAGATTTTAAAATAGCTTGGATGTCAAGCTCATGTTTACAAATTAAAATAAGAGAAACCACATTCAAAATCACACAAAATCATTGCAAAAGATTTCACTTCCTTGGAAACATCTTCAAAGAATGTCGCAATCACCAGGCCCATTCAATTTCGTGAATTATTAGGGCAGAACAATGAAAACCAGATGTTACAATTTCAGCACATTATAGTTATTTCTTTATATGAAAAAAGAACAATCAATTTTAGTCCCCAGCAAGGTCAGTATCTCTAACAAGCAGAGAAATGTTATAGTATCCGAATCAAAGGCATTTTCTAAAAGAAACACATAAGCAAAAGCTAATGGCTATAAAAACACACTACTGGAAAAACAAAGAAAGAAGAAAGGAGGGAAATCAAGATTTCTTCACTTTTCTCACACGTCGTGGTGATTTCTAGCGGTTCCGTAATGATCCATCCATCAGCAAGAGTAATACAATAAAGATTTCATCAAATCCACAGATGGAAAACAGAGCAAAGCAGCATTAGAAGGAAAAATACACCTGCGGAGAGGTGAGGGGATTCTGTTGTGACAATTGTTGCCTTATCTGCCCCTGGTTCATTCGCTGTTGAGCATAAAGAGCCCCGTTGGCCCTCAAGTGTGAGCTTAAATTGAGAATCCCCATTGCTTGCATCCCCGGCAAAGACTGTCCAGGAGAATTGCCAGGATGGAATTGGGATCCTGGGACAACCCCAGGTTTCTGCCGTGGCTGTAATGAAAAGATCAATTGTTTCAGAAAGGAAATTGTCATCAGGGTGGTCCATAATTAAGCAGAAAATCATCTATGAAGAGCTATTATTAGCAAGTTTTTAAGTATTCTTCCAGATTATACTCAGTAAAACAAATACAATGTTACTTTTAAAAGAGAGCATGCACTTCATGGTTACACAAAGAACAGAAGAAGCACTTGTGTAATTCACCATTTTTTTCTTTTCCTAATTAAATTCGTAGCAAAGATCCAACAATTAGTGTAAATGAATTCAAAATATTACATTCTAAGCAGCATGACTACAACAAATGATTGAATATTTCTAGAATGTGAATAATTCAAGCTTCGACAAATAACTTCACTTAATCATTGAGATAGAACTGTTCAGAAAGTGCACCACAGAGCAAAATAAACCACATTCTACAGTACTCCATCACTTCTAAAGGAGTAGAAACCCAATCTCAGTTTTCAAAGCACTATAACTACTATGAAAATGCAGACCACAGTGGCGTGTACCCACATTACATTCATTATTATCCCTCCAAATATAGAACAAATTAGCTCCTCTTTCTTTTTCATGTAGTTCATCATTAAGCTAAAACTACTCCAATTCAAAACATCGAACCAACTCAAATTCTGCGTTCTTTCAAACATTAACACAACAATCAATATATCAATGGGCACAACAAATGATCATCTCTTAACCAATACAGACAAAGTGACGTGACTATACAGAATTCAACAACAGGAAATTAAGGGTACTCTGCAACCGTTATTTTTTTTTTTTGCTTAATTTTTAAAGCGCAATAGCCAAAGCACCCATTTTAGCATACTGCAGCAACTGATCGCATTCTAAAGCAGTCCAATTCCAAATATACCCTAAATTCGGCATCATAAACACAAATTACAACGACAAATTACAAAATCAACAAAAGAACAAAAAAAGAATGAAAAGATACCGAAGCCATCAAGGGAGACTGTAAATTGAACTGTGCAGCAGCCGCAGAAGCTTGTCCGGGCAGCATCCCGGGCAGGTGACCAGTCTGCCCAATAAGCCCAGACCGGGACAAAGTAGGACTACCCAGTTGCTGATTGCTACTCTGTTGCTGATTCTGCTGCCCGAAATTAACTTGCCCGTATATCGCCTGCTGCCTCAAAACGTTACTGTATTGAGAATTCTGTTGTTGCTGCTGCTGTTGGATTTGGCTAACGCGCGAAATTGAGGGAGATCGTTGTAAAGTATGCGGAATTTGATAGTTTGACATAACATTAGCGTTAACGTTGTTTTGTTGCTGCTGTTGAACGAGTTGTGGTGGGATTTGTTGTTGCTGCTGTTGTTGAGAATCGAGCGAAGGAGAAAACGACGTCGTTGCGGGCGTTTGAGTAGAAACTAATGCTGTTGTTGATGATGACGACGACGAAGAAGTCGAAGACGGGTCAGGCATCGGGTTTGGAGATTGCAGGGCTTTGGGCGGAGATGTTGTTGTTAAATTATTTTCTGCCATGTTTTTTAATTTTTTATTTTTTTTAATTTTTTTTTTTGCCTTATTATTAGTAGTTCATGGAGGAAATTTTGATGGGGGTGTTATTTTGCAGAGGAAGAGGAGAGTTTTTGGTTTCGCAGGACACAAGTTGAAGAAAGAGAGGAGAGAGAAGATCTTCACCGTACACGTGTATATCTGAGGATGAAATTCCACGTGTCGAGTAAATAGAAGCTAAGTAGTGTTTGACCAGGAATACCTGTAATGCGGCTGTTCCATTTTTTCAGTCTGCACAGAATAATTTAAGTGCAAATGTTGTGTAATTGACTAATTTCATTAAATTAATGAACTAACTAATCATTATTTTTGGTTATCATAACGAATCTGCAGTTGAAAAATCATTTAAATTCATAATCAAACGCAATTTAGAAACTCAAAAAATAAAAAAAAATCAACTGCTTATGATTAAAATTGAATTTAGTAACTTGCTTTTCAAGTCTGTTAGTGGAGCTAAATAACTCAACTTGAATGACATTAAAACTCAAACTGCTTTCAGTTTGATGTTGCAAATATATGTGAAATGTAAAACTAGGGAGTGAATAGATGCACGGACAACACGGCGCGTGAAGCAATAACAGTACCATGTTAGAACTTAGGAGTTCTCCGTAAGACAGATTTCTATAATTCTACATGTCAAAAATCATCCAGTCTTCAGAAATTTTATTTTTTTATTTTTTATTTCCTTCTTCTCTTGTCTTTTTCGTGCATCAGGCCATGCACAAACATAAAAAGTACCCCGCAAGGGATCTCCTAGTTTACCAGTCAAGGTTAGAAGATAATCAGCTTGGAGCTTGCTGACAATGTTACTGAAAGTGTACGAGGTGGTGCCACGTGGTTTTGCTAAATATTTGCCTGACACTTTTAACCATATGACAAACGGGCTAACCCTATACATAGATAACCAACACGCGCGCCCCCATACCATTATACATTTTAGATGGGATAACTCTGCTTATCCAGATCTGCTCTTGCAACTTCTAACAGCGATATTTACAGAAGCTTCTGTAAATTACAAATAAGCTGAGACTCATCTACAATATAGATGTACTCATGGGATTCGCAAAGAAATGTTCACGGTAAACCATCTTCGAATTTCTGAAGCTGCTCCCAAAGAAGGTCCCAAGAATAGGAGGAGGTCCACTGTGTCTGGTTTGATGCATCTTCCTCACGATAAGGTGTCCGTCCCAAATCATCAGTTCCAACAATTTTTTGCAGCTCTACATATAATATAGAAATAGGCATTAACAGGAATCCACTTAGATAAGATATATTTGAACTTCAGCCTCAAATCCTATAAAAATAAAGCAGCATACCTGGGGGTTTATTATATCTGTCTGGTGAATAATCTCATCCTGAAAAACAATAAATAAATAAATACACACACACACACATTAGTAAAAGAGGAATGTTAAAGATATATTACAAACTCGCTATGGAACAGATAAATAGTCATATGCAAGTGCCCAAACTGGTGATATAAAGAACACTTGTATGTACATGCCATATTCTTTTCAACACTAAAATGAGGAATACAGCAGAATGGCGCCAATGCTCTTGACTAAGAAAAAAGCATAAGCAGATGTCCCAAAACTATCATCTATCCAACCCTATTTATCAAGGGAACACAATCAATGGACCACACGGTCATGACTGAATAAGAGGCAAAAAAATAAATGGTACATCCAGTAGTTGCTACAGTTTCCATTTGCAGTCAATACTAATAAGTATGCAAATCAGCCAATACAATGCAATTTTCCTAAGTTAAATAGAAGATATTGATGGAAAAATGAAATTGCAACTTAATTATGACTGAGTTACTTAGAAATCAGAAACTCAACATTTGCTGAAAACTTCCTCATGTGGTTGACTGGTATAATCAGTATAAAAGGCCATGTTTAATGAACTAATTATAATAAATAACAACAAAAGAAAAGGAGGAAAAGGATGTACCTCTGATATCCCAGGATATTGCATAACAGTACCAAAAACACGACGACGAAGTCCATTGTAAACAGAACTGTTGACAGTTCCATCTCCATTTATCCATGGCAATATTGGCTTACATACCTCAGCTGAAGAGTGTGTGTAGCTTTCACCCTCATCATTCCTTTTAGGAAAAGCATCATCTTGCACACAGAATTCATGCAAATCGGCAGTTTGAGTTTCATCCAAAGGCTCACTAACATCTTCAGGAAGATTAAGAATAGTGACTTTGTGCACATCATCAACATTCATTTTCCTATTCTCCAGTAAATTAGCTCCATCGATATCATGGTTTTCTGGCTGGACCAGATGGCTATTGTAGGTTCTGCTTAAAAGCTTTGTCAGAGACTGTGAATTAGGATCTTTTGGGAACCCAGCAATGGAGGTCAGAAAGTATTTAGAACGGTACAAAGCATCAACGACGCGAATTGAGTCATAAGCATTTACCTGCACAAAGAGAATTAGTAAATTTCAAACAATAATAATAGAAGCCCCAATCCCACACTTTTTCGCAGCCCAGGGAACAGTTTTCTGGTAAAATTATCCGATGGATTCACAATAACACCAACCTTCAATGCTCGTTCAAATGCTTGCAGCACATCAATGATGAATTCAGCAATATTTTCTTCTGGAAAGAAAAAACCAGAAATAATCAATACAGTGTAGCTTGTGCACAAATCTCATCTTTGGAGACTGAAAGTACATGGCACGTGTATAAGTATGTCTGTGGGGGGAAGAAAAAAGAAGCACAGTGCATATACCTGGCATTTCTGGTACATGGCAAACTTCCTTGATGCTCAACCCCTGGTCCCCGGCCTTCTGAATGGCAGAATAAACAGCCTTGAAGACTTGAGGACAGAAGAGGCCAACTTGTTTTTGGTCATTGCTAGACAGGTAATCAGCATAGGCTGTCATTGCATCCCAAGGTGGTTCGATAGAACTTCCGACTAAGGGAATGACATGGCCAAAGTCGAGGATTTCCTTCATATAGTCAGACTGACAAGAACTACCACTGTTTTTCTCCAAAGTAGTTTTGAATTCAGAATTCCCATGTAGTTCACCGGTGCAACTTTGCCCATCTTTGAACATCTCTATAGCATTGGCCACTGAAATTGTTGCACGACATACAGATACCATAATACCTGGAAAACCCTTTTCCCGGCGAGAAACGAGTTCACCTTCCATTAAGGATTTTAATTTCTTACCCTTATCGGTGACATATAGCTCTTTCTCCTCATTTTTTCGTTTTAAGCATCTCAAATCTTCAGCCTCTCCAACACCTTCATCTGGCAGGCATGGAGAAATGTAAAGTTCACCAGAAGAAACTAAAGCAAGCAAATGGAAAATGTCCCCACATTGTAAATCTGCATTTAGATTGACGCCCCCTGCCTTAAGGTCTTTTTCCTTTTCACGAAGCCAACTAGAAAATTTAGCAGCTCTCTTTCCAGTGTTCATTGGGAAAGGGGATTTAGAAAGACTCTGCAAGAACAGTTGAGAAAGTACAAAAGGATTGCCATTTCCCCCAATCTGCCATGAGTGAACAAAATTCTGTCTTAGAATAAATTTCCATAAGGAAAAGACATATAAAAGCAGTTAAATGGATAAGTCAAATAAAAAGACGCATGAAGCATATAGGCAGTGCTAAAAACAGCACAATGAGGCCATGCAATTTTGGTCCCATCTATTTCCCTTCCCCTGTCCCACAAGAGGGAAAAAAAGAAAAAGAAAAAACACCTTAGTTAACAACCATAACTGAAAACTTAATAGAGTCCAGTTGTTGCTTATTGATCTGAAAATATAGTACTTAGTTTCCACCATAAGTAAACAGTTGATGGAAACAGAAGAGTCACTAAGCTTGGCCCACACCAATGCTCAATAATCAATCACAACAAAGAACTCAAATAAAAGACCAAAAATGATGATAGTGCTGAGTCATAAAGCATGTCCCCTTTATACATCCTTAATGATGAATACCACAAGAATAACTCAAACCAGCACGACAATTGGACCAAAATCTGCTATGTAACCTATTAAAAATATTCAATTTACCATAAATTTTCTCTCTCTGAGATAGCTAAAAGCTGCAAAAAGATCATGCTCTGAATAGCGCCTTAAAGTTTCCGCCAGCAAATTTTGAAGTTCTGGGGCTGTCGAGGTGCTCAAAAAGACAATCTTAAATAGTTCTATGGCACTGGAAACAGCCAAAGATTCAAATACTTCTTTACTTGCATTTATTCTGTCATTCAAGAGCTTGATAATCTTTCGATGTCGATGATGATATTTCGTTCTTCGAGCAGCATCTTTATGTTGTTCCATGCCAAGGTTCTGATCACTAAAAGTGGTTGGAGAAGCCAATCCAGATTCCTCAAGATTCTGCAAGAAAAATTTAAATTACTACTCAACGATAATTGGAAAGTAACCTTGGCCAAAATCAAGAAGCAAATAGAGAATTTTTTAGATGCTAAAATTGTAAAGTAACGTGTGTCAACATGCATTCTGTGCAATTCATTGGTGTCAAAAGTGGCGGATGATAAGATCCTCCAGAATAAAATGAAGGAAACAAGGAGAGACAGAAGGTGAGGGATATGCTCCAGACTAAAATTGAAGGAAATCAGAAGAGACAGGGTGAGAGATATTGACTTTTCCAATGTAAAGTCGTGCAATCTCCCAACTCATTCCTAGCTTAATTAAATTTCTGAAAATAGAACTACAGATGCAATTGAGATTCATAAAGAAAAATACACTTTTTAGATATTTTACATTTGAACACTCCTCATAGATTGATTCTACGTTTTCTGATGCCTCCAATTTGGCCATTTGCTTCAACCGAAGGACTCCCTCAAGGGCACTCCCAATATCTTTGTCATCAAAATCATCCCATCGTTCCTCCCCAAAACCTGCATCTTCAGTATGCTCAACAGAATTTGAACTACTCATCTTAAGGCCTTCCTTGAATGAGCTGCGCCTAAGCACCCCGCTATCAATGTTGTCCATCGACATGTTCTGGATTTTTTCCAGATGCTTTGCGTATCGTTCACTGAGCATATTACAGAGTTTCATGACAGCTTTTCTAAATTGTATATTTCTTTTTAGTGATGAAATTCTTCTTGCACAAGCACCAGGAGATGCTGGAAGGTTAGGAAGGGAAGCCCAATCCACACGATGAAATTTTGCCCCAAGAGCAGAACGATGTCTTACGTATTGGATCACCAATTGCCTGAGATGAGAATAATAAATTTTGAAGGAACTATAAAAAATTTCCGCGAGTAAAAAGGAAAAGACTAGTATTTTCCTTTTAAAACAATGACATATGCATCCTAACATAGACCAGATAGACAATCGGCAGACTGCAAGATCTAAATATTGTGCTCATGAATAAAATGCAGTATAAGGGTCCAGAAGTCCCACTGAAGTGGTTTTGCCTAATCATTTTAAATTATGTGACATTCTTGTAATTTCTAAACAGTGTCAAGAAGTTGTAGAGAATTACAACATCTTATTAACATACATGAAATGAGCCACCCGAATGGTTGCAATACGCCATGTTTTCTTAAGTGATTAGATATAGTGATATATTTTAGGTGGATTTATGATTTAGAAATTATGCTCCTTTTTCTTTACCTATCAGCTTCATCTGTCCATGAGAATCTCTTTTGGCGAGATGGCCTTAGCTTTGAAAAGGCAAGTTGGCTAAGTAGGGAATGGCACTCATCATCTTCGTCACTCAATCCAGGCTCTCCATCCATTTCTAGAAGATCATCCTCCTTATGAAAGCCAGGTTCTCCTGAATAAACTGCTGAAGGATTTTGTTCTTCCACAAACTCGTTCGTAGCACCAGTCAGCCCAACCAACTGACTACTTACAGCATCAACTCTTGAGCGCTTCACTGATCTTTCTTCTAAAGACTTCTTTCTTTTCTGGGATGATGAACATTTATTCTTCAGTGGTGCAAACTCATTCCCATTTGCACCACATGCACCCTGAAATCTATTAAGACGTTGGTGGCGCTTATCATAATACACGCGCAGCACCTGCAAGCAGCATTCACAGAGACGCTATGTATCAGTTCAACCAAAAAGATGAAAAATATATATATATAAAAGAAGGGTGAGAACAAATACGAGGGTACACTTCCTAAGAAACTCAGACATGAACCATACAAAACAACAGATACTGACAATGTATGCTAAGCTAACTGAACCTAACCTGCTCTAATGTCAGACTAAGATCCTTTGCAATTTTCTCACAGTCTTTGAATGGGATCTTTTCACGAACGTTATCCCTCACTATACGGTTCAGGAGCTCAGCACGCTGATCAGCTGTCATAACCCGGACTGAGGTCCATGACCGATAATGAAAAACCTGTAGGAACAATTTGTTATAAAACAGCCTATCCAATTGATACTTGCTATGGCAACATGGAGTACACATAAATGACAGCATGAATATTATACCTGTACTAACATAATTCGTGAACTTGTTTGTTGTGAAAAAATATTTAAATTAAAAAGTCAAAAAAGAGGAAGAGGAAGAAGAAAACTGTGAAGTGCATACCTCATGAACGGCAGATCCAGGAAATGCATGTGAGGCAGCTCTTGGATCAGCAGCAGCGTAACAATACTCTAAAGTTTGCCAATATTCATTAACAGCTTCTCTATTTGAGAAGATGAAATCATGTCTGATTCGTGGCCGAAGGTCAGGAGACAAAGAGTTGGATGTTGCAGCTACCGTTGGTGGTTCCTCTATGTAAGGTTTAAGTTCCATTGCATGTGTCAAATTGGCATGCAAGATCTTGGTCCCATTATCTGAATGTCCATTACTTACAAGCCGGATCAACTACATCATAAAAATCAGATGCTAGTCATGATAATATCGATCTATAACACAAATACAAAATCAGTCACTATAATTTTAAATTGAATGGAAATCCAATCTCTCAAAGATAAGAAAATCCACAAGAAATAGGATAAAATAATCCACTGCAGAAGGACAGGCAACACAGTTACATCTTTGCTGACATTAATGTCGAAGTGAATGACAACTGTGTTTCTTAAAGATAAAAGAACCCACAGCCAGGAGATGGACCATCCACTTCCTAAATTGATACAGTTGCTAGAGTTTTCACTAGATTAACCAAAAAAGTGGATGAGTCAGTATGACTGGTACTGACCAAATTAAGGATTCAGTTATGCTCCCAATTCAGATTCTTCATTCAAAGCAAGAAAAATATTCATTGAAATGAACTCAACTAAGTAGAAATTTAATTTGAATACACATACGGTATTTAAGTTCAGGAATCCTATATGCTATTTGAAGATCATTTTGCAATTCCATGAAACGTTATACGGATGTTGTGCAGAAATGTAGCTCCCTATTTGTATGAGCTCAAGTTGAAACTGATTAAATTCCAACCCAAATAAGGTCACCGAGAATCTGTCATCTCATATGCTGACACAAATAATGCTACATTGAGATCAAATGTTCAATTTCAATATTGCAGACCAGCATCAATTTCAACCATTCACAGAGTCAAATACCACAGTGGAGACATCAACCAATGTGATTTTTTAGCACAACTTCTCTAACACCAGAACCAGCAAATATTTGATGTCACAAAGGTTTCTTCCAGCCGACTCAGTACCGTGTCTAATGCAAAATGCCAATATTTCATTACATGCATTACAAAACTCATGCAAAATAACTGCCCTGGTGCTCATATAAAATACAGTTTACATACCAAAAATTAGCCATCCGGTTGAAAAGTTAAAAAAAAATGTTACAACTTTCACATTCAGAATGATAAAATTTTATATGAACCTCATAAAAGAAATGGTAAAACGATTGAAATAAACAAATACGGCAAACAGTTTAAAAGGATGATTACATTTGCATAGTGAAGTTATTTCGAATTTGACCAAGTAATAATACCTTCAACCGGCGTAGAATGTCAATGATCAATGATAGTCTCCCAGTTGCTTGAGTATTCATCATAAGTTGATACTCTTGGATCGGAAGATCAGAAAGACATAAACCCCTCTTACACTTCTCGATCATATCATCAAACTTTTGAGTAGATCCAGCAACTTGCAAGAAGAGTTCAAGTGGAATGTTCTTAATGGCTGCTTCAAGTGAAAATAAATGGCATGAGCTGCAGGGATTTTTTAAGTCAGGCACAAGTTTTCCCGACTCATCCCAACCAGATGAACTACTGAGATAATCCCATAAAAAGCTATGCAGCAGCTTTGCACGAACCATTTTTGCCAGAACAAATCCATTAGCACGCATAGCTTCTGATCTAATGGCTTTTTCATCTGAATCTACACGGCTATGAGTTCTCTGGACACCATCCAATACAGGAACTGATTCATTCTTCTTCCACTTAGATGAGCCCCGGCCATGAACTTGGATCTCAAAATTCCTTATTCTATCATGAATTTCACTAAGTAGGTCAGGAGTCAAACTCTGAACAGAAGGATGCAGAACCACCTGAGTGATACGGCTCCGGCCACAATTTGTGACAACTGGGACATTAATGTTTACGCATTTGCAGTGCCCTTGCTGCTGAAGATTGGCTAATATTCGTCCAACAACCTTGCGGTCAACTGTTGTACATGTGTCCTCAAGACTTGTAAGCCACTTTAGGAGCTCAGATCTCAAAATGAACTTCTCATCCTGAGGAAGAATAATGGAAAAATGGTTAAGAATCGATAATATTGACCATTTGAAAGAAGAAACAAGGGCCTTTCCCTTATGTAAGCATTGAGTGAAGGCAATGAAATAAAAAACCTGTAAGCATTCAAGTATCCTTTGCTCCCTTCGCAAGTAATTAGGAGTCAAAAATGGGGATGGATTTGTAAGTGGTTTTGAGGGAGCAAGGGCTTTCGTTTCTTCTGGAGAAACATTTTTTGTCATTGCCGTACTCACTGAATCAAATTCTCCTTCAGTAGCCATACCACTTGGCTCATGGACCAACTCTTGCTCAGGACATGAAACTATACAGTTATTTTCACCTTCTCCAAAGGAGGCACAACAAGTTCCAGTGTTGATTTCAGTGTCAGTCTTATGTCCAGGATTAGCAGTATCAACTCCTGAAGTTGAATGATCATTCTCAAGAAAGGTTTGAGCTGCTCCATGAGAAACATCATCCAGATTGTCTATGTCAACGTTTAATTTACTTAGAAATGCATTAGAAGATCTAGAATTAGAATTTCCAGATGTCCAAACTCGAAATGCCACAGTTTTTTTATGGTTCTCTGCCTGCAGATGCATTCCAAATCTAGTAAACATGTTACAAAACCGAGAATAGTTCTTCTTCTTATCAATTCCAAGCCTGTCACACACCTGCACAAGCAAATATCACTAAGAAAAACTGTAATACTTGGTTAGGGTAATATAACTCGAACTAGCAATAACTACTGAAAAGATTCTGATATATATTCTAAACTTATCAACCTGAGCACTCATGTTGGTTTTTAAATGTTGTCCGCTGCCGTAAAGCATAGAAATTAAATGTTCAAGGCTAAAAGCACCAAACATATGACATCAAAAGACATCATCTTTTCCTTTTGGTGCTCCATCTAGGAAAACATTTGAAATACTATAAGAACATTTTCAGGGAAATATATATAATGGAATCTGTTACAAGCACACCTCCATAACAGCAAGACCCTCAGATCCCTCAGCATCAACCATATCATAAATTTGATGGTCAACAGGAAGCTCCACAAGTTGTTCAGTTTTACGAAATTTTCTTCCAAATTTCAGTTGCTCTTTCTCAAAACTATCTCCACATCCAAAAGACTTTGGCTCAAATAGTTTTGAAGAAAAAGCTTTCAACAAACGTAGGCATCGCTCAACCTGCCAAATGAGAAAGCACATCAACCAACAAAACCAGAAATAGAATCGTTGTCCACAACCTGAACAGAACAAAATTCATTTAATAAAATAAGAAAAACTCTAGGAGTGATACAGGACAGTGCCTTGGATTGGCAACATTGTTTAAGGAATACGACTAATAAAACCAATGACAAACAGCACGAAAAAGTTATCTACTTTCGGGAGAGGTAACGAACAAAAGTCATATTGCCCATTCATAAATCAAATGGCATCGTGCCACATTGAAAAGAAGCACTTTTGATGCATCTAGTAAGAACTTCCATTTAGAAAGAACATGTAGGGGATAGTGTTGTTCAGCCATGTGCCTTCCCCTAGTTTACAATTTGTGACTCTCAAATAATTCGGGAGAATTTGGAAGACTAAAATTCATTTTTTCTCTATGCTTGGTTACAGGAAAAGGATAAATAATCTAAGATGTGAAAAAAGACGAGGTAAATTTGAATTCAAAGATCCACAGCCAGTGATGTAGAACCATTTATATACAATCATATGCCAAGGATAAATAACCAATTTCAAGGCCAAAAAACAAAAAAGTTACTATTGAAATTATATTCAAGATCAACAAAGGTTGGAACACTAAGAGTGTTTTTTTTTTTTTTGACTTAATAGCTTAATGTGACTGAAGTTGACCAATTGGGATAATTAAGAATGTTTATTTTTCTGACTTGAAGCAGATTTTCAAATATTTTTAGCCTCAAATATTTTTAGCCAAATAAAAAAAGAAAATTTTTTGGCTTTTTTTTTTAAACTTGAAAAGTCCGAATGGACCCAAAATAATCTTGTAAAAAATACCCCTCCATAATTATTTATTTACACCCCAGCTGACATAAACCATATCATATTGATTTTACTCATGTATATTTGTTTATTCTAATTTATTTATCAAGAGTCATTTTTTACCCGAACACAAACATAAACTATGATAAAATTCATTTGCTTTTAGGACATTTTATCACTTAGTGAATGTTTCAAATTTGTAAGGGCACAAATGTAAAAAGTAAAAGTTTTTAGATTTGTTTAGTAGAATAAAACAAACTTACACATATATTTAGATATTCTGAAATAAAGAATATAAATATATCATTTAGATTCAAACATTTAGATCTATTCAGATTTCAGATTAAAAAACAAAGCCACCTTAATCAAGCCAAAAACATTACTCACTAAGTAACAATTTAATAATTAAAAAAAAAGGAGTTAAAATTTAATAGCTCACCTTCTCATTCACTTCTGCCTCAAACTCCTCAACAACACCAGCATCTTTCAACCGCTGACAAATCTGGGAGCATATTAATCACAAGATGAGACAAAGAACAAAAAATCTGAAAAAAGAAAAACAACCTTTAGTGCACATATAACTTTCCATCAAAACACACTCACAAAGAACCAAACTAAACACACCGAGAAAAGATTCTTACATTTCTCCAAGCCTTGTGTCCTGACGATGAGCCACAATAACCTAAGTTTTGCTTAATATCTGTGACAACAAGAACCTTCAATGAAATAAATATCACTATATCAGCATAATGTTATGAAAGAGAACACACATTCCCTAAAAGCCTTCTACATAAAGCTAACCTTGCAATTTGAGCCTTCTACATAAAACTAACCTTGCAATTTGCTTCTTCAAACTTATCACATCAGTAGAAAAGAGAACATGCTACCTAAAAACATTATACATAAAACTAACCTTGCCATTTGCTTCTTCAAGCTTATCACAAATAGCTTTCATCGCCGGTAGAAAATCCTTTATGTGCACATCCTCTTTCGCACAGTCCTTGGGGAGACCATCTCCATTAACAGCCTTCTCATTTGCATTCCCGAAACCCTCTGCAGTCGTTGCTTCCTTGCTGACCTCAAATCTTTGTTGCGAATCCAAATGCTTTGCATAGCGATATAAGTATATTAAATTGGTGGTCACACATGAACTGGTTTTTAACTCTCCTCCACTGTCAGCTTCCTTTGTCCTCAAAATTGCTGGTTGCCTCACAATCAACCCTTTGCATTCAAGGTTTTTCACAATATAAAAAAAGTTATTCCCTTCAATACCAAATTCCTTAGCAAGCTGACTTTGTGTTATTCCACTCGATCTGTAATTACCCAACAAGTTAAAAGCCATCACAATTTGTAATTGATAGCTTTGAAACAAGCTAATAGGTTTTAATTTTAAAACTTAATCATCGCAATTAGCCCACAATAACTTCTTTTTTTTTTTTATCCAATATAAAGAAATCTATTTTTTGATCAAGATCTCAAAGTCCAGAGCAAAGATTCAACTTTCATTAACAAAGAAATAACTATTACCAATTTCCAAATAATTGCACCAACTTTGTCTTCTCTTTTTAGCATGAAAAATTACAGTTGAACTAACAACTTTCATGTTCCATCTGTAATCATTGACATGCTTCATCTTTGGATAAGCCATGCATGATTGAACTAACTTGCGGAAATCATGTATTTCAAACTTTGCTATCTTCAGCAACATTGGCAAATAAAAAGTCTATATTCAAACAAAGAAATTCTTGTTAAATTTACCATTCCCAATATCTATGTGTGCATATGACAGAAAAAACTAGTTTCCCCATCACTTGCCAAGAAAAACTCCATATAACATTAAAGTTCACAAGCTGTATCTTATCACACTACTCTCGCTAAGAAATAACAATCAAGTTAACAAATCAAAAAGCCCAAAAAAAAAAAAAAAAACTCAATTACTCACAAGTTTCACTAACAATTTCCAATAATTTTGTTTTACTTACTAACACAACAAACTATCCACAAATCTAACAAAGAAAACAATTCTGAGATGCGTGATGACTTACAAATTTCAATTCTGTTTTATTTTATTTTACTAAAAAAAACTACCACGAACGCCTTCATATGAAAAGATAAAAGAACTAAAATTTAAAAATCCTTCGTCACCTAGTAATGGCAAGCCGCTCAAGCACGCGGCGTTGAGGAGCCGAAAGGCCAGAGTTAGACGAACTGTCGTACAATCCAACGAAGTTATCTCGAAGCTGCGAACTGGCGACGATCTTCAAGCCAAGCTTCTCCGCGTCCTCGAGCCGCTGAATCACGGCATCGTTCGCGTCAAACGCGACGTTTTTGGGAGACTGGAACTGGAGCGAAGGTACTTTCAAGAGGTTTGAGTAAACCGATTCTTTCAGAGAGTCGTCAGTGTTGAGTCTTGTCCACAGAGACGACAAAGGAAGACCGTTTTGCCCTTGCGAACAGATTTCTTCGAGAGCAGAGGAGATAGTGGCGTCCATTGTTTCGCATTGGGAGGGAAACGGTTCTGTTTGGACGACTGGAAAATTTGGTGCTGGTTTACTTTTATTTTTACTTTTATATATAGGCTAGCATTACGCTCTAATTCTGCTAAAAAGCCGATTCAAATTAATCGCGCATAAGCAAAAGGTATTCTAAATGCCCCCTGCAATCTCTGACTACACCGGCTTTCTTGCAACAGAGCAGGGGCGGATCCAGAACTCAATGTTACCCCGGGCTAAATTTTAAAATTTTACATTTTTAAGTGAACATAAAAATTTATAAGTAAAAAAAGTACATTAAATAAGGAAGAACCCCAAGAACTTTATTCCTTTAAATATTTATTATATAAAAAAATAATTATAAAATAAGAGTAGAAAACAAAAGGCAACTCAAATATGAAAACATTGTTTTTAATTATACATGTAATTATATGAGGATTCAAAAATCAATTAAGAATTTCAAATTAAAATAGATCAATATAAGTAGTTACCATCAATTAAAAATTGTAAGTAAAACTTTTATGTTTGAAGTGAAATACTAAATTACTAGACTTAATAAATTAAACAATTAAAATTATTAATCCTTTCAAATTGTAAAAGTATTATTAGTTAAAAGTTTCAATAATAAACTAAACTCAATTCAACAAAAAAAGGTATTTGTGTGAAATTATTTTTTTATCAAGCGCTTTGTCGCTCTTTCAAGAACTAGATGTTAATTATTCTTCTATCAAAAGTTTCAAAAGTTTCTTAAAATACTCAAATTCTATTTTCTAACTTGTTCTCTTAGTTTTTTTTTAACTAATAAATAAAATCTAAAAATTCACATAAATTTTTTATGAAAATATTGATAATTGTTATTATATGTTGTTTCTGTAAATATTTTAATACTAGTAACGATGTTATATTACATTGACCCTTTTTTTTCAATTAGAAGCTTTTTAAAATAAATTAAAGTAATAATAAAATTTTAGCTTCCTAATTTTTCAATCTATTCAATAAATATGTAATTTAATCATTTTATAGAATAAGTCACAAATTGCAATTGAAAATAATATAATTGAATTGGGGAATATTTATAAATAAAATAAAAAGTCTATTGTTATATAAAATTGATGTAATTGATTTAGGGACATATTTGAACATAAGGTAAAAACTCTATTGTTGTACTAAATTGATGAAAATATAAGGGTATTTGAGTTAGGGACATATTTGAATATAAAATAAAAACTCTATTATTATACCAAATTGATGAAAATATAAG
This sequence comes from Citropsis articulata, assembly GCA_030449925.1. Lineage (NCBI taxonomy): Eukaryota > Viridiplantae > Streptophyta > Magnoliopsida > Sapindales > Rutaceae > Citropsis > Citropsis articulata. Next base: position 15,934,842 of record JASUUH010000210.1, read on the forward strand.
GGAAATTGAGCTAAGGACATGTATGAAAATAAAATAAAAACTCAATTCTTTTACTAAATTAATAAAATAGCAAGGGGTATTAACGATTTTTTTTTAGCTATACCGGGCTATAGCCCGGTATAGCCCACGCGTAGGTCCGCCTCTGCAACAGAGGCTCAGTTCTCAATATGGGAACCAGCGGTGGCAAAAGTCCGGGTCGGGTCTGATTTTGGGTGTGTCTGGGACCTACTCACATATCACACGTAACTACCTGGACTTAGATCGTGTCCGGATTTTTCTTATGCAGGTCGAGCATATGTCCGGTACTATCCGAGCACAGGTTTTTTTTTAGATTTTTTCTACCTACATTTTCAAAGGTGAAAGCATTGGAAAAAAAAAAACATGCAGCCAAAACAATTGTTTACTTCTAACAAACCGGTAACAATCCAAAACCAAAACAATTGTTAAAACATCTTAACTATTTCAATTTCAATCTACTTTATAAATTTAAGTAAATAACAAATAAAAATCATTTCAATTTATTATCCACTATTTAAATTCATTCAATCCCTATCAAAAATTTAAATTCAATATCACAATAATCACCAAATAAATCTAAGTAAATATAGCATACTAACATCCAACATATTACATAATACATATCATAACTCCAATATCAATAACCAACATAACATATAAAAATCACAAAATATCAAACACAAATAATTCATAAAAGAGTTTAAAATACAGTAATGTAATATATGTAAATAATAACTTCATGTCAAACAGCTCGACGATTGTGCCCCATCATCATCATCATCTGAAATTAACTCCTCCCCAGCAAAAATCTCATTTTTCGGAACTCCACCTAATAACAATAATAACATATTAAGATTTAAAAGCATTATGAGCAAACAAATAATACTAGAACATAATTCAAATAACTTTATATCGAGAATAAGCCCAAATATAATTTTGAGCACACATCAAGGATTTCAAAGTGTTAGGATGAAGTCTACTACAATGCGGACTCAAAAATATGCCCCCGGTACTAAAAGCGGATTCAGAGGCAGCAGTGAATACAAGAATGGCTAAGATATCCTTGGCCAACTTGCCCAAAATAGGACATTGGCCTGTGTGCATCTTCCAAAAATCTAAAATATCAAAATTTGGAGTAGTATCCAATAATTCATCATCTAAATACCTATCCAACTCTGACTTAGTCACCTTAACATGGTTATTTCAACTTCGAAATGTTTCAAACTCATCTACATCCTAATACTTATTTAGATTCAAAGAAGATTCCAAAGGAACATCATCCAACCCACCATCCTGCCTATCACTCAAAACCATAGCTTTCATTTCATATTCTTTCACTAAATCATGGCAAAGCTTACGTGCATGCTCAATATGCTCATTCGATGTATCACCATAGATTTTTGGGAAATAAAAATCAATTAACATCTTATATCTTGGGTCAAGAACTACAGCCACAACTAACATCGGATGAATTTCATTCCAATATTTTTCAAATTTATCAACCATTTTATCAGTCATAATTATAATAGCAAGATTATCGGAAGTGTGCCACCCATTAATTGACATTCTCATTTTACATATTAACGGAAAGAACAAATTAGCAGTAAGGTATTTTGTACACGAAAATATCTCCGTTAACATGTAAAATGATTTCAAATGCTCCACCATTGTGGCTGCCAAATCCCACTCACTATCACTAGGCAAGCTCTTATATTAAGACTCACGTTGTTGTAACCGAGAAAAAACACTTCTATACATCAATGCTACATCAAGCATGACATAAGTAGATTCCAACGAGTTGGACAATCTAAGTTCAAATTTTTTTTACAATTAATTTTCAGTTGCCTAACAACTAGCTCAAAAGATTCAAATCGTTTTGGTGTTTGTGTCCAGTAACTAACACTCTCCCTAATCTTTCCAACCCCGTTTTCTATAACTTTCAACCCATCCCCCATAACCAAATTCAATATATGAGCAGTACATCTTATATGAAAAATTTTACCATTGGAAATTAAGGTACCGAGATCAAACCTTAATAACAATTTCTCCACCATCGCATCATTAGTGTTACAATTATCCAAGGTCATTGAAGACAACTTTCTATCCACGTTCCAATCTAACAAACATTGCACCAACTCATTAGAAAGGGCATCAGCAGTATGAGGGCTTGGAACATAAATAAACCTAACAAATATTCAAGTGATAATATGAAATACACAAACTTAAAATATTATAACAATTTAAACTTTAAAAGAAATCAAATATGAGTAATAAAAAATTAAAAGAAAAATTAAGCAAATAAAAAGTTATAGACAAATTAGAAATTACCTTAAAATTCAGCTATGCAATTTCCAAGAGTTATCAATAAAATGTGTTGTGACAACCATGTATCCCTTTTTCTGGTTACTTGTTGTCCATAAATTTGTAGTAATAGTCACTCTACTATGATTTTTCTCCAACATATGCAAAGTCTTAACCTTTTCAATATAATACAATTTTAAAATCTCATTCTTCAATGTATTTCTACTCATTGGCTTAACCACGAGGTTGGCGTGTGCCATCATTTCTCTAAAGCCTTTATATTCCACAAATTTAAGTGGAAGCTCATGCATCACCACCATCCTTGCAATCAAACTCCGCAAAATATTTGGATCGAAATTGTCAAAGCCAATGTCGCAACTTCCATCCTCTCTTTTGAGTAATTTGAGACTTCCTTGAAGTGCTTCTTGTATTTTCGATTGATTTTTCTGAAAAACAAGATTTCACGTGTCTGTTCAAGCTTGTGGTCCCTGATGTGTATTTGGCTTCTAAAATTGCATTACAGTGCATGCACTTTGCCTTTTTTTCTCCATTAATAGTCACTTTTGTAAAGTGATCCCAAGCTGCAGAGACTTTCTTTCCCTTCTTATCTTTAACAGTTGACAGTGAAATCTCCTCAGCCTCATTATCATTGATATCTTCAACATTCCGAGATAAATTTGGAGCATTTGAAGAATTAATTTCTATATTGTCTGACTGTGACTGTGACATCGCACTGCTGTTTATCATAAAAAAATAATGAATCATTATAAATAATCATGCAAATTACGTAGTTATAATATTATATAACAAAATTAACTTTCAAGCAACCTAAATGCTAAAATTAGCTCCTATTAATAAAAATTATCATACAAATTACATAACTATGAATGTTATGCAACAAATTAAGTTAAAGCAATCTAAATGTAAATTCAGCTCCTATTAATAAAAACTGATCATAAAAATTACATAATTACAAATATTATGTAACAAATTAACTAAAAAGCAACCTAAACACTAAATTCAGCTCCTATTAATAAAAAATTATCATTATATCATTCAAAATTACATAATTATAAATATTAAGTAATTGATTTAAACTGTTAAAGCAGCCTAAAATCTAAATTCAGCTCCCATTAATTAAAAATAATCACACAACCATAGCATCCAAGAAAATAATTAAGCATATATATATATATATATATATAACACCTAACAATAATAATGCCAATTACTCAATTTCATCATTTTTTTTTGGAAAAAACAGCCAAAAAAATTAATAATACCTCGTGGGTCGTGGCTGTGATGGCGAAGTTGCAGCTGATAAGGTTACAAAACAATGGAGTTACAGCTGACGCCGTCGCGCGGTGGCTGCCGCTGAGAAGATGACCAAACGGTGAAGAGCTCTGTGATAGGCTGACGGTTGTGCTTTGCGAGAAATGAAAAGAGTTGACCGAGGAAGGTAAGAGGTTCATGGAGGGAGAGGCACGGTAAACACTGCATCGGTGCCGGTGGGTGGTGGCTGCTGGTGGAGACGGGAGAGACGCAGGGAGGTGCCGATTTGATTTCAGTGTGTGTTGCGTTCTGAACGGCATCGTTTACTACTTCATTTGCGGTCGCAATTTAAGGTTGGATTTGGGGCAAAGCAAATTATATTTTCTGTTTTATATTTTTCGGTTTTTTTTTTTTACTTAATAAAAAGTCGGGCACGGGTCCGGGTTCCAGATCTTCGTGCCATGATCGGACCGGTGCCCAGAAGCAGCCGAGCATTGAAAATCATTGCCCGGATCTACTTTTTCAATGCATTCGGTCTGGATTTTACCCGAACTGAATAAGCCGGGTCCGGTTCGGATCCAGTCGGAGCAGGCTTTTTTGCCATCTCTAATGGGGACGCCCTGTAAATTAAACTTAACTGACATTGCCGTATTGTAATTTTTAGGTACGGTAGTTGTACGACAAAAAATTTAATTAAAAAATATAAATTAATAGTTTGTAATAAATTTAATTTTTAAATAATAATTTTGATAAAAATAATAAATATATTATAAATTTTTTCTTAGGCATCAACTTAACTAGTTAACTTAATTAATACTCGCCTCACCATTTTGCTTAAAAATACAGGTTGGCTAATGGCCATCGAGACGACCCATTTAGCAGCTTCGGGTATTCGGAACCCTGAGGAGCGGCAGCACTGCCCTGTCGTGAAAAACTCTCTTAAATCTTTACAAGTCAAGCCAATAAGACATTGAGCAGTAATAGTTGACTAAAAGTCTATAACAACAATAAGAGGGCGATAAAAAGAGGCACCATTAAATTGCTGCCCCTTCTTTAGTCACTTGATTTTTTTTTTCTTTTTTTTTTCCCTCTAAAAACCATGAAAGACAAAAACGAGAGGGGGAGTATTGTTTCTGTCGCTCTACTGTTACCGTTAAGACTAGATATTATTTTTCTTGTTAGTTTAATTAAGTCGAAAAATTTCAAGAACTAAGCAGCTTTTTTACACAATTTTTTTGCGAAATGCGCAAGATTATTTTACAGGTCCACATTTAGTAAAAACTAAATATATAAACTGGAGAAAAATCAGCAATCATGATTACAAATCTAAGTTTAATGGTTATTTTGGCATCTCATCTAATAGTCAAATATTTCCTTAATATTTTTATTTTTAATCGAGTAAATTAATTCATTAATATGCTTCTAAAGCAAGTAATATAATTAAGTGTCACATCCCACTCTACCTCAACTAATCACAAAACAATTCTTACCATTTTACCCAATAATCATTCCATCTACATTTTCATTTCATGTGATTTACTGTTTGTGTCGGGCATGATCAAAATAATTTTATCAAGATTTATTCCTCAAGCACCAACTTCCGTACTAAACAAGACAAGAAATTGATAGACTCCTTGAATGCTACTAAAATCCGGAGCATAGACTAGAGATTGGAAAGAGTGAGTGAGATATATAAAATTCTTCAACTCATCTGAGCATACAGGAAATTTACTGTTTTCTTTTGTTAATAAATTTGAATAAAACGTTTTCGTTTTTCTATATTAAAACAATACAAAAAATATTTCATGCCTAATGATATTCTTATAAAATTGAACTACACTACTTATATCATAAATAATGCGACATATTATATAAAGGAGTACTGATATTGAAATTGAAAAATGTTCATAGATACAATGATGACAAAATAACTATAAAATCATATCTTATTAAGTAAAAATTAGTATTATTTTTTAATGTAACACTTTAAAATTATTTTTGTTGACATTGTGTCACCATTAGAACTTGCTATTATTCTCCTAAATAAGGTTATTAACGATCTAAATTTATATCCTAAGTAGTGGCTATTGTTCAATTTAATGAAAAATAAGATAAAAAAATCTGAAAAGGACTGAAATCTAATCTTAAAATAATAATAATAACAACAACAACTTCTTTCTATCACAATATTCCTTCATTTTACCAACTAAAACTTGACAGACAGACCAAAAGAACATGAATAAGTTTGTTTGTTACTTTAGTAAGTTTGTTTCCTCCATTATAGTCTTTGCTCTCTCTCCTTCAATCTCTTCTCTTGTTTCTTTCTCCCACCAAACAAAGTTTCAAGAATTAAAAACAAACAATCTTGTTTTGTTTCTCTCCACGAATTAATCTTCAAACAAACTCTCTCTCTATCTCTCCATCTCTGTTCATAATTCAAACTTTGTCAAATTTTCTTCCCATATTTTCTTGAGAAAGTCCTTCATCTTTTTGCTCTTCTTCATCCCCACCTCACGTAGTTGCTGTCATTTTAAGGTAAGTGGTCAAGAAAAGGCCAATAAACTCAGACTAAGTTCAATAAATAATTGTGATTGTTTAATTGTCTAGGCACCGTCAATTTTTCTTTTGGTTTTGGCGTTTTTGGTTTGTTCTTTTATAGTTGTTCTCTGGTAATCTCTGATGCTTTTGAAAAAAAAAAAAAAAGTCTGGCTTTTGTTTTTCCACTTTGAGATATATTATAACATTAGCATAGTACATAGATCTCTGCCATGCCATTGATGTATCAATTTAGTACTCATTATTTCTGCAGCACAAAAAGTGTTTTCACTGATTTCACTTATTTTAATGGTCACCTGTAATATACTCTCCACTGTTTCCCAGAAACTCAACTGGGTCTTTGGGATTTTTTGTTTTTGAAGAACACAAAAGAATAAAAAGTTCTCTTTTTATGGGAAAGGTGTCTGCTTTTTTGACACAGAACACTACCATATTTGTGTTTTTCTGCTTCATTCGCCGTCTCCTTTGCACTTCTGGTAATTCTCTCTGTTTTGTTCATGAGAAAACTATAGGAAAGTAGGACTCGTGAATTAGGCTCAATTTGTTGGAGGGTCTCAATCGCTATTGTGTTATATATATAATAATGCTTGATTAAGGTGTAAAAGTGTTTCTTCTTTCAGCAACCAATTATGCTAGCTAAATGATTCGTGGGCTTTGAAGTCTGCATTTGAGTTTCTTTGTTGTAATGAGTATGTTTAGAGATGAGAAAAATTACAGGCACCCACCAAAATAGGCGTACTAACTTGGGGCGATTGATGCAGGAAACAGGAGAATACCGTGATAATTGAAATGGAAGGGGATATATTTTCAGGCATAGGCAACAATGGCACACAAGTGAATGGCAGAGTGATGCAAACATTTCAAAGGAGTTTTGGGCAAGTTCAAGATATTTTAGACCAAAACAGGCTGCTAATCAATGAGATTAACCAAAACCACGAATCAAAGATCCCCGATAACTTGACACGAAATGTTGGTTTGATCAAAGAACTCAACAACAATATCAGAAGAGTTGTCAATCTCTACGCCGATCTGTCCACCTCTTTCTCAAGCTCAATGGAGGGTTCATTAGAAGAGGAATCGGCTGGAAAAGCTAGTCAAAAGAGAATTAGATCTGGGTAGTTTTTATTAATCAAAACTAAGCTTTCCTATCAGTCCTGTGCTCTTAATTTCTTGATGTACAAGGAATGCTGATTGGACGACATTCCATTAAGTCTAATGAATCAATCAATTTTATGTAGAATGATTGAGATAGCCTTTTGGCAAAAGTTCACTATTGTAATTCTCTCTTGTTTTAGCAGCGTTAAGAGTTTGGTTGATGCCCTGTGTTCCTTCCTCTAATGTACTTGGCTTTTGTGTTTTGATGACTTTGTTAAGTTATGTCATGTGTACTTCATCTCGTCTTTAATTATTGCCCAAAAGAGTTAATTAACCTTTGATTGCTGAACTGTCATCAACAGAAACTAAGAAGTCTAATATGCTCATCATCATCAATCATCTTTTGATCACCTTATCTCCATTTTCTTATGATATCATATCCCACATCCCATGATCTTGCTTTTGATTGCAACTTTTGAACAACCCACTTTATTCCTTTCCAACGTTTTTTCAAAAGAGATTCCCCTTGGCGTTGTATATACTATTCTTTTAACCATGGGATAGCAATTTATCGACCACTATCTTTTCGTAAACTCATAAATGCACAAACCAACAAAGTTGATTGAACAAGTGCTTTTTTCGGTGGACCCGATGAGTTAGGTTCATTTCCTTCTCATTGTCTCTTCTTTCTTTGAACCATTCATTAGAGTTTTTAGATTTAATAGGACGAAGGACCCATTTGATTTTCTTTTCTATTTGTTAAACTCCATGGATATTGCAAATTTAAGGTTTTATTTGGAATCTGAATCTATATAATTGTAGAACAGTTAAAAGCTCTACCAGGACCAGTTGGAAAACTTATTTCAACTGAAAGTTAGAGAGATATTTACTTTCATTAATATTTGGAAAAAAAATATTATCCTACTCATATTTTATGGGAGAAAATTTAATTACGAGTTTCCATATATAAAGACTCGAATCAGACACCAACTTACCATTAGACTATGGCATTAGTGGCAAGACCCATGTGATTGATTGCAGCGAATAGCTGGTTTTTGGCTTATATTTTGAACATAGGGGTGTCTTATATATATGCATAGCATAGCTCCAATTAATTTTTTTGTTTTGAGCCATGCATCGCGCCAATTATTGATGTAACCCAATCGGCATCTTTTTATCACCTTTCTATGTTTTATTTTTGGGACCGATCAAATGGTGCGTATTAATGCGGAATAAATGAAATTAGCTTTTATCATCTACTTTGTTTTAAAGTGATTTATGAAGTCAAGGACAAATGAGAGCTTGAGAACATGTCGAACAGAGAGATAAATCGTCCTTTATTTAATTAATATGCAGGCCAGCACTTTCTGCATGCGGATTTGCTTAGTAATACCCAACAAGAGACCTCCACGACGACTTTAGTCTTATTTTAATAATTTTATTGTTAAATAAAGATGCTTATATCATGTTGCTTTCAATCTTGACATGCTATGACTACTATAAACTAAAGGTGATTTGGTTCTTTGTTTGACCTAATTATGCCCACAATCGCTCTGTTTTCATTTACTAAATTTAGGTGCATATATTCGACCTAGGCTCTCGCTAGCGATTTTAATACTTGGCCTTCTAGCATGAATTACGCTGTGCGGTAAAAGCATGCATTCAAATTATATTCCCCATCAATTTTCAGTATTTTGATTCTTCCGTCACTTCGCTTTCTTTCTATTTTGCGTAATCTATCAAAAGTCTAAGATTCAAACTCCATTCATAAAGGATGAGTTTATGATAATTACTTTTCAATAACTCAGTGATGTTCATATGATATGGTCATGATTGAATAAAATTTGGGGAGAGTGGAAACCGTGCATTTCAAGTCTCGCTAACCCTTTGGACGGCTGGAAAATTGTGTTGATTTTTCCAGGAAAATGAAGGGCCGTTTCTTTTTGAGGGGAATATTGATGGGAAAAACGTGTTCCGTTGACACTCTCGTGGAAAAAGCTACTAATAAAACATGAAAGAACGCTCTGCACACCTTCTTTAAAAAAATTATAAAACGACAATTTTTAGATTCGTATTAATATTTTTTTTTAATTGGGAAATTGGAATAATCACTTAAACATAAAGAAAAAAAAAATCATATACAAAACTTTGATTCCTCTACTGTGTCCTCTTAACCAATAGATATTTGATCTAATGGGAGAATTTTTACATTTCTAATAATGAGTGTAAGGATTCAAATTTCTATAAAGACAATATCTGGCGGAGGTCTTAGTTAAATAATATAAGAGTGATGATACAGTCACAAACTCTTATACAAATTTATTTTAAATAAATTGATGTGACATTAATTTATTGGTTGAATGAAAATATAAAATAATAGAAATAAATCATGTGAATCAAAAGATATTTAATTTAATTATTTTAATCGTACTATATTAGTTTGTACAAAATAAATTTATTTAAGAATTTATGTTTATATCACTACTCATAATATAATTGAGTACTTTCTTAATTATATCCTAGTGGTAAGCAAAGGCTCCAATAAAATAGTCTGTAACAAAATAAAAATAAAAAATGAAAAAAAGCGTCTCCTCTTCTTTTCAAGGCAAAACTTTGAACTGCCAAAAATTGTGTCTTCCCCTGTTTTGTTAACATTGAAATAATCATCGTATCTCCCTGCCGGGTAATTTTTCTTGCATTGTCTTTTTATTCTTTCTAGAAGAAACGGAAATTTATCACTCACCTCCCCCGAGGCTTATGGTATTTTCATTTCACTTGTATTGTGCGTTTTATTCAATAGGTAATTACTTCTCTATTTCGTTAATTCACCGTTAATATCATAATATTTAATTAGATCAGCCAAAAAAACATCACTTTTTTAAATAAAAAATTATTAAAATTAATTAAAAAAACCATATCCTCATATTATTCTTTTTTTTTTAATTTTTGTTAAGGAAAGTAACTACTTATTACCAGAAAAAGTGATTTGATAAAAAAAATCTAAAGTGATGATACGATAAAATCAAGGGAAGTCAATGATAAAAACCCTTCAATAAATTTTTCTTGTTCGTATCTTTCTTACTTTATGCTTCATCATTCCTCGTATTTTCTTCCATCCCCCACCCACAGTCCACAGACCTCGCCTGTTCTCTTTATTTATTTATTTTTTTTTTTTTAATTTACTGTAGATCTATCTATCTACACTGATTTGTACGTATTCATGTAATGTAATTAAACACGGAATTCTTTATTAACGAAGTTAATTATTGACCAAAATAAAATATTAATTGAATTGTGTTGACAAAGTGATAAACTAATCAATAACCGTTCCATTTGGGTTTGTGCAGAAATTCATATGTAAAACCAGCTGCTTTCTCACTCGCAGGTATGCGGATTTTGAAATTTATCTCGTAATTTCCGTTCGCTTACATTTATTTTTATTTTTTTTAACTTTGTCTCCGTAGTTAATTTGCTTTATTTAACGTGAATTCAGCTGAATATATTTACATCTATTTCATTCGATAGACTTTGGTTTTAGATTCTGTTTATTTCAGTGACGGTATTAAATTTTCAGGAAAGCACAAGTTTCCAGACCACACAAGTAGTTTTCATATTGTTTTAATGAGATCTTTGCATGACTACGGATTTATCTCTGTGTGTTGATTTCATTATCGGGACAGCTGGGTTTGATTTTGAATTCTTGGCCTTTTGTCGTTTGCCATTGCCTATGACCATGCATTAGGTGTACCTTCCTGATATCCATAACCTGATATTGATGGCTAAAAGCCTTGAAACGTTAACGCTGACAAGCCAGTTTTATTTGAATTTGACCTGACGAGCTAGTTTTATTTGAATTTAACCTAACCGTGTCATATTTGGAATTTGCACGGAGCTCTCTTAAAGTGATTCTGAATGCACTTCTTTTCTTCCTGAACGGGCAAATCTTTATACAATAAAATATGTACTTTAACACATAGGTGGATTGATTTTACCTATAGTCTTCCCCCAGTTCCACTTGAAAGAATTGTTTCATCCACACGATCAGTTTCGCAGTTTTGGGTATTTGGGCGCCGTTCATTCTTAGCTTTCGTTAAGATTTTATTTCTGGTCAGTTCAATGTATTGCTCTTGTTTGCTTATGTAATTTGTTTTTTTTTTTTTTAATGCCCCACGTTTCTGGTGCTTGTGTTTGGTTTTCTATATTTAAAATCGTTGATGCTTTTTCAAAACGAATTGCCTTTAGTTGTCCACTTTGAGAGACAGCACGGATCTCCTTCATTGATATACCAAATCAGAACTCATTGTTTTCTGCAACAGAAAAACATTTTCTTATTTTCTTTCACCCTTAATATGCTTTTGTTGTTTCCCAAAAATCCCAACTGCGAATTTAATTTTCAAGCATTAAAAAGGAAAAAGTTCTCTTTTACTGGGAAGTCTCTGCTTCTATGACACAGAACAATTCCATGTTTGTCTGCTTCTTTGTTGTTTCTTATGCAATTCTGCCAATTCTGTGTTTGGTTCCTGATGAAATATAGGAAAAGCATAGGAAATAGGGACTCATGACTTCATTGAAGTCAAATTCTTGGTTTGCACTCAATTGGTGGAGGGTCATAATCACTATTGTTGCATAATAATGTTGTATGAAGATCGGAAAGTTTTGCTTTTTTTTTTCAATTTCTTTTTCAGCAACAAAATGCATGCTAAATGATGTGTGGCTTGTGAAGTTTTCATTTTGAGTTTTATTATAAGAAGCGTAACTACAGATAAGATAAAGTCATGGGAACCGATCAATTTGCTTTACCCCTTAATTGGCTTTGCTTATACTAACTCTGAGTCTTTGGTGCAGGAATAAGACTGCTGTTTATTGAGAAGAAGTAAACTTGAAATGGAAGGGGATATATTTTCAAGTACCGGCAATGATGCACAGGTGGATGATAAAATCTTGCAAATATTTCAAAAGAGTTTTGGACAAGTTCAAGATATTTTAGATCAAAACAGGTTGTTAATCAACGAGATTAATCAAAACCATGAGTCAAAGGTCCCTGATAACTTGACGCGAAATGTTGGTTTGATCAAAGAGCTGAACAACAACATCAGAAGGGTTGTCAATCTCTATGCTGATCTCTCAAACTCTTTCACAAGGTCAATGGAGGCTTCATCGGAAGGGGAATCGGCTGCCACATTAAAATCCGAAGGAAAAGCTAGTCAGAAGAGAATTAGATCTGGCTAGTTTACGAAACTGAGTTCTTGTATTAGTCTGTTTTCTTTCTTGCTGTGCTGGAAAGATTAATTGGATAAAAAGCAGAAAGATATTCAATGACATTACACAAGTCTTATGAATCAGTTATATATATATATATATGATTGAAATAGCCTTTTGGCAAATTCGCCATTGTAATTTTGTGTAACCGTGGTATCTCAATGAAATAAAAAAAGGCTTCTCTTTTTTACATTACATTTCTTTAACCTGTCTTGTCTTTTTTATATACAATTTAATTTTGTTAGTGTTTGCTTAATGCACTGTTTCTGTTAACACACTTGGCTTTTTTGTCGGATGACTTGGTTAGGTGCTGTCTTTTGTACTTAATCTCTTCTTTAATTATTGCTTAATAGACTTAAGCTTGATTGCTGAACTGTCATCAGAGAAGAGTTGGATAATATTATTATTACTTATCTTTCCTTCAAGGTTATTAGATAGGCTTTAAGACTAGCATGCTTAATTGCTCATCATTGATCATTTAATCATTTTTTATCACCTTATCTCTATTTTCTTATGATATCCCATTTTCTGCTTTTGATTGGAACTTCCAACAACCCACTTTATTACTCTCCAATGTTTTTCTAAAGAGACTCCTTACGGTGTTTGTAGTCCTCCAGCTGAGGTTATTCAAGAGATGGCAAATACGGTCCCTTTAACCCTTAGCTAGCAAATCATCAATCTCTATCTCTAGATGCTATCCTTTCTTTCACGTTATAATCTTTCACTTTATAAACTCACATAGACACTAGTTAGATCGAACAGGTGCTTTTTCTGTGGACCCAGTGAGTTAGATCCATTGTTCTCTCAGTGTATACCCATGTTAATGACTGCAGTGAATAGTTTGGTTTTTGGCTTGTATTTAGAACTTGTAGGGCACGTAGCGATCAGCATCACTCCAATTGTTGATGTAATTCAGGAGGCATATGCCACGTATAGACGTGGACTACCGCTACGATTTAGTCTTAGGTTAAGTGCACCTTGAATATCGTCAGCGCCGCCCCACCCAATAAGGAGTATCACTTTTTATGTTTATTTTTGGACCAATCAAATGGGGAAACGAGTATTTTGCTGGCCTGCATTTTCAGCAAATGAGTGCTGATCCAGCTGAATATATGGGATTAGTTTATAACGTCTTGAGTTTTTAAAGCGATTGAAGTCAAGGAGATAAAATTGGTCAGCGTTTATAATAGGCCGGGACAAATAAAAGCATGGAAACGTGTGAATGGAGGAATAATCTACTTTTTAATTTGCTGCTTTCACTTTCTGCATACTGATTTTTTATAGCAATGGCCAACAAGATCTTATTGATAACTCTGATCTTATTTTATTGTTATTAAAGATATGCTCGAATTATTCTTATATTCTGTTGCTGTGACACTTAACAAGTACTAACGGCTACCATCTAAAGGTTATTTGATGCAAACCTGGCCCTTTGTTGACACAATGCTCATAGCCGTATTAATAATTTTGCTGCATATATTCTTATCTTCATGACAAATTTGAGTACATCGTGTTCCGGAATAATCATGTTGTGTGGCAAAACAAGCATCCATACTGTACTGCATCATTACTGATATTCCAAATTCTTCTTGATAAGCATTGTTTCCTTTTCTGCAGATTTTGATTCCAGTATCCCATAAAGACTTCACTCATGATCCGTCTATTCATTTCGATTCATAGTTATTATCAATCCATGTGATTCCGAGTGTTTAAGCAGAACTAGAAAGAGGATGAGATGCACTTTTTTTTATCTCACTAGTAGAAGTAGAAGTGTAGAACTCACCATCTTTATCTTTTATGTTCTTTTAAAAGAAATGTCAAAGGGATAAATCATTTTGTTCACATTGTGGTGGAAAAGTGGCGGAAGAGCTTTTGACAATGATGGAAAGAAAGTTGGAAAAAGAAAAAAGAAAAAAAAAAAATCTAATGCATGCAGCATGCTCTCCACATAAAGTGGAGGAATCTAACAATAAAGATTTTATCAATGGTTTTATATCACATCAGAGTCTGATTTTCTTGTTGATTTTGGCAAGAGGAGAGACTGCTCCAGTAAAAGGCAACGGGTCATCATATGAAGACAAGAAGACTCTACAACTTAATATAGCCATCAAATTGGTAGAGTTTTCCATTCAATTACTTGGAAATGAGAAATCATTGCCATTTTGATGTCAAACAAACAAACAGGGATAATCTTCTTTCTTAGCCGCAATTGTGGAAGCTACTTCCCCGTTTTCTCCATCAATCTAGAGAAACAATCTTTCCAATCTGAAACTTTCTCCTCTCCATTGACCACCTATTTCAAATTCAGGACCATTTTATCAACAGCCATTTATGAGTAGAACGAAAAGAAAAGGGAAAAGGATAAAAAAAAGCAGTATCGCAGTAATAGATACCCAAAAATAAAACCTGATTAAAGCCAGAAAGGCCGAAAAGAAAATTATTTAAAAAAAGACAAAAAATAAAGTAGGATAAATTACACTAGGGTGGGGGTTCAGGCAGGGTTTATTTTGCGGCAACAAGCATTTTCCAAGGAAATAACAGCAGTGAAAAAGACCCCGTCTACTTGAGTTGTTCACATAGATTAGAAATTTCACAAACCTCAAATATCAACCCTGTCTGTGGGATTGAATCAAGTGCTTCCACACAAATGAAAGCAGCATCCTCCTTGCTAAGACTTCCATTTGCTGCACAACCCTGGTTTTGAAAAGGGTTTATACATAAATGAGAAAGATAGATACTTCTTAGTTTCATTTCTTGTAAAATTCAAAAAATAAGGTGTTTCTGTTATTATTATCACTCATATTCATGAAGGAATTTAAGTTGGCATGCAAACTTTAATACCTCTTCAAATTGGAAACCTTGTTTTCCACCTGGAGTATTCCGTAACACACCAGTTCTAATGATGGTGTAAGGAATACGCGAAGCCATAAGCGTGGATTCATCTTGCTCAGCCAATTTTCTGGCATTTCCTTTCATTAGAGCTTGAATGCCACCGCTGCCTCTATAAACAGACAACTGCACCCTTATTAAACAACAATAATGTCACTTTATATAGTTTGAAACCGCTCTGTATTTGCAGTCACATATGTATGAGGTATCAGTGTGTATATATTCATAAACATGAGGAATGAGAGAGGAACATGGGTACCTGAGATAAGAGAATTACATGTTGTACTCCTTTCAAGCTCCCAGCATTAGATATGAAGCCTTCCTGTGACAGAAGCGTAAGAAAGGATTTTAGCAAAAGTTTGTATATATTGTTAAAGTCTTTGTTTGTGTGCTTTGCAAATAAAAAACATGTGTTTCATGCAATAAGCTATTGAGTGATTAAAAACCGACATGTAGATACTAAAATAAGCTTTGTAATTACATGCGGGAGATATTTGAAAAATGACTTGCCATACATAAAATAAAAAGTTGAACAACAAATTCTATTCGGTGCTAATGCACAATTATCATTTAGACAGAGTGGAAAAACTGTATAGATGCCACAGAAACACTTACACTTGGGCATATGATTGAACGAACACCTCTAAGAGCCGTCTTTAAGAATTTCTTATTAGTTGCATCTCCAGCCATCGACTTTGTGAAGAACACAGCAACCGTGATCAGCCATTTCAATGCAGAGAAGGATTATGAAGAAGATACACATATATGATACAAAGGAAAAGCGACTCTGCATTGTAAGTAATCCTTCCACCTACCTCAACATAAGTGCCAAACGATTCCATGGCATTTCGCTTATCCTTCACCAATGCCTTTATTCGAGTTCGTTTTACGATCAATGATAATATCACCATCTGCATATCATTAAGATAGGATCGTTAATATCATTACTATTTAAATATGATAAATTCACCAAAGAATCAATCATACAGCAAGCTATCTCACCTGACATTACCTATGCAAATGGAAGTAGTAGCAAGATATGCCATATAGTCCTTTTAGATAGTATAGATTTTCAGTAGTTTAGTAGATTTTCACTAAAATAGAGTCAATGGCACATAGCACAAAGCCACAAACCTGACCAATCTCACTATCTCCATCTGTTACTAAAACTGCATCCCTAGCTTCTTCTGCGTTTTTTTAAAAAGGAAAGCAAAACCAGGCAATTGTTTCAAGACATCGTCGAGATAATACACATAGATACATATAAACTCAACAAGTTTCCATTTCAGATTACCTGGAAGTTCATCTTCTTTCTCTTCATCTTCTTCATTGGACACATCTTTTGGCAAAAGATCAGGTGCCCCGTACCATTTCCTTAGCTTGGGACCACCTTCAAAACGAACAACAAAATTGACCAATACATAACACCAAAAATACCCAAAATTGTTCAATTGACAAAAAAAAAAAACAGCAAGAACCTTAAACGATGTCATTGAAGCATATCTTATGGTGCTTATTTACCTTCAATGTAATCTAGAATTTGATCAACAAAGCTGATCTTTTTCTTAGCCGAGCAACGAACAAGAACCCTTTTTTCGAAATTGAAAATTAAAGATGATGGGTTTGCTAATTTAAATGACTTTTTCTGAGAGGTGAAGGAAATGTGTGAAGTTTGGATGACGAGAGTTGAAGGAAAAGCCGTACCCGCCATTGATTGATTGTGTAAAAGTATTCTATTAACCAACCGTTTTTCATTCCCGCGAAACAGGATAAATCTGGTTAGGATAATCATGTCTAATTCCTCATATACCCCTACTTATAAATAAAAGAATTGTACCCCTTAAACCTTTTTTTTGGGGAGTTTTTTTAAGATCATCACTTAAAAAAAAAAAAAAAAAAAAAAAGAGTTACTACAAAGAAAAGTCAAGTGAAAAGAGAATCTCGATTCAATTTAAAATCTTTTTTAATTAATTATACATTCTTTACCATATAATTAACTTTATTCTTTACTTTATTTCTCTATTGTTTGTATTTTCAGCAAACACAACAGGAACAAAGAAAAAATGGCTCTGCTTGTCATTTACATACAATAAGATGAATGCTTGGACAAAGAAATAGATTCATTCATACCATAAGAATTATTTCTTGTCACTAGAGATGACAAATCAATCGCCTTAGCAATTTAAGGCACTGACGAAAGCTTGGTAACCCAAAGCCCAAAAAATACAAAATAAATAAGATTGTAAAAACTAGAAAGAGAACAGAATATCAATATATTTAACAAGTACCTATTGAAAAGTTTGAGCAAATTTTATTAAGAATGGCTGTGACTCCCATATTTTAAGAGTGTCACTCCATAACTTAGCTCCGTGAGACTGATTCGTCAAGCCACCTAATAGTATAGTTTATGGGATCTGATAGGTGGCACTAGAATAAAACTCTACTGAAGAGTAGTCACCGGAATTGGATTATTATTAATTTAAAATTTAGTCCTTGTCCTGCATTGAAACGGTTAGTTTTGTAATCATCTTGACTTTTAAAAATTGTTCCACAATCATCTTGTCTCGCTTTACAGCAAAGCCGCGTTAACTGTTTAGACAGCTTAAGACTTTAGAAGCTCCTAGCTTCTTCTCTTCTCTCTTTTATCTAAATTTTTCTGATTTTTTCTCGATCGTTAGCCTTTAATCCATATTTTGTCAAAACACACTTACATAGGCCAAATATGTGATTTTTTATTTATCTGTTCATTTCTTTTTGGTTGATGTGTTGTGTTATGGATTGGAGATGAAGGAGGTTTTGGAAGGTCAGTAAAAAGATTGTTGCTCTTATTATTGTGGCCGCGGCTCTTAATTCTTTATTTATTTTTTTTTTAAAGGGTTTTTGAGTTCTTTCAAATGGGCTTTTGATTTTATTTATTTATTTATTATATTGGTTTTCTTTACGGTTGTGTTCTTTATTGAAGTTTAATTCGATTAATTTTTTTATACCCTTTTTTTAGAGATCAAGTTATTTGCAGTAGTTCGTCTAGATGTAATTTATGGTGATGGATTCATACATAAAACTGGAGCCTTCGATTTATTTAGTTATTTATTTATTTTTTTGGTTTTGCTTTTAGGGGTATGCCTAGCATATAGCTTGCTGTATATGATGACATTTTCCTTGATTCTTTCATTATGATATTCGGGCTGAATTTGCAGAACCTATTGGTTTTCTGTGAAAAAGTTTTAATGGTTAGCATTGAATTACTCCTCCCTTTCCCACTTATGATGGGCTTAGAGGATCCCAAATCAATGCTTAGATTGAACATTTGGAGTTTTGTACTCTCTTGGGAACTATTTTTATTTCGATGGAGTTCGATAGCTCCTACATTGCACCATATCCTATTTGGTTTCTCTTCATGATTTACCTTATGCAATGATCTATTGTTCATGCTATACAGTTTTCTTGGCTGAGACGTACCTTGCTACTCGGGATTACCAAGATATTAAGGTGGGAAAGGTTTTATCTCATTTTCAGATCTTTCATGTTCAATTTTGGAGGCTAGAAAGATTAAGAATAATGTTCCAGTGTGCCATTGCAACAACTCTCTTCGGTTCCCAACTGGGAATCACTTTTATTTTGTAAGTTTTGTGTACTGGAACATAAACTTGCTGTCAGGTTGTATTAGTGTAGCTCTGCTAGAATTGATCAAGCTTTTCTGCCTTTCTTATCTGGAACATAAACCTGTTAACGGGGTTGGATTAGTGTAGCTCTGCTAGAATTGATCAAGTTTTTCTGCCGATCTTACCAATGACTTTATTTGGTTTAAGAGTCTACTTGACAATTCGTACATCAAGTTGGAATTTTTAAGGCTCTATCACTTTATAATTACCAAGTTCTTGGAGTTTAGTGATTCCTACATCAAGTTATTTTACCAGTTACCTTGCTGGTTAAATTAAAAAAACTGTAAGCATTTTCTGGTTTTACTGCCTTCTGTATCTACTACAATGTTGTTTCTTGAGTGTTTTCTGTTGAGTTTTAGCTGCAAAAGTTTGCGTGTTCTCAGAATTTGAGTTTCTTGGTATAGTTTTGTCCTTACGGCCGCGTTGACACCCCTTTAAAGCAATTCATATCTTTATTAGCTAGCCGTATGACCTTTCCTTTGATTGTGGATTTGATTTAAAGCTGTGGAACTTTTGCAAATCTTTTTATTGGTACCATTGAATTACTACTTCCATTCCCTACACCGGTGGGCTAAGAGGGTCCTGAAAGATGCTGACATTGACTAATTGCAGTATTGTTAGTCTCTTGGAACTCTTTCCATCTAGTTCTTGAAGTTCGGGAACTCCTATATTGTACTACCTTATATCTGAAAAATCTAGCATAATGCTCTTAGTTTTTGCTTCTTTTTTTTTTTAAATATCTATTTTCCGTGATGTATGACCATTCCATAGATTGTGAGATTATGTATTTTGGGGTAAATTTGTAGGTCTTTCCAAATAGTTTTATCGTTAGCATTGAATTACTTCTCCCCTTTCCCAATACCGCTTGCATTGAATAGTTGGAGTTTTGTTAGTCTCTTAGGACTCTCTCTGTCTAGTTCTTGGAGTTCGGGAACTCTTATATCGCAGAAAATTCTGTTTGGAGAAATATAGCATAGTAATCTCGTCACGAATAGGATAAATCCCTTACTTTCTATATTAGTTCTTATTTTATTATGATCTGTGATGCATGACCTTTTGCTAGTCCCAATACCATGTATTTAGATTAAAGTTGGTGGAGTCTTTGTATATTCTTTTCATTGTTAGCATTGATTTTCTCCTCCCTTTCCCAATACGAATGGGTTAAGAGGATACATAACAATGCTTAAATTGATTATTCAGGGAGTTTGTTAGTTTCCTTGAACTTATGTAGTTCTTGGAGTTCGGGAACTCCTACAATGGCATAACTTAATTCCCTATTTTTTTTAATTTTTTCTCTTTCTTTATGGTACTATTAAAAGTGTAACCAAAACTAGTTTCAGGGCTTGTAGTAAGGTTAGACAGATTACTGAGACCAAGCAAAGGGAGACGAGGTATCCATTGCTTTCAATACTTATATTATTCATGGATAAAATTTTGTTCTGTTCACTTGTCCTGTGTAATTTGTAATATGCTTCTGCTTGTTTAGGTTACTGTTAGCAGAGAGCTCAGGGCTCATTGTGCCCAAAAGTATGAAGGTAGCATAGGTACACAGCATCATGTCAATTAATCCTGGTGTGATTGTGTGAACCACTGCTTTGCGCAAGAGTGCATTAAGCTTAATCCTAAACCCTAAACACTAATCCCTGTAGTGTAATGTCTGTATTATTGCGTGGGTTGGCCTATGGTAAAGACCACATTTACTTGTCTTCTGATTTCTATCTTTCATGATATTTTACGGGCCTTTTCATTCATGCCGCCTGTTAATGGAGGCCTCTTCATTCATGTGTATTACTGTTAATGGAAGAATGTGGGTATTGTTAATGTGTATATTGGTTTACATATAACAGTGCAGGTGACATTTGAGAATTGGAATAAACAAAAACAAGACGACATGTCAGGTGACATTTTAACATTGGAAGAAATAGGAACAAGACAGCATGTCATACGCAAACAGAAGTAGAAAAAGCTTCTCCCGTGCCTCTTTCTCCTCATCCTCTGCCTCACAGACATATGGTCGTCTTCTTTCTAGTGGTCAAAAAATAAGCTTGATTAGTGCGGGCAGCGACTTTCAGCGCTCTCTGTTATTTCCTAACAAATAAAGGAATTTCAGTCGAAAAAATAATCATGTATACTCAGCTATGGTAGATGTTTTGACCACTCCGCCAAAGCGACGTGGTTCGTATCAGTCACCGTCTGAAATCATGCTATAATGTAAAACTTTGATAAGGGAGTTTCCAAACAAAGACCAAAAGCTCAGATCGCTGATAAATCCATTCTATTTTTGGGGGTGTGCTATTTTTTCTTGTTTCTTCTTTTCCTTTATCAGTAACAAACTTCTTGGTTCTAAGCTTTAAAACTTGGTCGATATTTGTTTCCTTGAATCCTCCAAATGAACTAGAAGGTTTCATGAACTTTAGGTATGCGGAGCCAGGGACGACTTTGTGTTGATGTCGTACACTACGTTCTTTCCCCAGGCTTCGTTTTTGTTTTTGTCTGCTTCTTAATTTATTGCAAAAACGACTTTTAACCCCTAATGTTTAAAAAAAAAAAAAAAAGATAAAAAATCTAATAGTATTTTTAAAAGCACATATATGATATAACCTCCTTTTCGCCAATTCTATTTGTTTTACTTGTGAACAGGGTAATATTGTACGTTCACAAAAATAATAATAATAATAATAGGGATAGTAAAAAACGGGTCTGGGTCCAGGCCCAGGTTTGGTCTTTTTGGTTTCAGATCGGGACTTTAAAATATTGTACCGGATTTAAATTTAAATTCGGTTTTTATGACACCTGGTCGGGTACGGGTTAAACTCGAAAACAGATTTTTGGATTGCGGGTTTTCAATCTGGATCACGTACAAATAAAAAAAAAATCAAATACACTGTATAAATTCACGAAACCAGATTCTACTCAAATGAAATACAAAGCAATAAATCATTTTTAATTTACAGATCTTAAATTTCAAAGCAATAAACCATTTTTAAACACAGATCCATGACATAACATTCATAAAATACAAATCCATGCCTACAATTCAAAATCGCGATTCACGGATTTAGTTCCCAAACTTCAACGATCGGCGTCTGGTGAAGCAACGAACAACAGCTGTTGATGATATCATGATGATGAACTCGTCACAGCCATGAGCGGTATTCGCAAAAGACAGATGAACGGCAGCCAAAACTGAGATCGCGATGGACAAATGACTGCCAAACGAAGGCTGATGATGATGATGAAAGCGAACACAGCGATGCAAAGCGATGACGATGAATTGATGAAGAGAAGAACTGAAGGGAGACGAAAAGGATGATTTGATGAAGAAAAGAGGTGGAGAGATAGGAGAAGAATTGAGTTAGGCGGCTGTGAAAGTGGAGAAGATAGTGTGAGATCTTGGGCATTGACTTTTTTATCCCCTATTTTATATTAAAAAAATAATTTAAACATATGCTATCCGGGTCCGGGTTCCGCATATGCGGGTTATGCAAACCCGGAATCGGACCAGAAAATATTCGGGTTAGACAAAATCATATCTGGATCTGAATTTATTTTTACTCCGATACGGATTCAATCCGAATAGGACTATCTGGGTTCGTCCGAGTCCGGGTCTGGGCCAGATCCGGATTAAATTACCATCCCTAGTAAAATAGCTTTTACCCAACGGCTTTTAGAGCAAAATCCAAACTTCACTTTAGGCTTGGCAATTTAAGGGCTTGGGTCGGGCTTTGCCTAGCCCAAGCCCTCTCAAAGCCCATCCAGTTTGGCCGAACAAGGGCCGGGCTTGGGCTTTTAAACTAATTTTTTAAAATAAAATTATAAATTTTAAAAACATAATTATCCAATATATAATATTACAATAGGCTAAAAAATACTATAATAGACTAAAAAACTTATAAAGAATTTTTTTTTCAGTTTTATTAATTTAATTATTTGAATTTTATATAATGTAAGTCTGTAATTCTGTATTCTATTACGGTTTTTTCTTTAACAAAAAAAAAATTATTTATTATAAAGTAGAACTTTTAAATCGTATTGGTATATAGAACTTTCTGAGTTAAAAGCCTTATCCATCATTTAAAGCCAAATCTTGGCTTAACTTAGAATATTTACCCATTCTCTCCTCCTGACTTCAAATTCTTCAATTAAAAATATTATCAATAAATAGTAATTTTAGAATACATTTAAGATAATACAACTAATTAATATTTATATAATATATATAATTATATATAATTATATAATATTTTTAAAATAATTATAAATATATCATAATATCATTTACTTATTATATAATTAACACCTTACCTTCAATACATTTTAAAATTTATCTTCAACAACATTGAGAGCCCGGCCTACAACCGGAGTCCAAATCGAAGTGGAAAGATTTAAGTACAATTTTTTCAGCCACACCAACAGCAAAAGGAAAAAAGGAAGCCGCTCATTTTCGAACAGTTATGATTCTATCAACTGAGAAACCTGAGGCGCCAGCATCAAAGCGATGTTGTTACAGCCTCGTAGAGCTTACTGTTGCAGTGACAAAATGCGTGGCACTTAACTCATCTTCCTCCCCAAAAATCGTTGCTATTTCTTTTTTGGATGTATATATATGTGTGTAAAATGTTTATCATTTTTATTGTTAAAACAAAGGGAATTGATCAACAAAATAGGCGTGATATGTCTTTTTTAAGACATTAAAGAATTTTATGTACTTTTCCTCAAACATTGGGGCTAATAGTCCTTTTGTTCTTATTTTATTTTGTTAGGTTTTTTTAGGTCCGGGTATATTGTAATTGTGGTATTGTATTACAGTTACAATGAGCCATTAAATCAATTTGGATGGAGGGGTATAATAGTAGATCTAAGTAAATTTAATGGTGATTCTGTAGTGCAGTCTGTGATTCTAACTTAATCTGTTTTTATGGTTTGCTTTTATTATTCTTTATTTAGTAAATGATTTTAACTTATTTTAAAAATTTTATCATAGTGTATATATTTACATAAGTGTAAATTAAACTGACATGGATAGAAACTAATTTCAAGATAAAAGATATTATCTCAAGAGGTAATATCACTTGAGTCAATTAGTATCTAAACGTAATATAAAAGTTTAACCAATGAACTTATAATTCTTAAGATATGATAATAAAAATATAGATTAAATCGATATGCATATATGAGTTAAAGTCAATATACTTATATAATTTAAAATCAATTTGATTAATGAGTTTCGGATGCGATCCATCAAGAATGATAGCGATAGTCCTTCCTAATTTGGATTATTTCTGAAAAGTACTTTTATGTGTAAGACGTGTAACTTGCTTGCCAATCACTGAACCAAACAAATAGTAGCCAAACCACCGGACAAAAGACGAACACAATCCGGACTCCACGCCGTCTGATCAAATCCAACTCTCAAAAATTTCGAATCCGGAACCGTACCACTCACACCACACGGAACAACACGCCACGCGCTCTCACTGACGCTCTCAGCTTCAGCGTCTCAGTCTCTCTCGCTCTCTCTCTCTCTCTCTCTCTCTCTCTCTCTCTCTCTGTGACGCGATTTTTCCCAGCTACGACTCTGCTGCTTTCACTGGGTCAACTCGTTCGCTTTCACGTCGTTCGCTTCACTCTATGGTGAGCCGAACTCCACACTAATTTAATTTTGCATTTAAATTATTTAAATTTTGCGTCTATGTAGTTGTTTTTTAGTTTGTTTTGGCTTACTATTTTAGGAAATTAGTGTTTTTAATTTTTTTCAAATGAATTGTATTGCATCTATGGAGCTTGAAATGAAATTTTATGCTGGTTAATTCGGTGTCGTTTTTTTATTGAGAAAACTTAAAGTAGCAAAAAAAAAAAAAGTATTTTCTTTGAATCCTTGTCTGTATTTGGTCACCGTTGAAATAATTTTTTGGTTCCCTTGCTTATTTTTCATATTGGCAGTGAAACATAATATTGAATTTGTTGATAGGTATGTGTGCTTGAGTTGCATGTACTGGATAGAGTTAGTACTTTGTTATTTTGGAGAGGAAAGCTAAATGAATTCTATTGTTTATTTATTTGGAATTGCTGTTTGACTTCATTAATGCTTTATGTTTAATTGATGATATTTTAGTTTTGATGGGAACAAAATTGACTTTATTTGTCTTTTGTGTTTCCTGTTTTTGTTGGTATGCCTTCAGTTAGTGTATTTAAGTTGCATGCAGTGGATTTTCTATGGAAACACTGGTTGGAGCTGAGGGGAACGGGGAAGGGAAATTTAAAGAAAGCAGGATTCATAAAACTAATTCTACGTTTTCTCCACCAAATTTGGGTGCTGACCCGGTTGTCTACAAGCTTGTTCGGGTATATTTTATTTACACGTGGAATTGTAATTTTCTCATTGGTCAATGATGTTTTGTTTTATGCGTATGAAGTTAGTTTGATGGTTTTATTTCTGGTTGCTCAACATGGTCATTATCACTCTGATTTTGCTTAAAGTTGGACCTAGAACTGTGAAGACTCTATATATGTATTTGGTGCAAATAGTGCTTGTTTAATTGCATTAAATGGGAAGAACTTAATACTTTCTGTTGTCCACTTGGCTTACATACAAGTAGTAGTTCTTGACTTGGTCTAAAATTTCAATAACAACTTTGTAAGCTGTAAGAATTTTCATTGTTTAGAGTTGTAAGATTGGTCTCTTATTATGGCCACTCCTTTTGTCAGACGAATGCAATTGCGCTGTTCTTTGCTTTGACATTCAGTGAATAAACAGTTAGAAGTCAAATTTAATGATTTGGGTATTGTGTGTGTCTCATATGTGGAAATAGTCAATTGATGGATCTCAAAATATTTCTATTTTGGTCCCATTATGTTTCGTAAAGTGACTACTTGCAAGTGAGATATTAGATTCTGATGTTCTCTATGATTTTCAGGTGGATGGAGATGGAAAGCTAGTGCCTGCAACAGATGATGAACTTATGGAGGTTGGAAATCTGCTTGCAGATGATAAAATCGAAATGCATCTAGTTGCGGATGCTGGGCAGACTGGAGGGTGCATTTTCAATGAAAGGTCTTCCTCTGGGATGCCCAAGTTAGAAAGCTCAGAAGGTCTACCTTTGTTAACATTACAGAAAAAAATTTGAATGCCAATTTTAAACACATGAAAGAAAAGCAATCATATGAAACATTTTTAAAATTAATTTTACAATGGAATAGAAGCTGCTTTTCCTAGTGCTATACTTTTCTTAAGAGGATGACTGAGACATTGCTTTGTTTTTAATTGGTTCATGTGTTTTCCGAATCTGAATTAGCTATTCTTGTCAGGTTTGTCAAATTCTGAAAATGCAGAAGTTGATGCAGGAAAATTGAATACTCATCTAGAGGTATTGACCGGAGTTTTTACAGTATGAATTTAATTTTGTTTCAAAATGGAATGATTGTGTGCTCTTTCTTTATCTTTGTTAATACTTAATCACCGATAGAACTACTTTTATCTGGTCCATGAGACTTAAGAAATAGTGAGCTTTTCAAGCTGAACAGTGTATTGGTTTGTCATATCAAATTTTTCTCTGAGTGTTGTTTCTGCTTCTAGCTTTCGTTGATTCTAGATTAATAAAGTATTAATTGAATTGTTAATTGTGTTGGATCCTTCTCGGCCCTAAAATCTCTCGTAGTCCATTGAGGAGATGTTGACGAAGGCCAAACAGGAAGAGAGCCATCTCTTAGCTTGTGGATCTCCTGATCATTCTTCTACTTATGTGCTTGTAGACGGCCAGTGTTCTGATCAGCATGATACATTATGTGGCATTGATGAGAAGCTCCAATCTGAGATTCCTTTGCAGGAAAGTGACCTTTCCTCCCAAAGTTTGTCTAAAAGCCTTTATAATCGGCCTGGCATTCATGGGGAATGCTCAAATTCTTCAAACGGACTGGTAGAAGGCCAGCAATCAACTTCTGCTGCCTGCACTAGTTCCAAACCTGATTTTTCAAGGTTAATGGGAGAGATCTGCTTGGACAATCTATCAATAAAAGAACTGCATGAAACATTTAAGGCGACTTTTGGACGGGAAACAACTGTCAAGGACAAGCAATGGCTTAAGAGAAGGATTGCTATGGGGTTGACTAACTCTTGCGATGTTTCAACATCGAGTTTTATTATTAAAGATAATAAATTGGTGAGCAAAGGTGGAGAAGGAACCTGTAACAAGGAAGCTATTGAAGATCAAGCAGTTAAACCAGTGGATGGAAGTGGCAAAGAGTCAACATTAAACCACGGTAGCAAAATGGAAGATCAACAAATTGTTTCTAGTGAGAGACTGAGAAACTGTAGCAAAAATTACAGTTGTTCAAATGAAGATCCTCTCAAAGAACAGAGAAATGTGAAGAGAATTCGGAAGCCAACAAGAAGATACATTGAAGAACTTTCAGAAGTGGAATCCAAAGAGCATGGTGGAAAGTCGATAGCATCAGTTAAAAATTTGGGTCTTGGACTAATGTCCTCAAGATCTAATACTAGGCCAGTTAGAATTGCCTATTCTAATAGGATTACTCTCAGACTGGATTCCCTTGGAGGATCTGGTGTTCAGATTCCATATGTTTCTCGGGTCCGTAGAAGCCGTCCAAGGAAAAATATCAAGGCGCTTATGGTATGTACAATCCTTTTTCTGTTCCAGCTATAAGAACGTGGTTTATACATATAGCCAAGCCTTGATAGTACGACGAAAACCATGCATGTTTTATCATCATAAAGGCTTTACTATATCTGTTTTTTTTTTTTTTTTTTTAACTTATTATATATTTTATCATCTTTGCTTGTCTATTATGTAACTGGTTTACTGATACAACAAATATATATCGCACCCGTAGGAATTCCATCCCAATGGCATAGGCATGGCATCTAAACTGGTCAAGGAGGCTGTTGATGTACATAGTTCCGAACCAAATAGGGAGAGCAGTGACATAGTCTTGAAAGCCAGTTCTGCTCCTGAACAGATTCAGCAGCAGGTAAGGCCAACCATACATGTCTGATGAAAAGAAAGAAAGGAAAAAGGGTTAGCTTGTTAACTGATTTGATTATATTACTCTTGCTTGCAAGTGAATTTCTGTTCAAATTATTTCAATGAAATTCTTCATTTATAAAATATTACTAAGTCTATGTTGTGGGCATCATTTCACCAGTTAAGGGTGTGGAACCTCATTTCTCTTCATAAATTAGTTTTGGACATGAAACTTTAAACTTACCAAGGGGTACAGCTCTTCAATGTATGGTGATTTAAAAGGTAGTAATAATGCTCTTCCAACCTTAACTGGAATATCATGGAGCACTATGATGAACACCTTTGAACAATTTCCACCCTGGGGGCACTCAAGATTAGATGTGATCATGCATGCATGACATATGGTGGTGGTAGTTTCCATAGGTCATTATAAGAATTTAAAGAAAAGCTTTTGACATGATATTTTTAATTTGCTTACAAGACTTGCCAATTATGTTAATAGAGAGTTCACCTCTTAACTTTTTGAAAGAATTAGCTGGTAAGTGTTATGATCAGTTTTAGGTCTTACAAATGTTAAATATAACTAGCTATAGTCATGAATTGTGGAATTATTGTTCTCTTGGGCTTTGTTTTATGTTTACTGGCTGTTTGACTCGGCGAGTTGCCATCAGAGAATTTCTGTGACATCCTGATTTTATGCACTAATTTAATTGAATCCTATCCAGTTCGTAGTTGAACCTGAGAAAGATAATCATTCCTCAGAAGTGGCTTCAATTGAACAGGGGCAGAACATGGAGCTGAAAAATAAAGATCCATCTGGGGATACTCCGGATGATAATCCGGGTACTGTACGTGCAGTAAAAGGCGGGGTGAGAAGGAAACACCACCGAGCCTGGACTCTCTCTGAAGTTATGAAACTTGTTGAGGGTGTGTCTAAGTATGGGGCTGGTAGGTGGTCTGAGATCAAAAGGCTTGCTTTTGCATCGTATTCATATCGTACATCTGTTGATCTCAAGGTATGTACTTATACCATAGTGCTTGGTCTGGCTGTTGCCAATAATTTAGGCTGATAGCAAAACCTATTTTGTAGGACAAGTGGAGGAATCTACTGAAAGCTAGCCTTGCACAAACACCTCCAGATAGTCGGGTGAGAAATTAGCTTCTTGTACATTCATGCTTTGTTGAACTTTAAACTGGTGCAATAACTTGAATAATCTTTTTGTGTCCTGAAGATCAATGTGTTAAATGGTTTCTTTCTGTGGTCATGTAGATGGCCACCCGGAAACATGCTTCTTCGGTGCCTATTCCCGTGCCGGTGCTGCTTCGAGTGAGAGAGCTTGCGGAGATGCAGTCACAGTTTCCACCAAATCTGAGCTCAAGCAAGCTTACTGGATCTGTTGGAAGAAATGTAAACGAAACAAGATCGGGGTACTTGTAACACTGTAAATAAAATAATGCATACCCAGTTGTCTAGAGCACTAAAATAAACTTTGCTAATTGCTAGTAGCTTTGTTAGTTTAACATTAGTTATTCTGACCTAAATTTAGTCCTTATGGTCTTTTAGATTTAATTTTATGGTGCCTCAATTCCCCTGGGATTAAGTAGCTGGCTGCTTGAGTGATATCTTCACCGAAGATCTTTGTCACTGAAAAAACTCAATAACGTAGGACGTGTTGGGTATTGTTAACCTAGATTTGTAGGGGTTGGCTATGATACGGGGACTAAAAGTCCCTTATCACAATTGACCCCCTAGATGGTAGCCAACCAACTTTTATAACTGGCAGCAACTGGCTTTGCTGGACATTAATATATATTTATAATTGAAAAAAATTAAAATAAAAAATTAATTGAATAAATAATATTTTAAAAATAACAATAATAATAAGTAAAAAAAGTAAAGTAAAAATAGAAAGATTATTAACAAACAGATAAAAGTGTAATTTATTTTTTATAAAATTTGTCTCATATTTTAAATTTCAAGTTTCATATTTAATGTTCAATGTTTCATATAATTATTTTTAAAATATCTCGATATTTTTTTTTAATCCCCGTTTTATGTTTACGTTCATGTTTCATGTTGTAAGTTTAAAGTTTCATGTTTGACATTTTATTTTTACTGTTATATACGTACTCATATTTTATATTCGCTGTTGCATACTTTAAGTAAGTTGTTTCATGCTTGTTGTTCAATGTTTCATGTAATAATTTTTGAAATACTCGAAATTTTTCTTTTTTGCTTCCGTTTCATGTTTACGTTCTACGCTTCATGTTTGCTGTTCTACGTTTCATGTTTGACGTTATAAGTTCACTTTATTAGATACTCGTATTTTATGTTGTTCAGTATTTTAAGTAAGTTGTTTATTTGTTGTTCAATCTTTCATATAATAATTTTGAAATACCCAAATTTTTTTCTTTTGCCCCGTTTCATGTTTCGTTCAACGTTTCATGTTTTATTTGTTCTACGTTTCATGTTTGACGTTATAAGTTCACTGTTACGGAGATACTCATATTTTATGTTCGCTGTTGCATATTTTAAGTAAGTTGTTTCATGTTTGTTGTTCAATGTTTCATGTAATAATTTTTGAAATACCCCGAAATTTTTTTTTTGCCCCCGTTTCATGTTTACGTTCCACGTTTCATGTTTGCTGTTCTACGTTTCATGTTTGACGTTGTAAGTTCACTGTTACGGAGATACTCATATTTTATGTTCGCTGTTCTATATTTTAAGTAAGTTGTTTCATGTTTGTTGTTCAATATTTCATGTAATAATTTTTGAAATACCCCAAAAAAAAATTTGTTTGCCCCCGTTTCATGTTTACGTCCTACGTTTCATATTTACGTTCTACGTTTCATATTTACATTCTACGTTTCATGTTGCTGTTCTACGTTGCATGTTTGATGTTGTAAGTTTACTGTTACAAAGGTACTCATATTTTATGTTCGCTGTTGTATATTTTAAGTAACCCGTTTCATGTTTGTTGTTCTATGTTTCATGTAATTATTTTTTAAATCCTCCGAAATTTTTCTAATTTGCTCCCGTTTCATGTTTACGGTTCATATTTCATGTTACAAGTTCAGAGTTTCGTGTTTGATGTTTATATTCATTGTTGCAGAAGTTTTTATATTTTGCATCAATTTAGTAGTTTTATGTATAGTTTACAAATTTTTTTGTTTCATTTTATACTTAATGTCAATTTACAAGTTTTTTTTTGTCATTTTTCTATGTTTTTGTTTCGTTTACACTTTATTCTTCTAATTTACAAGTCCATCACTAATTTATCTCTTTTTCCATCATTTTACTAGTTTTATGTGTGATTTACACTTTTTTTGTTTAATTTTACACTTAATATTAGTTTACAAGCTCTGTGTCATTTTCTAAGTCTTTGTTGTTAGCATTTATGTATTGATATTGTTGATTTTGATGATAACAAATAAGATTAAGAATGATAAAGTTTTTAAAAGCTTAAATTATTTTTCATACATTTTAAATAAATTATTATTTTCACAATATAAAGGTTTTATTTTTAATGGAGAAATAATTTTATGAAATTGGTTGTTTTTCAAGTTTATGATATAATTGAAAGAGTTTTGAAAACTTTGAAATCAACAAATATTGCTTAAAATTATGAAAATGGACTTGTTTGAGAAGTTTGATAAAGTTTTGAGCTATAGTTTTATTATTAAAAGTTTTGGGCTAAAATTATAATTTTAGAAAATAATTCACTGTGTGATTCTTGTAGCATGCTTGATTCTTTGTGAGCATCTTAGATAACCGGCTTGTCTTGGGATAACGTTGTGACGCGAATCAATGATTAAGCCGGTGTGACTGTTAAACACGATATTGTGCTAGCAGGTACTTAGGTGTGAATGTGGTGTGGGCATTGAATAAATTAAAGAGTATTAGCGCTCTGGACGGGCCTTGGCGATCCAGATGTTTGAAATTTTGTCATTGTTAACTTGCTCAAAGTCAAAGCATTGATCCGATCTTGGTTAGCAATGATCGCGTTGAGCAAAAAGTCATCGATACTAGTTAGCGATGCAACATTGACGAAAGTCGTCCAGCGGCGGTACATATTTGAATCCGTATAAATAGCGTCAAATTAGAACGATTCCAACGATTATCATTGAGCATACAAACTTTCATTGAGCTTTGAATTCTTATATTAATCTCATTTATTCACACATTGAGCTTTCGTTTGTGATCAAATAAATTGTGTGAGAGAAATTCATTTATAATCCTCTTTGTAAAATCAAGTTGAGAGATTATAAGTATTGGGATATACTTGGGTTAAGATATTGGGGATAATCTCTTGTTGTAAAGGTCCATTGACACCTTGCAAGTCAATTGTAAGCATTTGAAGCCTTGGAGGCTTGCTTAGTGAAATCCTGAAACCCGGTGAGTTTGGAGGCGTGGACGTAAGTGGGGATTGCCGAACCACGTAAAAATCATTGTGTTTGTTCTCTCTTACCCTATCTCTTTACTTTTCATTGCGCATTAATTTATTTATTTCAAATTTGGTTGCTTAGTTTATATTGCATTAAGTTTTAGTTGCTTCATTTTTAAAAACTCAATTCACCCCCCCTCTTGGGTTGCATAACTAGAATTACATTTGTTTTTTTTGTAATTTTTTCTTCTAATTTATCACTCCACCTTTAATTTACTCATTTTCCCCTTTTTTTACTATTTCCAAGTGTGAATTACAAATCTTTCATTTTATTTCATACTTAATGTCAATTTACATTTTTTTATAATTTTACAGACCAATTTACCACTCTAACGCTAATTTACCCATTTTACCTTCAATCTACAAGTTATATGTGTGGTATAGAAATTTTTGTCTTATTTCATATTTAGTTGGAATTTAGGTTATTTACTTTAGGTTAGTTACCTCAACTTAAATCCAATGTTAAAATGGTTAAATAGTTGGATTATTGGCATTTTATGGTTTAGATAGAATGATATAAGGGTTAGGCAAAATCTAACCTAGTCTACTTTTTAATGAGTTGAGATAATATCCATCAACTTAAATAAATAAATTTGTTTAACTCAATTCTACCCAAACCTTATATCGTCTGATTGAGTTGATTAGGTTGAAGGTAAAATTAAAATTTTAAATTGAACAGTGAAAATGATATGAAACTTGAAATGAAACTTATTAAAATCAAATATAAATCTTTTATAACATGAAATTTTTAAAATTCCCATTGTCATTGCTAGTAAGTAAACATATCATCAATCCTTTCAAAATTAAATGGAGTTAGAATGGATCCATTGGATTGGATTGAGTTTGTCACTCCTAGTATGATATTAAAATGATATTAACGTATTGAGTTCGCTCGTATATTTTAATTTTTATTTAACTGAAAAGTTATAATTTTTATTTTTAAAATTATGTGGGTTCATGATAATTCTATATAAACCTTTTTATGCGTCTGTACACACACACATATTTTAATAAAGTCATAAATCTATTAATTTTATCTTTAAATTAAGTAAAAAATAATGTTTTAACAATGATGACACTATCTACGACAACAAAAATTTGAAAATAAAAAAATTCAATATTATAACAATTATGGCACCATCAACACCAAAAAAGTTTTAAAAAAAGCATTTTGTTATACTCCTTTTTTTTCCCTTTTCTGAAAGTAAAAGGCGGTAAAAAAAAAAAACATTTTCCTCAAGTCTCAACGTCACTGTAGAAAAAAAAAATCAAAACAAAAAGCACCGCCCCTAAATTCATTCCCAAATGTGAATTTCTATCTTAATTCTCCTAAATTTAAAGCTAAGATTCGCCAAATCTGAACCCGAATCTACTGGCACGTGAACCGTGAAACCGTTGATCACAATTCAAACAGTTGGGGATGCAGATTGTCGAAGAGATGGCATGCAGATTGTCATTCAAGTTCTGGTGACGGTAAGGCTGTGGAAGAAACCAAGAAGAGCACTAAAAGCATCCACTAGTTTTAACCCTGAAACTGTCTTCCAACTCCAAAACAGCAAAAAATTTAACTAAAAAACAACAATAAATTTACCTAAAACAACAAAAAATTAACACAAAAACAGCAACAAATGAAGCCCAAAGTACAAGAAAATTTAACCTATAAATAGCAATAAATTTATCCAAAAATAGCAAAAAATTTAACTGAAAAATAGCAACCAATTAACCCAGAAACAGCTGAAAAGTTAACCCAAAAGTAGCAGTAAATGAAGCCCAAAACACCAGAAAAATTTTACTGGAAACAGCAAGAAATGTAACAAAAAAACAGCAGAAAATTTATAGAAAATTAAACTGAAAAACAGTAGCCAATTTCAAGAGTTAAGATTTCTTTTACTGAAAACATCCATGGTATCACAAGAGGTCATTATATCAAACATCCTAAGCATGTAAAAACCTCATCATTTGAATTCTTACCGTTAAAGAATGTTTTTTAACAAATGAATTATATGGAAACCTAGTTTTCATAGCCCATAGGATCAGTGGAACAAGTCACCAACAATTATAAACAACAGGGACATAAGCCTAAAATATACTTGAAGAAATTTTGAACAGTTATGAATCATCTGATGAATAACATATACCACGCATTCTAATTAAGCGCATGTGAAAAGGACATGTTATGATTATGACAAAAACAAAATAATAGTGGAAGTTTCAGATTCTTGAATGAGCAAGAAACAAAATAGCAATAGGCTAATGATTTGTACTCCACCTACCTCGAAGTTATCCACTCTGAGGATGGTGGAAGATGGAGCGTATATGTTATATATAATTCAATATCCAACTTGAAAATCCAAAACTCACCATGGATGTTGTCAGGATTCAGCCTCAAAAGCTTGCATCTTTGCATCGGATTAAAAGCATCGACCATATTGTCCTCTTACGGCGATAACATAATAAGCATGTAACCTTCAAACCTCTGGCCTGATTCAATAACCGAAAAACCTCTTAAGTCAAATTTACTGTAGTTAACATAAATCATATCACAGTCTTTCAAAGAAAAGCTGGCTCTTATAATCCTTTGCTGCATGCCTTTACAGTTGATGTGGTGGATGCTTGTTTAGTTCCTAAGCTGATGTTAAACTAGTTTTGCACATTCTTCAATTTTTTTCTCTCTTTATTTTTACTTTACATTAGCTTTATCCAGTATATTCCCTCTTGAACAAACACGGCACCCCTTGCTAGGGGTGGGCAATTGTCGGTTCGGTTCGATTCAGGTCCCGAACCGAACCGAACCGAAACCGATCGGTTCTTAAGAATATGAACCGAATCCAAACCGAATTTAAAAACCGAACCGGTTCGGTTAAAAAATTTATTACATATTTATTAAACTTGTTAAATTCGGTTCGGTTCGATTCGGTTCTTAAATATTTAGGGTTAGGAATTTAAGAGAGAAATTTATTTTTTAGTTAATATATTTTTAATTAAATATATTATAATAAAATCAAATCGAACCGATTGGTTTTTCGGTTCGGTTCGGTTTTAAACCGAACCGAAGAAAAACCAATCGGTTCACTAATTTTAGAAACATTCGGTTTTTACTCATCGAACCGAACCGTTTGCCCACCCCTACCCTTTGCACTCTTTTATTTATATTTTCCTTTTCCATTCAAAAAGAGAGAAACAAAAAGAGGCATCCAGAGCTCCAGTTGTAACAGTCTAATCCTAATTTGATGCAAGGGGATCTCCATAAGAAATATGTAATGAGAGTCTGCATAAGATATACAAGTCGTATCTCTCCAAACTTGTATATATGCATACATTTACATAATGGTTGGAAAAGACAAACCAAAAAACAGATGAAGTCAAACAGAAACAATGAAACATCAAATCGTAGCTTAAAATGCTAAAATAGATCAAGCTTTATAGCAACCCACAGAAGCCATTGAAATATGTAATATGCTCATTATGAGTCCAAATTTATACCTTAAAGCATGAAAATAAGGCAGCAAAAGGCAAACTTGGGTAGTAATCTTCTTCTTCCAGATTATCCTCAGAAGTAAAATTATTCTCCTCCTCAACATCTCCTTCAGCTAAAGAATAATACCAGTGAGCCAATGTTGATTCTCAACATATATGCTCCGATCTTTTTATAGGAGCAAATTGAGAGAGAGAGCGGGAGCACCAGTCGAGACAGGCGGTGGCCTTGCGGCAGCACCACCACCACCGGTAGGGGAGCATGGACACATCGATGTGCATCACAAGTTATTCCTTAAGAGAGGCTGAGCAATGATCGATCCTTAAAAAGAAGCCGTGTGACACCACCACCAATCGAGAGAAGGTGAGACACGGCAGCAGTTGATTCTGGTTAAAGAATCGGGATGGAGAAGGAGACAGCTGTGACGAATCGTGGTTGAAGAACTATGACAGAGAGAGATGTGGATTTCGATTGGGATAAGGAGATTAGGCTTGGGTTTTGTTTTGTAATTTTTTTTTTTTGTGATATAATTTGTGATTCAATTGAGAACGTGTTTCACACGAGAACGAGAGCGGGAGCGAGAGCGGGAACAGGAGCGTGAGCGGGAGAGTGAGCAAGAGCGAGGAAGAATGTGGGGATAGAGGGAGAGAAAGATGAGCTCTGGTTCAATGTTCCAGATGGGGGAGAAAGAACAAGGGGGGTGGGGGAGAAAGAGAGAGATGAAAATACTTTTCTTCCGGTTGCCTTTCTTTTTTTACTTTTATTCACGTTTTCTTTCTTTTCTTTCAAATTAAAACTCCAACCGTTGGATTCAAATAAACTGAATCCAATGGTTTAATGGCTGCCCCTGCAGCATACAGAGGATTTTAGGCCCTGCATGGTAGCTGATGCCGGATTTGTATTATTGGAACGAGAATTGTACAATTCTTCTTGTTGCAAGTCTCCTGTTCCTTTTTTTTCTTTTCCTTTTGGCAGTCTGGAGTCCCTCGGTTTCTTGTAGTCTAGAATGGTTTTTTATATCGTAATTTGTATTTGCGAAGGGTGTGAAAAGACGTTCAAATGGAGTAGAGGCATGCGGACGCCGTAACGTCAATAATCTAATTGTTGGACTTGGAGCAGATCAGAAATTTGTCATTTTTCAACTAAATATGAAGAAAATAAAACAAATTGATTGTGCGATAATTAATTCACTACTCGAATCACCTGCAATTTAGTTTTCTTTTTTCTTTAAAAGGGAAAAATGAAAAAACTGTATGAGTCTGAGCTGGGCTTGAAACATTTAGAATCTGGGCCACTGAAACCCAATAAATACGGCCTGTAAAATAAGCCCAATCATACAAAAATAGCCCAAATGACCTCTTTTTCAGCCTTTGGCATGTCACCCGCTTCACCGTCTCGCTCTCCCACAAATACTCGGAAGAAAAGTGGCATCTCTGTCTTCTATCTCTTTCGCCTCTCTCTCGCTCTCTCTGATCAGCTGCTGCGGCTACGATCCGCGTTAACTCAAGAGTACCCTGTGAGTCACCCACAACCGCCGATTCCGCTCATTCTGTTTCTCTCTAATTCCATGCAACTAGCGTACTTCACTCCAAACTAAAAGCTAAAGCCTAAAAAAAAAAAATTCCAAATTCCCTGACACCCGATTGCCTAGTCCTCCTAGTCTAATTAAAAGATATCACATTGCCAACTTGAACGAGATCTTTTTTTACCTTGGATTGATTATTTATGTGTTAGTAGCTTCGATAATTCTGATACTTTAGAACCTAATTTTGTTTCTCTTTCTGTTTAGTATCAGCTGAAATAAAGAAATAAAGAAATGGGGATTATTGAAAAGATTAAAGAAATTGAAGCCGAGATGGCTCGTACCCAGAAAAATAAAGCCACAGGTAATCGCATACATTTTTTCGTGTAATATTATGCACTTCATGTTTATATTTAATTATAATTTTTTCTTGAATAAGAAAAAAAAAGAATTTTTTTTTAAAATTGTAATGTAATGAATATGCAGAGTATCATCTTGGCCAGCTCAAAGCAAAGATTGCAAAACTGAGAACTCAATTGTTGGAGCCTCCAAAAGTATGTGGCTCTGTTATGTTTGTTATTCTACGAATTTTGTGTTTTAAAGTTTCATTTTAGTGGTCATCGCATTGGCCAATCCTTCCATATTGATTTCTAAGTATTGTAGCTTTGTGACTGCTGTGTGTAACCCATATGTACCAGGGCTCTAGTGGTGCTGGGGAAGGTTTTGAAGTTACAAAGTTTGGTCATGGACGTGTTGCCCTCATAGGCTTTCCCAGGTATGTCAACTTTGTGATCAAAATATTTGTGCATTCTTCAATAAGGAGAGATGGGGAGAGTTCTAAAGTTGGTGGTCTTGATAATATCTTGGTTCCAGTGTGGGAAAGTCTACCCTTTTAACTTTATTGACGGGGACTCACTCAGAAGCTGCATCTTATGAGTTTACAACACTTACCTGCATTCCTGGGATCATACACTACAATGATACTAAAATTCAGCTTCTTGATCTCCCCGGAATTATTGAAGGTGCTTCTGAAGGCAAGGGACGTGGAAGGCAGGTAAAACAATTTAAGCTGCTTGTTTTTCTTTTTTCTTTTTTTCCCCCCTTTGTGTTATCATACCAGAATCTATTAAAATAGTATCACATAATTGAGCAAAAAGGAGAGGAAAATCCTTTGGCATCTCTCAGCAGTTGTTGAGGTGAAGTTCTTATGAAATAGAATTGCATAGAATTTGGTTTTCCCATCCATTTATTTTTCCGGCCTTTTCGGGTATCATAGGCATTGAAGAAGTGTGATGAGACTTTTTATCTCTCAGGTCATTGCTGTTTCCAAGTCTTCAGACATTGTGTTGATGGTTCTTGATGCCTCAAAAGTAAGTGCTTAAATTCTATTGTTGCATTGGTCTTTAATCAATATAACCTTTTGCTTCAATAACTACCTAAAAACATGGTGTCAGATATTGTTGGGTCGTTTCTTATTTGCTTAAGCTTTTGTGATCTATAATTACTACAGTGTCCATTATTTTAATATCATTGCATTGCATGATTGTATTATTGCTGCAAAAATTCTGGAATTTGTTTGTGCCATCACTGTCTGTTTTGTACCAAATGTTTTATGTTCAGCTGACTCTAATTAGTTTTGTTATTTTCCTGTTATGGTTAAGTTTCTGTAGTCTTCCTTTATCTTGTTAATTTGTTTGCAAAATACTTCAGAGTGAAGGTCATCGACAAATATTGACAAAAGAACTGGAAGCTGTAGGACTACGTTTAAACAAGAGACCACCTCAAGTAAGTTTGTCTCTTCAACTTTGGGTATCAAGGACTTGATTAGTATAAACATCTTATCAATGTCAAATGCGTTTCATGATGAGTAAGCATGTGTTCCCAGTACCTCTGAGTATGCATTGTTATGGTTTTAGCCATCCCAATCTGTTTTGTTTTATCTTTTGTTTCACTGGCAGATTTATTTCAAGAAAAAAAAAACTGGAGGCATTTCGTTCAATAGCACTGTACCCTTAACTCATGTGGACGAGAAGCTCTGTTACCAAATTCTACATGAATATAAAATTCACAATGCAGAGGTACCGGCTCTTTTCCTAAATGAGTTAGGTTACATCCCACTTGATGGTTTGCAGCAAAATCTGGGAGTAGTCACTTCTACTTGTTCCATATTCAGATTTGCAACTGCTTCAGATAAAAAACTTGAAACTAGCCTAATAATGGCTTAAATGATGGGACCATGGGGATGTTATTATTGCTTCCTTTAGTTCTTGTGCTCATGCCCAAATTGATGCTTTCTTCTTCTCTTTTTAAAATCTTCTACTGGCTCATTTCCTAAATGAGTTAGGTTACATCCCACTTGATGGTTTGCAGCAA
Organism: Citropsis articulata; assembly: GCA_030449925.1. Taxonomy (NCBI): domain Eukaryota; kingdom Viridiplantae; phylum Streptophyta; class Magnoliopsida; order Sapindales; family Rutaceae; genus Citropsis; species Citropsis articulata. The sequence continues at coordinate 15,974,690 of JASUUH010000210.1, forward strand.
AATCTGGGAGTAGTCACTTCTACTTGTTCCATGTTCAGATTTGCAACTGCTTCAGATAAAAAACTTGAAACTAGCCTAATAATGGCTTAAATGATGGGACCATGGGGATGATATTATTGCTTCCTTTATTTCTTGTGCTCATGCCCAAATTGATGCTTTCTTCTTGTACAGCTATTCATTTTTGTTATTATTTTCTCTTTTTAAAATCTTCTCTCGGGAAAAGTGAAGGATTTTTTGATATTTTTGCCATTGCTTAAGATTGTCCAAGTCCCTCTAATCCCAACAGGTTACCTCATAAATATCTTCTTCTTCTTCAGAACGGAAGTGCTAGAATGTAGCTGTAAGATTTCAAATATGATTTCCTCTTCTGCAATTATTTTCTGATTTCTTTTCACCCTCACTTTTCTTACATTATGGGGATAACTATTCCACACACTGCTATCATGATTTGATCTCTTCAGCAAGCCTCTTTCTATGGTGTGGTATCTCTTATGGTCTAGATTTCTTTTCTTTGGTATTCTTTATCAAACTATCCCAAAGAAGAGGATATTAATTTGGTGGTGATTTTGTTGTAGGTGCTATTTCGAGAGGATGCCACTGTGGATGATTTGATAGATGTCATTGAAGGAAACCGTAAATACATGAAGTGTATATATGTTTACAATAAGATAGATGTTATTGGTATTGACGACGTGGATAAGTTAGCCCGCCAGCCAAATTCTGTCGTTATTAGCTGCAATCTGAAGGTATGTCCTAAATTCGTAATTTTGTTTACTTGCTACACCACTATTAGAATCTAATTGAATTCCCAAAGTCATGCTTGCCAGTGATCTTAACTCCTGATCTTTTTGCCAGTAACAGCAATATGATTGATAAGATTTAATGTATAATACAATTTTCATGCTTGTAGTTTTTGTTATGTCTTCTTATGATTGCATGCCAACCAAGCACATTGCTCCGACATTAAGTGTGATTCCAAACCAAGGTGTAAATCAGATAGATTAACTGATTGTTCATGTTGCTTGTACAGTTGAACTTAGACAGACTGCTTGCAAGAATGTGGGAAGAGATGGGACTTGTGAGAGTTTATACGAAGCCACAAGGCCAGCAACCTGATTTTACTGAACCTGTAGTTCTATCTGTTGTATGTTACATATCCTTCTGGTATCAAATGAACGAAAATATTGGTGGTATATTTATGCTTGAAGTACCTGGCTATTCTTTTTCCCAATTCTTTATTCTCTTTTCTGGTGATTGATAGGATAGAGGTGGCTGCACAGTGGAAGACTTCTGTAATCACATACACAGGAGTTTGGTGAGGGATGTAAAATATGTGCTAGTCTGGGGTACAAGTGCAAGGCACTATCCACAGCACTGTGGCCTTGGTCATGTTCTTCAAGATGAGGATGTGGTTCAGATTGTTAAGAAAAAGGTGCAGAAATTTGTTCCTTCCCTCTAGCAATCTGATTGTGCAAGGCTGTTCCATGTTCAATTTAGGGCAGGATTTTTGTGATGAGGATTTATGCAAACTGTTTTTTATTCTCTTTGCATGAAGTTACTCTCTCTTCTTCTTCCCGAAAAAGTACTCCATTAACATGGGGCCAACTTTAGGATTTTGGACAAAGGAAAAAACTGAGAATAGTAAAAAAAAACCCTATCTCAAATTTGTGGCTTCTTAGATGGAGCTTAAATCCACCTTTTAGTTGAGGATTTATTTAGCCGTTTGTGATCAATCACTATTTGTTGGCTCAAAAAAACAATGTTAATAATAACTGAATGTGATATGCATTTTCAGGAAAAGGAAGAGGGAGGGAGAGGGCGGTTTAAATCTCATTCGAATGCCCCTGCACGAATATCTGACAGAGAGAAGAAGGCTCCCTTGAAAACATGATTACATAAGTGGGCACGGCAATGCATCCTTTGGTCAGACATAAGGGCTTAAGAAACAATTCGTAGTGGAATTCAAAAGAAAAAACAATTGGTAGTGTAAACTGAGTGACCGTAGTCAAGAGGAGGTATTGTTGAGTCTGATGTCCAGAATACAGAATTTTGCGGCAGGCTGTACTTCTAAGTTTATTTTCTATATGGGTGTCCTGTTAGATCCTTCAGTTTAATGTACTTGATTGTAATGTTATATTGTGGAATTACAATGACAAAACATTTGAAGTGTAGACCACTCAGTTTCATTATATTTTCTTGAGCAAGGCTTCAGGAGAAATACATGCACCAAGTAGACTGTATCATATTCATGAAAAATATAGTTAATTCTTAATTTATCTCAACTTGATATCCAGCTACAGCCCGGGAATATCTTCTTTTCTGTCTCACTTATCATCATCTTCACTCTCTCTGAGTCTTTCCACTTACCCATTGATGCATAAATATTAGCTAAAAGGGCAGAGTTCCCTGTTGTCTCAGGCTCAAGTTCCAGGAGATGCCTGGCTGCAATCTCACCCAATTCAGCATTAACATGAACCTTACAAGCTCCTAGCAGAGCACCCCAAGTTCCTGCATCGCAGAAATCTTTGTAGGCCATTATTAAACTGTATGCCTTTTCAAGTTGCCCACTTCTTCCAAGGAGGTCGACCATGCAAGTAAGGTGCTCTGTTAATGGCTTAATGCCAAAAACCCTAGTCATCAGCTCAAACTGCTTGCATCCATCTTTAACCAATCCTCCGTGACTGCATGCACTGAGGACTCCGATGAATGTAACCTGGTTAGGCTCTATTCCTTCATTTGTCATCTTCAAGAACATATCCAATGCTTCTTGGGACTTCCCATGATCTGCAAAAGCTGTGATCATCGTGCTGTATGATATCATATCTTTGCTCTTCATCCTGCTGAATTCTCTCCAGGCCAGGTCCAGGCATCCACATTTTGAATGCATGTGAATCAGTGCATTAGATACATAGTTTGTCCTGTCTGAAAGTATACAACAAATCGGTTTTAATCATTTTGGGCCAAAATGACACTGGTGGCTAACTAATTGGAGCAGTTTAACAAACTTATAACGAAGTGAACTGCCAGAATAACTTACCACAACATCCTTCGTCAACATGCTTAGCCAATATGGCAGCCATTTCGACATCTCCAAGTTGCGTACAAGCTGAGATAGCCCCCACCATGGCCACTTCACTGATCCTTACATTTTCTTCTCTCATCACCTTATACATTTCAATGGCTGCCTTTGCATATCCATTTTGCACATAGCAAACTGTCATTGCTGCCCAACACGAAGCATCTGGTTCAGAAATCTCATCAAACACTTTCTTAGCCTCTCTAACCTCACCACACTTCCCATAACCAGCAATCATAGCAACCCATGTGACAGAATTCTTCTCCGTCATACTGTCATAAAACTCCTTTGCCGCTTTCATGTTGCCACAGTTTGCATACCCGGCAACCATGGCACTCCAAGAAATCACATTGCGCACAGTCATGCTATCAAACAATCTCTGTGCATCATCCATCAGACCTATCTTAGTGTATCCACATATCACAGCTGTACAAGCAACGACATCTTTATCATTATCATCCATTGCATCAAATAGAATACGTGCCTCAGGTAAATCTCCACATTTCGCATACAAGTCAAGTAATGCAGTCATTACAAACTTGTTTCGCAAGAAACCTAGTTGCACTACTTGTGCATGGACTTGTTTACCTTCGAGCAGTGCTGGGACCCGCGCACACGCATTAAGCACAGAAGAGAAGGTGAAACCAGATGTTAATACACCTAACCGGTGCATTTTAGCGTATAGGAGGATGGATTGTCTAAAATGGGCATGGAGGACGTGGTTACGTATGAGGGAAGTCCAGAGGAACTGGGTTTTGCACTTGGGTGTTTGGTCGAACACTTGGCGTGCATAGCTTAAATTGTCACCAGGAAGCTGAAGGAGCCTGATCAGAAATTGAGCGTAGTGATGATATTGGTCTTGGGGTTTGGTTAGGGTTTTCAGTAAGTAACTGTGTACTTGTTTGAGTTGGCTAAGGGTTCTGCTACGTGGGACAAGGTACCTGCTTGTCATGAATACTTTTGGTTGTCATGCTGGTGATTTAATCTCGGCATAATACGAAAACCATAGTATCACTGATTGTTGGACTAAGGCCCAATAATCAAGCCCCAGGGGAAGCCCACAAAAGTACTTTCCTCATTTAGCCATCTGGCAGCACCTAGGACTGCCACCTAAGTGTAGCATCTTCTTAAGAAGACAAAATGGAATCAAGAAGTCGGCGTATTGGAGATTCTATCTGAATCAAATACTAGATTCCTCTTTCTTAATTGGTGAGGGCCACCCATACACAATTATTCCGAAAATTCAATGCGGTCTTATTATGCCACTTGATGAAAATATATTTTCTCCAGCCGGCTTTCTTATGATCCGTTTTAGTTGGTTGATCAAAACTAGAAGGATAAAATCCAATGAGTTAATCATTTCCAAATTTATATTATAAACTCTTTATGAATTTCCAAGCTCTTCAAATCCATTTCAGGATACACGCAGATTTATTAACACAAAAAAAAAAAAAAAAAATGATACCCGTCGTCTGTTATCTTGCTCTCATACTAGTATCAATGGCCATTGCCAATTTGCCATTGTAGTGTACGCTCTAGTAATACTCGGATGGTGTGGTTCCAGCTTCGGGGAAGAGCTTGAGCGGTTGAGCTAGGGATGGCAAAATCGAGGTTCGGGTTCGGGTTCGGGTTTGGCCTTCCTGGTTCCAGACGCGGATACTAAAATACTATACCGGATCCGGATTTAAACTCGGATTTTGGTGACACCGAGTCCGAGATGGGTTAAACCTGGAATAATTCAGATTTTCAACCTGGATCACATAAAAAATAAAAATAAAAAATCAAATATACTTTACAAATTTATAAAACCAGATTCGACATAAATCAAATACAAAGCATTAAACCATTTTGATTTTACAGATTTTAAATTTTAAAACAATAAACCATTTACAAATACAGATCCATAACATGACACTTACAAAATACAAATCCATGTCTACAACTCAAAATCGTGATTCACGAATTTGGTTCACAAACTTCAACAATCGGTGTACGGTGAAGTAACGAACATCGGTGGCTGATGATATGATGATGATGATGAACACGTCACAGCCGCGAGCGTGATTCGCAAAAGGTGGATAAACAGCAGTCAAAATCGAGATCGCAATGAAAAAACGATGGCCAAATGGAGGCTGGTGATGATGATGAATGTGAACACAGCGAAGCGAAGTGATGAGGAGTGACGACGATGATTTGATGAAGAGAAGAACTGAAGAGAAAAGGATGAGTTGATGAAGAGAAAAGAAAGAGGTAAAGAGAGGCGGTTGTGAAAGTGTGAAATGAATTTTGGGCATCAACATTTTTTGCCCTTTTTATATTAAAACAATAATTTAAATATTATTGGATATCTGGATCCGGGTTCCGGATATACGGGTTACCCCAAACCCAAATCTGAATCGGATCTATCCGGTTATTAAAATCTATTTCGGATACGGATTTTTTTACGCTCTGGTACGGGTTCAACCCGATCCAGATTATCCAGGTTCAGGTTATTCTGCCATCCCTAGGTTGAGCCATATTTGGCTTCCACATTCAAGTATACAAAGGGGAAAGGGTGGATCTATTAGTGGGCTACACCGGGCTGCAAAAAGAAAAAAATCAATTAATTTGATTAAAATTATAAAAATGTTATTAATATTAATTACAAAAATACCATTAATTGTTAATAACGAAAATGTTATCCATCATTATTCCTCGTTCTTCATCATTATCAATTCATCTTCTAATTTTGTTCATGTATGTTTATATCTTCATTCTTTATCCACTCTTGCTCCCAATTTTTAGGAACATTTTTAGGAGTATTTTCTAACACAATTTTATTAATCTCCTTATTCATTATTGTTAACAACTTGATTAATTCAATAAAATTTTCACGATGAAGAAAATTAATTGACTCATCATGACCTCTAAAAGCACAAGCTTGTTTTATTAACCACTTGGTAGCTATCATAGAGGTTTTTAGCCGCAACATATTCTCTAAAACTTGTTGTGAAAATTGTGCATTTATTCTTTTATCAATATGTTTAAATGAATCCTTTAAATTGCTCCATTTTTCTATGGTTGCATTGTGAAAAAAATCATAACTTCCTTCATGCAGTGCAAAAAGATATTTTTTGTCACGAGAAACATACTTCTAATTTTGACAACCATTAACAATGAATGCATCATAATTAGTTGATGTATCATAAAAAAGAAAGTATGGAAAACAAAATGTTTTATCTTTTGATAAGGAATACTCAAGCCAAGGAAATTTTAAGAACCACGAAAATTGAAATCGACGATTTTGCATACCATGTTTAGTCAATGGGAATTTTTGTAGCTTGAGTTGGAATGGTCTCATATTTATGTACACCATCCGTACATCTTTTCGTTTATCAATAGGATAAGTTTTGATTGAGATACATAATCCGAGATCATGTTTTAAACAAGGGGTGTCAATGGTGGATGGAATATCATCTTTCTCAAATTTGGCTCTTTGAGATTAAAGAGAACTCGAGGCATCAATCATGTATGGAGAACTTGTTTCATTTGATGATTAACTACCATTTACTTTGGCAAACAATGAAAGGAGAGTTTTTCTTTGCTTGGATTTATCCGACATTATAACTTATAAATTACCATAATATGAGACTACATAAGAATTAATAAATTAATTAATAATTACAAGCTTAATTAGTATTCTCAAATAAATTAAACAATTCAATTTTGTTCATCTTTTCCATTATAAAAAATATTTTTAGAAATCAACTCAAACTAATAAATCACAAAACTAATTAAAAAAAGCCAATCAAGCATTCAAAATAATAAATTAAAATAATATGTAAAATAAATCAATAAATCAATCTAAAAATAATAATTTATACAAGTTCTAAAAGTATAATAACATACCAGTAAAAAAATATATAGATTGTAGCGAAATTGGAAGCAGGAGCGGATGAAGAATGAAGATATGAACAAATATGAACAAAATTGGAAGGTGAATTAATAATGATGAAGAATGAAGAATAATGATGGAAGTTTTTTTATTTTTCTAAAGGTTTCAATTGAAAGAAAAGTAATAATGATGAATGATATTTTCGTAATTAATAATTGATGGTATTTTTGTAATTAATATTAATGACATTTTCATAATTTTAATCAAATTAATTGATTTTTTTTTCTCTTTCTATACCGGGCTGCCCACTAACAGATCCGCCCCTGTCAGAAATGACAATGCAAAAGATGGAGAGTTAATTAAGAAAATATTTTACATGGATTTGAATACTTCTACAATTCCAATCAAATGGAAATAAGAAACTTTAATCTCAAAACAAGAAATTCTTAAAATCACAACAAAACACTAACTTGGAATGTCAAGTCGATACAATCCTATTGGAAAAACGACATATACATCGAAGCTTACTAGACCAACTAGCTAGAATACTTCCTTTTCATTTACGAAATCGACCCCATATAAATACTTCAATTCCTATTCTATTTCACATTTTTACAATTAAATTTGAGTGGAAACTGCAAGATTCAAATAATTTATGGCAGTTCAAATAGTTGCTGCATGTTTAACGGTCCTGTGATACTCGGAGTTGAAATAAGATCAGCCAATTGACTGTTCGCTCTTTGTGAAGTGTGAAGTCCATCAAAAAAGACATGATTATCAAGTTCTTTGCACAGATTATAAAAATCTTTCCCAGTATTTCCTCCATAATTTTGCCCATTGAATTGCCCGTTCCCATAGCACGCAATCTTCCCTGCCGTGAAATCTTCACAAAATATGGGAAAATAAGTTATATTCATATGAATGCTCAATATCCTACGAAGGCCCTTATATTTATACAAAAGCTAGCTAGTTGGAGAGTTGAAATTGGCCCAAAACTTATATATTAGTAGCTAAAAATGAATTGCCTTTAAACGATGTGCCCTCTTATCACCATCCATCTTGTTGCTTAGCCTTTTAATGTGAAATATGATGGTATAGTTCTCACTCATTTATAAATCTAGTTCTAATATCATATGAAAGTCCACGAGAGTTGAGAGTTATTCAAAACTTATATTTTTATCATAAGAACTAAGAACTACTCTCAACTTATGACAGGAGGTGATAAAGGAAATATGTACCATATTGGCCGAGAACAATTACTAGACAAAAAATATATGGTTGTGACAATCGTAAACACTTGAGCTAATTTTTTTTTTTTTTTTTTTGTTTGAGTTAGGTGCAAGAGTTTTTGTAAAACTATAGCATTGAAAAAAGTAAACAAAAATCATGTTAATATATTGCATACCGTGGTTTGAAGGATTGTTTATTCTTTCATCAAGTGCCGAGTAATAATCAAAGATTGAGTATTTGAAGTCAGTAAACTGGAGAGCCAACTTCTTAAGCACATTTGATAGGGCTCTGTTGTGCATTCTTTCACCAATCAGCAAGTCATTATTACAACCCCCATTGAGCTGAGGGTACATTTGCTTGATCATTGGCAAGCAGCCTAGTGGTCCAACATTTTGGAATGCAAATTTTCTTCCTCCCAACTCATATATTTCCTACAAGTAGAAGCCACAAAGAAAAATTCATCAAATACCCTAGAACCAAAAGACCCTACATCAGAAAATTACATATAGATAGATTAATTGAGAATTTTTTAAATATTTTTTTACTTTTACCTCCAGTCCCATTGTTAAATTTCCAAGCACCATGTGTATGTACTTGATTCGCTCCGATTTGGAAGCGTTGGGGTGATTTTTGTTAAATTCGAAGTTGTCATTGGCTCCCAAGCCAATCAAGTAAACAGATCCCTTCAGCACTTAATTGGCCTTCTGGTCATTAAGGTTTTGTTCCAATGACTTTGCCACCTTCTTGAGATTGCTTAGTTGCATTTTCAAATTCATTTGAAAGAGCAAAGGAAAAATAACTTATTATTAGGAAGAAAAATAAACAAGATTTGCAATGAATCAAATGGCCATTTGTTGTTTTTTATTGTGGTGGGTAAAGGCAACTTTGTTGCAGCACATGAAAGCAAAATTGACCCCTTGAATTTCACAGTAATCATTTTCCCTTTTCACATTCCAAAACGAAAAATTAAAATAAGAACATACATACCACTCTAGGATGAATTTCAAGGCAGCCTGAGCCAGCCGAAGCAAAATTGGCCCCATGAGCAAGGTCTGCCCCGGATTGCAGATATGGTTGCAGCGGAGTTGTTTCAAGAGAAAATGCTTCAAAATTACAATGAAATAGGAAAAGTTAATTAATTAAATAGCCAATTAATTTACATAACCTGTACAAATTATTATTAACATAATCATATTATATAATACCGATGAAATCGGGGATTACGAAGCCATCGGATGCTCTGCCGGTGGCTTTCTTGTGATTTAAGCTCATTCCGTAAGGCCAAGAATGAGACTGTCGAGTTTTTTCAGTGGCAATGAAATATTGATTATTTCCAGGGTCATAAAGTGAGTCTCCGATTACGAACAAAAGCTTCCGAGTTTTCTCTGCTTTTTGTTCTTGCTTGGATTCACCAAAGCAATCAATTGGATTTGTAAGAAGTAATGTCGCAACTAAAATTATTACATTAAAGGAAGAATAATAACTTAAGTTTGCCATTGTATCAGCTAGCTCGATTGAATTGTTTTAATTTTTAATTTTTTTGTTTCTTCTGCTATAAATTCTTGGGTGTCAATTGCTATTTATATTGTGTGCCGCGGAATTTTCAATTTCCTTCCTGAATAGCATGATTTTCGGAGGGAAAATTCTATAATACCGTAACAAAAATTACGGTATTAATACCATAGTTATTGTATACCGTTAGATGAGATCAACACTGTACAATAATTATAATATAATAAAAAAATTAAATTTTTTTCTTTAACCGGTTTATAGCCGGTTATTTATTTATAAAGAAATAAATTTAACTGGCTAAAACAGTGGCGAAAAAGGAGCCGTTTTTGTTCCCTCCAATACTCTTTTCCTGCCGATTTTGGAAGTTGTTTGACGCAAAAACAGAGGCGAAAACAAGAAAAAAGATAAAATTTATTTAAAGAATAAACAATCACGAAAAGTTGATACTCTTTTACTGCAGGTTATTTATTTGCTTTGTTGGAGTGGTTGTGAATTGAATTGTAAGAAAATTGATCCTAAGTTACTAAGCAATTCTTAATGACCTGTAGATTCGGCAGTTTTTGAAAGAGCTAGATGATGAATTCTTGGAGGCATTACTTCAATTCAAATTTGATTACAATAATATTTTCATAAATAATAATCATATAACAAAATCATGAAATTAATAAATAATAACAATAATGAATTAATAATCATAATCATAATAATATTTTAATAAATATTGATTATTATTATTATTTATTAAAATATTATTATAATATAATTTAAATTATTATAAATAATTTGTTACCACTACTATTATAATTTTATTTATTTCATTATTATTATTATTCTTACTACTACTACTACCACCACCACCAATTGACAATAATCAACAAAGGGCATTTAAATAAATTATGATAATTCATTCCGATTCCAAGACAAAGTAAACACATGAATGGAAATGAATCTTATTCCGACTTCAATTTCTATAGCTCAAGTAAACAACTTATTCTTATTCTCATTCTTGATTCCGATTCTAGCATATTCCTATTACTGATTAGTAAATGAACCATGAGCAGATTATTGTAGTTTAATTGGGTCTATTTTTAAAAACCTAATTAATAATTAGTTTGGGTTGGACTAACTATAATCAACCAGTCTAACCCAACCAAATCTATATAAATAATAATAATAATAATAAGGATAATGAAAATGTTTTAATTCTCAATTGCAAAATTATAAAGACTTAAATGGCTTGTCTGATTTTTTTATTCTTTTTACTCTTTTAATAGAAGAGGCTATTGCATTCTTGCATCTGCTGCTCTAGACTATAATTCCAAAACCAAAATCACACTCTCTTATAAGTAAATTTATTATTTTATAAGATTAACTTTAAAAGTAAGTTGGTTGCAATTTCTTTTTAATTTTTTAGTAAATACTTAACGGCACATAATTATATATCACTTTCATTTTATTTTTGTACATGATGCTAGCTAATTATCTAAAAAGTCTGAATTCGGAATTGGAAAAAGAGATGCAGGAGAAATAAAGTCTATATGCTTTTTGAGGAAATTTTCTTAATTTAAAGATAGTTAATTTATTAACTTTCTTTATTGTACACTAGATAGTGAATGAAAATTTCATGTTATAAAAGATTTATATTTGATTTTAATAAATTTCATTTCAAGGTTCATGTCATTTTCACTGTTCAATTTAAAATTTTGATTTTACCTTCAACCTAATCAACTCAACCAGTCGATGTAAGGTTTGGGTATAATTGGGTTAAACAAGTTTATTTAGTTAAGTTGGATGGATTTTATCTCAACTCATTAAAAAGTAGACTAGGTTAGATTTTCACTAACCCTATCCAACCCAACTTATGTCTGTCCTTATATCATTCTATCTAAATCATAAAATGCCAATAATCCAACTCTCTAACCATTTTCACATTGGATTTAAGTTGAGGCAACTGACCTAAAATAAAAAACCTAAATTCGAACTAAATGTGAAATAAGACAAAAAAATTATATACCACACATATGACTTGTAGATTGAAGATAAAACAAGTAAATAGCATTAGAGTGGTAAATTGGTTTGCAAAATTATAAAAAAATAAAAAATAAAACATGCAAATTGATATTAAGTATGAAATAAAGTGAAAGATTTGTAATTCACTCTTGGAAACAGTAAAAAAAGGGAAAATGAGTAAATTAAAGTTGGAGTGGTAAATTAGAAGAAAAAATTACAAACAAAACAAAAACTTAAAAAAATGACACATAACTTGTAAATTGACATTAAGTCTAAAATTAAACAAAAAATGTGTAAACCACATATTAAACTAGTAAATTGATGAAAAAGGGGGTAAATTAATAATGGAGTTGTAAATTAAAAGAAAAAATTGTAAACAAAACAAAAAACTTAGAAAAATTACTTAAAATTTGTAAATTGACATAAAGTGTAAAATGAAACAAAAAAATATGTAAACCCCACATAAAACTAGTAAATTGATAAGAAAAAAAAAAGAGGTAAATTAATGATGGAGTTATAATTAGAAGAAAAAAGCGTAGAGAAAACAAAAAACTTAGAAAATTTTCATACATGTTGTAAATTGACAATAAGTGTGAAATTAAATAAAAAATGTGTAAACCACACATAAAACTAGTAAATTGATGGAAAATAGGGTAAATTATTGATGGAGTTGTAAATTAGAAGAAAATGGTGTAAAGAAAACAAAAACTTAGAAAAATGACACATAAATTGTAAAATAACATTAAATTTGAAATTGAACAAAAAATATGTAAACCACACATAAAACAAGTAAGTTAATGGAAAAAGAGGAATGTTAGAGTTGTAAGTTGCAAGAAGAACTTGTAAACAAAACAAAAACTTATAAATATTGCATAAAACTTGTAAATCAACATTAAGTTGTAAATATTACATAAAACTTGTAAATCACATATAAGATTAGAAAAATTACATAGAACTTGTAAATTGACATTAATTGTAAAATGAAACAAAAAACTTGTAAACCATACATAAAACTAGTAAATTAATCGGAAAATAGGTAAATTAATGTTAAAGTTGTAAATTGCAAGAAGAACTTGTAAACAAAACAAAAACTTGTAAATATTGCATAAAACTTGTAAATCAACATTAACGTGTAAATATTACATAAAACTTGTAAATCACACATAAGATTAGAAAAATTACATAGAACTTGTAAATTGACATTAATTGTAAAATGAAACAAAAAACTTGTAAACCATACATAAAACTAGTAAATTAATCGAAAAATAGGTAAATTAATGTTAAAATTGTAAATTGCAAGAAGAACTTGTAAACAAAACAAAAACTTGTAAATATTGCATAAAACTTGTAAATCAACATTAAAGTGTAAATATTACATAAAACTTGTAAAGCACACATAAGATTAGAAAAATTATATAGAACTTGTAAATTGACATTAATTGTAAAATGAAACAAAAAACTTGTAAACCATACATAAAACTAGTAAATTAATCGGAAAATAGGTAAATTAATGTTAAAGTTGTAAATTGCAAGAAGAACTTGTAAACAAAACAAAAACTTATAAATATTGCATAAAACTTGTAAATCAACATTAAGTTGTAAATATTACATAAAACTTGTAAATCACACATAAGATTAGAAAAATTACATAGAACTTGTAAATTGACATTAATTGTAAAATGAAACAAAAAACTTGTAAACCATACATAAAACTAGTAAATTAATCAGAAAATAGGTAAATTAATGTTAAAGTTGTAAATTGCAAAAAGAACTTGTAAATCACACATAAGATTAGAAAAATTACATAGAACTTGTAAAATGAAACAACAAACTTGTAAACCATACATAAAACTAGTAAATTAATCAGAAAATAGGTAAATTAATGTTAAAGTTGTAAATTGCAAAAAGAACTTGTAAATAAAACAAAAACTTGTAAATATTGCATAAAACTTGTAAATCAACATTAACGTGTAAATATTACATAAAACTTGTAAATCACACATAAGATTAGAAAAATTACATAGAACTTGTAAATTGACATTAATTGTAAAATGAAACAAAAAACTTGTAAACCACACATAAAACTAGTAAATTAATCGGAAAATAGGTAAATTAATGTTAAAGTTGTAAATTGCAAGAAGAACTTGTAAATAAAACAAAAACTTGTAAATATTGTATAAAACTTGTAAATCAACATTAACTTGTAAATATTACATAAAACTTGTAAATCACACATAAGATTAGAAAAATTACATAGAACTTGTAAATTGACATTAATTGTAAAATGAAACAAAAAACTTGTAAACCATACATAAAACTAGTAAATTAATCGGAAAATAGGTAAATTAATGTTAAAGTTGTAAATTGCAAGAAGAACTTGTAAACAAAACAAAAACTTGTAAATATTACATAAAACTTGTAAATCACACATAAGATTAGTAAATATAACCTAGAACTTGAATAAAAAAGAGTAATTACCTGCTACTTAGGTAACAGGTTACCTATTTATTTAGAATTAATGATAGATATTTTTTTAAAAATCTAACGGTCCACGTTCATCACGGCAACAATACCGTAAATTTAGTTACGGCATTATAGAATGACCCTTTTCGGAGACATATGGTCCGTGTTGACTTGTTAGTGCCTACCTTTGGTTTTGTGTGAGAGAAATATAGGCCATGAATTTTCACTTAATTATTATGTTTTAATTCGGAATTTCAAAGTGCAGGAACATCTGGGAAAACGCATAAACCTTGCGGTTTAAGCGCTTTAAGTTTTAAACATTTAAAACTCTATGGTTTTCAAGTTTTTCTGAACGTTTCCCGCACTTTATGATCGCAGATTAGAAAACTACTACATATATATATATATATATATAAATATATAATGCAAATGAATCTTAATAACACTCTAATTGTAAACATCTGTAGCAGTCTGATTGTAATATCAATATATATACACTCACATGTTATTAAACCATATGAATTTATAGTTAATTAAACACTTATTCTTTTAAGGCAAATGTTATATTTCATGTAATGTAACATACATAACTCACAAGACCCACACAAATTATGGGACCCACATAAATGTGTGGTTCTTATGAGTTGTGCATGTTACATTACATGTAACATAGAGGGATCCTTCTTTTAAATTATGTGACTTCTTTATACGTGTCTGCATGAAAAAAAGAAACGAGGGCACTTGAGAAGGACTATATATCAAGATGACACTAAAATATAAATAAATACATATTTAAATGCATTGAAGACAATATTTTTTTTTATTTGTTACTAACATCCTCACTTTGTTAGAATGAAAATATCCTCATTAGAGAATTATTCTATATATATAAAGACACGTACTTGGTTTAGTCTTTAGTCTTAATTTCACCGTTATCAACAGTAAATGGTTGAATTAAACCAACAAAAGGCGTTCCTAATATTACATCTTGTGAAAGATCTTTAACCAATAAAATTGTTGTTTTGAAACAAGTTCCTTGGTTACAAATGTTAACATTTGATCATTTGTATTTGATTTTTAGTTTTGGTACATTTGCAGCTCGAACTCTTTCAATTGTTTTCTCATAATATTTTGTGGGTACTAATCCTTCTTGTATACAATTCAAATTAGCTCTTGTGTCAGCAGGAGCAATTGTTTCTAATTTGAAATCATTATTTATTAAAAAACGAAACTGCAGTATCACATTTTTGGTATGTGATTTGTGAGAGTATCCTAAGGAAATCAGTTATATTTTCCCTCATATTTCATTACCTTTATTATATTCGTCATCTTGATTAGCACTGTTTGTTTCTTTAATAATTTCTTTTCCTTTTTTTTTATATGTTTCACAATTTTTTTAAAATTAATTTAGAGTTTTGCCTTCGTTTCACGTTAAGTTGATTTAATTCATTTTTAATTTGGTAAATTTTGAGCACTAGGCTTTAGCCTAGTGGTTAAAATCCATACCTCACAATTGTGAAGTCATGGGTTTGAGCTCCCACAATGCATTGTGCAGATTTAATTTTCTTTCTCAATTTGAGTTAAGGTAATCATCTCATTTTTTAAATGTGAGTGGAGTAAACATTATTCAAATATGCAGTGGAATAAACATCCATCGAATATTATAGAGGGTAAAAATCTAGATTGACGAAGGTAGTCATCTCATTTTTGAAATGTGAGTGGAGTAAACATTATTCGAATATGGAGTGAAATAAACATCCTTCGAATATTATAGAGAGTAAAAATCTGGACAACTTCATAAGAATTGATGTAAACTAATCCTAGTAATAGTCTGATTTGTAAATATCGGTTATAATCTCATGTAATATCAGTTGTACTCTTAAGTATATCAATTGTAATCTAATGTAATATGAGTTATACTTTTGTGCAATAGTTGTTGGGGAAAATACAGTTTTTAAAAAAAAACTTTAAGGACCGATCTCATATAATATATATGAATTCGTAATCTAGAAATCGTACCTTGAAAATCCAATTTGGATTTTTCCGCTGAAGTGACTTAGGCTCCCAGATCACGATCCGTCACCACCACTCTTGTTAGATCACGATCCGTCACCACTGCGCCTGTTAGATCACGAACTGTCACCAATGATCTTCCAGGTTATGACTCAGGTTTGATCTGCACTTGACGTGTGGACGCCTTTATCACTACTTAAAAGCAAACTAGCACGAGCAAATTTTTCTCTCAAAATTAGAGAGAAAAATCTTTTTCTCTTATCTGTATGAAGTGGATGTCTCTTCTTTTGGGAGAAAAATAAGTCTTTTATATTATTTCTTTAGTGAAACCCTAGGCTCCAAAACTAAAGTTACGTTACTTTTCTTTTTCCAAAGATCATAAAATAACGTAAAGTAGTTTATCTGAGTATATTAATGGAGCCTCCCACTAAATAATATAATTATGTTTTTGACCCAAATTGCTAGTTATCTTGCTTATTAATCCAGTAGTGGTGCAGTCAATTAAATGAGCTAACCCGGGGATCATTTGGGAACATACAATAGTGGCTACAACAATTAAGCCTGTAATTAAATAAGCCTAATCATTTAATTCCAACTCTACTCCACTATAAGATTGGGCCGACCTCCATAATTGTATGTTCGAATAAAAATTCGTCTGCCACATTGATTTCTTTCTTCTCAATCCTTTTGTAACATCGTTAATTAAATCGATATCTCAACTGTCCAATCGATTTAATTACATCTTATTCCTTGATACTTACTGGTTTTCTCTAATGATCATTTTCAACATACTAAATATGTTGATACACTCTGGCCAGAGAATTCTATGATCAAGTACCGAAAACCCATCAAGAGATGTGTCGTACAAATTCTATATTGTTAATCTATAACTCCAATACTCATAATTGCTCCCACCAAGATACCGGGTAATCTTGACCACAAGGGTGTGTCGTGCCCATTGGTAACTCAAATGGAATAACAATTATAATCATGAAATCATAATTAACTCAAGATTAAGATTACAGTAAAATCAATGCCTATGAGATTCAATAAGTCTGACAGTCATTTCAAGGTTAATTAAATCTCATATGTGATCCAGCTCAATGTAGTCAAACTACATCAGCAAATTCATACATGATTAAGACAAATCATTCAATGAATTTACTACAGTCTAAACCTAAATAAAGTGCCCAACTTTATTTATCAACTGCGAACTTAATTTATTTAATCATAAGATAACTTGTATTTATGTCTTCTGTGAATCCACATGGTGATCACATAAATACATATAATATGATTAAATGGACTTTATTCAATATATTTATGCAATTAAAATATCTCAAATATTTTATTAATCAGAAAATAAATTAATATGCTTTAAAAGAGCATATTATCCCAACAATAGTCTCATGTAACAAAAAACAAATTAGTAAATTTCGGTTTGCGGGCCTTGGATAGATACTTGTTTTGGGGTTTTATCATCAATTTTTTCTAATATATATATTTTCAAATTATAAGCTGTAGGGTCTCGATGTTTTTGTTTATTTTCAAAAGTCTGTTTCAATTTTTTAAGATTTCTTTTCTTAATTCATAATCTTCAATTTTGTTGTTACTGCTTCTAACAGGAATTCTTAGCCTCTTGTTACAACATTAATTTCCTTCTAGCTATCTGAAGTCGTAGCAATTTCATTTATCTGTAGTTCTTCTTGAGAACTATCATAATGTTTCTCAGTTTCAGAAAAGGTTTCAATTAATAGAAGTTCAAGTTTTTTAACAATATTTTCGTCAAGTTCCAATCGGTTTATTTTTGTTTTTATTTGACAATATTTGCTGTGTGTCCAGATTTTCAACAGTTAAAACTTAAAACAAGTGCAATTTTTTGTGGAGCTTTTTGTCTCATATTCTTAGGATTTTTTTTTTTTTAAAAAAAAATGTTCTCTTTTGTATTTGGTTTTCTTGTGCCTACTGTAAAAATTTAAATTTTCCTTTTGTATTTAAAATTTTCGTCTTCTAGGACATGATTTCTTAGCACAGTTTCCATCGCATCTTTGATAATTTTTTCTTTTCTTTCTTCTATGGGTAAGTCTGAATACTGAGGATCAAATTGTTCACAATAAGATCCAAAGTCCAAAGGCATGATCAAAGTGAACATGGTGACTCAAAAGTTTGATAATTCAAAAAGAAAAAGCAGAGTGCAAATGTGCATCATGGCTACAGTTTTAGAGAATATCTGAGGATGATTGATAAAGCATTAAGCACCAAGAATACACAATTGTTCAAAGGCTATAAAAAGAAGGGAGAAAGCAACATGAGGCAGGCTTCGGACTCATCCCTACCATCAAAATACTGTTTCTCAAAATTTTATCCACTGTATTCAATCTACTTTTGTTTAATTCTAAGTTTGTATCATGTGCATAAAGATTTTAAAGCATCAGAAGTTGTAAGTTAAGACTTATAGTCAATTAATCAATGTCAATCATTTCAATTCTATTTCAAATTTCTATTTTCAATTTATTTTTATTTATGTTTAATATTTTGCATGCATAGTAATGTACTTGAAATACAAATATGAAATATAAGATTATTTCATCCAAATAAATGATTAAAGATAATTAGGACCAATTAATTGAATCTATATTAGAAGATGGTCCTTATGAAGATTTGCATTATATCTCAAAAAGAATTACAAGCATACAAAATAGACTCAATAAAAAAAAAAAAAACAGATTTTAGAAAATTAGCCGAATTATTAACAAATTTAAGATGTAAAGTCTTTCAAAATTTTAGATTGTATAAAGATACAGTCTAATATAAGGGTAATGTTAGGATCTAAAAATACATACATATATATACAACCCTTTTCTACTACGAGTACCCTTATTTTATTTTTTAATGTAAACACGTTTTTAAGTTATGCGGCTTAATAGAGTCAACTTTTAATACTATTAAACTACATGACTTTATAATACATTAAAAAAATAACTCTATTAAGCCAAACAACTTAACAACGTGCCTGTATTAAAAAAAATGAGTGTATCCACACCTTAAAATATATATATACTCACATTTCCAGGGACAGTTAAAAAGAATATAAATCAATAAATAGAATAACACTTGGCAGGCTGCAACTAAAAAATAATAATAATAAACTTAGCCGTTTAACAACGGGAACACTCCAAGATTCATGCAAATAAAATAGAAGTTAAAAGAAAACTCCAGCTAGATCAACAAATATGTTTGAGTACTTATCCATCAAATGGTGTTCAATTCTTCATCATCTTGAACTTGATCATCACCATCAGTCCCCTTGTCAATCGAACGATTAATTTTCATCTCAGGAATCAGCTAGAGTTGATGATGTATAGAATTATAAGTACTGCTATTATATATATATATATTCATCAAGCTTAGCCTTAATAATTTTGTGAAAATTATTAACAGCTTGCTCACAAAACTCCAATCAATCAGCTGACAGCAATTTTGCTCTTGGCTTCGGTATGCATATATCAAATTGCAAATAAATTTGATGAATTTTTTCTTCTTCCTTCAATTCCTTTGTGGCTACTAATACTATCTGATTCACCAAATCCTATAACTGGAGTTTTTTTTAATGGGAGATTGGTGCCAATCCATGTTGAAACTGTTAGCAAAAATGAATATGAAAATGCAAACAATAAACCTCCATTCATTTTTGCCATGTCTCTCGTACGTATAAAAGTATTTGCACTTCTAGATATGGGAATTATAGGATTAAAGCTGGCAATGTCTAAATAAAATTTTTTATGCATCACCAGCAATAGCTCAGTCGCATTGTAACGTAACTCTACTTACGAATGGAAAAGACTTGTCAAATTATCCCATTTGAGGACCTTTTTGTAGCCCAAATATACTTGGATAAGGTCCAGTATCTTTTTATTAAGCCTAATAAACGACCCAATTGAATTGGCCCCTTTATACGTGGACTCAAAATTTGACACCCAATAATCTTAAGATTCTGAGCAGAGATTTACTTGAAAAACCAAGAGGAAAACAATATGACCTTCAACTTCAAGTTATGTTATTATGACATGAAGTGAACACTTATAAGTTTCTTCAGCAAGAAGTAAATGCAATCACAAGAACAATTCGGATTGGCCCTGGTTCGGTTAGAAAATATGATCAGAGGAACTATACGTGGAGCAATTAGGCATAAATTGATGCCAATTACGTAGAAAGCTTTTTAATTTGAGCAAGTATTCATAGCATTTTCTTTTATTAAAAAAAAAAAAGAAAGAAAAAGGAAGAGCCCAAGTCTTAAAAAGAACAGCACCCTTGACCTTGAAAGTAGATTTTTCAGGATTAGTAATCGTTTGGCCTACTTGGAACATCAGAAGTACTGTTAGCAAGTCTGCGTTACGCATGGCTACACAACACATGGTTACGCAACAAAGACATCTGCCTAATTTCTATCATCATTTTCAACCGATCACGTCCCAAAACAACTCAATTGGGTGATTCTCGCGCCTCTTCTCCAACTTTAAAAGGAATGAATCCAGTTCCTGCGGATGATATATATATATATAGATTGTGGGTAGATTTCTTCTTTACTTGAGCTAATTTCCTCCGGCTTTAGAGCCAATTTTTGAATTGCTATCATCGTTATTGTGCTAACAAGGTCGGTCCTACTAGAAATCTAATTGTAATATTAGTAGAATTGTAACATTCCCAAAAAAAAAAAAAAAAGGGAAAAGAATAATTCTTAACCATACACAAACGACCACGTATATGTATCAAACAATCTTTTAAATCTCGGATAAATTTAAGGTAAAAGAGGATCTTGATAGGGGATAATTATTGAAAGTTGAAAACCAACTGTGGCTCGTGGCAAGTTAGATGTCAGACATTTTGCATTAATCATACTATCGCAACTGTCACCGTCGAATCTGTCCACATTTATGTCATCTGCTGGGGTGCAGTAATCTGAAGTCGCTATTAGAGGGCGTGATAACAATTGACTTTCAAGATCATACAGATTCGTTGCCTTCATTTCTCTATAATCTATACAACAACCGATAACACCTTCATATGTATACTTGGCACTTTCAGGTATCATCGATACCTAACTTATTGCTATAAATTCGCAGTGATTTTGGCTTTATATTGGCCTGTTTTCATGGGACAGGCTGAAATTTCTGACTATATAGACTGTTGATTGAGGTGATGTTTTTGTATTAATATACGTTTCTTTCTTTTCTTTTTTTTTTTGGTGGGTACATCTACTGTCTTCATAGACGTTGAAACCTTAACATGATTTTCTTGTTTCTCCTTGTTTTTAACTTGAAATGCAACACAGTTTTCGTTTCTTTATTATTTTTTATATGTTGGTCGTTATTAGTTATCATTTATTACAAGTTAGCCTAGTCTTGTCATGCATACTTATGTTGCATATTAAAAGAAAAAAAATATCAGTCTATCAAAAAAATTGACATCTAAATTAAATAAAAATATAATAAGTGTCATATTATCATAGACTGATTGTACTACATAAGATAATCAACCAAATTTATAAATACTAAGGCCCATAATTAGTATAGAAGTCATTTCACTT
Source organism: Citropsis articulata (assembly GCA_030449925.1). Lineage (NCBI taxonomy): Eukaryota > Viridiplantae > Streptophyta > Magnoliopsida > Sapindales > Rutaceae > Citropsis > Citropsis articulata. The sequence continues at coordinate 15,996,455 of JASUUH010000210.1, forward strand.
CAGTGTAAGAAGGGAAAATGATAATTAATCAAGTAAAATGAAAAAAAAGGAAAGGAAGCTAACCTATAAGGTGAGGCAGGTGCTATAGCGCCATATCAACTCCACTTTAAATACAAGGTGGGCTCAAGGCTGAAGCCTAAAGCCAGCAGCGTGGTGGGTCAATAGCAACCAGCCATCACAAAACAATTTCGCTTTCAATGAATAATTTAAATGATTTCCCACTTGTGATGATCGTCCACCGCCGCGGCATACGCAAAAGAAATATGCGGTGATAATCATGCGACGATTTGCATTAATTCAACATCTTGAATGGTCACTATCGTTTAGTTCATACGTCAAATTATTTGTATACCATCAATTATCGAACCTAAAGTTGGTATTTGAATCCTATGATATGTAATTATGTATGATTCATGTCAATCAGCAATTCCACTTTAATTATTATTATCACTTTTTTTTTTTTTATATAATGTATTACGATGATCTGAAGCCTCGTGTACATTCTGGTGGTTAAATTTTATTTTGCCAAACATTATTAACAAGTAGATCTAATAACCTGTCTTAGATCTAAATATCTACACTGTGTCATTACAGTGCTAATTTAAAAATGAAAAGAAGAAAGAAATAAGGGACATATACTTCTAATTTCATGGAAGTGCACATGTGATATATATGATTCACAAAAATTTTGCCAATTGAACATGCTCCTTTCAAAATTTTGGCAGCATGATATATATTTTCGTTTGTTTATTCAAAAGATAAAGTGGACGTAGAAACTTGAAGGTGCAGTTAGATGATGAGAGGCCTACCTACTTAAATTAATGCGTTTAATTATTAGTGAAAATTCGATTAACTAGCTAATAGCAGCATATAGTGGAAAGGTGTAGAAAACATATTTTATAAATTACAGCATTAATTAATCCAAGCAATCATTATCTTTCGATCATTGTTTCGATCTAGCTAGATCTAGCATTTCACTCATGCATATACATTTACATGCGAGACAAATATATATACACACACACAGAGTACTTGGAAGAGTCGCTCGGAATGATAATGGTTTTCGAGAGTATCGACGTTCCTTCTTTGAAGCATTTTCTATAAAAACGCTTCGCAAATTGAGTTGCTTTTTAAGTTTCAAGTACGAAGAAGCTGCAGTCAGAGCATTTCTTGGGTCTCAAATTAAGAAAACAAATTGCTGTTGCTTATTTAAAACGCATGCGCGCTGTTCAATTTGACAGAATCCAAAGCACGCCCTTGATATACAGATCCACATGACAACTTTAGTTTGATAAGAATGGGAGAAGAAATTAAATAAAGAACAACAACATGCATGTGTCGTTCAAGATTCCCAAGATGGGGGGGAATTTTCATGAAAAGTTTAAACAAACCTGAAATTGTCAGACAAGTTTTAAGGTAATATGAAGAATGGAGTACTTATTTCATGCATTAATTTGGAAGTGCTTTTTCCAAAGGGTTTCTCAGTTGATAACTGCTTTGTATTGGCGCTTTGTTGCATGCATGATGCACTCTCTGGAAATTTCTGCCATAAACACCTTTCTATGAATTGCCATCACATCACAGCAATGGACAGCTACATTATCTAGTTAAAAGAAGAGAAACCACTGGCTTGCAAAAATATTCTCAACATTAGTAGCTTCTTTGGGCAGATGGCAATAGCCAAGCTAGAAATTTGGAACAAAACAAATAGAACGCATTGGTAAATTTTTAAATGTATACGTAGCAGTGACTAAATAAAAATAATCTCACGTCTCTGGAGAATTTAGATGTTTTTTTTTAACATAAGTTAAGTTAATAGATTTTCATAATCACTAATTTTTGTCTCGCCTCACATTCGGTCTATAATAAAACTTAATTAACTGTACATAGATATATAAGAAGATCAATGACTTCATATATGTCATTTTTATTGTAATTTACTTTAAGATCAAAATATGTCATCATGCATATAATAATTTCCTTTCTAATTATGTCTCTACGTTTCTCTCTCTCTTTTTTCTTTTTTAATCGGAGGAAAAAGAAAAGCTGCAACAGTTCAACAGCTTCATATTCACACAATTTAATCTTCTTGGGATCACCAAAATTCTCCCTCGATCCATCTATCTTTTTCTTTTCAATTTTCCTCCTTCACAAAACACGTAACCCTTCTTTGCTTTTCTTTTCTTTTCGTTTTTATTTCTTTTTGCCCTTTTAATAAAGCTACCTTGTCCCTTCTCTCTCCACTTATATCTATCTCAAAAGAAAAATTCCCGTCAAAATTATATGGACAAAATGGTCATTTCACATAACCTAAAGTACGATACCCACACGTGGACGGAGGGACAGGTGTCATGAGATGAGTGGTGGTAATTCATGCTAGGCGGTGGGGGGGCAAGGTTTATAAAATTAAGTGGGGCCCGCTCTTGGTAATAATGACAATGGTCTCATTGAATGATTCTTTTCATTTTTGCTTTTCGTATGTGTACGCACGGGAGTGTGATATGATTCGATGATCAGCGGATCGGACGGGAATCAGCAGAGGACGAGCCACACGTGTGCATTCACGACAGACAGAGATGGGACGAGCGGGCCAGCGCATCACGTGCGGCCCTAAAGCTGATTTCCAGTGGCGGTAAGCGTTGTACGTATGGGTACCACTTCTCGCGGCACACTTCCCCGCCAGAGCAGTTTTCGCCTTTTTGGGTCCGGGTCCAGGTCCACAACTTCTAATTTCATTTCATTTCATTTCATTTTTTTTTTTTTTAAATTTTGAATCTGTGCAATTTTGAACGTATTAAGGTTTTAAATTTTTGTTTTCAAATTTCATTCTCTTAAATTATTAGAAAAAAAAAGAGTATTGTTTCAATCAAAACTTTAATAGAAGAAAGTTAGTAATGTGATTAGTGGAAATAATTTACATTTTCCTAGTGAGAAAAGAACATGAAAAATATACCAACATAATCTTTTAATAGAATCAGTAATGAACAATGTGATGATTAACTTTTTTTATTTTTTATTTTTTAGTGGGAAGAATTGTTATGCAAAATTACTATGATTAGATTCAAGGTAGTTAAAATACATCTATCTAACATCAGCTATTATATTCTAAAAATAAAGATTATTTCCTAATTTAATCTCTTATGAATTTTTCAAGATTTATATATACACAATATGCAAGGGCAGACCAATATAAATTTTAAAATAAATGGGAAAAAAATTGGATTGAAAATCAATGTTGCACTTTTATGTGAACTTTCGCCTTCATTTTTCAAGAAATTTGTTATAACCTATTAAATTTTATGGTTTATCCATCACAGCTCCATTGTTTGGTCTTTAAGTTTATAAATTTTATAGAATAGCCTAGTGAAGTTAACAGTTTTGCTATTACGATCTCATCAAAATAAAATATTGGTTCCACCACTGATTGTATGTGTATGTAGATTATTAGGATTATTATTTGTATGTTCTAATAGCTATTAATCAGTAGCCTGAAAAACTCCGACAATGATATAATCTTGATAACGAATATAGCATTATTGTAGACAAAATAGATGGTTTAAAGTTTAAACCCAAAAGCATATGAAATTCCATGCAGCAAGAAGCAAACTTGCCAACTTATGATTTCACAAAATTGCTCAGCTGCTACCTATCAATCATTAATTTCTAGTTAGATTAGCTGCCGAAATTATTGAAGAAGTGAGAGTATATAGTTAGCTATCAACCAAAGTGAAGATCAGTTAACAAACAATCACAGGTAGATATATCAAAATCTGAGGCTTGAATTAAATATCACATCCATTTGAGACAAAAAGGATTTGCTTCATAAAAATTTTGTTGCATTTACGCGACCCGACATGCACCCTTCCCTATGGACAATAATAAAGATGGTCGAGCCAATGATCGAACCATTTGTGGTTTACAACCGAACCCTAATCCCAATTTGTCGACCGTTGAAATGCAAGAGTGCGTCACACATAATTAAATATATGAGCATGTTGAGTAATATTTGCTATGTGCCACTGGCTTGTGCATGGTCGGTATGTGACATGATCAGTATTCTTAGCTAAGACTTGCATTACATGCCATTGAAATGGATTGTAAAAAAGATAATAGCTACTAGTAGCTAGACGATCAGGGGCGGATCCCATATAAGGCCAAAGGGTGCCATGGCCCCCCCACGATTTTAAAATATTTTAAGATTTTTAAATAAAATATGAATAATTTATATGAAATGTCTACACTGGCCCTATATAAATTAATATATAAAGTTGATAGATTAGATAATATTGTAATTTTATAAGCCCAAAAGCAAAATAATTAAAACAATTAAATCAATCCCAAAAGCTCACTTTTATTTTTGCCACGAAAACAAACTTTCGTTAATTAAAGAAAAAAAATACCATAATTGAATGAATTGGTCTGGATGTAATTTATCGCTTCTAATAGCATCAGTTTAAATTTGGCCCCCCTTAAATTTCCTTCTGAGGTCCGCCCCTGTAGACGATAGAGATTTTTTTTTTGGTTGAATTACATGAGACTAATGCTCAGATTACAACTCATATTATATGAGATATTTACAACTACTGAGACCCGTTTACATCAATTTTGATATGGCACCGCTCAGATTTTAAACATTCTCAAATATTCGAGGGACGTCAAACTCCCATATTGGGAGAAAACGCTTCAGCTCAGGAAGGAACATAAATTAAACGATGCGTCTGCAAGTGACCGAAATGGTTAGACGATAGAGATTTTGTTTCATTAACAACAGACTGAAAAATGGGTGCATGCATGAGAACTTAATTGCAACACAAGGTTTACAACTTTAGATACAAAATTAGTATCTAACAATAGAAAGAATTATTGTTAAAAGATTCTACTGTTAAAAAATTATTATATAAAAGAATCATTTTTCACAATACTCGCAAGCAACCATTTGTATAAAATTTATAGCGAAGGTTTAGCTCTAGTGGTAAGGAACAACCTTCCTATTCAAGACTTAGGTTTTGGATTCAAGTTTGAATGAATGTGTGAGTTAATAATAATAATAAATAAAATAATTAGTATAGTATTTCAAATTGTATATGTTAATTTCCACGCTCGTTACCTATATCTATTGATCCAACTAATTAAAATTCTTTTCTTTTCTTTCTCTTTTTGGGGGCTAGCATTAGCGATATGAAAGAAATTTATTGAATTCAATTAAAATTATAATCAAGGGAATATTACATATCTTATATTAGATCAACGATTATAGCCATGATTAGGGTCGAGGTTGAAGAGAAGTAATGTCAACGCTTAGATGGGTAGGTGATCTCTCACACACTGTACCCATTAACTATCATGATTGTTTTCAACTTCCCCCCTTCACCCACCATGTATGTGAAAATAGCTTTTTCTATGTCGATAATTAAGGATTTGGTACCTATCGAAGCTGATCTTATACCTTAATGAATTTGTTTAATTGGTCTAAGTAATGGTATTGCTATTAAAAAAATATAAGCTTTTCCATGCCAGCGATGCTACAATTGCATGGCAAATTGCTTTCAGATTGTCACTTCTGGAAGTTTATTATCAAAGCAAATATGAACACACCGAGCCTTTGGTCCCCAAAATTGTGTATATATATTTTATTTTCCTATATATATATATATAACTCTATAGGCAATTCAGAGGCTATAAAACTTTTGACCATAGGAGATAGCCTTTTCTTTTCCTATTGTACAAGCTAAGTCCAAATTTTGGCTTAAAATACTGCAGCACTATTAAACAAGATTAATTGTGATATGATAACTTAATTACTATATCACACTGTTATGATTCAGTGGTCCTCCAAAGTCTCAATCGACGTCTTGCCTTATTAATCTAAATAAGAAAGAATAATAATCAAGATCAAGAGATTCTTTAACACCCACAATACAGGTTGGTGCATAAACAAGGAACGAAAGCATGCAATAGAATATACGCCATTTTTTTAATTCAATCTTGAGAGATCAAGAAGAGAGACTTAATATGACTGGCAATTTATTTAATTTTTTTTTCCTGGGGGTTTTGCTGATAGAAATTTCTTACTATCTATAAATTTTTCTTTCCTTTTTTTATCAACCAACTTTGCTTTTCCTGATATGAAGATTTTTTATTACTTTTGGAATAATTTTATAAAAGCCGTACTAGTTGGATTTTGACATTTCAAATCATGAATTGGAAATATTCATTTCCCATTTACAAACTAATGCACCGCATGTTCCTTGTTTTTTTTATTTGCATGAGCCAAATAATTAGAAGATGAAAAAGGGTCAAGCTGGATCTGCATAACACACAAATTGGCTACACATCGATATGCTGGTTTGAAAATGAGTAATTTTGGACAATATTTAATCAAATTTGGAGAAGACTTTTGTTTACTTTATGAACCACACTCATGGCTTATAGTTATAAGCCAACCAAATTTGACAACAAGGTATACACAATATCAAAGATTAGATCCTTGTGTCCACAGCTTTTGAGACCATGTATTCATTTTCTTCTTCTCTTTTCTATCCATTATAACCTCAACAATTAATCCCTCTCTTTCTACAGCTAGTAACACAACCCCAGGTATCCTGCCACCGGGAAATCATTCTCCGGCAGCCGGAAACTTTAAAATTGAATTTAGAAAGGAAACTTCAAGATTAAAAGAAAATAATTGTCACTTTGTTGACTATAAATCACTCATATAAATGGTGATGAGTTAGTGTTATGTTGAAGCAATTAAGGACCCCACATAAAATGTGAAGAGAAAGCAAAAAGCATTATTCACTTTTTTCTCTTTCTCATTCTCATTGATATTGATGGGGTAGAAAATCTGCCCTTGCTTTTAACCTCTCGTCTTAATCTTGATCTTCACCCATCTTTACTAATTTTCCCATTTGATCATGAGTGTATAAGATTTCAAGAATCTCCAATTATATAGTTTTTTTCTTATACAATATGACCAAATATATATACATATATAAACATATATAACATAAAAGTAACAAAGATATGCATAAATCAAAAGAGACTAAAGAAAAAATAAGAAAGAGACATATTATTCTTTGATGTAAACCCCCAAACCATTCTTTATAAAGCTAATGAGAAACTTTTACAATTATTTTTTTTTGTTTTTTTGTTTTTTTGGAATTACAAGATCAAACCGCTAGCAATGGCTCTATTGGTACCCAGATGAGTAGTTTCATAAACTGGCAATTCTTCTCGATACTTTTCGATACCAATAGCTGAAAGATTATCCAATTCAAAGAGATCGGAACTTGCATAACTTTCTGCATCATCATCATCATCATCATCAAACACTTCACTATCATTAGTGCAAATGCCTCTCATTTGCTTAAACTCTTCCTTCTTTTTCTGATAATTCTTCAACAATTCCCTTGCAGCTTCTTCAACTCTCTGGTTTTCACTCATCACATGATACTGAAGCTCTTCATTGATGCGATGTGTTGATGATGGTGATGATCTTATGACGATATTAGAAGCCACTGTTTGTTCATTTTCATAAAGATTTTTATGCCCACAAGGCCTGCTATCTTCATCAACAATGACACTGACGGGATAAAACCTAACTGACCTTTTCGCCCCGTTGTTACTTAACTTCCCTCTTGAAGAAGGAGTTTTGCTTAAACATGACCTTGAAAAAGAAGAGGCTGAAGAACAAGCAGACTCGGGCTGCTCCGGCTTCAAAATCTTTGCTTTCTTGGCATTACCAGCAGTGAATAGAGAGTTAAGAAAGCTTGCAAGGCGGCCGCCGGGAGAAATAGGCTGCTTAACTTTCTTGAGATCACTGTAAATCTTCAAGGCCTTAGATTTTGTCTTCACAAAACCACCCTGATGATCACTCTTAGGCTGCTGCTTCTTTTGTGTCGAAGCATTATAGTTTCTTTCAGCTGACGACGATGAGATGCTAGTGCGAATAGGCTTAGGCTTTTGCATCGAATAACACGAACTGGATCTAGACCTTGAGCCGTACATGGAATCAGATTCCGATGATGAAAACCCTCCTCCGCAGCTTGATTCAGAAGAACTCGAGCTCGAGTTCAACAGCACAGCAGCAGGAGATAACGAAGAAGAATTATCGGCGGGCATGGATTTTCTTCGAACAACGTCTTTATTTTCAAAACAAACCTTCTTCTCCATCCACCTCTCAATTATGCAAGCTTTTGATCGCGTACTACTATCAATATCCATCTCTTCATCACTACGCCCTCTCGTCGTCAAGCCATTGCCATGCTGCTTCTTCCTCATGGTTTCTTTATAATAAATCAGCTCTCTGTCTACCCCACCACCAGCTTTATTACCGTTTGATTCGTCGATCGAACGGTAGATGGCATCAAGAAGAGTTGAAGAGAAAGAAGGGTTGTCTCTTCTGCTTCTTCTTTGATGAGGATGATCTTGAGCTCTCAATGAATCCATATAGGGCTTTATAATATTAGAGAGAATCAAGATATTGTACAGAGTATATAACAAACAGTAGCTTTTTAAAAAAAAAAAAAAGAAATGATGAAATAAAACAATATGATTAACAAAAACACACTAGAGGGACTTGCAAATGAGAAAGAAACAACACAGACATGGCCATTGATGGGTTCTTGATGGCTTAGTAAAAGAGAAAGGGGGAGAGAGAGAGAGTAATGAAAGCCAAAACTCACGCTTGCTATCACAGAGAGAGAGAGATAGAGAGAGAGAGTTTCTGTGTTAGTCTCTTACACAAAAGCCTTAATAAGGCCATACAAGCTTGCCAGCTGGAAGCAAGAGTGCCAGATTGGCAATGATGATGTGGACGGTCAATTATTAATTAACTGGGTGATTAATTAGCTAATTAGTTAATTAATTGTAGGTCTACACAGTTACTTGATGAAGTGACGTGAGATATACTTGCTAAGCTGCTTTTACTTGAAAAGTTAAAGGGGTAGTAAAATTATTAATGTGTATGATTGTGCTTGTGCTGTTCTGCATAGGAGATGTTGATACGAACAAGTGAAAACAAAGCCAATCTTCATCATTTGGGTCCACTTGATTTCCTTCATGTTCCTTACATATTTTCACACGATATTTTGCGGATTTAATTAAAATAATTTTATTACTTAAAAAAGAAAAAAAAATGCAATCATAGATATAACAATACCCTTAAAAACATAATCAATTAAATACTCATTAAATTTATTTTTTTTAGAATTATTTGAATGTAGATCTAAGTTACTTTTAGTTCAAACATTGAAGTTACACTGTAACAAAATTATGAAAACAAATACTCTATAAATTTATAATTTTAAATATAGGTAGATGATTCTAAGAAAAATACTATTTAAATTCCTTACAAAATTAAACTTGCACATTATTGCGCATAATATATGCATGGTGATTGCAGGACAGTAACGCGAAGTTTGTATTAAATACGATCAAAGATGTAGGTAAATGGGAACTATTGAGGTTTCAACCCCACTGGCAGTTGTTTTCAAGTGTACTATACGAAGCATAATTTATTGCATGCCCTGTAACACTGCTATTCTAGCCCTTGTTATTGCCGGCTAGCTTCAACAGTCAATTAATGCGGCTCATTTGATTTTCTGACTTTTATACCGCCAGGAAGCAATCAGATGAACAGCAATAAAGCTGTACCCTGATCTGCATTAAAATCCCATAAAGTTGGATTAAAAGTTTACAATTTTTTACCCCCTTCTTTTAACAAATATTAAAGTCCGTTGAAAATGGGATTACTGTTAAGATTCAAAAGAGGTCAATATCAAAGCTAATTTTCTCTGAATTTAATGAGAATATTAGAAACCCTATCTAGCTGCTAGTTTTAAGAATCTGTAATAAAGCCAGTAATCCATGATATTATAATCAACACAAAAGTTATAGTCGGCAAATCCTCTTGTGATTATAGACTACCCAATTTCGGTAGCAAACCAGCGAGATAATTATGGGGTTGATTTTGGATGGAGTTTAGACTGGCAGCCATAATGGTAAACAGGGTATGCGTATAAAGCATAGTTTATGACGTTAATTATAACTTTAATTACCAAGATCATCAGCATTTTATTGCCCTCTATTCATTTAGACTAGCCTTTCTGTGGCATCCAATATAATTATGCAGTTGATACACTGAACATTAACTTCATTAATGAAGATTTAATTTTGCAATCAAATTTACCACAATTTCATTAAATTATTTTTGTTGTCGCCGTGAATGGACACTCCAAGTTTTTTATTTAGGGTAATAGTATTTTCTAGTTCCTATATTTTTAAAAGTACTTCAAAATATCTTTGTTATTAAATTATTGACAGCACTACCATTACTTTTTGTTCTTTTTAATTTACTTTTATAATATTACCCTTTTATAATAATCGGTAGAAAAAGAAAGCCTTCCAGTGAAAGCAATAAACAATAAAAAAACCGGTGCCATTTCTTTTTCTGTGCATTAATAAAAAGGAAAATATTAAGTTACTAATTTAATCCTAAAAAAAAAATAAAAATAAAGAGAATATATATTAATTTTTATGAAACACTCTGCTGAGAAGTTAATAAATTAATTTTTTATTAATATCCAAAAATTGGTAATTTATTTTTTTTACAGTATTAATTTTTTTGACACATGTGTGCTTCCAAAATATATATATATATGGTAATTAATTTTTTTCTTTTTATTAATATTCTAAAAAATGAAATATTATTGTAAGAGAGTAATATTGTAAAAGTAAGTCAAAAAGAACAAAAAATAATAGTAGTGCTGGATGTTTTGATAATAGTAGGGTTGTCAATAGTTTAATAATATGGATGTTTTGAGATATTTTTAAAAATATAGGGACTAAACAACACTAACCTCATAAAATAAGGATTAAACGAATTCTTACCCTTTTTGCTTATATATTCTTGCTGCAATATAATGATGATGAGATCTTTACCCATTTCCGATATTATATGCTCACATGTATGTAAAATTACTAACTAATATGCATGTGTTATTTAGATTCATGGCTCCTATAATTTTAGTTAATCTCAATTATAATTCAAAACCTAAAATCTAAAATTTTATATTGTTTAAGGTTACAAATCTTATGCTCTTGCCTTTTTAAATCAATCCATGCCCTTTCTATATTTTGGAATTTCTCACTAATTGAGTGGTAACTCACCTCCTTTACCAAATGTGTGGGAATTAAAAAGAGATTAAATTACTCATCTAAATTTGTAAGAAAATTTACAGTTGGGTATATACGATGGCCTTATATATATATGTGTGTGGAAAATTTTCAATCCAAAATTTTAAAATGTGGAAAAATCCGAAAACATTTTAAAACCCTACAGTTTTAAAGTTTTCTCACATTTTTCCGCACTATAAAATTTTAAATAAAAAATTGATCTAAGAAGTCGTGTGTATTTATGATTATAAATGTTGGCAAATTTGTGATATGAGATAGTTAAAAATCTTGCAAAAAAAAAATTTTTGAATGAGATGTTTGAGATTATTCAAGCACACCATGGCATCTTGCTTTTTCAGACTATAAACACACACACAAACACACGCAAATACAAAAGCAAATATATCCACCATGGCCCATGTAGATATTGAAAACCCTAGACTAGTTAGCATGCATACTATCAAAGAAAGAAAGAAAAAGGCATTTAGTGCAATAACAAGATTATTTATTTATACGTCCTTCAACTGCTGCGGCTGGTGGCTGGCCATATCTTGTGCTTGTGCTTTTAGCGTGTTGTAAGTGGGAAGTGCTTATTTGAGCAATGATTACACTCGTGGCTCTCTCCTAAACTTTATGAAACTCCTCAAAACAAATCAAGAAGAAAAGCAGATTTGATTAATTTTGATTGATTAATTAATTAAATCCAATAAAAGGATTAGGACAAGAGAGAATGTGTGCGTGGAGAAAGAGATTTAAAAAAAAACAAAGGCGAGATTAGATATACATTTGAAAAAAAAAAAAAAAAGCAATGATGATAAATAAACAAATAAACAAAGTAAAAAGAAGAGGAATTTCAGTAAAGCAACGTGCGTGTGCATTAATTTTCCTTTTGTTCTCTCTTCTTTTCCTCACATGTACTTCTTTCTCTCTTTCTCGTTCCCTCTAGCTTTGCTTCAAACTCACGAAAATTCTTCATTATTGTATTGGATTGGATACACACTTATCTAATTATAAAGCACCAATCAACAAGCTATGCATCAAATCTTTTATTGAACTAGCAAAAATGACACTCAAAACGTTCAAGGTTTGGAATTATAAAATAGCTCACGGCTCTTCCATCTCTGCTTTCATAGGACTGATTTCAGCATTGCGTAAGTCTGAAAATTTGGAAAATATTTGATGCCTCAAATAAACAAACACCCTATTCTTGGAATGACAATGTTAGCTAGGGATCTACTTATATATATCCTTTTCCCATTTAACTATAGATATACCTTCTGAAAGAAATTGGCTATTAATTTTAGTTTTGAACATCTAAACACTTCTTTCAATGCAATTTCAGGAACGCTCATTCATTCATGCAACTTAGTTCTATAATTTCAAAAGGGCAATGATAACACTTTGAGAAATATACTTGCAAGAGATTAGGGTTTCCAAAAAGCTTGATAGATAGATGTGATTTACAGAACTGAAACACGTACTGAGATTCCATTCAGATCACAGGAATGTGACCAACATTGGGGACCCCAAGAACGACTAAATTCACGTTCATTGACTAGCCCTTGCGAGGAAAAAGTTTCATACAACCGTTAATAGTTTTCTCAAATTCCATCATCCCACAAATGAACATACGTAAAGAGAGATACCATTGCCAGTGGTTGCAGCCTCTAGCCTCCACCATTCCCCACTCGATTTGACGCGTCATATGAAATTGTCCAGCACTTTAAAAGTAAAATTGTCCCATCGTTCCGTATATAAATGGCTTAAAGCAATTGAGCAATATCGAGTACATTCACACAATGAGAATTAATGGTGTTTAACCAATTTTTCGACTTCTTACCTCATTAATCTTTTACGATTTCACGCAACAGATAATTTTGGGCTCGGAAAATTTGGTGAGCGTGTGGTTCTATACAACACTTCTAGTGCTTATGATAATCTTAAAACGAGACACTTGTGATAATTTAAAAGTGCTTCCATTGCATGAATAGTACTCCCAAATCGACGTCATCTTTATATAATCTTTAGTTAGGGCATTAGGGCGTTTAAATTTAATTAATCCGTTAATGTTTTGTGTGCACTTGCACATAATATGCAATCATTCTAGGAATGCACAATTGGGCATGCGAAAAATTTCTTGCACTCCATCGTACACTGCTGTTGCTTGATGATTTGATTGAATTGATGTTAATGCTATCTATCTATTCAGCACTTAAATAAGGCTGGCCTGGTGGCTGCCACAGTGAATTAACAAGTGTGAATTTGATCATCTATTGAATACGAAAAAAAGTGCATGCATGCCACAAAGTACAAACTTGGAAAATAAAAATGGATGGTTTAAGACGGCCAAGCTTTTCCAAAATCAATTAATATTCCTTTTGATCTTTATGTGAAATGTGGGTCAGCTAACCCTAGCCCCAAATTGAAACCCTAGAGCTAGCAAGATTTGCAATTGCATTTGCATGCTTTGATCCCTGCCCCATTTCAGGCTTTTCATTATGTAACAACTCAGAGCTTCGTACAAATAGATTTTAGTGTGAACTCTTTTCATAATAACATCATTATCTTTATAATCTATTTATAAGAACGATTGCATGGCCGCTCATATTTTGCTTAATATCTATGTTATCTTTTCATTTTTTTATGTAACAATAACATTATGCTTAAAAAGTTTCAAGTTACAATTTATTTATTGTGGAGTTTTATTGAAATAGCCAAATTATTATCTTTCGAAGTAGCCAAATGCTTTTGCGGTATCAAAAAAGAAAAAAGCGTAAAGAAAGACACACATGCATTTTGATTTTGCACCTTCCCTCTTTCACATTACGATTAATCTCATGTAGTTTTCCTTTAGATTTTAATCTAAATTGTAACACACATTCAAAAAAATCTCCCTCCTGTAATCTAGATTTGCAACTGATCTCAACTCACAGTAGGAAGCAAATGAAATTGAAGTCAAGCTAAATTGAGAGGGAAACTTAAGGTAATTAAGTGATTTAAGAATCCCTTTTCCCCCTTGATCTTCATATGAATCTTGATATGCTTGACCGCCGCAACTTTCTTCACAATGTCAATATTTTTTTTCCCTCTCTTTGAGTGCAATGAGTGAAAATCCCAAGAATCAAAATATCCAAGAATGACATGGAAAGCTGAAAGACAACTAGGGCTAAGGTATTTGAATCTGTGTTTGATTTTGCACATGGAAGAGGCAGCAGAGTCAGAAAACATTGGTAGGAGATAAAGGCCGGGTTGTGCTTGTGCATAGTTTTGCTTTGTTTGCCTGGCTAATAAAGTGAATTTGTTTTGTTTGTGGCTGGTGCATGAAACATACACGGAAAGGAATGTTTGGCGATCCCGAGGAAGAAAGCAGCACTTCATAAAGTAAGCAAAACAAAGACACAACACAACAACGTCTGCTTCAGGCTTCTGCCTTCTGCTTTGCTTTCCCTTTCTTTTTTCTTCTGACAAAGGGAACACACATAACAGGAAATTATTCTCTGTACACAGCAACATTAGCACATGCATAACTAAAGCATTCAGCAGCTTTTAGCCCACAAGACAACAGGTGCATGCATGCAGTTCACCAATTTCAGCAAAATTGAAATCTTGAATCAGAACATACAAGGTTAAATATATGCGGGTAAATTTGATCACTAATTACATCTGATGCTTCACAATTTATGTTGAGTAATATTAAAAGAAATAGACTTATAAATGGCAGCTTAGTCGTAGTCCTGTAGGATAGCTGTGGCTTATGTAGCAAAGTTAAGTGTCGGTTTTAAGTTAACAATAATAAGAGATTGAAAATCAAACATCATATAATGCATTGATCATAGGAAGATTGTGGGTTGCTCATTTAACAGAAAAATCCTAAAACTCTACCTCAAGTCCCTTACAGGCAAGGTGGGGTTAGAATGGCATTACTTTCAGAAGTTTGGTGACCAGTTGAAATTTCCCAATTGAGGCTGCTGATAAGCACCAACTTGTGTCCCAGGAGCAGCTGGTGGAACACCAACTCCAACACTACCACCCATTGCAGGGCCCATATGGTGTGGATTGGCCATTGCAGGTGGTTGTGCTGTAGGATGGTACATGCCTGGAAATTGCATGTGAGAAGATTGTGGTACGGCTGCATTGAATGAAGCATGACTGGCATGGGATGGCAAATAAGCAGCAGCATGAGGCGTTTGTGCAGGCATATTGTAATATGGACCAGATTGCATGCCTGGAAGCTCCCTTGGGTTGTGAATCCAAAGTTCAGATGTGTCAGCCTGCCACATCATATATACAATTCTAGTAAATTTCATGTTGCAACAAAATACAATCAGCTGAATCGTTATGCATGGAGAGTCAAACCAGAATCAGGCACCGACATGCATGAAATGTTTATAAGAAGTTCAGCACATCGAATATGAAGAAATTAACGCATGCTCTTTAGTCTTTACAGTGCAACCATCTATTAACCCAAATGGCAGAGACAAAGTATATTTCACGTAAAACTGGATGATGTCATGACACTGATTAGATAGAGACTGCTAAAATAGAGCAAAATCTCGTGCATGTAATGCAAAGCTGGGACATGCTTGATATGCAAGATGTAAAACCATATGAAAACAAACAGTCCGAGACTACTAACTCGGCAGAAGACCTCTTCCCCTCACACACCACTCCAGCAACCCCCCCCCCCCTCCCCCCCCAAAAACAAAAACAAAAAGCCAAAAAAGAAAAAAGCTTGGCAGAAGATTATGCCTCACCTGTTGATTTGAAACGTAAAGGTTTCCATCTTTGTATTTCATCCGAGATGAATCTTCAAGCCCATTTACACTCCCAACTAAACTAGGAGCATTTATAGCATAGCCAGCTGGGCTTGTAAAATTTCCAAACCCAGTTGGACTGGCAGTAGGAACTGGCTTAAATTGCTGAATTCCATACTTGAGGCCATTCGTGCTAAGATGTGAACTACCTCCTGGCATCAGCAAGTAACTGCTGCCATTCGATGGATGTGGATAGGCAGGATTACTGGAATACCCAGGCATGGCCATCTGTGGTACATAAACTGGGGAGATGATCTGGCGGTATGGCATAATATTAGGGAAATGGGAAACATGGACTTGAGGATACATCTGGGCCATCTGTGGCTGCTGCTGATGCTGTAACATGGCTATTGATGATGCAGGGATGCTATTGGCACTGTGCGAGCCTAAAGCCTACAGCCAAAATCACAATAAGCTCAAATGGTAATATTAAACACTTAGCTTTTCATTTGCTAACAGAAGAAAATCAAACTAAGTGGTGCAACTGTTACGCCCTCCTCAAAACCTGGTTAGAGCATTATAAACGTATTCGTGGTTGCAAATTTACAGTATGAACTCACAAAGAAGTGACATTACAAAGCAATACAAACCAAACTTCAATAAAGAGTTGAAAAAGCACCCTTACGTATACCCCAAAAAAAAAAAAAGGAAAGAATAACAAGCACTTCATATTCTCCAAACATATTGTGTACACAGCCAAGTAAGCAATATGACAAATCATTTGTTACCACCATATGCTTCATGCATGTGTGCGGATGGGGAATACTGAATTAAGACAATGTAGCAAGAAGATACTTATAATTTACCTCCTGAGGAGAAGGTAGGCCTTGTGCCCGTACACTTTCATCCATTGTGGGTCTGAAATATGACATATCATAACCAGTCTGGGAATCATATGCCTGCTAGAAAAGCAATACACATCAGATTGCACAATCACAAGAAGAGAACAAAATTACTGGGCAAAGAAAATGTAAATATTCTTCTTTCAGAATGAAAGCATAAATGTAAATTGTTGTTTTCAATCTATGCCCACCGGAAAACTTGCCAACTCTGATGAATCTTGCTGCTGTTGCGACTCTGAAAGAGGATAGGATGGATCACTGTCCCGAACCAATCCAATATCAGCATAGCCGTCCAAATCCTGAGGACTTGAAGCATCTTTAATATCATCAGGCAATTGATGCTCAGATGCTTCACCCGATGCTGGTGAGTTAGATCCAGAATTTCTAACACGATCATCGAGAATATCTACAGGCTTTCTGCCAGAAACATCATTACCAGAAGTCTTGGAAACAGCTCCAGTCAAACTGTCATCAGCATTACCATGTTATGCTTCAATAGTACAAATCCTAGGAATTCAAATGAACTCCACGTCCGTGAACGTTAACAAAATTCTGTTCTACATCACTACTCCTAAATCAAGCGGCCACAAATTTCCTATTGCAAGGAAGATAACCTCTAAACGAGATAAAGTTCTATGTCACATATCCTATTAAATGTTCAGCCTTTAGGCCATCAACAACAAGCAGTTAATTACTAACATAAAACACAAACCTTGCAGCAGATTCACCATTTGATTCTTCAGCAGAACCATTTGCCAGAAACCCAGATCCCAAATTCCGAGAAGATTCAAAATCCACTCCGAAACTGCCAAATGTCAGTCGACAGCGATCAGTTTCAGGGACTCTAATATGCTGCGCTATGATTACATTCTGGTTTTCATGTATGTTTACTCGTGAAAGTTCATCTTGCAATTTAGCTACATCGGATTCCAAATCCTTAGAATCATCAACAGGAGGTGAAGGGGACTTAGTAGGCATTCCAATCACTCCAGGGCCAATAACATTTGCTTTTTGGCTTGATTTGGGTTTCCACTCCTTATTATGTTGAGAAGCTGCATTCAAGTTAAATTATGTCATAAAATTTGAGAAACAAGCAGGTATGAAGGCCTCTATTAATCAAACTATCTTCAATCAACAATATAAAGGCCCATTTGAAAGCTAAAATATTTTTCATGAACTCCCTGGCTTTACACGCACATAAGAAAGAAAAGGAGCAATGCTTTCATTCATAAAACAAGAGATAACCCTCAGCAAATTAATGAAAAATAATTCCATGACAAATTTATAACACACCTGTATCAATATATAAATTGAATGTATATTAAGAAAATGTAAGCTACATTGAGAAAAGGAGAAAAAATGGAAGTAAATTAACCCAAAAAAAAAAAAAGATTGACACTTATTTTCAGTGAAAAATTTGCTTCCTTGCACAAATCTTGCATGGATATTCATACTTCATGACAAGATTACCTTTTTGATGACCTACAGATTGTTGGTGTGACCTGCCGGAGTATTGGTTGGTAAACAATGCCCTGTTAGCCGGCATACCGGCCACTCCAGAATCAGTTGGAGCAATTTGATTTATTTGGTCAGCCTTAGAAATTGAAGGGAATGGTCGAAATGAGTCTGAATTATCTCTTCCCAAAATAGAATTTGAGAAAGAGCTACGTGGTGCAGTTGAATCTTTGACAGCATTGTCACTACACTGTCGGCCACCGCCTACAACCCCAACTTCACGCTTAATGGCTCCAACAGCAGAAGATGCTCTAGAATCAGGAGATGGAACATGAACAGGATCTTTAGAAGAGAAGTACCCTCCAACAGAATTGCTTGATGCCAGCGTTGCGGAATGTCCTTCAGTTATATTATGTTGGGTAAAGCTTACTGCAGAAGTAGTAAACTTTTCAGCAGATGGCTCTATCCTATCAGTCCCAGTAATATTATGATCATAGGCATGTCTAGGATGTAAATTAGTTGATCCATTTGATGCCTGAGAAAAACTCCGCCCACCATAGGGCCTTTCACTGCCTGTAGTTCCCATTGGGCTACTGAAAATGCACAAAGAAGCACAATATTTAATATCATTTGCCTGTCATTGGAAGTTCAGCATTGAACACCAGAAGAATAGTAGTTAAGAAAAATTTATTCATACAATGTAGAAAGCACACAGCAGAGACTAAGGATCTTCAAAAGGTATCCTCAATTAATTAATGGTTACCATAAAATTATTTTTAAAAAACCCACATTTTCCAAGCCTCTTTAATATTTAAACAGATTTTTAGATGGAGATTCGGTCATTCTAAAAAGTTAACAGACCAAGAAAAAGTTAACTTTGTGTACTTATAAAGTACACAAATAAACATACCCCTTTTCTTTAACATTTGTGACTTTCTCATTAGTAGATATTGAGGATTGTGGCAGAGGAGACCTTGTTTCTTGATTTGCTTCTGGGTTAACTCTGTTGTCTCTAACAACACGGAACTCTCTGTTGATTCCTGCATCTAGTAAGAGCTAAACCATCAATTGGAAGAACTTCAAAAAAGCCTCAAGCAATTAACATTTTAAATCTTGCATTACCAGGTAAAGCATTCCGATTATACCCCCTTCTCCGAGTATTACGATCAGCATATGTATGGATTCTCATAGTTTTACCAAAAATTTCAGAATTTTTTCTTGGTTCCTCCAAACTCTTGTAACTCATATTCTGATGCATACGTTTGCAAAAAAATATTAGAGAATTTATAAGAGAGCCAAAACAAACGTAAATTTGAGGGGAATATGCAGAGATAGACAACATCCATCAAAATAATCTAACATGTAAAATGTATGTATGTATATGAGTGAGCAGAGACAGAAAGGTGGTTGAACAATAAAAAACATGTAAAATGAAGTCCAAATTTCCCTAGAAATCCACACAGCACATAACCATTTTCACAGGTAGGACTAGCTTTCCAAGAGGAAGAACGAATGCCTACTTTACCATCTCTCTCAATGCAAAGAAACAGGACCTAAAGTTATTTCCCCAAATGAAACAAAGATATTTCCAAAATTATACCTCTTTTTTCTTGTCTCTTCTTCTCTTTACTTCAAGAAATGGATCTGAACAAAAAAAATAAAGTAATGCTCAAAGAAAAATATTTAGTTTCTTATCTTTTGAACCTGCGCACTTCATAAACAAACACCCAAAACCACTCAGCTAAAGAGAATTAACAAACATCCAAAACAAAGCACTATTAACTTAAACCAAAATTCTTAAAAGAAAGTACCAATAACAAAACCCCCAAAACAGAATACAATGAAAGAAGATAAATAAATTCAATTACAACACAATTAAACAGCCAAAATAAACCCTCAACTGTCAAACCAAAATCCATTTAACCAAAACACTTTTAAGTTACTCACATCACAATAACCATAGTTTATCAATAGACTGAGTAATTTCTGCAAGCTCAAGAAACCCTCATAATCCCGCTGTTATTCTTAAACTATAAACACAAATTCATCATATACTAAACAGACACAAATATCAGCAGTAAACAACCAAAACTCATTAAGCAATATACCCTTATAAACATTAAAAAACGCTGAGCATTTTCTGCAAACTAAGCAACCCTGACACACAGAAAATCACATATTTCAGACGAGCACAAAACAACCAAAAGCCAACAGTCCGAAAACTCTTAAAGGATTATAAATGAGCCTACTTAGACGCGCAATATCAATTTTAATACGCCCACTACTATTCAAAACTCTAACTAACAGTGGGGAAAAAAAACAAGAAAACAAAGACTAAATTATAACTCTAAACAACCAAAACCCATTAACCAAAAATTCTTAATTTTCTTACAAATGAGTCCAATTAAAAAGAAAAGCACTGACCTTGATTAAGCAATTTCTGGGCAGTTTCATTAGGGTCCATATTGGAATCTTTCAGAGTGAAATAGATATCAGCATCGGAGTGATTACCCACAATTTCTTTAATCGTTTGAATCGTATTTCTCATGCCAGCTGATAAAATCTGAGTGCCTCCTTCGATTCTTGTTGTTTTTGATGTTGTTGTCGGCTGCCCACGACCGCCAGTTGTTACCATCTCAAAACTTTGCACAGCACTCGCGCAACAGCAGCAACAAAAAAAGGACAAAAAAAGAAAAGAAACGCAGCGTTTTGGTTCGTTGATGGGGGGAAGGGAGTGAATGAGTGAATGTGTTAGGGTTTGGGCATTTGAAACAAAAAAGAGAAAACGGCTTTCGTTTCAGTTTGGGGGTTTTTGGTTTTGTGGGAAAGAAAAGAAAGAAGGGCGAGGGTTTTGAAAACGTTTTTACCACTCAAAAAAAAATAAATAAAGAATTTCAAGATTCCTATTTGTGTTTGATTTATGTTATTTCCGTTTACGGATTTGCCCTTGCAAGTTTTCTTACTTCGCACTCTTGGCTGGCACTTTCTTTTTCCTTTCTTTTGATCTTATTAGCTTTTGAGGATTCAGTCAATTTAGTGACAGTTCTTTAACAGGGTCCGCCTACCTTACCACTGTGTCACATTGCCACAGCTTTTGTCTTTTCTGTGTAAAATTTCATTAAACTCTTTCACTTATTTTTATTTGATCTTTGCTTCAAAAATATTAAGTTCATTTCTCCCAAACCCGTGAAAAACTTCATCCGGCAATCAACTGCAAATCGGCTCCTCCGGTGACTGTGGTTGGTCGGAAAAGACAGAGGGAACTCTGGAGAACAAAACCCAAGTGGTGGCATCACCTAATACTGGCGAAACCATGGCGAATTGAAGCGAGGAGTCTGTGACTTTTCACGACTTCGATCGGCTGCTTTCCGGCGACAAGGATGACATGGAGATCACCAGCGTCGCACGAGCTTCCGATAGGCACCGACCTTGGCTGGTGGAGTGGCCGGAAACAGAAAAAAACTTCAGGTCAGATTCGAGGGTCGGGTTGACCCGACTATGTTTTAGACAAAGATGGTATGGATATGACCGGCGTCGCACGATCTTCTGATCGGTACCAACCTTGACCGGTGTCGTGGACGGAAATAGAAACGAAATTCGAGTCGGGTTGGCGGGTATTTGTGATAAAGAGAGGGGTTTTGTGATAAAGGTGTAATATAGAAGAAAAATTTATAAATAGTAAATAGTATAAGGTGCTAACTATAATGTTGATAAGGATGTAATAGAAATTAATTTAATATTTATGAGGTAAAGTTTAAATAAAAATAAATAAAAGGAGTTTAATGAAATTTTACACCACTGCTGACAGAAAAGACAAAATCAGTGGTACGGTACCACAGTGGTAAGGTAGGCGGACCCTCTTTAACATGATTTATTTTTTTTTTGTGGGGGGTTATAATTTGGTCAATAATTTCATTTCAAACTAGGGGCGGGTACTATTCAGTTTGGTTCGGTTCAGCTCTAGAACCGAATCAAACTTGAACCAAATGATTCATGAATTTGTGAACCAAATTCGAACCAAATTATAGAACCGAACTGATTTGGTTCAGTTCAATTCGGTTCTATAATTTGGTTCGATTCGGTTCAGCTCGGCTTGATTTTATCCTATATATTCATTATTCAATTAAAAAAATAATAATATAATAATACACTATTAATACAACAATAATCTTGAGTCTATAAATTAGCAAACAATAAACAACATAATCAAAACTAACAATAGTAAATTAACATAATAAATTCTAAAAATATCTAAAAATTCATAAATAATAACTAATATAATAAAATCTAACAATAATAAATTAAAATAATAAAGTTCAACAATAAAATAAAGTGTATGCTATGACATATATAATATCATATATTAAATAACAAACAAAAATAAAAAAGATAAATTTTAAACTATTTTTATTTTTAATTTTAATTTTAATTTTTTTCTTGAACCATTTGGTTCGGTTTTGAACCGAATCAAATAAAAAACCAAATGGTTCAGAATTTCTGAACCATTTGGTTCTTTCCTCCGAACTAAACTGAACTAAATTGTCATAATACAGTTCGGTTCGGACTGAACCGAACCAAATGCCCACCCCTATTTCAAACCTCTATTAAGTGTTTTTTAATCTTTATTTATTTTTTGATAATTTCTTTTTAAAATGTCAAGCTGGACATTTTGAAAATTTATGTTCACTATCCAAAAGACAATTTATACTTTTTAACATTCAGATTTTTTTTAAATATTATATAACACAAAAGTCCACAATTAAAGTCGAATACAAAAAATACATAAAATAAAACTACCCGCACATTGGAAACTTGACCATCTATTTTCAAAATAATATCCTTGTATACTTAAAAGTGTGTGTGCGTGTTTTTTTTTTTTTTTTTTGGTACGATTGGTAGCGGTAATCCAAATAATAAATATTAATAAAATAAATTCAGATAATTAAAATATTTTCAATTAATGAGATTAGAGAAGGCCCAAACCCGGCGGGTGCTGGTCTGAAATTGCTGACCGCATGGGGCGCACACATGGTTCGTGCATTTTGGCCTGCCTTCCTTTTTTCAAAAGCAATTTATTCGTCAAAGAAGTGCTTTTGTAATTTGATCTCGTTATTTCGGATTTAAAAGCGGGCAAAAGATGGGGGGGCAAAAAAAAAAAAACAAACACAAACACCGCGTACTTCAAGAGAAGGGCTTTGCTAAGTGATTGGAGATCACACTATAACTACAAAGAACGATCAAACTGAGAAGAAAAATCCATGTTTAATAGAGAATATTCAGGCAATTATTTGGACTAACATTGTTTTTCAGAACAATTAAGATGAATGAATTTTTTGGGAATTACCCATTAGTAATAATTTACCTTTTACTTATATGCGAAGAAAATTTTCCTTTCAATATTTGAAAAACAAATAGGCCATCTCCAATGGGTAACACCATTTTGGTGTAACACCAACACTAAAAATGTACCTTTTTCACACCAAATTACTATTTCATCTCCAATCCATTTACACCAAATTTTACACCAAAAAGAATATTCTTCTTTTTATTCTTTTAATCATCAAGAATTAATTTAATTAACACAATAAATGTAATTATTAATATAGATAATTAAGTAATAATTAATTTTATATCAATTAACAAAAAATAAATAAAATTATTAAATTTACATTTAATTAACTAAATTACTACATTATAAAATTAAACATTATAATACTACTGAAATATTCTACTACTAAATTAAAACGATAATAAAAAAATCAATATCGCGGGTTAGTAAATTTTACTTAAAGATTTAAATTGATCAGATCCGAGCTACTATTTTAAGACAATGACAGAGATCTGCATCACAAGATCTCGTAACATCAATAATTTCTTTACCAATATCTATTTGAGATTGACCAACAGTATGACAAAGAATTGTTTTGTGTTTTTTTTTTTTTTATTACGATTTGTATTATGTAATCCAAATAATAACATATTAATTTAAATTCAGATAATTAATATTTAGTCCAATTAATGTTATTGGCTATGGTCTGAAATTGTTGACTACGGGGCAAGGCACATGGTTCGTGCATTAATTTGAATGTTCCTTTTTTCAGCAATTATTCGTCAAAGAAGTGCATCTATTTCGGATTCAAAAGATGGGTAAAAAAAAAATAATAATAAAATAACACCGGGGCGTACTTCAAGAGAATATTGCTATGATTGGAGACTTACACTATAACCACAACAAACGAACGATCAAATTGAGAAGGAAAAACCATGTTTAATAGAGAATATCCAGGGCAATATTTGACTAATATTGTTTTTCAGGAACAATTAAAGTATGAAATGAATCTCTTTTGGGAATCGTTTTACAGCATTAGTAATAATTAACTAAGGTGGTATGCGAAGAAAATATCAAAAAAACAGAAAGCGATTTGAAGAACAAATACTAAGTGTTCCATAGTACAACTATCGGCAATCCATCTACAAATTGTGATATAATATTTCAATAATAAATTAATTTTCCTTGGAACTTGAAAAAGGTCATAAAAGTGAAATTGATGTGAGAACTAAAATAAGAAGACCATCGTTTTTAACAGACAGTATCCGTAGAAGTCACTTGCCACCGTAGGAATTAACAATTTACCATCGTTTTTAGTTTTCCAAACCCATCAATTAAACAAACTCTAAAACACCAATCAATTGCACATTATCCACCCCAAGTAAGCAATTGAGAAGAAAACAAACACAGCCCTGGTGACATGTATTCAGACTAGCATAGTTACGAATCTGTAAGCTATGTTATGATGTTTTCCCAGGCACTTGGAAATACTATTACACATTGTTTGTTAAAAGAAGCAGACACAGTTTCCCGGCATCACAGGTACTGTTCTTGTATCCGGGCTCGGTTCTCTTCCCACCATAACCTAGCTTGCATTTCTCCAAACTTCTCTCGGCTGCATCAAACAAATAGAATTAAAAGTGTAACTTGATCTGAAATGATTTTTGATAGACACATGAAGTTAAAAACTATATTTGTGTTGCAGAAGGCCGAAGTCGCAGGCAAGAATCAGCTTTCCTAATACTAGCAAGAAAAATAGAGCCTTTACTAAATTCTCATTTACCTGAACCTTACTCGTCTGAGCTCCCGAGCACCACCTGGAAGTGCTCTAATAGTGATGTAGACTCCTGGTTCATCCTGTTCAACCCATTCAGTCTCCATATCACTTGCATTACTTATGGAAACCTCTCCAGATCGATCACCCTCTCTTGATGAACTAGTCCTTGCCGAACCGTCTATTGATGACGTCTCAGTCTTGGCCCCACTAATGCTTGAAAGCTTTGGAGTCGAAGCAAGACCAGCTGAGTCACGACATAGGCGAGATTGCGTTGGATGATGGTCAAGTGAATCTGATGAAGAATAGCCTACTCCCAATGGGCGGTGGAAGTTCCGGGGGCGCTCTTTGCCTAGTGGAGGAGTCATGGGGCTGTCCTTAGCAGATTCAATCCTCAAGCTCTGCAAGAAGGCAGAAGGTGGCTGTGAACACCAAAACAAGATCTATATTTGGATTTGTAAGCAATGATCCATTCATTGAATAGAGCCGTCCCCATAAAAGATGGTACAAAATATAAACTCAAACAACAATATAGCATAAAACAGTAACAACACCTCATCTTCAGATCTAGGTGAAGTCGGAAGCGGGACAGCTTGGCGGTTGAACCTTTGAACATTGTATAGTTCCATGACCTTTTCATAGTTCTCTGCCCACCATCTTTGAGCTTGCCATTTGTTAAACATTTCACGGCTGTTGAAATAAACAAAACAAATTAGCACTCCTAATCCTATGTGGGAAAGCAGAGCAAGAAGAAAGCTAAAGAATCAAATAAACAGATTTCCACAAGTTTATAATAACAAAAAAATTCTAGATACTAGAAACTTGAAACTCGATAATTTAGTGCAGTTTATGACACGAATCAACTGTTAATATCACAAGACAAGACATACAAGCACCTTTTATAATAAAGAATTTATAAACAGGGTTTTCCTTATAGCACAATTCATAACGAAAATGATAAGCCATATACTGATTTCACATATTCATAATTTAACGGCAATATTCAAAGAATCGAACAGAATCTCTGACTAGAAGGTCCATGAAATCAGGAGAGGGAAAACTTTCAAGATATTTTAAAAGATCCATCATCCAAAACTTCGGAATTGATCAATGCAGAATAGTTCACATTAATTTTTGGCACATAAAGAAACAAATACTAGTTGATGACAAGAAATGCCAGAATGCTTGTACAGAGGAACAAATTATTTTCAGAGTATCAATGCCATGGGAGGTCACTTTCTTCAGGTAAAGCATTTTGTTCTTGTACTTCAAAGAGCACCACCACAGACATGCGCACTAGACATATCTTTTAATCCTTACGCTTAGAATAGTTATTAATTACTGTCCATCATTTTATGGGCCTCAGAAATTGTCAAGCAACTTGGCCGGAAAGAGAAAAGAAAAAGGGCATTTGAAATTTCAGTGATTTCACAGCATAATAAAGGTTGGAACTAATGTCTAATAAAATCAAGAGCACACAAAAATCTCCAGCTCATTCTGATCAAGGTCTACTTTGGTGAAGAGGAATATTATTCTAATTAGCCTTTCTTTTCAGTTAAGAAAAGCAAAGCATAAATTACTGGAATCAAAACGGGAAGTGATGTGTGTAGGAGAGTGGCCACTCCAATCATGCAAGGTAAATTGATACAGAATCGTTTTACATTCAAATTCAGTGACCATAACATGGACGCAGAATCACCATTATTATTACCTCAATTAATGTAAGTACAACTGGTACTTTAATGCATTTACTAGAAACTCCAAAAGTTAGGACCATACTTGGGGGCCACTTCAATTATGCAAAATGAATGCTGCACAGTAACAAGTCACATGCAAATGCAGAGCACCATTCCATTGATATGGAAATCAGAAATTGGAATCTAAAGCACCCATTACCTCTATCATGCCGAAAACATATTAGATTAGAACATAGTCAAGCAAATAAACATCTTTTGGTGTAATGACAAGAAGAATTATAATGGACACCACTACCAAACTAGGAACGTACCTGAATCGGATCCGCTTGAGATCATTCCCTCCTTCGGGCAAGGAAACAAAAGTGATAAGAACACCTGGCTCCACTTGTGCAACCCATTCCTTAGGCTCATCTTCCCCCAAAAACACTACAGACTCTGTTCTTCCACTCACCGATGCAGGTGTCCCTTCACCACTTGATAAGCCTTTCAATCTTGCTTCCATTTCTTTCCCCCACAGCCTTGGCGTTGAGTTGGGACTCCCTGTTCTATGATAAGAACAATGAAACTTTGCCGAGTCTGAGGCAGCCTCGGAATCAACAAAGTTTCCATTCTGGTTATGGCTTGATGATCGTAAACATGGCTTGCAGTTTCTATAAGCTCCTGATGCTTTCACAGCCATGTCCTTTATCTAAAAACAAGATAAAAAGAAAAAGAATAAAGGAATAACATTTTAAAACTTTCGCCTGTTGAGAAGAAAAGAGATCATAATAATTTTTAAAAAAACCATGGTAGTGTGTTTTTTCAAATTAGTTCTTATTCCAAATTTTGGAAAACTTTTAACCAACCAAACTAAGCAGGGTAACTTTCACTTGTGTCTGCCTTTCTTTCCAGAGAGAGAAAGATTAAAATCCTATAGAGATGCTGAGAAAATGGAGCAAATAAAAAGTTCTCTCCTTCTAAACTCTAATTTGGCTACAGAAAAGAAAAGCAAAATTCTTGGTATTGTTTGTTCAGCTCTTAACAAATTCACAATTTGGATCTCTGGCACCAATTAAGCCAGTAAAATTTCAAATTTTGTTCTTTCAGTTTGGAATATGATTCTTCTTCTTTCTCCCAAACTTTTCCAACAATCAAATAGGGCCGTCGCAATTTAAGTTTTTGGTTTTGAGCATCAGAATCATGAAATCAAAGAGTAAAGACCTCATTTCTCTTCGATGTTGCACATTTTCTCATAAAATAAGACAATTGAATAAAGCAAGGTCTTGTAGAACCTCCACCCCCCTCCCCCCTCTTTTGTCCTACTACCTCCTATAAATAATTAAAGAATAGAAAACCCCAACCCAGATTCTTACAAAATTTCATTGCTTTCTCAACAACAAAACAGTTCAAATAAAACAAACAAATAGTGGAACCTTTTTCTTTTGTCCCCATCCTCCCTTGAAAAACAAAAGTACAAAAACTCCCAAATTCAAGATCCCTCCTCTTATTCCCCCACAATTAGCCGGCAAACCAAACAGAGCCCAAAGTTACATTCACAGTCACTATTCTCTTTATATGAGAAGGGCATAAAGTTCATCCTCAGTTTGGTTGCAGCGAAACAAAAGGAAAATAAAGAGGGAAAAAAAAAAAAGAAAAATCAGAATTCCCATTAGTCCAGTTACACTTATCTCACCAGCCATTAAGGAAAAGCAAAAATCATTAGACCTAAAACCCCAAATCCTCAGTATTTCACCCAAACAAAGATAACCCCTTTTTTAAGCAAAAACAAAGACACCCAAAACCGAAATTGCTCAAAATTTTCCCACATTTTCTAACCCATCTTCTTCTTTATTCCTAAAACTGTTAAATTTCTCTCATTTTCTCAGCAACCAAACACAAATAATGCTTTTTTTTTCCCTGACGGAACTAATTAATTCGCTGATTAATAGCAGCAATACCTGAGCAGTGAGAGTCTTAATGGCTTGCTTAGTCCTGGGCGTCCCAACATCGTCTTCCTCCTGAAGCTGCTGCCTTAAAGATCCTCCATTGCTTAACTGCTGATGCTGATTCTTTGAACAAGCTATACACGTCAACATCGCCTCCCTATTCTATTCCACCTTCTATTTACCCCTACAAAACCAACAACAGAACAACAAAATTATATCCATCCAAATCCATCATACGTAATAGCAAACTACAAATCAAAATAACCAGTGCTGACTTCCATATTATCAACAAATACAATTAATAAAAATAAACACACACACAGAGATCAGCTTCGCACAGAAAAAGAAGTGCTCATTCAAAAAAATAAATAAAATAAACTAAACTAAAATTACTCAGAACTGCAGCTCACAAGTCTTATCCACCGTTAACAGACTCAACTCAACACACATAAGCATACATGAATTTTCTTTTTTCCCTCCTTAAAAATGCATCACGTACACATTCATATAGATACGCGTGCTGGCTAGGCAGCTAGCTTAGCTAAGCTAGCGGTCATATATGCTTACATTGAAAAAGAAAAGAAAAAAAGGGAATCTTAAATTGTCAGCTCCAGTCGGAAAGCTTGAAGAAGGGCTCTGATCAGAAACAGATCACGCGCACAGCGCAAGAGAGAAGCAAAGCAAAAGCAATTAAAAGAGGTGACCGTTAATGCGAATGCCTTAATGGGGAGATGATTATCATTAATTAATTAATAGTTTAATACATCAAGCAAGCCATGAGCCATGAATCATGGCGATGTGCAAGTGCAAGTGTAAAGCAAATCGTTGAGCCAATAAGGCTTTTTTGTTACTGCCTGCCCTTCTTCAATTCATCTTAAATAACAATATTATTATTATTATTTGTTTATTTTGAGCTCCCTGCTCGCCCATCTTTCTGCTGACGTATGCATTATGCATTCATACGCAGATGCAAGTGAGTAACAAACAAATTATACTCTCTCCTCTTCCTCTCTCTCTGTCTCTCTCACAAGTCAGAATAAATAAATGAACACACTTGTTTCAAAAAATATATAAAGATAAACGAACACACAGCTACCCGAGCGACAGAGAGAGAGAGAGAGCTGGCTATGGAGATTTGGGCAGCCTGCAAGTGGTGTATGATGTATATTAATTTATTATTATTATTTTACAAATAACAAAAATAATAAGGAACATCAAGAGATAATAATAATAAAAATGGTACGCGAAATTGCGAAAAAGGGTAAATTGAAAAAGTGAAGGATGGTAACAAATGGTAAAAAGGGGAGGGGAGCGGGGTAAATATACTAGGTATGAATGAAAGGGAGGAGGCGAGGATTCGGTGGCGGGACATGCGTGGGCCGCGCAGGGGCCTGTCTAGATTTGTGCTTAATTTTGTGGTGGCTTGGGGCGCCGCCCTACCGAGCCCCTGGGTTCGAGTGATTGATAATGATAGATGAAAAGCGAAGCTACTATGTGGGCTCCACAAGCTGTTAAAGTTGGTGGGCCTCTGGGCTGTGGGCTCTCTCGAACCAGATCTTCCTATGCACCGACTACTTGCATATGCAATTTTAGGTTTTAGTAAAATGAAAACAAAAAAGATATAAATTTGTAATATTTTTACAAATTAGGCAAAATAATAAATATAAAATAGTGTAAAATTTCTATTTGCAGTATCAGAGATGAGTTATGGCACCCATAGTTAGTCGGATCTACTTCTAAATGATTATACCTCTAAAAATGCATTAGAAAAGATAAATTTCTATAAAAAAATTATGTAGAAATAGAAGGGTGACATGAGTGCTAACATAAACGTGGATCAAATGTCATTATTTATCTATATTTTTACCAGTGCTCTATCATTCTTCTATTCATTAAGTATTGCTGATACATGTTACAAGAAAAATGGTTAGCCGATTAAATAAATAGTGATTCCAATATCTATGTTGTTAATTTATGTTAAAAACATAAATGAGAAAATTCAACCCGTAATTAAAATTAAAATAAAGATTCTTTTTATTGTTATTTTCATTTTAATTTGTTAAGTTCGGAGAAAGATTTTGAGTTGATCAACATTGCATTACAATATTTTC
Source organism: Citropsis articulata (assembly GCA_030449925.1). Classification (NCBI taxonomy): domain Eukaryota; kingdom Viridiplantae; phylum Streptophyta; class Magnoliopsida; order Sapindales; family Rutaceae; genus Citropsis; species Citropsis articulata. The sequence goes on from JASUUH010000210.1 coordinate 16,027,577, forward strand.
TATATATGAGCCCATATTTTGTGTTATGGCATTGGCTTGAAATTGGACATAAGAAGTCTCCAAAATCGAGTCAAATTAACTCCTACTATTAAATTTCTTTCAAAAAAAAAATTTGCTATTAAATCACAATAATTGTATTCTACTTGTGCTAGCCAGTCGCAGTTTACATTTTGATGCTTGTGTTGATTTTCTTGTGCCATCAACATATTTGACTTTCTTGTGTGGTTTAATTTAGATGATATTGTTTATTTATTGATAAAGAATTGTTAAAAGGATACGATCATGATAGTGTCACGTGAATTAGCAAGAATTTTAACATTGTTTAAACTAAAATAAATACCTTAAACAAAGGAATGAAGGTTGATTATCGGTAATCAAGCACTAAAGGATTCAAGTATTTCAGTAGTTTACGTCTTCAATCTCGAGTACCTGACCATTTTTTTCTTTTTCCTTTTTCCTTCTTTTCTTTGAATTGTTTTATTTCATTTTTTTTTCCGAAGTTGTTGTTGTCGCCGTCGTCTAAAATCATGTTATAAGAAGGTATTCATCTTAAGAATGCACTTATTTTTGTGTTGATGCACTGAATTTCTAATTTTCAATTTTGTTATTGAGATTATATATTAAAGTATTTGATAAATATTAACTATTGTGACCTGAAAATTGAATTAATTTGATCCATCACTTATGATCTTATATGGAAAAAAGTATATAATATATTTATTATTTTTATCAAAATTATTATTTATAAGGTAACAAATTTTTATTTCATACCCTCAAATAACAAAAACTATGGCTTCTCAACAGACATAAGTTAGTTAAGCTGATTGTCAATCATAAATACTTTTATAATTTTATTTACGAGGTAAAATATCAAAAAATGATACCTTAATTTTGATCCTTCCAAAATTTAAATCAGCAATGAGAGATTAAGAAGATCGAAGTCATTTCTAAGGGGTATCACATTCTTATTGAATTGAATTGGGGCAGCGCAAATAAAATAAATCGGAGGTGGATTCATTAGCTACCAAGAAATACACATTTGGGGGACCTTAAGTTTCGATACAGCCACATGGGGGAATAGGCTCAAATGTTAGGAAATTATATTGTGGTAGGGCCTTAATCACCATTTTCGTGTTTTCTTGCTCCCCATTTGATATTATTAGCCCTTTATTTATTTTTCATGCTTTGTCCACCACCTGAATTTGTAATTTTAACAAATTGAAAAATGTTAAAAGAAATGCTAGCTTACAAATATCTATATAAAATTTTAATTCAAAATTGAAAAAAAATATAGCACAAATGATGTGCTGCAAAAAATGCAAAACGCATTTTCTTAATTGATATAAAATAAATAATGATGTTTTCTACGCTAAAGAACAATTAAAATCATGCATTTTGTTTTTGAGTATTTTTCTTAAATAAATCTTTCATTCATTTTTAAAATATTATATCTGTCAGTTGAAATTGGACCTACATGATTTAACCAATGAGACTAGAGCTGGCCACAAAAGCTGAGGCCATAAAAAGGGTTTGTTTGTCTTAGTAAAACCATGCCTTTTTCCTCAATTTTTGTCATTTCGAAAGCATGGAGCGTTTGGCTACTGGTTTTGAAATTCCGGATGTTTGGAAAGCGGTTTTACAATGTTCCAGTTTACATAAATAAGTTAAGCCAAATCGAAATTAATAATATTATATATCTCAATATTTAAGTCTCAATTTAGAAAAATTTTAGAATACATATGATGTATTACAGTCAATTGATGCATACATAACATCTGTAATTAAATTTAATATAACTATCACTTTGATAATAGTTTCTCAAAATAAATACACACATGTTATAACATTATTTGCTTGTTGTGTGGTTGATATGATATCTCTAATGTATTCTAAAATTTCTTCTCAAGTTGAGTCTATAAACTCTATACGTCATATGTCACTCATCCATCTATTAGATGATAGATTTCATAAACTTATAAAATTACCTTATTACTATCCGATAAATGAATGTCATGTCAATTAAGATTCAAATAAAATTTAAATATTGAGATGCCTAGCCTTACTGAATTGAAATATACAAAAAAAAAAAAAATCCTTTAGAGATTAAAGAGTATTTAAAGTGTATTTTTTTCTTAAAAAATACATATTCTCCCGTAATTAACGCTTTATTTCGAAATATATTAACGTACGCACATGCATATCAATATGTGTGTGTGTGTCTCTCTCTCTCTCTCTATATATATATAATGTTAATTTATGCTTTTTCTTAATGGCAATTGCCTCTCAATATCATTATACATAAACTGGAAATAAAGTCTTAGATATGTTCCTTAGCAACAGAGATAAGTGATTGAAAATTAAAAATCAAATAATAAAAGTGTAAAGTTGTTAGTTGTTTTCCAACTAAGCCTACAATTGCATTTGTCACCTTTCCGTTTCCTTGCAAATTAAAGTATAAACGAATTATGAATAATTGAGATATATAATATTGCATAATATAAGTTAATTTTGCATATTTAAATGAAACATTGTGAGGAAAAATACGCTTTTCTTCCTTTGCTGTGTGTGGTATATGAATATATGATAATGATTCATAACATGCGTATACCTAAAAGTTGTTTCATAGCAACTAATATGCAACTTATTAATAGATTGTTTATTTTTTCAAGCTTAAAAAAAGTGTTTGTTTATTTATTTATTTTGCTTTAATCTTTTAGGTGAATGAGTGTATAATGGTTTGTCCATAAAGTTTGGGATTGAGTTCTATAATTGTCCTGAATAGATGACATAGAAGTACATGATATATAGCTGTTCAATATAATAATAAAAGTTTGTTTGGAAACCTTTTTTTTTTTTTTTTGCCCCCTTCAGTTAATTACTATCAATATATAAGAGATATTCTTCATGATCGTAAAATTTCTATCATTTCTGTAAAATTTGACAGTATTGATTAACAAGTCTTAAACAGAAGAGTAAATATACACAATTTAAAATACCAAGAAACTTTTGATTATATGTCAGTGTGAAAAAAAAAACAAAGGATTAATCATTTTTGGGTGACATATATTCTGATAAATTTTAAAAAGTCTGGCTATTTTTTAAAAGTATTTGAGCAAGTTATTTTTAAAAAATACTTGAGCAAGTTATTTTTTAAAAGTACATGAGCAAGTTACATTTTGTCTTTAACGGGATTAGTAAATTATTGATAAAATGATATTTATATCATTGTAATTATTTCTTATTCCTTAATTAGTTACAAAATAATATTTCTATGATGTTTTTGCCCCTAATCACTTATTTTTAATTTTTTAAATAGAAAAATATATGAAAAATTAAATGTAAGTCTAATTAATAGGTTATTTTTTTTGGTTAAATCAAACTATTTATTTATTTATTTTTTTTTTTGAATTTTCTGTTGAATGAAACTGATTTGCGGACAAAGAAATAGATCGCTTATGAACGTTAAGGGAAAAGAAACCGATCAAAGAGAAAAGAAAACGATCCAAAATCGGGTGGTAAATTACTCTTGATTTTAAAGATTCGAAAAAGATGTCCTTAGGCGCAGGTGCCTCTTATAATTACATGGGTGCTATCAACTCATTAACTAGGGAAGACAAACCAAGTTCTAATATTATTTTCCTTAAAAACCAATCTAATTTAGCAAAATAATTAAGAGATCCCTCGAATATTCAACCCTAGCAACATATAACAAAATCAAAAGGTATATATATATATAGAAAAGAGAGACTAGTCATGACAGGCCCAACCATGCTCATCCATAATTGCCTTTTCTTCCTCGGGAGTGAAATCATTCTTGATATCAAACGTTCGACGAATCTCCTCGGGCGTCTTCCCTTTAACGATGTCGGCAACGAGTTGACAAAGACGATCAAGCAACGCCGGAATCTCCAGATAGTTTGCAGCCAATAGAAGGCCGAAGTGAAGATCTTTATCCTCATTCACCTCCTCGTCAAATTTCTTCTCCCACTCTTCTTCTTCTTTATTATTATTATTATTGTTCCGATCACGATGCTGCATGCACTTGCACCATTCCACGACTTTGGCCAAATTACGGCTCGAGATCTGCACGGGAATCTCGCCGTCCGCAGCGTCGTCTTCGATCATGTTCCTGATAGTCCCCGATTGCATCATCACCTGCTTTTCGACCTCGAAGACCTCATTGTCGCTGCTCCTCAGCTTCACCGTGGACGTTGTTGCCATGCGATCAGATGTTTGATTGAACGATGAATTCAGAAGGCTGTGCTGTACCTGTATTTAATAAGTCGTTGTGTAATTAGAGTGAAGGGCTGGGGATTATCGGTGTCTGTATTTATAGGGTTCACTAGTTAATTACGTATATAAGAAATTAGTACTATCCCAGTTCGGAAAGGATTTCTAATTATTGGCTAGAGATTAAGTGTTACTATAATTGCCTTGCTTGGTTAGACTTTTAACTACCCTAAGAAAAACATCTTAAAATTTTATCCCATTATAAAGTATTATTATTGGTCTCTCAAATTTGTAATTTTTTTTTTTTAACAACTCTAGAGTTACTTTAAGGTAGAGCACGAATCACAACTGCACACGCAAAGTGATAAATAATAAAAAAACTTATTATAACATTAATCATATGGTTATGAAAGAGTATTTTAACTTAGAGCGGTTCTAACATAGCCGAATTCTTATATTTTTTCCATTATAGTTCCTATTAAGTCAAAATCTTGGTTCCTTTTCTAATTGTAATAACGCCGATAATTACTATATAAAGAAGAGTTGTAAACTATAGGACTTCTTGTTCGAGTAGGAAAATTTCAGTTTTTCTCATTTGTTCTCTTCGATAAGAATACTAGTTACATATTTTAAATGAATTAATTATAACTCTTACAATTCTAACACTTACTTAGCATGACATATTATTTAAGATAGGAAATTTTGGAATAGTACTAGTAAGTTCCTTATGGAAAATTTTGAAAAGCCAAATTTATCTTTAAATAGAACTCTTTAATCCTTTTCAACAATCTTTCTATATCTGTTTAAGCCCGAAGTCCTAACCTAGGAACACTTAAGAGATTCATTTTGCCCTATGATTTTACCTTGGAGCCTGGATTTCGGTTTCTTAATGTGGCCGGTTTAGTAGTTTTACGATCTTGGAATGCCGGAATCTTGAGATATATTTTGCAGTCATCACAATGTATATCAGATTGTAAAGAAGCTAATTACATACAGCAATTAAATCATAATCATTTATTTTAATGTTATTATTGACAATACATATGTGACGCGATATCCTAATTCTCAATAATACGTAAGTTGCTTGCTCGATTGAATATACGATACCATTGAAACGCACCGTTTTCCGGCAATAATTGTGGAGACCTCTGATCTGATCTGATTGACAGAACAGACAGCCATGACGTTCGGTGACTCCGACGTGCCATGAATCAATAAGCTGCCACGCATCTGGGTGGTCCCGCGCACGCCCACATTTCAAAAGAAAAGTAACCCACCAATCAAAAACGCTCACAACTCCTAATCTCCTCGGATAATTATTATTTAATATTTTTATTCTCTTATTTTCTTCAAGATTTGAATCATATGATTAAGTAAACAATAATAATAATAATTTTTTTTTTCGAGACCTTATACACCGAAGATTTCAGATTACACAGATTTATCGCTTATTAAAGTTATACACTATACCGATATTTACAATCGTATATATTACCTGACTTATATTATTACATTTAAATTCTACAAGACACGCCAGACAAACGACTCACAGAGGAGTGACACTTACCCACTCACATTTCATGGCGAGAGAAAATTATAACATTTAAATTTCACAACGCTATGTGAATCCGCCTCACAAGTGGCGTTCAACCATCGCCATGCCCCTTTAGCTAATAATAATAATAATTTTTAAACGAACAAAACAATCAGCTTTTTATCCGAAGAGATTAGTGACTGATTATTTACAGGATTAGTTATTTCTTCTTCAATCGACAATTAAATTTTTTTTTTTGCCCCTTTTCCTAATAAGGTAACATTTTAACTTTTTCTCTTCCGTTCATTTTCCTTTTCAAGAAATTTAATGAATCTCACGCAATAATTGAAATCTAATACTAGAAAGGTGCCGACGTCATTTCGCTTTAGAATTCAATAATGTCTGCTTCTTGCCAGCCAACAGTCTTCTGCACTTCTTCCTACAAATGCCAATATTGTTTTATTTCCCCGCTTAACAAATATATATATATATATATATATATATATATATATATATATATATATATATATATATATAATTATATAAAAGTATTTTTTTGTTTTGTTTTTTGTTTTTTTTTTAACATTTTAGGACGTTGGTTGAATGAGGCTCCGCCCGTCCGCACCCAAGGCCAACAGTCTAATTTTGACAAATTGGCTATTACATATATTTTAACTCCATACATGGCACTTTTATTTTCCTAGAAAATTCAATACTTTCTCGGAAAATCGGGTCAAATTTTCGCGAGAAACTAACTGAATCTTCTTGTAAAGACAATGTCTTTAATTCGCAGACGAAAACCGAACGAAACCTCACGCCCCACGCGTTCAGACCCAAGCAGCATCGGCAAAGAAGATGACAACAAGAAGAAAATCCCCACAAAAGACCAGAACGCCGAAGAAATTGCCCACAAAAAGCTGCGGAAATGGTCCTGTATTGATTCCTGCTGTTGGCTGATCGGTAGCATATGCGTCACCTGGTGGTTTTTGCTGTTTTTATACAACGCAATTCCGGCGTCGTTTAATCAGTACGTCACCGAGGCAATTACGGGGCCGGTGCCGGATCCGCCGGGCGTCAAGTTGAAGAAGGAAGGGTTGACGGTGAAGCATCCGGTGGTTTTCGTGCCCGGAATCGTGACGGGTGGGTTGGAGCTGTGGGAAGGACACCAATGTGCTGAGGGGTTGTTTAGGAAACGCTTGTGGGGTGGCACTTTTGGTGAAGTTTATAAGAGGTTATTGGTTATTGCTTTGTTGATTCATCGTTTTGTTTAGTGTATGTGCTTATTGTTTGCACACTGAGGTGATGAGGTTGAGTAAAGTAGGTGTTCACTGTACACTTTTAACTGATGTGATTTTGAAAACACACTCTGAGATGCTGGTTTTTGAGTAATTTGGTGGCAAAAGATGTGAATGGAATTGAATTTGAAGTAATTCGTATTGTTCCCTCTTGTTATACGAGGTTTTGTGAGGAATATCTGGGGTTATGAGGTTTCAAGGGGTTAGGTATGTTCTAGAAGATTAAATATGTTGCATGGGGCTGAGAGATATGATGAGTTATTGAATTGATAGATTAAGCGCTGTGCTGTTGTTAATTGGTTATAACAAGCCTTGCCAACTGGTATCCCTTTTTGGGAATATGAGAATTGAGTTTTATTGCAAAGAACTTGCCTTCTTGATAAAACTTCTATTTTGTTCGTTGGATGTAGGATTTATGGTTGTATTACTTTTCTGATTTGTGACCTTTTTTACTCTCTGGAGTTCAGACATAAAAATCGAAATCGAGAAATCAAAACTTCAATTTTTTTTTTCACAGCTGATGTGCTCGTGCATCTGGTCTAAACGTGAAAGTATTGAATGATTTGATTGAACGTTTCTAGTGTGGGAGCTTAAAGCTTCTTTAATCTCAGTCCTTCACTCAAAATGATACAGGTCAAACTTGTCTGTCTAATATGAAGTTAATATTATCTGCCAAAATAGATGGCTTTGCTTTAGTTTTCTTATGTCGGCTTCTTTCATACGGTTAAATGGAAATAAGATGTGAGCTGGAAAGGTGTTTGTGTTCTTTTCTTTGTTTATAGATTTATCTTTCGTGCTGAAACCCAAGAGCAATTATTTTGCAAGTGCCAATTAATACGACGGGGTCTGGAAAAAGTCGATGATCCTGAAACAGCATATGAATGATATGGATCAAGAACTGTAAATATTGTTGGATTTTTTTTTCTCATCAGTTTTATTTGTGTTAGTTTGGCTTGCAAACTTTCTTTAGTGTTTTGGAAAATTAATGTCAGTGTTTCTGTGTTCTGGTTGTGTAATTTTGCAGACCTCTGTGCTGGGTGGAGCACATGTCACTAGACAATGAAACCGGACTAGATCCTTCTGGTATAAGGGTCAGGCCTGTTTCTGGACTTGTGGCTGCTGATTACTTTGCTCCTGGCTATTTTGTTTGGGCAGTTCTGATTGCTAACTTGGCACGTATTGGATATGAGGAGAAAACTATGTACATGGCTGCTTATGATTGGAGAATTTCATTTCAAAACACAGAGGTTTGCTTTCAGCTTGAATTCCTTATTGATGCTATACCATGCCCATGGAATTCATTGAGTTTGTGCCTGATATTTTTTTTTTTTACATTCTTTATGAATTATTTGCATTGTACTAATATTTCCTTGGAACTCTAATGATCAGGTGAGGGACCAAACACTTAGCCGGATTAAAAGTAATATAGAATTGATGGTAGCCACTAATGGTGGGAATAAGGCAGTTATTATTCCCCATTCTATGGGTGTTTTGTACTTTCTACATTTTATGAAGTGGGTTGAGGCACCAGCTCCAATGGGTGGTGGTGGTGGACCTGATTGGTGTGCTAAGCATATAAAGACAGTGATGAATATCGGTGGACCATTTTTAGGTGTTCCAAAAGCTGTTGGTGGGCTTTTCTCTGCTGAAGCTAAAGATATTGCGGTTATCAGGTAATTATCTATATATATCCCCAATAATGCAGAGCAGAGCAATCATCTGTGATGGGTTATTTGTTGTAAATGTAGTTTGTAAGGATAATATACTTTGCACAGAGGATAGAGAAAATTTGTTCAAAATTTCTCAAATCAATTTTTGGCAAGCATTCCTGCCGTGTTCTGGAACCTTTTACTCAAATGTATTCAATCTAATTATCATGATTTCAACTACCATCTTGGATGCTTTAGAAGAGATCTTTGTTAATCTTTTAATGATACACTGTCGTCTGCAAGGCATATTTAAATTTCTTTTAGAGAGGCTCCCTATATTTGCCTTTATTATGTGTAAACAACCATGGATGCCAATTTCTAGTTTGTTGTGCTGTTTTACTTATCTCTCAATTATCTCGGGTGTTTTTTCACCAGCTATCTTGCTGTATTCATTGTGAAAAAATTCTTATGTCTTCTCATTCCTAACATCTTGATTCCTTATTTCATTTATAACAGTGTTAGGTTATCTGAAGTTTGCTTATATAGCTATGCTTCTTCTTCTTATAAATATAGGTTTGCTTTGTTTGACCCCATAGAAAATATAGGATTGAAGTTGTGGAGAGTAGTTTGCTATTTCTCGGCTTATAACTTGTCTTTGTTGTACGATGCAGGAAGGATTATGCTGAAATTATCTGAATAGTATTTCCGTTTTCAAAATTATCATTTCACTGTTGTTCCTGCTTTGCATACTTTAAATTATCTTTCTGGCCAGTTTCTAGTCCACTTCTTAAATTGCAATGAGATTTCAGCAGGTTTTGTGATTGGTAAATAACAACCTCTAATTGTTCTTTTGTTCTTGAGTGCAAAATAGGTGTTTCTTATCACTAGTGAACATAATACGTTGCCTGCTGGCAGTAGCACCTCATGATGCCTGAAGTTAATCTACCAGTTATTGATTTTATTCTACATGATGCATGCATACATGTAATTTTTTTTCTTGCTCGCAATGAAGAACTGAGAGTGTCCCTCAAAATGCAGGGCCACTGCACCAGGTTTTCTTGATAACGATATATTTCGCCTTCAAACGTTGCAACACGTAATGAGGATGACTCGCACTTGGGATTCGACCATGTCAATGATACCAAAAGGCGGGGACACTATCTGGGGTGGTCTTGACTGGTCACCTGAAGAAGGCTATACCCCTAGCAAAAGAAAGCAAAGAAACAATGATACCCAGATTGCAAATGAAGATGAGAGTGAAGTTGTAGCTTCTCAAAGAAAGCATGTAAATTTTGGAAGAATTATATCATTTGGAAAGGATATAGCGGAGGCACCTTCATCTGAGATTGATATGACAGACTTCAGAGTAAGTCTTCTGTCTTACCATACTCTAGAAAGACTTCAAATTTTGTCATGGTTACAGGAATTCCATGTTTCTTCTCACTTGATAAATTAAACCCATTTAGGAGTACACTTTTGGTATGACCTTTGAGTGGATTGGAAATGGACTGTCTCCACTAGTCTTCTGTTTCTCTTTTTTTCCCCTTCCGGTTGGGTTAATGCGTTAAATGATATGCACTATAAATCAGAAGATGGACCCTTTGTATTATATACTTCACATCTTATGTTGAGAGTCAAATTTCTTTAGCAAATTACAGCAATTTTTCCTTTGAAACCAAATGCTGAGGTAGTTTTCCTGTGTTATTGTAAGATGCTTTGCTTGTACCTCAAGTATCTACCATTTTGCTAAATGATTGGAAAAAGATTATACATGTTTGAAAGTCTCTCCCTCTGTGTAAGTTTCTTTGGTGGACTGCTCATCTAAATTATACTGCACAGCAGATTATGCAGATGCGTGACTGTGTTTTTATGGCATTGAAAGTCAATTGTGTGCTTATTTTCACGGTTTTCCTCTGCAGTCAAAGTAGTATTTTTCTCTTTTATCTGGTGTGCTTGTTGCTACAGATTGAACTTCACAATCATATTTTTTTCCCACTAACTGCATTTACTTTATTGATTTTGTTATTGTGCAGGGTGCTGTCAAGGGTAACAGTGTTGTAAATAATACCTGTCGTGATGTGTGGACAGAATACCATGAAATGGGATTTGAAGGTATTAAGGCTGTAGCAGAATATAAAGCATACACTGCTGAATCAATTTTAGATCTGCTTCAATTTGTTGCCCCAAAATTGATGGCACGTGGTAGTGCTCATTTCTCTTATGGGATTGCTGACAATTTGGATGACCCAAAGTACCGACACTACAAATACTGGTCAAACCCCTTGGAGACAACGTATGAGTTCTTGTACTCCATTTCTTCAGTAATTGTAATCGCTCTGATTTGATGATTTTTCTTGCTATCAGCTTCTGATTGTAGTTGTTTAGTAAACCATAGTCGATGTTTCAATATAGTAGTTTAGTAGCCATAGTTTTGATATATAATTTTCTTAAATTTCTTTTCCATTTAGGCCGTCTTCTGTGGTTTCAACGTTGCACGTCAATCTACTTGATCTAGTCAATGACTATTGCAATTCATGAGGATATTTTCCTGATAGCTTGTAGATATTGATTTATTCTGACTGCTTTGCTTCCTTCACTCTGGTTCTGTAGGTTACCAAATACTCCAGATATGGAAATCTTTTCTATGTATGGAGTTGGCATTCCAACCGAAAGAGCTTATGTCTACAAATTAACTCCCTCAGCTGACTGCTACATTCCATTTCAGATTGATACTTCAGCCGATGGTGATGATACCCCTCTGAAGGATGGAGTCTATGCTGTAGACGGGGATGAGACTGTACCTGTTTTAAGTGCAGGCTTCATGTGTGCAAAAGGTTGGCGCGGGAAAACTAGATTTAATCCTTCTGGGATTCGGACATATCTTAGGGAGTACGAGCATTCTCCTCCAGCCAATCTGCTGGAGGGCCGAGGCACTCAAAGTGGTGCTCATGTTGATATAATGGGAAATTTTCAATTGATTGAAGATATTATAAGGGTGGCCGCTGGGGCTAGAGGAGAAGACTTGGGAGGTGATCAAGTTCATTCCGACATCTTCAAGTTGTCCGAGAAAATCAACTTGCAACTGTAATTTGAGGGGTCTGCACTTTCTCCCGATTTTACAGCAATATCAATCTTTTCAGGAGGAGGATTCACCATGCCAATATATCTTTCCAAATTAGCTGCCATTTGCAATTTCTTGTGGAAAACAAAAACTGCATCTGAACTATTTCTGCTTCTGATATTGTAAATTCATGTTTTTGTCATCTCTGTTCGAGAGCACTAGCTGAAACTTTTGCAATTCTTGTCTGTGCAGCTTTGGAACTTAAGGATAAAATTGATTTGGTGGAAATGGCCTTCTGTCCACCGGTGCATATATGAAGCTGCTAAATTTGTTGGCATGCTTGGAGGTATGCTAGATTTCCCACTAATTTTGATGGCAGGATTGGAGGCCAGATGCCGGATTTTGTGGTGTAAAGAGTAAACTCTCTTGCCGGTCTCATCACCCTGATGCTTCTATTTTGTGCCGGGGGGGGGGGGGGGGGGGGGCGCGGGGGGAAGACATGCGGTTGTTGTAACTGATTTTGATATAAACTTATACGGCAGAAAAGAAGAAAATATTTTCGGATTTTTATGATTGTATGTTTGTTGTTTTCTTTTTTTTCCATTTTCTTAGGAGGGTAGAAATATGTATTCATTGTAGCTTAATGTTTTATGAATCTAAAGAAATGAAGTGACTGTATTGAGTCACGCAAAATCATCAGAACCTGCAATTATTATTAGAAAAACATCATAAATGTAAATTCTCTCCTTATTAATGTTTTTTTAATAATTAAGCGATTACTATGAATTCACTATTATACATGCATGGTTGTAGATCTCATATGATTTCCTTTTGAATGTATTTCCAAGTATTTTCTAGGAAAATTGGTAGAGATGAAGGAAAGTAAAATTTGAAAATTGGGTTGAATAGGATGCGTTTAAAGTTTGGGTAATAAAAACAATAAAATAGAACTTGGGTCGTACATTTTCATTAGGTCATGTGTCAATAAATTTGTGAGGGTAAGGAGAAAAGAAAATCAATGGACGGTTTAGAGCCCATATATATAAATAATTAGAGAATAGAATCGTATTTCGCGTGGTTTTAAAAAAATTAATATTATTTTTTTTCTTACTTTGGACTTGATGAAACTAATAAAAAATATGAATTATTTTTTTAAGATAAAGCAGCCTTATGAAATTAATATTATTTATGAAAGTTAATTATTCTTTTTGTTAACTTTAAAAATATATATTAATGTGTATGTCTGAGTGTTCCTTTTTATGAATCTCACCCATACTAAATAAACTACAAAAGAAATAAGGCCTATATATATCAATATCACCCACATCACATAAATTTCTAACAACATCTGTAATATCATGGGAAAATAATATGAACATGTTAAAACATAAAGATCAATAATTTCTAATATACACTTAAAGATTAACAAACATTAATAGTTAAAATAAATACTCGAGAGAATTGTATACTCATTCATACGTAAATCAATTAAATTCTGAGATACGAAGTGGAATCTTTTGATCGAAATCTTAACAGTTCCTTCTTCTAATCTCTTAAGCAAAGTTATAATCAAGAAAATAATCTTATACTGATTTGAAAGTGATATGTACTTGCCTGTAGTTGAAACAACTTTCAAATTCTTTATACTGTACAAAGAACCCACACTCAACATGTGTCTTGTCACTAAATTTGTACTGATTGTTGCATACATTATATTTTCCTATGAAAAACATCATGCTACATTAAGTGTAAAACAATTGGGAAAAAAAAAGATAATTAGAGAAAATAATGGAAGAATGAATTTTTTATACAATATTTTCATTAATAAAAATTATGTTCACACTAATTAATTCTCCATTCTTCTTGGTATTAACAGACTCTCACATACTACAAAGTCTAACCCTTATCATCCAATTATCTCCATCATTGTTTAATTCATGAAGAAAAGAGTATTTCATGAAGCACATAATACTAAAAATTCAAATAAGTCAAACAATAAAAACACAAGAATCTTTGTAAAGAGGATTTTGGTTAAATAATTAAAAAAAATCTAAACATAACAAATCTTAAATACTTAGTATTTAGAGAGTTTGAAGAAGTCAAATGGCACTAAACAAAAAGTTGCATTATTAAATATTGGGATTATGATATTAAAATTAGGCCCAAATAGTGACATTATTTAGGGAAGATGAAGAAACCTACCTTTCTGTATTAGTTAATTGATGTATTTTAATTCACAAAAGTTTAATTGTTAGTATAATAAAATAAATACAAAAAAAATCCAAATATAATAAATCTTAAATACTTAGTGTTTAGAGAGTTTTAAAAAGATAAAAAAAACACCAAACAAACTGTTGCATTATTAAATATGAGATTATAACATTAAAATTAAGTCTTGGTAGTGGCTTTGTTAAAGAAAGATAAAAGAATCTTTCTTCCTATATATTAGATAATAGAGAATATAAAAAGATGAGGAATGGTGACACTACTTTAGTTCTTTTAATTAATTAATTGATGTATTTTAAGCCACAAAAGTTTAATTGCTGGCATAATAAAATAAATGTAAAACAAATCCAAACATAACAAATCTTAAATACTTAGTGTTTAAAGGGTTTGAAGAAGTCAAAAAATACTAAACAAAAGATTGTATAATTAAATATGAGATTATAACATAAAAATTAGGTCTTGGTAGTAGTTTTGTTGAAGAAAGATGAAGGAACCTTTCTTCCTATTTATTAGATAATAGAGAATATAAAAAGATGAGGAATGGTGACACCACATTAGTTTTTTTTTATTAATTAATTGATGTATTTTAAGCCATAAAAGTTTAATTGCTGGCATAATAAAATAAATGTAAAAAAAAAAAAATCAAACATAACAAATCTTAAATACTTAGTGTTTAGAGAGTTTGAAGAAGTCAAAAACCATTAAACAAAAGGTTGCATAATTAAATATGAGATTATGACATTAAAATTAGGCCTTGGTATTAGCATTGTTGAGGGAAGATGAATTAACTTTTCTTCTTATATATTAGTTGATGTATTTGTAGTATACATATTAATGCTTACTTAATGTTTATAGAGTTTGAAAAAGTCAAAAGACACTAAACAAATGGTTGCATGATTAAATATGAGATTATGTCATTAAAATTAGGTCTTAGTGGCATTGGAGAGAAAAGATGAAGGAACCTTCATTCTTATATTAATTAGTCGATGTATTTTAAGTCACTAAAGTTAATTATTGACTTAATAAAATTAAATAAATGTTTCAACACTTATAATTAATTATTATTAATGGTTATATATTGTTGAATTTAAATAGAAAAATGAAGAGACGTGTAATATTTTGTAATCTAATAATTATTTTCTTTTTATTTTTTTATTTTTAATATTTTGTAAGATAATTATTTTTTAATTTTAACTAATATATTAGATAATAATAAATATAAGAAGATAAGAAATAATAATGCCACCTTTTGTAGTCCCAATTTTATATATATATATATACATATGTTGATGCCAAAAAATGACCTCAACAGCTGAATTTATTTTCTCTGGGGAGTAACAGCACGAATCCAAGCTCAAACGTCAGTCCGATCGCAACTTTATATACATGCCAACCAGAAAATACGGTTAGGATACGCCGGTGGGGTTCCAGTAGACCTCCGATCTTAAGTGTAAAATAGTGATGAGGAAGAAAAATGATGAGAAAAGAGAACTATGAAAAGTTCAAATCAATGAGTTTTTACGGTTGAAGGACTGAAAATCATGTAGAGAATATTCAATAGAAGTTTCTGGTTGATTTTTGCTAACCCATTCTTCTGTTGCCCTCTTTAGCTTAAATAGCTCTTCATCATGGGTGGTTACCACCTTAATTTTGTTGGAGTGATTATTGAGGCGGTTTAATAAATCGTGATAACTTCGAAATTAGCCACATTATCTCAATCAATGTCAAGTTGATTCGGTGGACAAATAAGTTTTGAGATCGAACTTTACTTGGGTCGGATGATGAAATTATTGCTCATGTAGGTTTGAGGTTGTGTTCTTAAACCAAGTTATTCATATAAATTTTAGCAGATTAGAATCGGTCGCCAACATAGCCCAAGGTCGATCTTAAGCACAAAATGAAAAACGAGTAGATTGGGGTCAGCTTATTTATAAACATTACCAGGAAAATCCAACCTGAACAATGCGCTTTATTCTTTCCATGCTATTAGAAAAATCCAACCCGAACAACAGTCCCCTAGTTTTCAATATCGAGAAGTCATTATCGGTGTTGGAAGCTAATTAATAAAAATAGAGAAATTTTTACAAACCGAACAATATATATATATAAAGCTCCGAGGCGATTTAGGAATCATCACTACTTTTTCTTTGGCTCTTTGAAACTTCCCGTAGCAAGCTTTACGTACTTGATTAGTAATCCTAAAATTAAATGTTTTTAAAGGTTCTCTAAATAGCAACCTTTGTCGCCTAATATTATACAAATTTTAGTGATCACAGATGCGATAAAACATTCATGGCCGATTGAACTCTATGTTAGGGATGGTAAGAAAAGATACTTTATATAGCGATACCTCCTGAAACCTAATTTTGAAAACTATTGGATTATTTAGAAATATTACAATTACATAAGTCATAAAATAATTTGTTAAAATATTTCAATGAAAAGCGACCAACCAATGAGCACACTTTTTTTTTCTTTTTTATTATTAGTAATTGATCTTTTTACATTATAGCAATAAAATTGTCAAAGTAACCTCGTGTCATTGTGTTAATAAGCTAAAAAGACTTAAAGATGGACCAGGACAAAAAGAAATTAATAACATTTTATTAATTGATTATGTGCCTTATCGGTTTGTTTGATAACTTAGCCACCCATAAAGACTCGACTGTAAAATACCCTTTAAATTGCATGCGAGTCATGTGACCACGTGCAAAATGGGGATTGGGGAATATTCTTTCCACCGGCCCTCTGTAGTCTTAATTTGAAAATTTAGTCGTTTATTTTTTAAAAATAAATTTAACCATCAAATTTGATTATTTGAACTTAAGAATGTGATCAAATAGGAAAATATTGTTATTTTAGTAACGGTCGACAAATTCTTAGAAACGCCTGTTAATTTTATTGTTAAAATTAAAAACGGTCAATGCATCTAGAAACGAGACGTTTTGAGCAATTAAATAGCTGTCTCTACACTCTAGAGTCCTCATCTGACAGGCTGGCGGGCGCAATGTTTATTAAAATGGGCAAAAAGAAAACCACGCCCACGTGTAAATATTTTACTGGGTCTCAGGAAGAAAGTTGACTAACCAATCAACGCCTTATCAGCTCCTCCCAATCACTCGCCTCACCGCCGTTATTGAGCCCAACTGCCTTTATTGCCCGCCAAATATCCATTGCCCTCTGTTTCTTTCCCGAGAAAATAAATATTTTCTCAGTTAACTTTTTCTTCAGAAATTTTATACAAAATCTACCACTATCATTTTTATATACTCTTTCAACCTTATCCGTCGCTATTCGCATATCTTTTCTTTCCCCAAGCCTGCTGAGCAATTTTAGCTAAAATTTACGTTTTTTGAGTTAAATAAAACGCTTATTTCAGTTTAATTTAAGTCTATTCAGTTAGCTATGTAAATCTGGAAACGAACAGAACCTAAAAAGCTTCTTCTTTTGTAATGCGAATGAGCTGATATTTTGTACTAGTAAGCATTTTGTTTCCGGGAAACTAAACAGTTTCTCGGGAAAATCAGAGACAGAATATAATCAATTTTTCTTCAATTTTCAAATAAGTTCTTTTTTTTTTTCAAAGAAAAATAAAGAACTTCTCGAGAAAATTCACCGATTTTCCCGAGAAACAATCAGAGTTTTATAAACAATGTCTTTACTTCGCCAAAGAAAACCGACCGGAACCTCAAACGCCACAGAATCGGACCCAAACATTTACCTAGAAGATGATAAGAAAAACAAAGCTGCTTCAAAGGACAAAATCCCCAAAAGACAGAAGAGTTGGTCGTGTATTGATTCTTGCTGTTGGCTGATTGGTTGGATATGTGTGACGTGGTGGTTTTTGCTATTTTTATACAACGCAATTCCGCCGTCGTTTAATCAGTACGTGACGGAGGCAATTACGGGCCCGGTGCCGGACCCACCGGGCGTGAAATTGAAGAAGGAGGGATTGACGGTGAAGCATCCGGTGGTGTTTGTGCCGGGAATTGTGACAGGTGGATTAGAGCTGTGGGAAGGGCACCAGTGTGCTGATGGGTTGTTCAGGAAGCGCTTGTGGGGTGGTACCTTTGGTGAAGTTTATAAGAGGTATCGATTATTGCTTGTTGGTGAATTCTTGGGTTTAATTTAATTCATTTGCCAGGTATCGCTAGACAATTTTTCTGCTAGTGCCAATTAATATATAATGGTGTGGAAATAATCTGCTATCCTGATATGGCACCTGATTGATATAGAGATAAAAACCTTTGCCTTAGGGGTGGGCTTGGACATTGGTTTCTTGTCAGTTTTATGTATGTTAGTTGCGCTTGCGAATTTTGATGATTGATTCAGATAATTAAGCACGTTTCTGTGAATCTGAAATGGCCATTTTGCAGACCTCTATGCTGGGTGGAGCACATGTCACTGGACAATGAAACCGGACTAGATCCTTCTGGTATAAGGGTCAGGCCTGTCTCTGGACTTGTGGCTGCTGATTACTTTGCTCCTGGTTATTTTGTTTGGGCAGTTCTGATTGCTAACTTGGCAAATATTGGATATGAGGAGAAAAACATGTATATGGCTGCTTATGATTGGAGACTTTCATTTCAAAACACTGAGGTATTCTTCCAACTTGAATTTCTTTTTGATAGTATACCAATGTATTTGGAGTTCATTGATTTTGAAGCTGGTTTTTCATTTACATATTTTCATGAATTATATGCCCTATGTTAATATTTCTTTTGAACTTAATTAATCAGGTGAGGGATCAAACACTCAGCCGAATTAAAAGCAACATAGAATTGATGGTAGCTACAAATGGTGGGAAAAAAGCAGTTATTATTCCACATTCAATGGGCGTTTTGTACTTTCTACATTTTATGAAGTGGGTAGAGGCACCAGCCCCAATGGGGGGCGGCGGCGGACCTGATTGGTGTGCTAAGCATATAAAGGCAGTGATGAACATTGGTGGTCCATTTTTAGGTGTTCCAAAAGCTGTTGCTGGGCTTTTCTCTGCTGAAGCTAAAGATGTTGCGGTTGCCAGGTAAATATCCAGTATATATCCACACACAGATACAAAGCATTCATGCTGTGATGGGTTATTTGATGTAAATAAATTTTGCAAGAATAATAATCTCTTCACAGAGGATTGGGAAAATTCAAGCAATTTGTGGCAAATTAATTTTTTTCAAATGTCCTCACCATTGATCACAACAACCTTCTGAACTAGTATTCTTGATTTATGCAATCCCAGAATCATGATTTCAACTAATTTCTTGGCTGCTCCACAAGTGCTCTTGAGTAATCTCTCTCCCTCTTTTTTCAGTAGCACACCGTCTGCAAGACAAAATTGAATTTATTTGCCCGTAAAAATGTAAAACAACCATGGATACCAAGTTCTAGTGCATTCTGGTGTGTGTGTGTGTGTGTGTGTGTGTGTGTGTGTCTATTTGTTTTGGAAACTCTGTCATCATTAGGGCGTTTTTTAAGGAGCTACTTTGTCATATTTATTCCCAAAATATTCTTAGTTTTTGCAGCTAAGAGCTTGACCTATTGTTCAATTTATAGTGGTCCTAGTTATGGCTGTAGTTTGGATCTATATTTATGCTTATATTCTTATAAAAGACAGCCATGCTTTATTTGACCTCACAAAATATTGTGACTATGTTGAAGTGTCCTTTTGGCATTCTTCACCAGCTTATATCACTTGTCTTGTTGTTGTACAATGCGGAAAAGATTATATTGCAAATTATCATAAATGAATCTTTTCATGTGATGTTGTGTTAAGAGAAATAAACTTTTGATTCTTGTTTCATTTGCCTACTTTTTGTTTATTTTTGTTTCTTTCCTCTGCTTCCCTATTTGAAATTGGATGTCTGCATTTTCTTTTGAGCCAAGCAAATTTACAACCTGTAAGAGTTTGTTTTATTTCTTGAGTGGAGACTAGGTGTCTCTTATCACTCGTGGCCAATGCTTACACATTGCTTGGCTGCATATGATCTATCTATTAGTGTTATTTAATTTTATATAAGATGAACGAGTGGATTTTATTTCTTGCTTAATGAAGAACTAAGAATATGTCCCTCAAAATTTAGGGCCATTACACCAGGTTTTTTGGATCATGATCTTTTTCCTTATCAAACCTTGCAACATTTAATGAGGATGACCCGCACTTGGGATTCAACCATGTCAATGATACCAAAGGGTGGGGACACTATATGGGGTGGTCTTGGCTGGTCAGCTGAGGAATGCCATTCTTCTAGCAGAAAAAAGCGAATAGCCAATGATACCCAGATTGCTAATGAAAATGGGAGTGAAGTGGTTTCTCAAATAAAGCATGTAAATTATGGAAGAGTTATATCATTTGGAAAAGATGTAGCAGAGGCACCTTCATCTGAGATTGAAAGGATTGATTTTAGGGTAAGGCTATCTTTCCTTGAAGTTGCGGTCTGAAATTATGCGTGTGTGTGTGCGCGCGCGCATATCAAATGGCAGCTGATGCCCATTTAGAAGCAAATTATTTGGTTGATTTTTATTGAGAATTATGTAACTTCACTGGTCTTTTCTTTTACTTTTGAGGCAATGTGTGGTATGATGTGTGCGGAAATCAGAAGATGCCCTTAATTTATATGTCACGTCACAAGTTGAGAATTGATTATTTTGAAGTTCGTAAACTAATAGCGATTTTTTCTTTGGAGAACAATTACTTGTTATGAGAATCTGTGAGTTAGTTTTCCTGTGTCGTTGTAGGATGCTTTGATTGTCCTTCAAGTTATCCACCATTTGGCTAAATGGTGGTGAAGAAATTTGGGATCTTCAGAAGTCAGCCTATATGTGCAACCTCCTATTGTAGACTGTTCGGTGAATTATAACGTGTGGATGATGCAGATATGCATGACAATATGCTTTTGTGTCGCTGAAACCTGTCTTATTTTTTAAGTTTCCCCGGAAAAATCTTTTCTCTTGTTTGCTCAATGCTATGAATAGAACCCCTGAATCATGAGTCATTGCATTTAAGTTTTTGGCATCTATCATTGTGCAGGATGCTTTCAAGGGCAAAAGTGTTGCAAATAGTACTTGTAGCGAAGTGTGGACAGAATATCATGAAATGGGATATGGTGGTATTAAAGCTGTAGCAGAATTTAAAGCTTACACTGCTGGATCAATTTTAGATTTGCTTCACTTTGTTGCTCCAAAGACGATGGCGCGTGGTAATGCTCATTTCTCTTACGGAATTGCTGAAAACTTGGATAACCCAGAGTACCAACACTACAAATACTGGTCAAACCCCTTGGAGACAACGTAAGAGTGTTTATACTTCATTATTTCAGTTATTATTATTGCTGTGCGTTGATGATTTTTTCTTGGTATCACTTTCTGAATGTTGTGTATGGTAATATTATTGTCGATCTTGTTATTTAGTTTAATAGATTTGACAAACTAAGTGAAATGGTAAATTGAAGTAATTTAAATTCATAAATCAAGCTTAATATTGTGCTGTGCCGGAAGATGATACTTTTTAAGATGGAATTCCATCTGGATATGCAACCCTTATATGCATAATAGTTCAACTTCTCATTGTAATCTTATTAGAATATGCCTAATCAGGCATTATCTATAGTTTTTTTTTATTTTTTATGTTTTCTTAATTTTTTTGCTTAACTAAGATGTTATAATTCTGATATAATGACCATTTGAGACCCTTTTTCCTCTGTTGTGGTTCTAATACTTGACCTTTCCAATGATTAATGCAATTCATGGGGAATATTTTCCTAATAGCCGATAGATGTTCATTTATTTCTCAGTGCTCTGCTTCCTTCACTCTGGTTTTGTAGGTTGCCAAATGCTCCAGATATGGAAATCTATTCACTGTACGGAGTTGGCTTACCCACTGAAAGAGCTTATGTCTATAAGTTAACTTCAGCTGAGTGTGGCATTCCATTTCAGATTGATACTTCAGCTGAAGATGAAGATAGCTGTCTGAAGGACGGAGTCTATTCGGTAGATGGGGATGAGACTGTACCTGTTTTAAGTGCAGGCTTTATGTGTGCCAAAGGTTGGCGCGGGAAAACTAGATTTAATCCTTCAGGAATTCGTACATATATTAGGGAATATGACCATTCTCCTCCTGCCAATCTGCTGGAGGGCCGAGGCACTCTAAGTGGTAATCATGTTGATATTATGGGAAATTTTGCGTTAATTGAAGATATTATAAGGGTGGCAGCTGGGGCTACCGGAGAAGACTTGGGTGGCAATCAAGTTTATTCTGACATCTTCAAGTGGTCTGAAAAGATCAGCTTGCAACTGTAATTTAAAAGGGTATTTCTTTCTCCCAATCTTTTAAACGGCAAAAACAAACTAGTACATAAACTAAGGCGTTATCTTCATAACCCTTCATATATGCATTTTACCTCATGAACATTACGTCAGGTTCATAATGCGCATAGATCTTGCCACATTGACCAGCTCTTTGCAATTTCTTGACTGGCAAAAATCCAAAATTTTTTCTGCTACTGATATTGTTAACTTTGTATTAATTTGTGACATCTCTGTATTCCAGAAAATTAGCTGAAATTGCATTTCTTATTGGTGCAGCCTGGAAATTAAGATTCTGATTGATTTTGGGGAAAGGCCTTCTCCCCACCGGTGCATATTTCTACCACGAAGCCTCGGTGGCTGGCGCGGGAACCAGATGCCAGATTTAATGTTGTAAAATGTAAACTTGTGCAGCTCTCATCAGTCATCATCAATTAGGGGCAAAACACTCGACTGTTTTAAATTAGTAATGAGGAAATGTGTAAAATTACCAAATTTTCCATTGTTTCTTATTACTCCTATTAATGAGAAGAACTCATGTTTTTGGATTCTTGCATTATTTTGTTGGAGAGAAAGCATGTGCTTCTTTCTGGTGGTCAGTATAGCTGTGTTGTTCACAAAATAAAGAGTTAGATGCTGGATGCATCATAAATATATTTCACTATCTGCGTCCCGCTTTGAATGCCCTGTAAATTTTTTTTTTTTTTTTTTTTTTTGTATATATGGAAACATTTTGTTTTGTGGTTTTTGATGATAATTAATCACATCCTTTCAAAATTAGTGGTAGAATTTTGCTGGCCCAAGATTTTAGAACGGAAAATAGTTAAACTTAAATGGTTAATTGTGCAATCCCTAAATTACTATCCACAAAATATCCTTAAATTATTATAAATCTCAATTTATCTTAAAAATATAAAGAAAACAAAAGAAAAAAAAAAATCATCGCCACGAGTCCCGAGAAGATCAACTTGTAAGTGTAATTTGAAAGTCTAATACCCCATCAATGTAAACTGAAATAGGTTAATTTTGTGATTCTAATGAATTAACAATCCTCAAAATATCCTCATTTGCGCTTATTATTAATCTTCTAGAAAATAATTTACAATAGTTTTAGTGATATTTTGAGAATAATTAATTTATTAGGGGCAGACTGAAATTAACCCAACTGAAATTTATTTAATTTGTATGTATTTTTATATTTCAGCCCCTCAGTTTATTGTTTTGTGTTGTGGTCCTCTTAAGTTTGTTACTTTTATCTTATGGTCCTTGTCAATTGTCAAACCAAAGTTTTAGTTATACTCCTAGAAATTTAAGTGTTGAACCTAATGAAATTACTAGTTGCGGACAACTCTTGTTCTTGATATTGATAAGTGATGCAAGTTTTACCAAGAAGATATGTGAAAAAAGTAATTATGTCAAAATAAAAAATAAAAATTATAACTCAATCAAGAAAATACGTAAAAATAATAAATTTATCTTAAAAGATATATAAAAAATAATATTTATTTAATAATTTTATTTTTTTTCCTTATCTTAAAAGTAGGAAAGGGCCAAAATTCTAAGATTTTGAAACTTATGAAATACAATTTAAAATGAAACTTAATTTAAATCCACTAGTTGAAAGTGTGTAAATTTTTGGCCCATCAAATTCATTGTTTATATGTCACAGCCCCTTAAGTTTGTAATTTTTATATCTTGGCCCCTATGGAGTTAGGATTCTTCCACTTGAAATTGAAGTGTTGAAAGCCTTTCTAGTGAATTACTTTGTTGTGGGGACTGGTGACCTCTCTTACTCTCAACACTAATGACTGCTGAGTAAATATGCAATTAGTAATCTTGTCCACTCTATAAATCAGAATAAGTAACTAAATAATTAAATCAACGTAGTGAGAATGATAGATTTGCCTTAAAAACACATGTGAAAATAATATTTATTCGATAATTATATTTTTTATTTTATCTTTAAAAAAAAAAAAAGAAAGAACGGCACTTTTACATTTGAAAACTTATTATGCAAAATTAGTAGAATCCTCCCAAATAACCAATTGAATTAAATTGGAATTCAGTTTTTTTTTTTTATAAAAAGAAAAGGAGTTAAAAATAAAACAAATACCTAAATTATATTTTTAAGAATTCCTTTTTGTATGAAAGTCTTGTTAGGACAAGAAAAACGGAAATAGGAAAATCAAGTAAATTACTCTATATATATATATATATATGATCGACAAATTTCTTCTTAATTTTCTTTTCTCCTCAAAATTCTCTAAAAAAAATGGAAAATAAAAAATAAAATTCCAATCCTTTTAGAATGTACTCGCGCACAGACAATCATTCCTTTAATTTCCTTACATAGTCTCATTGTTCCTTTTTTCATTTCCTCTTTTCTCTCTCTCTGGATCACGCCGAGTCCTCTCCGTCTAATTCTCTCTCTCTGTGGCTCGTGATATCGTCACGTGATCGTCCCTTCCCGTCTAAATTCAAAAATAACCCTAACTCACTGAGTCAGCTCGCCCCATCCCCTCTCTGACCCCCCTCAACTCATCCCAACCAGTCACCCGCTAATTTAACCTTTTTTTTAATTTATTATTTAAGGTAATTGATCTTCGAATTTCAGATATTTATGATTTCATCTGTCATTATTATTAACTTCTTATTTAGAAATGTAGAGTGTTTAATTTCCTTTTTTTATGGGCTTATCTCACGAATTATAATAATAACTTAGGGTTTTTAGAGCTTTGAATTATACGAAAGACGGATTATTTTGGACGTAGGAAGATTTATTCGAGACTTTGATCTCCGATTTTATGTTATGGTTAATCTAGCTGAGGCGTGAAGTGCCATTTTGTTGCATTTTGTTGGCAACCAAACAAATTTATTCATGGTATTGTTTTTACATGCTAGATTATGCGTGCGTTTGTGATCTTGTGATGTTTTGTTTGGGTTTGAAGGTGTATTCTTCTATGGGATTTTTGGTTTTTAGGAACTGTTTATCGAAATTGATAGTGTCATTCATGTATAATGGGGTGAGTTTCTTTACCATGGCGTGTGAAGTTGGGTTTATATGTGGCATAGAAGGTAAAATTTTCTAAGGCAGGTTGGAAGCTTCAGAGCAGCGTGCTTTGCTCAAGATGTGAGCAGTGCTTTGCTAACCATTTTGCTTCTATTTGTAGATTATTTGGGAGGAGTGACATAAGATTTTGAAGTGGTGGAAAATTTTCATTCTAGCCACTTCTGATGGAGTTAATCTGTTCTTATGTGTGACTTTCAAGTGGGATATTTTATTCCTGATCCTGGATTCCTAAACTGTCTTATATATATTCCTACTTTACATGCGATAGGCCTTTAAACCACCCTGGCTTTTCTTTCTTCCTTATTCAATGTTTAATATAGAAGCTTTTTGTTTCTTATTGAAAGGAGTAGAAGAAACTTTATCCCCCTTCCCTCCCTTCTCCTTCAAGTCAGCAAGTTCACGGGGATCTATGACTACATTTTATCTCTCTTAATCTTTAATGTTATTTGCTAAGCATATACTTCGTTCTTTTATTATGCTGTTGTTGTATTCTAATCACAATCATTGCATGATCTCTGGAGGATTCACCTTCTGATGTACCAACCATAGGAGACTGGCCTAAAAGTTTCTTTCTCCTAGGTAGAGGGCTTCTTTGCTGATGATGAATTTGCAACAAGTAATGCCCACAAAATCCACTGCTAATGGATTTGGCCGTCGAAGAGGTGAAAGAGAAGGAGGGATGAGGCTGGAGAGTAAATCACAATCTGGAAAATCAAATTCTGGCAGAGTAACTATTACAGGTAAGCTTCGTTCTCCTAACTAATTTAATTTTTACTTTTAAAAAAAAAAAATCTCTAATTCTTTTTGTTTAGGTTCAGTGATTGGTAGCAAATCTGGAAGTTGTGCGGTTTCTTCCCATGATAAATTGTTATACCTAGCATCATGTCTTATTGGACTATCTGTGGAAGTCCAAGTGAAAAGTGGATCAGTATATGCTGGAATATTTCATGCGACGAGCGATGAAAAGGAGTTTGGTATGCTTATTGATTTCCTTTTAGTCAAAAGCAATTGCTTTTCCTTTCTTTTTGTGGATTGGTATTGGTTTCTTTGCAAGTGTTTTATGTAACATTTCTTCAGTTATTCATTGCTTTGAACTTTCCTTGTATGTCAATTTCAGGTGTCATCTTGAAAATGGCTCGCTTGATAAAAGATGGTAATTTCCGAGGGCAGAAAACTGTTGCTGAGTTTGTTAGCAAGCCACCTTCAAGGAATTTTATTATACCTTCCAGTGAACTTGTACAAGTTATAGCAAAGGTTGTGCCGCATGTTTAATGGTTTATGTTGATTGAAGTTAGTATAAGTAGTAGATAACTGTATTTTTCAGATTGCAATATACAATTAGAATCTTTCAATTCTTACGAAGAAATGTAACAAATTTTCAACTACAGCAATTAAATAGGTCTATTTATGCATAAATGAGAAAAAAATTACGAATATCTTTATTATTATTTTTTTTCCAAGTAGCGAATGTCTCTTTTGATTCGTCAATCATTAGTGATTTGACCAGGTTTTTTTGATTGATGGTTCTAGGACGTTGCTGTAACTAGTGATGGGTTTGCCAATGAGCTCCAAAGTGACAAGCAGCGAGAACTTATGATAGATTCCTTGATATCACAAACTCGACATGTTGAGGAGAGAGAGCTTGAACCATGGATCCCTCATGAAGATGTTCCTCAGTTGCCCGAATTGGAAAATATATTTGATGACCCTTGGAATAGGTTATTATAACAATTATTTCTCTGTTGTTTGTTTGATGATTGGCCATCCGAGTTGGTTGCTATAGTTATATTCTCAGGAACTGGAATTACTTTAAGCTAGCAACTAGAGTATTCTTATCATGATGCATCTAGACTTTATATAGGATAGTGTGGTGAATAGGTTTCCTGCTGTTATGGATCTTATGTAATTGAAGATTCTTGACATTCATCATTGTTATGTTTTGTATTGACTTAAAGATTTTTTAATTGGGCAGTCGGAAATGGGATCAGTTTGAAACCAATGAGACATTATTTGGAGTGAAGACCACTTTCAATGAGGAACTTTATACAACAAAACTTTTGAGAGGACCTCAAACAGAGGAGTTGGAAAAAGAAGCTGCGAGAATAGCCAGAGAAATTGCTGGTGAGGATACACAAGATCTGCATTTAGCAGAGGTGAGTTTGTTTTTCCTGCTGTCAATTTTTGCCTCTTAAAAACTTTTACTTGGTTAATTTGTCTTCCCAGTTGCTTACATTTCATGTTTACATGTTTGTATGTTCATCAGGAAAGAGGCAGCAGCATTCATGAAAATCTTGGTATTGATGAGGAGACCCGGTTTTCTTCGGTTTACAGGGGTACAGGGTTTGATGATGGTGGATATGAAGAAGATGAGGATGTTGTATTGAATAATGAAACCTTTGGAGATTCTTCTGGTTCGGTTGATCAGATATCTACTGATTTTGCCATTGCAAAAAGCAGTGATGGAGCTCAATTATCATCAAGCTCTTTTGTAGTGGTAGTTCCTCAATCAATAACCCCATCTATGAAATTGAGGTCTCAATGTTTAAATTTGAAACGCTAGTATTTGGAGAAATTACTCACATCTAGTTCAGAAAACAATGCGGAGTGTTGGACTTGTTATTAATTTAGTATTTCCATGGCTATGCTCAAAACATAATCATTTATCCACATGAGCATGTATTTTTGGGCTGGATTTTGATTAGAGTAGATTCAGTATTAACATTTGGCCTCTATTAGGGGTGGACATACATAGTATCTGGGAGACGAGAATTATTAGTATTACTATGTGCCACACTTGGCATGCAGAAAAATATTGTATGCCTCATGGTCCCAGTGATCTTAGTGACTAGAATCAGGAACTGCTATTGAAGATTTTTATCTTTTTTGTTTCTGCATAAGTTCTTACCATGAAGACACACACAGCATGTGTGATTGGTTCAGGTAAATCTAGAAGAATACTATATCAAGTGAATCTGAGGCTCTTCACACTTTATAAATAAAAGTTACGTGGACCATAATCCATATCTATAAGATTCTTATTAGAGGATTATCATGTTGATTTTTATTTTTTTAAGCCACTATTGGAAGCATTGCCCAACTATTATTTTATCATCTTGCAATCTGATGGCTAGCCCATATTGAAACCAATAGAAACTCTCTTAACAGACTTGCAAACTTTTCTGTTCGATAAATTATTTTACTCATCAAAATGGAGAAATGTTTGAAACCATGAAGCTTGTTTTCTTCCAACTGCTTTCTATTATTTGTATTAGTACATTCTTACCTAAATAAGGTGTTGTGTTCCTTCTTTTTTTCCTTTGGGGTGCAGGATGAGGCACAGACTTCTCAGTCTGATGGTACTGGTGCAGATTTATATTGCTCTGAACCATATGATGGTAGACAAACAGTGTCTGAAATTCCTAGTAGAAATTTCTCTACTCTTGACAGTGAAAGCAGGTGTTTTTTTTTTATTTTTATTTTTATTTAAATGATTATACTGTAATTACTTGTTTCCTTGAGAGTAAGATAACTTGTATCATCCATTGAGACTGAGTTTCTACATTTGAAAATTATAGGGTCCAGGAGAATTTGCTTGGTGAATGTGGAGATGCAAAGGATTTTGTAGAAAAGCAGCCTGTGAGTTAAGATTTAGTTACTATTTTGTACTTTACGGTGGAAATTTGGAGTTGCCTTGTAAAAGTGCTTATAGTTTGTTTCCTTCTAACATACATATTCCTTTTTATCACTTGGTCTTCATCTGATGCAGCTAGCAGAGGATGCTCAATTGCCAAAATCTGGGGGTGAGTGAATAAGTTTTGATTTAAAAAGTCACCCATATTTTCTCATTATTAAGGTTGATATATTATACTAATGTTCATGAGATGGGAATTATCATAAGTTGCATTTGATATTTGAACTTTCAACTTTCGGCTCTGCATAATATGATCATTACTTTCTTAATTATCAGCATGTAATCTCTTTTCCCCCTATTTTGATTATAAATGTTTTCCCCTCAAATCTATGGCACTGACCACGTGCAATGTTTAATATAGATTCATGGTCATCACCAAACAGAGAGAAGGCTGGCACTGACAAAGTGGGACGATCTGCGAATGCAACTCCATATTCGACATCTCATGTTTTATCAAAGGGTAATGAAAAGACAAGTTCCCATGGGGAACCAGTGGACGTTGCAGCATCTTGTAAAGCACCTGGAGAACCACAATCTGTAAATTCTCGTGGAAGACCTGGTAGTTCTGCATCTTCTAATTCAGATCGTGCAGCTGCTGCATCAGCTTCTAGTGGTCCTGGTTTATCTCCAAGCTCGTCAGTGGGTTCTTTATCAGTGGGTTCTTTATCTTCTGAAAAATCAACATTGAATCCCCATGCCAAGGTGTGATTGCTGTATAATGGGTGTTATATGATCGTTTGACTTTGCTGCTGCAAACACATAAAGATTAGACAGCTTGAGATTCCCCCCCCCCCCCCCTTATGATACTGTCTTCCCAATGTGTTAACATATTTTTCAATTGTGGGTCTCAGGAATTTAAACTCAATCCTAATGCAAAGAGTTTCACTCCCTCGCAAGCGTCTGCTAGGCCTCTATCCCCTGTTGCTGATAATGCCTTCTATCATCCACCTAATGTGTCTGCCGTACCACATATGCATGGATTGCCCGTTGGTTTTGGAGTAAGCAGTTGAATTAACTTATACAAGCTTTGTTTTTCATAGTTTCACGTAAGGAGTGTGAGTGATTTTTTATTGGAATTTATTTTTAACTAAAATAAATCCAAATCCTCTTTCTATGCATGTTTTTTAATATGTTAAAGACTTTTATGGTTCTGTTAGATTGAAATTACACGCATCGCAGGGAAAATCTCTGCATTCTTTTCAACTTGTTTGATTGTTACAGGCCTTATGGCTAACTTAAAATTTGCAGATGGGACCCTCATTAGCTGCGCAGCAGCCTGTCATATATCCACAGATGGCACCAATGCAGTCACCACAAACATATTATCATCCACATGGACCTCAGGTATGACATGACTTCAAACTTTTTATCGGAGACTGCATGTGCTTTTTGATGCAAGAGTTAGGACTTCTGCTTGTGTCATCTGATTAGACATTAATTACCCTTATTCATCTGATTGCAGTATGGACAGCAGATGCTTGTTGGCCAATCCAGGCCTGTCTTTTACTTGCCAAACTACCAGCCTGTAAGCAATTCTCATCATCTAAAAGTTTTGTAATCCATACTATTCCAGTGAATGTTGATTGACTTCCATAAGCATACTGGATGTTTCCTTTTGTCATATGTTTTCTGAATTTATGCTTTTTGGGTCAGGGTATCCAAGTCCTTAGAACTTACCAAAAACTGATTTTCCCTGTTTGACCAACACCAGATCACCGTTTTTAGGTTTGTTCTTAGATTTTTATGGTTGAAAAATGTTAAGCTTTTTGCCTTCAAACCAAATAGCATGGCATTCACAGTGATTAAAGCAATATTACTTATTAACTGCATTCTTGAAAATTCTGCTTTGTTATAGAGATTGGTATTACAAAATTAACTAATTTACACTTTTCTCTTTACAGGAAATGCCTTATAAAGGACGAGATTATTAGCTGGTTGATCAACTTAGAACATCTGCGCGGAGGTTCTGCCCTACTCACAGAGAGAAATCCTGCGAGACTGCTTGGAATAATTTTCTGGGAAGGAAGCTCAGCAGTTCATGAAATTGCTATTAAGCCAGAATCCAAAAAGGTGCTGAGGGATTTGTCTTCATCCTGGGATATGATTTTATAGCCCTCTATGCGTAACTCATAACATGACCTGGAGTTTCTCTGCGAAACAACCTGTACTCTTTCCATTGTTTTTTCTTCTATTCCCCCTTTTCTAATTTTTTATTTTTTATTTTTCAAAAGTCGTTTGGATCAAATTAAAATGAAAAGCAACTCTTCCGTACACCCTTGTCGGGGTTTTTGTTTTTGTTTTACCTTTTTTCTTTTTCTTTTAGTGTTCTGTATTTATCTTAAATAATGTTTATTTTATTAGTGTAATGTCAGGTAACTTTTTATGTATTTTATCATAGCTTACGAATGAATTACTAAATAAATAGGACTCGCTTATGTCGCAACAGTTGCAACATACTCACATTTTTTATCTTCATTTAGAATTGCCGTTGGATGTAAAGTGATCCATCAAACGGCTGAGACGAGTCAATGGGTAATTAAAGTAGTAGGTGGCTTTAAGATACTGCAGAAAATTATATTAAATAAATAAATATCCAAAAACCCTACAAGTCTCCACCGCCCCATCCAGTTTCCCTTGCATATCAATTTTCGACAACCCTGTTAATAGAAGAACAGGTTTCCATCATCCAAGACCAAGATCCTATGCAATTTTGGATCATCTTAAACAAATAAAACCTCAAATGATTCAATATCAACAATCATTTGGGATTCCTAAATCAAATTGGTAGCATCTTCCGTAGCATTCTCAAGCTAGTTCGTGAAGTAAAATCTCGACAAATAAGCATACTCTACCCGCCTCAACACAGGGACATGTAACGAATTCAAAAACTTAACTTATAATCCTCGGTAACCTTTGCGTCTATATGTGCCCCATTATAATCTTTCAATTTAAACATAACCTGCATTGTCCTAAGATTCATTTTATCCATCATAACTGGGAAAACATGTTTCCAAAGCTCGTTCGAGTTCTTAACAGTTGAATCCACTACCACCGAAGCTGCAAGCACATTATCCAAAAAAATTGTGTTATGATAAAGTTTGGAATCCTCGAATTCTATAGGCGTGGGCTTCCCTTCATCGTTATATTTTTCTGGATGAACACTTCACCCTTCCATCAACCTCAGAGCCAAACAATGCAAACTCTTAGGCATCGATTTCGTAGCAATCAAACTCGAAAAAGGCGCCTTCCTTTTTCGCTTTAGTCAACTGTTCATTCACGACAAAAAAGTGTCTTTTAACCTTTGAATCTTCAACTGATTATCGAAAGACTCTTTGGCCTTCACAACTATCTAGCGCGTCAATTTCCTTCTCTCTTTTACTTCTTTTTCGAACCGTCTCAATATTGATTCATCAATTGTGCGAGAGTCTGACTCTATTACAGCCCGATATGTAAGTTTAGTAATAAGATTTGAGTAATTTCTAGAGAGATCAATGAAGATTCCAACTAGCTTCGAGTTCTCAAGGTTGAGCTTACGCGCGTCCATCGCCAGAGCTCGGTGATCATTGCCTTGCTTTCTGATCTGGTCCAGCCGCAGCATACAAAGGATCTGATTTCAGCACGGAATCGAATCTCGAACAGATCCAATTTTGTATGAGTCTGAATTCAAACCCTAAATGAATCACAAAAAAAAACATTCGGTTAAAAACTCAACCATTGCATCACAACGCTGACGGAATGCCCTTTGTTTTTTTTTTTTTTAAGCTTTCTCACTAAACTAAAAAACATCCGGCTCCAACGGTTGTAAGTTGCTGCTTTAAATATCCAAAAAATAATTTAAGCCGTTAGTTTAAACTTCAAATTATCCAATGGTTATATTTGATAAGGACAAAAACTGTGGTATCATAACACAATTGTAACATATGTGGATCCGAACTAAATAGGACTCGCCTACTAAATAATTGCAGAGATATCTTATGTGATAGGCAACGGCAAGTAAATTAATTATGACAGCGAGGAAATAATGCCCCCCTCGTCACGGCGTTTGGTAATTTTAGCTTTCTGAAAAACAAACAGCTTGCGGGTCTGTTTATGTGGAGAACTAGGCGTGTGTGTCAGTAGTGTGCGACTGTTTCCAAGAAAGTGAGTTCGGGAACTTGTTGCATTTGTTTATATGTCTGAGGCATCTTTCAGGTTGGATTTTAAATCAATTATATAAGGGATGGGCTAAAATTTGGTCTATTCAAATTTAATTTAAACTTTATGTAGGTCTGTTCATATAGATGATCGACTTTCAGCATTAAGACAAAAAGAATGATGATCAAATCATTCACAAACCCGTAAAGTTAAGATGTTTGCTGTCCATGCAATTGCCAAATTGCCTCCGGTGGTTCATAATTAGCCTTCATTTGGTTTGAGAATCTTGTCATTTTAAGATAATTATTATTAGTATGTTGTGAGAAATAATACGGTTGTGAGAGATGAGTTAAATTTTGTTAAATTTTATTTTTAGTAATTAATAATATTTTAAGATAATTATTTAGTAAATTTTATTAAATTAAATGCCAATATATATATAACTCAAATACAATATAATTTAATGTAGGATAGATTTACTTATATAAAGCTAATATATATCGTTTCTAGAATATATATATATATATATAACTATATATATATATATATATATATATAACTAAAATATATACATAACGTAGATATATATATATATATATATATATATATATATATATATATATATATATATATATATATATATATAATATTTTTAATTGTGTATTATAATAATTTTTACTAAAAATAAAACTTATAACATATTAATTTTTTTTATCTTAAAAAAATTGATAATTAAATTTATAATATAATGAAACAAATTTAATAATAATTCAACCAATAATTTGATATTAATAAATTTATATTGATGAATTATAATTAAAATTTATTAAAACATTGATTTTGTTTCTAATTTAAATAAGAATAATTTTATATTTAGGTAATAATTTTAAGGATATGTATGGAATTGTATTAAAGGATAAAATTGATTCTCACATTCCAAAAGTTACTCCTTTCATATTTTTAAAAATTAGCTGTAGGAAGGACTTATTTTGATAAAAATAATTTTTTTTTTTTACCAAATACTAAAATAAATTTTAAAAATTTTAAAATCACTTTTAAGTATTACAAAAAAATTAATCCCAAACGGGCCAACGCTATCTAGTCAACTGTCGCCTTGTTAGAAGACTTGCCTAGCTATTTATCTGACCTAAAAGACTTTCTGAGAAGATGATCAATAGTCTTTCTAATAAGTCATTCAAAGATATACGGAGAGAAGAGGAAAAGTAATGGAGATTGAAGCTCATGAACGAGATGAAGACAGCATCCATAGACTCTATGAAGCAAGCCTCAGAGGATGTGTAAGAAGCTTGAACACACTGATGCAAAACGATTCACTCATTTTGCATAAAACATCACTCACTTCCTTTAGGGAAACGCCGTTGCATATCTCAGCTTTGCTTGGTCATCTTGACATGACTAAAGCTCTTTTAAATCATAAGCCTGAACTTGCCAAGGAGTTGGACTCCCTCAAGCACTCACCTCTTCACTTAGCTTCAGCCGAGGGCCACAAGCAGATCGTTGACGAGTTGTTATTAGCAAACAAAGATGTTTGCTTGGTTGCTGATCAAGATGGCAGAATCCCACTTCATTTGGCTGCCATGAGAGGCAGAGTTAAGGTTGTAGAAGCGTTGATAAATGCAAACTTTGACTCAATTCTTGTGAAATTGCATGGAGATACAGTTTTGCACTTGTGTGTGAGATACAATCATTTGGAGGCTCTCAAAAAAATGCTGTCATCATTGCTGCATGATGAGGGGTTTCTGAACTCAAAGAACCATCAGGGTTACTCAATTTTGGAGTTATCTGCCACTTTAAAGCAATTTCAGGTAGGACCTTAATTTATATGTTACTTCATATATAATATATTGTGGCTGAAAATTATAAAATCCTGTTAATCTAACACATATTTAATACATTTAGCAACGTACATGGATCTATGTGATATGATTTTGTTCTTATATCGTGCAGACCACAAGCTACCTGCTTTCAGTACCTCAAATAAGAGTTAATGTAAATTCACTGATTGAAAATGGCTTTACAATGCTTCAAAAAGATTTACAGGAAGCTATTGCTGTTCCATCTACTAAATCAGAAACAGAAACACCGCCACTGTTACCAAATGTTACTCTCCATCATCACAATGAACCACAAGCACAAGTAGCATTGAGACAGTTGCTCAAGTTTGACAGTGATCGTTACGAAAAAACCAGAGGCAATTTAATGGTGGTGGCCACCTTGATAGCCACCATGAGCTTCCAAGTTGCTGTAAACCCACCAGGTGGATTCTGGCAAGCGGACACAAAAGTTGATCAAGGTTGCCCACTTGGGGAACCAATTTGCAAAGCTGGCACTGCAGTGCAAGCTTACAGCAGAAAAAATGACTTTCGCATTTTCATAGCTTGTAGCACTGTGTCTTTCTCTGCTTCCATGGGCATAATGCTTTTGCTTATCAGTGGAGTTCCACTCAAGAACAAAGTTTCTGTGGGGATCTTGATCTTGGGAATGTTCATTTCAATTTTGTTCGCAGCTGCTACCTATATGATGTCTATAGGATTTGTTAAAGCCCCAGATGATCGACGTTTCTTTGATTCTCTTGTGGGGAATTATTATGTAAGGTTTTGGGCTGTGTTGCTTTGTGCCATTGTTGGGATTCATGTGCTTAGAATTTGCTGGTGGCTGCTAAAGAAGCTAGTTAGGTTGCTCTATTTGATTGTGAAAAGGTTGTTCAAAGTGCGTACACCAGATAAACAACCATCTAGAGCTGTTGTTTGAGACTAGAGAGAGGTCAGGTTATATTTTGAGTTTATGCATAAGCATTAAGCATTGTATATTGGAATCAAAACCTTGTGATGTTTTATCTATTCTATACTGTCAATTATTCAGGAGCTGCTCTTCCCCCAGGTTGCTTGGGGCTTCATCAAATTAAGGTCTCAAGTTGGTGTTAAACATGTTATTTTGTTCTAACAAAATATAAATTTCTATATTATAGCTAAATCAATTATGATCATATATTAATTTTTAATTAATTGTTGCTTTGATATATTTTTTATTCCCTGAATAAACTACCAAAATCCCCAAAAAGTCTCTCAACATAAAAGCTTATGATTATTACCTTATCCATTATTTAAGAAACCCCAATTTTCCATGATTAATGGTCATTGCTTAAAGCCTCATTAGTTAATTTGTAAATTTCATGGCATCCCAAATTTTCCAATTTTATCTTTTCATGCTCGCTTAATTACTTCTATTATTTAGTTGTCTTACTTCTTTTTGAAAATATTCTTGTATTCATTGTTGTTTCTATTTTTCTTGAATAATTTTGTGCTTGTTTGGAAAAAAAAAAATCTACTCGAAAATTAATATTCTGTAGGATATGAAAATTTTTTTAAAGAAAATTATAGAAAGTAGTTTAATTAAGTTTAAAAAGTAACTCTCAATGAGTTTGTCACGAGCAATAATAAAGATGTTAACTTAAGTTAAAAAAAAAATAGTAACCTAATAAGTTTCAATCAGATTAAAACATGATGAAATAATTCGCCTTAAGTCCTAATAATTAGTTGAGCTGCCCCTTAAATTATTAATTTATCTTATTTTTGATCAATTACATAATGTTAAGAAAAAACTAATATATTCTTATTATAGTTGTTAAAAAAAAATCCTATTTAATTTAATTCATATTCAAAATGTCAATTTTTTGTTTTTATATATTTATTTATTTCTTGTGTGGGTATTTGCGCAAAATGTTGTTTCTGTAAGGTAAGGACACTGGGCTTGTGTTATATATAACTTGATTTGCCAAAAATTTGTGAAAAATACATGATCTATGAGGTTTAAGATAAACCCATATTTTGGGCTCAGGATAACGACTGATGAATTTTTAGAAGTTGTACAATTATTATTTTACTATCTCATATATAACACATTAATATGTTGAGATCCCTATCATTAATTTTTCAAGTTTTCCAAAATTATATTTCAATTTTTTGTAGTTGAGTTTTCAAATTTAAATATACTAGGCTTCAAATCTTCAAATTCAATTACGTCGTTTTACATTTTCCAAAATCAAAATGGTAGTGAGTTCCCTTTGCTTGAGTTGAGCAACTGTTTTTACACTGCTTTTGCATCTCTCAACCTCTCAAACTCAAGGTTTTGTGCATTCATGTATCCAGGAAAGATGCAGATGCAGATGGTCCCGAAAGCATCAAAATTGCTGCTCCAAGCCTTCAAGAATTGGCTTGAGTTTGAGAGTCAACAAATGGGTTTGTGTGTGTGATTCACACGGCCGGGTTGTCCTCATTTGAATGATTTAGCATTAATAAGTGACATTTTTAAGGACCAAGAGTAGTTTCCCTTGCTCGAGAGACTCTAACTTAGTATCTGCCCTCAACAGATTTTACTGAGCATTTATTTCACTCATCATTGTTAAATTTCTGCTTGTTTGCCATGGTTATCAAGGATCCGTTCAACTTATATGATTCCCGGAGAAGCTCACCTGCACTATTTTGTGATGTAAAGTTGAACAGTACTCGTCTCCGTGCACACAAAGATTACCATCAAATTATGCAGCCTAGTAGGATTGGATATTCTCAATTTGTTATCCCAAGCATTTGACTACAGAAACCAGGGGAGCCGTTGCGATTCTTCTTATGATACCAAGTGTTGGCGGCATTGCTTTCAAGAATCTTTTGCGGAGAGCTCTTTAATAGTAGCAACAGAGAAGGTCGACTATTCGGACGGGGACAATTCCAGGAGAAATTTTGCCTATTTCAAGATGGGTCCGCTCCTGCGGATGATTCAATCAATGATTCAACTGCAGCAGAAACTTGAAACATCTTTTTGATACTTTCAATACTGTCATGTCAATCTGCATTTCAAAGTTTCGGTGATGCTGAGTGATGGGCTGATGGCCTGTTGTTTTGCATGGGTTGTGAGTTGTGACCAGGTAACGCCACTCAAATCCGGATAGTAAAGTTGCAATACGCATCTACTGCCTATTCTTTCTTTAGTTATTTATTTATTTTTTTCTCAATCAAATCATATATAAAATGTTATTGGTTATTAAATAAAAAAAAAAAAAAAGACAGAAAGAAAGAAAAAAGTTGGTTGAATGTTGATGCTTTCAATCTTATTAAAATACATCTAAATTTCAACTCAACCCAAAGCGGCTTGTATCGAGTAGTAGTAGTAATCCTAGGAAACAGCATAGCATATCCCAAATTTGCTTTTGATAAGATCAAAGTGGTTTGCAACAAGCTAAATGAAAGAAAATGTGAACAAAGGCACTTCATTGACTTGTAATTATTATTCTTCTAGAATAAAGTATTTGGTGTATTATATTCACAGATAATGTTTGTCATTATAAGGGTGGTTAGTGAATATAAATAATATTATATTAACCAAGATAAGACCATGCTTAACTTATTGATTAAATGTAATTAATTATTCCACCATAAAGGCGAAGGAAGAGATAAGCATGAGTGGGATTAGTTTGAGTTTTGTCCTATACATAATACTAATAATGAAGTGTCATATTAATTTTTTTACCTTTTTTGTTTTTGGTCCCAACTTTGATAACGAAGTGTCATAGTAATAACAAATAAAACCTTCCCAATTGTTCATCCGGGAAAATAAAATAAAAAAATCCCAATTGTGGAAAAGGGCATCCCCTTAGCATGGAATCAAAGTGTCTAAATAGTTTAATTGGACATAATTCAATAAAATTAAAAAGTTCTTTTGGAAGGTAAACTAATTCAAAGATAACTTAAAAAAAAAAAAAAAAAAAACTAAGAGAGGGTCTTGGTACTTTTAGCATTTTTATTGTCACAAATTTGATATCAAGATTCAAGACCTGACTCTGAGCTTAGGAAGATTAATAAATTATCATTGAATAGCCCAAGGATATTAATAGGGAAATATCGAAAATAGAATTAAATTTCTATTTTTATATTCAAGATTTATTTGGAAACGACATGATAATATCATTAATTTGGGTCTATATCGCCAATCTTGATAATATTAAAAAATTGATTTAAAAGCTTCGGTTTAAAGCAAATAAAGATCAATAAAGAGCTTTTTTTTCTCGAAAAAGAAAACTTGAATTATATGGAAAGGCAAAAATTATGGTGTAAAAAAAATGTAAAAGAAAGTTGGACTTTGGACGTTTAAATCAGTGATAGGCAAAGTGGGCCATAATTATTTTTTATTATAAGTATAGGCCCATCTATATTTTGTGGAATTTTGCCACGTGGAGGACTAAAGATTTTAATTGATTTCTCATGTCTCAAGCTTCTTAATTCTTATGCTTCCCTTACAGCTAATTGAGAAACACCAACAAACCTCGCTCACTATTTGGAACTTTGAAGCTCTTTTTTTATAATTTTTCTGTTTATTCTTTTTTAACTATTATATTACAATATATTGATCTGTTAGAAGTTTAAAATTATGTAGTAATTACATAGTTCATAAATCTATTAAGCGTAGTTTAAAAATCTACATCAGTAAAAGTAAGATATATTTACAAATCCATGTTGTCGAATTAAAATTTTGGACAATAAAAAAGAAATTTTCTGACAATTTAACAGTGAAAAAAAAATTGTTAGTTTTTTTTTCTTTTTTTTGTGTGTGTGTATGTTTATATATTCACAGAAAACAAAATTAGACTTACAAAACTTCAACCAACTAATATTTAAATCTTACTATCCTTTTGTAAGAATTTGTTAATACTTGTTGAATAATTAACTATAAAGAGCCTATAAAAAAAAAAAACTATAAAGAATGTTATGCGCAAATTTAGTACTCAATTAAAATGAAAAGTACTGTTTATATTAGATAATTTTTTCTTTCAAAATCAAAGTTTAACTAGAAGAATAATTATTTATTTTGTATCAATCTCTAAATTAGGCATTAACATTCATTTTGAAATAATGATAATATATTTAGTAATTTCTAATATTCAAATAAATTAAATCAACTCTGATGGTCTATATCTAACTTGAGTACCACTAAATGATAAAAATAAATAAAAAAATAACGAAATCCAACCATCTAACAATACTCAGACTCAAGATTACAATATATTTATAGTCCAAAAAATAAATCAAGATTTTTATTTTTTTAGTATGATTTAATTTATTTTACATTTTTTTAAAAAAAGTAAACCATGAAAGTGAATGGGAGCGGGACGCGCCACGCAATTCGAAAGGCGCGTGGGGGAGTGCAGGTGGCAACTATAGGGACGGCTGAGTGAGAGAGTAGATAATTAGACTTATGTTAAAAGTATCTGCATTTCCTCTGTATCACTGCGAGAATTTATTTCATAAAATATTAACAATAAATGAAATAAAATAAAAATTTATTACGCCATTATCAGAACACGACAAAAAGCTGCATACAATACAACCAACGCAACTCATTGCATGACAATATTAAAAAGAAAAAAAATTATTATATATGCAAAATGAAGCAAGGAAGGATGCTGTTGCTTTGCTGAAGCTGGTGTTAGCGCTGGTGGTGATGTTACAAGACGCGAAGACTATGGTGGTGAGGTTCAAAGATTTTTAGGAAAAAAGAAAAAAGAGAAAAGAAAATGAGTGTTTTGAGTTGGTTTGTGAGAGGAAGTTGAGAACTTTTTTGTATGGTCACAAAGACTACCCATTTGTTAAGGCATAGCAGTAGTGTTATTTCTTTTAAAGGTTTGGCCTTTTTCTTTCTTTCTTTCTTTCTTGCTTCTCTTGGCTTTTCTTTCTTCTGGGTTTGTTTATTTTCTTCTAATTCCTGGTTCTTACCTTGCTGTTGAATGTTTTGGGTGTGTAAAGTTTGTATCTTTGTTGGTTGAGAATCTTGATATTGTAGCATTTTGGGCTTAAGATATATGTTTGAGTTGATCTTGCTGATAAAACAATTATAAAAAAAAAAAAAACTGATGAGGTTTTTTTGTTTTGTGGTTATATAATTATTGTGCTGGTTTTTTTTTTTTTGTGGTAATCAGTTTTTTTTTTTTTTAAATCTTTCTGATATTTGGCTCTTGGGTTTTGCATGTATCTGTGTCTCTCAAATGTGAGCTTGGAATTTGGTGATTATAACACCTGGTTCTTGAGAGAATAAGTTTAATCAAGTTTTCTTTTTCTACGTCCTCTATTTCTGTTCTTGGAATCTTGTTTTACTATTATAGTTATACTCTGATTATTTTCTGAATGATCGATTTGCATGTTGGAAAATTCAGCGAATTGTGATTTTTCTTGGATTTGATAATGATATGCCACAGAATGTTATTTCAGTTTTAGTATCCTGTGTTGATTTTTGCATTTCTGGACTTGCTGGGTCTCTTTTGTGTTGATTTTAATTAGTTTTGTTCTTTTTTGTTGCTGGAATTGGAATTCTTTGTCGAAGTTTATCTAGGTTGACTGTATTAGCTTTCGTGTCAAGAGATTTGCCTTCTATTCATGTCCCTTCCCTGCCAATTTGTGTGTCCTTAGCTCAAGGGTGTGAGCCTTTAAGTGTTTGCTAAATGTTGCTGATGTTTGATCTTTGCTTGTTAATTGATAGATGTTGATGTCTGTGGTTGTTGACGCTTGGGTTTTGGCTGCTGATTTGCAGGTTGGCCGGATACTTGAGCAAAAGTTTTTCTCTTTTACATGTTCGAAGATTGAATTGAAGTTCTTATCATAGTATATTTTGACAATGCCAAACCTGTTCAGCAAAGATTCTGGTATAAGCTCTGCATGCTCAGCATCAATGAATGGTGTTAGTGGCCCGTCGTGGGGGAGTTCAAGTGAATCGTTTGTCCAACAATCATCCATTGCTGGGTGCTTAAGCTTGAAGATGGCAGTTCCTCGGCAACAATTTGCTAACACTAAACAATTGAGCTTTCAATTTCAAGACCCGGAATCATCCTCAACTCAGTCAACTGGTCAGTCTTGCTCCAAAGAGGCTTGTGTCAAAGATGACAACCCTAGCGGGCAAAGCATAGTATCAGCACCACCGGGTGATTACATGAATCCCAAGTGTTTTTGGTGCTCTTGTTCTTTTTTCATTATCAAATAGTTGTGCTGAGTTAGTGCATAAGGCTTTTAATGATGTTATTGGGATATAATAATTCTTTTTCTAGTTTTGTATATTTTGTGTCATTATTTGGTCGCCTCCTGAGTCCCAAATTAAATTGCTTACGAGTTAATGGGGAAACATGTAGTTGGCTAAACCTGGCAATGACAAACAGGTCCTTCTTTATTCACAACTTGACTTACCAACAAAACTTGCTGTAATTGATTTATTGCGTTTCTGTTGTCATTGAGCTATATAAATGTCTAATGTAGCTGTTGTTGCTCTTACTCAGGATTTAATGGAATTCACGTGAAGCCTGTCGGAGGTCACTCTAAACTAGCCTCATCAATGGGTCCTCATGATTTTGTCTTCACTCCTCCACTTGTTGATTACAACCAGTCAGTTGTAAGTTGATATCAGTCTGTGGTTTCTGGTTGTGGTGGTGAAAAGGAACTTCATGCATCCTCTGTCGTTTTTTTTTTTTTTTTTTTTTGGCAGGCTCCATTTCAACTCCATTATGCTGAACCATACTTCAGTGGCTTATTATCACCATTCCTTCCCCCGCAGGCTATGGTAAGCACATATAATTAGAATAGACAGTTATTGAACATTTTTGTCACAAGATATTAATGAGAATATATTCTCCAGACAGCCAGCTACTAATTAAGATGTGAAATTTTAAAATTTTAAATTGAATAAGCTGCTTATATGAAGATTTTAGAGAACTGCTTTGGACCACATTTGATGTTTGGTGCCCCTCAAAGTTGTAGCTCACTGGGAAGATGGCCTTGGTTAGGACTTAGGACAGAATGGAGGAAAAAGGATTCATGTAGTGAACCTGAACCAGCTTAAATTGAGGTTTAGCTCTGTTGAGTTGCGCTGATTCTCGTGCTCCTATCTTCTTCCTCCCTCTCTCTTTCCCTCCAGTTGTTTACTTTATTACCCTCTTTATTGCTTGGGAAGGGGAACTGTTATCGAACTGCACCGATTTGAAATTTCCACCCTTTTCACTAAGTAGCACCTTTTTCTAGGCATTATTCGTCTTCATTCTTTCAAAGGTAAGTGTGTAAAACATTTTTGCTGGCCTTTAGATTCTTCAATGTCCATAAATCTGGTCCATGAAGTATTCTGCTCTTTTATTGTGTTTTAATGATTGCACATTACTTTGCATCTCCTTTGTTGTACTTTGCTTTACTTCTCTTAATAATTCTTTATTTTAGGAAAGCTTCCTCTTTCATTTTTGTGATTGTTAAGCTATTTATTTAATGAAGTGCTATTGCTTTATGAAGTCTGAACTTTACTTTCATATATGCAAAATGCTTGCAAGTTCTTATTAGTCAAATTTAATGGAGGGAATCAAGCAACTTTATATATATCTTATTAAATGTCTCCTGTGCTTTTAATCCGCTTTGATATTGATTGTTCTTGAATCAGTCTATTGCCAGTAAATTTATTTAAGCCTGATTTCTTTTGAAGTATGACTATGCGGGTATGTGTTTTCTGTCACCCATAAATGGGATATTTATCATTGAACTTTCAGCAGATTCATCATCCCCAAATGATGGGGATGGCTCCTGCTCGAGTGCCGCTGCCTCTTGAACTTGCTGAAGATGAGCCCATTTACGTCAATGCTAAACAATATCGAGCGATTCTCAGGCGCAGACAGTATCGTGCCAAGCTTGAAGCTCAAAATAAACTTGTCAAAGGCCGCAAGGTATTTGCCCCTCAGGGTTTTCTAAATCCTCTTTTACTGCAATTTCAATATGACACACTAGTATTACAGAGTTCTATGACAACGTGATGTTTTCTCTAAAAGACCCCTATAAATCTGTGCAGCCATATCTTCACGAGTCCCGCCATGTTCATGCAATGAACAGGGCTAGAGGATCTGGTGGGCGTTTTCTCAACTCGAAGAAGGTCCCAGAATCCAAGCCTAATCTCACAAACAATGAACTGGATATGTCAGAATCTGAAGCTCACCGTGAGAACTACAAAGATGGTGGTTCCACCACGTCTTGTTCTGACATCACAAGTGCCTCCAACAGTGAAGACATATTCCAGCAGCCGGAGTTTGGGTTCTCTGGCTACTCTTCTATTGGTGGTCGAAGCATGCAAGGTTGTTCAGCTACTATGAACGGTGATGGCAACATGCACCGTTTCCTGTCCTCTGTCGATAGATGAGCCCAGCATCGCTGGCTCATCTCAGCTAGTCTGAATTCTGACATTCAGATGAAGAAGAATCAGGCTGCTGCTTTTCCCTTGGGAAGTCATCCTTGGCTCTTTAGTTTAACTTTTCAAGTATTTTGTTCTCGTAGTTTCAACATCTTGTCAAAAACTGCAATGGAGTTAAGTTTTGTGATTTTAAGGTTGTTACTTGCATTATCCGAAACTCAGATACAAGGATATTTCATTAAGATGGTCTACCGAGAAACCCCAATTTGTTTCAGTTTCCCTGTTCTGTATCATGTCTATCAGTGTTCAGTTTCTTTCTGCATTCTTGTTTTTCATTTAGTCCACAAAACGGTAAAACTATCAATTTTCAAATTACCTAAATGTAAATGGCCACTATAATCATATGGATTGAGGGTTCGACTGTGGTACTTATTGGGCATTAACTTACAGTTAGAAACCTAGTAAAGTTGTTTTAAGTTGTGACTAGGTAAATTAGTCTATGTTTTATATAGTTTTTAAATTTGAGTTTATTTGAATAGAG
Organism: Citropsis articulata; assembly: GCA_030449925.1. Classification (NCBI taxonomy): domain Eukaryota; kingdom Viridiplantae; phylum Streptophyta; class Magnoliopsida; order Sapindales; family Rutaceae; genus Citropsis; species Citropsis articulata. The sequence continues at coordinate 16,072,514 of JASUUH010000210.1, forward strand.
TTTTTGTTAGTAGAGTTTTTATAAGTAGAGGTTTTTTTCAAAAATTTTAGTTGTTTGGTTATTGATAAGAGTTTTATTAAAAATTGTAAAATTATTTTAATAGATAAGGGTGGTAAAGTTATATTATAAAAAAAATTAAATAAGATTGTCAAATTAAAAAAGATATTTTAAATATTTTAATATTTAAAAAAAAATTCAACTTCTATTCTCAAGTGTGCAAAATTTGAGTTTTTATTAGGAAAGGTGAAATAACTTATTTTTTAAAAATTCTATTAAAAATACAACAATAACAAAATTTTTAATAAGAATTTATGGGATTAAATAAGCACCTATAATTTTTAGATAAATTATATCAAATAGATATTTAAGTTTCGTTGGGTATAACTTTTTAAGTATAGTTTATTTAAGTAGAGTTTTTGGCAGTAGAACTTTTATAAATAGAAGTTTTACTTAAAAATTTTTTGTTGTTTAGTTGTCAATAATAATTTTTATTAAAAATATATGAAATTACTTTAATAGGTAAGTCTTTTTAAGTTATATTATGAAAAGAATAAAATAAAATTGTCAAATAAGTAGAGAATATTTTAGATATTTTAACATTAAAAAAAAAACTTTTCAACCTCTGCTCCTTTTGCTAGTAAAGACAAAATAGTTTATTTCAGCTCTAAAAATTTTACTAAAAAAAAAAAATCAAATAACAATAAAAATTAGAATAAGAGTTTGTGGGATTAAATAGCATTTATGGTCATTAGATAAGTCATGTTAAATAGGTATTTAATATTGAACTGAATTTTTAATAAATATTTAATTAACTATTAAAATTGTATTTTTATTTTTATTATTATTATCTAACAACCCTCATTTGTAATGTTAAATTGGAATATAATTCAAATTCATAAAAGAAAGGGGAAAAAAAAAAACACAGCCGATGCCCGATAAGTCTCTACTCTCTCGATCCTTTGAAATGAACAAAACAGTCAAAAGGGTTAGTGTCTTAGTGAATTCTTCATCAATTATCCAGTTGTTTCAACATGATGTCATCAGTCCACGTCACGAACTGCAAAATCTTTCAAATATAACTGATCGCAGACGACAGTGCCAAGCCTGGGTTTCGCCGGTTCGGTTTTGGATTATCGGACTCAAACCGTTCTCTCAAATACAATTAAGCCCGACCAATTGCAGATTCAAATCCGCAAAACTTTTCATCCACCTAAAAGTACCCCTCGCAATCTTCCAAATGTCCTGTTTTACCCTCGGGTCCTCTCCCCTTCCCCATAATCAATATATACAGCCTCTCTTTTATAACTCTCATTTTGCCTCTGGAAAAATAATAACAATAATAAAAGTAACAAAAATAAAAATAATAACAATAAAAAGTAAAATAAAATTTTAAAAAAATGGAAGGAGGAGGAGCACAGAACAATCCGCGCACAGTAGAGGAGGTGTTTAGAGATTTTAAGGGACGTAGAGCTGGCATGATCAAGGCTCTCACTACAGGTTTTCATTTCCGGTTTTTTGCCGAGAAAATATGCCAGAAGAGTTTGAATGTTCGTTTGTTTTATTTCTATTTTTTTGGTGGCTTTCTATTGTTTTTGTTTCAGTCGTGTTTGTTTGGTTCTTTCGGAAGCAAATGTCTTAGGAAACGAAGATTTTTTTTTTTTTTTCAATCCTGAAAATTTTTAGTGTTTTTCCGTTGTTTTTGTTTCGCTTTAGTTGAATGCCATTCGTTTGGTTTTCTGAAGCACGTGATTGTTTGTGTCCCAAGAAAATATCTGAGGAAATGGAAGAATTTTGTTTTTGACATTTTTGGTTTTCTACGGCTAATGGTCATTTGTTCCTGAGAAAGGTTTTGAATTTTAAGATGTTTAATGCTTTGGCTTCAGTGAAATGTGGCTTGTTGTTCAATATTTTCTCGGTATTTATTTTATTCAGAGCGGTTCTTGAGATAACAATGAAAAATTTGAGTCTTTATTTATTGTTCCTCTAGATTCTAGTGAATTAAACATTGCAGCAGGGTTTACAGTTGTATGTTTTTGAGATGTGGATTATTTATTTGTTATCTTTCTATATTGGGTTGTTGGAAATGTGTTGTTTCAAGAGTTTAACTATGGCTTTTGGTTGTTCTGCAGATGTTGAAGAGTTCTACCAGCAGTGTGATCCTGGTAAGGGCTTACGCTTCTCTCCTTCTGTGCCTTTTTTTTTTTTTTTTTTTTTTCGGTGTATGAGTAAATCCCTTATAGGTTGTTTAACTCTGTTTTGTTTTTCTGTACAACGTATATGTGGGCTTCATTGTTGCGTCAGGTTGGCAACATGCTTCCTATTGTTGTAGTTCTAGGTTTCTCTGCATCTATGATTGTCAAATGCTTACACTGTCTCTCAAGTATCTTTGTGAGATTTGTGATTTGTGGCACGGTATGCACTCGCTCTTTTTATAAATAAGTTTTTATTGGTAAGAAATTGGTTGTGCCTTACTATTTTCCAATAATTCTTATTAATTTCTTTATTGAGTTTTGTCATCCCATCCAATTTGAAGTCCTATTAAATAGCAATACATGACTGCTGAACGATTTGAAGTGCTTGAATTGGTTGATTGCTCTGTTTAGCGAGTGCATTTTGTATAACCATATCTGTATTTGTTGTTACTGTCATAAAAGCAAGATTCTTGCCTCATAATTTTTGCCGTATGCTGTCTATTTGTACGCTTGATCAGTAAAGTTTCTCCTTTAGAGGGAAAGACTATTATTATTGTTCTCCTTTTTACATCTGTAGCCAATTTTACTAGCGGACAAGGGTTAATGTTGACCTTTCTTAGCCGCTCACATATAACTGTCCTCTTTTTAAGTTTCCAGTAATCCTTTACAATTTTTTTTTTTTGATGTGAAAATTTTTGTCCAAACTGATTTTGGTAAGACTTTTCTTTTTCTGTTTGTTTTCTGGAGGCTGAAATTTTTAAATGCATCAGTCTTTATCCGAAATCGAGGAGACTGTTCTTTTGTTAAATGAAATATGTGTACAATTTAGGAATCACAGAGGGACCATTGTCTTGGATTGATAAGTGCACAGATTCAATTTGAAAGTTGCCATTTCATGAAATTGTTGAAAGGTGGGACAATATCCGAAAGATCTCTCCTAGGCCTTGCATTGGCCGGATGAGCATTTAGTATTATCTGTTTTATGCAGGAATCACAGAATAGAGACAATGTTGTTAGACAAGTTGAGTAGACTGGAGGTAGCCTTTAGCATATTCATTTTGATGGTATTCAACTTAGCTGTGTTGTCATGACAAGCTTTCTCTTTGTGTACAGATTTACATGAAGTTATTCATAAGCATGCATTTAATGTAACATAATCATATTGAAGTTAGTTGTTTTTCTTGGTTAGTAGTTGCAGTGAATGATGTTTGATTTATTGTTCATTTTTATGAGCTTTGTCCAACTTTTGCACAATCAGTTCTTTTTACTTGATCCTGAGTAGTGGTGTTTGTGAGGATCAATCCAGTAATTTCAGGTGCTTCTTGTCGCACATCATGGTTATATTGCAACATATAGGTTTCTGGAGATAAGTACATTGAGTATGGGACTATATCTTGTATTGTACAGGATATATTTGCTGAAGTAGCTCATCAAACTGTTAGATTAGACTTGATACATAGGAAGTTACTCTCTTGGACATTATGGTGAATTCCTGGATTGGAAATCCAATTTTCTTTTCTATCTTGTATTCCTTTTATGAATTTGTGTATATCTCCTCTTATGGTGCTCTTTAGTTTTTATCTCTTAATGATCATTGACTGCTATCTTTATTCTATAATCATTTAGTATCCATAATTTTAAATAGCCATTATACTACTATTCATGGTTATCTTCTGCGGTAAGTTTCAACCCACATTAATGGTATTTACATTCTTCATACAGAGAAGGAGAATCTTTGCTTGTATGGCTTCCCTAGCGAGCAATGGGAAGTCAATTTACCAGCTGAAGAAGTGCCTCCAGAGCTTCCAGAGCCTGCATTGGGTATCAACTTTGCAAGAGATGGTATGCAAGATAAGGATTGGTTGTCTTTGGTTGCTGTCCATAGTGATGCATGGCTGCTGGCTGTTGCATTTTATTTTGGTGCCAGGTTCGGATTTGATAAAGCTGACAGGTATATAAACTCATTGGAATTTTTATTACTTGTTAAATGTTCCTTTAATCTGAGACAATGAAGTTTAGGTTGATTTGGTCAAGTCTTTCTTTACAGTGCATTAATTTTTTACTGATGCACTGAAATTTACATGTTGCATATGAATAATTTTATCTTGTTACTGGCAAAATATGTTCATAGTTCTTTGTTCATTTCTTCATATAAATAATGTTGATGAATAGCTTTATGTTACGTTGCTGACTTTCAATGTGTTGCTATTTTTCTTTATATCCGGGATGCAGAAAACGGCTTTTTAACATGATAAATGAACTTCCATCGTTATTTGAAGTTGTAACTGGTGCGGCTAAGAAACAAGTTAAGGAGAAGTCATCAGTCTCAAATCATAGTAGCAACAAATCCAAGTCACACTCCAAAGTGGTAAAGGAAAATTTAAAAGCCCTCTGTACAATATCTTTACCTTGTCCAGTGATTGATATATATTTAGACGTAGATGCATGTAATGTTGATGTGATTTAGGTTGATAAAATTGTGAATATTCTCTTTTAGGTTACAAGCTCTGCTTTTGAGAACTGATTATGTGAAAGCAATGTTTTAAGATAGAGACATCGGGAAAATGAAATTTCTGAGTAATCAGTATCTTAGTCCAATAAAGTAGATGGGAATATTTTATACAAGCATGATTGCTTTATATTCTCAGCGGTTTTCAAATTTAGGCTGCTATGGCAAGTTTGATCTCATCTCATGGAAGCTAACTTAGGTTAAGATTTCAGCATTTATTACTCTGCACTGTTTTTAATTGGTATTTTTTTGCCTTCTTGTTCGGGTGACGATAGCAGCAAGGATCTGAATCTCATACAAAGTATTCTAAGCCAATGCAACCGAAGGATGAAGATGAGGGCATGGACGAGGAAGAAGAAGATGAGCATGGTGACACTTTATGCGGGGCTTGTGGTGAGAACTATGCTTCGGATGAATTCTGGATTTGTTGCGACATCTGCGAGAAGTGGTTCCATGGGAAGTGTGTGAAGATCACTCCAGCCAGGGCTGAACATATCAAGCAATACAAGTGCCCTTCTTGCAGCAGCAACAAGAGAGCCCGCCCTTAACCTGACGATGAAATGATGTTATCTCTTTCTGTACTTTCCTCATTGTTGACGCCACCACCAACTGCCTGCCCATTGATCAGTTTCTTTTCCCAGTTGTTATTGTAGTTATGCTTGTGAATGGATAATTCGGTTTAGGAAAGATCTCATATTTCAGTAATAGTACTGTTAATTTGTAGTTTAATGAATTTTTCCTGTGAAAAATAATTACTGTTTTCAGTTAGAGAACTGGCATTGGTCCGACTTGGGGATCGTGGATCTTTATCAGGGGCTGAAATTTTGGAAACTCATCATTAGTTTCTACTTCTGGGCCCTCTCAAAATCGTTAATGCGGTATTTGGGAAGAGATGTTAACAGTACGAGTTACATATGCAGGTTTGCTGCATAAAGTTTTGAGAATGAATGATAACGATATGTTATCAGTATTATCAGTATTATCTTAAATTCTGGATAGCTCGAGGACACAAATAGCGGACAAATATTTTTAAAATGGGCTGATTTATATAAGTGATCCTATCGAAACTTTGTTTCCAGCAGAAAAATATAGAATGCTCTTTTAGTCTTTATAACAAAAGGAAAATGACAATATAATGCTTGCCAAAGAAGACTGAAAAAAGGGCTTATAATTAAAAATAAGCCATCGAAATAGATAATGCTTGATTGCTTTTCCATTTGCTATAGAAGACTTCAATATTCAATAATGACTATTCTTTACTTTGGAATACTGTGGGATCCATTGTTAATTAATGGAATCTCAAAAGCTCAACTGCTGGTGCCTGGTGGATGGATGCTGATAAAGATGATCCCTACTGGTTTTGCTCTCAAACTTGATTTATTAAGAAACAGTTCGAGTTTTAGACACAATTTTAAGAAATAATAAAAGGAAACGAATAAAATGCAAGAAGAGGAAAAGATTTACATTTATATTTACATGGAAAAACACCTGCCATCGTTCACCTTGATTATAACCGATAGGCAGGCTATGAAAGAAAGAAAGAGTAGGAGGCTAAAGAATAGACAAGATGCGAGAAAATTTCACAGGATTAATAAAGGTTGATGATTTGATCCGCAAACTTAAGTCATGCCACCATATCATCAACCTAGGATTGCAGCCTGCTCTAGTTCTTCTTCATTCATGTCAAAACCTCTGGATTCTTGGTGGAGGTTCGTTTCAGAAACTCGTACGTAGTAATCATAGCTGTTGCAGATATAGACATGGATGCCCACCTTGGACCCAACCCTCTGTAACATGCCATCCAACCACCTTCTTTAACCAAGCTCCTCACTGTCTGCCCAACAGTCGGTCCCCGCTTTCCATTCTCATCCCCGTCCAAAACCTGCAACCTCGTTTTAATCGTATCAAGTGGCATCGTAATCAACGCCGATAAACCACCAGCCATGGCTGCACTCACTCCCTGAAACGCCATCACAGTTTTTGAATCCGGCCTAATCATCATCATATCACCCTCACTGTCACCATATTTCCTGCGCAAGAAACACCCAACTCCACCCCAAACAAGCCTTTGAGCAACAGAATAAGACGCCCACCAGACTGCATTTGATGGTGCATGTGTCAAGATTGAAATCCCGAAACCCCTATACAATCCTCTAACCCCATCATTTCTAACAATCTTCCTAAACACATCAACCCCATTTACGTATCTAGCATCGGCCCCATTAGCCACCATAAGCCTCTGAGTCACAACATCAACTGGGGTCCAGACAAGCTGAGCAGCCATGGCAGCACTCAATCCACCAACAGCACTGGCGGCCGCCGCCGCCGACCCAGCAGTAAACCCTAACTCACTAACCGCAAAGCTGCCAACTTTACTCTTTGTCACCTCAAGCGCCGCCATGTAAACCGTCCTTGCAGGGATTGTGCCCATCAGTGAGGTCCCAAATCCCCTGTACAAAGCCCTGAAACCCTCGTGTCTTGCCACTGAAACAGCTGTTTTCACACATGAAATCTTGCAGTGGCCCACTTGCAGTCTTGTCTTTATCACGACTACTGGATATAGCATTGCTGACACGCCTGAAAATAGAGCTGCCCCATGCAAGAAGAACTTCCATTTGTCTAACATTTGCCACTCTATATCGGCCGGTATATCGAGTTCCTGACCCGATACCGAAACCGATTCTTCCTCTTCCACCGCTCTCATGTTCATCTTTCAAGATCAAAATTTTTCAAGCTCCTCAAATCACCCATTTAAAAAAAAAAAAAAGATAACAAAATTTTGAGTAATCAGTATTTATAATACATGATTCATCTATTTTACTTTTCCTTTTGGCATAAGCTTTGGATGAAGACACATGGGATCTTAGCACTTCATAATATCCTCCGGCGATCGGAAAACTCGCCGGGAAGTTGGGATCTCACCGGAGAAGAAAGGCATTAATTTAGTAATTTACATACAAGAAAGTAAAATATTCAGGGGAAGGAGGCAGGGAGAGGGAATAATAGGTGGAGTTTTTTTAGGTTCAGTTGGCTCTGTGAGGATTGTACAAACGTCGGCCGTTGATTTGCCGGGGTGGACGGATGGCTTTTGACGGGTAGGATGTGGTTTAGTTGGTGAGGTGGTACAGGGGATTTGAGTTTTTGTTGGATGAAAGAAGACTGGTGAACGTAGGATGACGTGTAAACCCTATCCATGATTCGGGCGGGAGCCGGAGTGGAATTCGGGTACGGGATGGCACACAGCTAGACCCATGATTGCCAGAGACCATATAAATATAATGCCTGGAAGATAATTATATTTAGTACATTTACATTTATAGTACTTTAGGGATGATAATTTTTTTTAATGGGATGAGATCCTGTATTTGGAATGAGATCATGCAGGATTTCATCTAATTTGGAACGGAATTGGAACATATTGTTGTCCCGTAAAAAAATTTAAGAATAGAAATGAGACATTTTCTCATTCTATTCAGACATACGTAAGTGTAGATTGTCACAATTCATTCCCATCTCATTTTATTTACATTAAAACGGTAATTTTTTAATCGTGATCACATTTCTTTTGGGACGGTAAACACTTTGTCTCAAAAATATATGACACGAAGAATACATTTTTCATCCCACTTACATATACGGAAGTGAAATTGATAAATCTCATCCCATCCCGCCCCATTACCAACCCTATAAGACTTCATGTGATAATGATCTAGAGATCAACATACTAATGACTATGAGTGCTAATTTTACATAGCCCTGTCTTGAGTATTTCACATCTCAAATATTGTTCATAGTCTAAGTGTGCAGTGCTGTCCGCTGCCCATTAAATCATCTTATGACGTCATAAATAAAAAAGACAAAAATTACTGTTGGCATCGGCTTCGCCAGGCTTCATCAAAATACAACACATGTATGTATTCTTTTTATTGTACCTTTGAAACTTTTGTTTACGTACACAAACATTTCTTTAAATTATGAATTACACATATTGAGGCGTGTGACCGAAAAGATGGGTAGATCACAGTCTTCATAATTTAAATCATTAAACCTGCAAATTGAAAAAAAAAAAAATACATATACACAAATTTACATATATTGTGCAGACTAGTCTATTACCGAAAATGTGACGCATCCCAGTAAAGGCTTAAACTGTTTCATGTAAAACTCTCAAACACATGGTTTTTTAGTCCAATCATTTTGGAATTGAGTAAAAGACAGATTATTGAGGCGAACTTGAATTTTGACGTGAAACTTCACGGAAGATGAATCAATCATTTTGGATCAATGTTTTCAAGGTGCCCGCAAAATCCCTTATGAATCATCCTCGTCTGAAGATACCCACTACTTACGGATCAGAGGTGAGCAGCTGCGCTTCGTGCACAGTAGCCTAAAACACCCTGTATATTTTTTCAGTCCGTATTTATAGATTTTGTATCATAACAATTACAAAGTAACAATTTATGACACGATTATTAAACATGTATCAACCATTTACCAATTAGACAGCTGCCAGTATTCATTGATGAAAATTATAGTCACATCGCACAACACTCTTTCCCGTAATGAACTGTAAATCTGCATCTATATTTTTCATACCATGACTACTTATGTACAAAAATGTATTGCACTTCCAGCTTTTAAGCCCTGATGCTATATTACAATCTCTCGCTCCCCGCATCCTCTATCAAAACTGCAAAGGATAATCAAATTATATATCTCCGGTAAAACCAAAAAAAAGGGGGGAGGGGGGTGGGTGGGGAAAAAAAGAAAAAGAGAGAACTTTCATTCCCTGGTGTACTGCATAAGCTCGAACCACTGCAAATACAAATGATAGACAATTATTAGTATGTGACAACAACAGCCAGCAGGATCCAAGGGTTTACTTGAGAACAAGGTTACCTGTCTCAATAAATCAGCAAGCATCCTAGGAAGTGCTTCAATGTTCCTCAATACAATGTAATATGGGAAAGGGAAAGAATCTAGATACTTTGAGACCTTGATCTCTTTACCCTCAAATGATAATTCCTGGAGGCCAGACAGATGTTACAAAAAAGTGAGAATTATGATGTTTTTATACTAGTAAAATTTCTTAAACATTAACTATATTTAATACTATAAATAAGTACCTTGAGGTCAACAATTGATTCTTCTGGGCTATCCACGAGCAAAAATGCCACCATTCGCTTCTTACTCAAGAGATCCCTAACCCAGCGCTTCAAGTTCTCCTGCATACATTTAATCAAATATGTGAAGAAACATTATTATTTACGCAAGACACTGAAGATACTCCGTGTCTCAGCAACGAAAAAATACCTTCTCGTGGAATCGGCCATCGCCGATTATTAAAACAAGCTGCTGTAGCGGGTTTTGTCCTGAAGGCAACCGTGCTTTTGCAACTGCAGTATCCAGCATGTTGTTCAAGAACATCAACAGATCCACAACTGGTTCGTCAGCAATGGTATTCTCTTGCTTGAATGTCAAACCAGACATCATCTGCAACAAAACAATTTTCAAGAATTCAGCAAGAAATTTTAACTAGTTAAATAAAAAAAGCAAAAGTAAAAAAAAAAGAACATAAAGAGGGCACATGAGGGGGTAAAAAGATATAATCCATAGAGCCTTGACTGCAAAGCACAGTGTCAAAAGTTGAGACAAAGACATCATCAATTTTGTGTATTCCAAACGACTAAAACGTGTAATGTCAGAAGACTAACCTTAATGCCAGCTACTCCAGTGAAAGGCTCATCAAAATCATGCAGTGACCTGATGTTGCCTTTCTTTCCAAAGCTCACAACAGACAAGTTTCCCATTTCCAGCTGAGACATGGCTCGGCAGACAGTCACCAAAGCTTCGATTGCAACACCCCCACAACCACTCTCAGACATACTACGGGAATCATCCACAGCAATAACAACTTGGTAATCACGTTTGTTGGGCCTGGTTCGCCTTAGCCATATTTTATCCTTCCGGTAATGACTTGCTATGTAGGGAATTACCTGATAATTTACAAGCATATGACAGAATCAATAAACAAAACGTCCAACATGCTCAACCACGCCCTATTACATAGTATGAAATATACCATATTTTACCTTTTTCATGTTAATCCTTTTCCCAGTCTTATAGTCCCCTTGGAGCTTGCAAGCTAGAGTGGGTTCCAAAACAAGACGCAACTGTTCAGCTAACTCCTGAGACAATCTTGCTGTCTGCAGTTCATATCTTCTCCAAAGAGCATTAGCATTATTTTTCAGATCATCAGAAAACTCAGCAAGTTCTAGGGCCTTCCCTGGTTCGTTATCACTCACAGTAAGTTTGCTGAGCTGATTTAACTCTTCACTCAAGTAAGACTTCTTGATGGAGACAAGACTCTCAGACCGACTTCCTAGATCACCATCATTATCTCTATGAGTTTCAGGGGATCCCTGCACAGGTGACTCCTCTAAATCTGATATTGGAGTCTGTTCCATCTTATTTTTGATGACTGTGGCACGATGCTCAATAGGTTGAGCTTCTGAATTTTGCTTCTCAATCTCCATCTCAGTGACATCATTTTTATGTTCTGCATGATTATCTGCATTAGGTTTACTGATATCTCCACCCTTGTCAATCTGCTCAGATGTAGCAGGACCTAGTGCCTGAGCTGTTCCCTTATCAAATTCAGAAACATAACCATACTCATCTGCATCCTCATCCTCGACCTCTCCTTGCATCTCTGTGTTGTCTGCCTGAAGATCAACAGACACATTGACTCTTTCTTTCCACTCTTCAAGCGCATCCCCAATATTCCTATAAGGATTTGCATTAGTTTTCTGAACAGGAGAAGCTTTCTGATAAGGCACTTGAGATTTGGGTATATCATCAGTGGGTTTCCCATTAGCCGATGAGCCAGAAACCATGATATCCATTTGCGATGTATTGTTGGAAGGTAAGCTCATCAGAGGAGTAATTTCATTATGGATGTCATTGCCATCAAACCAGTCAGCTTCCGGTGCTACACTTTTAGAAGCCCCACAGCCTACGTTTGGTTGAGGTGCAGATTCAGCATTAGGCACATGACCATCTGTGGATTCAGACATTCCTGCTTTGAAGACATCTTTCCTCGGAGCCGTCATATTCATTTCTGTGTTCTCTTCTGCATCCCCATTTGCACCATCCTTTTCAGAAGTTCCAGCTGCTTGTTCACTGTCCACTTCTTCCATAATTTCATCAACAGAATTTTTATCCATTTCTTCATGGTTTCCATTTTCAGCAGATTCATCAGGCTCTTCTGGATCCAGTTCTTCCTTGGTTTCTGTGCCATCTATTTCATCCATGTTGGTATCTTCTTCCAAATTCTGATTTGATTCATCAAGTTTCAGTCCAGTTGGATCTGTAAATGCTTCTTCCTTGTCCATACTCAAATCTTCCGTATTTTCTGCATCACCAAGATCTTCCGGATCCCCAGTCTCATCTTTTTGTCCATCAGTTACATCAGCATCAAGCTCTCCCTGTTCATCAGCCATTGAGACAGAATCTTCCTTGGCTCTGAGCTCCCTCGAACTCTCATCTGTGTCTCTGACAGAAGGCCCAGATTCATATTTCTCCTTTGCTGAGCTATGATTTTCTTCTTCTTCCTTATCCCAAAGCTTTTCATTAACAACTTCACTATTAGCTCCAGTTTCACCCATTGCAGACTCCAGTTGCTCATCCTCACCATTTTCATCATTATCCTCACCATCAGAGTCTTCGCCAACACTATATGTATCGGCTGCAAAATCCTGCTCCATCTCAATCCCTTTATCATCTTTACTTGGCACTTTATCTGAAGCATCTTGCTCTTCACCTGCCTGCTGTTGCATTCATAAAGGAAGTTTATAACAGATCTTTTAAATATCATAATGGAGAGCAAAAGTTGTAACAAAATTCAGGTTCACAAATTATTTGACATAATTACAAAATGATGTAGAATATTTTTAAAAATTATTTAAATGTATATAAAAACTAAAGAATCTACATGATTTTGAAGTGCCACTCAGACTTCGAATCTCAAGAAATTCACAAAATAAGTGATTTTGGATAAGATGATATCACCAAAATTAATTACCGTCAAAATGTCACTTCTTCCTAATCTTCTACGGTATAGGTACTGAGTAGAAGATTATAAAATTTAAATGCACCAATAAACAAACCTTTTCAGAAGTCCCTAGCAGTTGATCTTCATCATCTATTTGATCACTAACATCTTTCACTCCTGCACCCTCTCCCATACCAGTTCCACTCCCATCTTGAGATAAATCATGACTAGCGTCATCTTCTTGATCTTTAGCAGAAATGCCAAATCCTCTTGAAAATAATGAAGCTAAAATATTTGCAAGGGCATGAGTCATCACAGAAGTCTGCAGGCAAACATACAAAAAGTTCAAAATAGAAAGTCAATTCATAAATTTGAACAAAGGGAAGAATATAAAACGTACAAAACTATGATGGACAATGTTGAAGAAACAAGAGGTCTAGAGATCGAGTCCTCCTTACAACAATTTTGAAGGGAATTATTAAATTTTTGTTTGTGTGTGGGGTGGTTTGTGCAGAAACCTTTTGGGGGGGGGGGGGGGGGGGGGGGGAGAGAGAGAGAGAGAATATTATGGTTTCAAAAGTATCCACAACAAGCAATCATTTAATTATGAGCTCAGAATTATTTGTTACTTGTGCTCTTCCTGATAGTTGTCAACTCTTTTAAGATCCCAGCTGGTAATACGTGATTAGCGACTTATGCTTCCATCACAGTAAAGAGATACGAAGAAAAAAGCAAACAGAAGAATTCAGATGGAACTATCTTACAGTTTTGTGCATCGCTAGGAAATCCTGCAAGAAGCCATCACTGAAGTTCAATACTAGGTCCAACAGCTTACAAAGATGCTTAAGATGTGCTCCAATAATGGAAGAGAGACTGGGAGTTCCTCGGCCATGATGGTTCACCAATTTCTCCTGCGGAAATACAAGATGTCAACAAGAAAATCATGAATTATGTTTCAAGAGAAACTCTGGATGGAGGAATATGGTAGTGCTGTATCATACCGCACAAGAAATTGCTTCCAAAGTTTGATAGTTTAGATGGTCAAAGTTTAAAATTGCTATTGTTGATTTATAAATATACTCCCATGAGGTAACCCTCCTCAATGACTCTTCAGAAAGAGCATGATTGCTGCTTAATGACCCTAGCTTTTGCAACATATCCATAATATTTTCATATATCCTAGTTATAGCTCCACCAAACTGTGCTTCAAGATCAGAAGAATTCCCATTGCAATATTTGGCCTTCTCACATGAATATGTTGACTGGCTTCCGGCTTCTAGTGCAGAATTGAACTGTTCAGCCATCTTTTTACCCTGCAAATATTTTAGGAAGTTAACTTCAGAAATATGCTGCTAGACGCTAGCTTGAATGGGCAACTAAGTTGATTCAAGTCCTATTGACTTGTGCGTTTCGCAGACATGTAAAAAATTAGTTTCGGCTTAAACTATTATGGCGATTATACTAAAAAGTAAAATTAAAGGACTAGCAAATTGGCATGAATTTATCTAGAATCAAAGGTACCTTCGTTAATAAATCATCAAAGAGACTCAGGAGAGTCTCTATGACTGAGCTTCTACCAAAATCTTCTTTACGGAGAGCAGACAGATGCTCCCCAAACTCATTAATAACCTGAAAGTTCTGAAATACCAATGACTCGATTTGTCCTGAAATAACATGATGGAAGGAACCCATCATAACAGTTATAGCTCCACTGGGGCCAAGGAGATAGTCATCCAACGATTCCTGTAATAGAGTTTCCATCAAAACAAGCACAAGCTAGCATGATATTTTAAGGAAAACAGAATTAAAAATGTAGATATGCACCTTAGATTTCTGGATAACAGGAATAAACTTCTTGCTGAAACAAAGAACCCTATGTGCTGCAACTCTGACACTTTGACACTCACTTAAATGAGTACTTTCAACAGTTCTCAACAGTAGTGATTCCTCAACCAACGTAGCATACAAACTATCAAATAGTTCCTGCAAAAATTTATAAAACAGTTGATATTATTAAGTCTCGTTTTTTTTTAAAGTAAACTAGGCACCACAAAGTAAAACAAGAGCTAACCTTCTGTTGCCAAATGCACTTGATGGTTTCATGTTGATTATGAGCAAAAGAACACTCATTATCAGTTTTCTCTTCAAAATTGGTGGAATTTGGACACAAACTTCCAAAAGTGGAAACACATTTATGTAGCTGCTTTAAATGCTTAGCAAAACCATAGGCAGCCTCCCGTTGCATCTGTTGTATCACTAGGAGATGGTTGAGAAAAGAGACTGACCTAGTAGTCTGCATGAAACAAAAATTAAGTTAAATCGGAAAAGAGATTCAACAATTTCGTGATTCAAAATGATGGGCTATGAACTAGATGGAGACAAAAGAAGTTGCTTGCAAATAATCAGACCAATAGAAACTGAATTGCAGAGATCATAAAAGCAGATAAGTAGATGTATTCATCTTTCAATTATCCAAAGTGAAACTGCTGTACACCCAAGGTGATCTACCTGCTCGGATGAAAAATCGTGATGGTGTTTCAGACAAATTTGTTGGAGTAGCTGCACTGATGCCAAGCTTTTGAAGTAAAATTCATTTACTGCTTTCCACTCAGTATCTAATGTTCCATCAGGCAAACACTGAATTTTAGCAGCTGACAGTCTATTAGGTGCTAGAAGCAAATGCTGTGCATCATAAGATGGCTGAAGGAACAACCAATTGGAGTCGCTCGATATCTATCAGGGGAAAAAAAAAATGGTATGTCAAAACAATTATAGTTACAGAACTAAGTAGCTTTAAGAGAGAAGCCAAGGAATTTCTGTTACCTTAATAATTTCATACTTGTGCTTATGCAAGCCACTGCTTTCTAACAGCTTTAGAAGTTCAGAAAATGCCCTCTTCTTCCCCACACTTCTGTTTAGATCCTTCCAGAGATAACTAGAATCCATTGCAGATCTACATATATTTTCAAGTGTTTTCCATAACCCCTTCCACTGTTCAGCATATAAATGGTTCCCAGACTGGGATTCCAGCCACTGTGCAGCATTATCTGCAGTCCCTATCAAATTTGCAAGTACTTTAAATTTTGAATCTGAGGAAAGAGGAAAAAGACTAAATAAAAAGAATAACAAGGTGCACTTTATAGAAAATGAAGAAATAACAATGGGAAAAACCTTCAGCATCAAGAAAGCATAACTCAGGTTCAATTTGAAGCAATTTTGGTAGAGTATTGCTAATTTTTATTCCCCAATTGTCGTACCATGTACACCTATACCATAAATGTCAAATATAAGTTCAGAAAACAGGTAACATGGAATTCTTAGATAGAGAAAAAAATGTGTAAGTAGAAATTATTTGACCTTTCTTCATCATTAAACTGGGGTAGATCTAAGACAGCACTCAACAAACCCTCACTCATGTCCGAGATTTCGGTGGGGGCCCTTTGACCTTGTATTGAGAGTACATTCAGTCCTTTTTGTGCTGTTTCTTGGTTAAGGATAAGCATTGCAGGTTGTTGCAGCAGCTCCTGTTCAAAAAATAAATAATTTAGAGCCATATTACTGCCATCTCCCAACTTTACACTAGGGAAACAAAAAAAAAACAAAAACAAAAACAAAAAGGAAGAAATTCTATGTTGTTGTTGGCTTCCTTGACTAGCGCCTTACCATAACCAATTGAAAGCAATAGCAAATTCCACTTACTGTGTATTTCTGCACCAACTTCCTGAGTTTCTGCCGGATCCTTTTCAAATTTTCAATGGGCATAGAATGCTCCCACCGACATAGCCTCAATAGCTCTTTCACTTCTTTCTCAATATTCCTCCTACTGTTTCCTATATGCTCCAGTATTCTGAATATATAAACTAGTAAGTAACTTCCCAACAAAGATAAACATACATGAAGATTAAGATTACAAGTCCTCAGTAGACTCACGCTGGCAAGAATTGCACGTAGAATCCAAAAATGTTGTATAACATCTTCATATTTTCCTCCTGCCAGCGACTGAATGATTCATAATGAATTAGAAGATTTCAAAATATAAAATGTTAAATTAAATATAACTCAAATAAAAAATCTAACAATTGCAGCTCTGATGTTAATGCAAATACTATATGAGGGGAAACAGAACTTCCAATAGAAGAAGAAGAAGAAGCAAGCTGAGTCAAGCAGCTAAAATATCTTACCTTAAATAAGCTTCTAGGGATCTGCCGATCACAAATTGACCAAGAAAAGCAAAAATAAGTAAGAGACGCTTTCTAAATTCACCAATGCTGGATGTTTGAATGAACTCCTCCAAACTGCAAAATCCATATTCATTTGTATTAGAAAGAAAGATCCCAAATTTGATGGATTCACAGCACTCTCTATTAATCACTTCAAACTTAAATTCAGCCACAAGGTAGTTTCTT
Organism: Citropsis articulata; assembly: GCA_030449925.1. Classification (NCBI taxonomy): domain Eukaryota; kingdom Viridiplantae; phylum Streptophyta; class Magnoliopsida; order Sapindales; family Rutaceae; genus Citropsis; species Citropsis articulata. Next base: position 16,089,674 of record JASUUH010000210.1, read on the forward strand.
ATCACTTGCCTATGGATGGTAGACTGATCATATCCAGCAACCTCGTCAGAATGCGTATGTCGAAGAACTGAAAATAGTGGAAACCAGAGCTGCAAAGAATAATATGAATTGAAAAAACTGCTACTAGATTGCAGAAGATAGATAGATAGATAATTGGATATAAGTAAAGGCACCAAAGCCACTCTTTTCCTATGAAAGGCCTTGTTTTCTGGATCATTATCACATTGTACTAGTGGTGCACCTTGATATGCCAAAAAGGCAAGGCGTCTATATTTTGGAGTTTTGCATCTTTTATATTTTAATCTTTGTTTATCTATAGAAAGAAAATCCAACCGAACATGTAAAGATACCGGTTGCTGTCAGCATCTATTAGTTTCCTTCAATTATATAATCCAAACCTACATCAACTTCCAACAGTTTTTTTTACTTCATAGATTGTCAATGTTTTCTCTCAACCAGCATTATTTAGGCAAGAATCATTCATAAAGCCAAGTTGCTACTACCTTTCCAGCATTTTTCTCATATTGGTCCTGCACCTCATCAAGCAATACAGGCCAAGATTCAAACTCCATCCTTTGCCATGAAGACACCAGGACGATAATGGGTTCTAGCAGATCTAAAGCCAGAACAGAGTTAACAGATATGAAAGTCAATAGCTAAACAAAAAAAGATATCTTGTGGAAGTTTACGCACCAGAAAGAGGAAATTTCATGCCATTTTCTTGTAACATTTGAACTTGGCGAAGTAGAATTTGCAGCCCTGATAGCGGCTTCACAAAGGCAAAACAGAAAATTCAGCTTTCCGAAAAAGGAGATAATATACTTTTATAAATAGTGAAAGACAAGTCGGTCACTACCTCTGTCACATCATTTTTACATCAACATGTGAACAAGTGAAACATTTCACCATGACTGACCCATATAGCCAAATTCTTTATGAAAACATTCTCTAAATAAAGTACCATGTCAACTGGAAGAATTAACCATATTCACTACCTTTGCAAGAGGAGTTGTAAGAGGGATAGCCAACAGCATTTCAATCATATTCAAGATCTTCTGCAGACCAGGGTGGTCTTCCCACTCCCTTAAACACATAAGAACCCGCTGTTGAAGAGTTGTAAGTAACTTTACCATTTTCGCCATCACAGGAGCATTTGAATCCTAGAAAAAGCAGTTTTGAGCAAATAAAGAAAATCAAAATACAAGGAAATGAACGCTACAATGATGATATAAAAGCTATTGTTAAAACAGCAAGGTCATGAGCATTGTGAAACCTTGTAAAAATTGTATTTGTGTACTGAGTGATTAGATGAAACAATTTTCTCATGCTCCAAGCATATGCGTAGTACATGCTCTGGTGCAAGTTTGGCATCCAAAGTAGAAGTAAATAGACCTTCCAAACCTGAAACATTTCTCCTCATTTAGCAATCCAGGAAATATTTAACCTTAAAAAGAAAATTTGGTAATCACCTTTTATCATTTCTAGTCCCAATGTGTAAGAGTCAGAGAACGATAGCAACCGCTCTGCATCAGAGATTTGGAAAGTCCCAGACTGGAGAGAAGAAAAAAAATATAATAATGATAAATGAACCATGCGTAGATATCTCCAAAATATACACGGTAAAAGTAGCGAGTAAACAGAATCCATCTATGTGATTTTTTTTTCATATTACTAGGCCTGACAAGTAGTCCACAGCACAAATAATCACAAAAGCCAAGTACACTTATTTTAATTTTTAATTATAAATATGAATGGCAGCCTCTCCACAATCAATTCTATAGTTCCATCAAAATAACAGCATCTGAAACATGCAATTAAAGCATCTTCGAGGAAAGAAGGGATGCATGCAGCTACTGATCAGGAAAAGAGGAAAAAGCTAGGGTACTGAAGATGAAATCAACTCCTAATGATAACATGAAAGATTGTCTTCCATCACTATAGAAGATTGACACAAGTTCAGAAAATTTTTTAAGATGACTTACACTCAAGATAAGATTTGTAGATCCAAATAATTGATTGTGTTTGTAGACCATGCTATCCAGAATAGATTCCTGCATGAGGTTCCATTCTTCCTCCAAACTTTCATGTTCATCACCAGCTTCCAACTGAATTTGATAAGCATATGTGTTAACAGGAAGCAGAATGACATCAATATAAAGAAACACAAACAGTCATAATCGGTTTGCATCTGGCACAGGAACATCACCTTTTCAGCAAATTCTTCTTCCAAAAGCAGCTCCTGCCATTCTGAGAAAGCATCATTAGCTAAGAACTTGCGTAGACTTGACTTGTCAACTTCAAAAACTCTATCAACCTTAAATGCCCGAGGCCTGAACTTGTACTGCTGAGCATTGCGATTTTCTTTGGTCTTCACTTCATCTTTCATGTTCGTCCAAATGCTTGCAAACTCAGAGAATATTTTATCCAATAACTGATCCAGAAAAGATGTTATCATATCAATAAACAATATTGTATTAAGTAGACATAAAATTCAAGTTGACACAGGAAAGACACTAACCATGAAAGAGGCCTTATCCATCAGTCGTGAATTGGCTACAGAATGTGCAACACGAATAAGAGCATTTTGATAAATGGAAGCTCTAAGTTGCAAGACAGAGCCCTGCTACATTGCAGAAGCATTTAGGCGCATTAAGTTCCAGTAATGTCAATTAAATAAAAAATCAGCAGAAACAAGAAGAAGGTAAGCATTTTTTTGGGTAACAAATTCAAAAGATAATAATTAATTTTTTTGCAAAGGGTTTGATTAAATAAATTACTTTTGCAGCATTGATGTCACTTTGAAAAGTGACCATCTTTTCCAGAAAACTTATATACATATCCCAGAGGTTTGAAGAGAAATCCAAATCATGGAAATAGCACTCAGGCAGCCTGCTCTTGAAGTTAACTGAATCCGAACCAAATCCATAGGTTCTGGGGAATCTCATAAACAAATAGAGTGACTCCTGATAGACAACCAAACAGCCATTTAGATCAAATAAATAAAAATGTAAAGTATAAAAATTGATTTTTAAATGGAGAAACAAACTAAAATTATTATATGCGGAAATAATCTAGATTACCATGACTCGATCCATATCGTCATCAATTCTTTCCTGAAATACTTTCTGCAAGGTGCTTGACAACACTATGGATAAGCCCAATTTCATTTCGTATACAGCAACTTGAACTGGTTGTGCTAGATCAATAAACTCAGGGTATTCTTCTGACAATCGACAAATGAAACTGGATGCAGTTTCCTGAGAAATTCAGATATCTGATGGTTAAAACGGACAAAATTATAAATTCGACATATTCCAGGAAAGATTATATTTAACTATGAGGCCCCTAGGGCCCTGGCTAGAGTTTTCAAGAAACTTTATTTGACTGGCACCCACGTTCATATCTTGGGGGAGGTAGGAGGTTAAAAATTGTTTTAGGCTTTGGCCACCCCTCTTACTTTTTTTTTTTTTTAAAGAAAAAAAAAAAAATTAAATCATGAGTCACAAGTATACCTGCCAGTTGCACACATGCTGAATGGCATTTTCCAAATCCATGACTGCAATATTCTTCACCAAATTTGTTGAGGAATTAACAAGTTCAAGGAACTCATCACATTCTTTTTTTAGTGCCTTAAATTTCAGTGGATCAGGTCGAAATACAATCTGTGTGGAAAAGAAAAATCAGTTATTCATATGTTAGTCACCCAAAAGTATGGAAGCTAACAGCCTAAAAGAAGACAGAAGAAGATTGAAACCCAGCAGTCAAATACATAAATATAAAGTTGTTTAATAAATGAAGAATGGGAGATGTTCAGATTCAGCAATATAGTCACATTAAAGAAAATTAGCAACAATACCAGTCTGTTCAAAATCATTATCGAGAAGCCTAATCAATACAAGAAATGTCTAGCAATGTTTCCAAACCATTATCGAGAACATAGTCAATACAAGAAATGACTAGCAACAGTTCCAAACCTTTCTCTGCAGTCTCTTTTGTTCAACTTCAAGCATTTGCAGCGCTGCTGCCCTTTTTTTATCAGCTTCCCTTGAAGGAGGCCAGCCAGACAAATAGTTGCATTCTTGTCGCACCTAAAAAAGGCCAACCAGTAGAAGTTGGACTGAAAATCTTAAAAAAGGAAGCTTATGACAGCAGGAAAAGCATTCACATTTCAACTAAAGTCAATAGTACAAGCTACAAGTATATGTATCCAAATCACATTGAAACTGATTTATATAAAAGAAAATACAAAGCCTCCAAAAGGAGCCTTGTCTATAATCATCAATAACAGATAATAAGTAGGCAAGAGTGCAGCACAATGAGATGAAGAAGAAAACCTTAATTTCAAGCTCAAGCAATGAAATCTTTTCTTCTAACTGCGAACACTTCCAAGAGTATTTCAAAGCAGGATCCAAATCATCACAGCTGAGCAAGAGATGAAAACGTAACCCCCCAATATATAACCATGCAAAACCAAGATTTGCGTGGAAACCTAAACCCACAAATAGAAAAAAATTACATATTAGAGTCAATTAGATTCCATTTTACATTTCCATTTTACATTTTTTTTTTCAAGAAGATACTATTATTTAGATGAACTTGTGAGAAGATACTATTATTTAGATGAACTTGTGAGAAGATACTATTATTTAGATGAACTTGTGAGAAGATACTATTATTTAGATGAACTTGTGAGAAGATACTATTATTTAGATGAACTTGTGAGAACAAGAAAAGGAAAAAATCACATTACCAATGGGAGAGCAGTGAAGATAGAGTTCTCGAAGCAGTGGCTCAATAAACAAATGCACCAAAGATTTCAACCTCCGGTGGCTTGAAGATGCAATAAGTGAGTTCAAATGACAAATGCTATCTTGCTGCCAAAGAGGAACATATAATTAAAATGCTGAGCAATGCCAATTATTAGACACTTGGGGTGAAAAGGGAGTTCCAAAAAAATGAAACATTTCGTGCAACAAATGAAATTCCAATTCGACAAATATACGATAATCAATGTGGTTTCTACTGTATAATATTCAAACTGAAAGCATAAAAATAATACAATGGCCAAGTCTCTGGGCACAATAAAAGTTTTTCTATTTACCAAGATGCAGAAATGCAATATAAATCAAAGAGAGAGCACGCACCGTAACCACACTCTTCCCAAAAGCACAAAGCATGGACTTGATTTCAGCAAATTTTCCAGCATCAAACGATTTTTTGTGTGCACATATAATCTGGTATTATCCTAAAGTTAAAACTTCAATGACTGAGACAATAAATACTCCAGCATCCACAGGAAACAGAATACCTGAGTGAAAATGGAACGAGCCACAGCTAAGAGAGAACTAGGCAAACTCTTGGGTGCGGGACTTTCCCAAAAGTTACGTGAAGCAACTTTAAGCTTCAGGCAGTACACAGAATAATCTTTGATTGCATCTCCACTGTGTCTGAATTTGGGCCGAAGGGGGGGGGGGAAGAGAGAAACCAAAAAAAAAGAAAGTTTAGAAGCCATCTAAACCTCATAAAACAAAGCATCCCATCACAAGAATCAGCTTCAGTTTCTTAATAATTATAATTTTTTAATGAAGTCTGCAAATGTAGAAGTGGATAAAACACCAAATTTTAATTCAAAGTTTTCTATAGTTTTTGGTATTCTACACTGCAGGGAAGATGTTAGTCTGTTGGCCTCAGGTTAACTTTTGTAATCCAGTATAAGAGTTTCTCGGTTTCCTATCAAAAAAATAAAACACCAGTGCATGCAAGAAAATACTATGCAGAAACAATTTCTCAAGAGTACCAATGTTTCCAACTTCCATACATCAATATCTGACACGATGGTGCATGCTTATATCCTTTGTTTATTATAAGCTATAAAGTTGTATGAGTAATTTCTTACAGAATCTGGAAGACAACTGCTGTTTTCACAGGCTGAATGAGCAGCTGAGGAAGAGGAATGTCATGGTTGCCTTTACTTGAGAGACTCTACATATCAAAAAGCAAATCATGAAACAGGAAAACTCCTAAATTTTAACCACCACATATCATGTGGTAACATAAAACCCTAGTTCACTGTACATACCATCAATGGAGCAGGATGATAGCTCCACAAAAATGAATGCCACCGGAACCACATCTCAAGAACAAAACTAGCAACTTTCACATGCACTGTTACTCAACAAATTACATATCATTAGCATATAAATAAAAATGAAGGAACACATGTTAATATGGAATTATACTGACCTGCATCCACTGACGTCCAAGCATCTAGCATCCACAAGAGTTTTTGATGTGGTACAAAAGTTTGAGGTGGTCTCCTTGAGGCAGTCAATGAATATTTCAGTGCAGACTCCAGAAGGTGAGACACACTACCTAATGCCTGTGATTAAAGATCAGCAAACAAAACATTAAATGAGTGAACTAAACCAAAATCTCAAACTTGCACCTTTTTCTTTTAAATAAATATCTTATACCTTTTAAGCATACTGGAACCAACAAATCAAACTCTAAAATTAACTTCTAACAAGTACATGGAAACTTGAATATTACCACCAAGACAGTTTAAATAACCACAGCACTATAAGCGTTAAGCATCCATTCTAAACCAAGCTGTTTGTTGGCTTTCTTCCTAAGCACTAAAATCTTAAACAGCAAATAACAAACACAGGTGTAGTAAAGAATGAGAATGCCTAAAAAAGAATGCAGTTGATCTTACAAGCTGCAATTCCGTGTGATAAAAAATAGAGATCGGCGAAAGCTCTTGAAGTAATTCCATATCCAGGAACCAACTTGCACTGTCATTTATAGGAAGTATGTCCAACCAACTATCATATCCAGGCTTTTTACACAATACTTCTGAGTGTAAAACACAACAAGAGGCTAAATCTGAATCAAATAGCTGATCACAATCCAAATTTTCTTCAAGCTTGCGTTTTTCATTTTCAAACCTCCCCATAAGCATCTGCTAAGAATCAAACAATATGAGTACAAAGTATTATCAGCTGTGCAGATAATACCATAATTCAAAACCATCAAGGGAACGAACCAGATACACTTCCTCCAACTGTTGAGAAATGTGGAGATCATCTTCATTGGATTTGCATGCAATAAGTGATGACATACAAAGCCCTAGAGGAATGAGCATAAATGGTTAGTTCAAAATCATCAATATGGATCATCTTCATTATATGTGATGACATTCAAAATCATCAATAACCAATGACATACCAAATCCCTAGAGAATAGCAATTTAAAACTACTGCAAAAGTTCAAAATAGTGTATGGAGCATGAAATAAACTCTCACCCTACATTATTACTTAATGTGACATAATCACAGTAATACAGTAGGCTTAACAGAAACAATAAAGTACAGTACTCCCCAACATTACGTAATGACCACAAATCACCCTAGAACGATGTAAAGAAAATCCTACCTTGCAATGCCAGGTAGCGGAATTCAGGATCGGAAGATGCAATAACATCAACAAGACAATCACTCACTGTTCCACAAAATATATCCAAAAAATTATTCATGCTACATGATTGAAAGAAAAAGATGTTAACTTTTAAAGGCCAAAGTAATTTGAGAATCGAAATATCAAGATCATACCTTGCTTTTGCCAAAGAGATTCACATAACTCTAGAAGCCGATGCTGTTGATGATATAATTTAGCAGATTGAGGCAAAAATGGATGACCACCATGAACCCATAGTAAAGACCTCTCTGAATGAAAGTGCCAAGAAGAAACTTCAGCCAGACTCTCACCCTCCATCTAGACAATTAGCAAAGAAAAGTTTATTAATTCAAGTACAAGCAAAAATGTAAAAGAAGCACATGGTGCATTCAATTCAAATACAAGTAAAAAATTAAAAATAAGTACGAAGTGCTCGATGTCAAGAGAGATTACCAAGACATTCTGAACCTCTCTCGGACAAAATTCATGCAACTTTCTAGCATCCTTCATTAAAGAACGCCAAGAAATCAGCAAGAAGTCGAACTTGGATGAAGTGGTACCATTCCAAAATAGTATGTGATCTTCAAGAAGAACAGTGCATAACTGTAGCAACTTATCAAAGTAAGGAGACTTAACGAGCATCTTCAGGACCTGCTTCTCCAAATTTTTCACTGAATCCAAAAATGGTTGGAAATACAGAGATTCATCTGAGTAATCATACTCATTTTCAGCATTCCACTGTTGATAACTAAGCCTCAGAAGGTCCACACAGTTAATAGCATTACAGAGCTGCACCTTTGACATGTCATCTGATGCAGTCAAATCAACTAGCTCCATCGAAAGCACTGGAATGGGATGCAAGTGTAAATTGACTGAAGAAAGAGACGTAAGCTTCTGATGGAGGCGAAACAAATCTTTCCAAATTTGATCCTCCAACTCTTTTTTTAGTGAAGTCAGAAAAGAGCAGAAGAACTGATGATAGGGCCGCAATTGAGAACTAAACCAGCTAAACCAGAGAAGATGCAACTGAAAATCACTTTCTGTTGCTTGTTCAATTGCCCAGTTGGCAGCAAACAACAGCATTTTATTGGTCAAATTTGAGTTATATTCTCTCTTTCCACCAGAGCTTGAGATCACCCTGTTTGAAATCTTTGGAACCATAATGCTCTGTAGCACCTTGATATTCATCAAGTATGTCATTGAACAATTACTGGCAGTCAATGCATGATCCACAGGGCTACCATTCCAGCAATTTTGCAATTCACCAGAAGCAAACTGAGATCCCAGGAACGCTAGATACATACAATTCTGTCTGACAGATGTCTCTTTTGAATACCTTATAAAATCCCTTAACTTCAAAGGCATTGGCCATCCTCCAGGCATGCACAGAGAACTATCAAACAATGAAGCAGATTCAGAAGATTCAATCATTGATAAATAAGTATTAGTGGCTTTGTCAATTATATTTTCTCCTTCACCAGCACCTAAAGAAGAAAGATAAGTATGCTCCCAACTTATTTGGAGGCTCCACTTAGGCTGATTACCATTCATTAGCAGCTGCTGAAATAACTGAACCCAGCGAGCAAGCTCAAGATATGTAACAGATTTATTAAAACGCAAACCTTCAAACTTAGCATAAACATGTGCTTTAGACATCGATTCAACCAATTTACCACCAGGAATACCAGATAGAACAAGAAACCTATTTGCATCTTTTAGTTCACTGTCCTCAAAGGTGAACCCACTCCCTTTATCAAATAACCAACATGGAGGCATCATGTATATTTCAACACCTCTATTTCTCATTGCCCGGGATACTTCGCCATAGCTTGGATTAACTGTGAGAAACATTCGAAAATTAGGGTGTGGCCAGAGGACTACTGGTTTTCCATCAACAGTCCCACGTTCATTGATTGTAATTGTACCACTTGGTTCCACCAAAGAGTTGATTCTATCAAGAACCTAACAATGCAGAATCATATTAATTAATGCCTAGGATAAGCTTGTAAAATTATTAGGACAGAGTTTAGAAGATAAAAATCTAACTGTTTTAAGAATCATTCACATACCGTGGGATTGCAAAGATTCGCATTCTCTAGCACTATCCATTCTCCATTTTCTACGGCCTTTATCAGTGACCCATTAACCCATTCAAACTTAGCTGATTGCAATAGCTTCAAGTTATCTTGCAACTTTAATATCGTCTTCTCCATTCTATCCAGTTCTTCACATCCATTACTCCCCAGATCCAGTCTGAGCTTTTCAATGATCTCAACCAATGAACAAAGAGAGTTGCTAATTCTCTTCCAATTTTCTGTGTATGCAGATTGTGAACTTGATGAGAGAGTAAAATCCACACTAGATGAGAAAGAAAGCCACCTGGAAATCAATTCCTTTTTTCCAACAATAATTGCCTCCACCGACGACTCCAATTGCAAACTGCAGTACTTGTTAATACGCCTCTCAACTTGTGAAACAACTGTTCGAAAATTGCGGAATACATTATACTGCTCAAAACATCCCAGTAACTCGGATATGTCAGTCGCAGATGAGAGATTCAATTCATGCAGTATGTTGCCAGTCAGCTGAGCTAGTAACCGAATCAATGATGTTTTCCCGGATGATTGGGGACCCAACAGAATACATAACCATTGTTCCTTTATACAGTGTGCAGCAGCTTCCAAGCTGTGACGAATACCAGGAAGAATTTTCAGCTGACTACTTGAAACTTTAGAACACTGAGTATAATTCCTTTTGATAGCTGTGTTCCCCACTACTAAGTATTGAGGATTCAGCTGCACCCTTGGGTAAGGATTTATAAATGGTTTTGTCCCAAAAATCTCTTCATAGATGCGTATAACTTCTTGGCGATCGTCAGCAGTACGCATTCTTTGAAGATAGAGGATATCGAGAAAGTAATCACATTTTGTCTTTACAGGTGCACCTGAGTTCAACATAACATTAAGGAGTTAAATCAGGATTATTGGCTTAGTAAAATGAACTGAATAGAAGATACTATTCTGCAATCTAGGAAAATATATCAGACCTTTTAAAATCTGACATGATCTCGTGACATCACGTAGATTAAACTCCCAGGGAGAGCCATCCTGAGCAAACTTGCGGTATACCACGATCTCTTCGTGTAGCCTTTTATTAAATAAGACAAGCTTCAAGAGCAGAGATCTAGGAATTGATTGGAAACGCGAGCTACAAATAGAAAGATAATCATCCTCTACCAACTCGTCCACATATACCTGAAACCAATAGAAGAGAGAATATGGCAATGAAGCCTTTGTGTTAATGTCAGGTTAACCATTCAGTTTCATATATATCATACATCCATCTCTACAAGAACAATGCAATAATCTAACCTTGGTGAAACGATTCAGAAAGGATCTTGGGAGGCCTTTTCTACCACCCCCCTGATAAGATGGGTTTTGACAAGCAAAAACCCTGAAAGATGATGGACACCTAAAAGCAAGACCAAGCTCTGGAATGAAGACCTCACCGCGATGATCCAAAATAGCATTCAAACCCTAGAAAAAAACCAGTTTATCAGCAACACTACTGTTCACAGAAAGATGTACATGAGCAATGGATTATTATTTGTTATTAGTATTTAAAAGCATTAAAGATAGAAAGCAGTTAATATTGTGAACAAGGTTTAGACAATACCTCTAAGACAGATTGTGGCGCAAGATTAATCTCATCCAGTAACACCCAACAGCCCTCCTTAATAGCCTGCCAAAACAAATGAAAGCATTACATAATATGTCACAAGTGCACTAGAAACAAAAGCTTTTAGGTATGAACTTAACCTGCAGTAGGATACCATCAGACCAGGCAAACTTCATTCCTTCATCACTCTCAGCAGGCAAGTCCGAACCCAACAAATCCATCATGTCCGTCTGCACCAAAATCACAATCAACATTACATGGTGAAGTTATAGGTGTGGAAAAGGAAATAGAACATACAGGAAAACTAAAAAGGCCGACAAACTAACCTGCTCAGATAAGTTTATGCGTACAACTTTATGCCCAGAATATTTTCCTAAGGCAACAATTAGACTTGTTTTCCCAACACCTGGACTGCCTTCAAGCAACACTGTAAAACATGAGATGACCCAAGATGTCAAATTTATGTCATATCACCAACAAAGAATGAGGGAGATGGGAAATCAGCAGCACAGAGAAAAGGCCGAACCAGGCTTGGAAAGCTGCATGGCTCGCAACACCCGCAAGGCATTTCTACGTGCTGTTGGCGCCAAAAAATCAAAACTTCCAACCTCAGTCTTTTCATCACCTATACACATAATCCATATGTTACTAGAAACCATGATTACAAGAGTGGAAGCCCTTCCCTGATAAGTATTAGTATGATACATCTTTCACATCAGGTTGAAATAAACAAGTTAAAGATTGCAACTAAACAGGAATATTGCCGCCATCTCTTTTTTTATTTTTTTGGGAATAAAAATAGTAATATTGAATTTATTTTATATATATATATATATATATATATATAGGCATAATAGAGAGAGGGAACAGAGGTCCATCCGGTCATATTATTTCCGAGTTTCTAGACCTTGTGCCTCCATAACAAGCTAACACTTAAAAATATTAGTACTTATTAAAAAAATTGTCAGATCACCTTTTTCTATGTAAAATGGATCAATGCCAAAGATATTTTCACACTGCATTGCATCGCTGCATGGACTGTCAGCATTTGTTCCAATATCAGCCCAACCATAATTTTCCATACTTGAAAGCTTTGCATAAAGCACACTGTTATCTTCCTCCTGTAGCAGCAAAAGGGTATCATCAAAAAAGATTAAACAAAAAATTAAATAAAGCAGCAAAAATGTGCCAAAATATTATACAAAGTGTGCACCCAAAAATACAATATTACAGCTAAAAGGCAACATAACTGTGCTCTGAAAATAAATAAATGGATAAATATAGTTTCTATATCTTATTTAAGGAAAGGATAGGCAAAACTACATGCTAATGAATGTATTAAATCAATGATGGAGACAAGTACAGACGTAGGGATCAATTTACATACATAACCGATATGATACCATACGTGGGACAACAATACAGTCAGAAGCGGAATAAAGAAATCTAAGGGTGATTACAGAACAGATAACAATTGGAACAAGTGTAAAAAAAAAGTAGGAGATGGAAAGGCAGATTTGCATAGAAGTGAAATCAGTCGTAATGTGTTAAGACAGATTTCCTAGTAATCTCGTGCGTTATAGATACTTCCTCTGCATTTGCAAGCAAATGCAAATGCAATTCTTAACTTGCATATCAAAATCCAGTAACCCTAAACATGAGTACGAATAGCATATTAAGTACATCGAGGATAGGAACTAATGACTTCTCATGAAAATGGATTCTTTTAATTGAAAAATAAGAAGACCAAACTTTATTATTGGTGAAGATCAGGAACAGTAACAGAAAACCAGCAGTCCACATCAAAGTACCAGAACTTTACAATTGAAAGAAGTCAAATAAGAAAAAAAAACTTAAGCCATAATAGCATTCTGTCCTTTTAGGAATGAAGAACTAAATCTTCAAACTGCTTAGAAACTCAAACCAACAAAAGTTAAATTCTTCAAACTGTTTAGAAACTTAAACCAACAAAAGTCTAACATGCAAACTTTATCCTACATGGAAAATGGTAAGATTCAAAACAATAGCATAAATCATCAGTTACATCTACTGCTGCAAACAAAATAAACAACAAGCTGATGGATAAATTCATTATTTGCAGCAACATACAAAAAGGGATGAAAGAAAAACACCTTTAATTGTTCCAAAAGAAAAGACAAGCATATCTTCCGCAACTCCCCAGCCTCCCTTTTAGAAATACCAGTCCCTAAGAAACATTCAAGAGGAGAACACCATGAGAGTTACAAAGAAGAGCAAGAAGTTTCAGTAAATGCCAAATGGTAACAAGGAAATGCCAAGTGTAAGAACAAAAGCTCACAGCTTAAATAAATAAAAAGAAATAGATATCAACTTCCATCAACTCAAAATAATAATAACTATAATAACAACAGGTGGAACATAACATACTCCAGCTCGTAAACAATGGTATCCAACCTTGCTTCATTCAAAATTTTCATATCGGCGCATGAATTAAATGTTAGTGTGAAATGTAAAGCACACATAGTCAGGTGCCTAAGAAATATACATTTGAAAAAAGAATTACTAACATAAAACCTTCAAGAAACCGAAAGAGAAAACAAATCAGAGTGCTCAGCTACATGTCACGAACTGAAACAAAAAATGTAAAATAATGCAAGAGCAAAAGTTGATTCATCTATGATCTTCTATGTTCGGCAAATAAATGCAACAAATCACTGGAACAAATATAAAAGGATAGCAGAGCACACATACCTAAACTAAGTCCATCTAGCAAAATAAGAAAGATCCCATGAAGAAGTGCATAAGAAGGGCCTAAACTTCTCTCTGTCACATTAATGAAGGCAACCCAAGACAGTAGATCTCTCACAGTAAGTGTTCTTCCAGTTTGTAAATGGCTGAACCACTGCAGAGCAGATCAAATGGCAATAGCCAGGTGAGAGTTAAGTAACAAAAATAAAATAAGCCAACTACCATGCATCAGTCACAATAAAGTCCCCGAAAAGAAGAAGCACATAAAATGCAGCTCCATAAGTGCTGGGAAGCTTACAAAAATCAAATGGTTTTAGTTACAATTACACAAATAAACAAACAGTCTATATCAAGTATGAAGAACACATGACTCACCTCCCAGAAATTTAGCATAGGACCCACCAGAGCAGAAAGTCCTGGGTTTGCAATTCTGAAAATAAATAAATAAATAAATACGGGATCAAGATCATGCAGGAGACTATATTTGTATGAACTACTACAAAGAAAATGTCCTAAACAAACATACCTCTGCAATGCGATGTTTCCAAGCTCATCTAAATCACTAACAGAAGGCACCCATATCTCAGTGAACCGGTTACGGAGAGCGGGCGATAATTCCTTCTTACCATAATCACCACCAGGATTCATTGTTGCCATAACAAAGAAGTTTTCATGAGCAGTAACATTTTCCATAATCGACCCTCCTTTCTCAGCCAGAAACTGCAAAAAGGAAACAGTCACAACCAAGGATACAAAATGTGTTCATATTGCAGGCAATTACCAAGAAAAAGTTTACCATCCTATTCTTTTTTCAAGAAACCGTTAAAGTGAAACTAGGACATCTGGCTCTACCATGAATAATTCATGCTTACTAACTAAAATCATACATTTGTTACTGTACATTTTCGTTACTGAATTGTTTTCTTAGCATTATTCAAATTTCTTTTGACAGATCATAAAACTAAGATTTTCAATCACCACCGGCTTAAAACTGGAAACAAGCTCTATTGATGGGTAAATGCTCAAATAGTCCCTATATTTTATAGTCACTATATTTTGAAAATATCTCATTGTTGAAAGGTTGACCAAATCAAATTGATTTGGTTTTCCTTATATATTTAGGTGTATATTTGGTGTAAATATAGAGTTATTGCTTCCTAGAAATCAGTGTGTAATATTCTCCACTTCATTGGCAGACGCACGGCTATGCTTGCTGTTTTTCCAGTCTGCAGGCTTTCCGTGGAGTTTCCAGCAATCCTCCCGAGTATGGCGTGGTTTTTTACAGTAATCACAACATACTCGAGGTTTTTGTTGCTGTTAAGTGAAGGAACGAAAAGGGTATAATTCTCAGCAAGGAGCAAATTGATCATCTCATTAAGCTGCTGACTTCTAATCCTCCACCTGGTACTCCTAGTGGTTCACTAGCCCAAACAGGTAGTATTATTAATGCTCTATTTAATCACTCAATTACTGCACCATGGATTATTGATTCGGGTGCTTCTGACCATATGACTAGCATTTCTAGTTTATTTGATTCCTATTATCCTTGCCCTGGTAACAAAAAGGTAAGAGTTGCTGATGGAAGCTTATCTTCCATAGCTGGAAAAGGATCAATAAAAATCTCTGGAACCATTGAGCTTAAAAATGTGCTACATGTCCTTAAGCTTTCTTGCAACCTGTTATCTGTCAGTAAATTAGCAAAAGATTCTAATTGTCATGCTGTCTTTTTTTACTCCCATTGTGAATTTCAGGACAGGGACTTAGGGACGATGATTGGCAGTGTTAGTTTGCGAGAAGGTCTTTACTATTTTGATGACTACTTATCAAGGAATAAACAAGCTCAAGGTTTGAGCAGTAGCATTAGTTCGAACTCTGCTAGGGATCAAATAATGCTTTGGCACCTTAGACTAGGACACCCTAGCTTTCCTTATTTGAAATATTTGTTTCCAGATTTATTTAAAAATGTTGATTGTACTACTTTTCAGTGTGAAAGTTGTTTTTTATCTAAAAATCATCGAGTTTCATATAAAGCACTTACTTGTCGTGCCTCAAAACATTTTTATTTAATTCATAGTGATGTTTGGGGACCCTCAAAAATCAATACTTTAGCTGGAAAAAGATGGTTTGTTACATTCATAGATGATCATACTCGGCTTTGTTGGGTTTATTTAATGAGAGAAAAATCTGAAGTTGAGGGGTTATTCAAAGATTTTTATAACATGGTTGAAAATCAGTTTCAAACAAAAATAAGCCTACTCCATACAGATAATGGTACTGAATATTTTAATAATTGTCTAGAGGTGTTTTGTAAGGAAAAGGGTATAATTCACACATCCACTTGTCGTGATACTCCACAACAAAATGGAATTGCGGAACGAAAAAACTGTCATTTACTTGAAGTTAGTCGGGCTATCATGCTCTCTATGCATGTTCCTAAATATTTGTGGGGTGATGCTGTTTTAACAGCATGTTATTTGATTAATAGGATGCCTACCCGTGTTTTAAAGTATCAGTCACCTTTAGAATACTTTACACTTATATATCCTTCTAATAGGATTACCTCCAATATTCAGTTAAGAGTCTTTGGGTGCACTGTATTTGTTCACGTTCCTAACCATCTTAGATCTAAATTGGATCTTAGATCTGAAAAATGTGTTTTCTATGCTCCTAATAAAAAAGGCTACAAATGTTTCAATCATCAAACACAGAAATTTCATGTCAGTATGGATGTTATATTTCTCGAAAATCAACCTTTTTTTGGCCAAAATTCTCTTCAGGGGGAGAAAGAGAATAGTGAAGATGATTTTTGGCATACTTCTACACCTGTGCCTAATATGTTTTTAACTGATCTGAGCACTTCAACTCAAATTCAAAAAACTGATATTTCTAATAATGAAAACTTAGGAAACCTTGAACTATAGGAACCAAGTGTTAATATACCAGAGACGGGGAGAAATACTACAAGATAAAATTCCACCACCAGAGCTTCGTGTTTATACTCGACAAAGGTATCATCACAGCAGTAAAGACCCTCCCATAAACTCGGTACAGGCTAAATTGTTGCCTCCAAGCACTGATTCCTCAGAAAATTCAGGTAACATTTCTTCTCCTATACATTCCAGCACTCTTTTTCCTGATCTTGACTTACCTATAGCACATAGGAAAGGAACCCGAACCTGTACTAAGCACCTTATTGCTAGATATGTTTCCTATGAAAAGTTGTCCACTAAACAAAGAGCCTTTACCACAAAAATCTCTCAGATACCAATTCCTAAAACCATAAAAGAAGCCCTAGACCACCCAAATTGGAAGTTAGCAGTTTTAGAGGAAATGAATGCTCTAAAGAAGAATGGTACGTGAAAGATTGTGGATTTACCAAAAGAAAAGAAAACTGTGGGTTGTAAGTGGGTGTTTTCTGTTAAATGTAATGCTGATGGGAGTATTGAGAGATATAAGGCAAGGCTTGTAGCAAAAGGGTTCACTCAAACCTATGGAATTGACTATCAAGAAACCTTTGCCCCCGTTGCAAAGATAAATTCCATCCGGGTCCTTATCTCATTGGCTGTACATTCTGATTGGAACCTATACCAGTTAGATGTTAAAAATGCTTTTCTGAATGGGGAGCTAGAAGAAGAAGTCTTTATGGATTTACCACCAGGTTTTGAGGGAAATCATGGCAGCAGTAAAGTGTGTAAACTACAGAAGTCTTTGTATGGGCTCAAACAGTCTCCTAGAGCATGGTTTGAACGCTTTGGTAATGTTATAAAGAGACAGGGCTACTCCCAAAGTCAGGCAGATCATACAATGTTTTACAAACATTCTATTGAAGGGAAATTAGCCGTGTTAATTGTATATGTAGATGATATAATTTTGACTGGTGATGACTTAGTTGAGATTTGCAGATTAAAGAAAGTGCTTGCACATGACTTTGAAATCAAAGACTTAGGCAACCTGAAGTATTTTTTGGGCATGGAGTTTGCTAGATCAAAAGATGGGATTGTTGTGTCTCAACGCAAGTATGTTCTTGATTTGCTTGAAGAGACAGGTCTACTCGGATGTAAAGCAGCCGAGACACCTATAGATCCTAATATGAAATTACAACCAGCTAAAATTAAAGATGTGACCAACATAGATCGGTTCCAATGCCTTGTAGGTAGATTAATCTACCTTTCACATACACGCCCGGACATAGCCTTTGCGGTGAGCTTAGTCAGCCAATTTATGCATGCTCCAAGACCAGAACACTTTGAAACAGTATACAGAATCCTTAGATACTTAAAAGGATCTCCGGGTAAAGGTCTTTTGTTAAAAAAAAAGGGGCACCTGCAAGTAAAAGTCTACACAGATGCTGACTGGGCTGGTAGCGTGACCGATAGAAGATCCACTTCTGGTTACTGCACCTTTGTTGGAGGAAATTTGGTCACTTGGCGCAGCAAGAAACAAACTGTGGTAGCAAGAAGTAGTGCGGGGCGAATATAGAGCAGTAGCTCTAGGAATTTGTGAGGTTCTTTGGATCAAAAAAATTCTTGAAGAACTTAAGGCAAGTAATTCTCTACCTATGAAAGTATATTGTGATAACAAATTTGACATTGCAATAGCACATAATCCAATACACGACCGAACTAAGCATGTTGAAGTGGACAAACACTTCATAAAAGAAAAACTGGACAGTGGTTTGGTCTGCATGCCCTACATTCCTACAGATGAGCAGATTGCTGATATACTCACCAAGGGACTACCTAAGAAACATTTCGGGAAATTGGTTTGCAAGCTGGCCATGAAAGACATTTTTAGACCAGCTTGAGGGGGAGTGTTGAAAGGTTGACCAAATCAAATTGATTTGGTTTTCCTTATATATTTAGGTGTATATTTGGTGTAAATATAGAGTTATTGCTTCCTATAAATCAATGTGTAATATTCTGCTTTAATTTTTTCTTTCCTTTCTTAGTCTCTTGTATCCCTATATTAAGACTGTGTACTGTCTCATGAAGATATGAAATGAGAATCATTCCATAAACTTTTTCTCTACCTATTTTCACACTCATGACACCCTTACTATTGAATAAGTGACACTTGCCTAATTTTTTTTTTTACAATAATACCCTTACTATACTTTTGGAGACACTACTTAATTAATCTACGAAAAAAAATTAATTAACAAATTAACCTACAATTATTTAATAGCAAATTAACCAATAATTATTAGCTCGAATGAACTGTTATTTTCATATCTTTACAACAATCTTCTAATTATTTAAAATACATTAATACTGGCTAACTTAAACCAATATTTAATACCCTTGCAATTATAATATTGCCAATAATTATTAATAAAAAGTAATTTACCAAATTAATCCTAAAAGTAAAATAATAAAAAAAATTATATTTATTTTTACTTTGCCTCAAAGGTTAATTTGCTAATTAACCTTTTTAGTAGATAATTAATTAATATCCCCAAGAATATTGTTGGAAGCGAATTACTGTAAAAGCAAAGAAAAAACAAAGGCATGAGTATAATATATGTAACAACAGGGGTCTCTTGAGGCATTTTCAAAATGTAAGAACCAAATGGACACTTAGGCCAAAATATAAGAACTAAAAAAATATTTACCCCTCCAGTAACCGAGACCAATGATGAAGATCTATCATTTTGGTTCCTTTTTCTTCTCTCTAAACTTTTTTTTTTCTTTTAATAGAAAAATGATTTCATGCAAAAAAAGATGATTAAAACTATTTAAAGAGCAAAGTAATTCCATATTGCTCCGCTGTAATCTAGCTACTGCAATAGTATACATTTCATGACTGAAGAAGACATTTATTTTCTGATAGGAAACAGAAGAAATTTTATAGCATATATAAAGGCGATAAGGTTTACAAAAGTGAAAAAAAGTCGCAGACAAAATTCTTTCTTGCAGTGCAGTACTCAAAAAACTATACAAAACTCTAGATATGGTGAAATACTAACCCTAAGACAAAGAAAGGAAAAAAAACCAACAAACAAAATTAACCCAAGATTTCCTAATCAAGCTGGATGAGAAAAGAATGAAGAATCTTGAAATTCCTAGGAAACTGAGGCCAAATCCTTCCCTTTCTATTCATATCAGCATTTTGTAAAGAAAACACTAAATCCTCAAAACAATACTGGTATCTAACAAAACAAAATGTAAGAACAGACATTTGTGTAGTGCTTGAAGGTAATTCGATGATAACGTAAGCAATGTTAACAATAACATGGTTAGGTCTGACAATCCATGCAACAAAATGTCCTAGCATGCATTAAGGAAACCCGACCCTAGAAAAGAGGGAAACTTACCAATTTCCTATCTGGCTCCAAGACACTGTTCAATCTTTCCAGTACACTATCATCAGCCAGGGAAATTTCATCCACAAGAAAAAGACTACCGTCCTTCATTGCTTGCACAAGAGGACCATCATGCCACATAAAGATAGTCTGCCACTTCTGGTAGAGCTGTGTGACATCCAGCATCAGCTGCTCAAGACTATCAATCTCTTGTGGGGTCACAGCACCACATGAAATCTGGCCATCTCTACAACATTTGATAATTTCAGCCAACTTATCGAGAGCAGAAGAAGCCTGATGAATGTCAGAAGAAATTTCCTAAAACCAAGACACACATGAGAAGGCATGAGTATCCAATAAGCAGTGGCATAATATCAACATACCCTATTGTATGATAAATAGAAGTACTTACTGAGTCCCTAGGTAAAGCATTCCATTGATCAACTAGATGCTTCAATTCAGACTTCAATCTCTGTTCAATTAGATGCTTGAATTCAGACATCAATCTAGATCTATCCCGAACAGGATAGAACCCCTGTTATACAGTCTATCAGTAAGCATTTGAAGACCATTAAACCTTCCATAAATTCAGTGCCCAAGATAAAACATGCCAGAAGATTGGGATATGGGAATCAAATATAAGCAATAACTAACCCCAATAAAGTCTGATGTTTCTGTGTATTGGTGACAATTCAAAATACGCAACTTTGACCCCAACACCAAGCTGAGCAACTGGCAGACACTTGTCTTTCCACCACCAGTTTCACCAACAAGGAGTACCGGTTCACGTAACTCATAGCAACGTTTGACAAGAAAGTACAACCTCCACATACTTTTAGTCCAGACGACACTGCAAGTGACAAATTAGCTGTGAGAGAATGACACTTTAACACAATAAAGCCCACGGCAAGAAGTTAACCATTCAATAATTCATACTTTCCGAGTCTCTCTGAAAGCAAGTCACTTCCAGGTTGTTCCTGAGTAAAAGAAAATAAATAAAAAAAAGGAGCACTTCAGTATACCATACTTAACCAAACACACAATTTATTAAGTCCTTTAGAGAATATAAACCAATGAAACTACAAGGAATCTAAGAGTTGAAAGAGAGAAAAATTAATCAGAAACTGACTAATGTCAAACAGAGCACACTTCTACTTCATCATTTTGCAAGCATTACAAACAGAAACTGTTAATTTATACAGTAGTCATCATTTACTGCAGACCTAAACCGTGAGGTGTAAAAGCACACACCTGTGGATACAAGTCATCTTTTACAAGTCTGACGCGAAGATTTTTTTCCAGAACTTCTTGAACCTCACATTTCTCACCCTCATCACGAAGCCTTTCTGCCAAAAGATAATAACCATCTCTGGCTAAATCTTCATAGGACTTTCCAAAGGCCTTGAAACGATTAGCCCAACGAAATAAGTCTCGTGGAGTTATGAATCCATGCTTTCCAGCAAATACCTTGCTACTCTGCCTGTGCAATTGCAACTCCTTCATGACTTCAACCATCTTCTTAGCATAGGTTTCGGGGATTTCACACCTTTTCTCTAATATTGTGCTTAATTCATTTTCTGGGATTTCATCGACATGAATCTCCACGAAACGGTTGCGAAAAGCTCGAGAAAGTATTTTACGCCCACCATAGAAAGTAGGTGGATTTTGAGTGGCAAAAAGCATAAAATCTGGATGTGCCTTTATTGTTTCACACAGTTCAGGCACAAAAAGCTCTCGGTTGTCATCCAGCAAGCGGTTCAATGCTTCTAGCACATCAGATGGGGCTAGGTTTAGCTCATCCAGAACAATCCAATGACCATTCCTGACAGCCTTAACCAATACACCCTCATGAAATACAAGCCTCCCACAAGCATCAGTTATGTAAGAACCTAAATATTCTTGAATATCAGTGTGCTCATGATTATTTATCCGCACAAATTCGTGACCGGTTAATGCAGCAAGATACTTAACAAGACTAGTTTTACCACTAGATGTTGGACCCTGTAAAAGAATTGGATATCTTTTAATAAAAATTGCACGTGCCAAATTGCTAAGATGTTCTCTAACACTTTTAGTCAGAACATAATTCTTCAAGAAATCATCAGACATTGAGATTCCTCTTTCAATAGTCAAGTAATCGTCAAATGGCACAGATGCAGGTACACTTTTCACTAACCAATGTCCAATCATCTGTTTCATAATCTTCGCACTTGGTCCATCCAACAAAGTGAGGAAAAACATGCAGAATCCATTATAAAGTGCTTTTTCAAATCCAAATTTTGCCTCTGCCTTCCTTGTAAATTCTAGTGCCCGGTAAAGAGACCTTAAACTGTATTGTGGTTTCTGATTAGCCCCATCCTGGAGCTTTTCTTCAGATTCCTTTTTGGCTGCTTTATAGAAACACCTTATTTTTTGTACCCTCTCTCTATTTGATCTGCTTTCACCCAAAAATCTTCCTATAAATAGTTCCAAATCTTTGTCATCTAATACATCATCAACAAAGAACTCTGTAAATCTACTACGCAAAGAGTAAGGCAGGTCCCGCTTCCCAGCATCTGTTGCAGGATTCATACAAGCAAATACACGGAATTCAGGATGTCTACATATATGACTGACATCCCCTCTTTCAGCTAAACAAAGTGAACCATTGTC
Organism: Citropsis articulata; assembly: GCA_030449925.1. Taxonomy (NCBI): domain Eukaryota; kingdom Viridiplantae; phylum Streptophyta; class Magnoliopsida; order Sapindales; family Rutaceae; genus Citropsis; species Citropsis articulata. The sequence continues at coordinate 16,112,487 of JASUUH010000210.1, forward strand.
TCCTTCAAGAACACCAATAATTCTCTGCAAAGTCTCTGGAGGAGCCAAATTTACCTCATCAAGCAAAATCCACTCACCTTTTCTAAGTGCATTTACAAATGCTCCTTCTACAAATGAAAATATCATTCCCGATGAAGCAATTTGTCTGCAGGCAGTTTCAAGTTTGAGAGAAAATTTTTCCCACTCCTCATCCAAGTATTTCTTCCGCTTTTTTCCCTTTTTGTATTCATCAACATACTTACAAAATCCTTTTAATAATTTCTTCCAATCTCTATCACTCAAAAGCTTTTGTAGAAAGAAAAAGATCTTGTTGTTTTCCTGAATATCAAAATAAAGCAAAACAAGTTATTTATCAACACCCATCTAAAGTCAAATAGGCAAAAATCAAAATACCAAAGTAATAAATACCATCATGGAGAATGTCTTAGAAAATAAGTACTCAAACTCCTTATATAAGGGAATGCATATGAATCGTGCATCCATAGGCTTAAATCCTCCTAATAGATCAGCAACATCACTCTGCTGACTTAAATTCTGGAAAAGAAAACAGATTCAATAAGATTTCATCAACCACCACAAAGAAAAAGGCAGGAAAAGAGAAACATCCACCAATATACCAAGACAGTAAGTCTCTGACCAAGCATCCCGGCCAGATTCTGCACAAGGGTAGTCTTCCCTGTACCAGTTTCACCAACCAAGAGAACAGGTTCGTTGAAATTCACCGAGCAAGCTATTTTCTCAAGTACATGTAGAGAACTGCGTATATTGACAAACTTTCTAGTCTCCTCATGTAACTACAAAAATCATTGAAAACATTAAGAAGATTAAATTCACAACAAAATGAAACCCTCAATAAAGGTCTCGTAAAAAAGAAGGGGCAAAAAACACGAATTTCAGGATGAGATTAAGTGCATACGCCAACTTTTTCAGAACATGGCAAAGTAACTCGTCCAATTTTCATTTCTGAAGATAATTTCTGCAGTCCAGTGACGAGCATAAGAAACTGATAACATTTAATCAGCAGAATACCAATAACAACTTTGAACAACAGACACCTGGATAACAGGTTCATGAGAAGGACATAAACTCTCAATTGTTGAAACAGGAACAGCCCAAATCTTTGCAAGTTCTTTCATCATAATCAACCGGTTTTCAGTAGATGCTGAAAAAGATGCAAATATATCTACAGCCTGAGAGCACAGGACATTATTTCATAAGCAAAATTTCTCCACAATGAACCTCCTAAAAAAAAAAAAGGTGAGAGAGAGAAAAGAACAAAGATTGAATTAGACCTCCTGATAGATGTCATGGCATTCATCAGCTGACAAACCATTCATCCTTGAGCTGAAGTTGAAACAAGCAATTCGTTTGCACCATTTCAGGAGATCCCTGCCATTGGCACCAAAGAAAATGCAGTGACTGAAATTCAACAGATCTCATATGTAACATGAAAGTGAAATGCTGTTGATATACCTCAACGAAAATCTGCTGAGAGAACCGTAGGAAACAGAATTTCTGGACTGAATTCTTTCAAAGGTTTCTGCCATACAGATCACCATATAGTTAACACTTATTCAACCTTTAGCACCGTTATGGCTTTCTCTATTCTTCAAATAACATGCAACAAAACCCACCTATCAATCTTTCAGTTAGGGACTCCAAATTTGGATACCATGATTTCACTATATTTTGCAAGTCATCATTACTTGGCGGCATAATCATCACTCTCCTCCACAGATTACCAAGTGAATTCCCACCTACACCAAGGACAAAGCAATGAGAAGTGAGCTTCCATACTGTTCATGTAGAAAGTAGTATGTGTAGACCATCCAGAAGCTTGCTCATGGGGAGCTTTGAATACTTGCTAACCAGACACTCCAGCAATCCATTTGGCAGAATCAATAAGAATCACATGGTCAAATTTTAAAAGGTTTATTACTTTAAAATGCAAAACTAAGACATAAAATTATCATTGTGTACACTGAAACAAACATAAAGGATTTTCTGCATACATGGAACTAAATTTCAAGGTGATCAATATAGAAAACAAAATGCATGGACTATTGTTCTGCATACAAAACGAACAAGCGAAAAATGAAAATCATATGCAAGCACTTTGGCAAAATAGAAGGGGATTTGAGAATCCAGAATCTCACATAAGCCTTCTACACTGTGCGATTGATCAAGCTTAGAAGTCGAAATGGTGGAAAATAGTCGAAAACTTTCCGGTATCCTTATTTCCTGCAAATTTACCATCCATATGCATCAATTCAAGAATAAAAAAGGACCAAAAAGGGAAAATGAAAATAAACAAGAAACCAAATGAGCAACCGAAAAAAATAAAAAACTGTCTCGTAAAATTTTAAAATTTTAATGTTGCATAAACTTCAATAAGCATTCCATTAGAATAGATTACCACAAAAATCATCTTACAAAGTGGAATATATTGCTGTAGGGATTGCCAGAGCAGTGATGAAAGCACTAAAAGGGAAGCAAATTTTGACATAAAGTGATTTCAAACATAAATATAATCATGTGTTCTAACACAGCATAACAATCAAACCTAACCCCCCTCCAAAAAAAAATCCAAGTGCCAAAGCACAACAATTCAAAGAGAAAGATACAACGTACAATCATGGTGAAAATATGAGAGCCCATCAACTAATATACTCAATCACAAGACACAATATGTTAAACATACAACAAAATAATATAGAACGAGTACAATTATAGGCAATTAAGCTCTAACCAACCAATAATATACAAGCCGGACATTATTATTTGAAAATAAAACAGCCCTTCACATAAAAATCACAAGGATTAAAGACAAGCACAGGCACAAACATAACAGCCAAAAAAAAAACATAATTTATTTGATATAGTAACGGGATACAAACAAGACTACTTGTTCAAACTAGTTCCAATAACAAGGTTGAGATGATAGATACAGAAGTGACACTTATATTCGTGCTCTAACAGTATTCAGGGTAATACCTCTCCATAGCCAGTTGCAAATGAGCTTGCAGCTTCCAGTAAAGGTAATAAAATGGACTGCATATCTGATGATGCTTTGTCAATATCCTCGAATACAACCCAATACCCATTTAAAATAGCCTGTCCATGAGGGGAAAAAAAAAAATATATATATATATATATATATATGAAGGCATAACAATCCGGTAAACATGCGAAAGACAAGCAACATAATTTAAGGCATAACAATCAGGTAAACATGTGAAAGAAAAGCAACATAATTTATCTAAAAAGAAATCAGACTTGTGTAAGCGAGCCAGGTTGCCATCTAAATTCACCAGGTTGCTCCATGCAGACATAACTCCCAATTAATGTTTTCCCATCAATTTGATCATCCATGTGAATTGATAGAACTGTAAAGAAGAAGAAAAAGAGGGAGAGATGATAATTAAAGAAGAAGATCCATATATTCATTGGGAACAATTATTTTTTGATAAGAAACAGAAACCTTTATGGAAAATTAGAAGGGACATGAGGAAACAATTATGAATCAATGAACATGGAAATGTTTGAATTAATAAAAATATTTCACTAATATAAATTACAAATAGATGCAAACAGAGAAACTAATAAGCTGTATAGAACTGAAATGGAATAATTGGCCCAAAAAATACATGCTACGTTGGTTTTATAGATGGGCATTGCGAAGAATTTCAGTGATTACAGTGGCTTCCGTGAAGGAGTTATGTTAGAAATGAAACTACAACACCTATAACAAAGATACCTAACAAACAAACTGAAAATTACCTTGGTTACCACTTTTCTTGGCCAAATTATTAACAAGGGCAGATTTTCCAGAGCCAGCAGGGCCATAGAGAAGAACAGGCCACTTTTGACTCACTGCTAACAAGACCACCTCATAACTTCTCTTCACTGTAGATGTTAAGACAAATGGATTGCCGTCTGATTTATCATCCCTGACCTCCGAAATGAGCCTAGATTTATTATCCCTGAATTCCAAAATTATCCTAGACGTCAAATGGCATTTTCCAAAAGAAACCATAACAGCAGGTCTCAATAGTATACAAAAAGACATGTTTCTCTTAAATCTATGTGGATTACAAGGGGTAAAGAAGCATATAAATAATTCCGAACAATGCAACGAAAGATAGCTGTTTGTTAGATTAACCCTACCGTGTTCTCAGTTTTTGGCGCCGGGTTGATGGCTCAATTTCATTAACCTGTGAATAGACCTGTGAAAAAAGGCCAAAACAGCGCAAACAGTTTTCTTGATTGAAACTGAGGTCGCCAATTACAGAACCCAATTTGTCAGATGACTCGATATATGAGCCAGCCTTCTCTAGTGATGTATCGCAACAAAACTCCTCCCAGCTGAAATTGGTAGAGGAAAGAAAAAACAGTAGGAAGGTCAAGCAAATTATTCAAAAAGCTATTTGATAAAAAGTACTTGCTCCGAAGAAATAACCAAAACGAACCGCAACAAACATGAAATAGATTCTTCAGCTTGAACACCAAAATCCACAACTGCTCTATCACTTGTTCTCAAAATGACAGACAGAATCTGTAACCCACACCATCTAATATCTGCAATATCATTCTTCAATTCAACATCACTGCACAAGTTGAGGCTTCCAAACTTCTTAACAAAATCCAAGAAACAGGACCAATCCCAAAGTTTTGAGAGAATCTCAGTGTTAGTTATGAGGAGACGGTAAGATATCCTAGCAGCATTCAGGTAATGCCTTACAACCTGAAAAGTCAATAACAGAAACAGTAAATCACCCAAGAGCAAGAAGATTCATAAATTTCCCAAAGAGAAAAAAATGACTAAAATAATGGCAGAATTGCTGCGTCAATCTCAACTAAACATCCTCTCTCCCACCCAAACATCCTCTCAGAATCTAATTTTCTGCCCACAACCAATAACTAATTTAATATTTGACAAAAAACCAGCTCTACCCTTCGACATATACAACCAAGGACCTCTACCGGATCCTCTATTAACATTACCAGTATTCCACCCATTTTTATGAATGCCATACTTACTTTCAATGACTAGATACCAAAAGGAGTTAACTTCCAAAGGAAATCTCCATAGCCACTTACCAAGCAAGGCTTTATTTCTTTTAACCAAATTTTCTAACCCTAACCTCCTCTACGTATATTTCATACATCTAGTATATTTATTTTGCTCCGAAGTGTGTGAGTATCCCAACAAGAACACAGTGCAAACTGCAAGTTGTTTTAGAAGTCTGATCTACTTAGATGATACTTAAGGAGCAAGGACAAAAATTTACAAGCCCGACCTTAGTTCTGTAAAAAGTCTAATACAAATGATGACTCCGCAGGACATTGTAGTATCAAGAGAGGCATAAACTACCAAATCCACAAGAGACTCCAAAACAGTCCACTGAATGTTCTTGACCAATCAACTTTACAATTAAATTTGACAATCTTTGGTTAAAAAGGTAGTCCTTGGGAGAGTAGGCAGTATGACAATTCACATAGTCCAAAATAAAATATTTATAGAAGTAATAAACATCGATGAAGTTAGGCTAACGTTGCCAGATTAACAATCCACATCAGGCATACTAACCAACATGACGCATGTAAAGTTTAAATCATAGATAGAGTAGAATCTTGATAAATCAATATCCTTAATGGCAAGAAAAATATATTGATTAAGTAAACATTAATTAATTGAATCGAATTTTACCCCCAAGTCGAGATTGATTAATATATATAAATAAATCAACGAGTCAAATTTATCAAGCATTAATTTATCAAGGTTTTACTTTACAAAGAAATGAAAAGAATATTGTGCATACCCTTGAAGACAAATCAGGGACTGTTCTTTTCATCAAACGTTCAAAAGGAGGTGGAGCAAATTTAAAGTATCTTAATACAGACCTGCAATCAGACAAGCATGATTCAGGCACAAGCATAATGAGGAATATGTTAAATTTAAAATTGTACTTCTTATAATCATGTGGTAAATTCAACAATACCATTGATCGGAGATAAGTTCATTAATATAAAATCCATGATGTCAGCATCTGATTGTGAGGAAAGTAAATTATACAGGAAAAATTTGGATATTGCTGAAATAGATAATTTGCATAATTCCTTGAGGAGTGACCATACTTGAGGAATTACCACAAATTCCAAATTGTATTCACTTGAGGATGTATGCACATAAAATGCAAGTGCTACATATGAAACCAAATGAAAAGGATCAAGAATCCCAACCTACCAGTGGAGCGTTCTAATATAAAGAGTACAGTAAGTCTTTGACTTGGTTATAAAAGCCAAATAATTACAACAGCGTTTACACATTTTAGTCAGCCATGCCAAAAATGGGATCCACACTTTACAGGAAATTAATACTCAAATTAGAACTCCAATGCTTCTTCAGTAAGGCGCGAACATAATGAGAAACCCTGAGCCTCCCCCCCCCCCCCCCCCCCAAAATTAGAAATTGTCTTAAAGATGACAAATTGTATCAAACATAATGAGACCCCAGAGTCCAAAAATGGCTACCTCATGAGAAAAAGATGACCAAGGATATATTGGGCTTAAAGATTAAGTTGGTGCAAGGGTAGGACTAATTATTGCTACCAAGAATTATCTCATATTTAAGTTGCTTTAACTAGTGAAACAAAATGTGATGCCTATAAATCCAAATTTGGTCTAATTCAGCTCATGATTTACAAACACTTCTAACCTGGTTCGTGTGAGACTACTATTCAGGAAAACTCACCCATGCTTCTCCAAACACACGAGAAGATTTCTCTTTTCTTTTCTTCTTTTTCCTTTTTTTATTAAATATTACAAACAAAAAGGAAATTCATTCAAGAGAAATGCATTTAATAGATCCATTCACTATGTTTTGTGTTACTTTCATTTCGCCGCAATTAACAGATGCCGACGCAGTAGATTATAAGGAGATAGAAATATTACTCCAACAAAAAAGGGGCCAAATCAAGCACCCGACAGAAGGCCAAGCAAGTGAGCTCATGAAGACGCAATCCACTCCTACTATTAATGTGAAACTGAATGACAGCAACAACTTCTGCATCACCAAGATATCCAGAATCTTCTCCTTGCTCATCCAAATTTGACCTTAGGTCATCAGACACATGATGAAGCAAATCAACAGCTCTATCCACAATCTTCTGTGCTATCGGCCGGAAACACCCTATCAATGGGATCGTATAATAAGGGTGCAAAGATAGCTCTGCCACTGAATTCACCACCTCTTCTTCTGTGACCTTGTTACCCTTATAAACCAAATCCAAAAAAGCATATTTCAATAAAGAACACCATAGAAACCTACAGTTTGTGCCTTTGCGGAATCGGCACAAATAATATAATTGCTACAAACCAAGCAACATAACTTGGAAGATACAATTATGAAACCTAATATTTCCAAATCCTCTATATTTCCCTGGGTAGTGAGTTAGAATATTTTCCTCCGACAGAAAGTCAGATTTTATATATCAATTGCTTTTCATCTTTCCTTTTCCTCTGTGCCTCACTTCTTTACTTCAAATTTCTCAAGAGCCAAATGAAAAAGTGACAAACAGTACCTTTCTAGCAAGTGACTCAAAATGTCGTGGACCCCCAACTTTGGGGCACCGGGCAAGAAACCTCTCCAGTGCAGAATCAAGACTGAAACTCCCATCAATTGCCATTTATAACTCAAGATAATATGTATCTACAAACCTACAAGTAGTCAAATTGTGGGATAAGTTTAGTTTACGATTCTAATGACAGTAACATACAATCCAAATACAATTCTCTTTTCTCGGGTTAAAACAGCACATCACCAAATAACATATTATGAATAGCAGAGAAATGACCCTAAATAGACAAAAAGAAACCAGGTGAAAAGGCCAATAAATTTCAGCTGAAATTCAATTCTCATAGATTCCCAACAAAACTAACAAATCAAAAAAGAAAATTCAACTTCGCAGAAAATTTCATGTTTCCTCCGGACAAACATTACCCTTTTTATCCTTAAAAAGAAAAAAAAAAGGAGGAAGAAAAAACACTGAAAATGTTACGCAGCTGTTCATTAAAAGCAACCTGAAGGATACAACTTCTCTTTAATAAGTCAACAAAACAACTAACTTCTACGTTGAATTTTGATTTTCACTTGAACTAAAAATTCGCTTTTTTTTTCAAATTAAGAATATCCAGAAAACGCTAGAGCTTGCAAAGATGAGCTGAGTCCAGAGGAGTAAACTTTACTGAGAAAATTTTTGGAAACAAATTTTAATTTTTGCCGGGATTCAAACAGAGTTTAAAGATTAAAAGTGAACCGAAAACTGACCAAAATTTGAGTTTTAAGAGACTGATTCAGTTTCTTGGACGTTGTCTTTCTTTTCACGGTTCGTTCCCTACTCCTCCAGCAACTCAGCTCAGGGTTTAGGGTTTTGCAGCGGTTCTTCTAATTATATATAATTTTCAGACTGCACAGTTAAGGTGGTGGCGCGAGTCGGTGAGTCGGATTTACGTTTTCAAATAGGGATATTTTTCATACAATCCTCAAGATTTGTATTTATTTGACATAAGGCATATTCTTCAAGAAGTCCTCAATATTTTAAAAAGAAAACTAAAGAAGTGCTTCTATTTAGGATTTTAAATTTTTTAAAAACTATTAAATTATATTAATTAATAATCTCATGACATTATACTATTAAATTATATGATTTAATAATTTTTTTTGGATTTTAATAAAGTCTAAAACTTTAAATTAGATCAATACATCCGCACATATACGTTAGCGATCGTAATATAAGAGATTATGTAACTAATGGTGAAATACATTTTTTTTATTAAAATAGAAATAAAATACATTTTAACTAAATGATAGCTATCTCTTTCTCTTATTTTTTAGTTTGAAATTGGGAGTTTAAATGAATATACCCATTTGCATTAGTTATAATTTGTATTAAAATTTGAAAGGAATAAAAATCGACGGCCTAACTGGCACAAATAGATTAACCAACCATAACTTATTTCACTAAACATAAAAAAACTAGGAACCAGATATGATTATTCAGCCCATGAGCTCCATATTTAAGAAAATATCATGGAGCTCCTCGACAATAAAAATGTCAGGTAAAGCACGTTGAGTTAAAATTAGACAACGACCCTTAGGACCTGAAAACATATCATATTGGTCCCCCCAGAGGAATCGGTTAGCGGGTGCGGAAAGTATTATTGTAATCTTAAAACAGCCCCAAACCGTCCAAAAATTAGATGCCATCTAACGTCATCTTCTCTTTTGGATTGTTTTTTCTCTTCCTAACATATACACCTCCATTACCTTTTGATTGTTGATTATCCATGTTGACAATATATGGGATATGTGATCAATATTTAAGCAATTGAAAGAATGTAGAATACTTGAAAAGACTTAAAAGCGGCTTGCGGTAACAACAAATGATACAGACTTTAATACAGTTTGTATTTGGCCTATAAAATGTGGCCACTGTTACAAATTACAATGAAATAGCTGAGAATACATAATAGGAGAACCGAAATGGCCAAAAAAGAACCAGGAGCACAGCTCTCAAAATATGAAATGCAAAAAGAATGAAGCCAACAGGTGTTTGATCATGAGAAACTAATATATTACAAATTGAAACGCAGAAAGCTATAGGTATATGCACAGGTTTTGCAGCACTTCATCGTGGAGGCTCAGAAAATTAGCAACAGGAAAGTTGACAAGAGTGCTGGCAAGGAAATATAATTGCTTGTTATCATTCTGATCGTTGTAATAAGAATGTAAAGCCTGAGTTCTCACGGATCAAGGGTGGAGGATCGATATCAGCTATCTCTATTTGCTGTATCGACTTGGAAATATCATCCACCGTGAATGGAATGCTGCATTTGGGGGAAAAGAAAAGCACATTCTTGGTCTACAGCCACGGAAATGCATGAAATCCAGAATTCATATTAAAGTATGTCATTGTTGGAAACCATTACCTTGAGTCGTCATCCAATAAAAACGAACTGCTGACAGCATTGTTTGACTCGTCCATCATCATCACTCTCATACTTGAGATTACCTACAGTTAAAGATTTATTGAAATTATTATAGATAAGTCTGGTGGTGAACAAGAAAACAAATCCAAAATTAAAATTTGGTAAGGTAAAGATGATTGTTGTTTGACACATTACAGGAAAAGTTGGTTTAAAACAAATGGAACTGTGAAGGGAGCTGTGGAGTAAAAGAGTTATCTCATATTCACGCATGGAAGGTGAACCAAGAAAAGAAATATGGTTTTCAATCTGTTTAATGTTACCAACAACCTTGAAAAGGAAATGAAGATTGCACAACTAATAATCAGGACTTTACAACTTACCTCTGAAGATACACTGTGTGTACCATATTTGTCATCCCAGTACATTGTACTGATCCTGTACAATTGTTGTATGCTAAGAACCTGAAACCAGAATAATTGAAAGAGTATAAGTAGAGACAAAGACACACAGATAAAGGAGAGGTTTGGGGTATGGGATGTTGCATTGGGGACGAATACGTATTCAAGCTAGTGAAGTTACTCACTGGGCAAAGATCATTTGTTATTTCTTTCAAGGTCTTCTTTGGCTTCTGATGAATGACCTGATCGGCCACAAAAATTGAAAGAACAGAGGTTCATAAGCAGCATCAGGGAAAATGAGAACACCGAAGTGAAAAAGCAAGCTTAGAAACAAACCAGAAAACCAACTGCTTGTCTAATATGCTTCAATTCATCCCAGGCTGAGCCTACAAACTGAAGGGGTCACAGGTGTCAGTATGAGATGGACAAAAACAAAGAAAGATTACAAAAGATAAACTAACATTACCTCCTCAGTGGAATCATGGCACCATTGTTCCAGTTCTGCCAGCCCAGCTTTCACAAACTCTCCATTGCTAAATGAGCAACATTCACGTCGCAAAAGAAGACTGCAGATCAAAATTTCAAAGGGATTCAATATTCTATAATATCGTATCCAGGCAAAAACAATTGAGATACTGGATTTTCCATGCATTTACCTATTAAACAATTGAACGTTGATAAATGAGAATATCTGTGTGAAAACCTTGCGAATTAAGAATGACGGAACCTGCACAATCATATGTAGAAGAGAATGATAACAGACTAATATAATAAAGAGGAAGGTGAAATAATAATAATAATAATAATAATAATAATCACAGTGGCACTGTTGTTGACCCTTATACTCACATAGTTGGCTCTCATTATTTTCAAATAGTTATTTAAGCTTTTCACAATGCTTTGCCAATGAGCAATCAGAGCTTGCTGAGCTACAGCATTGGCTTGAGAACGCCCCTTTACTAAACTAGCCCGCGACGTCCGAGGCGCCTGCATTATAATGTATGACCCAAGAATACAGGGAGCATTGCATTAGATTCCCAAATGAGAGGAAAGAAGCGCATGTGCACAATAGAATCAAATGGGAAATTGCTCTTATCCAGCAACACAGAATTAATTTCTGATCATCAATATAGGACAAAGGCATATCAGATACCTGGATACACAATCCAAGCAATGGGGAGATTTCTTTTTTCAAATTATCTCTAATCATTCCATATATCTTCTCAAGGAAGGCGGTGAGTTGCTGTTTAAAAAGCAGAGCCGGATACTTCGCTTCAACTTGTCGCAAGTCATCTAGTCCACTAAGTATCCGACTATTAAGGAATGGGATCCCAGCACTCTGTGGAGAAGCTCGAAGACCCTGAAATTTTAATCAGAAATAAATAAATATGAAAAATGAGAGAATACAATGAATTGCCAATGAATTGCCAAGACAAACTACATGCAACAACAGAGCAACCTCAAACTGAAAAAATAAATAAATAAATAAAATCTCTTACTTGAGACATTCTTCCAAGCAAAGAACTTGAAGTTGATCTCCGTCGTTGTGGAGTTAAGCTTGCTGCCCCACTTGCTTTCAGTGTACGCTGAAGTAGCAACAGCAATGTCGAGGCATTCGATAACCAATAGGACAATCTGTCATTGTTGTCGTGGACCTTGGGTAGGCAATAACTTTAAACATCAATATATGGCATACAAATTCACAATAAATTTAAAACAGTATTGTCCACTTCATTTTCCAAAGAAAAGAATTAAATTTAGCAAAACAGAGTTCATTTTAGAGGTTACCTCTATTGCTCCACCTATTGTCTGAATAATACGGTCAAAAATACTTGTCCTTTCAACCTCAAATGACCTCCAATGAAGAAGGCATTTGTATATTAGACAAGCAGCAACAGGTTTGCCTCCAGAGAATCCTAGATCTTGTGAAATACATTTAATTAGAAGGTCCTGGTTCTCCTGCACGGGGAAAGAATATTGGGATTTAAGACAAAAGAGAATACATCTTGGAAGCATAAACTAGCAGAGAAAATATACACATTAATAAACAAGTGCACACCTGCTGCTTCTCATTAAGAGTTTTCTGGGGCCTGTGCTCAGGTTCAATGTCCCGTACACCAGGTAAAGTGAGTGCAGAATCCTAATACATCCAGAAAATATAGGCAGAAGCTTCAGTATTTTATCATTTGAAAGTAGCAAATTACCAGTGGCAACATGTAGCTCTTACAGGTACTTTCTTCATTTCTCCATTTAGAATATTTCCATTCTCTGGAGTCCTCTGGAATGCAAAGAGAAACCTCAGCATTTATTTTCATTAACAGTGTTGTGCAAATCAAATGAACAGCAGAAAATAAATTTTATACCTGAATAATTGTGGTTTTTGGCCGTGCAGCTAAAGCTTTAGCTGTAGGTGAAATAGCAAGCGCTTGTTGGCGGATCACCTGGTTCTCTGATTCCAAATTAGAAACCTTCTCTGCTAGCCTGAGACAAATAAAGAAAACAATTAACACCAGATTTGACATTTTTCACCAGCAAAGCCCAGGTTTGACATGTGAGACTTGCTATTCAAACACAAAACATCGACACAAAGATGAAGATAAGAGAGGTGGGGAGACAATCAAGATGACTACTGTAAATGTAATGTGGTACTAGCTTAAGGAGATACGAAATTTATGTCAAACCTCTGAACAGAATCCTGAAGCTCATCAACTCTTTTCTCTGCATCTTTGAGCTTGTTGGTCAGTTCCCCCTTTTTAGCCTCAGAAACTGTAAAGGCTTGTTTTGCCTCATCTGCAGTTTGTGTTTGTGATTGCAACAAAGCCTGTACATGTAAAAGATATTCAAGGTTATTTACTGTGCTCCCAGCTGCATCTGCAACGAGATTCCCTTAAGCCAGCTAAACCCACTCCAGCTTATTTCACATGTTACTTGTGAGAATAAATTTTCCTTATTTAAACCCCTTATGCGCTTAAACCCCTTATGCGCAAGTGTAAATCTAGGTTTTTGAAACTTTAACATCATCTGTAGAGCCAAATCACTAGTACTTAAATGTGATCTCTGTGACAGGAGGTGAATTCAGTACCTGTGGTAACAATACTCATATAACGTACTTGCATTGTTTTTAAAAAGCATCAGTTTATGAAAAAGAAAAGAATCAGTATCAGCAGGCCTGTATTATCTATTATTAGTGGACCTTGGAATGATTCTCCTCCGGTTTATGTGAGCTATGGTTCTCATTGATGCCTCATGACAACAGAGCATTAAGGCAGAACCAAATTGCAGTTTCATCATTGTACAACTTAGTAGGCTCACCTTCAAGTTTTCAACTTCAACTGTTAAAGAATTAATCTTTTCAGTATCTTGAATTATGACAGGAGTTTCTTTAATGACTGGAGGAGCTTCCTTAATGGCTTTTCGAGCCGCCTCTCGTTCTTTGATAACCAGAGAGTTAGCATCGTCCACTCTTAATTGCATTGCATGCAATGCTTCCTGCAACTTAGCAATTTCTTGGGACTTTGCCTCCTCAAGATCAGTCTGGGATTCAGAATAAATTAAAATGAAGTTAAAATACAACCCCATGAGCATGATGCAAAGAATATAGATTTTGGAAGTTTAAGATGCAATTACACTACCCGTAATCGCTTTTCAATTTGCAAACGCCATGTAAGTTCCTCCACACGCTTTTCAAGTTTATTCTTTGCTTCCTGAAGAGCTCCTGTTTCTCTTGCAGCCTAAGTAAATGAAAAGTAAGCACTTGCTCTTACTTTAAAAGAAATAAATGCAAAATTAATAAGCATTAAAATCCAACCATTTTAAGCTTTCTGAGCTCTCTTCTTGCAACTCTGCACCTCCAGCCGCACTGAGAAACTATAATTGCTCTTTGAAGTTTCTTATAATAAGAATAGGCTTGGTGGCGGCGCCATTGAGCCTGCAAATGAAAGGTAGATAAAAATTAAGGAATCAGTAATTGTTCTGTAACAACTAGAAATGAAGACTTAAATTTTATTTGAGAAACACAAGCCTCAATTGTAAAATGCAATCTGTAAGATGAGTTGTAAACTACGCGTCCCCTGCACTCTAACATAAATAAAGAACAAATACTCAAGTAACAGAACAATGGTGCTACCTGGACGATGATGGCAGCTTTGGTTCGCTTCCTTAACCTAAATTCATTTCGTGCAACCATTGCTCTTAAGCCAGTCTGCAATATCATGGCAGATGACCTAACTGTTAAAAAGGATCTCCGGGCTACATATGCCCGGAAATTCTTCTGGATCTTCAGAGCTGCAGCTTCTCGTCTCAACTGTTCATACAGTTTGCGAGCCATTTCACCTGCAAAAGATGAAAATGTTGCACATCAAATAAACCACCATGTAGTCAATGGACTTCTCAATCACCAAGGAAGTACACAGTTGTTAGTCAGCAATATCGACAAATTCTTGTGTTAGGGAACTTGAAATACAAAATAAGATTTCTGCGGCTTCAACTCATTTGGGAAATAACAAATTCAATTGACACGGATAAAGCACATGTACAATAATAAGTTTAGATAGGTAGTTGGAACCCAATACCAAATTGAAGCAGGTATTTTTACCAGAATCCAAAAGAATATACCTCGCAGAAAAGATTGCAACATGACAGCAGCATTTCTTAATAAAATAAACTCTTTGCGAGCAATGTAAGTACGGGTTTGCCGTTGAATTTTTCGGGCCGCACTTCCCAGTACCTCAGCCCTTCTAGCATCCAACTCAGCCATCTGACCTGCTCTCAGGAAAACCTTTGTCTTACCTATCTGCCACACATGCATGCATCAACAACAAACTTCGTGATATATGAGTACACACTAGCAAAAGAGAAAGAAGTTTCCACAGTGAATACATGAAGAGAGAAATCTAGAAACACAATAAGAGATATTGTATTAAAAAAATCAAAAGTAACACCCACTACTGAACAGAAATATTAAGTGAAACCAATTAAGTTGCAGAACAAGGAATGATGAAGAGAATAAAGGAAAGGCAGATCACCTGATATCCTTTCAGTCCCTTTTTATCAAGAATCATTTGACAGGCAACCTGATCATCGTAGCTGTAAAGAAGATAGCAAGTGCATGAACTTCTATGTGATATCAAACAATTTCAACAATGGACGTCACACAATTTCCTTACAACTACTATCATAAAAATCAGCAGATATTACGAACGAATGGTAACAAGACTCACTTTCCTTCCAAAACTTCAGGAGCAAGTATACCAAAACGATTAACAAATTCATAAAAGGTACGTCTAGTTGGATAACCCGCACAGCTGATCCTAATTGCCTCAAGAACCCCCTGAAAGTGCAAGAGAAAACTAGTTACTTGGGCCAAAATAAATAAATAAATAAACAAGCAATCGAAGCCTTTATAAAAGACTTGATGGATTATTATGAAGCACATGAACTTACACCACAGCGTAACTGTTGGATAACATTGAAATTTTCAAAAATAGAAGGCTTTAGGACATTATTTGGCTTCACACATCTGATGTAGTGAGGTGCTGTTGCATTCAAGGTCTCCATCAGAGATTGAAGTTGTAACTGAAATGTAGATAAAGGTGATTAATCAAATTATCAACAAGCAAATGGACATTTGACAACCAACAAGGCGAACTGAAAAAGAAAAAAAATGCCATGAGCAATATATGAGCAAGCCTGTCATTTGAATGTTTGGCTAGTAACAGGGAGGCTGAAATATTGAACCCCAGCAAAACAAGTTGCTAACTGAATTCCAAGCCAGTGCATAATACACTGATCATACCAAGGGAATTTAAAAATGAGAATAAACACAGTTTACCTTAAAACGAGAACCAATGGAGGAAAATTTAGATGATTTTGATGATTCCTCTGGTAGTGGAGGAAACAGACCGGCCACAAAGGAGCATTTGGCAGCAGTCAACAAAGCTTGGTGTTCAGCCACCACATAATCCTTGTTTTTGTCCAGAAAGTGGTTGGCTTGATAAGTCACCTTCAAAGGATGGAAAGATATCAGAAGCTAATGACAATGCAATGAACTATCCCGGCTCAACCGAAACAAAGGCTAATGTATCAATGATGTGATATCCTTACCTCCCCTGCATAGTGTGATATAGTAAAATCAGTACGGGAGAGCTTTGGTTTTGAAAAACGATTATCTTTTGCAAATGTCTGGTACAACTTCTGTGCAAATGTTTCATGTGTAGACTTCGGAAACATGCTGCATTAAACAACCAGGAAAATAACTTCACCAGTTTAAGAAAGGAATAGCCTCCATAACTGAAAACAAAGAGAAGAAAAGTAACCAAAGCAGCATACCAGGCTTCATCTAAGAGTGCAATTATTCCTCCCGGTTTCTGTCAAAAATATGCAACATAATTTATCACATCAGATCTCCAATGATAATGACATAAAAATCTGATGGTTTATGAAACCAGAACATAAGTGTAAAACAGCAGATGTATAAAGTCCTTGAAGGCAGCCAAAAATGGAAGGAAACAAAAAATCCTAAGTTAAAAGGCAGTACAAGGAAAATTAAAACCTTTTCAATTAGATCCAAGACATCCTGGTTATCAATAAATTCTATGTAGCTCCAGTTTATCTCTTCTCTAGTATATTCTTCCTGCTCCATTTTAAACACATGCTGCAAACATATGATCACAAATACAAAAATCAGTCTTATCAATCTCAAACAACTAGCCTCATGCACTGATTAAAAGACTAAATAAAGAACCTGATTGAAATGCTGTTGCAACTTTTCATTAGTGAAGTTGATGCAGAACTGCTCAAAGCTGTCCAAAAAGCACAAAACCAATCAATGATTTCTTTTCTTTTAAAAAAAAAAAATTGCTCTTGTTATTCTCTATCACACTGCCAAGCATCTTCCTTCTCCCTCTCTCTTCATGCCATTATACACCTAAGAAACAAAAATTCCTTCCTCCAAGTGTACAATAAGCATGTCAAAATAATGGTGGCTTACCTATTGCACTTAAAACTTTCAAACCCATAAATATCAAGAACTCCAATTATTGACTTTGAATCTGGATCTTGTCCGATTGAAATGTTAATCTTTTCCACAATCCTGTACACAGTAATATAAATAACATTATAAAATTAAGCGAAACACTTTTCAATCCATGTAATTGGAAAAAAAGGAAAAAAATATAATCTACTGAGCTCATTACCAGTCAAACAAACGAGAATATATCGTTTTGGCTAATGCATCCCTGCTGGCAACTGCATTAACAGGGTCAAGAGTTCTTGTAATAACTTCCTCGGGTGTAACCATTACACGTTTAATTAGAGCATCTTCTAAGCTCTGAGCATCACACCTATACATAGCCTTTATTAGCAAACATGGTTTTAGATATCAAGATCAGTATTCCAAAAAAAGTAGAACCAAAAAACCTAAGAAGTTCGGCAGTCATATTAAGATGGAATCGAGACTTTTCGTCCTTAATGACTGATGAATCTATCTCCTTTCCCTTGGCAAAATCAATATTACCGAGATGAAGAATTGCTGCTACAACCCTGAAAATTGCCTCCTGAAAAAAAAAATTAACATATCAGAATTTAGTTGAACAAAAAAATACAATCTTCAACCTTAAGAAAGAGATACCTGCTCTTGATCATTGATTCCAACTATATCCATAGCCCTTCTGGTAGCAAGATACTCATGAACATCACTTACACCATCCAGCTCATAGCAATTTGATTGATTTAAATAATGAAAAGACTTTGGGCTGCCCAATTTGTATTTAGCAGTATCCTGCAAAACAGTAGAAGAAATATCTTTGAAACTACAATAATTTAAATAAAAAGCCACTAAATATTTTTGAAACTACATTAATTTAAATAAAAAGCCACTAACGGCATAACAGAAATAGCAAGTCGAAAAAATACCTCAGGTGGTGCTGCACAAAGAAGGTAAAAGCAATGGTAATTTCTCTCAGGATCAGAAATTTGGCAAACACGGGACCGTTCAAGGAGATAAGTTCTAATAGCTGCTCCAGATATTCTCCCATTCTTGTCAAATTGGATTTCAACAAATTTACCAAAACGACTAAGGTGTAGTGTCATGAAGAATATAAAGCCAGATCAGTAAGAAACTCGATAACCAAGATACGAATGAAAACAAGCACGATAGAGCAATGATTGAAGATCTACTTCAATGAACAACTAATGCACACCTTGAGTTGTTGTTCCTAACTGTTTTAGCATTGCCAAACGCTTCAAGAACTGGATTGGACTGTTATTTTCAACAAAAAAAAGAATATAAAAATATGGAATATAATATATCCCTTTCTTCTCAAAATATGACATAACAGTCTTAAGCTTACAATGGAACTTTTGGATTTTAGAAATTCAATACATGCAACAATAAATTCATCTAACCTCCAGAACTTGTTGTTCTACTGTTCTTCCTTCCACTCCAGATCGCCCACCCAAGTACGCAAGATATCTCATGAGCATCTTTGTTGTCTCAGTTTTACCTGCTCCACTTTCTCCACTAACCAGAATAGAGTTGCTTTTGCCTTCATTAATCATTGCCCTGTTTTCTTATGCCACTGAGCATCAGTAATGAAAACACTCCAGTATAACATAATGCATGTGTATTTATTTCCAATTGCAAAATGTAGCATCCAAGACATGGATCTGAAATCACCTGTATGCAGCATCTCCAACAGCAAAAACATGAGGACTAAGCTCCCCAAATGCAGCTCCCTTATATTGTTCCATCATATGTGTGTCATACAGATGAGGCAATCTCTGAAACGGGTTGACCGCAATCAGGATATTGCCCGTGTACGTCTAAGAAGGTAAAATGTGATTATGAGCATCGTATGAATATGTGTAAGCCCTTACATAAATAGAAGTTGCTTCCAAATATTGAATGACATAAAAAGTGACATGTAAAAGCAAAATGGCTCACATAGATTTCATTAAGTTCATATCTAGTAGCAAGGTTCTGTAGAACTCCAGGTTCATGCAAATAAGAAAGCTTTGTCATATCATCCACACCTCCAGCAGGAGCCTCAGTGTCCTCTGGAAACACCTTGGATATGCTTGTGACAACCTGCACAAAAGCCATCCAGGTAACTAAAACCACATCATCATTCGCAATGGTTTAAAGAAAAATATTTAGAAATCAATATTTAACCGTCCTTAAACTGTCCCTAGCAGTGCTAACAAAGCAGTAAGATTTATATGTTTTTCTTAGGGAAAAAAAATTAGAAATCAATTTTCATTTCTCATAAATTTATATTAAACAAATTAAGAGAGGAAAAAAGAGCTATAAATATCAACTCTAGAAGTCATAGCTAGAGCTGAGAAAGAAAACTTGCTTGAATTATCCTTTTACCACTTTCTTTCTTTCCTTAAATGAAAATTTTCTAAGAGAATTAATATTTATATCAGGACTTTCTTCCAGGACATAATATTTTCACTTTCAGACCCACAAGTTAAAGGCTAAATATTTGAATTTGTACCTCAAAATAGTCTATGTTCTTTGTAGCATTCCTCAATAGAATGCTAAAATTACACTTTTATAGTCTCAAGTCTTTGATCCATCATGGATGTTCACCACAGGTATTTCAATTGAGACAAGTAGTTAATTATGAGTACAAATATAAGTCAAACTCATAATTAATGCAAAGCACTTACTTTCTTTCCATTTGTGCAATTAACATGAACCTCCTGACCATTAATCCGCATAACTTCTCCATTAATCCACGCCAAAACAGGATCTTCAACCCATACACGGGAACCTACAATTATATTATCTGGCGCCGCCTGGAAACAGAATATTCCATAACCAAATTAGACCACAACATACTGTTTTATGAAGTCGAGTATGGGAACAAAGAGGAATTGAACATTGAAAATTTCTATTCCCAAGAAGGCATAGAATTTTCAATTTTCAGATCAAAAGCAAAGTAGAAACTATAGGTACTGAAACTTATAAGCAAGGAATTGAGAGTCAAAATACACAAGATCATAAGCAAGTATAATCTGTACTGTAATAATTAGAGCAAGTACATGTGTACTCCACGATTATGTAAATTGAGACGAGCAATCAGTCTCATTATTAATGATACGCTAGATCATAATTAATCATAACAGCAATAACACATGTACTCTGCATTTATTTAAATTTGACAAGAGCAATTAGTAACATTCATATCTTACTTCACTGACATAAATTCAAAAACTGAGTTTTAAAATAACAGACAAAAGGGTGTACCGCCACTTCCAAGTTCCAGGAAGGAAACAAAATTTCGATATTGCCAGTAATCTCCAGAACTAAAGCCTAATATCATCAAACAAGTTCAACCAAATTAATATAATTTCTATTCCAACTGCACCACTCAGCACAACATTAATTACCCTTCATTTCAATCTTTCTAGTCTCTATTTCATTCAATTCCTATTACAGCCACCAATAAATTGAGAAGCAAACTGGATATCACTAACAGAATATGTTTCATCATTCTCTCAGTGAAAAAATTTTGAACAACAAAAACAAAATAGCAGCACAAATCCAGTTCCTACAAACCAAAACAATCCAAAACTCAAACTTCAAACAACTCACAACAAAGCTAATAGCAGCTAAGCAAAACGGAATTCGATTTTTAAAAAAATGCGGACTTTTCAACACAAGCATCAACAACAACTACATGCGAACATAAACACATACCAAAACAGCTAAAAAAACAATATGCTAATCTTAGTTACTAAAATTTACCATTCGATAACACCAAAGAAGATCTTGATAATCTTCTTCAGCTCATCCAATAAGACCCCAGATTCCTGAATCTACACAGCTCTCAAATTCCTTCCCTCCCTTTTAAACTTTGCTCTTTGGACACCTCTCTCACCAAAAAGTTTTGAATTTTTATCCACCCTTTTGTCTATTTTGTCCCTCTACACTTGTGTCCTGTCCCTGTGTTCTGTGTTTTCTATGTTTTCAAATATTTCGAGTTTTTGAGTTCCTTGTTGCCTTCCTCTCTCTCCCCCCAAATTTTTGAGGTTTTTGTTGTTTGTACGTTTGAGGTCAGCTTAGCTGAGGTCCTGACGATGGCAACAGTGGGACCCACAAAAGCAGAAGCAGAAATAGCTAAAGAGCTCGAAAGTGCTTCTCTCTCTTCTTCAAAATGACTGCAACAACACAAAATGAAAATAGACTGAAGGAAGAAAGCAACGCAATTAATTATTTATTAACTAATTAAGCAAAAGGATTAAATATCCCATTATCTGTATAATTACAAAACTACCCTCTTGGTTTGGGACAGGGAAGAATATTTTTCATTTGGATTTGTTGGACTGGGATTAGTGGGAAAAATCAAATTATTGATTTTGGAGGCAAGAATAGAGTTAAGAGTTTAATTTATATGTTTCATTTTTTATTTATTTTCATACTAACACTAGTAGTTACAGTCTCACAGATAAGTCAAAATCAATCTAAGATGATCAAATGATTGGATTTCAATTGTAATAATTCAAAAGGTCAAAAAAAATGTAACCGTTTAAAAAAATAAATTTTATAAATATATAAAAAATATTTAACAATTTTAAATTTTGACAGATATTTAGAATTACCATTCATTGAAAGCCTAACATCAAACTCTTAGTATCAAATATCAGAAGATCTGAGGAGCCTAAAAAAATAGTTTATTAAAATTTAGAACACCAAAAAATAAATAATTGTCCTTTAACTAAGTTGACTTTAATTTAATTAATTTTTGGGTAAAAAATTAGAAAAGGTTTGAATAATGCAAATGTAGATTGCATGCGAATGATCAATGTAGTAGCAGAGGTTGATTCATGCATATTTTTAATAATGATAAGTAATAATATTAATATTAATAATTATATTATTGGTATTTGTATAATCCAGTCTGGCAGTCAGGTAATTATAAGTTCACTCGGAGGTTATTTATGGGATTGTGTTAAGAAAAAAAAAGAGAGAGAAAAAAACTTACACGACAAGACAAATGGAAATCCGCCCATCTTTGCTGGCTTTGCAAAAATTCATACTTTAATTTGAAGACATTTTTATATAAAAATTTATGAGGAGCCGAAAACAAATGGGAATATTGCAATTGGACAACAACATTTCTCAAGTGTTGCGGTGTTGGCAGCCTGTCTGTTTTGCTCAATTGAGACGCAAAATGTTAAATGACCAAATCACCCACGAACGAAGCCCACTATGGATCCATTTGCCACAGGCCCAGTTTCTTAATCCACGAGCTAAAATAATAAATAAATAAATAAATAACGTCTTTCATCAACTTTCGCGTGCGTGGATTGTTTTTAAATAATTTATTGAGTCGGAAGAAACACTAGATCTCGCGGCTAGTTGCATGTACAGTTGCAAGTCATCGCATTAACCCTCTCTCAGGCTCAGTAAGTCACAGCACAAACCTAAACCAGTCAGCATTAAAATCCGTTTCCTCTCAAGTCAACAATGGCCGCCTCTGCTGCTCTCTTTCACCAACCACACTGCCACATCCATGGCTTCACCTCCAAAACATCACAAACCAGCCTTCTCAAAAAGCCGATCTCCTCTAGCTATCCCATCATCAGAGCTTCTTCTGACGACAACCCATCTCAACAGAAACACACAAACAGAGGTGGCGGCGGCGGTGGCATCAACATAAGGGACGAGGCACGTCGCCGCAATGTTATCCACACTCACAAGTTTTCTGCTAAGTACGTGCCCTTCAATGCGGGGCCCTCGTGTACCGAGTCGTACTCTCTCGACGAGGTTGTGTACAGGTCCCAGTCTGGGGGGCTTCTCGACGTGCAGCACGACATGGGCCCTTTGAAGCACTACGACGGCGCTTACTGGAGGGCGCTGTTCGATTCACGAGTCGGCAAAACGACGTGGCCGTACGGATCAGGGGTTTGGTCAAAGAAAGAGTGGGTGCTGCCCGAGATTGATAGTGATGATATCGTGAGCGCTTTCGAAGGGAACTCGAATCTGTTCTGGGCTGAAAGATTTGGCAAAGAGTTTTTGCAAATGAGTGATTTGTGGGTTAAGCACTGTGGGATTAGTCATACGGGAAGTTTTAAGGATCTGGGCATGACTGTTTTGGTGAGTCAAGTGAATAGGTTAAAGAAAATGAACAAACCGGTTGTTGGGGTTGGCTGTGCTTCGACTGGTGATACCTCAGCTGCTCTGTCAGCTTATTGTGCCTCTGCTGGCGTTCCTTCTATTGTGTTTTTGCCCGCTAATAAGATTTCAATTGCCCAGTTAGTGCAGCCTATTGCAAATGGTGCTTTTGTTTTGAGTCTTGATACTGATTTTGATGGCTGCATGCAGTTGATAAGGGAAGTTACTTCTGAGTTGCCTATATATTTAGCCAATTCTTTGAATAGTTTGAGATTAGAGGGACAAAAGACTGCTGCTATTGAGATATTGCAGCAGTTTGATTGGGAAGTTCCCGATTGGGTGATAGTTCCTGGTGGTAATTTGGGAAATATATATGCTTTTTATAAAGGGTTTCAAATGTGCAAAGAGTTAGGACTTGTTGATAGGATTCCTCGGCTGGTCTGTGCACAAGCTGCAAATGCAAACCCACTTTACTTGTATTATAAATCAGGGTGGAAAGATTTTAAGCCTGTCAGGGCAAATACTACTTATGCATCTGCTATTCAGATTGGTGATCCTGTTTCTATTGACAGAGCTGTTTATGCCTTGAAAAATTGTGATGGTATTGTTGAGGAAGCTACTGAGGAGGAATTGATGGATGTTTCTGCGCAAGCAGATTCTACCGGCATGTTTGTTTGTCCTCATACTGGGGTGGCATTGTCTGCATTGATTAAGCTTCGATGCAAAGGGGTTATTGGAAAGACTGATAAGACGGTAGTGGTGAGTACTGCTCATGGGTTGAAATTTACTCAGAGTAAGATTGATTATCACTCACAGAATATCAAGGACATGGCTTGCCGGTTGGCTAATCCTCCAGTGAGTGTGAAGGCGGATTTTGGGTCGGTTATGGATGTTTTGAAGAAGTACTTGTTGAGTAAAGAGCCAAAGTATTAGGCTTCTATGACGAGCAGTGGAAAGTTTTGCACAGCGACTTCATCTTTCCCTAGCTAAGCAGTAAGCACTCTCTTATTGGAGGCATCTTGTAGGATTTACAATTGTGTCATCATGTTGTTTTTGCTAGAGAAACCATCTGTAAGGCAGGACTGCCAGTTTTGGTCAAGCTAGCAGTAGGCACTCTCTTATTGGAGGCATCTTGAGGATTTACAATTGTGTCATCATGTTGTTTTTGCTAGAGAAACCATCTGGAAGGCAGGACTGCCAGTTTTGGTCAAGCTAGTCATAAGTGTAATGATCATTTGTGTTCAATGGCATTCTTATTAGTGATTTTTTCTTTTTTCTCGGTTGAGGTGTCTACCTATTGGGAACTTCTATATTATAATGCCATCTTATTCTTGATCTGTCAAGTTTTCTGTTGGTTAGCAGGGGAATGTATTTAATTTCTGTCATTTGAATTCAAAGAAATTTGTGTCCATGAACTTCCAATTTGAAGTATTTACTAGCATTATACAAAGCTTGCCATAGTGTGTACGCGGGGATCACTTTCATAAGACTCTAATCTTAACTGTAAAAAGTTTGCCATGGTGTGTAAGTAGGGATCAGTTTCGTAAGACTGCAATCTTTGAGGCAAACTTTTATTTGAAATTACGAAATAAGTTTGTCACACAATTTGTCAGGACTTTGCTGTTGAAATGATTCTGCATTTTGCTCGTAAGGAAGTACTCTATAGCATTTGTTTTGAAGTTCATAGGTTCAAAAAAGACAATGGAATGATTTTTATGGTGAACAAGAGAATTAGATGATTGTGATGCGGCTTATGACTTAGTGGTAAAACAGAACATTTTGATGTATGATGTTCCAGGATTTGATTTAGACTGCATGGTTCCTTCGGTAGCTAGTGATGGAGTTGCTTGTTTTGGTTGCAGAGATGCTCTGTTAACCTGAGCAAAAGGATCTGCAGCCCGGGAGGCTTGGTAATGTTGCATGTTATCTAATTCCTTGTGGTAAAAATCATTGCTAATATGCATTGCAAGTTATTGAAAATTTTGTTGGTGAGCTGATCTGTTCCTTTCCTTGAAAGGCAGCATGTTCAATTTGTGAACTAGGAAGGCCCCAAAAAGGTTTTCTTGTGGTTGAACTTATTTTGGTTCTTAAGACACTTCTAACGGAGGAGATTTGGGCAGTGACTTTAAAATCTCTGATGAGGGCTTGGTGTTTGTAGCTTAAACTTTTTGCAAAATGTCAAGTTGGTGTGCTCTATCGTGAGATTAGAAGCCTATGAAATCTGGTGCACAACTGACTTCCAAAGAAATCTTGATTAGACTAAAATAGGCTCAAGCTCTCAAAATGATGTGGTTATCATGCAGAGAATGAGACAGTAACAAGACATTGCTCAATTCCAGTACTGCTTTGAGCCATATGTTCATCACCAGACCACTGCAGTTGATTTGCTGGCTTGTCCTTGTTATTATGTGAATGAAACAGTCGCATCGAATCATGATGCCCCTCGAATTATTATTTAATAGCATGAGACTTGTCGCAGGAGATTCCCGTGCTGTAATATTACTACTGATTTTTATGAATAAACTTGCTCACTTACCCTGAAAAAGAAAAGCCAACAAAATGATAAACATGGTCGGCTTATAAATAGTTATTTAATCTCTTTTTTTTATTTTTTTAAGATTAATAAATTATTTTATCTCTATTAACAATGTTCAAATTTTAAATTTTTGTGATTAGAGATTTTTTAAAAAAATTTAAAATATTAAAATATTAAAAATTATTTTTTTAATTTGAAATTTTAATTTTATTCTTTTCAAATATAATTTCAAAAAAATACTTATTAAAATAATTTTATAATTTTTAATAAAAAATTTTATTAATAACTAAACAATTAATTTTTTTAATAAAAACCTTACTTATAAAAATTTTATTAATAAATATTATACTTAAATAAATATTATTTAAAAAATTATACCTATTGCTCTCAAAAAATCCAATTGCTCTCAAAAGCTATGTCAACCAGCTACATGGGTCCCTCCATCATAAAAAAAATTAGAAGAATACAAACTACAAAGTAAGTGCCTATCTGAGTAAGCATGGTGGAGATTTTTGTCAATCGAAGGAGGTAATCTGCAAGTAACTGTCATTAACGCCCCTCTCTTTCTCCTGCCCGCAAAATAAAGCCTCATGCTCTAATGAGCTGACTGGAAGCAGTAGAGTTTTCTTCTAGGGAAAAAAAAAAGGAAATGGCGCAAAAGCTGAACAGGAATCAATTTAAAGGCCAAGCAAGGCTGCCAAAGTTTGCAATCCCAAGTTATTATGATCTTTACATTAAACTTGATCTCGTTGCTTGCACTTTTTCTGGTAATGTCAATATTAATATTAATATCATTGAAAAGACAAACTTCATTGTCTTAAATGCTCTTGAACTTAATGTTCATGAAGTCTTGTTCACCAGCTTTCACAACCAAGTACGTATAATCTTAGTTGATGATCATAAGGAATGATTTTCTTTTGATGGGTGCGTAGTGATCTTTATAATGGTATTTTGGGTTTTGGCTCTCGCAGGAATATCGTCCGAGTGATGCTATTATGGACAGAGACGATGAAATACTTGTCTTGGCCTTTGATGAACCGCTTGCTGTTGGAGAAGGAATCTTGGGAATCATCTTTTCTGGGAAGCTTAATGAGCACACGAAAGGCTTCTACAAATGGTGTTGTGATTATCGTTATATTATTATTTAACAATTTGATTTTTAAGTAGACAGAAAATATAATTCAGGTACTTCTTTGCTCTCTGAATTTAACAGTACCTATGTGGAGAAAGAAGTGAAGAAAAATATGGCAGTTACACAATTTGAAGCTGTTGATGGAAGGCGGTGTTTCCCTTGCTGGGACGAGCCTGCTCTCAAGGTATACTTTTTAAATCCTTACAAAAATTTTAAGGTGCACTAGGGCTTGTCAATTTTCCCCTTGTACTTTGAGAATTAGAAAGACACTTTCAAGCTTGAATTTGTTCATTTAAAATACTGGTTCAATGGATAAATGAAAGAGGAAAAAATTCATGATGTGTTTAATGAAAATGTTGTATGTGATAAGTGGAGATAAATTCTCTCTGGATTCGCACGTAAACAGCTTTGCATTTTTGTGCTTTCTCCTTGAAACTGAAATATGATACTTACTTCTATAGCGTTATTCATTTTAACAGGCAACTTTCAAGATAACATTGGATATCCCATCAGAGTTTACAGCATTGTCCAACATGCCAATTCTTGATGAAAAGCTCAATGGGAAACTTAAGACTGTTTATTTTGAGGAGTCTCCAGTCATGTCAACTTATTTGGTGGCATTTGTTGTTGGCTTATTTGATCATATTGAAGATACAACTACGAATGGTATGTGTATAAACCGCCGACTTGTGCCTTTTCTCATATAATTCACCTTTCTGTAAACTAAATCTTTAAAATCTGTTTGCAGGTGTCAAAGTTCGTGTATTCTGCCCTGTTGGTAAGAGCTCTGAAGGGAAGCATGCACTTGATGTTGCTGTTAAGTCTCTTGATATATATACTGAGTGAGTGATATAAAATTTTATATACTCAACATTTAATTTTACAGAACTGAAAAAAATCAAATCAAGATAACTGTAGTTTAAGAAAATTGGCTCCCATGGACAATGCACGAGAATAAATCCTCGTTTTCAAGAATGTGATCCCTTCTTGGTATATACTTCTGTGGTTGCATGTGCAAATGTGGTGATGGTAATTCTTGTCCCATCTCCCATTTTCAGTACATTAAATTGACTTATGAACAACCTCTGTTGCTTTTTTTCAGGTTTTTCTCAACTCCTTATCCACTCCCTAAACTGGATATGGTTGCTGTATCTGAATTTCATGCTGGAGCTATGGAGAACTTTGGTTTGATTGTATATCGCGAAAATGAACTACTTTACAATGAAAAGACATCAACAGCTAATAGAAAGCAGATTGTAAGTCGCATATTACGTGTCTTTAGCTCACTTTTGCAATTCGTTAGTTGCAAAATTTTCCAAAGACTTACAGCAGCTTCTGCTTCCGAGGAAATGGAAGCCTTTGTTCTTTTTACTTATTTTGGTTTGATTATCGTTGTTCTTCTTTTTGAAGTTTCTAATCTGAAGGACATGGTAATGAGTATTCTCTACTAATTTTCTTTTCCTATCAGATGACAATCTCTACATCGCATGAAGTGGCTCATCAATGGTTTGGCAATCTGGTAACTATGGAATGGTGGACTCATTTGTGGCTTAATGAGGGATTTGCAACATGGGTAATTATGAATCTCTCAACTTTGTACATGCATTTCCCCAAGCAGTCATTGCAGCTGGACGCAACTTTGTACTCTTTATATTGTAACGTGGATTACATTTCCAGATTAGTTATATGGCCACTGATATCATGTTTCCTGAGTGGAAAATGTGGACTCAATTCCTTCGACAAACTAGTCATGGCCTAAGACTGGATGCACAAGAACAATCACATCCAATTGCGCCAAAACTTGCACCTGTGCCCAGTTTGTAAACTGCTTGGCATTTTTCTTGTTCAAGTATAAATGATCCTGCAATTCAACTGTCGTTTACAAGTGGTTGGCGGTATTTTCAGGTGGTGGTACATCGTGCTGATGAAATCGATCAAGTTTTTGATGCTATCAGTTATAACAAAGGGTCAGCAGTTATCAGAATGTTGCAGAGTTATCTTGGGGAAGACATATTTCAGGTGGTAAAGCTTGCCAATTTTCAATAAGAAGAGAATTTTCTTTTCCCCTGTAAATAGAGAAAGGCTTTTAACCTTTTCATGAGGAAAAATTTAGCATCATTCAAGTTTTGTTCTTTCAACCTCTGACTTCTTCTCTGAATCAGAAATCCTTAAGTTTGTACATTAAGAAGTATGCTTGGAAAAATGTGAAGACAGAAGATTTATGGAGTGTAATTTCTGAGGAATCTGGCGTTAATGTAACCTCACTGATGGAATGCTGGACAAAACAGAAGGGACATCCAGTTGTGTATGTAAACTGCAGAGATAATTTTCTGGAATTTGAGCAGGTCTTAACGTTGCTTGACAAGTTAAAACTGCACTCACAAATTTCATTTTGCCTTTGAAATTGTCCCAAATGATGAATCTGATACTGATTTCAACTGCAGTCACAATTTGTATCATCTGGTTTGCAAGGTGATGGAAGATGGACTATACCAATAACTTTGTCCTTTGGCTCATACAACATTCAAAAGAATTTCCTTTTGGAATCACAATCTCAAAGAGTCAATATATCAGAAATGCTTCCTTCTTCAGATGGGAAGTCGTGCCCGTTTAAGGAATGTGATGAAACTTTATGGATCAAAGTTAATGTTGAACAGAGTGGTTTCTACAGAGTAATATATGATGATGAACTTTCAGCTCGACTGAGGAAAGCAGTAGAAAACAACTGCTTGTCGGCAGCTAATAAACTTGGTATGGATATGATGTGAATTCCTGTTTTGAGCCACTTCTAATTTTCATTGCTATATATAATCAGAGTCAACCAGCTAACAACTTCTCTTAATCTCATCTTTAGGCATTTTGGATGACATGCTTGCTCTTTGCCAGGCTTGTAAGCAACCGTTATCGTATTTGCTTTTGTTTTTAGATGCACACAGAAAAGAGCATGATAGTATGGTGTTATTAAAACTTATCAATGTAAGTAAGGCTTTTGTATCTTGAGCATTACCTCAATTAGGGATTATATTCACAATTCGCAGTATACTGACTTTTAGGCAATTTACATTACAGGTATGTTATGATGTTGTTTAAATCATAACAGATGCCATGCCAGATGCAGTAAATGAATTGAAAGTATTTTTCATCAGTCTCCTCCGATCTTCTGCTGAGTAAGAGAAACTAGCAGATGCAATCCCCATAATGCTTGGTGATTTATTCTTGGTACATAACAACATAAGTTTCTTGCTCATGTGCAGAAGATTAGGATGGGAACCAAAACCTGGAGAGAGTCATTTAAATGTGCTTTTAAGGGGAGAAGTGTTTACAGCTTTGGCTTCTTTTGGCCACGATAAAACTCATACAGAAGCAATGCAGCGGTTTCAGGAATTGTTGAATGATAAAGACACAATACTTCTTTCAGCTGACATGAAAAGGGTAAAATCAAGCCTAAATATCCATATGGTATCCTTGCTCCTTAGAACATTTTCAATATGATATGCAAAAGTACCGTCTGCAGGCTGTTTACTTTGATGTAATGAGAAATGTTACCACCACAAATAGGAGTGGCTTTGAGTCCCTACTGAAGTTTTATAGAGAAGCTGATGCCGTGCAAGAGAAGGAGAGGATTTTGCGTAAGGCGCATCAAAATTTGAACTAAAATCAAATTTAATGATCCTTTTGAGTGATTTTTTTTCATTCACTTTGCGTTATATGTTTCAACCCGAAACAGAAACCATAGCATCATCCCCTGACCCAGCTCTAGTTATTGAGGTTTTGACCTTTCGGATATCAGATGAGGCGTCTCTCTTCACTAAGCTATGTGCTGTGACAGGTACAATTTCCTTCTCAGAACTACAGTAACTAAGTTCATCTTAATATTCATTTAGGTTCGCAATCAAGACATTAATTATGGACTCTCAGGATTACAGTTTGAGTGCCGCAAAGCAGCATGGAGATGGTTGCAGGTAAATTAACTGGGAAAATCTTCTAAACTGACGGAGGATCCTCTTTGAATTTGACACTTCACTTTCATGTATGTTTTGGGATCTAATGCAGGAAAATTGGGACAAAATCTTAATGAAATATGAAGGGTTTTTACTCCATTCTTTTGCTAGGGATTTCGTCACCCTGGTAAGCAATTGAGCTTGGCATTATTGACTTGGTGTTAACTATTTCTTGACAATATGCTTAAAATGTGAATTATACTTTTAACTCCAAAGAAAAAGTTTTAATCAAAATGCCTACCACCTCAATTAGGATGTTGTGAACCAAATCAGCTTGGTTGCTTGCTTAGTATGGAAAATAAATAAGTAAATTATTTTATTTTTATTACACAAGACTATTGCTCATACTACAACTCATATTACATGAGACTATAACTGATATTTACAAATCAGACTATTACCGAGATCAACTTACATCAATACTTATGGAGCTCTGCCTAGGTTTTAACCCTCAATAATATTTTAGGGATGTCTACTGCACTCACTCTTAGGTAAAAGAGAAGACAACCTTTATTCAATTATACAATATACTTAAGAAATGAAATAAGAATAAAATATTCATACATTAATTAAGAAATGAAATATTCATACATTGCGCATGTGAAGGTTCGAACTGCTGCCCTCCAACTAACCACTCGGCCAAAGTAAAATTATTATACTTAGTATGGAATATAAATAAATAGAATTATTATTTCTTTAGAGGTCATTAGGATAGTAGCAAAAGGAGGATAATGATAATTAATTAAGAATAATTAGAATATTCTTCCCATAAGCAAGGTCTTTTGATAAGTGGGACTGTCTTTTTCTTTAATTCACTTCCATCTTTTGTAGGAGAATTGCCTCAAATTACTTTTTATTGGGGCAACTTAGCTTAGAATTTTCAGTTATCCAACTTATGTAACTCTTTTTTACTAGTAAATGTGATGCAATTCAACATCTTTTAAACATTCTAAAAAAGGTACAAGACGTGACCAAAAAGTGGGTCTTGTGCTGTTAATTAATTATGCAAATTCGTCTCGCAGTTTTCCAGCAATGAAAAGGCTGATGAGATTGAAGCATTTTTTGCAAGACATGTGCACGCTGGAGTTGACAAGGTTTTAAAGCAAAGCATCGAAAAAATTCGAATCAAGGCAAGATGGATGGAAAGCATCAAAGCAAGAGCAGTCTCTTCCTGACTTAATCAAGCAATTAGCTCACAAGGGATACTAGCTTCATTATCACGCCACGTATATAGATGTGCTTCTTAAGACGGGCAGCGTCACCCACCATTACAAGTCTTGGTTTCCTTATATTATGTGTTGTCTCTAAAGTCAACCTTATTAGACTGTGAACAGCTTACAACCTGACGTCTTTATGTGAAAGCCAAGTAGTTGGTTCAGACCAATAAACCAAACATTCATAGATTCCTATTAGGTTGGCCAAAAAGTCCGGGCCGGTCCGGCCAGGCCCGCGACTTGAAACTATAGACAAAGGCTTATGGTTTGTAAAGCCCATATATGATATATGATAGACTCAGTTATGGGCTTTTTAATAAATATAATATATATATCTGTTTTTTTTAATTTCAAAACTTTATAATACGTTATAAAATTTTAATTAAAAATTAAAAAAACAAAACACAAGTCAGTAATCACAAACTCACAAAATAGACACGTTGACGACTTGACGTTGACCATTCCAGTTGCAACTTGCACGATTGCACCCGAGACCTATATCCAAAATCCCAAAACCTAAATCCTTCTTTCCCTCCCTTGGCCATCATTGTTCGTGCCCACTGGCTACTACCCTTAGCCTTTCAGTGTTGTCGCCACCGGCAGCCAACAGCGATCAACGACGAGCGTCCAGCAACCACCATTCAGGCTATTCAGTGACCCACTGTCCAGCAGCCAGCCACCGTTCAGCAAGCATCCAGTAGCAAGCCGCTAGCGTCAGCCACCCAACATCTCCCGCCGACGCAGCAGCAACCCCCAGCTCACCGACACGACGCTGCAGCAACTCCCAGTATCCTAGCTCATCGACGCGACGCTGCAGCAACTCCCAGTCTCTCAGCTCATCGACGCGACGCTGCAGCAACTCCAAGTCTCCCAGCTGATCACCGACGCGATGCTGCAGCAACTCCCAGTCTCCCAGCTCACCGACGCGACCCTGCAGCAACTCCGGTACGTGCACGATTCAAACCAGCAAAGCTGCGAGCCATCACCAAGCGCCGGTACACCACCTCATTTAATCTTCAAAAATTTTATTGTACCAAGGCTAAATATATGTAATTGAGTTAATTCATTGAAGAGTATGCTAAACGAAAAGATTATAAAATTATACTTGTAAGTTAATATCATGTAATGATAGATGTGTGTGTTATGCAAAATATATAATGATTCAGTAGCTAGCCATTTGATAGAATTAGAATAATCCCTCAAGTTCACACAATCCATTACATTAAGTGGTTGAAATATTTTGTATTCTTAGAAATTAATTAATCTAAATATCTCATGTCTTATCTCCTTTAAATTTGTATAGGTTTATAATGGAAAATGCTTCTGTATCTTCTAATTCACCTTCAAATCCATCTTCGGAGTCACAAAATATTGAGGAAGAAATACAGAGTGATAAAAAAAGGAAACAAAGGACTGTCTCAAATTGTTGGGACCATTTCACAAAGATAGATGTCGGTGGTATAGCGAAGGCAAAATGTAATCATTGTGGAACAGTTCTTTCTTGTGGATCGGGAACTAGTCATTTAAATAGACACACTAGACAAATTCACGGTTTTAATCAACCGACAATTGAAGAAGTTCTTGAGAATAAGCAACACTTGGTGAAAACCGAAAGTGGTGAGCTTGGAATTCAGAAATTTGATCCATTGATTGCCCGTCAAAAACTGACAACAATTGTTGTAAAGCATGAGCTTCCTCTTAGGTTTATGGAGTATGAGGCGTTTAGAAATTTTATTGATTATTGTAACCCATTGGTGAAGCATATGTCCAGAAACACTTTAAAAAGTGAGATCTTTAAGATATATAATATTGAAAAGACGAAGGTAATGAATTTGTTGGAGATTAATAATAGTAGGGTGGCAATTACTACAGATATGTGGACTGCTTGTAATCAAAAGAAAGGTTATATGATTGTTACGGGACATTTCATTGACAACTATTGGAATTTACAAAGTTGAATCCTAAGGTATTTTTATTTTATTAAATATTAAAAGTTTGTATTTAAATTTTTATAAGTACTTTATTAAATTTTAATTTTTTTTAAAATTTTTTTAAAATTTTTTTGTAACTTCGCATAGTTCTTATTATTATTTTTAATGATTAGGTTTATGTATGTGCAGGCCTCACATACAGTCGATTACCTTTCTCAAATTTTGGTAAAGTGTTTACTGGATTGGAATTTGGATAGAAAGATATCTATGGTTATTTTGGATAATTGTTCAACTAATGAAGCAATGGTCGAAAAATTGAAGGGATTGCTGTCAACGAAGTCAATGATATTGGGTGGTAATTTTTTTCATATGAGGTGTGCGGCCCATATTTTGAATTTAATTGTCAAGGATGGGTTGTCGGTGATTGAGAGTGGTATTGCACGTGTTAGAGATAGTGTGTCTTATTGGAGTTCGTCACCAAAATGAGTGGAAAAGTTTGAGGTGGCGTGCCGTCAAGTGCAGATGGATGTGAAGAAGTTGGGGCTTGATTGTCCAACTAGATGGAATTCGACTTTTGCGATGCTTGAACTTGCGGTGAAGTACAAAAGTATTTTTTCTCGACTGCAAATACTTGAGCCGCAATACAAGTGTTTGCCTAGGCCAATTTTAAAAATTGGTAAAAAGCCCAAGCCCGTCCACATTGGATGGGCTTTCAAAGGGCCTGAGCTGTTTACAAATTATATGGGCTTGGAAAAATTCGGCCCAAGTCCTTAAATTGCCAAGCCTATCCTATATATTGGTTCAGTGTTCAATGTTTAATGTTGTATATGTTTGTGTTAATTAGACAGCTAATTAATACACTTAAAATGATAGCATTAACCTAACTTTATGGCCAAAATCAAGATTGTGGAGAGTCACTATCTAATGCCTCTATGCTTCATTATATCTGCTGAATATGCCTTAAAAATTATCTGTAAATCGAGCAACATTACTTCCAGATTAACATAAACAAATCGTCTATCACATGCCATGCCAATTTCAAAAGTTATATGTGTCTTTATAAGCATGCTGGCCTACGAATAATCAGGTGCGGATGAAGTATGTGACCAGTGAGGGCTATGGCCTTCCCTGGTTAAAAAAAAAAAAATTCTAAGAATGAAAGAAAAAAATATTTAAGATTTTTAATTAGCCTCCATTAAATTTATTAAAATTGACCCTATAAACTTATAAAATTATAAAATTTAAACTTTGACTTTTAGAATTATAAAAGCCTATATAATTAAAAATAATGATAGGTCATCACCACCACAAGTATTTTTTTATTCTTAAAAATTCGTTGAAAACAATTATAAATATATTAATAAATATTTTATACATTAAAAATTTTAATTTTAAAATTTTATTATTATTTAATTTAGCCCCGGTAAATTATATTTTTAAATCCGCCACTGCATATAATAAGTACATAAACATAGAGATAAAGAGTAGAAAAGAAATACATAAACATAGAGATAAAGAGCAGAGAAGAAATAAGATATCCAACTTAAAAAAAAAAAAAACTATATCCATTGATTTTTTGTATAAGCGAATCAATGTCATACAATTTGGAATTACATACAGAATAATACAAATACGTTCAGAAAACTTTGAATGTAAAAGAATTAATGAAGAAACAAACAAAACCTAAAATATCCTTTCTGCTGTGTTGTGTATGTCTATCTATAATTCAAATGTATACGCCATATCAATTCAAATCAAGTAACATACATGAGTCAATCGGAAAAACAAAACTAATTTGATGATATTCAACTGCTTGCTTATTCAATCAAAAGTGCTCTCTCCAAAAATCACTTCCAAATTTCACCTTCTTGAGCTGGGCTTGGTTCAGGCCCAAGGTTGGACCTCCTTCCTTCCTTCTCCTTCACAGAATTCATCTTCTCCAACCTCAAACCGGCTCTGAACCGTGCAATGAAGTTATCGGCTTTAGCATTCACATCAGGACTTGGACAGGACAATGGTGTTACCACCGGTGAATCACCACCGTCCGACGGGCAAGATGACTCCTCAACATCATCAGCCCCAATGTTGTTGCTTTTCAATCTAACAAAGTCCCCGTGCACCTCAAATTTCCATGCCGGCATCTTAAAAGGTGGCAACGGCGGCGGCGGAGGAATAGCATTCAACGGAGACTCATTCCCACTGTTTACATTCTGCTCCACATTACTATAACTCCTTATCTTTACCGGCAATGACGGCTCCTGGGATGTGGATTGGACGTTTCTTGCTCTTGAAGTTGAAAGCTTTTGTGTTCTTGTTGGTGGTGGAGGTGGAGGTGGAGGTGGAGGAGGAGATGGAATGACTGAGTGGATCTTCTTGGCCTTCCGCTTCCTCGAGGAGAATATATTTTGAAAGAAAGGGGGCGGCGGGGGTGGCGGGGGTGGCGGCGGAGGTGACGGTGGTGGGATCAGAGAGGTCGGCAAAGGGTACGAAGATTCATAGTTAAAGAAACTATCAAGATTCTCAACACTCTTTTGTCTCTGTTTCTTCTTTTTCTTTCTTCTCAACGAAGTCAAGAATTCTTTAGTTGCACTTGTGCCTCCTCTCTTCTTCTCACTCTTGCCGCCACTCTCTTCAACCTCAGGCTCTGGAGGAGCGGGTGGCGGAAGCGGTTGACGTTGTGGCGACGTCGGCGGTTTGACTTCCAAGTCATTGTTTCGATAGTTTCCGCCGCCATTTTCTTGATGTGTTCTCTTTACTCTCCTCCTCACCACCTTCGTCTGTGGAGGCGGCAGAGGTGGAGGAGGCGACGGAGACGGCGGTAATTCTGCCGGCTCCGGAGATGGTGATGCTGGCGGTGGCTGCGGTGGTGCGTAAATAATTTCTTTTTGAGATTCTTCAACTGTTGATGAACTCGTATTATCAGCGTCAACATTTTTTACTGCATCAACTTTCTCATTTTCCTTCTTCTCTTTTTCTTCCTCCAGTATTTCAAGTTTCGGCTGAGGCCGCCATTGATGTTGCTGTTTATAATCGAAGCTTGAAAAACGATTATGATACAAATGGGTATCATCGTAAAATCGCCATTGATCTTCTGCGTTAGCCCACAATGCTTCTTCTTGTCTTAGATCTGGATGCGAGCTGAAGCTTCTCAATCTACTTAACCCTCCATTGTTGTTGTTGTTATAAGGATGATCATACCAAAATCTTCTTGGGGTCTCAGGGTTTGACTTTTGAAAGCTTTCTGATCTGTTTTCAAACTTGTATTCTTCGTCTTCATAAGAAGCACTAGCAGCAGCACCAGTCGTTGTTGGTGTTGTTGCCATGCCTTCATTGTTGTTGTGGTTTCTGCTGAGGAAGCCACAAATGATGGCGAAAAGAACAAGAACAAGATTGAGTGAGTCCCAGCTTCTTTTCACCGCATGGGGTTTGAATATTTGGGAAGTGAAAGATTGAATTGAAGGGATGACGACGAAGATGAAAGCAACCGCAACAGCTAGCAAGAATGCGAGGAGGGCGCCGGAGTTGAAGAGGAAAGAGGAGGAGGACCGCCGCCGGCGGTGACCGTCTTGCCTGGTTGATTGGAGCCAAAATGGTGATGATACATCTTCTTCTTCCTCCATTTTTTTTTTTTTAATGTGAAGTTGGGTTTTGGTTTTGGTTTTGGTTGTGGCTGTCCTTTCGACGAGAGCTTTTCCGGACAACTTTAGATTTTTGCTCGGCTTGGCTTAGCTTTTGCTCTCACTTTTGCTTTTGCTTTTGTTTGTGGGTTTGGTTTTGCTTTTTGATTACTAGTTTTTTATCACACGCTTTTATCATATAAATACTAAATACCTGAAATTATATAAACAAATATAGATCGATGAGAAAATGGGTGATGTTGCTTGCTTACATGTATATATAACATCATCATGCAGGTGTTATTTGATTAACTCATAACTTTAATAGTATTCAAAAAAGTGAGGCGATTGATCATTATATACTTTTACCTAAAGATTTAAATAAAAATTTTTACATCTTATTAATACAATGATGAAAGGATGGGGCAAAATTTTTAAATTTAAAGTAATGCGTCAATATTCTTTTTAATATTCATAATAAAAAATGTAGAAAAATGATATTGAAGTTTAAATAATGGTCATGGGGAGTGATGGTGATGATTGATTGCAAGTACTGTGGGCTCACGTTTTTGTTTTTGATTGTTGAGACTTGAGAGAAAGAAAAATGTGACTTGAATTGTCCTTACAAGTTACATCCACTTCCCTCGCAAGCATATAAGTTGAGTCCCTGACTTGAATAGCCACATCATGTTAGCTGTCACTTTGAGAATGACAGCTAGACCAAGATGTTGTATTTGTTCAAAACCATAGTCAATCAGCCACTTCTGTAATCAAGGTCTGCATTGCATATACTTTTGATTTTTTTTTAATTGTTTTTCTCTTTATATAAATTAATGTAAATACCCAACAAACAAATACTGGCAATATTTTTTTTAAACTCATAATGGACAAAATCAGTGTCACTACTATGTGGGCATAGATGATCCATTAACTAGAGTACAAAAATTGTGTAGTCAATTTAATTAAGATCCATCTGTGTACAACGGTGAGCATGTTGCGTCTATTTGAATTTTATGTCAAATTGATGATGAGGCGACAATCAATACAATGAAAATGGCACTTTCGTGGGTACGCTATGACTTATTGGCGGTAATCACCAAATCTGTTTACTAAGATGATGAATGCAATTTTTTTTTTTTTTTAAATGCTGTAGTGGTTGATATGCATGCATTGAAAAAAAAAAAAAGAAAAAAAAAGTTAAATCTTAATAAGATTTTTGAATTTGAATATTTAAAAACAAAATTTAATTGAAAATGTTAAAATCCAATGATTGTATCGTCAAATGACATGTGTGTCTAGAAGATATATTTTACTAATTTTAGTGATGAAATTAAATGTGCCACGTTTAAGTTTAAAAAATTACAGGAAATTAAAATGCATTACGGGTCAAGGTCATACAGCCCGCGTATGACAACTGAACCCATGTAATTTGCAATAATTTGAGTGTCGTATTTATATAAGTTGTGTATATAATAGAACGACACTGAAAATGGGCACAAGTTATGAAAATGTGGAAGGGAACCGCGTAGTTGATGTGTTGAAAAGTTGGAAAAAGTCTTCACTCTTCACCAACTCTTTGTTAACATCTAAAAGACTACAATTTTAAGCTGTTATTAGACAATTTTTTTTGGCTTTTGCCACAAGAATTATGTATCTCTAAAAGCACTTCTCGATGGACATAGGTTTGGCTTTTTACAAAAAGTTCTACGCAATCAGAACTAAATGGGAAAGTTCAACACCTTTGGTGTACTCTGTCTCTCTCTCTATATACATATACATGCATACATGTTTCATATATGAATGAGTACGATAATTATCATAAAATTTATTCTAAAAGATTCATTTTAAATAAAGTGACATGTTAGTAAAATTATAAATCAGTCAGTTAAAATATAATTTATGTTGGTGTTTGTATATTTGAGTTGTATGCATTTACATACATAAGCATCAAGCGATGATAAATCATAAATCAGTGTCTCTAATAAAGCCTCCTATTAAATCCTATGAAAAAGATAATATATATATATTAACAGACAAAAAAATATAGTCTCTAATATATTGAAATTTGGGTGTTTTTTTTTTATTTTACTAACATCCTCATTAAAGTGAGGATATACGCACAAATTTAAATATATTAGAGAATATATTATTTTGTCTGTTAATATATTGAAATATGTGTTTTTTTATTTGTTAGTGATATCCTTATTATGTTATAATAAGGATGCTCTTACTATAAAATTATTATATATGTGCGCAAGCGCGCATGCTTGTGTTCCAATCCAAGATCCTATACTTTATCAAAGTTAAGGATTATGGATTAGATTAGTACTACACACAGACACTATTAGACCTATGGCTTAATAGCTTTTTTTAAATTTTAATAAATTATAGGATATCAAAGCATATCAATATATATATATATATATATATATATAATCATTCTCTAGTACGGGCACCCTTATTTTTTTTTCGTGCGGATATATTTTAAAACCGCTAGGTTTAAAAGTATATTCGTATTAACAAAAATGCGAGCGTTCGCATCTGAAAATAATCATATATATATATATATAGTCTAAGATCTTAAGATACAGCCGAGTGTAACTTACTACTCATATAGGAATAATAACACAACGATGGGGTCCACATGATTTTTGTGTGAGGAATAAATTATAATTGGCTGTAACTTAACATTTGCTATATGTTTGCTATATGTGTGTGTATGTTTTCAGGTGCATTATAAAAGCAATATATGCTACAAAAACATAAAAGGTTTTATATTCCAAGAAAAATATAAAAAGCTGTTGAATATGGCAAGCATCATCATCCCTGTCATTTTCTATAGAGTATTGCAATTTAAACAGCAATAAGACAGCAGGAAGATAAAAATATGGGTACTATTCATTATATTACAATATTGTCGTTCTTATATTTCAATTGTCTTACTGCTGTTCAAGTAACATTTTCGTTTTGCACAAGGCGAGTGGTAAGCAAGAGAAGTCAGAAAACACCGACAGCATGAAGTTGTTCGTGTAGTAACATGTTTTCTAGTTTCTTGCAGGATTTCTGATTGCATATTTTGATGATGCGAACGTGGGAATTCATTTTCCCATGCAAACATAATTATAAATATTGGTGCTGCCAATTTATTTTTACTGTTTCCTCCGGTTAAAAATCCGAATATACCAAGGATTGCCAGCTAAAACAAACTACACTTTTACCGTATGATTGTGTTGCCGTAGCTTTGATAGGGTGGAGGCTGTGGTGATGATAAGATGACAATATGTTTAATGTTAAAATTGGAATCAAGATTCGAAATTACATAATTTTATGATTCTAAATATAAAACATTACTTCCCTAAGATTCAAGACTATAAATTCATTCCCCATAAAAAGCATTCATGGTGATTGGTGAATGCACAGATGGGAATTCTAAATCTCCGTTCGTGGGAGTTTAACGTCCTTGAATATTGAGAGGGTTCCGTCTGACTGATCTTATCTCCAAAATTGATAAATGAATGCAAATTGCTCTGTATGATTATAAATATTATGAGCAATAGTCTCCTTAAAAAAAAAAAAAAAAAAAAGACCATAAATTCATTCCCCATAAAAAGCATTCATGGTGAATGCACGGATGGGAATTCTAAATATAAATCGTTATTAAGTGTCTAGCTCGCACGGGGAGAGTTGAAAGTCCCATCACACAGCCCTCCCAATGAGAGTTGAACAGTCGCTCACCGATGAAAGTTGGACACATGGACTGTCGCTCACCATAAGATGAGATCAATTCCCTCTTAAAATAATGTAAACATCATATTCTTATAAATATAAAACATTATTTCCCCAAGATTCAAGACTCAAAATTCATTCACCACGAATGTTCTTATCAGTGTGGATCAATCTTATCTCCATTTGGCTTAGATTTTCAAAGT
Organism: Citropsis articulata; assembly: GCA_030449925.1. NCBI lineage: Eukaryota > Viridiplantae > Streptophyta > Magnoliopsida > Sapindales > Rutaceae > Citropsis > Citropsis articulata. The sequence goes on from JASUUH010000210.1 coordinate 16,154,358, forward strand.
ATGTTTAGTAGACCCTTATTACGCATGGTTTTAAATTGCCAGTGGATCTTCATTGTAATGCCAAAAAATTATAATGCAATAATAATTGAAGGAAAAAAAAATATAACTCCATTGAATAGTAACTATAGGATATAACTGCCAATTTAAGTAACTAAGAAATACTTCTACGGGGCAACTGCTAAGGTGCTCGACAAATCAAGACCAACCATTTGGCAGGGCTGGTGTGGGTCTTAAGATACGACTCAATATTTTAAAAAATAAAATTCATAGGTTTCGTTATATTAAAGTAGATGCTCCCACCAAAGGACCTACCCAACCTGACAGGTCCTAATTAGATTAGGCTCACCACCTCCCCATAGAAGAGTGAAGACTCACTCCTAAGTAACCATTTAGTGTCACTCTCCAAACAATTTCTTTTGAGAAAGGATCTCTTAAGTAGGATTAAAAAAACATAGAGCTGTAGAGGCCAAGCAAATCTTAAAATCTTTCAAGTTTTTATACTCTTGCCACTGCACACTTGCCACTGCACAGACTTCCCACTAAATGCGTAATTAGTAAACATTCCTGAGGAAATTTTATAACAACTATGATGTACAACACTAAAGAGGGATCCAACAACTGCTTTTTTCTATTTTAGCTGACTGAACCTTGTGAAAGCAAAGTTCTTTCTAGCATCTAATAAGGTTACAGGATCTAGGATTTATGTACAAATCTTAAGTTTCGGCATGTCCTCCAAGGAAGCAGTCCTGGTCGGGGAGAGTTATTACTGAAAATGTTTACAATAATATTACTGCTACAACGATTATCACAACAACTGTACATATCAAAGCCTGCAACAGTAATGACATTTGTGATCAGAGAAGAAAAAATGTAAGCTATTTGTCAGAAAAATCATGGCAAACACATCCATATTGCCAGTTTGTGACAATATCTGCAAGTACCAATCACAATGTATGTTATATTTCTTCTTAGATTTCCAGTCTTTCATCATGAAGGTTAAAAAATATCTTCATATGCAGAAAGCCGTGGATTTGAAGAAATTGAACTACAAAACTATAAATAATCTTTGCACAAAGTTGAAGACTGAAGCAGTCTTAGAGTTGCTCTAATAATGATAGGCAGTAGCTGTACATATCTGCTTTCTGCTAATGTAGTTTATATGCTTATGGCATTTAGAATAAAAGGCACAAGGAGAACAAACATATCTGTAAAGGTAGCCTGACTTATGGCTAGGTGTCTTAGGAATTCAATCATATGCCTGATTGCCTTCCAGTGTAGATGACAATTAAATTGATTTACCTTGCCCCCCCACCCCCAACCAAAGAGAAAAAAACTATGATTGATTATTGCATTTGATGTTTTATGAATCTAAAAATATTAAGAAAGCAAAAGGGTATAATATGGCCATTAGGGAGCTTGAAATGATGAGCAAAATATTAATGCAGAACACTTACAGCAATTGCAGAAGCAGCAAGTCCTGATCGTTCCCTTGGATCTTTATGATAATAGTTCCCAAAGTAAAGGATTGTTGCATAATACCACATCAATGGGCATACAAACCCAAGAAGAAAGCTGCAAACAGGCTTATCCCATAAGAGAGAGAAAAAGAAAAAGGAGGAGAAGGAGGAGTGAGTAAACTTACGAAAACCATCCGATTCCACAGCCGAAGCAAGGAAGGGGTTTATCATATGTGCCCAACTCAGGTTCTTCTGTATCTCTAATATGAACATATTCGCCCTTTTTATGTTCCATGACATCAGTTGAGGCCCCTGTATTTAGAAAATATCCTCAGCAGCTTGTCTACTTAAATTTTTACTTCAGAACAGATTGTCTAAGATCCCAATTAAAAGGGAAAAAAAAGGACAATTGCAATAGGCATTTCCACCAATTAGTAAGAAGGATAATATCCAATGACTTGTTCACAAAACAAGCATCAAGCCTAAAAGTTGTTATGCATGAAAATGCATCTGTATTTCATGAGTCTAAATATCAACTTTATGCTGAAGCGTATTTTAACACAGAGCTGGAACTATTCTGGCAATGCAAAGAAATCTAAAAATAATGTATCAAAATACTGTTATTAGAATTCTATGCATAACCATCAAAATTAACTACTAATACCAAATTCACACACATTGTAAATAAGCAAGTTTTCATTGGGACAATGCTGAGTTTGCATGAATCTAACAACTATTGATCCCTAGGTTAGAGAATAAAGGTGTAAGAAGAGGTTGATTACTCTGGTTCATGTCTCCCAGTTGTAGTATGTTGGTACCCTCAGCTCTCCTACCAGCTTAACAAGAATCTGCCACATAAAACACAGCAGTTGCATAAGTTTAGAGATTATGAGTGTCTCAGCTACAAAAGTTACAGAGAAGAAATTGATCTCAATATGAATTTAATTTGGAAAAGCTATGGACACATGTAAACTTGAAGAGGATAACAAAGCCAACCCAAACTAAGATTAGGGAAGTTAAAAACAGAACACAAATAACATGGCAGAGCAAGGTTTTCTCAATAAATGTAAACGATTGCTTGTGGTGTGGTAGAAATACCATATTTTTAAATTAAGATCCACTCAACACCCATATGGCAAAAGGATTTGAAGCTATTTTCAGACTTCCTGAAGAATGGGTATCATTTCCACCGACAAGTACTCTCATTTGCATTCAGCCATATCTAAACCGCAGCGTAAAATATAATTATTAAAGTTGAAGTTCTAAATCTCATTCGTAATTGAGTTCACAACATGCAGCAGAACGTCAAAAAGGATAGAACCAATAACATGAAAATTAGCAGCAAAAGGGATCCCTATGTTAACTTCAAAGGATCGTGCTATAACCTCTACACAACCAATCACCTAGAAGAACCAAATCAATCAACCCGCGAATCTCCGCAAAGAGAGGTGAATGACAACAAACTTACCACTACCTGAATTGCTAGTCGATACACCACACAAACCATAAAATGCACACAATCATGGCTTCTCTACGTTCACTACAAATGTTGTTCACTCCCTCAACAGTACAAATACAAAAAAATTTAATTCAATAAAATTTAAGCAACCCACTGAAAAATAAACAAATGAACAAACGTGTGTATAACAGAATCGACAGTGATCGAAACAAGAATGGCATTACTTACAAGTAAAGAGAACGAAAATAAATAAATAAATAAACAAGCAGAAAAAATTAAACCCTTATAAGGAACCCATATCAAAGCAAGGAACTTTAATCAATTTTGACCCACAAATATTAGAACGGAAACGTAATCACTGACTAAAAAATACCCGTTAAAAAAAGTCTTTCTTTTAGTAAGAATAAATTATATCTGCATATTTATATGAAGAAATTTATCTGCAGCGAGAGAGAATCAACTTGCCTGTTAAAGATTTGAAGAGAGCTGAAGCAGCTTGTTGCTGCTGCTTTTATTTTTCTCTTTATGATACCAACAAATTAATTTACGAGGCTGGGTGGCTGTAATTTCTATGATTAATTTGGAAATTATAATTTTTGTTACTGAAATTTGACCATTACAGCGTTCAGATACGCAACTTAAAAAAAAGAAAAAAAGGAAAATGCACGTAATCCGCATTTCATTATTTCAGAAAAGATGATGGGCCTCAAAATAATAAATAAAAGTTGGAGTTGCGCTGCTAACAACCTTTTTAACGTTCTCATGAAACACTTTTTTTTATTCATAGGCTATGTTGCCCGAGATACAATGACGAATTTAATTAAATTTTGAGATAATAAATATGAACCCTGCCGTTTTGGAATCTTAATGTGTGATATAATTAATTTTTTTATAAATTCAAAATAATTTTGAGACAATAAATAAATAAATTATTTCACGATAAGATTTTTATTATGCAAAAATATATAATAACTTTTTATAGTAATGCATCAAAATAGTAAATAAAAGTTGGAGTTGAACTCGTAGCATCCTTTTTTTAACTCTTATAAAAAAACCCTATTATTATATTTATAGGACTTACTTTTATAAAAATTATGAAAAGGAACAAACTATAAAGTATTATAATAGAGTTAATTAAATTATAAACATATCTTTATATAATAAAAATTATTTGAATTTATAGAAAACCAATTATATCATAAATTAGGATTTCGAAATGGGAAATTTCACAATTTATAGGCATAAAAATATTTTAATTTGGTTAAATTCATAACTGTACCTCGGGCAATGAAACGATGATCACAAAACGAGGTTCCATGAGGACTTTAAGGATGTGTGAAAAGTAATGGATCAGTTTAGCCCAGCTCCGAACTAAACGAACTGACGGGGTGGGCTTGGGCTTGTGAGTCATTTGGGCCGTGTTACAACTGCAAAGTTTTGAGCTTTGCTCAGTAAAATATGACGCGTGCTTGTGATTGACGTGGCGGGCCTGGCGGCACAACCCTTTCCTGCGTTTGGTGCAGATTTTGAACAAGAACATTCGTATAGAATCAAGACCACAGTGTAAATATAGATATTCCATTCGAGTTATTGTTATGCTCGACGGGAGCTTCGGAGTTCGGACCGTGCTATTTATATTTGAAGTAATTTTATGTGAAAAGAAAAGGTACTGAAAATTTATCGAATAACTTTAGTGACTTGATAATGGGCTGGGCTTGAATGATTACGGCCCATAGAAATTGGAGCAATCATCCTGCTCGAGTGACCATATCATTCTCACATCACAAAACCCTTAAAATGGGAAGAAAGACCTCAGAGAGAAGAGCTAAGACGATTAGAGACGTTTTCTCTCTGAAAGCTAACAGTCACCATGAGAGAAGACGAAGAGACTCGTACTAAGAAGGAGCAGGAACAACAACAAGAACAAGAAACAGAAGGGTCCAAGAAAAAGAACAAGAAGAGAAAGAAAGACAAAGCCAACACAGCAATTGATGAACAGCCAGAGCCAGAGCTTGAGCCGGAGAGAGTCAAAGCCAAAGTACAGTTCATTCCCGAGCAGCCCAACAAAACCCCACCTCTAGTGGGATATTTCCCGTCCATCTACAAGCCTGACGTTGACCACCCAGATGAAGAAGTGCGGCCGAAAGTGAGAGTTTATAGGAACATGAATGAGAAGAAGAACAGAACTGGGAGGATGGAGTTGGTGGTCAGTCCACGCGACTCGAGCGTGGACTATGTTGGCACTAGCTATTCCGGCGAGGCCATGGCGCCCCAGTTTTGTCACTATGCTGTTGGGGTTCTTGATAGGAATACCCAGACTTTGAAGATTGTGCCCATTGCTGCTAATAAGGTGAAAATCCTGGATTTTCATAGGGCTTTTTGTTTTGTGTGGTGAAGGAGTTTGGGAATTAATGGAAAAAGATGGAATTTTTACCTCTGTTAACATGTAGGATTTTGTTGCATGTTGCTTTAAACAAGGGAATGTTATAGAATATTGTTGATATTGGTGGAGAGGGTATGCTTGTAAACACTCAGTCTTGATGTTGCCTAGAATCTCTAGTCACGGCATTGGTAAAGAATTTGGACTATTTAGAGGGGAATTGTCCTGTTATTGGTTGGTGCTTGGTAGTATCTTCACTTGGCCTAAGTGTATCATGCACAGTGCTTTTGGACGCTTACTCTCACTTGTTAGAACTTTACTTTGCTGGGGTTCTTAATCTGTTTTCAAGTTACCAATGACAAACTATTTAGGCCTTCGTTACACTGGACTTAGGATCATTTAGATTTATAAAGGAGGATTAATTTATAAACAATATTATGGAGCTTGTTTATTTATTTATTTATTTATGTAGATTATGTGGTATGTTTTGTTTTGCAACAGCAAGGTTATGTCTTTGTTTTTTTGTTCCCCCCTAGCGTTTCTTTATGTAATTAGATATGTACTTTGATTGATTATTTATGTGGTTTTATTATTGTTGTAGATATTTAGATTGGAGCCAAGAGTTAGAGGGTCAGATGTTGCTGACAAGGACGCAGGAAAGGGGGAGATTTCTGCAGAAGTGCAAGCGAACATGAGGGCAATGCTTGATACTCGTTATGGAACAAAGAAGTCTCTTAGACAGGTATATGCTGGCACTTGTCTTTGAGTTATTGCAGATCATCTTTGGCTTTAAAATGCGAATCTAAGACATATTGTTTGTGGTTATACATTTTTACTTTCACATTTGATGAAATTTTCTTTCTGCTGTTGGATGTTAGGTAGATTTTATTGCATAGAGGATGGTTCTCCTTAAATATGAGCATCACGGCGTGTTAGTTTTGCCAATGCTTCAAAACTTTATCACCTTTTAAACTTCACATCTTATTCCAGCTTACTGTAGAATGTGGTTAAGTAACTTGCATGGTTTTAAATTTTATGCTAGTATCACATATCTGTCAACTCCCATGAGCCATTCTCTCGCCTAGCTCTCTCATTTCACTTTCGCTCCTGCCTCTATTCCCATCTGTCAGTCAATTTTCATGATTATACCTAATGGCCTCATGAGTACTTGATTTGTTTATAGCTGGCTTCCTGGATGTATTCTCTCTCCTAAGAGAAATCCTAATAGATTTTCCACCAAAACACTCTTTTCAAGTTTAATGTTTTGTTGAGTATATCAACAGAGAGATGACTGTAGATGGAGTTAAAAACCAAGATGAAAGTTTTGTACGGTGCAAAAACCAAGATGAAAGTTTTGTACGGTGAAGGTTTTAGTAATGGCATTTGATACAACGATTTGTTGGGTTGACTATGGTCGAGTGTAGTATGTAATAGCTGCTAATAAGTACGAATTGTCTATCTTATCGCAGTCTAAAAAAATGCATGCTCTGAACAAGGAAAATGATCCTGAATCTCAGAAGGATCTTGCCCTGAAAATGAAGTCAGTCAAGATTAACAAGGAAGCTCTTGAAAGTACCACTTCTGATACTGTTCTTAATGTCCCGCCATATGATGCTAATGCCACTACTCCACAGCAGGCTTATCCTCTGGATAAAATTATTCTCAAAGGAGAGTGGGATTTCGTACAAGATATTTTTAACCTTGTGTCAGCGGGTTCGGATGTGACAAGTGATGCTTACCCATCTTTTGTTTGCAACAGAATACATAAATTGCGGGAGATTCAGGTGAGGGTGTAAGAACTTCTTAACATGTGTTGCAAACTCGTTGTTAAGGTCCTTATAACAATATATGTGGCCTTCTTAAGTTTTAATGTGTAAGAAATCGGGGATTGCTATCTTTAATACTGAATATAGTAATACAATATAAAAGCTATTATCCTGGCACTTGAAGGACCTAAAAGTTAATTCTTTAGGAACCTTTGGACAAGCTTTGTGTAAATCCTTGCAACCGCTATAGAGTGGTGTGTGGCGGCAGATGGTCATTAATCCTAGTCTTCTGACTTTCCCTGCGTTGCTGTATACTGACTAGGCATTGCACAGTGTTATATTTCTTTATCTGCTTTTGTTTTGTATTTTTATAGGATGATGTAGAGAAGCAGACACTGGCATCTATTTTCTCGTACATCACTCATCTGGTGAAGTTCAAAGATCAGCATTCCATGGATGGAGGAGCCTCAGCAAAGCACCATAGAATCCCAAAGATTTTGCACCAGAAGTTTTTGACAAGTTTTTCTGATGCAGAATCAAAAAGACTGTCAGATGACAAAATCCATCTGCTCATTAGTTATGTCTTGGTTCTCACCCTACATGCTGATGATTTCAGAACTAACCCTACGGACATAGCCAAGGATCTGAGGATGAGTGAATTTAAGTTGAGAGACCATTTTGAGAAGTTGGGGTGCAAGCTATTACGTGAGAAAAACATGCTGTACGCTACCCTTCCTGCTCCTCTCCAATTTCCCAAGGCAATTCAGAGGCGGCGGCGCTAGAGATGGGTCAGTCTCATTTCGCAGTTGTTTTATAGCAAATAGGATGACATGGGTTGGTTTATGGCGATCCTTGAAGTAAGACTTGATTATGATTTCTTAAAAGATATCAGCATCCCTGTCTGAATTCTTTTGCTGCTTTCTTTATCTTGACCGATGTTGTATCGTAGACATGGGTCAGTTTTGTGAAACTTAAGTTAAAAGGAATTAATTCAGTAATTTCTATTCATTAACTGATATGTTTTTGAGTTGTAAACAGAAAACAAGCGTATCATTCAGTTCTGCATCTATATTTCTTATTCATAATCAAAAGATCCAATAGCCTAGAAGTTCAAGAGGCCACGATTCAATGAAAGTTGCACAAGATTCAAAACAACATTATAAAGTTCTCTTACGAGCTACAACTGCAACAGCTTAAATTTACATAAAGATATTTAGTTGCCAAGCTGTGTGCCCAGATGCTAAGTAAATTATGTTATTAAAATGATACATTTGCTACAGCACATGCTAAATTCTATTCTTGTACACACATTAAGCCCATGAGAAAAAGGAATGGACCAAAATATGTATTTCATCATGAGATGTACCATATTCTAATATATAGGTGTATAGACTCGAAGTAGATGGCAGGTGAACCTTATTCAAGATTTGCTCTTGAACTTCCTTTGGGCTTTCAGGTCCACAACAATCACAGAGATGTTGTCTTTGCTTCCCTTTTGAAGGGCAAGCATCGAAAGGTATTCTGCTGCCGCTTGAGCTGCAGGATCAATTTCTTTTCCCCTTTCCACAAGGGCGGGAGCCCCATGCTTTTTGTGCCATAGCAGAATCCGCTTTCGTGCAACTTCACAAGCTTCCTCATTTGTCATGACGTCCCATAAACCATCACTTGCCAAAATAAGGCATTCATCATCTCTTGCTCGTGGAATAAACACGACTTCTGGTTCAGGAATGATCCATGGTTTCAAGTACCTATCACCTGTGAAATACAGATGCAAAAATGTGTAAACATGACTTGCTTCAGGAATAAACATGACTTGATGTAAGAATCTAATAAAACTGCATTTAAAATGCAATTAATTTCCATGTTCAAATAGAATTTAAGATTATTAGCAAAAATTATCTCCAAGTTTTCCTTAAAGCAGAGAAATAACACAATGTTCAAGTGAACCTACCAATAGACCTTGACATAGCAAGAACACCAAAAACACGGTGCCCATTCCATTGGATGACCTTGCCTCCGGATGCTTCAATCCTTGCATATTCATCTTCTCTGTTTGGCTGCCCAAAAAGAAAAAAAAAGAAAAAGAAAGAAACACTCTTAAAGACAAGCTTTCATTCCTGTGGGGCAAAGATGGCAGAACAAAAGCACTTGCTTTACTTTATGATCTACTGATAAAGCCATGGGTTCTTTGCCACGACATAAAACTGCTCGTGAATCACCACAGTTTGCCACTATGATATGAGATGAACAGACTAATGCAACCACAGCTGTCGAACCAACAGTTTCTGGGGCAACAGCCTTGGAAATGACTTCAGAAGCATCTCCATCACCAGCATTCACACTTCTACCTGCTTTCCCCCCAATCTCATCATCAACCTTAAGAAAACAACTGGTGAAGATTTTTTCCCATTGTCCCTGTCGAGTCACCTTTGTGCTTTCATCAGTAAAATCGTTCTTGACGATTCCAATCTCCTCAACTAAGGCCAAATGAATTCTCTCACGACAATAGTTAGCAGCCTGCATGAGACCTCTCCAAATTATGGTAGCAGTAAAAATTTTGGACCCATTCAACACAAAGAATATCTAAAATAAGAGAACCAGAATGTATTGTGTATATGTATGGTTAAGAAGTTTGATTATTGCATCATTTGGAACATAAAAATAAATTGTAAAACAGAGGCACATACACACCACACAGAGTTCTTCAAATAGATAAGGAGTTTAAACATAAATTTAGAAACTACTTTGCCATTTTAAAAAATCCTGGTCAAGCATGCTCAATGGTCCACCACATCAATGTGATGATTTAAAAAAAAAAAAGTTAAAAAAACAAATTTGAACATGGCCATTGGATTCATTCAATCGTAATTCAAGCATCATCATCATCAATAATAATAAGAAAACAGAAAAAAAAAAAAAAATCAATGAGTTTAGTCAAATGCTCTCGAAGAGGTCTATTACACAAGGAAAAGAACATTTAAATCAGGAGAGGAAATTTAAAATTAAAAAAAAAAAGGGAAAAGAAAAGAAAAGAAAGATCAAACAAGTGAAGGAAACGTCTAGGAGGACAGTTATACCTGAGAGCCTCCATGGCCATCATAAACACCAAAAAAGTGACTGGTTAGGCCATTCAAACAGTGGCTCATTCCATCAATGACACGATCACCAATAAGCATTCTGATAGGAATTTTCATGAAACGAGGTACTACAGCAACAGCATCCTCCATTTCTGGTCTTCTTCCGCATATAGACACAGAACCCCAAAGCGGTATACAGTCCACCTTGAAGACACTCCGGCTAACCTCTCTAGTGATATTTTCCTGAGTAGGCAGCTGAATTACCACTGCAGAGGCCTTAAAATCAGATCCATCACAAGTCTTTGCATCCAGGCTCCCTGGAGTAATAAGGACTTCAGCTGTGGGCACCTGCTCAACACTTGACTCTCCTAAAATAATAGCCTTAGCAAGAATTCGACCACTATCAATTTCCACAGAATTTGTCAAGCTTTTCCCTGGATCCAAAACTACCAAACCCTCATTGATAATCCCGTTTGGGTCCTCAATAACAGAAAGAATTTCATCGTCCTCATTTTCCAGAATCACAGCATCGCTGGAAATACTACTGCTTCCACTCTCAGGAAAGATTTTCAGCAAACCAGCTCCTTGACCACCATTTCCTTCTGCTGCCGACAAAATCACCAGGTTAACTTCTTTATTATTGTCGCTAATATTTCCATTGGCACCGGAGCTGGATTGCTCCGATGCCAACTTATTAGAATCCGACAACAAGTTTGCTGTATCTGTCACAAACTTAAGCCGTGTGATTTCCACGTGGTTTGCATGTCCTGAATTATCAGTCATAGAATTACTGAAACTAAGCGTCAGCGAAACAGCTGGAGACATCTCTTCCATCAATCCCCTCACCGAAAGCTAAAAACAATAACCACTGAATCTCTCCAATTTCACACAATTAATCTACCAATTTTCATCTTCTTCTTCTCCTTCCAGCAACGAACTTGAAATAAAGCCAGCAGCTTTTAACCACTCCTCTTCCATCATAATAACCCTCAATGATCCACCAATCTGCTTAAAACCTCCACATACACTAACCAAAAATCACACTACCAAGATCAAATTAAAGATGGAATAAGTTAACATGAACAAGATGCAAAGCTTCATCAGATCTGGTGCAGAAAATGGATCTAATTCATCTAAGGATCTAATTGACTACCAGCCTTGAGTTTCCAAAGATAAAACCAACTAAGACTTCACTAATCAAATTCTTCCAAACTTTCCTAGAAAGAATAAACCAAGACTACCCAAATCTTATCGCGATTACCAACCCTTAAATACACCATCAAAATCAAGCCTCTTTTAGATTAAAAAAGACAACAAGGGAAAGCAAAAGAAGCAATGAGAAGATCCCAGGAAAAAGCAAAACCACACCTACACATAATCATAAGAAAAACCCTAAAAAGTTGAACCTTTATTTTTTTTTTCACATACTAAACTCGAGTTTTCCTGGATCTATGGCAACTCAGATGAGCCTTTCTTGAAAGACGAGTCCTTTTCACCTTTTTACTCTTTCTACCGATAAAAAACCAAACCCCAGATAATCAACAACAAGAATAATTGTCCACACAGATCAAAAGATTCGATTTTTACCATCTCAGTATCCAAAAAATCTGATCTTTAATCCCCCCCAAAAAAAAAGAAGAAGACGACAATGAAACAAATAAATAAACGTTAACAAAATAAATTTCAGAACACTTACCAGTTGAAACTGCAGAGACTTTGGAGTGTTGCTAACAAGGTCTCCAGCAAAGCCTCTTAAGGCTAGATATTTTTTTCATCAGCTTCTTTTTTGCTCTGCCTTGGATTAGAGAGGCTTGCAAGAGACAGAAAGCTGTGGGGGAAATGCCTTTTAACCATGCACTCTTTGAGGTGACACGTATACGTGTAATTATCTCACATCATTCAGTGAGACATTGAACAAAAAAGGGCAAAGGAAAAAAATTAAATAAAGAAGTGAAATTGCTATAGGTCGGGGCCAGTTCAAGTGTAGCTGCTTACATGAAGACAACTACCTCATTGGTTTTTCATGAGACAAGAGGGACACGTGTCTTCTTGTTTGGTATGTCACAAGTCACAGGCAGTTCAATAATGGCATATGTTGTTGTACAAACATACAGCTAGCCACTGTACAATTCTTACAACTGATGTTGTGTTTTGTGTGCGTCACAAATCACAGTCTCCCTGCTTCTCAAAGTCATACAGAACGGTTGAAAAAGTTATTAAGAGGGATCTTTCTTACCCTGAATGGGTGAAAAAGCCGTGAATGCCAGGTTGGAAGAATAATCACCGGGACATTAATCAAGCAAGTACTATATAAATGGTTGTGTACTTGTGCAGTGCGTTTTGATTAAATAAAAAGTTAAAAGTAATTTCATTGATTGTTTTCATTCCTTGGTTCTTATACGTTTATGGAAAGGCAAGCCTAAGTTACATTTCATACAATTGGGTCTTCCTACTATGCACCCGGTGTATGCATGGTTCACTGTGATATGACATAAAACCAATTAAATTCTGACATGTGTGCAAGAAGCATTGCAAAGGAACCGAATATTCTGGTTGAATTCGCAACTACCCTTGTTTGGGTGTCTGTGTTCCAAGTTGCATGCACCATGTCCCATGTTCTTTAGTTACTCTCTTATTTTCACAATTATTACTCAACAATATCACAGGTAATATACTGCATGTCACAAGTACTGTAATTGCGCTTTTATTGTAATTGTTTTATGTGTTTAAGAAAGTGAATTGTAATTGTTTAATTAATTGTTTTTGATAGATTCGAATATTCTCCTCCACCAAACCGTAAAAAAATGATCAAAGATCACTAAATTATTTATTTTTTAACTTAAAAAATTTAAAACTGGTATTTTTATATTTGTGCACTTATAAATTATAAATGTTAAAACATAAATAAGATTATATATTATCATAACTTAAATCATGTTTAATAGAATACAACCCTTTAATATTATAAATTAGTACATGTTAATTAATTTTATTGTAGTTTATGATGTTTTTATATAAACAAATATTCATACAAATTATGAAAATAAATAATTTTAATTTAAAAATAATAATTATCTAGAACTATATTATCACAAGTTACAGAAACAGATAATAATGTTAATTATTAAACTTTATTTAGGTAGAGATAAAAATTAATTAATTAAATATGGATATTTTAGAGAATATCTTTTAATGATATTAGCTAAAAAATTAGCTTAATAACTTAATAATGACTGACAATTTTTATTAAGTTGAAAAAACAAATGACTTAATAACTTAACTGATTGAAATTAGTCAATTAAGTCATTAAATAAAATAAAAAAACAAATGACTCTTTACACTAATATAATCCTAATCCCAATTAATTTTTTTCCAAGTGATATTTTTTTTTCAATGGATGGCAACTGAATTGAAATCAATGGAGATAAATAATTTGAATCATGTGGAGTATAAGATTGGAGAGCAAGATTTGGATGCAAGAGGCTTCAAAATTATATAATGAAACTTATTGAAGAAAATCAAAGTATTGTTAATAAAGATGTCTTAGAGGTGGTATAAAAACTTTATGCTCTAAGTTAGTGTTGGCATGAATATCATTTCTTAATTTAAACGGCCATTGAGACATTGAACCTTAATATTGTTACACACACACACACATACATATACATACACAAATACATTTGTCTGTGTGCGTATATATTGGATGGATTCTATACCTAAAAATAAAAAAATATTTTTAGCTAATTTAACTATTATTTCTGTCACAACATAGCGAACCTATGGATTTAGATTACGGGAGGCTTATTTTAATTTAGTAATACATGATAATCTTGTACAAATGATCAAATACATTTAAAAAATAAATAAATGTGGGTGTTACGATTCGAACAAAGGTCCCAATTACTCTAAAACTATATGAGAGACCCGTGGTAAAGAAATTGAGTACTATCTAAAGACTAGAGATCCGATAATTTGTTAATATGTTTTAAATTATAAAACCTCTTTATAGACTTAAAGTCATTAGGGGAAGGTACTGAACAATAAAATGGAAGACCCAAGACTTTAGATTATTGAAAACTTGGTTCAATCTAGTAATATAAGATAATCTTGCAAAATAATCAAATATATTCTAAAAAGAATAAATGTGGTTGTTCAGATTCAAACCAAGCTCTCCATAATTATTATATTATAGCCATCATGTTTTATTTCACATATGGTTACATTTATTTTAATGTCTCTTTTAGAAGGACCTTGAGGTATACTTAAAAGGAAAATTAATGGCTTCAAATGGAAATTTGGCCAAATTTATTCATATTTCAGATAAATTTAAAAAAAAAGCCTAAAAATTGTATATCACAAGTTCCAAAATACAATGTCCCAAATCTTTCATAATTAATATTGAGGTGAAAACTATGAATAAGTTGGTGGCCACGACATGAGAGTTGGGATGATGACGATGATGGTAACAACAATCTTCTATCATTAGAAATGAAAATTTTCTGTAAAAAAACTAGTTAGGTAGTTTTGGCCGCAAAAGGATGATCAATGGAACTTTTCATAAGGGTTAAGACGGTAGATTACCTGCCTAAATGTTAATTTTAGTGTTTCTATATGAATATTAGTAAGGAAATAATATAAATACATAACAAATATTATTTCAAATGCAATAATAATATTAAAGTTAAAATAATATTAACATGGCTTATGTACATCTATGTACATCAATTTAATTAGTCAATGGTTATAATTATGATTGAATTGAAATTGAAATTGTAATGGCAATTGTAATTGTTGTTGAAATTGAAATTGAAGTTATAATTGTAATTGGAACTACAACTGTAATTGAAATTGAAATCATAATAATAAATGTAACTGGGATGAAATTGTGATTGGAATTGTAATTATAATTCTATTGTGAGTTAAGAATGGTAAATATTTAGAATTATCCATAATATCCACATTCATTCATGTTTAATTTTAGCTGCTTAACATGGATATGGATAATTATGAATATTTGTAGATTTTTTTTTTTCAAATTCACAAATCATGCAAGATATTAATAAGTTAGTAACATGATTATTAATTTGTTTTACATTATAAAATTTTAATTATTTGTATTTCCTAAACTCTTTAATATTAAAAGCTAATTAAATTTATATTTTATGAACAATAATAAATTAACACCACCGGTGTTACTGTTCTGCAACGATTCGCTACGGTGGTGCCGTCAGAAACAGAGATAAAGCTGGTAACTGGTAAACGAATTTGAGTATCTGACAACCCTTATTAGATAGGCCCCACGATTACCTCCTCTCCCGTTGCCCGCTTCTTCTATTTTGATTATCCAACCATTGATTTACTTTGGATTAGCATCGAACGGTGCGAAATTTTTTTATAATTGTTTATTCATCCTGATCTATTGATGCACCTGAACCATTGTAGTTGTGGCCCATACAATTTACACTGTTTATATAAACTCTAAGTAAATCTCACACCATTCATTATTTATGTGAGTGGATAATAGTTATATTACATATAATTTAGGGAGATTATTATAAAAATAGAGTTTTAAAAGTAATTTAATAATGTTATAGTTTTAGAAAAAATTATTGTTATGAATATTAAATTTTAATTTTAAAAAAGTCATTCGGTTAGAACAGTTAAAGCCCAAGTGGTTAGAATAGCTACCCTCACTTATGTGAGTGCATATGTTCGACCTTCCATAAACGCATTATGTTGAGCATTATTCCTTCCTCATTTATCAATAATTAAGTGAATATCCCCGGAATATTAATAAGGGTTAGGTGCTTCATAAGAATTTATATAAAATAGTTCCATTAATAGTCTGATTCCTAAATTGAGTGGAAATAGTTTTCTCCCTTACAAAATGCGAATAGAGTAAATATCCCTCGAATATTAATTAGTGTAAGGTGCGTCATAAAAATTGATATAAACTAGTCCTAGTAATAATCTTATTTATAAATATTAATTGTAATATCGTGTAATATGAATTATAATATTGAGCAATAATCTCATGAATAAAAAAATCACAAAATTTAATTTCAAAAGTGGTAAGTTTAAAAAAAAAAATCCCAAAAGCATATATCCTAAGTCTCTTTAAATTTAATGATTTTATTTCTTAATTAAATAAATATAATTTTTGAGTTCATTGAAAATATATAAAAATATCATCAAAATCTAGTTTAGGATAAGATGATTTGTTAAAAGTGGTTTTTAAAAAATTGTCAAGCATCAAAATTAATTATTAATTTCTTAAAATAACTTTTAACCCTCTCAATAATAATTCTATTCAAGCTCTTTATTAGCTCAAAGATAAAATTTTTAATTAAAAATTTAACATCTTAGTTATTTATTTAATTTTGAGAATATGGCTGGCAATGAATTAGAATTTAATGAGTTGGCCTTTTCTCTATCCATCACTCTCTCTTAAAAAAAGAGAACTTTTGGTTAAGCACTAAACCATTCTTATTTTATTTCAAGAGTAGAAAAATAAAATAAGCTATTATTAAGATGATTTTAATCTATAATTAACATATATTACCAATTTTTCTGTTTAAAAATAAAAAACACCAAAAAAAAAAAATTTGCATGACATATAAGTTGTCTAAAATAAGTAGAAGGACAGCTAGCTAGAGTAATAAGTTACATAACTCCCCTAAAAACTCTCGAGTTCAAAAAGAAACTATAACTACTAAAAAAAAAAAAATTGCTTAACTATAACCAATAAGAATTATTTTTAAGAAGTTATGGTTAAGGTGGGATCACCAAACCCGCTGATTCACTATTAGCCGTTGCTATAAGGAGAAAAAGGAGTTTTGATAAGTTTTTGAAGAGGGTATGTGTTAGTTTTTCCCTCAAAATCTTACTAAATTAAGTGAATATAAGCACAACAAATTCGAAAAGAAAAGAAAAGAAGTATCGTTTTTCTTTTATTGTTTCAAGGAAATTCTACCTTTTAAGTCCATAGTGATGATGTCAGTGACAATCTTATGGAAGTTTAATGTATTAGAATCTTGAATTCCAAGCATAGACGTTGGCTTTACATGAATTTTTGGTTTTTGTAATAGATATTTTGGATGACTTTGGTTAAATCATTTTCAAAGACCAAAAAGAGCTCCGCAAATGCGATCACTGCTATTGCAATAGATGCAGATAAGAGCAGCCAATATGCAGTGAAATGGGCAGTCGATAATCTCTTGAACGAAAGCTCGCAATATGCCCTCCTTCATGTTCGAAACCATAGCTCGAATCCACGTAAGTATTTTTCGATCTCGTTCATCGTGTCATTATTGTCAGCAGCATCGCCATGATCGTTAATCTTAAAAGGGAATTGAATTTCCTTACAGTACAAGTAACTTTTATGGCAAGAAATGAATGGTTGTATCATGCTTTTGTGTTTGACTTATGTTGATGGGATTCCAGAGGGATTAGAAGCTTCTTCTATAGGTGGTCGACCACCAACAAATGATGAGTTGCAGAAGCTATTTCTTCCATATCGAGGACTTTTTGCTCGAAAAAGGGTGAGTAATCAACTTGACCTTTGGGATCTTAAATGGCTTATTAAACCATCTTATTTTTAATCAGCCATGCCTTTCTGCTGTGATTATATTAGTAGACATATATTACATTGCCGTTTATAACAAAATGGAGGAAATTTTCAGATTCAGGCAAGAGAGGTTGTCCTCCAGGACATTGATGTTTCCAGTGCACTGATTTATTATGTCAAGAACAACTCCGTTGGCAACATTGTCGCTGGAGGTCCCAGCCGGAATCTTCTTACAAGGTTTTTCTTTTTCCTTTCTGTTTCTTATTATCTTTTCTTTCGTATTCTGATGCGTATCACAAATACATGTACCTTTGGCGATTGTCTGCATACAGAAAATTCAGAAATTTGGATCTGCCATCGCGCTTACTCAAATCTGCACCGGAGTCTTGCGCGGTATATATTATATCTTCCAAAGGAAAAATTCAAAGTTCCAGGCCAGCAGCAAGCCAACCTCAGATGCTATCCGACGATGCCTTGATACCCAAGCAACCACCTCTAGGGGAACGTCCCTCTGTCATTCAGCCTGATAGCCCAAGATCTGTTGAGATAGGCAGGTAGAAGTTGTTAAATGTCACTGCATTACTTTCCTGGTAGCTGGGTTATATAACTAAGATTTAAACCGCCAGAACTTCCAAGCCCCTTTGTGTTAAAAGTTCATTGCTTCCCTGACTCATGTCTTTCTGTTAATGATTCTTAATTGATCTTGCAGAAGTGATTATAGCTGTGACAGTTCAATAAGCAATGTCACTGACAGAAACTATTCCAGCTCTGATAACTCACAGAAGGCCAAAAATGGCAAGTCTGAATCAACTTTCCCCATTGTTTCATCAATACTACCAGCGGATGGCCACATGCAAAACTCATTTAATTCACAGTCAGAATCAGATATTAGTGATTTTTCGGTGCCCGTTAGCTACCAATCAACTGAAATATCTGAGAATATAGATTTCTCCTCTTTATCTAAGAGTTCCAAGGACCATTTCCCTCAAAGCCCTGTAAGTGCAACATCAGAAAGATAAATGGGAAATTATAGACAAAGAGTTTCGAGTATATGCATTTCTACCTTTTGCAGATACAAAAAGATTTATGAAAATCTACAAACCTACAGTAAGAAAATATGTTATCAAATCTCTGACGTCCTTTACTTGACGGACTTGACAGAAAGGCTTGGAGGCTGAGATAAAAAGGTTAAGGCTGGAATTGAAGCAATCCATGGAGATTTACAACTCAGTAAGCAAAGAAGCTGTTTCCACAAGTGAGACGGTAGGAGAGAACATAACTTCAGCTTGATCAAATAACCTTGCAATTAGTCCTTTGCAGTGCAACTAAAAAGCTCTTTTTATGTTTCTAGGCAGTGAAGCTTCAACAGCGTAAGAAAGAAGAGGCTTTAAAGTTAGAGGAGGCCAGGCTTGCGGAAGAGGCTGCATTAGCTTTGGTAAAGTCGGAAAGACAGAAGACCACGGCTGCCATGGAAGCAGCACTAATGGCACAACGTCTAGTAGAGTTAGAGGTCATGAAAAGAGAGATTGCAGAACTAAATGCCATGCAAGAGGAAGTAGAAAAGAAGATAGTAATGGAAGCAATGGCTTACAATAATGTTATGTATAGAAAATACACTATTGAAGAGATTGAAGCCGCAACAGATTACTTTTCAATCTCTCGGAAGATTGGTGAAGGGGGATATGGTCCTGTTTATAAAGCCCAGCTTGATCACACATCTGTTGCCATAAAGGTCTTGAGGCCAGACATATCACAGGGACCGAGGCAATTCAAACAAGAGGTATTTTCTATTCTTTAATACAGCAGAAATATAAGCATGTAAGAACTATTGGCAATGGAACCACACTTTATATGGCATTACTTTGTTTGGCATGCCATATTATTCAAAAAGCCACTGAATGCTTAAATTCATGATAAACTCCTTTTATGTCAACTTCCTATTTCAAACATTTATCATACAAGAAAAATGATGATACATTAACAAAATAAACAGATGAAAGAACACAGAAGAAACCTAAGTGTCAGAGAATCTATCTAACTCTTCCTTTTCTTGTTTTCCCATAATGATTTCTTCCTGAAGGTTGAGATTCTAGGCTCCATGAGACATCCAAATATGGTTATCCTCCTAGGTGCCTGCCCTGAGTATGGCTGCCTTGTGTATGAATATATGGAAAATGGCAGCCTGGAGGACCGGCTTTTCCAGAAAGATAACAGTCCCCCAATTCCTTGGAGCATTCGTTTCAAAATAGCTGCTGAAATTGCCACTGCCCTTCTTTTCCTTCACCAAAACAAACCAGAGCCCCTTGTACATCGTGATCTCAAGCCGGCAAACATTCTTCTAGACCAAAATTATGTGAGCAAGATTGGTGATGTGGGTTTGGCCCGGCTAGTCCCTCCATCTGCTGCTGATACTATCACTCAATATCACATGACAACAGCAGCTGGTACATTTTGTTATATAGACCCAGAGTATCAACAAACAGGAATGCTGGGTGTGAAATCAGATCTGTATTCATTAGGTGTTGTGCTATTACAATTGATTACAGCAAGGCCTGCAATGGGTCTAAGCCACCAGGTTGAACAGGCCATTCAGACTGGAACATTCTCAGAGTTGCTTGATCCAACAGTGACAGGTTGGCCTGTAGAAGCGGCTTTATCGATTGCCAAATTGGCTTTGCAGTGCTGTGAGCTGCGGAAAAGGGACAGGCCGGACCTTGCTTCAGTTGTGTTGCCAGAACTGATACGATTAAGAGATCTTGGATTCGAAAATGCAGAACATAAGAATGACAACATTGTTGTTACACCAGGTCCTTACAATTCTGTTTCAGAAATGAAACAGGTAAGTGGAATAACATGAGAAATCACTGATATCACTTGCATATCTGCATTTATACACATTATTCCTCTCTGGGCCAGCAATCACTCATAATAACTTGCACGACAGTATCCCATTTGATCACATGAAATAAATGGACAATTGAAAATGTATTACAGCAACAATTCTCCTCTCTCCCTCTTATCAGACAGAGAGAAGTAAAGAGAATGATTAATTTATACTAATTAAACTTCCAAAACTCCTCAAAACATTCCTGGTAAATGTTTTCAATTATATTTTATGATTACGTATTAATCAGGAAGGAATGAGAAACAATCCTAATGTGGAAATGCAAATTCAACGTAGATCAATGTACGAAGCCGATGGCAGCGGATTAAGTCAATGACAAGGATGTGGGGATGCAACATTACCACCGGCAAATCCAGACAACTTCCACCTAGACAGAAAAAACTAAAGAAACTGGAAAAGCCGCAGTTTGAAGGTTGTTTGTCGCTTGTCAGTTGTTCACCCTATGCTTCAAATCTCGTAAGTTGTTCACCTTATGCTTCAATAAGGCTAAAAAGAATCAAATCATTTTCATAAAAAGTCAGAATTCTTGCCGAAAGACTGTCAGTCTGATGACACACCGCATTAACTTGCTAGACAGTCTCTGTGGAAAAACTAGATTTTTACAGAGTGTGCTCTTGTACAATAACCTTAATTGATTGCCAATAGCTTCATGGAAGACATCCTATGGTAGAGGTATCGTACATTAAACATAATCTATCAATTCTAAGTGCAGAACTCATTGGTCTTTTCATCCTTCACAACTCTTTAAGTTGTCAGATTCCTTTTTATTGTTAATAATATTATTATTGTGGAGGGCTGGAGGTGGCAGAGACCCATGCAAGTTTCCTAGTAAACTACGGATAAGAACAATTTCAACCACAATTTTCCTAACTGCTGGGCACTGCTGCCTTGAAATAGAAGCTAAGATGTGTATGGTTTCTTTCAGATCACAAATTTGCAGAGTGATCGGCCTATTCACCAGAACATTGAAACAAGAGATAAATGAGATAAAAACATTGCAGTTAAATAATCTCCAAGTGATGTCGGATTGTTGAGTACTAAGCACTTATAACTTTCTCTTAGTTTATTATTGATCTGTTGTCCTAGCACAAGTAACAATCACAGACATGGTACCCATAAGTGAACATATTGATGGCTGCTAGAAAATATCAAACACAGCCATTCAATGCAATGTTAAAGATAGAATGGCACTGATACGAGCGAGCGAGAGAGAGACAGAGCCCAGCCCAAAACAAAACAAGTCAAAGAAAATACTAGTATCATTTACATATTTTAGTATTTTAACGCATTTATCCATGTATATATTTATATTCATACAGGGGTAATCTTTTCACTTACTTCTTTTTGTTTAAGGATGGGGTTAAAGAAACTACTTCAGATTTGACAAATAAGCAACAGAACTTTGCAGCTGCCAGAAATAGAAACTCCAACTGGGAACCGTCCATAACATTTATGGATTAATTAGCTCCATGACTTAATATTTCTAGGGTAATGAAGTGGCTCTTACCCTGAACCCAAATACATTTCATATATATCAAAATGAGGAAAATATAGTTCCTGAACCTGACTGACTACTACTGAATCATCATGCATAAATCAATATACCATCATCTAGCTTCTTGAATTAGAGCAGCTCAGGGAATGGTGCTTGTTAACATTGTTAAATATGGCTCGTATCCAACGCCTGGTAATGAAGATCACAGTCAAAAGAGCAGCAAATACAAAGACAAAAAAATAAAAAAACCAATAACATATATGGAAAAGAAAACTAAGAAACTTACCGGTTCATGGTTATATCCCGAGAACGATTCTTGATCTGTTTCAAGTGAATATTGATATCTACAGCGCTGAAGCCAGCTTCAAGAAACAGGGTTGACAGGAAATCTTCAGAGAAATAAAATGAGCACTGGAATGCAGATTGAATAATTATCAGAAGCTATAAAATGAACATTGTTTTTTGCAACTCAAGAAAGTATTACTCAGCATACAATGTACTTACAGTACCATCACCTCGAACATAGAAGCTATCACCAATCATCTGATTTCTGTCTTGAAGCTTCACCTGATAATTTGACCAGAATTCAGCGAGATACAGGAGTAAATCATTGTGTTAAATATGTCTTAGCAATGAAGAAAGATTAGTTATACAGAAAAGAATTACAGCTGTATCATAAACAAAAATCACAGTCATGTAATCATATACTAGGATAACAGTATAGGGAAAATGGTGAAGTAAGATGCTCATGCATCAATGACAAGCACACATAGACCAAAGGGTCATAGAATATTCACTAAATAAGAATTAATAACTCACTTGAGCAAAATCTCCAACAGCATAATCTCGCACGAGAATATAGCCATCTGGCTACAAAGTTCATAAAATGAAGTTATGGTACTTACTCATAGTGGATAAACTGAAACTATCTCAACCGATGAAATGGTAGATATACCTTTAACACTGCTTTGATATTCTGTAATATCAAGGGCATCTTTTTCGGAGAAACTGCAGACAACATAAAAATCTGCTGAACATGTCACGTGGCCCATACGTGGTGGCTTTTATTCCAAACCATAGAAATGGGTAATGACAAGAAGCAGAAATGAGAACAACTGTATTAAATGATTGACCCACTCTTACCAAGGTAACAACATCAACTGAAGAGGGATTAACATTTCTGGATAGATCATCATCAACAACATTGCAGACAAATGCATTTATCCGCTCTTCTCTGAACTCTGAATGTGACTGCATGTAGGCAATAAAGTAGCCAAAGTTATTATAAATAAACAGAGAGATAGATCTAATATGCTTATATACTTCTACTCTTCCAGAGACACATCAAATTTTCCCCTCCAAGTTATTGGTTAACAGAGTTACCAATAGCACCATCCTAAATCAACTGAAAAAGATAAGCATTCTAGCCTTAAAAACTTACACAAATTGAGAATACAACTGTGTAAGTTCTTAAATATGCTGATGACATAATTAGAAAAGCAAAATGAACTTAAAAAAATAGAAAGCCGGCAAACCTTAACCAGTTCAATTGCATGAGGGGAGATATCACAGGCATGAACATAAAGCTTAGGATATGCAGCAACAAGAGGAAAGATGGTGTTCCCAGCTCCACATCCAACCTGCCAATGTGTTGGTGTGTGTGTGTGTATAACAAGTCAAATTAATTTTAAAAAACAACCACTCACCTGCCCACTTATACCCGGCAGCTAGAGAATTTAAAGCAACATCGATCTTGAACATAGCTCCAAAACGACCTTCGGATTTCCATTTGGGCAACAAGAATCATCAGAAAAGTAATTACCCCAGTCTTTTTCCAAGTAATGCCTATCCTTGAAGAACTAGAACAAAAGAAAACAAAAACAAAAACAAAAACCCAAGTGCGCAACAGTGAATCTCTAAGCCACGATGTGAAAAAGGGGTAAAGAAAATGGTAATGAAGTGAGAGAAAGAGACCTTGTTTTTGTGGCGTCTGTAGAAGCTGTCCCAGTACTTATTGGCTTTCCTCTGATAGTGCTCTTCCAAGGGATAGTTCTGGGGTTGGATGGCCGCCGGAAGAGAATGCCGTTGGACGGTGGTGATCGAGCTGATGAGTGACGAGGGGTATGGGTAAGTGGCTGACAGCGACACTACTTTCATCTCTCGTCGCCGTGACCGTGACAGATTGGTCGATGCAACTGTTTGTAAAATTATCCCGCTCGGACTTGCGAAATTGTTTGATAAAAATTATCAAAGAAGTTCCCTCACGTTGTAGAACAGAATTCAAAGTTCAAGAGGTAGAGATAGCTTATCAAATGAAGTAAAATGTATTGATTGGAAATGAAGAGACAGAGTCCATACGAACAACTAATAAAGACACAAGAACGAGAACGCGAAGTAAAATGCATTGACTGTACAATTGTAATTTAATCTAAAGGAAGGAAAATTTTTAAAAAAAAAAAAAAACAGTAAGTACATGTCTTATTTCATTCTGTCGAATGTCGATGCGGCACCTACTTGTCTTTAATGCCAAGTGCTAAAATCTAAAGACTCGCCTTTAAAATTTAACAGAACTTGACCCTAATTAAACCCCGAAACAACTGCAAACGACGCCGTTTTACCTTTTTTTTTTCTCTCTTTTCTATTCTCTCGAAAACGACGTCGTTGGCCTCAATTGCATTCTCTTCGTCTTCGTTTCACTTTCTCTTCCTCTTCGTTTCAGAATTGATCTGGAGCGACAAAACCCAACTACAAAACCCTTAAGTTGTTATCCAGATAGCACCGGAATTCTTAATTATTTTATCCCAACAAAGTTTATAATGTACCGCCATCTCTCATATCATTCAGAACACCGATCAAAGGATAAGTCACCATCTCCCACATCATCAATGTAAGTAGGCAAGACATAAATTTTCACAGTGACGCTGACAAAGACACTAAGATAAGATCCAGATACCAAACTACTACAGCTTATGAACAAATAATCTGCTCTTTGTAAGTCATTACACTAATAATAATTGTCAAGTACCGTTCCCATGGTTTGCATCACTGTTAAATTAACCAGAATTGGTTTATCTAAAAATAACCACTGTTATATTCTGCCACAACCTAAATCAACCATACAATTAAAGCAAAAATCGAAGGCTATGTGATAATTGTGCCGCTTTGTGAATGGCTATGGCTGTTGCGTGATGGCTGCTGGTGGTGGTGGTGGTGACGATGGTTGGTTATGCGTGATAGTGGCTGCCGGCCATGATGGCTGTCGGTGATGGTGGTGACGATGGCTGGGTATGCGTGACGGTGGCTGCCAGGTTGTGGATCACGAATGGCTGTGAAACGAAGGGGAAGAGAAAGCAGTTGTTTTACAGAGAATAAAACGCGAGAAAGCTGCTGGGGTTGCCTTAACTAAGCCAAACCCACGCGGCTTCAGAGAGAATGAAAAAAAAAAAAAAAAGATGAAAAAAAGATGAAATGGTATCGTTTGCACTTTGCACTTGTTTCGGGGTTTGACCTGGTATAAATATCATTTTCAAAAATTTAATTCGTAAAAAAAAAAGGGATCGCTTCATATCCACATTTTAATTATTGAATTTTTCTCAGGTGGGATATTAAATTCTAAGAATCTCACAAGTAATACTAACTCTGAACTGCAATGACCCTAACTTAACTACAAGGTTATTTAACCCTTACTAATTACCATCTTAGGGTTGTACCACTAAATTAGATGGTCGTTAATGATATTTTCCATCACTGTAAATTTAGCGTAGGTAAATACATGTTTTTTTTTTTTTGACATACTACATTGAGCTCTATTGATATTTACAATCCGTAATCATGGGACATATCCGAATAATTCTATTCCAGCACCGCCCATATATATTTTACCCTCACATTAATTAGAGGGTGATTGATTCTACGATGAGCCAACCCCATTATATTCGTGTGAGAGCATCGCTTATATCATACGATTGAACCCGCTACCAACCTCAACCTTGAAGAGATCGCCAATGGGCTACGAGCCCATTGGCTAGGTAAATACATGTTAGTTCCAAAACGTGAGTTATTATTCTTTCGGACCCTTAAAGCATTATTTATTCAAAACTCGAAGCAATGAGAAAGAAATGTGATTTTTTGCCGACCCCTAATGAATTAACCAACACATTGTGCCTCCAATTAAGTTAATTTGACCATTTATTTAAACAGCAGAAGGATAAATTTGGGAGTTCGTACCTTAAATATTATGGTAAAAAATTTTGTCATTAATTCAAGATTTTGAAACTCTAAAGCAATTAATCAAAATTAAAAATGCATTAACTTATTACTGGGTGGGGGGGGGGGGGGTTGATTTTGGTTTTGGTTTTGATTTGTAAATTGGGTTGCAGTTTTTGTGGAAGGGCACGAATTTAATTGTAATTCAAATTCTATTTTTGCTTTTGTGGATTGATTTGATTATGATTTTGCAAAAAGGAAAGCGGAGTCACGATGGTCTTGTGGTTGATTTGGAATGCAATGAATAAACTTTTGATTTGCCTAACGAAGGTTTAAGAATTAATCATCCTAACGAAGAGATTTTCTTTCCAAAAAATCTTTTAGAAGTTTGTAAATTTTGATTTTCCTTTGCTGCTAACATTAATTAGGACTAATGCTCTGCAACTTCGTTAATTGGGTTTATTTGCTTATGATTTTTGGTTGTTTAATATTGATGCCCCAAAAATGATTTCAATATCTGAATTAAATTTACTTCCTTTGGGCCAAAGGCCAAAGTACACGTGGATATATGATGCCTCCATTTTGAATTCACCTTATCTTATTAAAATTTGGCTAAAGCACATGTGATATTCACTATTAATTTCATTTGTTTTGATTTACGCATAGTACAAATAATTCATTGACAGTAAAATCACCGAAGCAAATTCTTGCTAGAAGTGGTACGAAACTCACCACATTGTTGGCAATAAGAAGTTTTCTAATAATTTGAGAAGGAGGCTGAGAAGTGAGAAGTCGTAGTGGATAATGGAATGGAGGAAAAGTCAGGTATGGTTCCCCATTGAAGCAAAGATTTCTTATGTGCTGTACGATTATTAACAGACCGTAATAAATCAAAATCTCCTTGACTTGTTAATCGACGGTGACTATTGTGTAATTATCTTTAGTTGAGGGTTTTTAACATAAAATAACAATTGACGGATTAGACTTTTACGTCATTTAATTTTTTAGCATCAAAATAAGGGGTATTTCTTCAAATAGTTCCAATAATAATAATAAAAAAGTTAACGGAATTGTAATATGTCTTTTCTTTTGGGGGTGCGATGTTATGTGTTAATTTATTTGATGTGTGCAAAAAATTACCCAAAAAAGAAGTACTATTTTAAATTGGGTTAATTTCATCCTCCACCCAAATGTTTTGATATTTATTACCATGTATTTAAATATTTCAACAATATTTAATTTACACTCAAATTTGTTAATTTGACTGTTTATTCTAACGACCAAAGGGTAAGTTTAGAAATTCATGTCCTAAATATTATTTAATGATGATAAATTAAATTTATTTGATAAGTTAATTGATGTGATTATTATTAATTACCTTTAATTAAGAATTTTTAATGTAAATATTAATTATTAAATTAACATTTTATATCATTTAATTTTTTTTTATTCAAGATAAGGGGTATTTAAGGTATTTTATTAAATTTTAAATAGATCCGTTAAAACTAATGGTCAAATTAACAGAATTGAATGTGAGTTGATAAATATCGAAACTTTTAGGTGTTTGGCGAAATTAATCCTTTGATAAATATCAAAACTTTTAGGTGTTTGGTGAAATTAACCCTTTTTAATTAGTCAAAAAAGAAACCGCAGTACAGCTTGCAATTCTCATGAGTCATGACGTTGCCTCGAAAAAGCTAGAAGCACAACAATTTGCACTTTTCTTTTACACGGCATATTCGTTTTCTCGTTAAAAAATAAAAATCTCACTCTTCCCCCTCTTTTTCTCTTCCAAGCTCAACGCTCGCCAAATTCAGTCTCTCGATCAAGCCCTAGCCGTTTTGAAAAAGAAAGGGGGAAAAAAAAAAAAATTCTGAAAGGAATGTCACGCCACACGCCTGTCGGATCCGACCACGAGCGTGACCCGGAAACCCGTTTCTACAACCCCTACGCCGAGCTAAACCTCCCAATCCAGAATCTCTACAAGCTGCCAACCACCCCCGAGTTCCTCTTCTCCGAAGAATCCATCCACCAGCGGCGATCCTGGGGCGAAAATCTCACCTTTTACACCGGCACGGCTTACCTAGCCGGCTCCGTATCCGGCGCCGCCATCGGCTTGTTCACCGCCTTCAAGTCCATGGAGCAAGGGGATACCCTTAAGTTGAAAATCAATAGGGTTTTGAACTCCTCGGGGCATTCGGGTCGATCGTGGGGGAACCGCGTCGGCGTGATTGGGTTGATTTACGCGGGGATGGAGAGTGGGGTTGTGGCGGCTGCCGATCGGGATGATGTCTGGAGCAGCGTGGCTGCGGGGCTGGGCACTGGGGCGGTGTGTCGGGCCGCGAGAGGAATAAGGTCGGCGGCTGTTGCGGGGGCGATTGGTGGATTGGCGGCAGGTGCGGCTGTTGCGGCAAAACAGGCTGTGAAAAGATATGTGCCTATTTGAGAGAGATTTGAGTCAAAAGCTTCAATTTTGATAGCGTAGAGTTCCTGAAAAAAAAATGCATCTTTTTTATGGAAATATTGGAATCAAAATTTATTACAATTGTGATATCGATTAATTTGATAGATATATTGTTACTGCATGATGTAATAAGTAATGTGATTCTGCAATGACACTTGTATGCCTTTTGATGACAATGGAAAGTTTAATGATCGGTATGCGATCTAATATTCTTTCTGTTGTGATTTTTTTTTTGATTAGTTGATGCTTTGAAATTAAATTTTATGTTTTGTTTGTCAATAGGATGAAATCCTCCTAAACAGAAGCTGTTGTGATTTAATTGATTGATTTATGATCAGTCAATTTTCAGGGCGATGTGTTTAGATATTGAGCTATTGACTATTGTCATAATTTGGTCAAATTAGGAGATATAAACTGATGTCAAATTTGAAATGTCTGAGATATTCGGTAGTGAGCGCTGTGGTGCTTCTGTGACATAAATGGCGGGTTCCTTGGATTTGTTCTTATGATACTAAAGCTGCGAGGAAAATCACCCATGTACTTGTTCAAACAAATGGCCGAGCAGGTTATGTCAAATTATGTAATCAAAGGAATGTTTTGTGCTTAAAATAGCAGTGGCATTCTGACTTTGGTATCAGTGGGGGATCCGTGGATCTGCTTTTGGTGCAGTATATGTTGTATTTTTTATGTTCAGTAAATATGTAATAGTTAAATGTTTCTAATATGATCTGATCCTAAAACTGGTGGTTGATTTGTGTGGGATAAGGTTTGGATTTTTCCTATGTATATGTTTTAAATTGGATTGTTTGTGAAATTGTCATTCACGATTTATAGTTATAATACTATATGTAATACCTTGATGCCTTCTCTGTTTACCTTGCTTATCATTCCCTGATGTATTTTGTTGCACAAAGTAGTAGAGGTGATTGAACTAATGGATGGTCTCATGTTTTTCTCACATTATATGTTTACTTGGATTTTCATGTGCACTTTGCTAGCCTCGAGCTTGCTTTTGAGACTTGAAGATTTTTAATATGGGTTGCATTCTCCCCTCCGGACGGAAAAAAATCACTCGCCGACTTCGAAGTTGAGCGGAATGAACGGGATGCGCTTGAAATGGACGCTGCATTGATGCGCTTAAAAGCGGGTTGTGCTTAAAAGCGGGTTGTGCTTAGAAATCGAGCAACCAACATAACAAGCCATTCGTGGTGTGCTTAGCAATTCTCCCACCAAAGTTCGAGTCTAGACTTTTCTATAATTGCTCAGGGATTAGAAGTTTCTAGGTTTTTCCATGTGGGTCCTTATATAATTGTGTAACTTGCTAGAATTCTCTAGACTTGGCATAGCCATCCTTATAAATATGGGTGGGTATTCCTCATTTGTGCAACCGCCCACCACACCACACATGCACAAAACACAACACACTTAGCACACAAAGCATTCAAATTCTCTTGTACAAACATTCTTGTAATATTCCAAGTGTGTATAATAAAATATATATTGGCTATTATGCTCTTACTTCTCCTAGTGTCTCCGCAAGTGTCCATATTTAGCTAGTTTGAGAAGCGCATTAGGCTTACTTAGCGACTTGCGTACTAGGTGCCGCACGGGTTACTGTGTACAAAACTTATCCTGTGACAGGTGGTATCAGAGCCAAGGTTTGCGCCCACGCAAGTAAACTCAACGAGTAATGGCCAACCTATTTAGCACGAGACAAGAGGGTGTAGTCGATGTGGAGGTGTCGGAGCAAGCTCGGGGCAGCGAGGAGGGACGCCCACCGCCTAAGTCCCGAGGTAAGTCCGAAGCCCCCTCTTTGGATACCTTAGAGTAAGGATGGCCAACGCATGGCACGGCCCGTCAACTACCGGCCCACAAAGGGCCCGTGGGCCGGCACAGCATGGCCCACTAATTTGGTGGGCCGTGCCGTGCCCACATTTATTTATGGTGAGCCAGGCACGGCCCACGACACGAGCCTGTTCGTGCCGTGCCGCCCACCACTTTTTTTTTTTTTAAAGCCTATGTGCGCGTCTAAAAGTTCAACGTTCTAAGGCTTTTGTTCTACCAACATAATAATAATAATAATAATAATAATAATAAAAAATTCATAATCATATTAATTTTTATTAGAAGAGCAATTAATATTTATCACAATTTTACAACTATATATTTTATTTCACAATAACCAATCATAAGATAACAATACATAAATTTAATTCCATAGATCATAATAATAATTAATTAAAATTAAATAGACAATCCGCAAATAACAATTAAAATAAGTCATAATTATGGTCTACGAAACGTATCTCTATTAAATATTAACTAAGTTATGATTTAATATTA
Source organism: Citropsis articulata (assembly GCA_030449925.1). Taxonomy (NCBI): domain Eukaryota; kingdom Viridiplantae; phylum Streptophyta; class Magnoliopsida; order Sapindales; family Rutaceae; genus Citropsis; species Citropsis articulata. The sequence goes on from JASUUH010000210.1 coordinate 16,185,477, forward strand.
ATATGAATAATTTTTTTTATGAATAATTTTTTATTTATCATTTATAAATTTATGATATTTATAATTTTATTTATTAAAATTATGATATTTACTTATTCATTACATTATAAACATAAAAATTAATTAAATAAATATCATAAGTAAAATTAAATATTATAAATAAAAATTATTCATTTAATAAATATCATAAATAAAATTATGATTTTATTTATTAAAATCATGATATTTACTTATTCATTTAGTAAATTATAAATATAAAAAATTAGAATATTTATTTAAACTAAGATTTAAATTAAAATTTAAAAGTCTATGCTAAAAAATATATTAAAATTTTAATTTTAAGATATTTTACTTTAATTTTATAATATTTTATATTTTAAGATATTTTACCAATGAATCGTGCTTATTACGCGCGCTCACCATCTCTAATCGCGTGCTGTTGCGCGAGCAAGACGCACGCGTGGCCGCAGTACACGGCCGCCCACCATTGGCCATCTCTACCTTAGAGCCTCGTGTTGCCACGCTTGAGACTTTGATGTCCGCTGTCCAGGACGCCCTCAACAGTTTGGATGCAAAAGTCAATGGTCTTGAGGGCGAGTATGGTGAGTTCTCGGTAGCCACCAAGGCCCTCATGCAAGGCCAAGCTGACTCTCTCCGAGGAGAGTTTCGAGCATTACGTGATGAGCTGCTCAAGTTGCGTAGCTTCATGCAAGAGAAGCTACGAGCTGTCCGTGCGAAGGTGGATGAAGTCCGCTCGGATTGGGCGTGGCACAAGCGCACACTCACGCCTAGCCCAACTCTTGTGAGCCCGAGTAATGTGCGCCGCATTGATGTGCCAAAGCCCGACACATATAAATGTGCACTTAATGTTACTATCGTTGACAACTTTCTATTTGGCCTAGAGCAATATTTCGATACCATGGGTGTCTGTGATGAGGCATCGAAGGTAGGCACTGCGTCCACATTCTTTCGAGGCGCCGCATAACTTTGGTGGCGGCGGAAGCATAATAAGATGGGCAAGAGCATTTGCACCATCAACACATGGGCTAAGTTCCAACGAGAACTCCGCAAGCACTTTGTCCCAAGCAATGCGGAAAGGGAAGCGCGAGCGCGCTTACGTCAGCTCAAGCAAACGGGGAGCGTTCGCGATTATATCAACGACTTCACCACCCTTATGCTTGAGATCTCCAACATGTACGACAAGGACTCTCTCTTCTACTTCCAAGACGGCCTTAAAGATTGGGCCAAGGCGGAACTCGATAAACGAGGCGTGCAATCTCTCGATGACGCCATTGCCGTTGCGAATTGCTTTACGATTACTCCGCCTCGTTCAAGGATAAGAGGCTTAGCCACGATATTGGTGGGGGAGAGTCTCAAGAGGACAAGGGCCAAGATCGCAAGGACTGGGGGAAGAAAAAGCTTCCAAGCAACAAGAACGGACAAGGCAAGACCGAAAAGCCGCCCAAGCTTCAAAGCCCATGCTTTATCTGTGATGGGCCTCATTGGGCACGCGACTGTTCGAAGAAGAAGTCACTTACTGCCCTCGCCGCCCAGTTTAAGGGCCACCCCACACCGCCCTTATCGCCCACACCGCCCTTATCGCCCACACCGTCTACGGAGGAACCCCGGCGTAGCATGGGTTCGCTCCAACGCCTTAGCGCACTTGAAAGCTATCCATCTGCACTCGCACCCACATGGAAATGGCTCATGTTAGTGAGTGCACTCATCAATGGCCAAATAGTGCGTGCCTTGCTGGACACCGGAGCGACGCACAATTTCATGTCCAAAGACGAGGCCAAACGCCTAGGCCTCAAGCCGACCAAGTACGGAGGCACTATCAAAACGGTGGACTCACCCGCCAGGTCATTTGTGGGAACGACACGAGGTGTACACATTACGCTTGAGACGTGGAACGGAAAGCTCAACTTCTTGATAGTATTGATGGACGACTATGCGGTGATCTTTGACATAGAGTTCTTCGACAAGGTCCATGCATTCCCACTTTCAACCACAAAGTCCCTCAGTATCTTCGACGGGTTGAGCGCGCACAGCCAGCGGGGAAAGCGCTCTCGGTCATGCAATGTAGGCGAGGATTCAAGAAGAATCCCGACCATATAGTCTTTATCCGGCAGTCCAGCAAAGGAGAGGATTCCGAAGGCCCTCCGAGATGAGTCCCACAAGCCATCCGCAATAAGGACAAGGTCAAGGACGCGATGCCTCCGAAGCTCCCAACGCTTTCACGCTATGCGCCATCCAAGCATAAGGAGTTGCGGAAGCACAAGAGGGGACGCCGTAACACCAAGCAAGAGAAGGAGATGACCACAAGCGGAGCTAGTGGCAAAGCCTCCTCAAAAGAAATGCACGTGGAGAAAGTCCACAGCGAATCACGGAGCAAGTCCAAACGCACTAGGACGAGGACGCCGCAAGCATAGGCGGGAGAGGAATGTCACGGACCGCGCGAATCTCCCGGGACTGGGGGAAAATTTTGCGCCCGCGAGCTCGCTTAGCAAAAGTTCGTCTCGAACGGGAGTGCGCTTAGCACTCAAGGCGAGATGCACTTAGAAGCGGGTTGCGCTTAGAAATTGGGCCACCAACACAACAAATCATCCATGGTGTGCTTAGCAATTATCTCACCAAGGCCCAAGTCTAGACTTTTCTATAATTGCCCAGGGACTAGAAGTTTCTAGGTTTCTCCACATAGGTCCTTAGATAATTATATAACTTGCTAGAATTCTCTAGACTTGGCATAGCCACCCCTATAAATATGGGTGGGTATTCCTCATTTGTGTAATCGCCCACCACACCACACCAGCACACACACAATACACTTAGCACACAAAGCACTCAAGCTCTCTTGTACAAACACTCTTGTAATATTCCAAGTGTGTATAATAAAATATACATTGACCATTACGCTCTTGCTTCTCGTAGCGTTTCCGCAAATGTCCATACTTACTAGTTTGACAGGCTTTACTTACTTGTCGCTTGTTAGAAGTCAGATAAAGTCAGACGGTCACGAGCACAAAACTCATCCCGTGACAATGTGCTATCTTTCTAATTTCAAAGTTCAACAGCACTGGAATTTAATTAAAATTTAAATAAAATATTATTGGCCTTGAGCTGGCATTTGGTTATTATGTTTTATTTATGATTATTTGTTCCAGAGTAATTTTACAATAAGGGTTTAATAAATTGTGGACCAAATTAAAAGATAAGAAAAATATACACTTTAATGTAGTGTATTTGTCTTTTAATACATTAGAATTATTGTTTTTTTCTTCAGAAAACCAGGGATTCTTTCTTAAGAGAGGATCTGTCGATTTCATATTTCTTTTTAGAAGATATAATTTATTTTTGATACTGGTTTGAAGCTTTCTTTAGTGATTTGGAGAGTGTGATGCACAACGCAGCTCAGTTTTTGATGGATCGCCACAAGATCGTTGGCAACAGGCTATCACGTTTAATTTTCTTATTATCAGCTGTCATTTGCAACAGTAGCCAATGAATGCCTGCATCAAGGTAAAAGCAGTTCCGTACGTAAGGAGGCAGTGATGCAAAACCCATGTAAAGAGGTTTGTGACAAAACAACACTCCAATAGGAGAAAAGGAAAGTTTGCTGGGTAAATCTTAATGAATACTTGACATGCAAAGTTTGCTATGGATCTTGATGTAAACTTGAGTCACTTAATTAAATTACTCGAGTAATTTTGTGTAAGTTTCACCCATAAATTGATTATAAATGAAATGTGGAGTATTGTGTTCGTGGCCTCATCTGGCCAGTCAGTGGGCATAAGAGGAAGGGTACAAGAAACCAAGGTCAGAACAAGCATCAAATCAATCATCTGATTCTTTTCTCTATTTATTCAAGGAATTGCTATATATAAGTGTTGTTTCACACAACACTGGTAATTGGAAAATCCAAAAAAAAAAAATCAAATTATTACCTGCATGAAAGAGGTGATTACACTCTACTAAAAACATGTTCATCACGAATGTAACCCAAAAATCCATCAAGGAAAGGGCGATAGCAGAACACCTTGCTGAACACCCTAACAAGGATGAGTATGCGTTTAAGGATTGGTTTCATACCTTGATTCCCTGCTTTTATTCCAAAAAATTTGCTTAAAAGTGTTTACCAATTGAAAAACAAAATCAAGATGTGCTCAGTGACACAACCATGCCAATCTGATCCCAGGTGGAAGGGGTTGAACTGAAGCACCCATCTAAATTGATACAGCTGGGAAAGAGCTTCTCAACTTAGATAAAGAAGAGTTTGGCTTATAGCAACATGGACTCCGGATTCTCAATGTATCCTTTGAATGCTTTCAACCATTCAGCACCAATCGCACCTATATAAGCAGAATCATCATGGTCACATGGATTGATTAAAGCTTCACCGGACTAAATTGATAACCCAGAAGATTATTGGGATTATGGAATACATACCATCTATTACGCGATGATCACAACTTAATGTTACTGACATGAAGGAAGAAAATTTGTACTGATCTGGACCCGAGCCAGGGACAACCCTTTTCTCAGCTGCTCAAGAATAAGTAAATTGAGACCAAAATTATTTTAACAAATCAGAGAACAATCAATTTGATCTTCTGAATGTGAAATTTAGAGCTGATCTTTACCGGATCCAACTGCAAGAATGCCAGATTGAGGAGGATTGATAATGGCGCAGAATTGCTTGATGCCGAAGGGTCCTCCCAAATTGGAAACTGTAAATGTGCCTCCCTGCAAAGAGGAAAACCCAGTATTCAGATTCCACAGAAAACATGAGATAATCATACGCTTCAGATGACAATCATTAACATAAAAAATGCAATTTTGACCTCATAATCTTGTGGTTTCAAGCTGTTGTCTTTGGCTTTCTGGGCCAACTGTTTGACCTCTTCAGCAATTGTGGATAAGCCTTTCTTGTCAGCATCCTAAAATTTGTATCATGTAAATTCTTGTCAATGGAAATTTCAATGTAACTGATACAGGAAATTGTTCAACAAAAGAATAACTGCTCACCCTGACAACTGGGACATAAAGACCGTTATCTGTCTGCACTGCTACATTAATATTCACATTCTTAAATCTGGATTAGTAGTCACAAGAGAAATGTCATTTCTCTAATCAATACAATGAGTTGACAACAGTTTCTAGTGCGGTTTACTTACTGTCGGATATATTCATCAACCCATGAACTATTGCACTGAGGCACTTTTCGCAGAGCCAAGGCTGCAGCCTGCAATATATAAAAATTAAAGCTCCATATGGGGAACTCTAAACCAATATAATAAATATATTAAATCTGAGATGTAAATGCAGTGCATTATTCTGGTGACACAAGCCTTGTAGATTTCCAAAGGTCAAGCCATAAGTTATTTAACCATGAACTAATATATGATCCATATGCTAACGCCCCTTTTTAGATGCTCATTTTGCATGGGATTTTAGTTTAATGTTTCTATTCAGCAGGCATGGTTATTGGCAAGAACTTATTGAATCCATAGCAATGGTTAGTTGTGTACAGAGAAGACTGTATACCTTAATCACCAGATCATTGACAGATATCCGCTTTCCAGCCGAAGCCTCTTGTATGGAATTGAGTTGGTTTCGCAAACTGGAGACCAGAGTTAAACAGTCATAAAATACTCAATGTCAATAATGGATATATCTCAGCGATGTTTGAAACAATACTTACCCCATGAGATTGTCAACACATATATCGACCGTTAAATAATAATGTGGGATTGTTTGCTTTGAGAACAACAAGCGTGAGGCAGTGATCTGTCAAAATTATACATACATTGCTTTAGCTAGATTTTGATAAAGGGTTACTTTATTTATTTATTTATTTTTGGATAAGAAAGCGTACCTTTCTTATTTGAGAATGAGGGATGTCAACATAATCTAAAGCTGGGGCTGCAACATCCTTACCCTTAGGAGCTTTGGCTGGAACTTCTTTCCCACGAGAAGCTGCATCATAGGAAACTCTAGCAATCAACTCAATTCCATACATTATATATATTGTTTAACATAAGCTTATTAACATAGAACTATAAATATCAAATTCAAAGGGGGGAAAAGGGTTTCTAAATTTGATACCCAAGTAATCTTCAATATCCGCCTTCACAATGAGTCCATTGGGACCTGTTCCCTTGATGCTGGAGAGGGAAACCTAAAATTAAACGGAAAAAAAGGGTGAAACAACACATGTTAGCTAGAAATGATTTCACATCAATACCACCTCCTATTACTGACCTACAATATTTCAAATGTGGTACTAAACATGACTAACATTATGTTCTTCAGCCAAATTCCTAGCAACAGGACTGGCAAAAATGCGATCTTCAGGAGAAGCTGCACTGGGTTTAGAGACCTTTGGCTCCGATGTACTGATTGGTTTTTCAACCTCTTCCTGTTTCGGAGGGGGAGGAGGAGAAGGCTCTTTAGATGGAGCAGCACCAGCATCAGACACTGAAGGACTGTAATCTTTAAACTTCGGAATATCCTCCTCTTCTTCAACAGTGATAGCAATAACCTATATGACATAACAAACTCGATAATATTTCCATGCTCAAAGCACTCGCTCTAAGGCAAAGAAGTTTGGACATATACATGCAAAAAAGCATCTTCCAGACAAAATCAATACCTCACCAACTTTAATTTCTTTTGACCCATCTCCTTGTATTATCTTGGCAAGATAACCTTCCTCCATACATTCCATCTCAACAGTTGCTTTATCCTGTTGGTATCAAACAAGAGGAAAATGTCAAATTTCCCCGACAGGCAACGCAAAACCAGAGAGTGACAAAACCAGGGGCTGAAATTCAACTAATAATCAGGATGAGAACCTACAGTTTCAACTTCACAGAGTACTTCACCGGGAGACACCTTATCGCCCTCTTTCTTCAACCACCGAGCAATATTACCCTGCATTGCAGAAAAGAATCACCTAACAGGAAACAAAAAATGAGCATGTCATATATTTGTTGTAGTTTAAAGACAAGATACGTGCCTCTTGCATTGTGGGTGAAAGGGAGGGCATTCCAATCTCCTGGTGTGGAGGAAGACCTGGAAGATAATTGCCAAGATTTGTTAGTAAGTTGAATAAGTAAGACAGCAAATATAAAATGTGATCAACCGACTTCAATCTAAAATGAAAAAGGGAAACTCCAGCAATGAGAAAGATAAGTGTAGATGGCAACAAGATAAACAGTGAAGCCACTGTGATTTTGACACAAACATCTAATGCCATTTTCAAGAATAAACAAAAGAATGCACGTTGGATCATGTCTCATTGCACTGCTCAAAAGGGGAAAGATATAGGTAAATTAGAACCAGAAAGAAGATATAAATTGATCATTTTCCGAGATAATATGATTCAAGCTTTATAATACGATGGCAAAGAGTACACTGCACATAAATATAATTTAGTAATTAGAAACAGGAAATGTCAGAAAAATGAAGTCACCTTTGAAAGAAAGCTCCAATATGAATTAATTTCTATTTCATAAAAAAAGTTATAAATAAGCTAAAAAACATTTACAATGAATATATTAGGAAAAGAAGCAAAGTATACCCGAATCTGACGAAAATCCTCTCTTCAATTGTACTTTTGAACTGATAATGGATAATGAAAATGTCAGGCACAAGAAAATCATCCAGAAAGCATTGACTTATAAGTATGAAGAAGAAACAGGAGGATGAGTGAGAAAAGGGAAAAAATATTGGTCAAAGTACCATGCAAATCCTCTGTTGAGGAAAGATCCAGCAATAGGACTTCCGGCTTTTCTTGCCACACTAGAAAAGTTTTTCTTAAATACACCTACTGATGATACCTAGACAAGATAATTGAACGAGTTAATATCCTGCAACTAAGTTCAATTTATTATCCAAAAAACTAATGGTAAGCGTCATAGCAGAAGCAAGGAAAAAAAACAAAAGGCAATGTAAGGGCTCTAATCACTATCATTATTTATGGCTCCATTTCTGAAAGAAAAGATGGCAGGCACTTACAGGGCTAATGGTGGATGAATTACTGACTCTTTCACTCTCCACAGGCACATAGACATGGCGATGAATCTTTAGAAGATCTGGAAAATAGTAACTCTAATTAATTAAGAGCGTCATTCATCTAAATTTAGCTATTAAGACTAAACTCATGGAGAGGATTAAATCTTAGATAAAGCATAATGCATGCACAAAATATTAACACAAGCTGCAAAAACAAAAGCAACCCTGAATGATAAAGACCATCTGCATACCATCCCCGCTACTAACAGCATCGGTTGAAAACCAACGAACCAAAACAGCATTCTCATGCCACAGCAAATTTGAAACATTCTTCAACTGCAAAAAGGAAAATCAGAAAAATAAATAAATAAAACTCGATAGAGTGAAATTACTGAAAAAGAATTTAAAGAAAAAAAAAAAATACAGGGAACAACAAAAACAGTACATAAAAACAAAGTTAGATTGATTGTGTTCATGTTTCAGCTGATACCATAAATAATAAGCCATTATCAGTAAAACTAACATCAAAACCGAATTCGTGTGCCTATGATTCTAAAACTAAAGTAACGAGACTTGACACAGCAAGAACACATTATTGGCAACCCCTTAACCCTATAAGCCTATAAAAGTGATATATTATAAACAACCAAAGGTGAAGGACAACACTGAAGCCAACAATCAAAACTCAAACAACCAGAAAACAAAACCACCAACTAAACCCAAAATTAATTCATTAAATTACATCACCAAGTTGAAATACACAACCAATTTAAGCCCCATCAATGCTAAAAACTTAAATAACCGATGTCACAATCGAAACTGAATTTTCCACAACATGAATTTAATGCACACACATACATACTGAATTTGCACTGAAAATAACAACAACAACAACAACAATAATAATACTTCGGCATTAGTGAATTTACTTCAAAGTTGAGATTTTGAGAGTCTAAATTCGCATACAATTATAATATTAAATATTTATTAAAAAAATCAAGACTAAGGAGACTGAAAATCGAAAAGATTTTACCTTTTTAGAGTGATTGATGATGTGAGATGCATACGTCATGACTAATATTTCCAATCAAAACCGCTAAAAAAAATCAACAAAAAAAGAGCAATGAAAATTCAGCAAGAAAAATAGTTTTTTTTTTAATTTGCTTTTTCAGTGAGAGATGAACGAACAGAGTAGGAATCAAAAAGGGTCTGATTTAGTTTGGTTAAAAACGTGAAATTTATTAGGGTTCGGACTTTGATCCGAGGACATTTGTTCTTTTTAATATTTATTTGCTTGTTTTTTTCGCTTTCACTCTTTTTTTTAATATTATATTTGTCTGTTGAGTTAGTGGCTTGAGGAGAGGTATAATCGGGTTACAATTGTGTACAGAGTTGAAAAGAATATGGCTGCTGAACAGTGTGTCCGCAGTGAAATGGATGGTGAGGATTGATTAATTCAGCAAGCTGGGTGTATGATGATGATTCGGCTCTCTTTGTTTGCCGCCTGGCGAGCGCCCACAGTGGTTGACTTTATATGAATATGTTTCAACCGAATTTAAGTATTTCTTTTTTATTATTTTTTCCCAAAAAAGTATTTCTTTTTCGTTTTACATTAATGATTAAATCAAGTTTTATGTTTTGCCAAAAAAAAAAAAAATCAAGTTTTATGTAATTAGAATTATCATTATATTTTCCGTCAGTTATTACGTTATTTTTCTTTTCTTATAATAGTTGATTACGAAGAGTTAATCATTTAAATTGTTATTTTTTAACTTTATTAAACAAAGATATAACGTGTCACTTCTTTTTAAAATTTTTATTGATAGTATTTTTTGTTAATTTTTAATAATAAATTTTAATAATTAATTAATTTTTTTACCCTATAATTGTCTCAACATAAAAAATTAACATCCAAAATTTATATTTAAACGGAATAATTAACATCCGGAACTTATAATTAAATATAATAAAGAATAAATTATTAAGTTGGAATTTTTTTCCTCTTATTTAAATCAATTTAATTTCAATTAATATTATATAATTAAACGGAATTAATATTCAACAAAATTTTCACAATATTCTTTTTAAGATTTTTTTTAAGGGGATATTCTCTTCGGTAAATGAAAATAATTTGTTTTTTCCAACACGTTTTATTTTTCAAACAGCCTCGTCTGTTAAAACGACACGATAATACAACGCAATACGACAGGAGACAGTCAACACAGAGCCGTTGTCTGTCCGGCTGTCCCTTTTGCCGAGGCAAGAGAAACGCAGACATCGAGTTCTCTAACAGAGGGCGCGAGATACGTTGACAGTCGAGGGGCAAATGGGAAATCAGAAGCAAAAGTGGACAGCGGAAGAGGAGGAGGCGCTGTTAGCCGGAGTGGCAAAGCACGGCCCAGGGAAGTGGAAGAACATTTTGAGAGATCCCCAGTTTGCCCCTTCCCTCACGCAGCGTTCCAATATTGACCTCAAGGTTGCACCTATTTAGAATTTTTTGCCACTCTCTTTTTTTTTTTTTTTTTTAATTTGGTGAAATTAGTTCTAATTTACTTGTAGAATTATAAGACTCGTTAGCTTTGGTGAGAGTTAAATTGTGTTTTGGTCTAATTTCGGTTTTATTGCGTAATTGTTGTAAAAGTGTTTTTTTTTTTTAAGGTGTTGCAAAGGTCTGGCCTGTTACAGGTAGGTGTTGTTTTAGTGACTTGAATTAATGGGGAAATTATGGCAAAAAAATGATTGCCTTTATGCATTGCAATTAATTTTAGCTAAAGAAGAGATTAAAAGCTGGGTGTTCTCATGGTAGTTTTCATTGCATTCTGGGTTGTATATGGGACCTGTGTGGTTGATGTCTACTACGTACTGCATTGTGATGAAATTTTGTGCTGATAATATTCCTGGGACCATGATGCAGAATACAGAAGCTTCTGCTTCTGATTATGTAGAAGCTGGTTGCCATTTGGTGACATTCTCTTTATTATGGTGTTGTGACCTATTCCCTTCCTTTCCTTCAGATAAGTGACTCTGGTGTTTTTCATTGGAAACACAACTTGCGTAGAAGAAGGGTGTGAATCTGTGAATGTGCTGTATCATAATTATTGGAATATGCATGTGATGTGTATGAAGCACAAATGTGATGTATGAGAACAATAGCCCACAAAAATTAGTTTGAGAAATCTTACTGTGCTGTGAAGATGTTAGTGTATTCTTTCTTATGGATGTTCTGGATGCTTATTAGTTACTGGTATCTCCGTGAAGTTCGATTGCTACTTTTGTTGGTTAAGTTCTTGTGCGGTAAAGCTTTGATTAAATTGATTACCAACACTACACTCCATTGTATTATGGTTTCTTTGTCACAACTTCAGTCAATCTCCTCGTTATTTACTTGTCTCATCCTTGCTCATATTTGCAGGACAAATGGCGAAATTTGAGTGTTAGTAATGCTCAACAAGGCTCAAAAGACAAAATACGGGGACCAAAACTCAAAACTACTGTAGTTGCTCCTCTCTCCAACACCCCAAACTCTGCTCCTGTTGCTTCACTTACTCGGATTGTGTCTTCCGGGGCTGTTATGAATGATCCGTCCTCCAGTGCATTAGATGGGAAGAATGGTCCAAAGTGTGTTTCTCTGTTCCTTCTGCTCAACATTTACATAAATAATACATATGGTATTAAATGTTTGTGGCAAAAGTCTTTTCACTTATATGCTTTGATTGTCCAATGGGAGGAAAAAGAGCTAAGGTGTAATAATCTGTTTCAATATATTGTCTATTTGTGTGACTCGTTTCGCTGTTGTCATATTTTAATCAATTTATCATAACCTTTATATATTAAAGAAAGGCATGTAATATTTAGAAATATTCTGACTGATCAGTGGTGTGATTATGATTTTTGATTGAAGGCAATTTTGTTGGCACAAATGACAGTATTGGTGCGTCCGACTACTTTTATATTTGTATGCTCTGTCATATGTAACAATTCATGTTATCCATCTTACAATTTATCTTCCTTTAATAATTATGAATTTGCGGTAAGATGAAAAGTAAAACCTTCTGAGTAATTCTAGATATTATATGCATGATAATGTCATCATTTATAGGTTTCAAATACATTTTTCCATCATTGCCTTTTACTAACTAGTTACTGTTGAAGCCATTCTCCTATGTGTGAGAGTAGTTTTATATGTATGTTCTTGGATGTCTGTTTCTTGTAATAATTGATGATATATTTTGTTTATCAGGTACAATGCAATGATATTTGAAGCCATTTCAACCTTAAAAGATGCAAATGGATCTGACATAAGTGCTATTGCCAACTTTATTGAGGTCAGATGGACATCTCTAATTATGTGCAACTTGAAGGAGTTTATTTCTTTTGCAGTTGCAGCATCAGACATTTAGACTATACGAAAATTTTACACAGAAAATCCATTTCAGTGAATTTGGATTCTTTAAATGACTAAAGAATAACTGAACTTCCGTCCTGCAGGAAAGGCAGGAGGCACCACCAAATTTTAGAAGATTATTGAGTTCAAGGTTGAGAAGACTTGTTTCACAAGGCAAACTTGAAAAGGTGAATCATTCTCTCGATGCTTCCTTTTTTTTTTTTTTTCTTGAGAAACATTCTTTTGAGATTTTAGTTCCTTGTGATCTGAGAGAGAAAGACGGAATTTCCGCTTTTATTTTTTTCCTTTTTCCCATGTAGAGGTGTGGTTTTCTTGTCCTTGGTTCATTCTAAGTGATTAAATTTTGCATTGATAAAAAAAAATGATGCCATTCCACGCTCTCAATATTGACATGTTTAAGCATTGTTGACCCATGTATGTAGATCACAATTTTATCATGGGTTTTTAGGCTGGCATGTAACAACCAACCTTGATGAATTTTGTTTGGACTTGTATCAAGGATGTTTGTCTTATACCATTCTTCAACAATATTTAATGTAGGTCCGAAACTGTTACAAGATTAGAAAAGAAACCTCCATGGGAGTGAAAACTCCTACCCCAAAACAAAGGGATGCGAGGTTACGACCACCACGGAATTCTGCATTGATGACATCTCTCGAGATTGTGGAGGAAGCGTCAATTACTGCTGCGTATAGAATTGCTGAAGCTGAAAACAAATCATTTTTGGCTGCTGAAGCATTTAAGGAGGCAGAAAGAGTCTCAAAGATGGCAGAAGATACTGATGCAATGTTACAGCTTGTGAAAGAGATCTATGAACGATGTAGTTTTGTTTAGACGTCAATTTCACATTTTCGAGTCTCATAGTTTGAAATGTGACCTTGATTGATTCTTTTTCCATGATTTTGGTGTTTCAACTGCAGGTTCACGTGGTGAAATTGTTCTTTTGGCTTGAGCAGTCAAATGTAGGTGGTAGGAGAGCTAGTGTATCTGGAGGACATAGCATGTAAATTTGTTGATCCTGTGGAAAACTCTTCACCATGGCTTCGCCAAATGACTCCAGCTGCATTGGGCAACATGTCCATTTGTGATCAATGAAGCATGAGAATATATGTACAAATTTAATTTCATCTATAAAATACACTGATTTCAGTGCTCAAGAAAAATGCAATGGAGGTCTCGGCGTCGGCAATTTTTCTATAATTTAGTGAACAGGACCTCAGTGTATGCAACTTAGATGTTTCACTTAATGCAGCTTGAACCTCCGGGCGATAAGATACGATGAACTGATACCTTTGCGGTTTTTAGGCTAATTGTTGACGGGAAGAGTTACTTTTTTTCAATTTGAAAAACTTAATTAACTACAATTAGCATCCCTTTGAAGGAATGTCACATCGTATGCTTTAGTAATTAAGCTCAAGCAAAAGTACTTCAATGGTCATCATTTCAGCTCAGTTTCCAGGAAGATGACAACTAATTTCGAATTCAGAGGTGACTTTAAAAAATTGACTTAATTTTATCCAAAAATAATCTACAAAAGCACTTTACACCCATGAATCATAATCAATGTTCAAACCATTAAACAAACAACACCTAAGTGATGGGACGTCCAAGAAACTTTCAAACATTAGAGTGATCATTTATCTGTAAGCGACAAGCTCGATGGTTCATAACAACTGAGTCCCCATCTTGTAAAAGTTCAGAATTTTCATTTGAAAAGTTAGGAGGATAAAATCTAAAATCTAAACTCAGCCCCCCACAATTAATGTAATGTAATCATGCAACCAAAATTATAAACAAACTTCATTTATAGTGCAGCTGCCAGTCTCATACCGCCAAAAAAAAATTCGGAACTGAGGCTAGAGGAGCACAAGACCAAGTTCTGAAGGGGGCAATGCATGTCTTAGCCGATAGTTGTAAAGGTTATAATGCAATTTCCCATAGCCTGGTCCAAATTTCAGATCCTTCAAGAAAGTCTCATTTTGCATAAGATCCAATGCATTGAAAACATCAAAGTCCTTCCGTTTGGCCACGATAAGAGCATCATTCATCAATTGAAACAACGGGGTCTTTGTGGAAACATTATAATACGAGTAAGCTGCCTTCAATGTGGAATAGTTCTGATTACCAAGAATTGAAGAGGGAAGGGTGTAAAAACTGCAGAAATCAGTGATTTCGTGGGTTACAGGACTTGCAACCAAAAAACTATCCACGACATTCTCCTTTGGAAGAAGCCAATGCTCCACATCATTTTCATCGAAGTCTGGTGCAATAGCAAACTGGCTCAAGTACTCCCTAAGAAGCCGTGTAACAGCAGGAACATCATGAGGCTCCATCTTTCTGAACCCTGGAGTGACTGTCGACGCCGGTAACTTGTAAAGTTTAATTGTTCGACTCATTGTCATTCTTGCACCCAGTCTAGAAAACCCAACATCAATCAGCTTCTTTGGATTCAAAGATCTATGCCAATACTGGCAAGTTGATACCGGAGTTGGAAGGACCACTCCAGCAGTATAAGCTGCTTGCCAGATATTCTCCAAATGAACCCTCCTGGTCACTTCTTTGATCATGACAGGAGCTAGTCTTTTCGATCTCAGCTTTTTATGAACACACAGGAAATTTACCTCAGCCATTGTGACAACATTATCACAAACCCGGATTCTTGCAGGAACACCAGTGATGAAAGCAACTAGCTTCTTTGAACTTTTGACACGAACACCAATGTGCCAGCTCTTGAAATAACCCGGTGGACGCAGAGCCCAGCGGAGAAACTCCTTTGAATAGTTAAATCTGAACATATTCTCGTCATCCTCAACATAGTTGTTAGTGAGTAGACTATAAATCTCAGCACACATCTCCTCAGAGTCAATGTCGCAAGTGACCCATTCGTAGAGGTTCGGAAGATTGTAGGGTTCTTTTTTGACTTCAGATAAGGGTGTTGGGGGTTCAATAGGGCCTTCCGGCAAACTGGTGTCACCTATATCCTTGAATTGCCCAACAGGTTGTGTTTCCCAAAATTTGTGTCTGTGTCCAAGTGCAAGTGACTCTTGGACCTTTTGAGCAAGTAGGTCAAGTGAAATATCACTCCCAGAGGGTGGATTTTCATTGGGCTCGAGGTTTTCATTTTCTTCAAGGGCACCAGAATATCCATTGCTATCAGCCATTTCGAAAAAATCTCAAAGGTCAGTCTGCAAGACTGAAATACCGCAATCTTATTACGATCCCATCGTATGCTTTGAAAGGCAATAAGCAAGAGAAAATAATGTTTGAAGTTTTTTATGTTACAGTATATCAAATACCTAACTCCATCATGTTTAAAAAAACAGTATTTGGCGCAGACTAAAGTACCCAATAGAGCATCAATATCAAAATAAAGTAGTATCATCCTTGGTTTTATAAAGAACCAAGTACAATGTACAATATGGAAAAGACAGCAATTTCAATGATCAGAGCGAAATCAAGATTCATGACAACAAAAGGGATATAAATTTGAGTCAACTAATAAAAGGGACTCAAAAAAATAATGGAAACCAAAACCAATGAAACAGGTACATTATGTTCATATTCAAGTACTATAAATCAACATCAAATCTACAATATACATCAAATTAAGCCCCACGAGCAATAGAACACTTGAGCCTAAACTACATCATGATGTAAGACTTTCATTTTGTTAAACCCAAGCAACCAACAATATTGTCCAATCACTGAAAATGTGTCATATATCCATGAACAGCAACAAGAACAAGCAAAAACCAAAACGAATTTGCCTCAGAGTCATACAATTGCATACAGCGGTGAAAGAACTGATTAAAATAACAAACCCAAAAACCACAAATATCTAGAGACGGAAAAAGTTAATCCTTTTTACTTTCCTTCTCCTTTTACATACTTTCCCAGCATCCAAACATACAAACACGTTCCAAAATACAAAAAATCCAAAAAACTCGGTAATAGCAAACATATGTTTCCAAGATCTATACTGTCAAACAATTATCAGAACAGCTAAAGAAACACCAAAACTCCACTTAATCGTGTTTACGGATGTATGTACTTAGTGGGTCTTGCAAAGTTTTGATTCTTCGTTGTTTGAAAAAAGGGGGTAAAAAGCATCAAACAAAAGATCAGAACTCATATTTTTAATTCAATTACCTCGAGATTTAATGCGGAGAAAACTGAAGTAAAGATCCAAGCTTTCGCACAGAGAGAGAGAGAGAGAGCGTGTGTAAAGCGAGGTTGATCTTTGGAGAGACCGACGAAGAGAATAAAGTTATTCGAAGTCCCAATAGGTTTTGTAATTTTAGTTGTGTGGAGAGAGTATAACTGAAAATTTCGCATGTGTAAAGCGAGGTTGCGCACGCAGATCGCGCGCGCGCGCGACATCTCTTTCCCCCAACCTTCCGACAAAATCAACATGCACCACACCATCAATCATGCAATCAACATCCTTCGATCTTTATTCATTATCACCAACACAACAAGATAACATAGAACAAGAAAATGAAATACAAAGCTAGGATTTTTTTAGCTAACATTTAATTTGAGCTCTTATCCGAAGTTTTAAGGATGTTTGCTGTCGAGGATTAACTCCAAGAAGTTGCCGGTGATGAGTGGAAATCGTGGCAGCGTAATTGTCGGTGAGGGAGAGAGAGATCGAGCGAGAGAGAGAGAGAAAGGAAGGTGAGGGAGGAAGCTATGAAATGAGAGGGATAATTTCAGTAGTTGGTGTGTTTTTTTAACTAATCTTGATAAAAAAATATTGAGAAGGTTATTTATGAAAATAAGTAAAAATATTGGTCTGTTATTGTAAATTTTCCCTCTTTGTTTTGTCTGCTTCCAAGAATACCCATCAACTCCTTTTTATTCTCTTCTTCAATCTCTTCACCGTAAGAAGCCCAACTTCACTCTCGGTCTTTGCCAAAACTTGGATTTTTGTTGGAGTTCTCTCAGCTCTAAATCTCGAGGTAATACTATAAATGTATTTGCTTGATGGATTTTAAAGTGAAGTTAAAAAAGGAGCTTTGATCTTGTGTTTGTTGCCGTTTGTTTTATTATTATTTTTTGTTTTGAAGGAAATAAAAACCAAAACTTTGTTATGACCCACTATGTAAATATATCTGTACAAGCGATTGAGTGGAGTTCTTTAATTTTTTTATAATTGTTTGACTGTGTAGATCTTGGAAATATGCATTTTTCTGTAGCTGGGTTTTTGGAGTTTTTTTTTTTTTGGGTTGTTTTTTGCATTGTGTTTGTTGTAGGTTTGGATGCTGGAAAAGTATGTGAAAAGGGTGGGGAAGAGAAAGGAAGTGGACGGGTTCAATCTTTTGTCTCTAGATATTATGGCTTTATGGTTGGTATGTTGATTGGTTCATTCATTGCTGCAATTGATTGGTGAATCTATTCTCATGTATCTTGCTTATGTCACTGTACAAACTAGATGCTAAAGATTCTATCGATTGGAAAATATTTTTGGTTGGTTGCTTTTCAGAGACTACAAAAAGAAATTTTTACTTTGAGGATGTGATATAGTTTGAACTAAAGCGTTCTATTACTGGCAAGGATTGATTGAATATGTTTTAAATTTAATGTCGGTTTTTAGAACTTGAATATGATTGTAGGTTGCTGGTTTCATTGATTTTTGTTTCCAACTTCTTTTTATCAAAACACAAATGAACTATTTTTAGTTCCCTTGTTATTGGTTTACTTAAAGTTACATCAGGTCTGTTGTAATGATTTAGTGTCAATCATTGATTTCCCGCGTGACGTGCGAGCGATAGACGCGCATTATCGCATATCGCCTGTCACATTCGATGAAAAGCCGTCATCGCACTCAACGCAGCGACAAGTAAAATGACAGCATATATATTTTTTTTGTCGTGAAGTCAAATTTTTATTTTAATAGATGTATACTAATAATGTTATAAATATTATAGAAACATGGCGAAATCTGAAATATTAAGAAACGAATTAGGCAGGATGATGTTAGCCTATGCCGATAACTTTTCAGGGGGAATTTCGAGAATGAGTAATTTTTCTACCATCGTGAAAGCCATTGAGCGAAAATTAACAAAATGTAGCTGCATATATTCAAGAAAGACATATTTAGGCATTTCTTAGAGTGTTGAAACTTTCCGTTAAGTGGTGTAATTTTGCACAATATTTTGCATAAGCAAGTGGCTTATGGAGAATATGAGGAGGATGATCAATTATGGTTTCAAATTGGTGAGCATTTGATACACTTGTCAATTGGAAAATGGTGCCTGGTTATTGAACTTTGTTATGACGTAAGATCATTGCAAAATTTTATCGAACTCAGAAGTCACATTTAATCTATCAGTATAGATTAATGACGGTGTCGATCTCACGAGGAGTTGATTTTAATTATGCGTAATTAATTTTCTTAAATAGATTGTTGGATTTGGTGAAAGGAATTTAGATTATCCTAAAATTCAATTGAAATGGAGAGTAAATTGAAATGTAAACTATTATACTCAAGACTCGAAGATCCTGATCTACATCAACATACCCATGGGCTAAATATTTCTTATTAATGCCAAATCAACGGGGAGATTCCACACCGCATTTAACCACGCCAAATAAATACATATTATCGTACAAATAATAATAACTCACAGTGCTTTAACTGCGCAGATTCTGACAAGATTATTATTATTCATTTAAAAGTAAAAACATCCATAAATATTAGAGGGGAAGAGAAAATAAATTTATCAAATTAAGCCCACGAAACATGTTGAGACTTCACCTTCAACCCAAGCTTAAAAGAAAATTAGCTACTCATTTTTGAACTAAGGGTAAAATAAGAATTTATTAAAATACGTAGAAAATATAAGCTGGAGAAGGAATTACAGAAAACTAAACTTAAGAATGGATTCAGGGGTATCAAATTAGGGGGGGAGAGCCCCCTTTTTATAGATACATTGAGTGAATCGTGACTATCGGATTAAAAATAGTTCGGACGCTCAGGATTGTGCCACGTCATCAATCAACAAAGGAATAAAGACGCAGCTTGAACAATAGACAAGAATCACCACGACAAGAATACTTGCACAAGATGGTTTGCACAAGAACGTTTGCACAGTAACGTGGTTTGCACAGTAATACTATTGGTACAATAACGCGGTTTGAATAATCAATAATCCCATGTATGTGCGTGCATTATACACGATTTTCATCGAATCGAACGTCACCGATCAACAGTACATAAGATTTTTAGCCCAATAAGATCGTGACATTTTTTTTTATGCTCCTCCTAAGATTTTCGACCGTCCTAAGTTCAAATGTGACGTCCATTTTACTGTCTAATCACTCGTTCATTGTGAAACGATCGTGCCGCCCTTAAAATACATAAAATACATTATTATAACAAAACACACATAATTAAATAACAAAAAACTTAAATAAATAAAAGTAGCAATGTTAGTGAGACTTGAAGTGTAAAATGACGATTTTTTCCTTTATAAATATGCACTTTCTAACACTCAACACACCCCCCAACCAGCTTATTGCTAGTCCCTAGCAAATAAAGCGAAAACAAAATTCAAACCTAAAAATGATATATATTTTTTTAAACAATTGTCTTTATTCAATCAGATTAATGACAGCAGTCAAATAAAAGTATAAGCATTATCTCCAGCCTAAAAATATATTACACCTACATTAACCATCCACATGCATCACTCAAGCAGACTTTATCATAGGTATCGTAATCAGGTCACTTTCAAGAATGACATGTCAAACCCCAAAATCTCATCGGTAGTAGTGACACTCTCACAAAGAAATTAAACCCAATAAAAATTGTCACTAAAATGAATGGTAAATTAAGAGAAAATAATAAAGAAATATCACACTCTCACCAAGATGAAAGAAATATGTCCACAGCTTAGAAATAATACGATCTCAAATAAAGTACTAGTCAACCCAATATTATTCTTTTTTTTTAATGCATCACTACATCTTAATAGCTTATATAACTAGCTTTTACTTCAGACTATAGCTCAAAATCCGCATGACTTTTATTGTGACGAACGTGTGGAAACGGCTAACAAAGAAGGGGAATAGAGAAAAAAAAAAAATACATGTTTGAAAAAAAATAGAGATCTTTTGAAAATTAAAAGGTGTATTTTGCTTATTTATTATTATTGTATCTTTTTTTTTCTTTTTTTTTAACAATTTTTTTTCTTTTTTTTTTGGTATGGCACAATTTTGTTGAACAAAATAATTATTTATATATATATATATTTTCTCAAACATGAATAGTGATGAACTCAGAAACATCTAATACTCTAAATCGGAGTGACGATAAGTTAACAAAGGCTTTTTCTTTTATAAAGCGCCCAAAAGCTAACTATTATCAAGGATGGCTTGAAAGGCTCAAATGGGTCAAAAATGGTCTTCTATCGTCTTTTAGAGTTCTAAATAATCTTTCATCCTTCAAATGTAGCAGCACATTTTTTTTTTTATCTTTTGTTTTTTAGAGGGTTGACTTAAAGGAAATCTAGAGATCATGTATAAAATAATAAACTGCTAAGCTGTATGAAGAAGAAGAATGGGCAAAAAGGGTTACTCTCTAAGAAAAATAATAGGTTCAAAAACTCACTTGGAATTTATTATGATATGTACATTCCTTCAAGCAACTCATATTTGTCTTCAACATCAACATGTAGAATAGCAAATATGGTGTAACATCACTCAAAACCAAAGATAATACAAATACTAAAATTCGAAAGTCATCATGTCATCCAATGTTAAAAGATCACAAATTTTTTTTTTAACTAAGAAGATGCGTTTCCAGAGTCACTACACTCCGTATTCAGCCATTTTCGACTCAAAAACTTGAAAATGTATATTTATAAATGAGAAGTCAAAAAGAAAAAAATTAGAAAAAACACACTTAAAATAAGAAATTTTTTTTTTTTTAACTTTCAAACTAAGAAGATGCGTTTTAGAGTAACTACACTCTATATTCAGTCATCTTATACTTAAAAAGTTAGCCACAGTTAGTTCTACAACAAAAATTAGTAAAAACTTAACCAACATTCCACAATTGTCAACTATTCCCTCCCCCCAACCAGAATGAAATATTGTCCTCAATGTTTGAAATGAAATAAGTAGAGTTTAGAAGACATCACCTCGGTAGTGCAAAACAGAAGAAAATATTTACAAGCGGAGAGTTAAATCTAATTTGTACTGGGTAGTACCATCATTATTTGAACACTCCAACACAGCAGTCCTGGGATCTGTCTCTGATTGATAAACTTGTAACAGATCAAGTAGCTCATTAGCAGTATGTGCACAAATAAAGACTTTTTTTACTGAGGAAGTAATGAAATAATTTTTTATTGCATGGTTAAGAAATACGGTAAAGCCATTATAAACATTATTAACATTTAACAAATTGATGGGTTTCTGGTGGATGTTCAAATGGGCCCAAGATGTTAATGTGATTAGTGCCTCTAGAGTTGCAAGATCTCCTAGAAGAAAAATAAAAGTATCGGCATGATTTAACATTTCAGTTATTCTTTCGTGACACCCGAGATTTACTAACTCTTCTCCAAATTGACGAGTTAGACAAACAAAAGGTTTTAGGATTGTTGGGATGATGCCAACACTTGGCCCCTCCGACATAAGCACGAGACCATTTTGATAACCCTCACCTCCTCCATACACTAATTACGCTTTTCTCCGCTATTCTTCTACCAAGATCTATGGCTCAACGAACTCTTTATGTTTGCCATAATTAAATCCAGAGAGAATACACAAATGTTCTCGAATTGTTTATCGAGTACCGCCATTGTGATATCGCTAAAAATAATTTGTGAGCGCACAACAAAAATCATATTCAAAGACCTTAGTGACAACGGGTCACAGCTATGTATGAGGCATTATGTCAGTGTCAATTAACGCGTAAGGCACATGGCTCGAGAGTAAAAAAGAAAACAGTAAAAAAGAAAAAGGAAAAAGCAAACAATGATAACAAAAAATTATTAAAGGCAATAATGCGAATGGTAAAACAACAGTAAAGTAAATGGATATCTATAGGTAGTTGTGATTGTGGCTCACATCTTCCTCTGGTTTTACGCCTGTAAACAGCAACGCCTCTACGGGTCGAGGATAGCTTCCCATCCGCTTTTCTTACAACCGCAAACATGGTTGTTTATAGTCGATTCTCGAGATCAGACGCGCACGCTCTTTCTCAATAATGACCATAATCGAGAATCGCCAGACATATCCACTGGGATACGTTTCAAGAGACAAAAGGATATTATCCAATTACTCTTTATTCAAGCCATCCATAATGAATTGAATTTTATCTTCTCTGTTATCAGACATCATTCCTAAAGAACATGGTTTTTTATTACTTATCATTCTGGCACATTTATAAGCAACAGAAAGTCTTCGAGCTCGTCGTTTTCTCGCATAATTTCCTTTACCACAACCAGGCATGGATGTAATAAATTTAGGAGGTAACTCACTGGCTAAGCGAACTTTTGCCTCGATTAACCAACGGATGTCAGCAGGGATGTCATTCTTCATAAGCAATCGCATGCGTTCAGACCGAGCTTTATAGATTGAAATGAGGGCATTCTGAGGAAGCGAAGGGAATCGTTTGCGAAGCTTTTCTAAAATCTCATCTCTGTCTATACCTACGTCTCAGAATATCAGTTATTGTGGGAAACTGAAGTAACCGACTTGATTGTCACGGAGTACCGTTATCCGCCACTTAACCGGGGTGACAAACTTAATCACACAAAGAAAACTAAAACACACAAATAGATAAATAAATTAAAATACACAAAACAAACTAAAATCGTCCTCTTATTGAATTTACCTCAAGCTCCAACTGGGTCTTGTAGACACTTCTGTCAATTTCTCTGAGTTGTCTCTCTAAATCCTCAACTTGGGCGACTAACTCTGGTGGTTGCAGAACCCAAATACGAGATAGTTTACAAAATCGTATCTGTTTTCTTAGATTAGTTTGGATACGTTGAAGTGTTCTAAGCATGTACAAGAGATACTGTCTCATGATTAAAATGATAAGAGAAAACTATAATGGTTAAACAAACATACTTAAACAAAAATAATTTCAATTAGCAAAATAATAATAAAAAGAAAGAAAATAAATAAATAAATCAAATCAGCGAAAAGAAAAGAAAAATCTAAATTAAAACTTGGTGGGTCACTCAGATTTATTTCGTTGTCCTCTCCATATGGTTGGTACTCTAAATATGACTTTAATCTTTGACCATTTACTTTAAAAGTTGCACCATTCTTTGGATCTTTAATTTCAATTGCCCCATGTGGAAAAACAGTGTGAACAATAAATGAGCCAGACCATCGAGAACGTAACTTACCTAAGAATAAGTGAAGGCGAGAATTGAATAAAAGCACTTTCTAACCTGGAGTGAAAGATCTTCTCATAATTTTCTTGTCGTGAAAGACTTTCATTCGTTGCTTATAAATCTTGGCATTTTCGTATGCGTCATTGTAAATTTCTTCAAGTTCTGCCAGCTGTAATATTTTTTCCGAGCCAGCTTGCTGCATGTCAAAATTAAATTTCTTGATAGCCCAGTACGCACGATGCTCGAGTTCCACAGGTAGGTGACATGCTTTTCCATACACTAGCCTGTAAGGTGACATCCCAATTGGAGTTTTGAAAGCTGTTCTATATACCCTTAATGCATCATCGAGCCTCATGTTGAGTGTTAGAAAGTGTATATTTATAAAGGAGAAAATCGTCATTTTACACTTCAAGTCTCACTAACATTGTTATTTTTATTTATTTAAGTATTTTGTTATTTAATTACGTGTGTTTCATTATAATTAGTTATTTTATTTTTGTGGCATCACGATTGTTTCACAATGAACGAGTGATCGACAAAGAAACGGACGCCACATTTGAACTCGTGACGATCGAAAACTTTGTGAGGAGATAAAAGGAAAAATGTTATCGTTTCACATATACTAACTATTCATACGATAAGATCGTTTCACAGATGCATAAATAGTGTTATCTGCAAAAACCGCATCGCAAAATAGTGGTCAAACCGTGAATCGTGCAAATAGTATTATGTAAATAAGATACTATTCAAATAGTGCTGACCGTGATCGACGACGCGCAATCGCGGCCCAAACTGCTTTTTAATCCGATGGTCATGATTCACCAATGTATTTATAAAAAGGGCTTCCTAATTTGATATCCCCGAATTCATTTGTAAGCTTAGATTGTAATTCCTTCTCTTCTTGTATTTTCTATGTATTTTAATAAATTTCCATTTTACCCTAGTTCAAATATGAGTATTAATTTTCTTTCAAGTTGAAGTCTCAACATGTTCCATGGGCTTTATTTGGTAAATTTATTTTCTATTCCCTCTAATATTTGTGGTTGTTTTGATTTTTTCGACAATAATAATAGTCTTGTTCAGATACCGCTCTGGTTAAACCCAAGACCCCTAAGACAAGGTTATTATTATTTGGCACGATGTTCCCTTAAGACCATATTTATTTGAAGCGTGGTTCATGAGGTGTAATCCCCTCATGATTTAATTGGTATTAATAAGAATATTTAGCCCATGAGACGCTGACGCATCATCCTGATACCCAAGTGCTTTATTTCAATAATTTCAGCTTTAAGTTATTCCCGCCATTCCAATTTAATTTCTAAGACGCTTTAAATTAATTTCACCACAACCAACCACCTATTTAAAGAAAATTAATTCTACACATAATTAAAATCAACCTCCTCGTGGATCGACACTGTCACCATTAATCTATTCTACAATAGATTCAGGCCATGTTCATTAAAATTGCACAATAAGTTTTCATACGCTGAAGTAAGTATTTTAATTCGTAGAATTAGTTTTTTTTTTTCTTAATATTTATTTATTTTTAGTTGTTTTCTTGTTTTTTTTTTCCTTGTCTCATTAAAAAAAAAAAAATTTTTAGAATTTTATTTCTCTCTCTCTTCTTTAAATTTGTGTAATTTAATTTTCCTATTATTTTTCTTTGTAATTTTTTTCTTGTTATCTTTCTTTGTTATTTATTTTAATTTTAGTAATATTTGTTTCACGTAATTTTTTTTTTCTTTTCTTATAGCAATTAAGTGTGTTTTCATAGTAAAGTTGTAACAACGTGGCAAGGTTAGTATCGTAATTTCTCATTCTTCTTTATTTTTATTTGTTTTGCTTTTATTTATTTTATTCTTTGCATGCATGGTTGAAGGTCATTATCACCTAATCTTGAGCCTTTAGACCTTGAATTAGAAAAACATCACACATAAACACACCGCATTTAAAAAGAAATTTGACATGGATTTACAAAACCAACAACCGTAACCACAAGAGAGGCCATTTAAGGACTATTTTAGTCCTTAGCAAATTTGAGCACATCATGCATCAAATACCCAAACGTAATGCTAGGTGAGTTTCAATTAAAACCTAGTGTGCTAAATTGTCTCCCTACATTTTACGGCCTAGAAAACGAGGACCCATATAATCATCCGAATGATTTCCATGCTATCCGCCGACTTTTAAATATGAGAATTTTTCGATGATGATGTTAAACTTAGATTATTCCCATTTTCTTTAAAGGATAGAGCTGCTCATGGTTTAATACATTGCTCGCTAATAGCATTACATCATGGGAACAAATGGTAACTAAATTTTTAAATAAATATTTCTATAAAACCAACGCTATTCGCAGGAAATTTCAGAATTTACCCAAAGAGACGACGAGCTTTTTCAAGCTAATGAGCGATTCAATGGGCTACTCTTGAAGTGTCCACATCATGGTACGAGAAATGGCATCAATGCCAATACTTTTTGAAGGATTATTGCCACATATGCAAGAATGGCTAATGGCACTGGAGGAGAGCTAATGTCAAAAGCTCAGAGATTTGGGAATTCTTCCACCTAATCGGATAATTCCCAACAACTGAGTCGATCACCTGTAAATACCTGTGAGAATTAAGCGGAGTGAACGAGGTTCAAGCTGGTGAGTCAAGCTCGAATTAAAGAAGTCAAAGAGATGGTCAAGGCCTTTCTCGACAACAAGATCATTAACGACAACCAACTCAATGAACCACATGACTACGACTCATATTCAGATCAAGTCAAAGCCAGTGAGTCATGAGAAACCATCAAATTACACACCATACTCCAACACATACAACCCTGGATGGAGAGACCACCCCAATTTTTCATGGTCTCAAGGATTCCAACAAAATGAACCAACAGCTCCACCTCCACCAAGTCCTCAAAATCTTCAAATTTCTCAACCTTCGCAGCCACCATTTACCATACAATCAAAACCCAAACCACTCTCAACCCGCACTACGGGAGGATACATTCCAATTTCAAGAATTCTACTCATTCTAATCGAGCAACAGTAATCTGCACCATTGATGAATCATGAAACGAGATGAGGGCGTGCTTCAACTCACAAGCCCAATCAATTTCAAATCTCGAGAAATGGACAACTTGCTTCTTCAGCTCAAACTTGACAATGACCGCTGAGAAAGGTAAATTTCAAGTCAACCAAAGGTTTAACCCTAAAGCAATGAATGAAGCAAGTTCCAGCTCACCACAAGAGATGGAGAGGTCAAAGCTATCATGACCTCAAGAAAAGGAAAGAAATCGAGCAACAGTTGAGATGCCAAAATCAACTCAGATTGAATACGAGGACCCATCACCGAGGAGAAAGAAGAAACCAACTCACGAGAATACATTCCCAAAGCTCCATTTCCTCGTGAGGTTACTAAAGGGAAGAAAGGAAAATCCACAGTGAGATTTTTGAAATCTTCAAACAGTTGTTAACATCCCTTCAGTTTATAAAATAAGTGCCATCAGATGCCAAGTTTCTTAAAGATCTATGCACTAAAAAGAGAAATATTCATAATGTAAAATGTTAGTTCTATACTCCAACATAAAATGCCTCTAAAATTAAAGATCCGTGCTCCCCACTATCTCATGTAGATAAGGAACCACACAATCGGTAATGCTGCTTGGATTTGGTGAGCTAGTGTAAATCTGCTGCCTTATTCAGATTTGTGAAACTTGACTGGGAGAATTACACCCAACTCCAGGTGTTACATACAGATCGTCCACAAAATACCTCGTGGTATCAGTGGAGGACGTGTTTATTCGTGTAGACAAGTTTTATTTTCCGTTGATTTCATTGTAATCGACACTCAACCAAGACAGTGATTCAAAGAAGCACATCCCCATTATCCTAGGCCGACCTTTTCTTGGCAATCGCCGATGCTCACATTCAATGCAGAATCGAAATATGCAGTTGTCCTTTGGCAATATGACCATGGAGTTCAATATTTTCAACATTGCCAAAACAACCTCACAACGCGGACGATGGAATTGATGCGGATTTAATAAACATCGCTGATAATAATTTTCTCACAAACTTAGTGATGACCCTTTACAAACATGTTTAACTCACTTTGTTTCGATTTTGACATTGATGATCAATCGATGAGGTCAATACACTACTTGACTCAAAGACCATCCATGGACACAAATAAATGGAAGTCAAGAGTCGAACAACTAGTGCCATCGAAAAGCGAACTCAAATTTCCCATCATCGTAATCACCACCAAACTCGAAAGCATCGTATGCATCGGGCCATCAAGAAATTCAATTTTGACATGCAACAAGTCGGCTCAAAAGAAG
Source organism: Citropsis articulata (assembly GCA_030449925.1). Lineage (NCBI taxonomy): Eukaryota > Viridiplantae > Streptophyta > Magnoliopsida > Sapindales > Rutaceae > Citropsis > Citropsis articulata. The sequence continues at coordinate 16,213,593 of JASUUH010000210.1, forward strand.
ATTAGATTACAATGGCCAAGATTTACAAGCAACGAATAAAAGTCTTTCACGACAAGCAAATTATGAGAAAATCAATTACGAGGAAATCTTTCACCCAAGTCGAAAGTGCTTTTATTAAATTCTTGCACCCATTCCCGTGTAAGTCACGCTCGATGGTTTGGCCCATTTGTTGTTCACATCGCTTTTTCCACACGGGCAATCAAATTAAGGATCCAAAGAACTGCATTTTTAAAGTTAACGGTCAAAGATTAAAGCCATATCTAGAATACCAACCACATGGAGAGAGAGTGAAATAAATCGAGTGACCCACCAAGTTTAAATTGAGGTTTTTCTTTCTTTTCTAATTTGATTTGATTCTTTTCTTTCTTTGATTATTCTTTCACGATTGAAATTATTTTTGTTTAAGTGTGTTTGTTTAACCATTATAGTTTTCTTATCATTTTAATCACGAGACAAGACTCTTGTACACGATTGTAACACTTCAACGATCCAAACTCATCTCGTAAAAGCAGACACGATTTTGTAAATTTCATCCTATCTCGGATCTACAACCGCCAGAGTTAGTATTCCACGTTAAAGATCTAGAAAGACAACTCACGTAAATAGAGGATGGAATTTTGATCCGAATCGAGCTGAGGTAATTCGATAAGAGGACGATTTTAATTTGCTTTGTGTGTTTTAATTTATTTTTCCGTCAGGTGTTTTAGTTTGCTTGCGGTGTTTAAGTTTGTCACCCCAAGAGGCTGATAACCAGATTCGTGACAATCAAGCTCATTTCAGCTTCCCACAATAATCGATATTCTAAGACGAAGGCATGGACAGAGACGAGATTTTAAAGAAAGCTTCACAAACGATTCCCTTCGCCTCGTAACGCACTCTTTTCAATCTATAAAGCCCGATCCAAGAATGGCATACCACCGACATCCGTTAATCGAGGCCAAAGCACGTCATGGTGAGTTGCCTCCTAAATTTATTGCATACATGCCTGGTTGTGGTAAAGGAAATTACGCGAAAACGACGAGCTAAAAGACTTTCCGTTGCTTGTCATAAGTGCCGTAACGATATGCAATAAAAACCATGTTCTTGTGAATGGTGTCCATAATGTGGAAGATAAGATTAAATTCATTGTGGATGGCTTGAATAAAGAGTCATCGATAATATCCTTTGTCTTTCAAACGCATCCCAAGGGATACGCATAAAGAGCGATTCTCCGCTATGGCCATTATTCGAAAGAACGCACGATACGCCCTGAATCGACTATAAACGACTCGCTTGCCGCTTTGTAAGAACCGACGGGAAGCCTATCCTCACCCATGAGGGCGCTCGCCGCTTCGGACGAAACCAGAGGAAGATGCGAGCCACGCAACTACCAGATATCCTTTTACTTCATCGTTATTTTACCATCGCATTATTGCTTGTAATAATTTTTCTTGTTATCATTGTTTTGCTTTTCCTTTATCGCTTTCTTTTCGACTCGAGCCACGTGCCTTAGTGTTAATCGACATTGACATAATGCCTCATACACACCGCGACCCGCTGTCACCAAGGTTCTTAAATATAATTTTTGTTGTCAGGCACTCACAAGTTGTTTTTGAGCAAGATCCTAATGGCAACTACTCCCAAAGAAACAATTCAATTTGTTTCTTCGATTTAAACGGCAAACATAAAGAGTTCGCTGAGGCAACCATAGATCTTGGTCAAGAATAAGCAGAGAGAAAACCGCACTTGGTGTATGGAGGAGGTGACCGAGGGTTATCCAAAATGGTCTCGTGTCGCTTATATCGTAGGAGCTGTTAGGCATCATCCCAACAATCCTAAAACCTAATCGCTTTGTCTAACTCATCAACCTGGAGAAGAGTTAGTTGTCCTCGTGTATGCAAGAACGCATAACCGAAATGCTAAATCATGCCGATGCTTTTATTTTCCTTCCGTGAGATCTTGCAACTCTAGAGGCACTAACCACATTAAGATCTTGGGCCCATCTCGAACATCCACCGTAAACCCATCGGTTTGTTAAATGTCAATAATTTTTACGATGGCTTTATCGCATTTCTTAACCATGCAATAAAAACTATTTCATTCCTTCCTCGCTAAAAAATCTTTATTTGTGCACATATCGCTAATGAGCTACTTGATCCGTTATGTTTATCAATCGCAGATGCATCCTGTGACCGTTGTGTTGGAATGTTCAAATAACGATGGTAACAAAGAGCAGTAGTTAAGTACAAATTAGATTTAACTCTCCGCTTGTAAATATTTTCTTCTCGTGTTGCACTACCCAGTGATGTCTTCTAAACTCTACTTTTTCCTTTCAAACATTGAGGACAATGTGAATATTGACAATCGCGAATATAAGTTTTTACTAATTTTTCAGTCAGAACTAACTATTTTGAATAAGATGGCTGAATATGGAGTGTAGTTACTCTAAACGATCTTCTTAGTAAAAAAAAAAAATTCAGACATTTTTCTTTAATTTTCCGCATGTATGTTTTTCTTTTATGTTTGTAATAGGTCGGGTAGAATTTCGTTAAAAAAAAAATATATTTGTAATTTTGTGTGAGTTTTTGATATCGATGATACGATGACTTTAATTTTAAGATTTGTATTATCTTTGGTCTCGAGTGACGTTACACCATGTCATATTCTATACGATGTCGGGACAAATATGAGTTGTCAAGGAACGATATGTCAAAATAAATTCCAAGTGAGTTTTGAGCCTATTAATTTTATCGAGAGTAACCCTTTTGCCCATTATCGATGCAGCTAGCTTATTATTTTATACATGATCTCTAGATTTCTTTAAGTCAACCCTTTAAAAAAAAAAATGTGTGTTGTTGCATCTAGCGCCCACCTAACTCAGTAGATAAGATTATTTAGAGTTTCAAGAGACGTATAAGGCCATCTTCGATCCGTTTCGGTTTTCAAGCCATCCCTATCAGAAAATATCCATAGCTAGCCATTTTGAGCCTAAATAAATAAATTTAAAAAAGTTTTCTTTGTTAACTTATCATCCCGACCCACTCCAATTTGGAGTATTACCCGATATAATACAAGTTCCATCACCTATTCATGTTTGAGAAAAGGATAAATAATTATTTTGTTCAATAAAGTCAGTGCCATATAAAAAAATTCAAAAGAAAAAAGAAAAAAAGAGAAAAAAGTGGATATACAATAGCAATAAATAAGCAAAACGATTTTGTAATTTTCAAAAGTTCTCAAATTTTTCTCAAACATATATATTTTGTTTCCTATTTTCCTTTCTTTGTTAAGCCATGTCCCTAGCCTACGTTACGTCCTAATAAAAGTCATTCTTGATTTTAGAACTATAGTCAAGAAAAGCTAGTTATATGGGCTATTAAGACGTAATGATGCATTTATAAAAAAAAAAAAAAAGAATAAATTGGGTTGACTAGTAATTTATTCGAGGTCAGATTATTTCTAAGTCATATTTCTTTCATCTCGTGAGTGTGGTATTTCTATATTATTTTCTCTCAATTCACCATTCATCAGAAAGTGACAATTTTTATCGGGTTTAATTTCTTTGTGAGAATGTCACTACCACTGTGAGATTTTGGGTTTGACATGTTATTCTCGAAAGTGGCCCTGATTACTATAGTTCTACCTGACCGATGCACGTGGATCATTGATGTGGCTATGATATTTCTTTAGACCGAGATAATACTTGTACTTTTCGATTGCTATCATTAACTGATTGAATAAACACGTGTGTTTAAAAAAAAAAAATTAGTTTTGAATTTTATCTTCGCTTTATTTGCAGTGACTAGCAATGTTCTACGTGGCTGAAAGTGTTAGAAAGTGTATATTTATAAAGGAGAAAATCGCCATTTTACACTTCAAGTCTCACTAACATTGTTATTTTTATTTATTTAAGTATTTTGTTATTTAATTACGGTGTTTCATTATAATTAGTTATTTTATGTATTTTAGGGTATCACGATTGTTTCACAACGAACGTGATCGAAAGAAAAACGACGCCACATTCAACTCGTGACGATCGAAACTTTGGTGAGGAGCATAAAATGTCACTATTCACATATACTAACTATTCATAATCGTATAAATAAGTATCAGCAAAAACCGCTTATCGCAAGAATAGTGGTCAAACCGTGCGAATCAGGTAAATAGTATTAGTAAAACCGGCCATCGCAATAAAGTGGTCAAACCGTGCGAATCGGTAAATAGTATATCGTTTCAAATAGTGCTGACTGCTGATCACGACGTGCAATCTCGAAAGGCCCAAACTGCTTTTTAATCCGATGGTCATGATTCACCAACGTATTTATAAAAAGGGGCTTCTCCCTAATTTGATATCCCCGAATTCATTTGTAAGTTCAGATTGTAATTCCTTCTCTTTCAGTATTTTCTATGATTTTAATAAATTCATTTTACCCTTAGTTCAAATACGAGTAGCTAATTTTCTTTCAAGTCATGTGAAGTCTCAACATGTTCCATGGGCTTTATTTGGTAAATTTATTTTCTATTCTCTAATATTTGTATTGTTTTGACTTTTCGCTGACAACATAATAGTCTTGTTCAGATACCGCTCGTTAAACCCAAGACCCCAAGACAAGGTTATTATTGGCACGAAGCCCTTAGCACCATATTTATTTGAAGCGGTTCATGAGTAATCCCCTCATGATTTAATTGGTATTAATAAGAAATATTTAGCATATGGAGTACGTTGATGCATGCATCCTGGATACACCCAAGTGCTTTATTTCAATAATTTCAGCTTTAAGTTATTCTATATTCCAATTTAATTTCTAAAGACATTTAAATTAATTTCACCACAAATCCAACCACCTATTTAAAGAAAATTAATTCTACACATAATTAAAATCAACCTCCTCGTGGAATCGACACTCGTCACCATTAATCTATTCTACAATAGATTCGTGCGCTTGCGAGTTCATTAAAATTTGCACAACACCTCACGACCAATCTTTTTAGTCGGGCCTCACCGTCTTTTCTAAAATGTGCTTTTTTTCTAGATTGGAGATCTCAACTTGACCACTGGTTTGTGGATGATATGGGGTCGCCACTTTATGAGTGATGGAGTACTTTGTCAAAAGTGCTTTGAATGATTTATTACAAAAGTGGGCACCATCATCACTGATTATTGCTCGATGGAATTCAAAGCGTGAAACAATATTGCTTTTCAAAAATCCTATCACCACTTTGTGATCGTTGGTCCTACATGGAATTGCCTCTACCTATTTCGAAATATAGTCAACAATAACCAGTATGTATTGATGGCTAAAGATGAGGGAAAGGGTTCCATGAAATCTATACCCCATACATAAAAAATTTCAACCACTAAAATTGGTTTTAGTGGCATCATATTCCCTCGTGTTATGCTCCCCATTCGTTGACACCTATCACATGAAGAACAAAAGGTGTAAGCATATCGAAATATAGTTGGCCAATAGAAACCACATTGTAAAATTTTAGTAGTTGGTTTTTTAGGACTGAAGTGGCCTCCACAAGTTTGTTCATGGCAGAATGAAAGAATGTTTTGAAATTCATTCTCTGGGACACATCGTCGAACAATTTGATCTGCACAATACTTGAATAAATAAGGATCATCCCAAAAGAAATTCTTTATTTCTATAAAGAATTTGGCCTTGTCCTGCTTAGTCCAATGCTCTGGAAGTTGACCTGTAACAAGATAATTAACAATATCAGCATACCATGGTACTACTTCCACACTCATTAATTGTTCATCTGGAAATGACTCATTCAAGGGTAATGGTTCTATAGTTGTGTCAAAATGGAGACGAGAAAGATGGTCAGCTACAACATTTTCTAGTCTTTTCTTATCCTTGAATTCTAAGTCAAATTCCTGCAAAAGTAACACCCAACGAATTAGTCTAACTTTTGCATATTTCTTTGTGAGAAGATATTTAAGAGAAGCATGATCTGTGAATATAATTATTTTACAACCAATGAGATAGATCGAAATTTCTCTAATGCAAGCACTACAGCTAGCATTTCTTTTTCAGTTGTTGAATAATTCAACTATGCATCATTCAATGTCATACTAGCACAGTAAATCACATGGGGAACTTGATCAACTCTTTGTCCTAATACTGCTCCTACTGCATAATCAGATGCATCACACATAAGCTCAAAAGGTAAGTTCCAATTTGGGGGCTGAATGATGGGTGATGATGTCAATACTAGCTTTAATTTTTCAAATGCCACAAGACATGAATCATCAAAGACAAAAGGTACATCCAAGAAGTAAATTGTATGCGGTCTGTAAACTTTGCTAAAATCTTTAATGAAACGTCTATAAAAATTAGCATGCCCAAGGAAAGATCTTACTTCTCTTACTGTTTTAGGTGAAGGAAGATTGGAAATGAGATCCACCTTGGCTTTATCAACCTCAATACCTTTACTTAAAATGATGTGACCGAGAACAATACATTATTTTACCATAAAATGACATTTCTCCCAATTCAACACTAAATTCTTCTCGATACATCTCTGCAGAACTAGTGTTAGATGATGTAAACATTGATCAAATGAATCACCAAAAACAGAAAAGTCATACATAAAGACCTCAAGAAATCGTTCAACCATATCAGAAAAAATGCTTAACATGCATCGTTGAAATCTAGCAGGTGCATTACATAATCCAAATGGCATTCTCCTATATATAAAAGTGGCAAGTGAAGCTGTCTTCGATCTTTCGTGCTATGAATCTGATTGTATCCTGAGTAGCCATCTAGAAAGTAATAAAATTCATGTCCTGCTAATCTATTAAGCATTTGATTAATAAATGGTAAAGGAAAATGGTCTTTACGTGTGAAAAAATTCAACTTCCTATAATCAATGCATACACGCCATCATGTAGTCAATCTAGTGGGTACTAATTCATTATTAGCATTGGTAACTACTGTGACTTCTAACGTTTTGGGGACAACTTGTACAAGACTGACCCATGAACTATTAGAAATGGGGTAAATGATACATGCATCTAATAGCTTAAGGACTTCAGTGCGAACAACCTCTTTCATGTTAGGATTTAACCGACGTTGCATTTCTCTAGTAGGTCTTGTATTTTCATCAAAGTGAATGTAATGCATATAGTCTAGAGGGTTTATACATTTTATGTCCGTTATGGTCCATCCTAATGCTCCTTTGTGCTCTTTTAAAACTTCAAACAACTTACCTTCTTGTTCGTCATTAAGGGAGGAAGAGATGATTACTGGCAGAGTGCTTTCTTCTCCTAAAAATGCATATTCCAAAGTGTTGGGTAATGGCTTGAGCTCGAGTTTTGGTGGTGTTTCTGATGATAGGCTGAGTTTCTTTTCTGATGGCGCTAGTTGTTCAACTCTTGACTTTTATTTATTTGTGTCCATGGATGGTGCTGAGTCAAGTAGTGTATTGACCTCATCGATTGATCTGTCAATATCAAAATCCAAACCAAAGTGAGTTAAACATATTTGTAAAGGGTCATCATTAAGATTTGAAAGAAAATTATTATCAACTAATGTTTCTATTAAATCCACATCAACAATTCCATCGTCTGTATTGTGACGTTGTTTGGTAATGTTGAAGATATTGAGCCCCATGGTCATATTGCCAAATAAAAACTGTATATTTTCGGTTCTACATTGAATGTGACCATCGGCAGTTGCCAAGAAAGGTCGGCCCAAAATAATGAGAATGTGCTTCTTTGAATCCTGCACTGGTTGAGTGTCAATTACAATGAAATCAACAGGAAAATAAAACTTGTCTAACTGAATAAGCACGTCTTCCACAATACCACGAGGTATTTTTGTAGACCGATCTGCAGTTCGTAACACCACCGGAGTGGTGTAATCATCACCCAAGTTTCACAACATAGTAGTAAGGCATGATTTACACTGATCCCAAATCCAACAAAGCATTTTCACTGTGTGGTTCCCTATACTATACGAGATATGGGAGCCTAGATCTTTGTTTTAGAGACATTTTACGTCAAGATGTAATCAACATTTTCTGTTAAAAAGATATTTTTCTGAACATGAATATTTCTCTTTTTAGTGCAAAGATCTTTAAGAAACTTGGCATAAGATGACACTTGTTTTATCACATCAAGTAAAGGGATGTTAACACTTACCTGTTTGAAGATTTCAAAAATCTCACATGTGGATTTTCCTTTCTTCCCTTTAGCTAACCTCTGAGGAAATGGAGCTTTAGGAACGTATTCTCGTGAGTTAGTTTCCTATTTCTCCTCTGATGATGAGTTCTCAGTATTCATATGTACAATCTTAGTTGATTTTGTCGATGGCATCTCCACTTTGTTGTCAACTTCTTTTCCTTTTCATAAGGTCATGACGGCTTTGACCTCTCTATGCTACTGTGGTGAACTGGTACTTGCTTCATGCACTACTTTAAGATTAGGCACTGGTTGACTTGGAAATTTACCTTTCTCAACAATCATTGCTAAGGTTTGAACTGAAGACGCAAGTTGTCCCACCATTTTCTCGAGGCTTGAAACTGATTGAGCTTGTGAGTTAAAGCCCGCTCTCATCTCATTTCGCAATTCATCAATGGTGCAGTTCTGCTGCTCGATCTTAGAGTTAGTAAGATTCTTGACATTCTGGAATGTATCCTCCCATGGTTTTGGTTGAGAGTAGTTTGTGTTTTGATTGTATGGTCTAAAAGGTGGCTGAGAGGCTTAAGAAGTTTGAGGAATTGGTTGGATTGTTGGAGGTGGAGCTGATGGTCCATTTTATTGGAATCCTTGAGACCATGAAAAATTGGGGTGGTCTCTCCATCCAGGGTTATATGTGTTGAAGTGTGGGTTGTAGTTCGATGGTCTTCTCATGACACCTATGGCATTGGCTTGATCTGAATATGAGTCATGGTCATGTGGTTCTGTTGCTTGAGCATTAGTCAATGATGTTTTTTGTCGCGAAAGACCTTCGATTATTGCTTTGACTTCCTTAATTTCTGAGCTTGACTCACCAATGTGAACCTCATTTACCCTTTAATTCTCCTGGTATTCCTGAGTGATCAACGCCGTTGTTGAGAATTATCTGATTGGAGCTGGAAGAATTCCCAAATCTCTGAAGCGCTTTTTGACATTAGCTCTCCTCCACTGGTCGCCATTAGTCATTCTTGCACATGTGGCAATAATCCCTCCAAAAAGTATTGGCATTGGTGTCATTTCTCGTACCCATGATGTGGATACTTCAAGAGTATCCCATTGAATCGCTCCCATACTTCGAAAAATTGCTCGTCTTCTCTTTAGGTAAATTCTGAAATTTCCCTACGAATAACATTGGTTTTATGAACTGGGAAATATTTATTTAAAAATTTTGTTACCATTTGTTCCCATGATGTAATGCTATTAGCAGCAATGTATTGAACCATGAACGAGCTCTGTCCTTTAAAGAAAATGGGAATAATATGAGTTTAACATCATCATCTGAAAAATTCTCGTATTTAAAAGTTTGACAAATAGCATGAAAATCATTCAGATGATTATATGGATCATCTTTTCTAGGCCATAGAATGTGGGGAGACAATTTAATTTAGCACACTAGGTTTTAATTCAAAACTCCTAGCAACTACATTTGAGTACCATATGCATGATGTACTCAAATTTGCTAAAGGACTGAAATAATCCTTAAATGGTCTCTCCTGTAGTTTTGGTTGTTAATTTTGCAAATCTATTTCAATTTTATTTTTAAATGCAACGTGTTTGTGTATGCGAAGTGCTTTTTCTAATTTAAGGTCTAAAAGTTCAAGATTAGGTAATAATGACCTCCGAACATGCATGCAAAGAATAAAATAAATAAAAGTAAAACAAATAAAAATAAAAAAGGAGGAGAAATTACAATACTAACCTTATCACGTTGTTACAATCTTATTATGAAAGCACACTCAATTGCTATAAGAAAAAGAAATTACGTGAAACAAATATTAACTAAAATTAAAATAAATTACAAAGAACGATAACAAGATAAACAAAATTAAATTACAAAGAAAAATGATATGAAAAATAAATTACACAAATTTAAAGAAGAGAGAAAGAAATGAAATTCTAACCTTAATTTCTTTTTTTTTTTGTTTAAATGAGAAAAGGAGAAAAAAAATTACAAGAAAACAACTAAAAAAATAAATATTAAAAACAAAACTAATTCTGCGAATTAAAATACTTACCTCCCCGGCAATAGCGCCAAAAACTTGTTGTGCAAATTTTATTGAATTCGCAAGTTTAATCTATCATCAGAATAAATTAATGGTGATGTCGATCCCACGAGCAGTTGATTTTAATTACGTATGAATTAATTTTCTTAAATGGATGGTTGGACTTGTGGTGGAAGGAATTTAGATTATCCTAAAATTTGAATTGAAATGACGAGTAAATTGAAATGGAAACTATTATACTGGAAGACTTTCGAAGATCCTGGATCCGCATCAACATACCCACGGGCTAAATATTTTTAAGTAATGCCAATTAAATCACGAGGGGATTCCACACCTCATGAATCACGCCAAATAAATATGGTCTAAGAAATTTTATCGCGCTAAATAATAATAACCTTATACTAGGTGCCGGCTTTAAGGCGTGATGTAGACAAAATTATTATTATTTGTCGACGAAAAGTCAAAACATCCACAAATATTAGAGAGGAAGAGAAAATAAATTTACCAAATTAAGCCCATGGAACATGTTGAGACTTCACCTTCAACCCAAGCTTAAAAGAAAATTAGCTACTCATTTTTGAACTAAGGGTAAAATGAAAATTTATTAAAATACGTAGAAAATACAAGATGGAGAAGGAATTACAGAAAACTAATCTTAAAAATAGATTCAGGGGTATCAAATTAGGGGGGAGAGCCCCCTTTTTATAGATACATTGAGTGAATCGTGACTATCGGATTAAAAAATGCGGATGGATCAGGCCATCGCCATCAGTCAACAATGACGATTTGCACAGTAATACTATTTGCACAATAACGTGGTTTGAATAGTCAATAATCTCATGTATGTGCGTGTACCGTACTCACGATTTTTGGTTGACTAAAATGCTGCCACGTCACCGATCAACAGTACATAAGATTTTTAGCCCAATACGATCATGACACATCATCGGTCAATGCCACGTCATCAGTCAACGCCATGTAATCGGACCGTATATATGAACAGTACCGTATATGTGCATAGTGATATTTTTTCTTTTATACTCCTCCTAAGATTTTCGACCGTGCTGAGTTCAAATGTGACGTCCGTTTTGTTGTTTGATCACTCGTTCATTGTAAAACGATCGTGACGCCCCTAAAATACATAAAATACATAATTATAACAAAACACACATAATTAAATAACAAAAGACTTAAATAAATAAAAGTAGCAATGTTAGTGAGACTTAAAGTGTAAAATGACGATTTTCTCCTTTATAAATATGCACTTTCTAACACTCAACAAAGATATCGCATTAACAGATAACAAAACAGGGCATAGGTTATTGAATACTTATTTTAATGGTTTGTTTTGGAACATCAATCTTAAGCAATTCGATACATTATTTAAAGAGTTGAATTTCGAGGCTATGGACGATATTGACGCATTAAAGACCGCGCTCTTTTATTTTACGGACAGAGTTCTAAATGGAAGAAAGGGCCACTGTCAAATTAATTTCTCATAGCTTAACGAAGTAGATAATATACATTACTTCCGAAATTGTCCATGGGGTCGTATATCGTAGGAAACGATATATGAGAGTCTTAATAATGTACTGTACGAGAAAGATGAGAAATATAAGGCGACTCGATTATCTAAGTCAAATCATAAAATAAAAAAGTACAATGTTTACAGCTTTACGTCCGGGGTTCAGGTGCATTATTTTTTTTAATTAATAACTTTTGTAACATTAAATATTTAATAGTAGTTTTAATAACTTTCTCACTTTGGTTGTTGCAAGCTTGGATTTACGAAGCAATCAGAGGTCTGCCGCCAATATGGGTCGTAAAAACGAAGAAGAAGCTTTCTTCTAAAATAAACTTTGCTGAGGTTTGTTCGTTCTTATATGACGAATCTCGTCTTGCAAGTAATATGTATTAGAAGACTTAAAGTACTATTTTTTACATTATGAAGTTCGAGTTCTGTATACTTACTATTTATCAGGGAAACATTTTACAAACCCTTCAGCCGGATGCAAAGAAGAGTCACAAAAAATATTAGCTCACTGTGAAGGATTACATGCCACGTATTCCAAGTTGGGTTCATAAGGTCGGCATCATATAAGTAATATTATTTATTTACTCAACAATTTTCACGTTTCATTCACTTGTTTTAAATGTAACTTTATACAGCACCAACCTTCAACGGACGCGCTGCCGCCCATAACAACGCAATCAGACGAGCATGACAACATACCGAGTCTAACACCACAGCAGTGTGACGCCGCATCTGAGGAGGAAGTGCCTATAGATGACCATCAGGAGAAGACAGATAAGTCTGATGACGCACGTGATTCGGAGGTTATAAATAATTACTTTTTCTCATATACAAATTGTTATAATAATTTGTTATTATAAAAATTTTTTTTGTAATAGATAAGGACAAAACAATTTAATGATTAAATGAGACGACGGTTGGACAAGATTGATCGTAACGTATATGAACTTAAGTCAAAATTTAAAAATTTTAAAGAAACTGTTGTGGGATTTATCGATTCAATCTCAAAACGTCGAAACAAAAATTCTCCGGTCGGACACTCGTATGCAGTGAGTAAATTTAAATTTATCGTTCAGCCTTTAATTTAATAGTTGGTTAATATATTCATCTTGTCGATTAGATAGGCCCTGGAAGACTATGGACTATATACTGATGTGGCCCGAGTAGACTTTCGTAAGAACAAAGTCTGGATTTATGACTCGTTACTGACATTTCGCGACGACAAAAAATACAAGTTTAAATTCAAGCCACTTGAAGTTTCTTCCTTCGATGGTTAGAATATGTTGGATTCTACAACATCCGACTTGAGTTGCAGAGTGCCAACCCCTGAAAAGTTATCACAGTTAAGAGTGTGCCACAGCAAGAGTCTGAAACTGGCGATTGCGGTATTTTTTAATTGATGTTTACGATGTATTTGATGTTTGGACTTAAATTAGAGCTTAACGATAGTCATGGGAGTACTTTAGAAAAAATATTGCAGTTGATATATTTAATGATGATATTGTACTGTGAACTATTGTAGTCATTTGAATGTTTAACATGGATTTTTATTCTAATTTACGTACTTAAGTTTAGTTTAATGCTGATACTTTGATATTAAAAAAATGAAATAAAATAAAATTTCATGACTTCATGACATATAAGTGTACAATACACAAAAACAACAACTGTTTTAATCAAGGAATTGTTGAAACAATTCAACTAACTTCGACTCGATGCAAAGGGTTTTTACATCGCTTATGGTTATATCCGGGTTCATTACACCGTCCGCACCTAACAGTCCTTCGGTTAACATCCTTGCCAACCCAGGGTATTCTGAGCTCTTTACGACGACTAGGAGGTGGTGCCTCAAGTGGTGGAAAAACGTGCATCTCTTGAATTTCATCTAGAACTTCCCAATCACCACGCTACAACCGTTCCCAATCGGTTGTGCATATAACCATCGCCAAAAAAATTTCACTTAAATCCACCATATAGTTAGACAGCCGCAATGTACGAAAGCACATATGTCGATCGTTGAAATACTCTACAAAAGCAAGTTCTCTTTTGTAGGCCAACTAAGCCTTCTTTAATCCCACCACCAACAACTTGAAATCGATGCAGAGACACTGGGCGAACGATCATTCTTTCAGCTATAATTTTTCTCTTTGTGACTATTTCATCCGCCCATGTTGTTAGCCGAGTACTCATTGATTCAGCCATAATTTTTCTATCATAAAACCATTGCTGCAATATTTTTCTAAAATAATCAACAAGATGAGTAACAAGAAATTTTCGCGGTTCCCTCATGAAAGAATTAACACTTTCAGCAATGTTGGTGGTAATTATGTTGTTCCTCCTACCTTCAAACTGAGACCTTGCCCAATTACACGTACCCATAATATTTTCTAAGTAATCAGTCGCACCCGAGTGGAGCATCCACAACCCTTCAAGTTGTCTTCTAAATTCCTCATGTCCATATGCTTTTGTTGGATTAATAAAGGTAGGCTCAAATTCATTTCAAAGAGCTTTGAACATCCTCAACTTTGATTTAATATTACCTTTCACATGGTAAAAACAAACGCCATGAGTTGCATTGTGAAATACTTTATGAATGACTCTCCTAATGGCAGTGCATCGATCAGAGATGAATGCCAACTCCGGTATATTGCCAATCACTCAATGTAACTTCGTCATAAACCATTTCCAAGCATCATTATTTTCTGAATTCATGACCCCAATGGCTATCGGATACAATTGATTATTACCACCCAGACATTTTCTACGAATATACTTCCACGATATAGCCCCTTTAGATACGTACCATCTACAACAATATGACATGTTAACTGAACACCGTACTTCTGCTGTATATCTGCTCTGATATCATTTGGAGTGTAAATACTTTTATCTTTAACATATTTATCTACGATAATATGATTGACAACTCGGCTCCTTACTTGATGACGACCATCAACTAATATCTCATTATGACAAGTGTGTACATTGTCAATTCTCCTCACCACCCAAGGAACATTTTGCTCATTTGAACTTCTAATTGCTCAAATGCGCCATTTACATGATTCTGAAGAATAGTGAGCCTCGAAACGTGTCGTTGTAGGCCGTGAAATCTTGAAATTAAATTTATCTTTAAAGTCAACCTTACGTAGTTGTAATATTAACTCATTTTTCTCAGTGAATAGCTTACCCATACTGATATCATGTGATCCACAACTGCTAAGAAAGCTTGGAGCAACCATATTCGAAGGTAAAATTGGAGTAAGACTTGTGATAGGGTCAATTCTTTTTCTCGATCCGGCCATTGGAAGAATAGATCGATTGTCTCTATTATTCACAGGAATATCGTCTTCACACTCATCCTCGTGCTGAAACAACGAAATATTGGAAGGACCGGCTCCTCCATCATCACCAATATTATTAAAAGGTTCTACACAAACATTATCCCCCTCTGTGTCATCAACAGGATCATCATTGTCACGAAAATTATTATTGTAATATGGAGAATACTGTTGCTCCAACGACGTCGTTAGTGGTAATAAATCTTCTCCAACTTCCTCTAACGTAATACCGTTGTCATCAATATTGTCATTATTGTCGTGGATTGGAGAGTAATATTGTTGCAATGACAGTGTCCTTAGCAACACCTCCACTTCATTATCAGGGCCAGAAATATTTACTCTAAAAGAAGTTTCTGTTTCAACAGGTGGCTCAATATCTTTACTCGGAACTCGAGGTGATGTGGTAATGAATATAGGAATACATCCATAGTTGGCCACATTAGATGTCATATGCAACACAACCCTCACCATTTCATTATCAAATATATCCATAGGCAATGCACATACACGATATAATGTGTTACTAGATCTCAAATGTGTCTTCATTGTGATACTATATTCATTAAGATTTATTTGTAACAACTCGTTTACTCTTGCCAATAATTGATCAAACAGACAATTTTTTTCAACAAAAAAAGCTCTATTTTTACTATTCATATACTTCATACGGCCATCTTTTAACGTCTCCCACCAACCATCATAATATAATTCAAGCACAACTGAATCCATTAAACCTGAAATTATAAAAAAAATTAATTACATATACTAATAAAGGCAGTTACAATGAATCTACCACTTCGTACGACACGCTGCCTGTTACACGATTTTGGTGCGACAGGCAATGGGCTTGCAATTTCGTCTGACAGGCAGCCTGTCGCAAAAAAATTTATGCCACGGTTGCATGTCGCACCAAGATGAATCGCGCTGAAAGTTAAAAAAATAACTCTTACCACGTAATGCAGATTTGTGTTGTGTTGGATCTAGATGGATTATGTTTGGAGTTTGCTTTTAGCATCTGCTACCGGCGTTTGCCGTTATCTTTTGCTGTCGCCGGTGATGAATCAAGAGTACAAACTGCTTTTGGTTTGATAAAAGAAGAGAAAGAAAGGTGGTTTTCGTTTGTAAACAATGGTAATTTAAGGACAAAACTTTCTGTTTTGCTAATATTGATAAGAAAAAATTTAAAGGGTTAATTATGAAAATAGTAAAAAAATTTGGTTATTTTTATAAATTTCCCAACAAAGAGTGGAAATTCCCACGGTTTTGTGTTTTCTTTTTTTTTTAATTTCAGCGTGACACGAGGGTATAAGTGAAATTTTGTTAATAATTATGATTTTATGTGAGGTAATTGATGAGATCAAGTGATCAACCGCCGGTTAACTGCTTAAAAAGGAATTTAATTAAGAAAAATTAAAACGCGAACCTTAAATTATTATCCACACTTCCAATTTCAAAATTTTCACTTTTATTATCTCAAAAGAGTGTCAATTTCATGACTTTTTGATAATTGGATTTTCATTTATTATTTATTGCAGCCAATAATGTGATTAGAAAAAAGACTTTTAGTTTCCTGAAACTTTATTTTTCTAATTTTGTGTTGCATAGTATGTAACATGACAACAAATAGTTTGACATTCCTGTATTCTTCTTCGTATTAATAGAAGTTTCATTTCGAAAAAAAAAATTCTTTGTACATTGTAAATTAATTAAATAATTAAAAGTATAAATGCAAACTAATGAAATAACAAAGAAAATTCCAGCTCTCCAGAAGATCAGAACGAGAGAAAGGTCACCACGTGGAGTTCAATTTTTTCCCATATTAATCCAGAGCCATTTTCCGTGAGAACAGTAAGATGATGGTCCAACGATTGCCTGAGTGACGAACCCCAGCGCCGATCGGTTTGTTACTCAGCTGAGTCAGGACGCCTCCGACTGGATGGTTATAGTCATCGAAAAAAAAAAAAAATAGAGATGATGGTGATCTATCTTAATTTTCTTGTTCCTGTTTATTACATTATGTTAATAATGATACAAGAAAATTAAGTAGATCACCATCATCTCTATTTCTTTTTTTTTTTTTGTTTAAACCATCCGATATCCGGTGACCACATTAGGCCCCGACTACTCTGAATTCGGAGAGAGGCACCTCCTCCCAACATGTATGACTCCACCAAGACTGAATCGTGAAGAAACTCAAATAACTTAGTTCAGCTCATCACAATGTAACCAACCAGTCGTTGGTACCATCATCTCTATTTCTAATCCTATGTTTACTTATTCCTTTTTTTTGGAAGAAATGGCACTGCAACAAATTAGGTTGGATTAATAATATGGGAAAAAAAATTGAACTCATATTTCACGTAGGCAATTGACTTTTTCTCATCATCCACAAAGAAAGTGCTACTATAAGTAGGAAACTAGGAATTGAATACTTCATTTTTTTCAAAATATTATGAAAAGATATATTGATATTATAATAAATTTTTCTATTGCAACTATATCTAAATAATTTTATTTGAAGGTAAAGATGCATAATAAACTGCATGAATTTATATATATTTAAAAAAAAAATTCTTATCCTCACACACAAGAAAGTACACACGATTGTTCCACTAGGGAGACAAACGGAAATTAAAACAAAAGCGGAACAGAAAAAAGGGTTTCGAGTGGTAGCATGAACAGAACTCAACACACGCACACACAAGTGTTGGGGGCCGCGTATGATCGATAACTGCTACAGAGACTAGACTGTGGTCTCTTCTGTCTTAACTCCACGGCGCAGATCCGAGGAGTTTGGTAACCCTAGCTACTATTTTCTCTTAAATCAATCTTCTCCTTCACTTTTGAAAAAAAAGAACAACTCTTTCTCTCGGTTTTAATCACCATCATCGAAGCTTTGCAGGTCACTCTTTTTTTTTTCTTCAATTTATTTTCTGTTTTTTTTTTGTTTGATAATTTGTCAAAGATTGATGCTTACTTTTTTTTTTCCAGATGTTTATGTATGTCGGTTTGTGTGAAAGTTTTTTTTTCGATGGAAATATTTCGGGGTTGATGGATTTTTGTCTTGGGGGGTTGATTTGACGTTGACGTTGGGTTTTGTACATGTTTTCGGATCTGGGTTTGTTTTTATTTTGTTTATAAGCCTTGATGATCTTGGCGATTGATTTGGTTTGCTGATTCTTTGTGCTCATTCAGGTTGTGTATGTTATTGATTGAGCATGCTATGAAAGATTCGTCTTGATTTGGGCTTGTATTCTATATCAGACTGACCTCTGAGGTTCTTTCGAAATGGCTGATGGCAACGGATCTACCGGCGTACCTGAAGAAACTCAAAATCTCATGCCCAATGAAAATGGACCCTCCGAGAGTGACGTTTCACTTGATCTACTTGCTCAAAAGGTTCAAGAGTCACTTGCTCTTGCAAATAGACACAAATTTTGGGAAACACAACCTGTTGGGCAATTCAAGGATATAGGAGACACCAGTTTGCCTGAAGGACCTATTGAACCCCCGACACCCTTATCTGAAGTCAAACAAGAGCCCTACAATCTTCCGAACCTGTACGAATGGGTCACTTGCGACATTGACTCTGAGGAGATGTGTGCTGAGGTTTATAATCTTCTCACTAACAATTATGTTGAGGATGATGAGAATATGTTCAGATTTAACTATTCAAAGGAGTTTCTCCGCTGGGCTCTGCGTCCACCGGGTTATTTCAAGAGCTGGCACATTGGTGTTCGTGTCAAAAGTTCAAAGAAGCTAGTTGCTTTCATCACTGGTGTTCCTGCAAGAATCCGGGTTCGTGATAATGTTGTCACAATGGCTGAGGTAAATTTCCTGTGTGTTCATAAAAAGCTGAGATCGAAAAGACTAGCTCCTGTCATGATCAAAGAAGTGACCAGGAGGGTTCATTTGGAGAATATCTGGCAAGCAGCTTATACTGCTGGAGTGGTCCTTCCAACTCCGGTATCAACTTGCCAGTATTGGCATAGATCTTTGAATCCAAAGAAGCTGATTGATGTTGGGTTTTCTAGACTGGGTGCAAGAATGACAATGAGTCGAACAATTAAACTTTACAAATTACCGGAGTCGACAGTCACTCCAGGGTTCAGAAAGATGGAGCTTCATGATGTTCCTGCTGTTACACGGCTTCTTGGGGAGTACTTGAGACAGTTTGCTATTGCACCAGACTTCGATGAAAATGATGTGGAGCATTGGCTTCTTCCAAAGGAGAATGTCGTGGATAGTTTTTTGGTTGCAAGTCCTGAAACCCATGAGATCACTGATTTCTGCAGCTTTTATACCCTTCCCTCTTCAATTCTAGGCAACCCAAACTATACCACTTTGAAGGCAGCCTACTCATATTATAATGTTTCCACAAAGACTCCTTTGCTTCAATTGATGAATGATGCTCTTATCTTGGCGAAGCAGAAGGACTTTGATGTTTTCAATGCATTGGACGTTATGCAAAATGACTCTTTTTTGAAGGAACTGAAATTCGGGCCAGGTGATGGGAAATTGCACTACTATCTTTACAACTATCGCATAAGACAGGCGGTACTTCCTTCAGAACTTGGTCTTGTGCTCCTGTAGTTTTGAGTGCTGAAAATTTCTTTTGAGGTATGAGACTGACATAAGCACTCTAGACGAAGTTTGCTTATAGTTTTGGTTGTATGAGTATGTTAAATTGCAGCAAAGCCAAGTTTAGATGTTAGATTTTATTGTGCTAAATTTTCAAACAAAATTGTGAACTTTATTGGACTGAAGTTCTTGGGCACGTTTCAAATGTTGCACTTGTTGGTTATTGTTAGGATTCGGTGATGATTGTAATGTTAAAAAGCAATTCTTATTTTCCAAGTGGCTATTTAAACTTTTCATGATGCTTTGCTGGTGAACAATGAAAGTCTTGCTAGGAAGCTGCAGATTGGCTTGAGTTCTGATGTGCATGCATTAGCATGTATGAACTATGAATACAGGGAGGAACATTAATGCATTATATTCCCAGCTGAGAAGAAAGGCATTCATGCATGCGCACAATGGAACCAATTTGGAAACTGCTCCTCCAGCAACACAGAATTAAATTCTAATCATCAATAATGGGACAAAGGCATATCAGTTACCAGGATACACAATCCAGGCAGTGTGCATGAGGAATTTTATTTTTCCAAGTTGTCTCTAATCATTCCATATATCTGTCTTCTCCAGGAAAGCTGTAAGCTGTTTCTTGAAAAAATGTGCAGAGCAACATCTTCATTTAATGGCCTTTTGTGATCTTTTGTATTAGGTTGCTGTGTTGGAGTAGATCTAACGTAATCTCCGAAGTTGTTGGATATGCTTAGTCGAATCTGAAATAATTGTAAAAATGTGCATCCAATAATTCTGAAAGCTACACTACCTTAGAGAGCTTAATCCTTTGTATTAGTATTTCAAAACAAGCTAATTATCAATTTTTAACTCGCAAGACCGTGTGATTATTATCGAAATTTTCAGTTATGCCTTTTCCACACAACTAAAATTACAAAACCCATTGGGACTTCGAATAATTTTATTCTCTTCGTCGGTCTCTCCAAAGCCCAACCTCTCTCTCTCTCTCTCTCTGTGCGAAAGTTTGGATCTTTACTTCAGTTTTCTCCACATTAAATCTCGAGGTAATTGAATTAAAAATATGAGTTCTGATCTTTTGTTTGATGCTTTTTACCCCCTTTTTTCGAACAACGAAGAATCAAAACTTTGCAAGACCCACTAAGTAAATACATCCGTAAACACGATTAAGTGAAGTTTTGGTGTTTCTTTAGCTGTTCTGATAGTTGTTTGACAGTGTAGATCTTGGAAACGTATGTTTGCTATTACCAAGTTTTTTGGATTTTTTGTATTTTGGAACGTGTTTGTATGTTTGGATGCCGGGAAAGTATGTAAAAGGAGAAGGAAAGTAAAAATGATTAACTTTTTCCGTCTCTAGATATTTGTGGTTTTTGGGTTTGTGATTTTAATCGGTTCTTTCATTGCTGCATGCAATTGTATGACTCTGAGGCAAATTCGTTTTGGTTTTTGCTTGTTCTTGTTTCTGTTCATGGATATATGACGCATTTTCAGTGATTGGACAATATTGTTGGTTGCTTGGGTTTAACAAAATGAAAGTCTTACATCATGATGTAGTTTAGGCTCAAGCGTTCTATTGCTCGTGGGGTTTAATTTGATGTATATTGTAGATTTGATGTTGATTTATAGTACTTGAATATGAACATAATGTACCTGTTTCATTGGTTTTGGTTTCCAATATTTTTGTGAGTCCCTTTTATTGGTTGACTCATATTTATATCCCCTTTTGTTGTCACGAATCTTTTTTTTTTGAATTAAATTAATGCTCGTATTCTATTTCATATTATATGAAGTTTATGATTTATATTCCTGATAGCCCATGAAAATCCACCTCTGGGAGTGAGATTTCACTTGACCTACTTGGCTCAAAAGGTCCGGAGAGCTTGCACTTGAAACAGACACAAATTTTGGGGGAAACACAGAGGCTACAAAGGATATGAAATATGAAGTTTATTGAACCCCCAACACAGTAAATGCTCAAAAAAGAAACGGCAAAACGCCGGCGCTTGTACGAATGGGTCACTTGCGAACCATGGAGGAGATGTGCTGAGAATTATAGGGATCTACTCACCAACAACTATGTTGAGGATGACGAGAGTATGTTGTCATGAATCTTCAAAGGAGTTTTCCTCCGCTGGGCTCTGCGTCCATCGGGTTATTTCAAGAGCTGGCACATTGGTGTTCGTGTCAAAAGTTCAAAGAAGCTAGTTGCTTTCATCACTGGTGTTCCTGCAAGAATCCGGGTTCGTGATAATGTTGTCACAATGGCTGAGGTAAATTTCCTGTGTGTTCATAAAATGCTGAGATCGAAAAGACTAGCTCCTGGCATGATCAAAGAAGTGACCAGGAGGGTTCATTTGGAGAATATCTGGCAAGCAGCCTATACTGCTGGAGTGGTCCTTCCAACTCCGGTATCAACTTGCCAGTATTGGCATAGATCTTTGAATCCAAAGAAGCTGATTGATGTTGGGTTTTCTAGACTGGGTGCAAGAATGACAATGAGTCGAACAATTAAACTTTACAAGTTACCGGTGTCGACAGTCACTCCAGGGTTCAGAAAGATGGAGCCTCATGATGTTCCTGCTGTTACACGGCTTCTTAGGGAGTCCATGAGCCAGTTTGCTATTGCACCAGACTTCGATGAAAATGATGTGGAGCATTGGCTTCTTCCAAAGGAGAATGTCGTGGATAGTTTTTTGGTTGCAAGTCCTGTAACCCACGAAATCACTGATTTCTGCAGTTTTTACACCCTTCCCTCTTCAATTCTTGGTAATCAGAACTATTCCACATTGAAGGCAGCTTACTCGTATTATAATGTTTCCACAAAGACCCCGTTGTTTCAATTGATGAATGATGCTCTTATCGTGGCCAAACGGAAGGACTTTGATGTTTCCAATGCATTGGATCTTATGCAAAATGAGACTTTCTTGAAGGATCTGAAATTTGGACCAGGCTATGGGAAATTGCATTATTACCTTTACAACTATCGGCTAAGACATGCATTGCCCCCTTCAGAACTTGGTCTTGTGCTCCTCTAGCCTCAGTTCCAAATTTTTTTTTTTGGCGGTATGAGACTGGCAGCTGCACTATAAATGAAGTTTGTTTATAATTTTGGTTGCATGATTACATTACATTAATTGTGGGGGGCTGAGTTTAGATTTTAGATTTTATCCTCCTAACTTTTCAAATGAAAATTCTGAACTTTTACAAGATGGGGACTCATAGTCGTTCTGAACCATCGAGCTTGTCGCTTACAGATAAATGATCACTCTAATGTTTGAAAGCTTCTTGGACGTCCCATCACTTAGGTGTTGTTTGTTTAATGGTTTGAACATTGATTATGATTCATGGGTGTAAAGTGCTTTTGTAGATTATTTTTGGATAAAATTAAGTCAATTTTTTAAAGTCACCTCTGAATTCGAAATTAGTTGTCATCTTCCTGGAAACTGAGCTGAAATGATGACCATTGAAGTACTTTTGCTTGAGCTTAATTACTAAAGCATACGATGTGACATTCCTTCAAAGGGATGCTAATTGTAGTTAATTAAGTTTTTCAAATTGAAAAAAAGTAACTCTTCCCGTCAACAATTAGCCTAAAAACCGCAAAGGTATCAGTTCATCGTATCTTATCGCCCGGAGGTTCAAGCTGCATTAAGTGAAACATCTAAGTTGCATACACTGAGGTCCTGTTCACTAAATTATAGAAAAATTGCCGACGCCGAGACCTCCATTGCATTTTTCTTGAGCACTGAAATCAGTGTATTTTATAGATGAAATTAAATTTGTACATATATTCTCATGCTTCATTGATCACAAATGGACATGTTGCCCAATGCAGCTGGAGTCATTTGGCGAAGCCATGGTGAAGAGTTTTCCACAGGATCAACAAATTTACATGCTATGTCCTCCAGATACACTAGCTCTCCTACCACCTACATTTGACTGCTCAAGCCAAAAGAACAATTTCACCACGTGAACCTGCAGTTGAAACACCAAAATCATGGAAAAAGAATCAATCAAGGTCACATTTCAAACTATGAGACTCGAAAATGTGAAATTGACGTCTAAACAAAACTACATCGTTCATAGATCTCTTTCACAAGCTGTAACATTGCATCAGTATCTTCTGCCATCTTTGAGACTCTCTCTGCCTCCTTAAATGCTTCAGCAGCCAAAAATGATTTGTTTTCAGCTTCAGCAATTCTATACGCAGCAGTAATTGACGCTTCCTCCACAATCTCACGAGATGTCATCAATGCAGAATTCCGTGGTGGTCGTAACCTCGCATCCCTTTGTTTTGGGGTAGGAGTTTTCACTCCCATGGAGGTTTCTTTTCTAATCTTGTAACAGTTTCGGACCTACATTAAATATTGTTGAAGAATGGTATAAGACAAACATCCTTGATACAAGTCCAAACAAAATTCATCAAGGTTGGTTGTTACATGCCAGCCTAAAAACCCATGATAAAATTGTGATCTACATACATGGGTCAACAATGCTTAAATATGTCAATATTGAGAGCGTGGAATGGCATCATTTTTTTTTATCAATGCAAAATTTAATCACTTAGAATGAACCAAGGACAAGAAAACCACACCTCTACATAGGAAAAAGGAAAAAAATAAAAGCGGAAATTCCGTCTTTCTCTCTCAGATCACAAGGAACTAAAATCTCAAAAGAATGTTTCTCAAGAAAAAAAAAAAAAAAAAAGGAAGCATCAAGAGAATGATTCACCTTTTCAAGTTTGCCTTGTGAAACAAGTCTTCTCAACCTTGAACTCAATAATCTTCTAAAATTTGGTGGTGCCTCCTGCCTTTCCTGCAGGACAGAAGTTCAGTTATTCTTTAGTCATTTAAAGAATCCAAATTCACTGAAATGGATTTTCTGTGTAAAATTTTCCTATAGTCTAAATGTCTGATGCTGCAACTGCAAAAGAAATAAACTCCTTCAAGTTGCACATAATTAGAGATGTCCATCTGACCTCAATAAAGTTGGCAATAGCACTTATGTCAGATCCATTTGCATCTTTTAAGGTTGAAATGGCTTCAAATATCATTGCATTGTACCTGATAAACAAAATATATCATCAATTATTACAAGAAACAGACATCCAAGAACATACATATAAAACTACTCTCACACATAGGAGAATGGCTTCAACAGTAACTAGTTAGTAAAAGGCAATGATGGAAAAATGTATTTGAAACCTATAAATGATGACATTATCATGCATATAATATCTAGAATTACTCAGAAGGTTTTACTTTTCATCTTACCGCAAATTCATAATTATTAAAGGAAGATAAATTGTAAGATGGATAACATGAATTGTTACATATGACAGAGCATACAAATATAAAAGTAGTCGGACGCACCAATACTGTCATTTGTGCCAACAAAATTGCCTTCAATCAAAAATCATAATCACACCACTGATCAGTCAGAATATTTCTAAATATTACATGCCTTTCTTTAATATATAAAGGTTATGATAAATTGATTAAAATATGACAACAGCGAAACGAGTCACACAAATAGACAATATATTGAAACAGATTATTCCACCTTAGCTCTTTTTCCTCCCATTGGACAATCAAAGCATATAAGTGAAAAGACTTTTGCCACAAACATTTAATACCATATGTATTATTTATGTAAATGTTGAGCAGAAGGAACAGAGAAACACACTCGAGGCAACAGAAAGTGTGTGGAATCCTGTTCCCCAGGTTGGACCTTGTTGTTGGGAACTCATTTAGGACGAGACGGCGGACATTGGTGCTGGTAAACGAGTGGCTCTCGAACTGCCAGTATCGTCACTTGAGGAAGACTCGGCGACGTCGATCGAGCTCCTCTGCTCTGGGAACCTTTGGACCATTCTTCCCATCTAATGCACTGGAGGACGGATCATTCATAACAGCCCCGGAAGACACATTACGAGTAAGTGAAGCAACAGGAGCAGAGTTTGGGGTGTTGGAGAGAGGAGCAACTACAGTAGTTTTGAGTTTTGGTCCCCGTATTTTGTCTTTTGAGCCGTGTTGAGCATTACTAACACTCAAATTTCGCCATTTGTCCTGCAAATACTGTGCTGTGAAGATGTTAGTGTATTCTTTCTTATGGATGTTCTGGATGCTTATTAGTTACTGTTATCTCCGTGAAGTTCGATTGCTACTTTTGTTGGTTAAGTTCTTGTGCGGTAAAGCTTTGATTAAATTGATTACCAACACTACACTCCATTGTATTATGGTTTCTTTGTCACAACTTCAGTCAATCTCCTTGTTATTTACTTGTCTCATCAAACTCATTTTTGTGGGCTATTGTTCTCATACATCACATTTGTGCTTCATATACATCACATGCATATTCCAATAATTATGATACAGCACATTCACAGATTCATGCCCTTCTTCTACGCAAGTTGTGTTTCCAATGAAAAACACCAGAGTCACTTATCTGAAGGAAAGGAAGAGAATAGGTCACAACACCATAATAAAGAGAATGTCACCAAATGGCAACCAGCTTCTACATAATCAGAAGCAGAAGCTTCTGTATTCTGCATCATGGTCCCAGGAACATTATCAGCACAAAATTTCATCACAATGCAGTACGTAGTAGACATCAACCACACAGGTCCCATATACAACCCAGAATGCAATGAAAACTACCATGAGAACACCCAGCTTTTAATCTCTTCTTTAGCTAAAATTAATTGCAATGCATAAAGGCAATCATTTTTTTGCCATAATTTCCCCATTAATTCAAGTCACTAAAGCAACACCTACCTGTAACAGGCCAGACCTTTGCAACACCTTTAAAAAAAAAAAAAACACTTTTACAACAATTACACAATAAAACCGAAATTAGACCAAAACACAATTTAACTCTCACCAAAGCTATCGAGTCTTATAATTCTACAAGTAAATTAGAACTAATTTCACCAAATTAAAAAAAAAAAAAAAAAAAGAGAGTGGCAAAAAATTGTAAATAGGTGCAACCTTGAGGTCAATATTGGAACGCTGTGTGAGGGAAGGGGCAAACTGGGGATCTCTCAAAATGTTCTTCCACTTCCCTGGGCCGTGCTTTGCCACTCCGGCTAACAGCGCCTCCTCCTCTTCCGCTGTCCACTTTTGCTTCTGATTTCCCATTTGCCCCTCGACTCTCAACGTACCTCTGTAACTCTGTTAGAGAACTCGATGTCTGCGTTTCTCTTGCCTCGGCAAAAGGGACAGCGGGACAGACAACGGCTCTGTGTTGACTGTCTCCTGTCGTATTGCGTTGTATTATCGTGTCGTTTTAACAGACGAGGCTGTTTGAAAAATAAAACGTGTTGGAAAAAACAAATTATTTTCATTTACCGAAGAGAATATCCTCTTAAAAAAAATCTTAAAAAGAATATTGTGAAAATTTTGTTGAATATTAATTCCGTTTAATTATATAATATTAATTGAAATTAAATTGATTTAAATAATAGAAAAATAAATTCAAACCTAATAATTTATTCTTTATTATATTTAATTATAAGTTCTGGATGTTAATTATTCCGTTTAAATATAAATTTTGGATGCTAATTTTTTATGTTGTGACGATTGTAGGGTAAAAATATTAATTAACTATTAAAATTTGTTAGTAAAAATTAACAAAAAATACTATCAACAAAAATCTTAAAAGGATATGACACGTTATATCTTTATTTAATGAAGTTAAAAAAAAGATTTAAATGATAAACTCTTAGCAATAAACTATTATAAGAAAAGAAAAATAACATAATAATGAATGGTAAATATAATGATAATTCTAATTACATAAAACTTGATTTAATCATTAATGTAAAATGAAAAAGAAATACCTTGGGGGAAAAATAATAAAAAAGAAATGCTTAAATTGGGTCATTTTTAAAAACCTCCCCTGAGGTTTAGACTTGTTGCAAGTAGATGGCGAGAATCCATTTATTTGTAAAAAGCCCCTTACAATTTTGCTCCGCTTGGTTGCCATTTGGGTAGTTGTGGGCATTGTTGACATTTCGCAATAAAACAAATCTTTTACAACTTTCGTTGCCTTGAGAACAGCAAGTAGTCATTTCAATTAGCTTTCAGTTACTGTGTTCTGACACGAATAAAAACCAAAGATGCAAAAAAGAAGTTTGGTTTCCTTTCAAAATTGTTTGAATGTAGCTGATTTGTATGATAATGCTAATCTCATCTCTTGTTGAAGATTATTTCAGAGTTTAGTTCAACTACATCTGTTTTCTGTGAAACATTCCCAAAAGCTATCTTACTTCTTATCTCTGCAAAGGATCGTCTTAAAGCACAAACCACCAGTCCATGATGTATCGCAATGAGTTTTGACGGCGACCCACGAATACGAACCTCTATGTCGAAGCAAATATGAAGTGAGTTGTTTGAAAACAAACTCTTATCTACTTTTTATTTATAGATAGCTCAAAAAGATATTGTGATTTAGATTCATGGCTTAGGTAAAATTAGAATTGAAATTAGAAAAATTTTGCTCTGTAATGGCAGTAAAATATGGCATTTTTTGTTTGATCTATGTATAGCATTTGCTGAATTTACAGCCCATCGTCATATCACCTCTGACGAATTTCGGAAGCTCTCTGGGATTGGTAACTCAGAGTTGGATACCCAATTGCATTTTTGTCTTCTGGAAATTGAAATCAAGACATGCAATCTTTGTGGGCCCAATTACATTTTTGCCTTCTGGGGATTGAAATCAAGACATGCAATCTTTGCGGGCCCAACTCTCAGAGGCATTCCCTGACCATTGTTAAGAGCATGCCCATTTAGCAAGTAACTAGCTCTATTATTTTTTCCATGAGCTTTCAAATATTGATACCCCGGATTATGTAGAAACATGTGATATATATATTTTCTTGAAGCTCCTTTTTCTAATATTTTAACTGCTGATTCCTTTTTTTTTAATTTTTTCAGTGCTACTTTGTCGAAAAAGTTATAATATTGTGATTGCTTTCTGTGATATTAATTTTTTCAGTGCTATTAATTTTGTTAAATTTTAGCATGCAGCAATAAAAAACCACTTCATTTGCTACATGCTGCCGTGAACTTATAATGTTTATGTAACGCCCAAATTTCTATTTTTTTTTATTTTTTTTCTATTTTTTTTAACGAAAATTTTTAATGACATTTTTACCCTTATAAATAGAGTTATTTATGAGTTAATTTTTCAAAAAGGGTTATTTTCCTAAAGTTATTAGGGCTTTTTAATACTCCCTATAAATTCATATTTTTCTAATCCTATAACCCTAATTCAACGACGTTCTTTTTCTTCTCTATTGCTCTCTACTCTCTTACTCAAACCCTAGGATTCAATCAAAGCAACGGTAAGTAAACCCTCATTGTTCCCTTCAAGATTTTAAATCATTCTATCTAGGGTTTTTATTTGGCATGATTTTAGATTTTTATAGATCTTGATGCAGGATATAGGATGTGTTTAGGGTTTGTTTAGTGTTTTGATTAATTAGGAGTTTGGTTAATCAATCCTTGCCATAATAAGCATGTAAGATGATTCTGGACAGCATGATATCTCGATTTTTAAACTTATATTTTGTGAACGAATTTTCTTAGGAAATTTACATATCTGAAACTAGACGTGTAGAGTTTCTGGAATAAATTTTATTTCATCAAATTTGATTTAGTTTTCAATGTAATATGTATTTTCGAAGTAGAAACCACTGCACTGGAAAACTGCGATTCCAGCAGTGAGATCATGTTTACAAAATTATTAGTACCATCGAATGAACTCAGAAAATTATTAAATTTTATACAGAAGTTAATATACGTGTCTAGTATCTCCAGTTTTAATTTCATGATTTTATGATTAGTATTTTATTTTATAAAATTCTCGGAACCTGTTTTGTTCGGTTAAGGTTATGAGAAGACAGTTTCAAACTTGCTGAGAAATAAATAGTTTTGAAAATGTTTTTGATAACGGATCCTTTTGAAAATTGTATATGACGTACCCATGGATGTCCAGAATAGCTTTGTAGAATATTATGTCATTCCGAGTTTTAGATTAAGAGTTAAAATTGTGAGATCAGTCCTCTACGGGAATGAATTAGAAAAGCAGATTCTTAGAGTGAGTTATTAATAGTCATATTTTTGTAATTGTTTAAGATGTGCAAGGCTCTTAAAGGCTTAGAGGTGTGTAGTTCAAAATCCTCCTATCTAGTTAAGTAACTTCATTCCTAGTACACTGGATATATATAAGTATTTCGATATTATTATAAATATAAATGTTTTTACACTATTTAGAAGATTAATGGATTTTCATACCAAATTCAGTTTATAAAAATGTTTTCAAATCGGAATTCTTTTAAAAAAAATATTTTATAAATGCTTTTCATTATATAAATTATTTAATAACATGATTACCTTTTATGATTTTATCTATAAAATAATTTGCAAGCCTAAATTGTTGGTATGGACTTTTATGAATTTGATACGAATGTTTTGTGCCTATGTATGATTTAAATTGTTTATGATTGTACGGGGGCCACCTCTTGGGACTATATGGGGGCCACCTCTTGAAGGCCAAAGCATCGCAAAGTGCCACATATAGTGCAAAGTACCACGTATAAATCATTATGTTTTGGCTCATTGTCCGTAGTTATTCTGATTCTGATCGTAATATACGATATATCTGTCTGGACTAGTACTGGGTTTCTGTTATGATTGTGCACACAATATTCTGATTCTGATTCTGTCTGGGCCGGGTCACCGGGACTATAGGTGACATTATGTGACATGAGCTAACTTTTTATTTTCTGTACATATGAATATGATTTGTCTTCATAAGTAATTCTGTTTTTGATATTCTGAATTCCTACGGATTTACGTTATCTAATTGAAATATGTTATTTCATCATGATATATAGTTTTTATGAAATTTATGGATTTATGAAATATGTTTTGCTCAAAGAAGGCTTGCAATATTTTTGGGTATCGATAGGCCTAATGTGTTAGGAATGGTTTTACTTACCGAGTTGACGGCTCACCCCTCGTCATTACTTTTTGCAGATTAAGTTCCTTTTGAAAGGTGTGCTTAGCCTTGGAGTTAGAGATTTTCATTTTTGTTGGCTATTTGAATAAGAAGAAGAATAGACTCATGTTTCTTTTTAGTTTATTTCGATCATAAACTTGTAATTTGGATTTTGAGACTTTGTTATTTTTATGTTTCTGGAGATATTATTTAGCGTTGGATGTATGAACTCAGGGATTATTCTTATAAGAATTTGAGGTATTTCAGTTTGGAATTTTATGAGTAGAGATTATGTTTTGTGAGTAACCTCCTTCTCTCACGTGCTCTGCACGTGTTAGATTTGAGGTGTTACAGTTTAAGCATCCCAATTATATTTACTTTACAAAACTTGTTTCTAAAAATGATAAAGACGACATTAAAATATACATTATTTAATCATTGTCATCTCTTTTACCTAACTGCTATCATTGTCTCTTATGCATATATTGATGACAACTTGCAACTGTGTTTTCTTTGACGTTAAAGCTATAGTAGATGGCTCATTAATTGAGATTGACAGTGTTCTACCTGATAAGTACACCCTAACTAAGCTGTGAGCAAACATCATTGACATATGTTGGGATACACCTGTCAGATATGCATCTACGAAGAAGTATAAGGTAATGCTACCTTGGTCTTCGGAGTATCAGAACCTGTTTAATGATAATGACATGGAAGATGCATTCCAAAAGTTGAGGGAAAAAGGATATCGTTGGGCTAGATTTATTGTGAATACTTCTGTTTGTCTAAAACCAGCTTATAAATTATCTGAACATTTAGTCAGCAGCAACGATGCATCTAAAGATTTTTCCACTCATGCAAATCAAGTTTCTGTTAACTTAAATCTTGAACCTGACATGGATTAGTTTGATTTTACTGATGAAGAAGTCTTGGCCAAGTTTTCTGCTCTTAATTCAAATATGCATCTTGAAACTTCAGTAACGGTGCTGGAAAATGAGATTTCATCTTCAAGTTTTGATGATACAGAAAATGTAGCAAAGTATCTTGGTAATGCGGTAGTGGAACCTAGTGATGATGAGAGTGACGGGTCATGTGATGATGAGAGCGACCATGGTCTTGACGACTACCGATTTGGTGATGAAAGTGGTGAAGAATCTAATCATGAAAGTGATGAGGCTACTTAGGCTAGTTACGAAGTAAGCTCTGGTGGATTCAAATTTACTACTGATAGGGAGAATGTAATTTTTAGGCCTGTACAGTTATTCACAAATATGTATGAGTTTAGGAAAGTGATAAGGGTTTTTGCAATTAGAAATGGCTTTAGGCTTAAAAGAATTAAGAATGAGAAGGCAAGGGTGACTGCAAGTTGTTCATACAAGCCCGAACTGGAATAGTAAGTCATTTCAATTAAAGACCTATTATCCTGAGCATACATACACAAAGGATGATGTTGATAACCGTGAAGCAAGTGCAGCTTGGATTGCAGCCCAATACTTGCATGTATTCAAAACAACTCCTGATATAAGTGTGAAGGTGATTGCTGTTGATATGTTCAGAAAACATGGGATTGAATGTAGCGTGCATAGACTGTTCAGGGCTAAAAACAAGGCAATGAAACTGCTGGGACAAGACCACAATAAGAGTTACAACAAACTTTTTCGATATATGCATGCTTTATTAGAAACTAATCCTGGATCTACTGTCTCTTTAAAAAGAGATTAGCTTAGTGGTGCTGTAAATCCTGTTTTTAAAAGGTTCTTCATGTTTATTGATTGTAGTAGAAGGGGTTTTTTCGAGGGATGTAGACAGTTTGTAGGAGTCGATGGTTGTCACCTCAAAGGTCCTTATAAAGGAGTATTATTAACTGCTGTCACCATTGATGCTAATTTTGAGATATACCCCCTTGCAATGTGCATTGTCGAAAATGAAAATACTAACTCTTTGGTGTATTTTATGGAAAAATTATATGAGCAGATTGGGTGTAATCAAGGAGAATGGATGTGTTTTATGAGTGACGGGCAGAAAAGGATTCTTAATGCACTTGAGCAAGTTTTCCCACTTACATTAAAAATGTACTACTGTAGGTATATCTATGCCAACTTCAAAACGAAGTTTCTTGGTTTATTATTGAAGAAGACGTTCTGGAGGTCTTGTAGAAGCACAAACTTTACTGAGTTCAATGAGCAAATGGAGAAGTTGGGGTTTGGAGAGACCGACGAAGAGAATAAAGTTATTCGAACTCCCAATGGGTTTTGTAATTTTACTTGTGTGGAAAGGGTATAACTGAAAATTTCGGTTGTATAAAACGAGGTTGCGAATGCAGATCGCGCGCCTGCGCGACATCACTCTGCCCCAACCTTCCGACAAAATCAACATGCACAACACTGTCAACCAATCAACATCCTTCGATCTTTATTCATTATCACCAACACAACAAGAAAACATAGAACAAGAAAATGAAATACAAAGCTAGGGTTTTTTAGCTAACCTTTAATTTGAGCTCTTATCCGAGGTTTTAGGGATGTTTGCTGCCGAGGATAAACTTCGAGAAGTTGCCGGCGATGAGTGGAAACCGTGGCAGTGTAATCGTCGGTGAGGGAGAGAGAGAGAGAGAGAGAGAGAGAGAGGAATGTGAGGGAGGAAGCTATGAAATGAGAGGGATAGATTTGGTAGTTGGTGTGCTTTTTGGATAATCTTGATAGAAAAAAATTGAGAAGACTATTTATGAAAATATTGGTCTAGTTTTGTAAATTTCCCCTCTTTATTTTGTCTGCTTCCAAGAATACCCATAAACTCATTTTTATTCTCTTCGCCGTAGGAAGCCCAGCTTCACTCTTGGTCTCTGCCAAAGCTTGGATTTTTGTTGGAGTTCTCTCAGCTCTAAATCTCGAGGTAATACTATAAACGTATTTGCTTGATGGATTTTAAAGTGAAGTTAAAAAAGGAGCTTTGATCTTGTGTTTGTTGCTGTTTGTTTTATTATTATTTTTTGTTTTGAAGCAAATAAAAACCAAAACTTTGCTATGACCCAGTATGTAAATATATCTGTACAAGTGATTGAGTGGAGTTCTTTAATTTTTTTTATAATTGTTTGATTGTGTAGACCTTGGAAATATGCATTTTTCTGTAGCTGGGTTTTTGGAGTTTTTTTTTTTTAGGGTTGTTTTTTGCATTGTGTTTGTTGTAGGTTTGGATGCTGGAAAAGTATGTGAAAAGGGAGGGGAAGAGAAAGGAAGTGGATGGGTTCAATCTTTGTCTCTAGATGTTGTGGCTTCATGGTTGGTATGTTGATTGGTTCATTCATTGCTGCAATTGTTTGGTGAATCCATTCTCATGTATCTTGCTTATGTCACTGTACAAACTAGATGCTAAAGATTCCATCAATTGGATAATATTTTTGGTTGGTTGCTTTTCGGAGACTAACAAAAAGAAATTTTTACTTTGAGGATGTAATATAGTTTGAACTAAAGCGTTCTATTACTAGCAAGGATTGATTGAATATGTTTTAAATTTAATGTCGGTTTTTAGAACTTGAATATGATTGTAGGTTGCTGGTTTCATTGGATTTTGTTTCCAACTTCTTTTTATCAAAACACAAATGAATTATTTTTAGTTCCCTTGTTATTGGTTTACTTAAAGTTACATCAGGTCTGTTTTAATGATTTAGTGTCAATCATTGATTCCCCACGCGACGTGCGAGCGACAGGCGCGCATTATCGCATATCACATGTCCCACCTGATGGCTCGTCTGTCGCACCAACGTGGTGCGACAGGCAAATGACAGCATATATATTTTTTTTGTCGTGAAGTCAAATTTTTATTTTAATAGATGTGAATATTAAGAACGACCAGTGTGGATGATGTTAGCCTATGCCGATCACTTTTCAGGGGGAATTTCGAGGATGTGTAATTTTTCTACCATCGTGAAAGCCATTGAGCGAAAATTAACAAAACGGTAGCTGCATATGTTCAAGACATATTTGTGCATTTCTTGGAGTGCCGAAGCTTTTCGTTTAGTGGTGTAATTTTGCACAATATTTTACACGGGCAAGTGGCTCATGGAGAATACAAGAAGGATGATCAGTTATGGTTTCAAATTGGTGAGCATTTGATACGCTTGGCAATTAGAGAATGGTGCCTGGTTACTGGACTTTGTTATGGCGAAGATACCACATTAACAGATAACAAAACAGGGCATAGGTTATTGAATACTTATTTTCGTTTAGTGGTGTAATTTTGCACAATATTTTACACGGGCAAGTGGCTCATGGAGAATACAAGGAGGATGATCAGTTATGGTTTCAAATTGGTGAGCATTTGATACGCTTGGCAATTAGAGAATGGTGCCTGGTTACTGGACTTTGTTATGGCGAAGATACCACATTAACAGATAACAAAACAGGGCATAGGTTATTGAATACTTATTTTAATGGTTTGTTTTGGAACATCAATCTTAAGCAATTTGATACATTATTTCAAGAGTTGGATTTCGAGGCTATGGACGATATTGACGCATTAAAGATCGTGCTCTTTTATTTTGCAGACAGAGTTCTAAATGGAAGAAAGGGCCACTGTCAAATTAATTTCTCATGACTTAACGAAGTAGATAATATACATTACTTCCGAAATCGTCCATGGGGTCGTATATCGTGGGAAACGATATATGAGAGTCTTAACAATGTACTGTACGAGAAAGATGAGAAATATAAGGTGACTCGATTGTCTAAGTCAAATCATAAAATAAAAAAGTACAATGTTTACGGCTTTACGTCTGGGGTTCAGGTGCATTGTTTTTTTTTTAATTAATAAATTTTGGTTCATTAAATATTTAATGGTAGTTTTAATAACGTTCTCACTTTGGTTGTTGCAGGCTTGGATTTACGAAGTGATCAGAGGTCTGCCGCCAGCATGGGTCGTAAAAACGAAGAAGAGGCTTTCCTGCATCGTGCAATGGAAGCCTATGGATTCTTCTAAAATAAAATTTGCTGAGGTTTCTTCATTCTTAAATGACGAATCTCGTTTTGTAAGTAATATGCATTAGAAGACTTAAAGCACTATTTGTTACATTATGAAGTTCGAGTTTTGTATACTTACTTAAAATTTTAGGTTGAATTCATATCAGGGGAACGTTTTAGAAACGCTTCAGCCAGATGCAAAGAAGAGTCACAAAAAATATTAGCTCACTGTGAAGGATTACATGCCACGTATTTCAAGTTGAGTTCATAAGGTCGGCATCCTATTTCAAGTAATATTATTTATTTACTCAACAGATTTCACGTTTCATTCACTTGTTTTAAATGTAACTTTATACAGCACCAACCTTCAATGAACGCGCCGCCGCCCATGACAATGCAATCAGACGAGCATGACAACATACCGAGTCTAACACCACAGCAGTGTGACACCGCCTCTAAGGAGAAAGTGCTTGTGGATGACCATTAGGAGCAGACATATAAGTCTGATGACGCACGTGTTTCAGAGGTTATAAATAATTACTTTTCCTCATATACAAATTGTTATAATAATTTGTTATTATAAAGACTTTTTTTTGTAATAGATATGGACAAAGCAGTTTAATGATTATATGAGACGACGGCTGGACAAGATTGATCGTAACGTATATGAACTTAAGTCAAAATTTAAAGATTTTAAAGAAATCGTTGTGGGATTTATCGATTCAATGTCTAAACGTCCAAACAAAGATTCTCCGTCCGGACGCTCGTATGCGGTAAGTAAATTTAAATTTATCGTTGAGCCTAGGGGTGGGCAAAATATCCGACCCGATCCGATCCGAAAATTTTCGGGTTCGGATCGGATCGGGTCGTCAACGAGACCCGATCGGATGAAATTGTATCAACCCGATCGGATCGTAATCGGATCGGGTGAAACCCGATCCGATCCGAAATTCCGATCGGGTTGAAAAAAAAAAAAAAAAAACCAAACCTTCACATTTCACAACAAACAACACAACACAGTGACACACATTTCACATTTTCACTCTCCGGTTTCACTTCACAAATCAGTGAATCACACACTCACAGACACAAAGTCACTCACACTCACAAACTCTCAACTCTCAAGTCTCAACCTCAAGCTCATCCATCCAGGCATCCACGGCATCAGTGAATCACACACCCACATCCATCCACGGCATCCCATTGCCGGTGCAACACCGCAATGCATACACGACCCACACGCAAAGAACTGTCACGAGAACGAAGCCAACCGAAGCTGAATTGCGATCTGCAGATCTGCTGCTTCATCCGGTCAGCAGCCACCACACGCACCATCGTGAGTTCGTGACCCGATCTACAGATCTGCTGCTTCCAAGCACCGGATCCACGCCTTCAATCCTCCACTCCACCATCACCCAATCCGGTTGAAGATCCACCGGCTAGCTGGCAGCTGCCCTTGAAGTCTGAAGATCCACTCGATTCTGTTGAGTGGAGAGTGGAGTTTTGGAATTGGAAGCCGGCCCGGCCTTGCCTTTATACTTAATTACTTATGGTATATAACTATATATGTATTAATTATATATTGTTAATTTGCTATATGTTATAATGTTGTATGAGAATTGAGAAAGTGAAATGTTAATTGTAAATTTATAATTTGGTTGGTACTTGCCTACTTGGTATGATAAATTGCAAATGATATACAATTATGTATTGTTAAATTTCAACAATAAAATGAAAAAATTGGGCATTAATTTTTTGTTACTATTAATAATTGATTTTTTTTTGTATGAATAGATTTGGTAGATTAAAATTAAAATTACAATACATATAATTATATATGTCATATAATTTGGGCATAAAAATTAGGGGTTTGTAATAAGAATTAAGATATGGATAATTGGATATGCAATTAATATTATATTATTTTGGCCAATGGATAACTAGATAATAGATATTATAAATTAATTAATTACATTAATTTCTTGATTTTCTTTTATGGAATATGCATCTTGAATTCTTGATCACATATAAATATTTGAATCAATGTGTAATACTAAGTACTAACTATTAAGTAAATTTTTTGTAATAATCTTTTTGTGTTTTGGTTTTTGAGTTAATGATTAATAATTATTTCTTGATCACCTTTCTTTGGGTATGCTCAGAAAGTGTTTGTTCAGAATGAGGGCAAGAGAGTCGCATCTGAGGTGGAACGATATTTGAGTGACCCAGTTGAGGATCCGAGCAATCTTAAGCTCAATGTTTTGCTTTGGTGGAAGGTTAATGGATTGAAGTATCCGATATTAGAGAAAATTGCAAGAATCAATCGCCTTTAGGCGTCGCGTCATTGTGAATATCGAGTTCTTTGACCCCTTGTATGATTGAGGCATTGATATGCAGAAAATTGGTTACAAGCTAAACTTTTGCTAATCCGGTTTACAACCTTCGAAGATATTAAGGAGCAGATATTCCATATGGAGCTACAAGAAGGTAATATTTTTCTTGTACTTTATAAAGTTAATGTATTATAACTTTATAAATAGCATTTACATTTACTTAAGTTCGTTAATAATTTTATTTTATTTTTTTGACATTTTAAAGAGTTTGTAAGATCACAAGCTTCAACAGTTGAAACAGTGAGCGCTGATATGGGTGTTATGGATCTTTAAAAGGTAATTCTTAATAGAAATTATTATTTATAATTTCATATCATATGTTTAGGTTGTAATTTAAACTATAACAATAGATAGTAGATATGTTATAATTTTTTCCTTATATTTAATGAAGTACACACTACACACATGAATTGGGCATATGTGTTTGTGTTTATTGTCCTTTTATTTGCAATAGATATATTATTTTTTCAATTCTTCTCTAAGGGATAGATGCTTCAATTCTTCAACTTGGAGTGGAAGAAGTTGAAGTTAAAAGTTGTCGAAGTGCTTGCGAGGAATGGTTGAGCCATGGACGAAGTTGATCTACATTTACATTTAAACTTTGTTGTGTTTTGGAACTTTATCATTTATGTTTTGGAAAATGAAAACTGTTTAATTATGTTTAATTTTGTGACTTTGTGTTCTAAAGATTGATGTTTAATCTGAAATTAGCATTAGAATTCACGCATCCGGCTAACCGGATTTCACTAACTGCAACCTGCTAGAGAATGTAATCAAGAACATGTATTCGGCTCACCGGTTTTGATAACCGGTTATCCGGTTTCAAACAGATTCTATACAATTTGTAAACGGCTTGCCGTTTAGGCATCCGGTTAGCCGGATACATTCCTGATTCAGCCAAAAGCTAATAGGTTGACCGGTTTTGATAACCAGTTATCCGATTTCAAACAGAATCTATACAATTTGTAAACGGCTTGCCGTTTAGGCATCCGGTTATCCGGATACATTCCAGATTCAGCCAAAAGCTAATCGGTTGACCGGTTTTGATAACCGGTTATCCGGTTTCAAACAGAATTTATACAATTTGTAAACGGCTTGCCGTTTAGGCATCCGGTTATCCGGATACATTCCAGATTCAGCCAAAAGCTAATCGGTTGACCGGTTTAATAACCGGTTATCCGAATGATTTTCAGAACATTGCCAAATCAGAAACGGCTCACGGATTTGAGGAACCGGTTACCCGAAATTGCATAGACCCGAATTGACCCGAATTGACCCGAATTGATCCGAACCCGATTTCACCCGATCCGAAGTAACCCGAATTAATCCGAATAACCCGAATTTAATCCGAACCCTATATAACCCGAACCCGATCCCGATCCGAACCCGATTTTGCCCACCCCTAGTTGAGCCTTTAATTTCATAGTTGGTTAATATATTCATCTTGTCAATTGGATAGACCCCGGAAGACTATGGACTATATACTGATGTGGGCAATCAAACTTTTTCTACTCCCACGTCATTATATAGTTTCTACAGAGATGTTAGTGGGGAGAGCGTGCAAGTCTTCACTGCGGTGCCTCCGGGTATTAGTAAGTTTGGTCGAGTGTATAGACCATCGTATATTTTTAACAGTCCTTACATGATCCCTCCATTTAAGCGAGAAAATAATGTCCAGCCTCTACCTCCGCCTTAAATAATGGATCATGCGATTGACATAAGTACGAGTGTGAATATAAATTCACTTAGAGGATTCGAGGATCCACGTCTGTATGATAAGTTTGACCGATGGTTTCCTGGCATCATGACAGTAGATCGGAGAGTCCAACACTCACGGTCGTTCTTTCAAGTAATTTTGGGGCATGTTTCGATGGGATGACTAGGTGAGGCAATTTTTTTTTAATGTCTTTGAGTGTTGTTGCTTTTTATATAATTTTTACCCTTTAAACCGACATGTTCCTATTCTTCTACAGCATATTCACGAGTATTTTCGCTTGATTAGCGAAAAGCAACGGCAGTATCCGAATACTTTAGTTCAATGTGTCACACATACTAATACATTTTTTGGGTAACGTGCTAACATAACTTATAATTACTCTTTTTATTTATTTATTATCTCGTTATGGCTTAAAGTTTTGTTAATTTCTGTATTTTTTGGTTATCTATATATAACTAAGTGTTCTTGAATCAATTATGGAACAATAGGGATTGTGCAGTCGATTCATTAAAATATATCGACAACTTGAATAGCTATATTGGCGGGCAGCAGCACATTATGTTGAAACTAATAACAAATGTTGATATGGTGTGTGTTTTATTGCATTTCACAGCCTTAATCAAATGTGGATGTGACTTTTTGTTGATTATTTTTCAATTTCATATGTAACGAAATTGATAAATTAACGATAATTTTTTATATGCAGTTATTTATCCCTATTAACCTGGATCGTGAGCATTGGATACTGGCCCGAGTAGACTTTCGTAAGAACAAAGTCTGGATTTATGACTCGTTACTGACATTTCGCGACGACAAAAAATACAAGTTTAAATTCAAGCCACTTGAAGTTTCTTCCCTCGATGGTTAGAATATGTTGGATTCTACAACATCCGACTTGAGTTGCGGAGTGTCAACCCCTGAAAAGTTATCACAGTTAAGAGTGTGCCACATCAAGAGTCTGAAACTGGCGATTGCGGTATTTTTTTAATTGATGTTTACAATGTATTTGATGTTTGGACTTAAATTAGAGTTTAACGGTAGTCATGGGGAGTACTTTAGAAAAAATATTGCAGTTGATAAATTTAATGACGATATTGTACTGTAAACTATTGTAGTCATTTGAATGTTTAAACATGGATTTTTATTCCAATTTATGTACTTAAGTTTAGTCTAATGCTGATACTTTGATATTAAAAAAATGAAATAAAATAAAATTTCATGACTTCATGACATATAAGTGTACAATACACAAAAACAACAATTGTTTTAATCAAGGAATTGTTGAAACAATTCAACTAACTTCGACTCAATGCAATGAGATTTTTACATCGCTTATGGTTATATCCCGGTTCATTACATCGTCCGCACCTAACAATCCTTCGGTTAACATCCTCGCCAGCCGAGGGTATTCTGAGCTCTTTATGGCGACTAGGTGGTGGTGCCTCAACTGGTGGAAAAATGTGCATCTCTTGAATTTCATCTTCAATCAATTGTTTACAACCGCCCATCAGTTGCATAAGCCATCGCCAATGATTCTTTAGTGTAAAAGTCTGAACAAAGGTTTATGAAATCCACTTGTACAGTTAGATAGGCCGTAATTGTATGAGCACATACAAGCTGATCAAGCTGAAATACTCTACAAGAGGAAGTTCTCTTTTGTAGGTCAACTAAGCCTTCCTTAATCCCACCACCAACAACTTGAAATCGATGCAGAGACACTGGGCGAACGATCATTCTTTCACCTATAATTTTTCTCTCAGTGACTATTTCATCCGCCCATGTTGTTAGCTGAGTACTCATTGATTCAGATATAATTTTTCTATCATAAAACCATTGCTGCAATATTTTTCTAAAATAATCAACAAGATGAGTAATAAGAAATTTTCGCGGTTCCCTCATGAAAGAATTAACACTTTCAGTAATTTTGGTTGTAAGTATGTTGTATCTCCTACCTTCAAACTGAGACCTTACCTAATTCCACGTACCCATAATATTTTCTAAGTAATCAGCCGCACCCGAGTGGAGCATTCACAACCCTTCAAGTTGTCTTTTAAATTCCTCGTGTTCATATGCTTTTGCTGCATTAATAAAGGCAAGCTCAAATTCATTCCAAAGAGCTCTGGACATCCTAAATTTTGATTTAATATTACCTTTCACATGGTAAAAACAAACGTCATGAGTTGCATTGTGAAATACTTTATGAACGGCTCTCCTAATGGCAGTGCATCCATCAGAGATAAATGCCAACTCTGGTATATTGTCAATCACTCAATGTAACTTCGTCATAAATCATTTCCAAGCATCATTGATAGGTTATAAATAGTCATATTATATTTTTTTTAATTCCCTCATATTTTGATTGATCTAGTGCTAAATTGTGGAAATTGTATTTGATTTGATTTAGGAGGTGAAACATGGAGGTTATGATGAAATTTGGACAAAAAGGGCTTAATTTGGGCTTTGCAAACGTGGGCCGACTATTGGCTTGAGAGAGACAGTTCCCTAGCAATCAGAATTGGAAAAGGATTCGGTTTCCTAGGATTAAGAGAAGAGGAAAGCACAAGGGAGAAGGAAAGCCAGCAAAAGAGGAAAGCTAGCATTATAAAAAGGGAGGCTGGGACGTGAGAAAAAAAGAAGAGAATTCGGCTGCAACATTCATCAATCAATTCTTCTGTTTTTGTTTGGCCACCATGAGTGGCTAAGGTTTTAATTCCGGTCCAGGGGTTAATCAAATTCCAGTTGTAATTTTGTGAGGCTTTGGACTTAACAAGAATTTCTTCAGTCCAAGTAATTTTTATTTTCTTGTTCTTATTTTCTATGAATTATTTATGTTGATTAAGTTGACGCCTTAATTCAATATTTATTTTTCTATCGCTAGTCAGGAGTTTGTGATCCGTAATTGTCATGACTGACTGAATTGAGTAGCAAGGAGTTGGCTCATGTGTGTGGATATTGATGGCCATAATTACATAGCTTGCATGATAGGCTCTAGGGAAATAAAAATAAAAATTGATTAAATTGGAGTAATCTGAATTAATTGATCTTGTTTTAGTCATTCTCACCATTCTTAATGCTATCACTTAATTTGATATGGAACGATGATGCCCAGTTAAATTAGTGATAAGTTTGGATTTGAGCGATTGTTTGAGTATATTACATTAGGAGAATAATTACTTTCTGCGGGATTCCGATTAAGTAGACTAAGTTCTTGGATTGAGTAATTTATATTTTTGCCTATGAACAAAATTGCAATTGGATGGAATTGATACCCTTGGATTGGAAGTTTGGTAAGATTGATTTTCCTTGTTTAATTTTAAATCTTGTTTTGTTTTATTTTATTTTATTTTATTTTATCAAATTCTCGTTAAAAACCCTTAAATAAAGTAATCGGCTCGCCGTTTTCACTAAACGGCTAACCGTTTATTTCCAGAACCGAGAGAAAGAAACGGCTTACGGTTTCCTTAACCTGCTTATCCGCTTTAGAGTCGAAGAGAAGGCGATAAACGGCTTACCGGTTTCCAAACTAAGCAGCCGATTAATCCCGTAACGTTACTGCAAACGGCCACCGCTTTTCCCTAAACGGTTAGCCGATAAATTCGAAAGGTCACAACCCGTAAACGGTTTGCGGTTCTTAACCGGTTAGCCGGATAATTCCCAGAAAATTTCAAACAATTAACGGTTCGCCGATAACAATAAACGGTTAACCGTTTATTGGCAGAAAGCTCGAAAATCCGGTTTTCTTGGGAAATTAATTTTGTTTTAAACTTTGAGAAATTAATAACATAGTTCTCTTGGGATTCGACCT
Source organism: Citropsis articulata (assembly GCA_030449925.1). Taxonomy (NCBI): domain Eukaryota; kingdom Viridiplantae; phylum Streptophyta; class Magnoliopsida; order Sapindales; family Rutaceae; genus Citropsis; species Citropsis articulata. The sequence continues at coordinate 16,257,114 of JASUUH010000210.1, forward strand.
GGTTTTACTATTTCTACAAATTTATTTAGGTGAATCAGTATTTATTTTGAAGAGCTTCGACAACTCTGTCAATCATTATTTTCTGAATTCATGACCTCAATGGCTAACGGATACAATTAATTATTACCATCCAGACATTTGCTACGAATATACTTCCACGATATAGCCCCTTTAGATGCGTACCATTTACAACAATATGACATGTTAACTGAACACCGTACTCCTGCTGCAGATCTACTCTGATATCATTTGGAGTGTAAATACTTTTATCTTGAACATATTTATCTACGATAACATGACTGACAACTCGACTCCTTACTTGATGACGACCATAAACTAATATCTCATTATGACAAGTGTGTACATTATCAATTCTCCTCACCACCCAAGGAACATTTTGCTCATTTGAACTTCTAATTGCTCGAATGCGCCATTTACATGATTTTGAAGAACAGTGAGCCTCGAAACATGTCATTATAAACCGTGCAATCTTGAAATCAATCTTGTAATATTAACTCATTTTTCTCAGTGAATAGTTTACCCACACTGATATCATGTGATCCACAACTGCTAAGAAAGCTTGGAGCAACCATATTCGAAGGTAAAATTGGAGCAAGACTTGTGAGGAGGTCAATTCTCTTTCTCGATCCGGCCATTAGCAGAATAGATCAATTGTCTCTATTATTCACAGGAATATCGTCATCACACTCATCCTCATGCTGAAACAACGAAATATTGGAAGGACCGGCTCTTCCATCGTTGCCAACATTATTAAAAGGTTCTGCACAAACATTATCCCCATATGTGTCATCAACAGAATCATCATTGTCACGAAAATCATTATTATAATACGGAGAATATCGTTACTCCAACGACATGGTTAGTGGTAATAAATCTTCTCCAACTTCCTCTAACGTAATACCGTTGTCATTAATATTGTCATTATTGTCGTGGATTGTAGAGTAATATTGTTGCAATGACAGTGTCCTTGGCAATATCTTCACTTCATTATTGGGGCCAGAAATATTTGCTCTAAAGGAAGTTTCTGTTTCAACAGGTGGCTCAATATCTTTGCTCGGAACTCGAGGTGATGTGATAATGAATATAGGAATACATCCATAGTTTGCCACATTAGATGTCATGTGCAACACAACCCTCACCATTTCATTATCAAATATATCCATGGACAATGCACATACACGATATAATGTGTTACTAGATCTCAATTGTATCTTTATTGTGATACTATATTCATTAAGATTTATTTGTAACAACTCGCATACTCTTGCTAATACTTGATCAAACAGATAATTTTTTTCAACCAAAAAAGCTCTATTTTTACCATTTACATACTCCATACGGCCATCCTCTAACGTCTCCCACCAACCATCATAACATAATTCAAGCACAACTGAATCCATTAAACCTGAAATTATAAAAAAAATTAATTACGGATACTAATAAAATCAATTACAATGAATCTGCCATTTCGTACGACAGGCTGCCTGTTGCACGATTTTGGTGCGACGGCCAATGGGCTTGCAATTTCGTCTGACAAGTAGCCTGTCGCACAAAAATTTATGCCACGGGCTGCTTGTCGTACCAAGATGAATCATGCTGAAAGTTGAAAAAATAATTCTTACCACGTAATGGGGATTCATGTTGTGTTGGATTTAGATGGATTATGTTCGGAGTTTACTTTTAGCATCTGCTGCCAACGTTTGCCGTTATCTTTTGCCGTCATCTTTTGCTGTCGCCGGTGATGAATCAAGAGTACAAAATGCTTTTGGTTTGATAAAAGAGGAGAAGGGAAGGTGGTTTTCGTTTGTAAACAAGGATAATTTAAGGACAAAACTTTGTGTTTGGCTAATATTGATCGGAAAAATTTTAAAGGGTTAATTATGAAAATAATAAAAAAAATTTAGTTTTTCCCAACAAAGAGTGGAAATTCCCATGGTTTTGTGTTATTTTATTTTATTTTTTTATAATTTCAGCGTGACACGAGGGTATAAGTGAAATTTTGTTAATAATTATGATTTTATGTAAGGTAATTGATGAGATCAAGTGATCAACCGCCGGTTAACTGCTTAAAAAGGAATTTAATTAAGAAAAATTAAAATGCGTACCTTAAATTATTATCCACACTTACAATTTCAAAATTTTCACTTTTATTATCTCAAAAGAGTGTCAATTTCATGACTTTTTGATAACTGGATTTTCATTTATTATTTATTGCAGCCAATAATGTGATTAGAAAAAAGACTTTTAGTTTCCTGAAACTTTATTTTTCCAATTTTGTGTTGCATAGTATGTAACATGACAACAAATAGTTTGACATTCCTGTATTCTTCTTCGTATTAATAGAAGTTTCATTTCGAAAAAAAAATTCTTTGTACATTGTAAATTAATTAAATAATTAAAAGTCTAAATGCAAACTAATGAAATAACAAAGAAAATCAACAACGAATAATGTACACAAATTTTATACATTAGTCTACTCCACTTGCACGAGATCTTTAAAAGAAGTTGATAGCAAAAACTTAGAATACTTTATTTTGTACATTATCAACTTCTTTTGAAGATATTCCACTTCCAAAATAAAATATGTGTTTGTTTAGTATGCCATTTATGAGTTTATTTAATCATTTAACTAGAGAGATAGACTCGTGAATATATGGAAAATTTATTTTTGTAATGTGTGTAGAAAATGTTTTTATTATCTTATAAAATTTCATTTTATATTGTTCGTGCTATGCATTACTTGATCTTTTCATTAAAGCACTATTTACAAAATAAGGAAAAAAAAAAAAGTCTTGAAAGCTGTTGTAACTTCTGTAACGAAAGGAATGAAACTAAAAACATATCAAAATAAATCTTGTTAAATTTACTATTTCTTACACATTTTAAATTAAACTATAGAATTGAAGTCCAAACACCCCAATGGAATTATGGAAATTGAACTAGAAACGATGATTTTGTATTAGAAATTGAGCTTTAAATGATGTATCATTATTAACATAATGTAATAAATAGGAACAAGAAAATTAAGGTAGATCACCATCATCTCTATTTCTAATCCCATGTTTACTTATTCCTTTTTTAGAAGAAATGGCACTGCAACAAATTAGGTTGGACTAATAATATGGGAAAAAAATCTGAACTCATATTTCACATAGGCAATTGACTTTTTCTCATCATCCACAAAGAAAGTGCTACTACAAGTAGGAAACTAGGAATTGAATACTTCATTTTTTTCAAAATATTATGAAAAGATATATTAATATTATAATAAATTTTTCTATTGCAACTATATCTAAATAATTTTATTTGAAGGTAAAGATGCATAATAAACTGCATGAATTTATATATATTTAAAAAAAAAATTCTTATCCTCACACACAAGAAAGTACACACGATTATTCCACTATACTAATGAGTGTGGTTCCAAAATTTATTTTGACCACAACATTTTTTTAGTGTATTTAAAAAAAGAAAAAGAAAGATAAAACGTCCCAATACTTTGATGATTTTGTCAATGAGCAATATGCTTGAATGTGTTATGCTTAATGCATTTTCTTTCACTCTACATATGAAAAGAAGGTTGTAACAAAGAGGGTCTAAATGAAAGAAAATAGAAACTAGGGAGACACAAACGGAAATTAAAACAAAAGCGGAACAGGAAAAAGGGTTTCGAGTGGTAGCATGAACAGAACTCAACACACGCACACACAAGTGTTGGGGGCCTCGTATGATATATAAGTGCTACAAAGACTAAACTGTGGTCTCTTCTCTCTTAACTCCACGGCGCAGATCCGAGGAGTTTGGTAACCCTAGCTACTATTTTCTCTTAAATCAATCTTCTCCTTCACTTTTGAAAAAAAAAACAACAACTCTTTCTCTCGGTTTTAATCACCATCATCGAAGCTTTGCAGGTCACTCTTTTTTTTTTCTTCGATTTATTTTCTGTTTTTTTTTTTGTTTGATAATTTGTCAAAGATTGATGCTTACTTTTTTTTTTCCAGATGTTTATGTATGTCGGTTTGTGTGAAAGTTGTTTTTTCGATGGAAATATTTCTGGGTTGATGGATTTTTGTCTTGGGGGGTTGATTTGACGTTGACGTTGGGTTTTGTACATGTTTTCGGATCTGGGTTTGTTTTGATTTTGTTTATAAGCCTTGATGATCTTGGCGATTGATTTGGTTTGCTGATTCTTTGTTCTCATTCAGGTTGTGTATGTTACTGATTGAGCATGCTATGAAAGATTCGTCTTGATTTGGGCTTATATTCTATATCAGATGGAGCATGAGACCCATGTTTTCTTCTTACGGTTTTTCTTTATTACTGTTTTATCAGAAACCAATCTAGGAGTGGCGTAGGATTTTTTAGATGCTAAGTAGATTTAGAATTTTATGAGGTCTAAAACTGTATGTGACTAGTGTTGTCGGAAGAGTGATTTATATATATTTGGCCAAATGCAAGTTATCTGTTCAAAAATTGTGGTGCACCAAGTGCTTGTTTTCTGCTCTTTTATGCGTTTTTTACCATAATTTTGTCTTGATGATACTGCAATGATCATTCTGTTATATGGCTACTCTTAACAGCTCTGTTTGTAATTAACTTATTGAGACACTAAAATATAGTGGATTCTATCAGAGAAATCTTTCCCTACGAGTTGGAATGTGCTGGATCATTGTTATTTGGTTTTCACTCATTTATATCTATTAGTTGCACTCTCCTGTTTCCTTTGATTTTGGTAATTCAGAGAAACAACGATTTAAGTAATATATGTAGTTTTATTTTGAGAGCTATTTGCTGGTATTAAGTTCTTTAATTCTTTCTGAACTTCGGGGGAGTGGGCAAAGCAGTGTCTGGTGATCATATCAGATGGCTGGCCGCCTGTTAGCAGATCTTCTCCAAACACTAATACAGAAGATAATGCTTGTAGTCCTCTTTGTTTGGTTTGCAAGTTTGGCTCTTCTGTTACACTGTCTTCGAGTAAGAAGTGATTTTATCAGGTTGACTGAGTGATTTAGATATCCTTTCTGACTCGGAATGAGTTGACTTTGCGCAATATCACAATTCATAACTTGTGATTTGAGTATTTTATTCAGATTTTTGCCGGCTATCTTTTATTTCTTCACATGCTCTAGTTTGTATGTTTGTCTTATTTTCGCTTTTCGTCTAATTTGCTTAAGGCTTTCTGTGTTCAGATATGGCTGGTTTGGCACCCGAAGGATCGCAATTTGATGCTCGTCAGTATGACACCAAGATGAATGAACTGTAAGATTATTTTTTATTGTCATTTCTGTTAATCTTCAGCAAGAAGTGGCTCTTAGTATTAAATAAAACTCCTTGATCTCAGGAGTTACATAAAACACCTTGATCTCAGGATTTACATCTGTCTCAATTATTTTATTGATGCAGGCTCTCTACTGATGGGCAAGATTTCTTTACTTCTTATGATGAAGTGTATGACAGTTTTGATGCAATGGGACTGCAGGAAAACCTTTTGAGGGGAATCTATGCTTATGGTATTTAAAGAGGGGCTTTACTACTAAAACATCTTTGCCCTATTCTTTTGTCCTTTGTTCACCTTGTTTTACACCCTTTGTTACGTTGCGCCATCTTATGTGTATAATGGTCTTGTTTAAGTGTTTTTCGTCTTGAAAGTGTACTTTTTAATGTCATTGCGAATTACCTTGTGTTCCTGTTCTTCTGGTTTACATATTGGGAAGATGGAATGGTAAATGTGTCCTTATTTTATTTGCAGGGTTTGAGAAGCCTTCTGCTATTCAGCAAAGGGGAATTGTTCCCTTTTGCAAGGGACTTGACGTCATTCAGCAGGCTCAGTCTGGAACTGGGAAAACAGCAACTTTCTGCTCTGGAATTTTGCAGCAACTTGATTATGGTCTTGTCCAATGTCAGGCCCTGGTGTTGGCACCCACTAGGGAACTAGCTCAACAGATTGAGAAAGTTATGAGGGCACTTGGCGATTATCTTGGTGTTAAGGTTCATGCTTGTGTCGGTGGGACAAGTGTTCGCGAGGATCAGCGCATTCTCCAAGCTGGTGTTCATGTTGTTGTTGGCACTCCTGGTCGTGTGTTTGACATGCTGCGCCGACAGTCTTTACGCCCTGATTACATTAAGATGTTTGTACTGGATGAGGCTGATGAAATGCTTTCCCGTGGTTTTAAGGATCAGGTTTGTTATTGTATATATGTTGATTGTACTTCTTTGCTTGGTTACCATGTCTTGATAGTTCCCATGAAGTTCTTTTATGCGATTTACTAATTACTGTTTTCTGGTTGTCAGATCTATGATATTTTCCAGCTGCTTCCAGCTAAAGTTCAGGTGGGGGTTTTCTCTGCTACAATGCCTCCTGAGGCCTTGGAGATTACAAGGAAGTTTATGAACAAGCCTGTGAGAATCTTGGTTAAACGTGATGAACTCACCCTTGAGGGTATCAAGCAGTTTTATGTCAATGTTGAGAAAGAAGAATGGAAGCTTGAAACACTCTGTGATCTTTATGAGACTCTGGCCATAACCCAGAGTGTCATCTTTGTGAACACTCGGCGAAAGGTCGACTGGCTTACTGACAAGATGCGAAGCCGTGACCATACAGTCTCTGCCACTCATGGGGACATGGATCAGAACACCCGTGATATCATTATGCGTGAATTTCGCTCTGGTTCTTCTCGTGTTCTCATCACCACAGATCTGTTGGCTCGTGGTATTGATGTGCAGCAAGTTTCACTTGTCATAAATTATGATCTGCCGACTCAACCAGAAAACTACCTTCACCGTATTGGACGAAGTGGTCGATTTGGAAGAAAGGGTGTTGCCATTAATTTTGTGACAAGGGATGATGAGAGAATGCTTTTTGATATTCAAAAGTTCTATAACGTGGTCATTGAGGAGCTGCCTTCAAATGTTGCTGACCTTCTTTGAGGAGGTTCTGTTTTTTGTAAGTTTGTTGAGGCAAGAAGGGGTTTCCTGATTTTGCAACTACTATTTAATGTGGTGGTTCTTTTTCTCCCTTTTTTTTGGTTTCTTCTTCCGTACCGACTAGTGTCTTAAATTAAATATGTTCTCAAAACATATCCGACCATTTAATCATATGGGTCATGCACATTTGCAAGCTGCACTGTGGTGGGTTTATATTTATTGAGATTTTTGTTGCTGTTAGGCCTTTTGTATTTTATGTCGTTTTGTTATCAATTTTATTTCTATTATAATTGTTTAGCAGAAGCGGCTTTCCCCAATTTGGAGTCTCAAGGTTGTGTTTCAAGCCCCGATGTCTGGGTAAATGATTTGGGTGGTGTTTTGGTATTCTTTGCATTGTTTTTGTTTGGCAAAATGTTTTTTTTTTTTTCTCAATTTTTGTTGAGCAAGATCGAATCCTGAATTTTGTTTTTGAGAAATAGAGAATCTGCTTTAATACATGTTTCTAAGAGGTTCTAATGTTCTATTCTCTTGACGCCTGAAATATGTTTGTTTACTCGTGCTTGCAATTTTGAAACATGGCATGATGAGCCTTCAGGTTCCTTTTTGGAGCAACCACAGTACGGGCAGCAAGAGACTACAAGACTGGCCAAAATGAAAAGGACCCTTCAAGACGGCATCCGTTTACGTTTGAAATTATTGAAGTTTTTTATTGTAGAATTGTAGAATTATTTTAATGGCCGCCTAGGAAGTGATCGCGTCATGTTTCCATGTTTCGCACGGGATGAATGAAGAAGATAGTCCAATCTTGCGCACAGCGCACTGATGATACTTATCAGAATCACGCCATATTTTCAACTCTGTTGGGGTCCATTAGTTGTCAAATCTGATAATTTGGAGTCATCTCGTCTCATCTCATGGGCTGGGACCATGGTTTAACCAATCACCATTGAACGTTGATTCCCTCTGGTCAAAATTCTATCACCAGTACAGAAGATGACCAGTTGATGAGCCCTTCAAGATAATGACTTTCCCGAGTTTCTCTCAAAACTCAACTTTTGAATGGACTGATTGATGCTTTTAAGTAAGGCTTAGAAGTCTTCGATTGCCAATAACACAGCAAAGGCGTAATTTTAAATCTTAAAAAACACTCTAGTGTACCATATAATATTGGACAACAAATTAGGTCATGCTTGATGTTAAAGGCCCTTTTAATCAATCAATTTTAGCGCGTGCATAACAAGCAAGCCTGCCACAGAGCTACCCGGTCCACGTGGCAAATCTCATTTAAGATGAGGCAAAACTAGTAGCTGCACCAGCCTCGTGCAAACTGGATTGTGTGAATCAAAGTTGAATATGTCAAAACTCCTTAAATTCCACCAAAGAAAAAGTGCTATGTAAGAATAGTTAAAAAGGCTGAAGACACCCATCTTGTGATGCTCCCAACGAATCTTAAATATTGCAAGCAAAAGTTCACGATACACCACGACCTTTACTAAGTGGTTTCAAATCTCCATTTTTTTTCCTCTATTCTCTCACTCATTCTTGAATCTCTTTCTTTTCTTTTCTTTTCTTGGATTCAAATGGAGAATTATAGATCCAAATCATGCAAAATTGATAGCTTTTATGATGGCAAGGCAACAGCGCCGACAAGCATGCAGGATTTGCGATGTTTCAGTGCAAATTATGCCACCCCAGCACAGCCAAACGATCAACAACTAGGAAAGAAGAGTAAGCTGAAGAAAAGCAAAAGCACTTTTGGGTCAGCATCAAAGAGCTGGAGGTTCAATGATCCTGAGCTGCAGAGGAAAAAGAGAGTTGCCAGTTACAAAGTCTACACCGTTGAAGGCAAAATGAAAGGGTCTCTGAGGAAAAGCTTTAAGTGGATCAAGAACACATACACTCAAATTGTGCATGGATGGCAATGATCAAATGGTGAGATGGGTATCTCTTTCCTTTTTTCTTCCATTTTTTCTGATCTCAGTTTCACATAAAAGTTGAATGTGTCTGAGTTACGTTACAATATTATAACTTTATATTTTCTTCTTCTTTGTGTTCTTTCGGATCTGAAGAGTCGAATGTATGCAGCTTAGACTTGGATTTAGCATATTCTATTCCTCAATTATATAACGCCAGAGCGTTCAAGATCTATGATAGTTATGGTGTAGCTTCTTCTGCTACTGCATGTTCTGATATCCGACGGAAGAGAGTGTTGATAGATTTGTGCTTGATCCAAGTTCTGCTCATGCAAGAACGCGTCTTCTGTATTTTTGGTGTGATCTGAGCTTAAAGAAAATTTCACTCAAAAATCAAAATCTCACAGTAGGACTATTTTGACTTTGCAACTATTTATAATTTCATAGAGGGTAGTAGGGAATTGAATAAGTTGGCTATGAAAATTATTGATTGGGATTGCAGCAAAAAATTTCGTTGAATCAGTTTATCGCGCCTGAAGAATAATTTAACAAATTTTTAATTGGACTAAAACTGTTAAACTAAGACTTTTAGGTTGGTCAAATTTAGTGACTTGTACATGTACATATGACAGAACATGGCACATATACATTGATGGATTCAGATTTTTTCCAACCAATGTTCACCAAGAAAACCGAATGTGTGTTGTCGTGAAAGCTGCCTACACCTGAAGCTTCAGTCTTCTTGCATGGATATAATCCCAAGTAAAATAGTGCACAAATATAAACAAAAACCTTCTTAATTCTTATAAGAACTGGGATCCAAATCATAAATCTCTTGCACTGCCTGGGAGAGAATTCAAAAATCAAAGCATTAGTTCCTGTAACAAGCAAACGTTGCGGAAAACTTTGTCAATACAGAATCACTTTCTGAAATCAGTTTGCTACCAGCCCTTTGGCAGTGTTACCTGGAAGGTAAATCGATTTCAAAAGCTCAACCAGACGGTCGAGGTTTTGATACGGTGCAAAGATTTCAGATTTAACAAAGAACGTACAAGTTATGAGCTTAAGGTTCAAAACTTTAAGATCTTCTGTGCACCAAACTTTAAATAAAACGTACAAGTTTTTCATCCCCCCGTGTGAGAAGTGAGATTCTCGTATCTGTACTAACATCCACAACAAGCATAACACAGCTCATATAGTAACCAAACCCCATGCAAGATTGACAAGAATCCTGGGTTAAGCTTTCTATCGAGAAATAGAAATTATGCAGAGAACATCAATTCAAGTTTCTAGAGGCTCAGAGATTTTGTCTGCAAAATTAAGTAGTTATAGCACAACAAAAGAGAGATGCTTACAAATAATAGGTCTGGCCTTTCTTGTTATGATGATTGCTCATGACAATTGCCTGGTCAAAATTTTACAAGTCTCTATATGGTCTTCAGCTACAAACACAGCTGCAATTGACATACAGGACACGGAACTTTTGACACTAGAAGTAGTGACAGTGTCTAATAACTCAAACTGTAAACTGGTAGCAGCCTTAATTAAACCTAGGTATTTAGACAAAAGCATTTGACCTAGGTGGTTTTCTTTGATTACCTCTTCTTTATTGAGTACTTACAGTGCCGATTTCCATCTTGCACTTTGCACTATGACTCCCTAAAACACATACAAACAACACGATGCTCCACTCCATAGGAGTGATAAAGTGTAGCATTACAGAATTTACAGTGGAAGAGATTTGGAATCCGCTAGTGGTGTACCCTCTCATTGTTATTGAAATGCAGGCTCTCGATGCCTCTAAGAGTGGACTCAAAGTTCTTGATGTTTGATGTGCTCCTGCCAGAAGTTGTACGCCGGTTTTCTGATGATACAACAGGTGAACTTCTTTGCCCACTAGAAATCTTTTGAAATGCTCCTGGGCTTGCATCTGTGGTGCGAGGACGGGAGGGATCAGTGTCACTCCCAACCACAGCTGCTTCACGACTGTTAGGCACAGCAACTCGCCTTGATGATCCACTTGATCGCAATAGGTTATAACTAGACATCTGCACAAGTGCAAGAATGAGAATAGTCCAATTTGGAGAGGAAAACAAAGAGATGAAAATAAAGGGCGGGAAAAAGTCTGATATGAGCAGCAGCACCCGGGTTGATTTGCATGAGTTTGAATTCAGAAAGACACATTCACATTCACCAATTATCCAAAAAACATTGGGAAAACACTATAACAGGTTCCGGAGGCATGACATATGCATTTAGGTTAAAGCTAGAATCCCAATTCTTGCATGCAAACAGATCAAGTTAGAAGAACACAAGAAGGAAGTTCTATCATCAAAAGTACTAACCATGGCATCTTTAGAAAATGCTGGATCATTTGCCATTGGACTCTTTTGTTTGGACAAGTTTGCAGAATTTCCAAGTGGTCCAGAATTCCTCCTACGAGAGGGATCTCCTGATGACCAACCAGTATGCCTACCTTCTTCAGCACCTGCAGTAGAAATTCACGCAACAGCACATTTACAATACAGTTTAGAAGGGAAAAACTGGGAATAAAACAAAAGCAGGAAGAAGAAAGAACCATAACTAACCCGATTGCCTATCGACATTAGCAGCAGCAGGAGGCATGCCACTACTTGGTCCAGCTCCAGGACCCTATATAAGAAAATTAAAATATATGAACAATCATTGATTTTCTAAAGGGCTGGAAGTGCAAGCAAATATAGAGAACTATGATATTTCAACTTACAATTGCACGGGCAGGAGTAGAAACTTGTGACTGCTGATACTTCAAAATTGTCCAATCAAATACATAATCAAACTGGAAACCTGAAGCGAGAAAGTAATATACAAATTGAAAATGTGATACAGTTGATTCATTTAAGACAAATTCGAAACTCCTTGGAGAACCAACTGTCATAATTCTCGGGCTAGTATGCCATCTTAAAACAACATAACAAATGGCAAGGTTCAAACCTTCACGTATAAAAAGGTCACGGAAAAGTCTTTTCAAATAAGCATAATCTGGTTTATCATCAAATCGCAGTGACCGGCAGTAATGAAAATAGGATGCAAATTCTGTAGGATAACCTCGACATAAAGCCTGAGAAGCAGTGATATACCAATGAGTTTTGAAAGCTGAAAACAGAACATTAGAATGAACATAGTATTTCATTCTAAGACATGAGATTACCTCAATTGAAGTTGACACTTTCTTCTCACTGATCTTCTCATACTTCTGCTTCTTAGTTCCTGCTTTCAATCCTTGCCATGGAAGACTACAGAGACATAGGTTCAAAACCAAAAAAATACCAAGCAACTACAAAATTAATCTGAGAACGCAAAAATCAGCAGGAGTATTGACCTTCCTCTTAAAAAATACATAAGAACATATCCAAGCGATTCCAAATCGTCCCTGCGGCTTTGTTCTGTGAAGAAAAAGATTTGACAATCAGTTGCCAGATGCAAACATAAGGTGAAAAAGAAAATGGGATGCAACAGACGTACCAATGCCAAGGTGGGTATTCATGCTCGCATATCTTGCGGTTCCAGTCAAATTCTTATTCTCTCTGCAGCATACAAATCATGTCACATGTTCAGTAAGTAACAGTTTTTTGACAGGAATCTAAACTTTTATGCAGCTTTAACACAATAAAGGGTGCCCCTTCAACCATAAAAACTGCAAGAATTCATCTGCTGAAATAGTGGGTAACAAAGACTAACCTATAAGGTATATGCTGATGTGTTGCAGTGTCTCTATACCTCTTAGCCAAGCCAAAGTCTATGATATAGACCTGTTTCCAAGAAAACATCCATAGAAACACATCAAAATAGAAGACAAAAACAAAGATCGGAATAAAACCGAGTTTCGTATCACTCAAGACCTGATTTGCACGCCTCCCTAAACCCATTAGGAAGTTATCTGGCTTGATATCCCGATGTAGAAATGACTTAGAATGAACAAATTCGACTCTATTGATCTGAAAGAACAAGATAGTTGTCAGAATATAACCAAATGCAAAGAAAAAAAATATAGCAAAAACACGCGTGAACCGAACAAATAGTACCATCTGATCTGCGAGCATAAGGACAGTCTTCAGAGACAGTTTCCTACTGCAGAAGTTAAATAAATCTTCAAGGCTAGGCCCCAACAAATCTATTACCAGGACATTATAGTCCCCTTCAACACCAAACCACCTCAGATTTGGAATTCCAGCTGCCATAGATGGCAACATTAGGTAACAAACAGTGAAATCAAGCTAATCAGTACATGATGCAACTTTAAAAAAAAAATGAAAGTAAATGTAACGAGGACAAAAGTAAAGGTAACTACTTCCTCCTTGTAACATTTTATACAACTTCGCTTCATACTGCAGCTGAGGGTGCTTTGTTTTAACATTCTCCTATAAAAGAAAATACTATCAGACTTAATGAATTTGGGAACAAGCAATATCATCAAGAAGGCAAAATAATAGAACAGAAAGAAAACTAATACAATTAGATCAGATAACAAAACAAAGAAGAAAAGACAGTGAAAAATTTATTTATCAACAATGAAGTTCTGCAAGTGCAAACTGCCTTCAATATTTGGACCCAAAGAAAAAGGGAGTATAATCATTGAAGTCACTGTTAGGACATGGAAGGTGAATCTCTCAACTAAATCTCATAAGCTACGTAACAGATTATTGTTGGCAAGTGTGACAACCACCCTGGCTTAACTTTACACAAAACCTGGATTAATCTTGCATCAATTTTAACTTAAGAAACTCCAAAATAAGCAAAGGTCATTGGCAGACTAAAGGGCAGAAAGGATTGTGGTAACAAATTAAAGCTCATATGCTTTCTCTAAAAAATGCATTTCATTCTCAATCTCTTAAAGGAAGCTTAAATTTTCCTAATAAATAGTCATTCATCAACGCACTGCCACTCACTCACTCACTCACTAACGCATTCTACGTCCCTCATTCAACAAAAAAACAATATTTCCCCTCAAAACCCAATCAACAACAAAATTAATAACTACAAGCAAACTAACATAATAAAAAAAAGGGTCAATTTTTAGCTGAAATTCAAGCAAACAATTACTACCATATAATTTCTTACAAAATACACAAATTCAATACACTCACAAGCTTAATTGCAACTTCCTCATTAGTCTGAATATTAGTACCTGCACCCAAAAAAACACTAATTAACAAGGGGAAAAAAAGCAATTAGCAGTAAAAAAATACCAAACTAGTGAAAAATACAAACCTAGATAGATCTCTCCAAAGGACCCGCTACCGATCTTCCGACCCAACCGAAACTTGTTTCCAACACGCGGTTCCATAATTAAAACAAAAAATTAAAAAAAAAATTGAAAACCCCAGAAAAACTAAAACCCAAAACAAAAGGGCAAAAGCTTTTGTACAAAATCCGATCGTCCAAAACGAACTGAGAATTTCGATCACCGAATTGGAGAAGCCCCCACGAAGATCGGAGGTAAAAGAGAGTTTGGGGACATGGGCGGAATTAAGAAGGAAACTTTCTCTCTCTGACTAGAGAGAGAAAGAAAGATGAGAAAGCATTCGTTGTTTGGTGGAGGCGTCGTCGAAATTAGATTGTGGGCTTTTTTCTGCTTTGATCCAATCGAAGACCAAAGGGCTGTGATTGTCTTTTCCTCATGAAACGACGGCGTTTAGGCTTTCCACTGCCCGGATAACGCTGAGCTTTTCGGATATTCCCCCTCGAGGGTTTCCTTACATATTGGCCATTACTTTTGTCTTCATTGACAGTTTATTATTGGGAAATTTACAAAAGTAACCTTAAACTGTTGTTATTTTCACAATTAACCTTCTAAACTTTTTCCTATCAACATTAGCCAAACACAAGGTATTCTCTCTAAATTATCCTTATTTACAAACCAAACTTCTCTTTTGCAAAGGAAGATCGCGCTGGTCGTCAAAGCAAAAGCTGTGCCGCGAACTCGCTGTCGCACTGCGCGCAGCCGCGCGCGCACCTGTCGCACCAAACTTCGCACGCAGGCGCGCACGCCGCACCAAATGCAAGTCACCAGGCGGTGCGCGTCGACCAAAATGTAAGTTCGATGCGCCGTCGCACTTCAGTAAGTTCGACAGCTCGTCGTGAAGTCGACGGTGTGTCCCACCAAAATGTTCGATGGGCACCGTCGACTTGATCGGCATCGCGCATGAAACAACTTTTAAGCATCCTTCTCCATACCCACGGCAACTTCCTTACTCATGCACCACACCAACAATTTCACCCATACACTCAACATCATAAATCCTTCAATCTTCACTCACCATCACCGACACAACACAAAAACCTCATCATAGAAGAAGAATAGAAATCTAGGGTTTTTGACCTAACTTTTAATTTCAGCTCTTGATCGGAATTTTGGTGATGTTCGTTGCTAAGAATGACTCCGGAAAGCTGCCGACAACGAGTGAACACGTTGGGAGAGAATTCGGCGGTGAGAGAAAGCGAGAGAGAGAGAGAGAGAGAGGAAGGAGAGGAAGGAGAGGGAGGAGTTACGGGAGGGGTATTTCCGGTAAAGGGGGAGAGTTTTGGCCAATGTTGATAGGAAAATCTTTAGGGGGTTAGTTGTGAAAATAGTAAATTTTTTTGACTATTTTTGTAAATTTCCCTTTATTATTAAATAAATTGAATACGAAGTTTCACCCAACAGCTATATTTCTTTGCCTTGCATATTGTTAAGATCAGAATCATATGAAATTACCAATACATATAGTTGGGCTTCGGGGTTGGTTAAACCTAATGGAATTGTCTGCTAATATCAACAGCATAATGCAAAAAAATTTTTAAAAAAAATGTGCATCAAGATTCAAGGCAATGACCAAAACCCAATAAAGTCATTGGGTGTTAAGACTGGAAGGAACTTTGGTTTGGTAGTCTCCATTACTTTTAAGAGATTATATTTGAAATAATCTGAGGACTTTGAGAACTCTCGGTAAATGCTTTGTTTTGACCTCCATTTTGATATAGAAATGGTCCGGGGTTGAGCTGTTGAAGTTTTGAAGACCAGAGCAGATGGCAAATATAAACTCCTTTCACAAGCTGTAACTATCTCATCAGTCAATATAAATACTGTTACACTTACATACAAAGACATCAGCCCATGGCCTTTTGTTGTGCAATGCATAAGCTTCGACCAACCCCGCGTGAACAGATAATAAACAATATTAAGAAAATAAATTGCAGAGGGGCCGCGAGGTAAAACTGTAAACGGCCAAAAACCCTAGAAACTTTTGCTAAAAGGAAACTGAAAAATCAAGGGCATTGTTATGATGGGGACAATACATTTTGCAAAGCTAAAGAGGAGGTCTTCCTATGTAATCTTCCTTTCAACTGTCTCATTTTTGCCTCCACCCTTGCTGTGAACCCAATCTTGGTTTTTTGCCTTGCCTTCGATCTTTCCCTAGTCCACATGTGTCGATCCTCAACATCTTTCTTGTAGTACTTGATTTCTTGAATAACATGATGATCCATGGGTTTGAAACATCTTTGATAGGCTACATAGGTGAAGTAAAGGAGATTACAAGCAACAGTTACCACTATGGTGGCTAACCAAAACATCGGTGCAGGAGCAAGGGCTTCAACAAGAATATGGTGCGCATACCCAGATGTAGAGGGAGGCGTCATTCCGAAAAGCAAGAGAAACACATACCAAGCTGCAATGCTGCCCCAGATAAACAAGTGTTGGATCCATGTGAAATGGCTTATTGTGAGAGCAATCTGAACGTTGACAACCCAGATGATGGAAGTGAACATTGTAGCACCCACGACGGCCATGTCAGCAGTCTGGCCTCCAGCACGAAAAGCTTGGTCATGGAAAATGGCCATAATGAGGGTGAAAATGGTGATAGAGGAATAGATTCCATTGCCAATCCAACCAAATATTCTGTGCCAATCAAAAAACAAATTTCTCGGTCCTTGCTGATACAGAGCAGGGAACTGTAGAAGATATAAAACTGTTACAATCTAGCCAAGAGAGAAACAGACAAAATACTTCAAATGGGGTTCATCAGCGGGACGTACCTGTAAGCAGATCTCAGAGGAAACATCTTGTTCAAAAACCCCAAGTGAAATGACAGGCAATGCAGTTAGAACAACATTAAAGGATAGCATATACCAGTCATTATAAACAGATTGCCCAGAAAAGCTCGCAAATGCCTCGAAGTAGAAGAGGGTGAGACCGAATGCAATATTTTTGTAGAAAAAATAGCAAATCTGATTCCAAAACAGCATGGTTAGAAAAATGAATTAGAGAGAAAGAAGATACGTGCAACGTATACGGAAATAGAAAATGCATGAAAATGAAACCTTAAGTTGGGAAATCCTTGATTATTACCATCTGAGCAATCCTCTTGTAGCACCAGTGTCCATGGACTACCAGAAGTCTTTCCAAAAATCGAAACTGTGCAATAGAGAAGTCACTAGCCATCACAGCCTACAAAATGTTGCAAATTTAGCAATTTTCAGACTGCAGTCCACAGTAAATGTCAAAAGAGAAAACTTGGATGCACTTTCTCGTATCATGTCCTCACAAGACAATCTAGAAAATAATTATGAACTTCAGACATTGTGTCCAAGAAATTCAAACATCAGTGACGTCATCAATTAGTATTCAAACAGCTCCTGAAATTTGGTTGCTGCTATGATATTTAAACTGTATGAAAAAACAGAGTTTAAAATTTTAAAGAAGAGAGAGAGAGAGAGAGAGAAACCGAAGAAAGAACCTTATTACCGTTTCTATAGAATCATCAAGAAAAAAAAAAAAAAAAAAAAACCAATTAGATCAGGTGCCTACCTGCATACCTTCCACCCCACTGATGCCAATACCAATGTCAGCTTCTTGAATCATTCCAACATCATTTGCACCATCACCAATCGCCAAGGTGGTTTTACCCGTGCCTTCTTTCACTAACCTTGTTACCTGGAGCCAAAAGTTGAACAAATGAAAACAAGACCTAGCAAGAGTGCAGAATAATATCTTGTCTGTTGCCTAAATACAAGAGAAGCTAATAACTAAAAGCAGTAAAAGGCAATTTTGGAAGAGTGAAGTAACTGATGAGAAACAGTACCAGTGCCTTCTGCTTGGGAGACACACGACAGCATATGACAGATGCACACTCAACAGCTAATCCCAAAAAATGATGCTTCATATCATCCTCCAAAGCGTAGGCCAGTGTTTTTCCCTCAATTATTAATGCATATGCTGCATGTGGATCTCTCTCTAGCTTGATCATCTGTGAAGCATTGGTGATTTGCATCAAAATGTTGTCCTTCACAGCCTGTTTAGAAACGAAACACAGCAAAGACTAATATCAACTGGAATCAATTTCCTGAAAAATGAAAATGATATACTTTTTTCTAAAAATTATACATATAAAATTACCTCTTTGGCAGCTTTTCCTACTGAATCTGAGTTCAATGCTGTTATACATATCTGCTTCATGCCTTGTCGAAGCAAACTGCATGCAAATCTGCATCATGCCGGAAAATATTTCATTATATTCGTTTCATAGTCCAGAAAGATGCCTAGTTTCAGGTAACGGATTCTAATAAAATGTGTTAATAGACTAAGAAGAGCCTGATAGTTTTAAGTCAAGAAACAAACCCTATGTTGATTGCAGTTTCCATCTTATCTCCAGTTAAGACCCAGATCTTGAGACCAGCTTGTGCAAGTTTATCTATGCACTGGGGCACCTAAAGAAATTATGGATAAAATTAGGTTGAAACCAAACAAAAGGAGAATATACTGATCATAGCCCTAGGGCAAAGATAAAATATACCCCTTTCTGCAATTTGTCCTCCACAGCAGTAGCACCAACAAGGATCAAGTCTTTCTCCATCATATCCGACACATGCTCAAGTGTTGCCTCTCTGTCAGCCCCAATAGAAGATTTGGCCTTTTGAAACTCACTGTTCCAGGCAGAATACTCAGATTCATCAAGCCGTTTGTAAGCAAGTGCCAATGTACGCAACCCAGCTTCTCCATATTCATTCAAATGCTTTGTAGTAGCTTCTTCATACATTCTTCCATTCTTTGATAGCCGGTCAAAAATGATGCTGCAAATTCCAAGCAAAGGAATCATGCATGGTGAGGCACAAAGACAGGATTGCTTAAGTCATCAAACAGTATGGCTAACAGTAGACCATCTGTGCACCCACCAAAAATCAATGAAGTAATTTGAACACCCACAAACAGCAGATGTAAGCTGACTGAAGATTCTATGCATGTTATCATATCAATGGTCCAGGCCTCTAACTGGGAGTCAAAAAGTTAAAAAGTAATGGCGAGGCTAACCTGTCGGCACCTTTGCATAAGAGAAGTATCTGCCCATCCTCGTCCCGAACAACCACACTCATTCGCTTTCTTTTGCTGGTAAAATCCAATAGATTGAGAATTTTGAACTCTCTGCAAAATTTCCAAAAGACGAACCAGTTAGACACTCAGAATTTGAGGGAAATTAGTAGGGGAAAAGAGTTCATACATGGAAAATCCATTCATATCCTCACCTTTCAACCGGTTGTCCTTTAGAAGGATATCTTTCACGGATAAACACACTTGACTGAGTCCTTCTATAAAACTCAAAACCAAATTCCCTGGCAGCAACAAGAAAAGCCCCTTCATCAGGTGACTCTGCTTCATATGTCAAATTGCCAGTCTCTTCATTCAGCTCAGGAATAGCAGTGTGACAAATTGCTAAAATTCGGAAAAACAACAACAAGGTATCTACATTAGGTTCTTTCAACCAGTTTCCATCCATAAGCCGGCTATCCTCAAAGTTAAAACCCTTTATCCGACGCTTAAAATCATTTCCATCATTAGAAGTGATGACAGTCTCCAATTCAATTTCTGATCCACTATTTTTATGCTTTGCATTGGCAATCTCCCTATTCTGATCCTCAAGGTCAATAGCCATCTGTTTTGCTGCAGCAAGTTCAACTTCACTAGGGCTCACACCATATGCAGTTCCTGCAATGGAACACTTCAAAAAGTCCATCTGATTGCAGGTCAAAGTGCCTGTTTTATCAGAGAGGATGGTATCTACTTGGCCCAACTCCTCGTTCAGATTTGATGTTCTCGCTTGTGCAGGAATCCCACTTTCATCATCATACATACTTATGTCTTGGTTAATGAAGATCGCTTGCAAAAACTTCACAATCTCAATTGAAACATAAAGCGAGATAGGAATTAAATATCCATAAAGAATGAGAGCAGTAACCAGATGGGCCAGGCCGGGCACAAGGGGCTTTACAGGATTAAAGTACACATCAGTTTCCTTGGGTTTTAAGTACCACCACTCTGGCGTTTGGTAATTTATCTTCACAGCAAAGCCTATTGAGCTGATTAACGATATTAGCACAAGAATAGCAAAAAGGATGAATATTATCTTATCCATCTTTTTCTCAATTCTGCTCCTTTTTGAAGGAGAGGTTGTTGCATTCTGCATGACTTTGCTATCATGACCAGTGAATATCACAGAGCCATAGACATGAGCAGTATTCCTGAGCTTAGAATCTCTGAGAAGGATCTGACTAGGATCAATTGCATAAACCTCACGATCGTACTCAATATTGCCAACAAAAGTGTAAAGACTCGGGTTAGGATTTTCACACTTTATTGTTCCTGTGAATTCCTTGAAACCCTCGTCTTCATTTAAAGGTGAAGTTGCCTCCATTGCTCTTTTCACCTTCAAATTTGTCTCACCATCTAAGTTCATAGTCTCCACATAACAAATTCCATCCTCATAACTTGATGACAAGAAAAGTAAATCAGCTGGAAAAAATTGATCCTTCTCTACTTTCACTATATCTCCAACCTGAATCTTCTCCCATGGCTTGTAACTAAAAACACCATTCCCAACATGAACACTTACTTTCCGGGCATTAACCTCTTTATCCTGCATAAATCTACGCCAATCTTCTAAAGCTTCCTTTGCCATGCTTACCCCTACAACAATTGCCAAGGGAAGAAGCATACTTACCGGAGAGAATGGCGAAAGTGGTGTCACTGAAAGAAGTGCAGCAATAAGGAAGTAAATATTGGCAACTCGATTGAATTGCTCAAAGAGTGCCTTGGGAAAATATGAGAAAAAATTGTACTTTGTGGTTGATATATAATTGGTGCAATACTTTAAGGGTCTTTTCTTGTGCATATGAGGTTGATTGCAATATATAACTCTGGGGCATCCCTGTACTGACCCCTCGGTTTCATTGACATGCGGCCTGAGGCAAGCAAATGTATAGAGCTGGCTCCTTCTGAGTTTTGCCCTAATCCTGCCTCTTGTCATGACTTAAAATTCAAGCTCAAAAGGAGTTATCTTAGGCACACAACCATCAAATAAGAACCCCCAACCTTGCTTTCGGCCTTATATTAATGGTGCCCTGTGAGTACAATTTCTTCCCTTAAGACCTAATTACACAGGATCATAATGAAAAAGATCAATATATGTAGTAAATTGCTTCACTTAATGAAATCAGATTAAAGGTCAAATAGCTGCATTGATAAAACATTATATCATGCAAAGCCAACATCATAAAGACAAAAATCAAGTGCATCCATTAAGAAGCACCAACATCCCATTTTAAGGGAAGACATTGATATCTTTATTGAATAACTCCACGTGCTCAGATTTCTATATTCTATACTGTGTTTAAAAAAGGGGGAAAAAAAAAAGGTAGAAAATTACAACAGAATTAACCAAAAATGAAAATAAATTCGACGCGTTCAATTATAACCAAAACTTTTAATGCAAGACAAAATTCAAAATTTACAGCTCAAATCACAGACCCAGTTGCATATCCTTAAAACATCCAATGCAATCCCCAAAACCAGAGAACTAAAAATAAAAACACAAGATAGTGCACAATGCCAGCTGAAAAAAAAAAATGAAAGAATAAATCTCTTCAACCATTGCAACTCCAGATTCCTCGAACTACAAATACCCACCAATTCAAAAAGCCAAAACACAACAAAATCAACCCAAAAAAAATTTAAAAAATAAACAAAGAAGGAGTTTTTTATAAGATGGTACCTGCAATCAGGAGGCTGGTTCATCCTCAAAACAAAAGATTACAGACACCCATTTTGCCAAAACTCTCAGAAAGGGAGATGGTGGGTTGCAGATCAAGAGAAGGTCTCAAATTTGAACGAAACGTATTTTCTTTTTGTTCAAATTGTTTTTCTTTTTCTTGTAGTCTTGAGAGAAGAGAGAAGAGAGAAGAGAGAGAAGGGACAGGGTTTTGGACCCCTTTCTCTCTCCTACTGGAAACACAAAACCAATACCAGGAATTTCCGGGGGTCCTCCTCTTCATTTATTTATTATTTATTTTATTTCTACGCTCATTTTTCTCATTGGATTTTTTTTTCCACTTAATTAATTAATTACCTGGAATATCAGAAACTAAATTAAATTTTATTTTTGTTTAACTTTTTGGTTTTCGTGATTACTTATTAGGAGGAAATAAGAACCAATGTGATTGAAAAAAATAATAATAATAATAACAATAATACGTGGCAAGTTCTTCAAATCTTAACTCATATTTACCCGCTCTTGTTCTGTTCCTTTTTCACTTTTGCCAAAAATAAGATCATATTTGGACGCATGAGATTTCGACAAGTGTACTCGTACAACAGAAGTAGTTACTGTCATTATTTACAGATTGTACTTGGATTTTTTATTTTTTATTTTTTTGGGGGAAAAGGATTTTACTTGGGAGTTCTAAATCCCTATTTCCCTCTTGGTTCTTTATATATTATTGTGTTGCAATAATCATTTATGAAACAGTTTTTCTATGTCCCAAGTAAAATCCATTTAATTTTTTTTTTTTTCTTACAGAGCGTGCACATATTGATATCAAATTTATTAAAGAAATCTTTAATCTCAAAACCTAAGTTAAAAGGTAAAGATTCTCTCCTTTCATTTGAATTATAGCAGGTTTCATTTTAAATGCCTCATGGGTCTAGAGAGATCAAGCCAAAGTGGTAAAAAAAAAAAAGCCCTCTCTTATAAGAGTAAATGAGTAATGATAAATATCTTAAATTTTTTATCTCAAATAATGTGGCATTCATTAATTAATTCAAATGAATTAATTATATTATCCCAACAATTAATTAATGAATGCGTGCATCATTTAGAATAGTTATTTGGGATATATAAGTAACACAACTCTTCTTATAATGTGAAACAAATATAATTCTAAAGTTTATTAGATCCCAGAGATTAAAACAGTACATTGAAGGTTGAAACAACTTTTGTTAAGTGGAAAATCATACACAAAACCTAAATTACTACCATGTTAAGAAAATTACTTCATTTGAAAAGATTACTTTAACAACCAATTAATAAATGCCACATCATTTGGAATAGTTATTCGGGAGAAAAATTTTGAACATATAACATTAGTCCTCTTATAACGTGAAACATATCTAATTCGAAAGCTTGTTAGATCACAGAGATCAAAACAGTGAGTTGAAAGATGAAACAACTTTGTAAATGGAAAATCATACTCAAAACCTTTGCTTAATTTAATACCATGTTAAGAAATGTAATCAAATCACGCGGTTGTGATAGCACTGATGATTTGCCGAGAAGGCCGGCGTGGGTCCCAAGTTGAGGCCTCCCATTCGCCACCAGACGGATTAATTTAAGCACAGCTATTTTTATTTTTTTAATCAGTGATTCAATCATCTTCACACCTGCGCATTTGACCTTTATTAATTAATTTTCACTTTTTTTTCCCCCAATTTTAATATAGTTGGCAAACTACCAACAATGTTGTGTGGATGTAAGGTCTGGGGACGGCAAAAATCTCTTTCTCATTGATTTGTTGTAGCGCATATTTTTTGTCCCAAATTACTCCATCAACTTCCACCAAGACATCATAAATTAATTAATTTTAAATTCTTTTATTTTTCTATTTGGATTATTATTATATCAAGGCAGCCTTGGCAGCGTATCAAGAGTACTGCCTTAGAAATTGATTACTAATAAGCTTTTTAGATTTGTACATGCTTTATCCATTCTCGAAACTTGCTGCTAAAGTCATGGATTCTATCAATTAAAGGAGAATTTCTTATTTTTAATCAAATTATTCATGATTAACTACCATTGTATAATTTGATTAGTATCAAATATTTCGACTACATAAGAATTCATTATTTGAAAGAAAAAAAATGCACTTTCTTAATTGACAAGAGTCAAGAGGATCAAATGATCTCCTCATAATAATAATAATAATAATTATCATTATCCTAAATATCTACGTTATAAAATATTCGACAAGCGACATGCCCAATAATGATTGAAATTTAAAATTGTAATTAGTTCATGGGTGCACGCCATGACCATCACGTCTTGTACCAAAATCAAATATTAAAATTATATTATTGTAAACTAAATTAAATATTTATTGTTGTTGCATGGCTACAATGTCCTTGTAATCATGTAGTGGGTTGGCGGTTTCTTTCAGGAGACCAAATTAATTATGGGTTTAAATAGAATTCGAGGACTTAAAGTTAAGGGAAAATGTTGCCAATCAATACTTAATTCATTTCTTTTCATTTGATTGACGTGCCCAATACTGCTTATCAATTTCACTATTGTTTAATTTGTCTTTATTAGATTCTCTCCAGCACATAGTGCAGGATAAAGATTAAATTTCACTATTTGTCCAGCACACAGTGCGGGATAAAATTAAGTGAAATTAGACAATTTCACTTTTTTTTAATTTGTCTTTATTAAATTTTACTTAAATTCTCATAAGTTTTTAAATTTTTTTTACCATTTATCTTTAAGTGATAGGATATAAATATAATTTAACTTCTTTATTTTTTTTATTTATTAGTTATCATATTACAAGAGAATCCTAATCCGTAATGTAGTAACTTAATATTTATACTTTTTTATTGTTAGAAATTTTTATAAATAATAATAATAATAATGAGACTTAATTAAAATGGTCAGTAGCAGCACGAACAGCAAATGGCAATTGTTCATGGAACATTCCAAACTCTTTAACATTATCAAATGTTTTTAGGTAAACATATTTTTGTGAATCACTGGCTAATTAAGGAGTAGTTATCGGGGTTTTAATAGTTTGTTTTGGGTTGTTTTGTGATGCACTTGTTGATTAATAATTCATTTTATATTGAGATTTTTGTGATTATCGTGTCTATTGGAGTACAAACTGGCCCTACAATGATTCTTTCGTGTTTTCCTAGCGAGAAGGTTTATAGTGCGGCAATAATGCAACTAATTATTGTGTATGTGATGTGAAGTTAAATTTAATAAAATTATCCCTTAAAAGTTTTTTAAAATAAATGAACACATGATATATTATTATTTATTGGTTATATAATTGACATATTAGCTCTAAAGTGGTCAAAAATTTGTTCTTGGAAGCTTTTTTTTTTTTTCAGTCTCCTTAGGCTCCATTTGACAACATCTTTTCAAATAATACTTATCTAAATAGAATTTTTATTCAAAAGATCTCAATTATTTGGTTGTCCATGATGACTTTCATTAAAAATTATAAAATTAATTTAAGAGACTATTTTTTTAAGTTATATTATGAAAAAAAAAAAAGAAATAAAATCATTAAATAAATAAAAGATAATTTATAATTTTAACATTTAAAAAAACATTTCAATCTTTACTCTAAAAATCTCAAAAATTAAGCGTTTGTTAATTGACGCAAAATAGATTATTTAACTTTCAAAAATTCTATTAAAAAAAATCAAACCATGATAAAAATTTTAATCATAGTTTATGAAATTAAATAAGCATTTATAATTATGAAATAAGCAACCGGCGTTTGCGCGTTGGATGATTGAATTATCTGGCACTTATAAAACAAGCAATGCATTTTGAAGCCCCTTCTTTGTCAACTTGCATGGACACACTGGTCGTTGTGGAAATTCATGCTTAGTTGCCATCACGATCGTAGGCTTTGAATTTGGGCATGATCCTACGTGAGAAAAGATAAAAGAAAATGCACTGAAAGATCCTTTATATAATTCATTTTTAATATTCTCAATTTTTTTTAACACCTGAAACATAAATATAACAATTAAACTAAAATAAAATTTGTTTGGCGGCACTAGAATTTTTGGTCCGGGACATTATGCAATAATATATGGTATTTAAAGATTATAGTTGAAAATAGATGTATGGATTATTGTGTAATGAATCATACGTAACATAGGCCAAAATAAATAAGCACGATTTGAAGATCTAATTTATGAAGAACGATAATCTTTTTTTTCTATAATATAATTTAAAAAAATTTTAGGTCAGCATAGAAAGCTTGTCGTTGTTATTCTTAGGGCCATTTGGAATTGCTTTTTAAATATTCAAAAGTTAATTAAAAGATAGCTTTGATGTTTGTTAAATTCTTTTAAAATCACTCTTAACTTACAATAATTTTGAAAAATAGGACGGTGTAGATTTTAAATTTTGATTTTAAGAATCAATTTTATACTTAATATAATTTCATATATATCCACATATATTATAAAATTATAAAATTATCCTTATTCAATAAGGAAATAAAATGAGCAATTTCACGAACTTATTATTACTGTTATCAATAATATTGAGATAACAGAATAAAAATAAAATTAATAAAATAAAATATTCAATTTAGTTATCAATTATTATAAATGTGTAAATAAATTTTATTCAATATTATGTCATTTCAGTCATTTATATTCTTATAGTAATTTAACAAAAGGATTCACAAAATACATAAGATTGTTTAAAAACTAAAGTATCATCAAATTGGCCCTTAATGTTTTCCACATTGATGATTTTTTGACAATTTATTTGATAAAACATGGGTATCCTATACTTTTGTTAAAGGAAAGGTAAAAAAAAAAAAAAAAAGGTGAGCTATAATCAAGGGCAGAATAATTTTACAGCTTAGGGGTTTATTATAAAAAGAAAAAGGTTTGAATTGAAATTTATTCTATTTATATAGTACATAACATAAAGTTACATATTAGCGTTTTAGATTTATAACTTTTGTGTGAGGACCTATTTAATTTTGTTGTTTCTTAATTATAGCTCCCATCAAGTAAAAATTTTAGTTATACCGCTGGTTATATAAAAGCTCAATTTCGAGAAGTATGAACAATTTTAGATAAATTAATTTTACTTTCACAACAAATTATATAAACCAAATTTAAACAGAAGGAGAGGGAAATTCAAATGGGCATTTTTAAAATTATTAATTTTTCCCAATGTCGTGCGGGACAGGCCAATCGGCAATGTGATAATCCTAAGCAGTGGTGGACCACTGCTTTTAGACTACGAGGAATCTTCTGATTCAAGCAACACGTCTTATGGACCGTCAGATTTGTTGACCTTTTCTTTATCATAGCAGTCTCCACACGTTCTTCGACTTCGTCTTTAAGACTTTTGACGCTCAAGAGTTTCTGCAAGAGTTGATGCAAGGGGAGGGCAAACTCGGGTTTGAATTGGATTTGAATCAACCCATCTGATTTTGAGTTAATCAGATTATAAAAATTATAATTCAAACTCAATTCAAAAATGTGATTTGATATGAATATATTTAGATCAGATCACATCGAATCAAAGATTTCTATTTATTTTGGCTTTAATTTTTTAAGATTTTAAGATCAGAGCCTTGGGTGGGCCAAAATCTAACCTTAGAGCCTTCATCCAAATCCAATCCGAACTCGAATTTTTCAGATTAAATTAGGTCGAGTTATTTATCCACCTCTAGTTGATACTGTATGTGCGACCGTATCTAGCTCCAATGATTTTACTGGAATACTTGTAACTTTAGCAGTAATTATTAAGTTTTGCATTTTAAGTG
Organism: Citropsis articulata; assembly: GCA_030449925.1. NCBI lineage: Eukaryota > Viridiplantae > Streptophyta > Magnoliopsida > Sapindales > Rutaceae > Citropsis > Citropsis articulata. Next base: position 16,284,839 of record JASUUH010000210.1, read on the forward strand.
AGATACTGATATTTGGTCAATTTCGTCAACTGAAACCATCAAAATTAATATTTTTAATTAAAATCAAATCAAAATCATCTCTCAGATTGAGAGACAAGTCATCTCTCAATTATCACTTAGGATAAATAAAAATTCTAGTAAATTCGGTTTAACAAAATTACGGATCAAATGTCAATTTTCTTTCAAGCAGTATTGAGATTATCTTTTTCAAAATATTGAAATTATTCATTAGTTTCTAAAAGTTTTTTTTGAGATCATAATTATTTTTTTGATAATAATATATATATATATATATATATTTAAAAAAAGCTCGTTTTTGAAGAAAGAAGGATGTTTAGTTGGCATATTTGCGAACTGTTTTATATAAAATTGAATGTAAAGAGGCATGTGTATGTAGGGTCCGATTACTCTTGGGGTATTGAATCTCATAATTAAGTCAATAAAATAATTTGACCTTACCCAATCCGTGAGATACAATCTCCTCATTAAAAGTGTGTGTGTGTGTAATACAAAAAGGAAATATGTCTGTATAGGACATCCGTTTTTATGAAAATTTTACTGGGTTAAATAGCCCACAGGCCCCAAGAGCATAGCCATCCCCTAACAAAGGGGACCAAATAAATGATGAGCTGCATGCTCATTTCAATGCTAGCTCTAAACGTCGTCTAGATCTTGATGCTTATTGTATGATTAGTAGAAAAACATACAAATAAACAAAAAACAAAAGGAATGCCGAGTCAAATTTCTCTCTGTGCCCCACACAGATTGTGTGTCATTTGAGAAGTGTTCTTGTCAAGTGCTCTCTTGCTGTTGCCAGTGCCTGAGATATAGTCTGCACTTCCAAAAAGAACATAGATGAGTGGCCCAATTTATATGATTTGATTAAGTTAACACTTAAAAGTTACATAAAGCAAAAATCTCCGTACTCAAGATATCCCAAATTATTGAGTGATAAAGACTAGAGCATGTTAAATGTTAAAATGTTGGTGTTAGTGGGGTTAGTGCTGTTGGCTTGAGTGGCCTACACCATTGTATATAATCGGATCTTACTTTATGCAAAAGCAATAACGTTGATTCATTAAAATATGTTGCTTATAGCCGAAGCAAAAATGGTGCATAAAGATAGATAAGTGCATCACCTGCTCAGCCAAAGGGGCCCCTCCATCCATGCTGTGGATTGCTACCTTTCCTGCTATCACACTGGGATCTGTTTCGAGTATTATCCTGCCGTGCAGCAAAGTGAAATACGGGGATAAATAATAGGCTTTTGCAACATACAAGATAGAAAAATGAGCTCGAATCTGATACCACAATAGAAGAGATGTTAAACCCAAAAGTTTTAAGCTGTTAGTTCGTGGGAAATAAATACCCTTGATCAACAATCTCATCAAGGCATAGGAAGATGAGATCCAGGTTCTCAAGAGCCTCTCTTTTGTCCACATTGTTCCTGCATTGTATTGAAAGGAAATGTTGAATGGCTGAACTGAAGAAAGTAGCAGCAAGCAGAATCAGAAATAAAATACCTGAGGAGAAGTGTGACTGCATCAAAGAAGCCTTGAAGAACAGCGGCTAAGAGGAGTTCATTTTCATGATCACCTCCTGTAACAAAGAAGTGCAGGTCCTGAACAAACTTGTAGACAACAATGTTGTCCTGGAACATAACAATCTCAGCTGCATATGATCATAAGCAAGTCTTAGGATTGTTGTCTTGACAGCTAGTTCTGAGAGCGCAACAGATAATGTGCGGTGTATACACGTACTTTTACTTGACAGCTAGTGATTATATTCCACAATGGATGTGTAAATGCCACGACACCTTGATACGAAACAGGTTAGTTACGGAAGCATACCTTCCATTCGGGCACTGGTCCTCAAGGTCTTTGCAAACAAAGCTTTCTCGAAAGCTAATTTTGAATTGTTTGTTGGCCACTCATCAGAGAAATACTTGACTGCTACACGTTTCCCTTCAGAATCCAGAAGAAGAATGTTTTTCACCGAAGGGCAGCAATCCTATAAAATATTACGAACCACCAGAATATTAGAATGCTATCAGCATTCACTTCTGTCATTTTGTCAGCCTTTGAAAAGCTTGAGAGCCAACAACGAGGCATGGATTATGCTTTTGAATTCATGCAATTGTACTTCACACAACATGTGTCTATTAATTATCAGTCATTTATGATCAGCAACACCCTTAATTGAACTTCTAAAACATGACATTCATAGTTTATCTTAACAAATACAAAAAAAAAAAATCAGATTTTTTCCCTTTTCTTTTTATAAGAAGAGAAAATGTAGTTTGTGTTTTGTTCAGATAATTATACCCCTCACATTCAATGTTTTATTTCTTTCCCCTACATTTTCTCATCAAGGAAACAGAGCTAATAAAACAGAGTAAACAGATCAGGCACATTTTAGATCAAATCTCAACAACACAACGACGGATAATAGAGTAATAATTTTTAATCCATGTTAGGTTGTGAAGAAAATGTAATCCAGAATATTTCGTTTCATTTTTTTGGGAGAAAGATCAATAAAATTTTTCAATATTTATCCTTTTCCTACAAATTCTCTGCAACCAAACAGAGTATATAAAAACAGAGAATCTTTATAGGAGATCACATACAGTACAGATATAAATCTTAGATTAAAAAGATCAAAAAAGAATTTAATGCTGCTGGACAATGAAGTATGAGTGGTTTTCAGTTATAGAGAGGAGAATAAAAGAAAGACTTACATCGGATGCCAAGATGTGAGCCATTTTTGTTGGAATTATGATGGAGTGAGTGAGAAGAGTTTGTTGTTGTTGAAGCAATTTATAAGTTCATGGTTAAAAAGGGCTTTTCGGTCACTAAGAAAAAATGACTTCCATGAGCGTTTTGGTATCAATACATCCTTTTCATTATATGATTGGTCACGTTTGTTGTGAACCACCAATTTAGTTACTTATAATTAAGAGAGGTTATTTGAATCTCTCTTACTAAATAAAGAATACCAGCACTCACTTGAAAGTTGAAACTTGTAAGTTTATAGGTATAAATTGCAAAACGACTTGCCTCCAACTAATGTCAATTGCACTATATTAATTTATGAACGTTGCCCACACTGGCAGTCTGGCATTCCTAGAAAAGGAAAAGAGAAAAAGGCCAAATACATTCCTTTTGTTTAAAAGAAATAAAATTTCTAGTTACTACACCAACTATTTTAGTAGTCTCAAGACTCTCAACTAATAATTTCAAATAGCCATGCCAATCTGAGCTTTTGTACAATAATATTGAGATGACAGAAAAGAGAGAGGAATTGGAAGAAACTCTGTTGTTGTAGTTGTGGGTTGAGTCATCCATTCATGGGGTGTAAATAGAAGGGCCACACTTGCATTTCCAACCCTCAGGCTCATAATTTGCGTATTGAATACCCAACTCGCTGTGCTGCTTGCTGGTTGTGGGCACTTGTACGGCTTTACATGGAATGCATCCATAACACTTGTTCTCACAGCTTGGCGGAGTTGATCCTATTTTGCTATCGAAATTATAACCCTTCAAAGAAAACAAAACAAAGGTTGTATTTTGTCAAAACATTTGTTAATGACAGACACAACAGAAGAAAAGAGAAGAGAGAAAGAGACAGGGACACCTCTGTTGAGCTCGGATTTGGGTCTATGGTGACTGGTAAAGCCTGCGGGCTCCGGCCTGTAACTCAGAAGGCAATGAAGTTTGGTTAGTACTGGGTTTCTTCACGAGCTAAAGCCGAAGAAGATTTTTTTCATAAGGAAAAATAGGGCATGGTTGTGATACTTTTAAGTCAAATGGAAGCTTAAGAAAGAAATCATGTAAAAGTAATTAAGTTTTGATATGCAAAAGGCTATTTTTTGGTCTAAAGAGAAAACCTAATAGATATAATCATTGCCCAAAAAAATGGGGGGTAGAGTTTCAGCATATATAAGCTAATTACCAGGTGGATGACCACCAATACCAACACCATCATTTGGCGCAAAATGCCTGCTTGTTGCAGAAAACCAACTCACAATTTGAATGGCTAGTAGCAACAAAAAGCAGCATAACCTTCTCTCCATTACTTCAAGACTTCAAGTGATGATGATTATGACAATGAACTTAAATGATGATGGCAGAGGGAAAAAGATCGATAGAGATATTAATGTCTTAAAAGCACACAAACTTTGCTAGCTGGATGAGGCCATGCATGACTGCTCAAATATATAACCAGGAAAATGAGAAAAGACAAAACAATCAAACTCCCGTTTCCCCAGAACCTCTAAAAGTTTCTTGGGTTTCTCCTCAGCCTCTCTTTAACATTCATTGGTATGGAGATGTGGTTGCTTCACAAGCAAAGTCATGAGTTAGAAACAACAGTGAGGTTTCCTTCTCATTTGACAACTCAGCTTGAAAATACCAAATGATAATCTGCAGCTTTTATCTTGGTCTTTTCTTTTAGTACAAGCCACTTTCTCTTTTTCTTACTCAAACCAATTTGATAGACTATATGAGCTGTCCAACTCCGTTCCATAAGGCTAGAATAACAGCTCCCTTTTTTGGGGTCTGCCAAAAAAGAAAAGAAAAGGAAAAGGATAAAAAAAACCTGCATGACCATATAAAGATCAGAAGAAATCTTGCCTAGACTGCAGTGTCCTTTGCTTTTCTATCAGGACTTTTAATGTCTATAAAAGGAAAAAGAATCCATTGCTGCAGACTCCCCACTAATTTAAAAGGAGAATAAATGCATCAATATCTGAGACAATCAGCAATGCAGAAAGGTTTTAAATTGTAGTGAGTGAATTAATAAACTTAGTATGGTACTACTTGAGTCAACTTTGTAGTTGTACAGGTTGGTAGATCGGGAACACCAGGACTTCGGTTAATTTGATCAAATCTGAGCCATCCATTAACATCAGCCATGATGTAACTAAGGATCATGGTGGTCCAGATTGCCTTTCGGGCATCTGCAGATGTGCCCATTTAATTAGCAGTAGATCCCGGTACACTCTATCACCGTGTCATTTTACTTTTTTTTTTTTAATTACATCACTCATTACGCCAGACCAGCTGGTCCTGCTTTGAAAAAAACAGAGAAAGCTACAAAAACAAAGCATGCGGGAGAAGAAAATAAGAAGCTATTATTCGCTCAAGATCATCCTATAACTATGCAATTTTTAGGTGTGGGCTATGAAAGTGAAACTGGAAAGCAAAGATTGAAAAGGGGAAACCCTGATATAACCATTCAATCCTCTTCACCTTGGGCCTTGGCGGCTAGATTCAGGCATTGTTATAATAGACAATTTGGTGCTAGTTTGTGAGTCATAATTTCCACAATCAGATGCTTTGGTGTCACCGAGATGACAATAAAACTTTCTTTCAGAGCAGGAAAAAGAAAAAAAGAAAAAAGAACATAAGTCGATAATCAAGAAAGAATGAAATGGGAAGCATCAAAGTCAGTGGTAAGCAACAACTGCTCTATATCTTCATCTTTTTCATTATTTTATTTTGTTTTTGAATGTATGGTGACTTGATGTTTGATTTTCTGCTGGAAATTACACATTGACATCTGTGCCTAAGTTGAGTGATTAGATCATTCAATATGCTGTACAATCCCAGACACTCAGACAGTGCTCTCAAGTCTCTACTCTCTGGCAGCCTACCAAGGTCAAAAAGAGTGGGAATCAAGCAGTCAACAGGTCACTTCAAGTGTATTACAGTAGTACAGGACAGGTCATGCTCTTAAACATTATGGCCATTGCTAAACTCTTGTCAAGCACCATTTTGTCCATGCAAAATTGGACAGCTCTGGTGTATTCATAATTGCCACAATACAGCAATATAATTTAGTATGTTCTCAATATAGTCTGAATATACCATATAATTCAGTATTATACCATATAATTCAGTATAGAAAGCAAATACCTGTCTTCTACTTTAAAATCTCTCGTTATATATTGCTTAAAGAATTGATACTAAGCTTAAATGGAAATGCAGGTACATCTCATATGAATCAATTTCGGTGACTAATGCAACAAATCATTCATACTTACTCCAAAGAATGTGAGAGGAAAGATAAATGGACATCAAAATTGTAAAGAGCACACACATTCTATCCTATGAATGATAAAATTTGTACCAAATACAGATCAAAGTAAATTTAGTGAAGAATACAAGAGATTTTTCCTACACAAGCTCATTAGGTTCAAAGTTTCTCTCACAGGCAGCAGCACTCAAAGCACTCCATCCAGGCACTCAAAGCACTCCATCCAGGACTTACTTTGAAGACGAATCGTGACTGCTAGATTCTTTCTTCTTTGGATGAACAGCTTCAACAAGGGCCTCGATCTCTTCCTTGACTCTTTGAATCACACCTGGCCCTTTCACTTCTTCTATTGGGGTGTTCTCATCGATGTCATTGCTAGTCCCATGAGTTTCTTTGGTATGGCGTGGCCATTTATCATGGTGAATAATTGCCTCAATCTCTTCCTTAGCTCTTTCCAAAATGTTTGGACCCTTCACATCTTTTTCTTTAACAGGAAAAAAAAAAAAGCAATGTAAATTATATCAAGTACAACTACAGTTTCAACTACTACAAAAAATTTTACGAGCAAGATCCTTAAGAAAAATATGCATCTAAATTCTAAACCTCAACTTATACCAGTGGTTTGACATTTTGTATTAAAGAATGGAATCAAATTTTATCTACAAAACTCGATTCTCATTAATCAAAAGCTGAAGTTTTTAGTTTGTGCTTGTACTAAAGATTGAAACTTTCAATAGTTCGGCATCATACAAAGAAAACGAATTAGCATGAAATGAAAAGCACCCACTAAACATGATTGTTTACAGGGAAGATTAAAACAAATAATATCAAATTTCGTGCACGATATGTCAATTTCACAGTTTTGCATTATTTATTAAAGTAACGCAATATTTTCAAAATAATTAAACTTATTTAATTAAACCTTATACAATAATCAAATGAAACTTGAAATAAATGACATACCTGATTGAGTGACTGATGGGTCTGGTTTTGGTTCTGTCATTGAGCTTGCAATAAAATTTTGTGGGTGTGATTCTGATCACTGTTCAGAATTTTCTGAAATTTTAAACTCTTGGAGTCGTGGTTCCGCACTTTCCGCTGAGCTCTTTTTCCCGGTGTCACGTGCGAGACGTGTGGCTAAAGGTGCGAGAGTTGGCCACTTGGCCTTCCACACAAAGACTGAAGTGTTGGGATCAATTATAACTCCGTTTTATTGGAAAATAAGGGGCCTTTCTTATTTGACAGCCCGCAAAATTTCTAACAAAGCCCCTTGACCGAAATTACCTAAACAACTAAGCCTAATCAATTCATTTATTATTTCGAATGAAAATTCAATTAAACACATAACTAAATTATTATTTTGAAAAACCTATTGCACGGATCGAATTTCATAATTTATATTTATATTATAAATTTTACTTTAAAAATTTTTAGAGAAAATTATTGTAGCTTAGAGTTATAGATAAAAATTATATAAAAAAGAAAAAAAAATTTAGGGTTTTAGAATTTGTATGTATATTTTTATAAACAAAAACTTAAAAAAGTTACTCATTTTAGGATGAATTTTTACGTGGCAAGGTGAGTTATTTTAATATATGGGTTTTTATCTTATAAATTAAATCAGGGGTGTTTTAGGAAAAAAAAAATCAAAAGGGTGGTAAAAGCGGTTTGTAGGGGTGTTTAAAGGTCCAATGAAACTGAAAATGACTTGCTCGGCTGAGGCCCGAGGATCGTTTTTCCTTGATAATTTTCACAGGAGTGGAGCTTTTAACATCCCTCTAATCCTCCTTAACACTAATTTTTTGTTTTATTTTTTAAAATACCCCAATTTTAATTGATAAAATATAAATTCATATATAAAATTAACTATCTTTCCATACAATTTTACCCTGAAAAATTATTTTTTAAGGTTTTTATTTACAAAATATATACAAATCTTAAAATCTTAAATTGTTTTCTCCTTATCATATAGTTTCTATCTCTAGAAACTATATAGTTTCTCCTTATCATATAGTTTCTATCTTAGAAACTATAGTTTCTAAGCTCTAATAATTTTAAAAAAAAACTTTTTTAATTAAAAACAAAGATATAAATAAACATTATGATATGGGGCGTGTATAAATAATATGTTAAAATAATAATATTTTAAGTACTTGATTGAATTCCCATTATAAAAAAAATCAATTTATTTGGTTATTTAGATAATTTTAATTGAAAGGGGCTTTAAGAAGAATTTTGAGAGGTTTCAAAAGAGCTGTTTTTTTTTTTTTTTTGATAAGGTGAAAAGACCTGCACTAAATCTTATAACTATTTGTAACATAAAATTTGAAATAGAAGAAAAAATATCATAAAGTTGGTGTCTTAAAATTATAAATTTCATTTAATAAAAGTCAGCCACTATATATAAATATGGGCTAGGTTTAAGGGACATAATTTTAGACATAATCATAGACGCATATTTTTTACTGTTAGATTAAAAAAGAATTAAATATAAAGATTAAAGGACATGAATTATTAATTATAATAATAATATTTTTCTCTCTCCTCTCTTTAGTGTTTCATCTATGTTTCTTCTTTTACTCCTATTTTCATGTTTCTCTCTCTTATATTGCACAATGAAATAGATGGAAATATTAAAACCATCCAAATCAATTTCTTTAAATTAGTCTCTAAGATCTTTTAAGTTTTATGCAATTGGAGGAACTGGAATAGTAGGCATGCTCTTGTTCGTTTATTTTGCCCATTGTCTTTTTGATACTTTTATGCTTTTATGCAACTTCTCTATATAAATCCATGCAAATCAAGGACTAAACTATTATACCACACTCGTACAATACCACCCTTTTTGTCTTTAGTGGTTGTAACATTGTAAAATTTCATTTAACCCCTTTCACTTATTTTTATTTGAATTTTGATTCACAAATATTAAGTTACTTTCTACTGCATCCGTGAATCCTTCAACGGGCGATCAACAGCTCCTCCGGTCTCTGTGGTTGGTTGGAAAAGATAGTGGGAATTATAGGGAACAAAACCCAAGTGGTGGCGTCACCGAAAACTGGCAAAATCATGGTGAATTGAAACAGCAATTCCACTACTTTTCACGGCTTTAATTCGTAGCTTTATGAACACTTTTCGGCAGTAAGAATGGCATAAAGATGACAGGCGTCGCACGAGCTTCTGATCGGTACCAACCTTGGCCAGTGGAGTGGCCGGAAACGGAAACAGAATATGGGTCAGGTGGACGGCAGCTTTCTAAAAGTTTTCCAGCAACGAGAATGGCATGAAGATGAACGGCATCACACGAGCTTCCGATTGGCACCAACCTTGGCTGGTAGAGTGGCCGAAAATGAAAACGAAATATGGGTCGGTTTCGTGGGTTCGAGTCGATCCAGTTAATTATTTAATCTCAAAATTATAAAGAGAGGGGATATTGTGATACATGCGTAATATAAAATAAAATTTTATAAATATTAAATAGTATAAGGTGCTAACTAAAATATTCATATGGATGCAATAGAAAATAACTTAATATTTGTGAAACAAAATTTAAATAAAAATGAGTGAAATAAGTTAAATGAAATTTTACGATGATCGGTATGGTATAAATATTGTACTGTAGCTGGACCCGCAAATCAATTTGACATGCAACTTTTGTTCGTGTTTTACGATTTTGTTTGCTTGAAGTATATGAAAAGCTTTTTGGATTTGATAGGGGTAAGAAATGTTAGGTAAGAGAGAGAATAATTAGGAAAATAATTAATTACCGCATGATAAGATCCACGTTATTTTGTAACTAATTACGCCGCGCTTCGCGCTTAACCTCTATCATTCATCGATTTAAATAAATAAATACCAGATGAGTTAATCAGCTCACGTCATCATGACCAGATCTCTCTCTCAACGAGAATTTCTCACTACATCTAAGAGGATGGTTCTCGCAAATGCTTATGCAGTAATACCTTGAAGTTTGCTAACATCCATCAGGAAGATATCAGTAGAATTCTAATTGTAATATATACATTAAAAAAAAAATTATGTCTTCTACTTTTCACTTTTTTTTAATCAATAGTCAGAAATTTGTGTTCATAATTGTATTTAAAATTGTATCTCATGTGCCCACAATCATTGCATAGGATAATAATCGGCAAGAGAAAACATAATAAATTATATGAAAAAGGAAAAGAAAAATCAAACAAGAGTAAAATATTAGGCCCCTAAACCCTAATAATAAGAAATTAAAAATTAGATTTTATCAATATCGTCATCCTTAAACTCGATAAAATTACTGGAAGTAGCATCATGGTCATCATTAAAATCGGCAGCAATGCCTTCATTCAATCGAATACCATCAGGTAATTCCTCTAAGTTCTTTTATCTCATGGCCTCATCAGACATGTACTTAAGCTGCATGACATCGGCCTTCTAATCGTGATCATCTCTCGAGCCAACATGAATAATATCGCCGGTGGCAGAGCTACCTGGCGCCGCCAGTGCACGTGGCCTTGCAGCGACCGTTTCCAAGCATTCGAATCACTTGGGCGTACTCTTGACCCTCTTATTTGTGTGCCAACTCTCTCTTCTTTGCGTCCTCACCGGCCTCATCCTTATTTTTTGCTCTCTTCCGATTTTTCCCTCCCTTTCCTTTGTTCTGCGCCATCTTTTACATCCATACATTGTTCTGCGCCATCTTTTGGATACATACATATAAAATTCATATTATTAAGAATTTTTTCCTCACAACTTACATTTTTTAATTCTTTTTCAAAATATGCGTTTAAAGTTGTTTGTTTTTTCTTTATTTTTAAATTAAACAGAATTTCATCCTTAATTTTTTTGTAAAGCATGCATTACATGTGACATATTTTTTCTCTGCTATAGAAAGTAGGTATTTAAGGTTACTATTGCTTGAAAAGTGTCTTTTGTTGAAACAATTGATAAAATATAATTGTCATTTGGATCATAATTCTCATCAGCGAATGTACCCATTACCTCCTTAATAATCTCTTTATTAGCAGGAAATTCTATCACTGCATTATTTTCACAAAGATAATTCAAAAGATGCTCAATATCCATGGCATTTCTATAGTGTAAACTAGAAATATCTTCATGTAATTTATGTGTAAAGTAGTAATGGTATCACACAAGTCTTGTGGCTATTAAAACCAAATCTCAAAGATTATTTGTCAACCATATCCCTCTTTGATTGGGCTTACTACTCCATGATTTCTTTCCTTATATCATGTATACAAAGCAAATTGTAAACCAATTTTAGCATATTCTATGATCATAACAATAATTATTTTTATTTGTTTCTTTTTACACACTTTTTTTATACATGTACTTAGAAATCTTTTCATAAATTAATAAATATTCATTTATTGATAAATTAATAAGTTATTCATTTATCGGTAAATAAATAACCTTACTAAAATGATACATTTTTAGGTCCCAACAATATTATTTTATAGAGGTTTTGCAGTATATATATCTTAAGGAGAAAAGAACTACTCTGACCAGTTTTAATTTACCTTTTTTTCTTGTCGAACAAGTAATTGACTTTTGTTTACGAGTTCACAATTATATACGGCAAATAAAAAGAGCCTATGAGTTTTTTTTCATTTGCGTTATTTTTTTCTAAGTTTATTAGAATTTGAACTTATTTACTTATTTGGGTAGGTCCAAGTTAGACTAGGATTGTTATTTTGTTACGTGAAGGAAGATTTTGATATTTAATTTTTAATCAAAATCTTCTTTCTATTTTCCTATTAGATTATTTATCTTTGTATTATCAAGAATTCAGACAGATATACTTTTAAAGGTTTAATAATTCAAAACATGGCTCTCAGTCAACTTAATTATCAAATATATTTTTACTGTTTTAATATGATATCAAACTCCACATTACCAAACGAGTGGCTTATTTTTTTTTTCAAAAAAGAACAATTTAATGAATAGATTAACACATCAAAAGTTTTTTAACTCCTTTATAGGTGCCACAATAACAACATACCTAAAAATGAGTTTGTTGTGCAAATTTTATTGTACTTAATATATTATAATATAGATTTATGGTGACGAATGTCGATCCAAGATAAGGTATATTTAATTATGCGCAGGGTTAATTTTCTAAGCATACATGTGATTTGGTTGTAAGTAATTTTTTTATCTTAACTTTTTAAAATAAAATGGCATGAATGAATTATAGACAAAAAATATACAAATGAAGTGTTTGAATCTATGGATTCACACTCAACATTTTACCATGAACTTTATATTTCTTTTTTAGTTCTAATTAATTTATAAGGGGGTATTTCCACTTCATAATCCTCACTCTAATTAATATGGTATCAAGCAGTCAGTGTGCAAGAGGGTAATCCACTAAGTGTGGTGTCAAAAACATGTTGTGCTAGACGATAATAATCTTTTTGTCGACAATGTGGTAAGACTGTATACTAAAAAGCTTAGATGCACTCTTTATCGACACTAAGTCAACACGACCCATAAAATACTAGAGTGAAATTTCTCTCTAATAACTACAGTGTTAAGTGCTTATTATGCTACACAATAACAATTTTTCATTAGAAAGTTGGTATATCATGTAAAGTATGAACAAGATGGTATCAAGCAGTCAGTGTACAAGAGGGTAATGATCTTCCACTAACTGTGGTGTCAAAAATACGTTGTGCTAGACGATAATAATCCTTTTGTCGACAACGTGGCAAGACTGTATGCTAAATAGCTTAGATGCACTCTTTGTCGACACTGAGTCAACACGACCTACAAAATACTAGAGTGAAATTTCTGTCTAATAACTATTGTACTAAGTGCTTATTGTGCTACTCAGTAACGATCTTTCATTAGAAAGTTGGTATATCATGTAAAGTATAGACAAGATACACTGTCTGTCGACAATGAGTCAAAACAATCACTTAACTTAAAGAGGAAAAAAAAAACTAACTAATTAAACTCATGAATCATATTGAGACTTCATCTTCGACCTAAGCATGAAACTAAATTAGTCATTCATAATTAAAGTAGAGGTAAAATGATAATTTTATTAAAATATATTAAAAAATACAAGATAGAGAGAATTATAGAAAATGAGATTAAAAATGGATTCAAGAGTATCTAATTAGGTGAAATAAAAACAAAAAAATTATGTCCAACAAAAAATTATGGATTCAAGGGTATCTAATTAGGAGATGAAATAAAAACAATATATCTAATTAGCCATTCATATTTATATATACAATAGATAAATTATGTCCATCAAATAAAAATAATTTAGGCACTTATGATTGCGCCACGGGCAAGTTTTGATTGGCTAGAACACATTATCAGTCAACATCACATCGGCTCTGCACAAAAGATTTGTTGGCACAGTGATCATTCCTTTACAAACCAAGAAAGAGATAATGTCCACCGATTACTACATAATATATCATGCAAAAATAAATTTTTTTTTTAAAGGCATAAAAAGGGTAAAACAAATCTCCAAACAAGAGATAAAATCAAACTTTGATAGATAGTCAAGTCTCCTTAGTAAACCACATCATAAAATCAAACTCCTTTCAATTCCAAGCATTTATATTGTTGATCACCTGCTTCTCCCTCATTGATCACAATCTCATATGCATTATTCGGAAGTAAATCTTTTTCAATTTCTTGACTTGTTTTTTAATGCTTTTCAATTCCCTCAAACGACCCATCAGATCTGTAATCTTGATTAAGTAGAAGAAATACTTTGTTATATTTAGCAAAATTTTCAATTTAATAACTACCTTGACAAAGGTCATAAAAAATATGACAAATTTCTTAGATGCTGGGATTGACTTGTTGTCCACTTAAATGCTGGGATTGACTTGTTGTCCACTTTCTCCCTTCTATTTTCCCACATATCTCATCTCTTCTAAGATCTTTTTCAATGCTTTGAAAATTCCATTTATTTTCCCACCTATCTCATCTCTTTTAAGATCTTTTTCAATGCTTTGAAAATTCCATTTTTTACATGTGCATAAACGCATCCATCTTATCAATTACATGGTTTAATGCAAGAAGTGGCACCCATATTTGTCTGTTCGCCGACACCTTATCCTCAATGAGCAGATTTGAACTTTCAGTAGCAAAGTTCTATGATTGATCATGCAAATCTTTAATAGCTTTCCATTTTCTTCTTCTATTCTAATTTTTCATATACATGTTTCAGCTTTTATGAACTATTGAAGGAGGATCATCAAGAATCCCATTTTTTATATAGGAATAACAAATTCTAAATAATATCACATCTATGATCTCAAGAATAGTCTTTTAAAGTTCATCTGTCATTGTTGACAAATATCTCCTTTAATCAAATTCCAAAGCATACCAACTGCCTTATCTTTAACATAATCAAATTTATATTCATATCGCTTTCTCCCAACACCATTCACAGAATCATCAGTTGTTCTCTTACACTTGTCGTTTATCTCCTCTTGATTTAACCCAATACCATCCTCCGACTCCACTGAACTTTTTCCATATCTAATATTCAATATTCTCACCTTCTGTTTTATAAAACCTACATCCTCCTTCAAATCTATTATCAGTGACTGCAGGACCTTCGACTCATGCTTAGAAAAATCTTCTTTCAGCCCAACTCTTTTTTTTTTTTTTTGTAGTAAGCAAATTATTCCTCTACACATCCACATCAAATGTAATTGCTTTCCCTCTCTTATTATTTGCTTTTGAGACTCTGAAATCTCTGTATATTAAAAAAAAAAAACTCAAGACTTTTATGCAAATCCTGGAGGTCTTTTATCTCAAGCAATTCCTTATTGTTTTTTTATTCTATAATTTAACCTAGCAACTTCAAATGCATCCTCATCATCAACTATCTTTAATCTTCCTTCATTGTAACATCCATTCATAGAATCATCCTCTGCTCCTTTGCACTCACCAATTACTTCCTCTTACTTTAACTCAATACCATCCTTAAACTTCTCTCGAATACCATCTTCAAACTCTACTACACTTTTTCCAAATTCCATATCCAACTCTTACTTTAACTCAATACCATCCTCAAACTCCTCTCCAATACCATCTTCAAACTCTACTACACTTTTTCCAAATTCCATATCCAATCTTCTTACCTTCGGTTCAAACAAGCTTCCTCCTCCTTTGAATTTGTTATCATTTTCTTGAAGGTATCCAGCAGATGCTTAGAAAAATTTTCTTTCAACCGCTTAGCCCCCTTATCCACACCAAGCAAGCTATTCCTTTTGCACATCCACATCAGACATAATTGTTTTTCACTCTCTCATTACTTGTCTTTGACTTTTGGAAATCTCTGTCCAAACACTCAAGACTTCCATGCAAATTCAATAGGCTGTCTATTGTATTAAAAATGCCCTAACATCTTTATTTATTGCGTCATACACTTCATCAAATGTGCCCCTAGCCATCCTTATTCTTCTTCACAAATACAAAAATAATTAATCAATAAAAAGAGCACTTAAGGAAAAACATGTTCAATCCCAAACAAACCAAACGAATCAATTAATCAGATAATGATTCACTAAGATCGAAGCAATAAATAAACACTCAATGTTATTATCCACAAGTAGAACAATTAATTTTCTTTGAATTGCATGTTTTTGCTTATTAATTGTCTTGTGCTAAAACATTTTCTAAAGCGAGATAAAAAATTTAATTATGACTTTTTTAATAACAAACTATTTACTCTAAGAAGTTGACATGGCATTCTTACTTGCTTCTCACGCATTCCTCTTTGTGTGTTCAAAATTTAAAAAAAATGATGTGTTACTAAACTTAACAAAAATAAAAAATAAAAAATCAAATGAACAAACAAAGCATTAATTATTGACTTCAATTTATTTAGTTATTATTACCTACCATGCATACTAGTCACACCGCCATTGAAAAGAATGTCATATACCACATGAATTATGGATTTTACCAATTTATCCTTTAGTTGAACCTTAGAATCCTGTTGTTAATCTAATATCCAATGACAAGTTAAATCTCTTGTTTCCATTTTGGATGCATGCTACATTAGTTATAAGTACCTTTGTTTATTAAATGCCTCAAATTGATTGACTTTCCCATTTCATTGAGGTGGTCTTTTAAAGACCGGTTTATACTATCAGTGAGATCTACAGTTCTACATTATATAATTCACACTACTGTACAGTAACGCCCTTCTCTCTTATCTCCATACCTCCCATTCTAGAACACAAAGTTCTTAAAGATTGATATAAACTAATAAGTTTAAACAGTGTGATGAAACTTACCTATATTATTTAATTTGTGCCCCGACGTGTATGGCCTTTTCAAAAGGGCTTTGGAGCCCAAGAATCAAAAGCTACCCAACAAGCTTTCTACCCAGACAGGTTTTGAACGGTAACAAATTTCATCTTTGCAATAACTTTACAAATTCATCATAGCATTCTGCTGTCTTTCTTCTTGAATCTGCTAACATGTACTGTTTGCAAAGTCTTTAATTTCAGGAAGCAGCAGGTTTGGATTGCACGATACATTAAATTATATCTTGTAACTTGTAGGGCAGTAACTTAACACTTAGTAAATTTATCAAACTCCAAGCTTCAAATTCTTGGCATACTGGCCATACTCTAATAATGTCCTCTTTCATAAAGGTTTCTCTAAAGGTTTCTCTAAAGGTTTCTAATTTCTCCCTGATTTATTCCAAAATCATATAGGTACGAAAATTCTTATACAAATTATTTTAATCCAGATTCATATGTCAATATACCATTGGTTGAAAATTACTAAGCGGAAAGTGTCACGTCACGTGCGAGTCATGCTGATATGATGCTGAAGTGGGCTGTCAACCAATGGCCGAAGAGTTGGACAATGACATAAGTCCTTTGTTTTTTGAGCCTATTTTAGACCGAAAATGGAAACTCAAAATGAGTTGCTGGGCCGAGCTCGGAGATGGTTTTCTTTTTGCAATTCTTTCAAAAATTACATTATTTTTTTTCGCCAAAAAGGGTACTACACTTATGGTGTGTTAACTTTTTGAACTAAGGAATGAGAATGGAGGAATGTGAATCAATCCTATGTTTACTTGACAAAATAAAATTTGGGAATGGGAATAAATTATGTGGGTCCCATATAATTTGGGAATAAAGAATGAGAATCTCATTCCCATTGGGGGTAGGGAATGAAAATATGGGAATGAGAATGAAAGATAAATTTATTTTTGTACCATTTTAATTATTAATTTATTAATATTATCATTATTAACAATAAAAATAATCATTAATAAAAATAATAATTATTATTTTAATTATAATAATTAATAATAACTAAAATAATAAAGTTAATAAAATTTAATAATAATAAATGTTAATAATAAAAATATTAATAAAAATAATATTAACAATAATTAATAATAACTAAAACAATAAAGTTAATAAAATTTAATAATAATAATAATAATAATAAATGTTAATAATGATAATATTAATGAAAATAATATTAAAAATAATTAATAATAAATAAAATAATAAAGTTAATAAATTTTAATAATAATAATAATAATAATAAATGTTAATAATGATAATATTAATAAAAATAATAATAACAATAATTAATAATAACTAAAATAATAAAGTTAATAATAATAATAATAATAATAATAATTAATAATAACTAAAATAATAAAGTTAATATAATTTAATAATAATAATAATAATAAATGTTAATAATGATAATAGTAACTTGACACTTAGTAAATTTATCAAACTCCAAGCTTCAAATTCTTGGCATCCTGGCCATACTCTAATCATGTCCTCTTTCATAAAGGTTTCTCTAAAGGTTTCTAATTTCTCCCTGATTTATTCCAAAATCATATAGGTACGAAAATTCTTATACAAATTATTTTAATCCAGATTCATATGTCAATATACCATGGGTTGAAAATTACTAAGCGGACGGTGTCACGTCACGTGCGAGTCATGCTGATATGATGCTGAAGTGGGCTGTCAAACAATGGCCACAGAGTTGGACAATGACATACGTCCTTTTTTTTTTTGAGCCTATTTTAGACCGAAAATGGAAACTCAAAATGAGTTGCTGGGCCGAGCTCGCATATGGTTTTCTCTTTGCAATTCTTTCAAACATTATTTTTTTCCCCCAAAAAGGGTACTACACTTGCTTTCTTTAGGGTCATGACAGCCCACATGCAAAGGCTTTTCTTAAAATCATGACAACAAATTTTTTTAAAAATTTAAATTGAAAACGACTTTCGTTATTATTATTCTTCAACCTAAAGAAAACTCAATTCCTTCCAATGTGAGTGGATTTCGAACCCAAATCTGTTGTTTCTAACACGAGAAAAAAAATAAATGTTACCTACTAATATACAACATTAATTGACTAATCAAAAACCCTGTTTTATCTAATTTGAATTTCTTCCGTTAGTATGTCACATTTATTCTTCAATATGCATTTTTTAGTAAATATTTTAATGCCAGTGATGAAAATTTAAATGAAGAAAACTCAATTCAAGCTTTCTCATTTGATTTAATTTCTTTATTTTGCTGTTGAAGTTTTCTTTTCTCTCTTCTACCTCTTTCTTGGAACTTGCTTCTGTCTTAATATTTACTCTTCTCTGTCTTCCTCTTCTTCTTCTTGTTGGCTGGGCATGGGGCAACCGAGACAAAGTAAACATTTTCCCAGCACACGTATGAGAGGCTCTACGTGTTTGACTAGTTCTTCCGTTCTCTCACGCGAAAGCGTTAACCAAAATTTGTATAAATTCATTTATATCGCAAAAAGGTTAGGAATTAATTAAGGGATATTTTTTGTGCTAAGATCTTCAATCTTTTCATCTAATTCATTTATATGACAACTAAAACAGTTTCACTAGAAAACAAACGATATTTTATAATAAGACAAACAAAAAATTTTGTCTTTTGTGTTTTTGTGCTAATTTCTATTTTTTTTTCTTTTTAATCGAAGAGCAATTACATTAAGAGTTCGTTTGATATTAAGACTGGATAGCTATAGTTTGAAAGTTATAATATAAAAGTATTAAATAAATATTTACAGTTATAACTTAAAAGTTAATTTCACACTTGTATAATAAAAAATTTATAATATTTTTATTGTTTTTGTTAAAATTATTATTTAAAAATTATATTTGCGCTATCAACTTTTGTTCATAGTTATAGTTTTTTTTCCCTATAATAATTGTGACCTAAAAACTACAACACATTAATAACATACAAGACCTTATTAGGGATTGATTGAAATGCTATAACTAGTGAAGTTTTGACAAAAAAGATGTTTGGTAAACTTTTTACAAGCTAATTATTTCATAAGTTTTTACATTTTGATACTTTTTTTTAATAAACAATTTCTTAAATAAATTACCATACTTTTTTAAGTTCTTATTACAACCTTCATATTTTAATAAAATGATCATTATATCGTACTTCTCTATATACTGTTATAATAGATAAAGGACAACTTAAATTTATGTCTATTTTGGTCACTGTTATTATAATAATATTTTCGTAATAAAATTTACCAAATACGTATATTCTACCTTTCAAATTCACAGTTAATGCAATAATATAATTTACCAAACATCAAACTATTTTTTTAATCAACAACTTGCTTCACTTGCACAGTAGAAACAACTTATTTCATAGCCACCACAATCACAAACTAGCGTTCAATATCATTATGGCTCCCAAATGAGGAAAAAAGAGGATCATCCCACTGTCGTTTAGAGAAACAAAGCGAAACCCCTCTCATATTTTAAAATAAGTTCAAACCCCAGGTAGTTATAGTAATGTTAGTTATATATACATGCTATTCTACCCTTAATCTTGATGTTAGCCATAAAATTAAAATATTTCTAGAATTTTTTAGCAAAATGACTTATATGTTCTTAATGATTAAATTAATTCAATAAAGAATTGAAAATCATGGGAAAAAAATTACAAGTGGGAAAAGTATGATAAATACCCATAATAGTTGTATAAACTGGTGTATTGTACCAAAACTTGCCCAAAGTGCATGAAATCTAAGATTCTAAATATACCTCTGAAAACATAAGACAAGACAATTAAAGCAAAAATATAAATATAAATGCAAATAAAGGTCCAATAAGTAATTGGACTAAACACAGTAAATTCAACTACAATTGACTGCAAATTAATAATACATAATAAAATTAATAGAGGGAAAAAAAATACTCTATGGAGGAGATACATAAACAACTACTAACAAACTAATAAATCACACATACTTGCTATTGTTTGATGAGAATAATTCATTTAGATTGTTTAATTAGCATAAGCAAATTAGCAAGCAATAATGACAATGATGGTAAATAACAAAAGGTGTATTGTATGGCTTAGCCTATGCTTCTCCATCGAAATGAGTGATTGTGTGCCAGATTAAGAAGTAAATAAAATATATCGAATTTTTTATATTCATTTAAGTCGATACTTTATATAATTATTTGAGATTTTTATCATATTGTCCCTACTTATAACTTGTCTTCACATTTTAGAGTCCATTATCAAATTAATTTAATCACTAAGAGTATATAATTCATTTCACTTAAAAAATATTCTCAAAATATTTAAATTTTATAACTTACATGGAGATTAAGAGTATAATAGCTAACTCTGTTATAATGCTTAGGGGTTTAGGCATTTTACAAGATGAGGGAATTCTGTTTAATTTATCTAAACGACACGGCAATCCTCATTTTCCCCAACAAAATAATAAAAAAAAGAAAAAGAGTACAAAGCTTGACTTCCAAGTTCCAACTTCCTCTCAAATTCAACCTCGTGCAAAGAGGTGGTAGTTTGTATTGTTACAACTTAGAAAGGCCATTTTATTTTCTACGTTCAAACAATAAGCGTTGAATATTTTCTAGATTTTATTCATTCAATATTTGTGGTGTCCATGATGCGTATTTGAAGGTCTCAATCGTAGTGACCGAGCTTCCCATTTGTATAAATAAAGGACCTGGAAAGGAGATTTCGTTACGTTCACAGCAAGATTTAAAGTAATATTCAGCAAATAATAGTGACTATTATACATGATTACTGCGAAATCACTGAGCTTCGAATTGAAGGACGATCATCAGGAGACGAAGCCGATGATGGGAAGTAATAAGAGCTTGAAGAAGAGGGGTCAGTTGGGTAATGGCATTGATGGCGATCACCATGAATCTGATAATAATTGTAAGAAGCTGAGGGAATTCGGAAGTGATGATGAGCTGGTTGATCATCACAGAGCTGCAACCAAGCTACAAAAATTTTATAAGAGCTATCGGACGCGAAGAAACCTAGCAGATTGTGCTGTCGTTGTCGAGGAGTTATGGTATTATCAATTGTTTTAATTAATTAATTAATTAATTAATTAATCTCTCTCTCTCTCTCTCACACACAATGGAAACGGTCAGTTATTGATAGTATTATTATAATTTATCATTTAATTTTTGGTTTTTGCATGCAGGTGGAAAGAATTAGACAGGGCAGCTCTAACGCGAAGCTCAGTGTCATTCTTCAACTCTGATAAGGCAGAAACTGCTGTTTCTCGATGGGAACGGGCTAGGATAAGGGCTGCTAAGGTTAATCAATTATGTTAATTTCATCCGTTCGTATATATGGATTTGATAAACTCAAAAGATCATGTATCTCCTTTGCATTGTGGTACATTTAATTAATTAATTATATATATATATATTAGGGCAAATTTAGTGTTTGGAAATTAACTAATATCTTAATTTACTTGAGAAGATTCAACAGCACAACCTTTGAATATTAATGATCCACAATAAATTAGTTCCCATTCTATCTAGCATTATTAAATTCCTGTTTTGTCAACAACTGACTTGGTTAATATTGTTAACTGTACGTAGCTTGGAAAGGGTCTGTGCAAGGATGAAAAGGCTCAGAAGTTGGCTCTAAGACACTGGCTTGAAGCTGTAAGTTCACAATTATTTAAGAGAATACATCTTTCCTCTCAATATTAGTTGAATATTTTCGATAAAGAATAACTTCTTGTGTTGCTTAGATTGATCCCCGCCATCGTTATGGTCACAATCTTCATCTGTATTATGAAGTCTGGTTTGCTAGTGAGAGCACCCAACCTTTCTTCTACTGGTAATTAGTAAAACAATCCCTTGATGTATAATTAAGGAATTGATTGTTTCCTTCTTTAATTTAATACTACACGTTTTTAATTACCTTCTTTGATTTGTGAAAATTGATGAAGGTTGGACATTGGAGATGGCAAAGAAGTAAATGTTGCCAAGTGCCCAAGAAATGATCTACAACGTCAATGCATCAAATATCTTGGACCAGTAAGCACATATATACTGTAACATAAATGTATAACCGCGTACTACAAATATTACTTCACATTTCCATACTGGAGTTGCTAAGTCCTCATTTAAGAGTTGTTACATCACATGCATATGACCTATATATAATATATATAATAAATAGAGTAGTTATATTTATTTGTTATTTACAATTGATCTTGCAGAAAGAGAGGGAAACATATGAAGTGGTAATAGAAAATGGAAAGCTTGTTTACAGACAAAGTAGGGTTTGCGTAAATACAGTGGAGGGTTCT